>CP099845.1:9156373-10367619 GCA_030062745.1 Capitulum mitella
CTGAAAATGGTCAAGAGTACAGGCTGTCTGCAGAGTAATCCAAGCCACGCCGGACGTGTTTGTTCTCGGAGCTTGGGAGAACGAAGTTCGCAGTTTAAAAGGGACAGTTCTGAAATGTCAGTCACTGCCATGGCATTTTGATTGCTTTGCGACAAGAAATGGTTTGATCATTGTCTCGGTTACTTGAAATCATAGACCAGTCTTCCACTCAGTAGGGTTTCAAAGTTATTCGAGGCCTGACAGGACCCTGAATTGGGATATTTTTGTTTTTATTGGAATCCATTTAACCCGCGCACGACCGTCGGTCCGTTTCCAACATGGGCGACTGGGGGGAGGGCAGTTGGCCGCCCCCCTCTAACTCACGAACGGTTGGTCGCACGATAAAAAATAAGCAACACCGTTGGAAAGCGTGTGACGAGTAGAGCTCGGCACTGGTCTCATTTTTAGTTTTAGATAATATGTAAGCAATTTACGCCCTATATATGTTTTCTCATAGCCGACTGCATGAGACCGAGAAATGGCCTGAATCTCAAGGGTTGTGACTAAAAACGCATAGGTAAAGGCACCAGCGCACAAGTAAAGGTCCGCGGATGCCGATACACGTCTAATTTCCCAGATTTGTTCAATCTATACGCCGAAACGTTGAATTAAAGCCACGGCATTTCTCGCGACAGCCGCTAGGCGTGCGCTACTGCCGTATGCACTAACAAATTGACGGGAACTAATTTTAGCGTTCCTTTATTTTCTCGAAAAAAGACAATCTATGTATATTTTATTAATCTTAGAGGTTCTTGTGATGGTTTTTTCATGCTTAAATTTTGGAAAAATTCATTAGTTAACAATCTACAAAATTGGCGGAGCTTTCTTTGCGAGAGCCTGTTTATTTCCAAAATATGCTACTTTTTCAAACTTTTGAGGTTCCTGGTGTTACTTGCGTCTGTGCAAGGTAGTTCTGCCATTTTCTACCCATTCTGGGTAATTCATCGCCGATTTTGACGGTGGTACATTTTGGATCACTACAGTTATTCGTGACCTGACCTCAGGTCAATGGCTGGAAGTCATTGATACCTTTGCCCAATGACGGTAACTAGATGTCTGCTTCACTCCACACTAAAAGTGTTATGAAATATTCCGTCAATTTCCGAAAAAACGACATGTCTTAAAAATGGGCTTGACCTTAAGCCAATGACCCGAAAAATTCCAAAAAATCTGAGATGACAGATTTATTGCATCTATCACGTTCACTAGTCCCTGAAAGTAATGTTGAGATATCTTGCTTTGCGAAAAAGTTAGAGGGCGCTAAACTTTTTGGACATAGGTCTGTTTGACTTGATCTAGGTCAGGCACCGGACCTGACCTGAGATCAAAATTTTGACACGAGATGTAAAATTGATGAAGCAAAACGTACACAAAGTTTCGTGACTCTGTGTTTGTTGGTTCTCTCGCAATCCCAGAAAAACCTCAGGGGGCAGCCAACTGCCCCCCCCCCGTCGGGGACGGGTTAAATGGTTTTCATGCAAGCTCAGTGAAAAAGAAGCACGGAAATGGTCGATAAAGGCGTAACAATATCGCATTTCTATATGCAGCATGCATTGCAAACTGGGTATTCCAATGAATTGTGGGATACCTGGTCTTGCAAATGTTGCAAAATTTTCGGTCTGACCTTGGCACTACATGATAAAGTATGCTCATTTGAATGCTGGGCATGTTGGGCATCAGAATTTTCTGATCGCATCAGTGAGATGGCATTTGTCCCTCGAACTTCTGACTTCCACTGCGATCACATCACTGATCTACATCCGTTGCTTATCGGCACCTGCAATTTCGCCACTTCTGACTTCGACAGGGAAGGGGGGTTTCGGGCCGATACATAAACCAAAACCACACCAGCGTGTACATAAATTTTTTGTGTACACAGCGATGCCTACCGTGATGCTTTTAAGTCTTACAGAGACCTTACAGGCTACTTCTAGGGAGATCATTCAGTGGATTCTAGTTTCCACTGGATCATTTGAGATGCGACATTATGATGTTTTAAGGACTGTGGGACGAAACATTGGGTGTGGGAGATCAAATAAAAAAAATTATCGAAAGGGAAATACCGAGCGTAAAATTCCGAACAGGCCAAATATCGACAGCGCTGAATACTGAGCTGAAAAGTTATCAGATGACAAAGTATCGAGCATCGATAAATACTGAATGGGGATATTTATCGACATGGAACACTATAACGGGGCAAAACGTCGAATGGAGAAAACAATGAACACGGAATCTCTAACTTGACAAATCCCGGCCCGGTCGGACAGTGACAGGATAAAATATGTTAACATCGCGAAGGTACTAATAAACATCATTTCGAGACAAGTATCGAAATGGCCAATTTTCGCGCAGCGAAATATGGAGTGGGAGAATATGTAGTGGCTTATTATCTCAATAGACCCAGATTATACCAAAACGGGAACCTGATGGTGAAGCGAAAAAAAACTTGCATTTGTTGAGACCGTGAGCGTGGTTCCAGTTCCGGTTACTCAAAATGTTTCCCGTCTTGCCCGGCGATCCCAGTGATTGGGACAACCTGATTACTGATGCCGGGGTGGTCATAAGCACGGACCGGGGCCAGAGACCTGAGGCATGTCAATGTACATGGTCTCCGAGACGCTAGTGAGGACTTGTAAATGTACAGGAGTCCCGTATTCACAGGACCTGTGCCTGAGCAGGAGTCTCGTACACACAGCACTTGAACATGAACAGGAATATCGTACACACATTACCTGAAGATCAGCAGGAGCGCGTTGTGGACGATGCGAGACGGAAACATGTCGAGCAGCACATCCAGGTCGGTCATGTAGCCGGGGAAGATCACGTAGGCTGTGTCCGAGCCGGTCACCTCCGTCAGGAGTACCTCCGACAGCAGGCGACTCCAGTTCACCTGGCGGCACAGGCAACACGCCCCAGACCTGCACAATGTGGCGACAGACAGCAAATGATGTGAATACCGGCCACGCAGACGAAAGTCCGTACAGCGAGGCCACCGTGCATGAAGGAGGCGCCAGCACTTTCACTTTAGCTGCTCATTCGGGATTTTGCACCCGTACTGTGCTAAAAAACGATGCGCGTCAAGACCCGCGCACTGTGCTGTCACGTGCAGTTGATGTGCATCTTATATGTTATAAACGATCATGTCTGGAAAAACACGGCACTTTTGAAAACAAAAACAGTTGACCAGGCCACCAAAGGTCAGGTCTTATGACGTCATGCGCTGAATCAAAGACGGTTTTCAGCTGAGTGTTAATACTCCGGCATCGGGCCTTTTTTCTCTTGGCAAGGGACGCAAGAGGCTCTTCCATGGCGACGTAAAGACTACGTATCAGGTCGTGCAGGTCATAAATGACCTTATGTGATGACAGTGATGACCATTTGCTAGGTTTTCACAGTGCCAATTAGCCTCCTTTCAGAAACAAATCTAAGTTCAGCGAACCAATTACTGCAGATGCGGAGAAACTAATGGCGTTTTTTTTATCTTCTCGTGAAAATTAAAAACTAGTAACATGTGAAAGGTCAGGTCACGGTCCTAGTTCAGTCTTATGACCTAAGTTGACCATGGGTCACATTTTGCCAAAATATAGTCTTCGTGGTAAAATGAGTTAATCTGATCCTGGTTATAGTCAGATCCAACCATTCCTGTCCGGTCAATGTGCTTCCAAAGCACGTTGTGGCAAATAACCGTCAAATCTGGGATTCGACTTGCCCTGTGACGTCACCAGAGGCCTTGAGAAAGACCCGATAGAAACGCCCAGAACCTCGGTGTGCGGACTATCGATAGCTTTTTAAATATTCTAAATGAGACCGTTGGGTCTCGAAATGGACGGGGATGGGAGAGGGGCAGATATAACCCTCCGATAACTGGGGGTGGCGAAATACCTTAGTCAGTCCTCGAACACGCATCACTTTTTCTCGAGCAGCGGCCTTTGGTCTGCCTATTGTACAAAAATAATGTGTCAAACGGCATTACAAGTTGTTTCTATTTCGGTAATTTGCAATGCGATGATGAAGCGACAAAAACCAGTAAGATTGTATTAAATCGAAACGAGGATATTTTCCAAGAAATACAAAGAGCAAAGTATTTTAGTTCCGACAGTCCGAGTTTTGCCGTCCAGGATGGGATAGTTAGATCGTCCTTTATTCTGTCTTGGTCAAATGACTAAGTGTGGAGGGGAAAAATTCGCAAAACAGCATCACAGGGCCATAACACATCACTGGTCCCCTTAACATGTTAGAGCAACTGGTCCTAAAGCGTACTATTTGAATCTATGGAAGTTTCGTGCTAATACTGAGGGACACAAGAGTCAGCAGTCAAAGAGTTATTAATGTGATGTTCTGAATATGACTGCATAAGAGCTATACGAGAAAGCAAAAATTGCCGTGTTGGTGAAATTGTGAGAATTCCGTTTGTAGGTTTCCGTTTGAATTTCGTCGATTTCTTCTCACGATTTGTATCGTTTGCAACACACTCACAGTACAATGTCTACCTAATCGAAATGACTGACATGGTACACATGTCCAATTTTAAGCTCTTACAAACAGACGAGTACGTTTTGTTTTTTTACGTAAGGATTAGTGACAGTGAGCGTTTGTAAAACATGTTTTACGCATTTTTCAGCAGAGTTGGTAAGATTGGCATGCTATACTTACAGGCATGCAAAGAACAGAGCTTTGTTGAAATGAGTCAAAATGAATGAAAATGCGACTATTACGCACGGTTAGGACCAAGCAAGAATATGAATCTCGCCACTTTGCATTTGCTATCATGATGATCACACCTACAAAAGAATAGTTGCTCTGGAGGTCATCGACGGTCATGACGTGCCGATATTTGAGATGACTGCTGATTTCCGCTTCTGCCTTTTTCCGGCGACTGGGCGTGATCTGGTGACAACAGTGTCAAATGATACGTCGACGCACAGAGGTGCAACATAAGCAAATGTTCGAGGGCACACTTCAGACAGACCAAACCACGCACTTTGAAGGGCTCCTTAGCACAGTTTGAGTTGCCTAAAGTGTATTAGACAGCGCTGATTAATGAGCAGCACTGCTGCAATTGAAATTAAAAATAAAATAGCCTTTATAATAATAATATATAATATATATATATATATATATATATATATATATATATATATATATATATATATAAAAAAAATAAAATATAAAAAAAAAAAAAATACATAAAAAGCTCATGGCAGAAGAAATGGTCGAGAAAAAATGCGCATATTTCTGCCGTGACCTTCCTCAGTACATACACAAGCAAGCATTCCATTCATTTCACATAGTCGTACATTTTAAAAAGTATCACACACTGTTCTCGGGCAACGGCAATGGTCACCAAATGTTTTTTTTGCATTTGGGATATGCTCGTTAAAGCGCTCCCTAACATTACGCTTCGCCTCGGCGATGTGGGCATTCGTAACTGTTTTACATAGTTGGCAAACGATGAGGTACGCAACTTTTTTATGTAACAATTTCCACCAAACACTGCATCAAACCTATGGCGGCACCCATCATCTTACCATTCACATCAGCCCACCCAAAGGAGACCAAAAAGTCAGCACTCTACGCACAGCTGTTGAGAAGGAAACACCTTGCATCCGATGAACCAGCTGCAATACGGGCATTGGCCAAAATCAGATGTCTCTTCAAATCAAACGCTTATCCATATAGGACGGTTTAACAGAATAAGTATCGCGTCAAAACATGCACCAGACGATCTACGCAGACATCCGATATCCATCCACGACACAAAACTACGGGCGCTACATGCATCAGTCTTCTGGTCATAGACGACATCTTTCAATGAAAGTCTCCTCAGCGATCAGAGCATCAAGACTACCACTACGTGTTGCCTGGAAGAGCGGGAAAACGTTAGCCGCGCACCTGACCATCTCAGCACTTCACCCATCATCCGGCCCAACACGGAAAAGGCCACTGAGTGCCTGCATAGCGGAGATGGTGGGAAAGTGTTATATAAAAGATGTCGTGTATCTCATCGCTTGCCAATTTTGTAAAATAACCAATACCTCCTACATCACCGAGACGAAACGTAGCGTTAGGGAGCGCTTTAACGAGCATATCCGAAATGCCAAGAACAAAACACAGAACACCATTCGGCGACCATTTCACTAACGCGCATTGTACTGAAATCGTTGATGCAAACTCATTTAAAATATCCATCCCCTAAGTTTGCGAGGATATCGCTGAATTAAAAATCGCGGAATGTATTCAAATAAGAAACCTCGTACCTACTCTGCACACCATGACTTCCTCCTGGAACCTTCCAAAGCCTGCCCCATATGACAATGTTAGGTATTTCTTTCCGACAGAATTCCTCGAAATAGCGCTGCCCGAGAACAGTGTGTAATTCTTTTTAAAATGTACAATTTGGCGATTTGAATCCAATGTTTGCTTGTGTATGTACTGAGGAAGGCTCATGACCGAAATATATAAATATATATGTATATATGCATATGTATATATACGTTTTCTCGACCATTTCTTCTATAATGAGCAGTATGTTATTCTTATTTATATTTTTAATTGCCTAAGGTGTAACGGCTTTGTTACAGGTCGAGCTCCGAACAGTTCCACGGAAACCTACGAGCCGCAGTTTCTTCACAAAGGCAAAAATTTTTTTCCTTGTCCTCGTAGCAACGATAAATATGCATCATTTATTGTAATCTGTCATTTATCTCCTATCATTGAAATAATGCCAACCACAGCAAAACTGTCATAACAGTATCTATACAATGTTATGCTTACAACTTAGACAAATGCAACTTATACAGTCATGCTACACAACTAGCAGATGCCTGTAAAAACCAACGGGACTTTCAATAAAATACAGAATGCTTGAATGCAAAAGAGCCATAACGATCCTTACCGAGTACAGGGAAGTGATGAATTTGGATAGATCAGGAATATCACGGAGCATTGATGATTGATTTTTAGCTGAGACATGGGCCCTGAAATATTCCAGCATGCCCTGCCGCTGATCTTCAAAGCTGCTGGTCTGCAATAACGGATTTGGATTTGAGATATACGTGACATTGAATTGCGGCCTCATGATACGAACACAGACCATTTCCAGCTGCGCCAAAGTACGCTCAGATAAAAAGAGGACTTGTCAAATAAAGTATTGCTGTAACGTAAGCTCAGAAGAGGTTATTTTGAGGAGTAAACTAAACGTTACGAGTAAGATGAATTTTTAAGACGCTTAACTTCTGAGCAGCGTGATGTATTAACAACGACTATTTTGCTTAACCAGATTTACGTCATCCGGGCCAAGTGGCGCCAGCTTCATCCATGTGACGAGAGATTCGGAATGCCCGCCTCTATCGCTGTTCAGTCGAGGTCACCTCCAGCAAAGATAAAAACTGGGAGCTGTCGGTGGGCTCGTCGGCGGAGTCGGGTTCCTGATCGGACTCGGTTGGCGGAGGAAAACCAGAGCCGGAGTCAGACCCGCTGGGCTGCGACGACTCCGCCGAGTCGGACCCACTCGGCTCCGGCGGTTGCGCCGAGGTCGGCGGCGGTGGTTCGATGGCCGAGTCGACGCGTCGAGGGCCGCGGAGCCCGCCGGACCGCCGCCGAAACCACGTCTTCCCCTGTGGTTCACAGGCGACGGTTAGTTCCACTGAACGCGTGCCGAAGAGCAAGCCTCAGAGAGCCACGGACGGACGCAAATCACACTTCTGCGTCTGATCCATAACCACTACTAAACCTGTCATGTACATTTATTTATACATTTATACCGGTCGTCACATGTGCACAACGCGTCGCCTGGATGGAGGAGGTTCAGACGTTCTTATTTTCCCTCTGTCGCAAAACCGCGGAACTAAACGGCATAGGGTTGGTAAGCTCTTAGTGTCCCTGAGCAAATCAGTTTTCCACATTCTGACGAAAAGTTTTGTTGAAGTCATCCAGGTAATGTCATCATTTCATGAAGACAATGATACTTTAGTTTCGAGGTTTGTTTGGTTTATATGGTCTCTTTAAATATATCGATAGAGTAAAATGGTTATTTAAACCAATTATGACCTCCTATAGGGTCACCATATCAAATGCCAACCACGAATCAAGTCAGGCCACTGACCTTTGTCAGGTCGGAGGCCAACCTCCAAAAAACTTTGGCCCTGTGACTTTTTCGGAGTTGGACCGAGTTTGTTAAAACTTTCAGGAGTATTAGCGTATGGAAGGACGTAAATTTTTTATATTTTGTAATTTTTCGAAAGATTTGAGGTCAGTGATCCGAAACCAGGTCAGTTTTAGCCCCTTGTTGAAACTCTGCCCTAATTTGAACGGATTTGGACGGGATTTTGATTCTAGGATGTTATCAGTAGCATGGTCCCTCACATGAACTACCATCATGTGTTTACTGGGGGCTAATGACCTTGGCTCAGGCTATGACCGACCAATATGGATACATGTTATAAAGCCAAAACGATTTACCCAGAACTAGGAATTTGCTGCTCTGTAGGGTTAGACAGATACTTAATTCGAAATTATGGCCCAAAATCATCTTACCTCACATTAACCCGCGCACGACCGTCGGTCCGTCCCGAACATCGGCGACTGGGGGGGGGGGCAGTTGACTGCCCCCCCTCTAACTCGCGAACGGTTGGTCACGCGATAAAAATAAGCATACCGTTGGAAAGCCTGTGACGAGTAGAGCTCGAAACTGGTCTCATTTTTAGTTTTAGATAATATTTAAGCCAATTTACGCCCTATATATGTTTTCTCATAGCCGACTGCATGAGACCGAGAAATGGCCTGAATCTCAAGGGCTGTGACTAATAACGCATAGGTAAAGGCACCAGCGCACAAGTAAATGTCCGCGGATGCCGATACACGTCTAATTTCCCCAGATTTGTTCAATATATACACCGAAACGTTGAGTTAAAGACACCGTGATTCTCCCGTCAGTCGTCAGTGTGCGCCGCGGCCGTATGCGGTACCAAATTGACGAGAACTAATTTTGGCGTTCCTTTATTTTCGCGAAAAAACACGATCTATGCCAATTTTATTATCTTTGTGGTTCTTGTGATGGTTTCTCATGCTTAAATTTTGGAAAAATTGATGAGTTGCCAATGCGACGTACAAAGTTGGCGGAGCTTTATTCGCGAGAGCCTGTTTATTTCCAAAATATCCTACTTTTTCAAACTTTTTGAGGTTCCTGGTATTAATTACGTCTGCGCAAGCTAGTTCTGCCACTTTCTATCCATTCTGAGTAATTCATCGTCGATTTTGACGGTGGTACATTTTGACCCATTACAGTTGTTGGTGACCTGACCTCAGGTCAATGGCTGGAAGTCACTGATACTTTGCCGAATGACGGTAACCAGATGTCTGCTTCACTGCACACTAAAAACGTTATGGAATATTCCGTCAATTTCCGAAAAAAACGGCGATATGTCTTAAAAATGGGCTTGACCTTAGGTCAATGACCAGAAAAATTCCGAAAAATCTGAGATAGCAGATTTGTTGCATCTATCACGATCACTAATCCCTGAAAGTATTATTGAGATATCTTGTTTTGCGAAAAGTTGAGGGCGCTAAACTTTTTTGACATAGGTCTGTTTGACCTGACCTGGTTAGTTACCTGACGTACCTGGGGTCAATTTTGACATGAGACGTAAAATTGATGGAGCAAAAGGTCCAAGTTTCTGGTCTGTGTTTGTTGGTTCTCTCGCAATCCCAGAAAACCTCGGGGGGCATACTCCCCGTGGGTTAAGTAGCAAAATGAGGTCACAAGAGGCCATCCAAAGTCAGTACCCTCTTGATCTAAAAAATGCACTCAAGAGTTTGTTGCGGTTCTCAGTCGGTTACTGCAATGTGTAAAAGCAATGCAAGAGATAAACTGAGAGGATAAAGTTTCATTAAATTCCCACATGGCCATCTGCACCTTACTTTTTCCTCTCCACGGCAGGCGCAAATGGCGCCGGAGACCTTCGGCTGGTGACCTCATATGACCCCTTCAAATATGCACCAGTCTGGACATGAGTTTTGTAAAACATAGAGTTGTGCTCTCACAGGAAGCGATTTGAACACTATAATCGGCCTAATTTTGAACGCGCATACCACGACCGGCATCCAACATGGCTGTATCGTTTTATTCCAGTTAGTGCCGAGATGTTCGGAGCACCAGAAATTTTTTGTTTGTTTCTATACCGTAAGATAGGCATGGATAGACAGCCGAGATTGGTTATACGTTGAATGAACATCGAGGGTTCGATACGCAGGCGAAATACGTTCTTTGTTACGCAATGCACACTCCGTTAGAACAACTAGACGATTTTTGCATGTAATGTTTTTCTCCTCGTAGTCTAGTTGTGAGGACAGCGCTTTACCTGCACGCAACCAGCGGTTTAATTTTCCTGGATTTCGTCCTCATACCTGGAGTCTGGAGAGGAAACACCGTGCGGATGCTAGCTGAGGAAACTTAATGTTTCTTTAACATAGATGATTTTTGGGAAAACGCAAACATTTTATTAATCACTGCACGCTTTGGATGTGGCATTACTCGAAATGAGGCCATTCGTTTTTAACGTATCATTTCTGAGTATGCGTGTAGTGCATATCCCTGTGCAAGACACAGTAGAGTAGCCAGGATTCGATCCAGGAGGGGGTGAACTCGAATTCAGGGCCCCCAACCAACTCCGAATTTGGAAAACTTTCCAGGTTTTGCCTGCTCTATTTTTAGGGGGTCATCATATACATTGGGGCCAAGTTTTTACCTCACCTTCTAGAAGTTTAAAAAGGTATAATAAATGAAACAGTTTACATATTGAAATTTTCCCCCGGTCTTCCCTATGCACCCCGCGCGAAATATAACTAAGTGAAAGAATGTTTGCGACGCATGTTCATAGGCAATATGGGTTTTCTTTATGGGTTATGGGTTATGGGCATATGGTCTTTCTGCTGGCTATCGTCAGCTCTATAGGTTCTGTCTTTATTCCCGCCCTTTTTCCTGTCTCTCAGTGACCGGCCGACTCTTCGCTACGTGATCTCGAACTAACATCAAGCGGTGGACAGTCATCAGTGTCCCGATTCGCTCACGTGCGTGTCCGCTTAGAGCTACCCCTGAGACGCACACCGTTTCCTTGCCCATCGTGCCGGTGCGTGTTCACTCATGGTTGCTCCCTGAGAAGCACTTTTTCCTTCCCGTCGAACGTTGACTGTTTCAGACTCATGACTATCCTACAGCCCTTGACTGCCCCAAGGCCCATGGCCGTCACCCGACTATCCATAGATCGTTGGCTGTTCCAAGGCTCTGACCATCCCCGGGCCTTTATCGCCACAGGACCCTTTCCAGTACCATGGCCTTTGACCGTCCTAGGCTCCTCATTGTGTCATGGCTCATGACTTCCAAGACCCCAGGCCATTCCTGAATCCCTGACCATCACTGGGCCCTTGACTGTCCCAAGGCCGTCGACCATCCTAAGGCCCTTGACCTTCCCAGGACCGCTGGCCGTCTCGGGGCTCATGACTGTCCTGAGGCCCCGTCCATCCCGGGCTTTTACCAGTCCCATGGCCCAACACCGTCCTCCCAGGGCCCCTGACTGTGTCAGGGTGTTTACCCATCTCAGGACTTTTAACCATTGTAGGGTCCTTGGGCGTCTCAGGGCCCCGATCGTCCCAGAGCCCCTGACCGCATGAAGACCCCTGAGTGTTGCATACTTATGGCAGTCTCGAGGTCCCTGATCGTCCACGGATCCCTGACAGTCCCAACGCCCTTGAAAATTCCAGGGTTTTTGACTATTCTAGGGCCCCTGACCATTTCATAGTCCCTGGCTGTTTCAAGACCTTTGGCCATCACAGAGGTCAGACCAACTAGACCATCCCAGGCGCCGCTGACGACCTCAGAGCCCCTGGCCGACAGGAGGGGCGGTCGTCCTGTCGCCCTCCTTTGGCTACGCCGCTGGCAGAACAGCTGGCGCCCGCTCAGTGGCGTATGGTCAGTATCGAGAGAAAGAAAGGCTCATGGAGCTGTGGTGAACCCAAACTTTGTCTGCGCCGTTACGTAACTGAAAGTTTTCCGTCGTGGCTGCCGGTTGGCGGGAGCTCGGGGCGAGGTTACGCCCACGGGCGCCGTCCGGCCCAAGAGATGCCTGCCCGGGGCGTTAAGGGTCACGTGACTGGTCTGTTTTCGGTGCGTTGTCCGCTGGGTTCCGGACAAACACTGAGATCCCGAGGAACGTGGCACCAGAACGTGGGACATGGCATGCTGGTGGACGTGCCCTCGAAACGAATGGGCAACTAGGTAATGAGAGTTAGGCACGTCGCATCAACGGCACCACAACAACGATAGTGGTGTCGTTGTGGTGCTTGACTGTTGTTGTTGTGGTGCCGTTGATGTGCTGACGACAGCGCCTGGCCAATGATACGCTACGGCTGATGCGTTGCTGATGACGTGCTGGCGATAATCCATGGCTTACGATGTGGGGCTAGTGATACGTTTGGAAAAGCGGAATATGCGTGTCACGTCATGTCATACCTCTGCTGAACAGTCATGAATGAACCCGCTGGGAATACACTGCGTACGCGATGTCACCGGCGTTACATGCTTCCAGGACTGGCCTCAACCGAGGACCTTCAATTGTGATTCCAAACTAGCCCCGCCTAGTACAGAATGACTGTTATTTCCCTCTCCCTGCAATAACTGGCAGAATTTCATTTGAAGCAGCTTCTCCGTCCGTGCCATTTTACTGTTATATTCAAATTCAGATATGATTTGTTGTATCAACTGTTGTTACAAAAGCAACAACATTGTAAGTAGTTGCCTGTTGCGGATGGACTAACTGATGCTACTGAATACCGCAGGCGCGGATCCAAGGGGGTGGGGGAAATCACCCACCCCGAGACCTAAGAAGGGCCCCACGAGAAAAGCCCCAAACGGGCCCCTCGGACAGGTTCGGAACGGGCCCCGAAGGGACCCTGTATGAGCTTCAGGGGGTCTATGAAAAGTAACGAATTCTTGATGCAGTCAGGGGGCCTCTGGGAGGGTTAGATGACCCCTGAGACGCATACAAGGGCCCCTGAACCTTCCAAAGGTCCCCTAAGACCACAGCAGGACCTCAACACAGCAGATTGCCCCTGAGACCGCCACAAGGGTACAGGGCCCCAAGACGGCCAAGATGAGGACTGAGTCCTTGGACGGCAAGAACTTTGGGAACTTTGAACTTTGAATTTTGGGACCCATTGAATGACACAGGAGTCCCGAATGAGTTTCACAGACCTTTGTGGAAAGCTGAAGGTTCCTGATACAGTCAGGGGCCTTCGCCAGGGCTAATAAGACTCTGAGACGGCAAGATGGCCTGTAAGATGGATAAAAGGCTCCCTGGAACTCTCTAAGAGTCTCTGAGACCTTAAGAGGGGCCCCAGCATGGCAAAGGGTCCATGGGACCGCATAAAGCGCCAGAGAGGTCCCTGAGACGTCAAGAACTTAAGAGGGTGACTAGCATGGCATAAGAAGACACTGGCCAGCCAGAGGGGCTGCTGAACAGGGATTCATCAGTGACCTCAGCTTCGGGAGAGGTCCCGAAGGGGCTACACTGGTCTTTTTTGAAAATCTGAGGGGTTCTTGATGCATTCAGGGGGCCCCGGGAAGTTCAGGTGGGTCCTGAGACGGCAAGGTGTGCTCCTAAACGGCAGATGGCCCCTGAGACCGCCAAAAACGTCGGAGGTTCCCTGCAAGGCAAACACGACAAGAGGACCTCTTAGACGGTATGGAGACCCTGGACGGCCTGAGGGCCCCCGAGTGTGTCAGGTGGTCACCTGGCACAGAAGAGGTCCTCTCGAGACTGCCAGTCAGGCCCTTGAAGCGACAAAAAAGGCCCCTGATACGGTTAGAGGGCCCTTAACATGTGCAGCGGAAAGGTGTCTTTTTGTGCCTCCCCCCGCCTGTTTTTCTTAAAAAGCTCAAGAACGGATCAGAACCGCTTGCTGCTACTTTGTGACATTTATGGGAATTGAATAACTCGTCCATTGACGCAAAAAAAGTCGAAAATCGGACGGAAATTTCCAAAGTTTCAAGCATTTGAAGTCAAGCAAACACAATGAAAAAAACGGTTGTCGCTGACAAATGGGAGCTTTGCGAAAGGACTCTCGCATCCTACCTAACATTATCGGTTGAACACAGTCAGACGACGTCATTCGGGCGTAAATGATGGATGTACCAAAACCAAAGCCAGGGCAATAAGGGCCAAGGTCATGAAAGGTCAAGGTCAACCAGCTAGTGACCTGATTCAGACTTGCTTTGCAACATGTCATTTTACGATTAAATTAAAAAAAAAAATTATTAAAAATAATTAAAAAAAAAAAAAAAAAGAACATGTCATTTTACGACATATGCATTCAAAGACCCCAATAAAAACACATGTGCGCACACTGATACGCTTACATATGCCAGGGTCAATGAAGGTCAAAGTCATCAAAGGTCAAGGTGAAATATCTTCAGACCTGGTCCAAATTTGCTTTGCGACATGTCGATCTGCTTGAAATATGCATTCAAGGACCCTATTAAAAACACGTTTGGCACATTGATGTATGTATGTACATATCTACATATGCATAGATACATATATGTATATATATATATGATCTTTACGTTTTACAGCGATCAAACCGTGTAATTGGGTTCATTATAACGAAACAGCTTTAACGCAGACAGTTGACATAAAACTTCCTTTGGGTAAAAAACCCCATCCAAGGTCAATGACCTCGCTTCCCTTCTTTTGACCTTGCGGAGGCTGCTAAACGATTGAAGTGATTAAATGTACCGATATTAACTACCTTCACTGAAAATACGCCAAAAGATGCGTGTAGCGCCCATGTTACACTCAAGCTATCTCGTGTTGCTCGAAATCTGATCTGCAAACGATGAAAAACTGAAGCCATAGGTCAATGACCAGACATGAACCTCGACCCAAAATTCTCAGTCGGCCCCAACTCAATGGTATTCCACGTTTGAACTCTCAAAAAAAAAACACCCTTTCCTTGTTTCGTTCGAAAAGTCGTACGGAATGACCTGTGCGAGCCGAAAAAGTGTCCAAAGTTGACCTTTTCGACCCCATTTGACCTCGAACATACTAATTTAGGGTCATGAAAATTGCACACAATGTAAACGGTTATAATTTCACCCGGTCCATAAAATTCCATGCCTCTAGCTCTTTCTGTTTCTGAGACCGGAAGGGGACTTTTGTGCCCCCTTCCAATGTGCGTTAGCGCGAAACCCCCTTTCACTACGCGTGTTAAGACTGCCAGATACACCCCATGCAACAGATGAAGACTCCTGATACACTTATGGAGACGATCGGAGACGTGAAGAGCGCCCAAGACACTGCACAGCGCCCTGAATGCACTGCCTGAAACGGCAAAAATGTTGCCCAGAGACGACAAGAGGGGCACTTAAGACAACAAGGATCCACTGACACGACCAGAAGGGCCCCTGAAACTGCTGGGCATTGAGACGTCCAGACAGCTCCTGAAACGGCCAAAGGACATAGAGCATTGCCAGGGGCACCTCTGTAAAGGTAGAGAGAGACTTATAGAGGGTCATTGTTACTGCCTGAGGGACATGTTAGACGGCGAAAATTCTCCAGGGACGACAAGAGTGAACCCGAGATGGCTTGAGTCTCCCTGAAGCTGCCAGATGGGTCCATGACAATGCCTGAGATGTCCCCGAAAGCGCCCAAGGAACGCCTGAGACGTCCCGAGGGACACGTGAAAATGTAAAAGGAGTCCGAGACCACTGAAGGGCCATGACGCGGCAGACGGTTCGAGACCACCAAAAAGCCAGCAAAAAAGTCTTCAGAAGCTACAGAAAGGCCTCTTGGGCCAGATACAGACAAGACATTTCAGACAGAGGGACGGACACAGCCGCCTGAAATCCCGCCATTGTTGTCATATTTCGGACGCTTTTGTAGGTCAAGAAAACGCAAAATCTTCTCAAACGAGATGACACGCTTGAATTTTTTCGGTTACTTTACATGGCAAAAAAGACGAAAAATTACATGAAATATTTCAGCCTGGACCCGAACAGAGCAACGTTTTTTTATATCTGAAGAGCACAAAATAGGGTGACCGTGGCCGGGAACAGGGTCCTGGTCTGACCACCCCCCCCCCCCCTTCCCTCTGGCGAAACTCTGGATCCGCCCCTGGAGTATATCTTTTGTATTTTGCTCGTGGCGGATTTTTTTCAGTAGGGGATCGGGGCGCCGCGCATCACTTGTTTCGCCACCCGTGCGTCTGTGTGTGTGCCTACGTGCGTGCGTACGTGCGTGCGTGACGAGCGATCGGGAAACAGCACTCAGTCTCCATATGGGGATCACTATTGATCTGCTCTGACTGCATTCCTGATAACTCTCTGTGGCGACAGCGCTAATGCAGCCCGATACCAGTATCAGATTAACTTTGGTATCATTCCGGTAAAACCATGTTAAACCGCGGAAGAGTGCTGGTAAGACATTACAATATTACAAATGTCCTATCAGGGATTCAGTTTTTTTTTTATAAATTACTGTGGCTTCTGGTGGCGTTATCCTCCGTCCATTGTGGAGAACTAAGCCAAAAAAGACAAAGCGCGCCTTTTATCCAACTCAATATGATATTTCTTCCGTCAAGTTTGTCAAAGGTTCGTGCGTATGACGTCAGTATTTCGTATATGAGTAAAAAAACAGCAATCGTAAGCGCCTGCTGACAATATGTTTGTGAAAGCACGGGTGTCGGGCGCCTTCACGCAAAACGAAAGCCCCACTAATGTGGCATACTACTGTGGTTAGCTATCCATGACATTGCGAGATGGTGTTAAAACACATACACGCACAAAAAACGGTCATAAGTTCGGAAAAACTCGCAGTGCAATGGAATCGGCCAATGGAGTTGCTGCAGCTTTCCGTGGCACGTTTATGATGCGTCAATCTGCTTCATGCCATTTTGGCAGCCCGCATCCTCTTTTCATCCCACAGTCGCTGTGCCATCGGACCCTCTGACTAGCGCGTGCTGGTTGACAAAACGGGACATGGCCGGTGCCAGGATGGCGTTTGCGTGAGCTCACCAGTGGGCCACGCTGCCAGGGGCGCATTCGGCGACCGCTGTTCTCCAGTGGATCGAAGTTGGGAAGTGACACCTGGATCGCCCGCTGGGTCTTGTTGTAAGGGTTGACATCCGGGTTGACATCGACCAGCGGTGTGGCCAGCAGTTTGAACAGCTTGATCATCAGCGAGGTCAGCTTGACCGGACGCTCGGCCCAACGGTGCTGCGAGACGAAGCCGCCGAGAACGTGTTCCACGATGTGATCCGCTGCCGGCCAGCCAGAGATAATGGTTATCAAACGTTGGTTGATCATGTCCGTCACGGCGTCGTTAGCACGGAGGTTACAGATGACGGCGGGAAATGTGATCTGCGCGAGTGTTAAGGTCAGTGCTGTCCAGCTCAATCGGCGGCGTGCCAAAAGGTAGATTCCCGCTGCACGTACCGCCTCTGGCACTGAGAGGCAGCGCCACACGCTGCAGCGCACCACAGTTGGACAGCAAAAGGTGTCCAAGCACCTGTTCCACATTTTTAGAGTTGTCTTAGCTACATTTACGCATGGCAGCATGTTCGAGACGTCCACTAAAACATCACGGGTAAATCAACGGCCAGTGCCTTCATATGTCCAACAAACCTGATGGTCGCAGTTTCTGCATAGGTCTTGGAACGTGCTCCACGCAGAAGCTGAAGAATTTCTGTGCTGTCTTGAAGCTAGGAACGGAAGCAAACTCCGAAGACGTCAGGAGTTCTGCAAAAAATCGCCGATCCTGCTACAAGAGGCGACAACAATATCTTCCGATTTTGCCTGAACAACGCCAACTTACAAAACTTGACCAGTACCGCACGCGGCGAGATTTTTGCGAAAGGTCACAGAGCAGTACAGCAGGCCATCGTCTCGACGAGCTCATGAGCACATGTCGTAAGGAGTGGCAATAGTTTTCCTCCATACAGGCGCTGAGCCGTGCAGGGCGCCGTGGTGGGGGACCAGGCTGAGTCGCCTCCGGCACTCTCCGCTCCGTCAGCGGGCGGCTCTAGGGCATCCCATGTTTATGTGACGTCTCAGCGCCTGGCACGGCTCTGCCGGCGTGAGCGGATCGGTATGCCAGTCTGTCATCGCCTGCGGAGGGGGGGGGGGTCGAAAAGAGAGCCGATCCCTGCAGACGCTTCTTTAACCCTGACCAGCACAGCGTTGCAGTTGGTCGCCAGTTGGTGCCACACCCTATCAGGGTTTTCACAAACTGGCCTAGGAAGATTGTTTTGATCGCTCTCAAATTCCAATGGCTGCGTTTTAATTTCTGAACATACTCTTTGAAAATTTCAGGCCGACATCTTGAGAGGTCACAAATCCCCTTCTCATTGGCATGTCTTGGAGAAAACACAGTGTGGCGACGTTCGTCACCGGATAAAAGCGTTTTGAGAGTTTTATTCTTTAATGAGTCCACAAAAGCAATGCTCGAAAAATGTATGTGTATGATGTAGGAGCAATCGATGTAAAATAACGATGTTTTCTGGCCCCATTTTTACTGCTGAATTCGGCAAACGTAACGGTATCGTCTAATTGCGCTCTGTTATATCTCGGATAATAATATTTGTTGAAACATGGAGACCAGACATGAAAAATGACCGGTTTTAGCATCTTTTACTCCATTTAGGAAAGCAAACATTGACTGCATTGTTTATGCCATGACGTTTGCAGAAATCAAAATATAAAACAAAGTTCTTGGTCGTATTTACCTTCTTTTGAGGTTGCATGGTACCATCATAGTTTACGGACTGTTGGAGGGGCCGATTTTGACCTTCCTCCAATGCGCATGATTTTCAGAGACATTAGATATTGGTGCACTGCGCGCGCTAATATCTTTATTTTGGACATGAGCAGAAGTCCATTCACACACCAGTCGACTTCTTGGCCACTTGAAGTAAATTTCGTCAAAGCCAACTTGAAATTGCATCGCACAGTCACAGTCACCGCGCTTATACTGGTCATGGACATGGTCGGTAAAAACGGTGTCCGGACAAAATGGCGAAACGTAAAAATGGCGAATACCTTTTTGGCAAGTGCCGGATGGCGAATGCTGAAGAGTGGCATGTGAAAATGGCGACACGTTAAAATGGCGACTGCCCAATTGGTTCGCCTTCGCGTTCTGCGCCATTTGGCCGTTCGTCATTTTAGCATGTCGCCATTTTTACATGTCGCCATTTGGCTTCCGCCAACTAGCATTCGCCAAAAAGGCATTCACCATTTTTGCATTTCGCCATTTTATCCCAGTACCGGTAAAAACAAGTGACTTTCTCTGGCCAAGAAAAACTCCTGAATGGTAACTGTTGTCACCAAGGTTCATTCTTTCTGGTCAAAAACTATAATTACATAAATGATATTCTGAAAACAAACAACGACCTGATCAACGTCGGTGCGACCTGAATTCCCAACAAGAGAAGCATTCTACAGCTGTTGCTTACTTTAACTTATTCTTCCTTTAAGTGACATGTAAAAATGGTTTCCATCCCCTCATTAACCCAATTTCCATATGAGAGGGGGTTTCGGAGACCCCTCCGGTTTTTTGCTAACCACTTCCATGGTTTTTAAAGCAATGTTACGGAACTTGGCGAGTTGTATTACCAGTTTTTCGCGTATCATGTCGAAGTTTCGTCATATTATTTTTCCTAGGAGCGGGGTAAGGCAACGTTTTTAGAAGACATCTCAGACCATTTTTGACACTGTTGAACGTAAAAGATGACCGCCAAAAATAGAGTTTTAGGAAAAAACTTCAAACTGTGTACGAGTATATTAAATAATTGGGTAAACATGCAAAAATATTGTTGCTGATCCGAGGTCACTTCATAGGGCCAGTTCAAGGTCAAATATCAAGATTTGGTTTTATGTAAATATTTTCGACCCTAGTTTTCTGGACGCTAAATCCGGCGGGCATATGACTTACAACAGTGTTCTCCAAATGTGGTCTAAGTTTCAGATCGATATAAGGTCGGGTCACGGGGCTATGACCTAAAATGTCCGCGAGTATGTCGTCTGCACGATGGCCATAAACATAACATTTAGAAATGAAGGCAACTCAGATGACTGGAAACGTTTTCAAACACAAGGAAATAAAGTCGAGGCCATTCCATGTGACTCTGAGGTCATCTGAGGTGTTATAAGGTCAAATGTCATAGGCTGACCTGATCAGCATGCGACCATGACAGTTCCTCTTTTTCCATGTCTCTGGCGCCGTCTATGCCATCATAACGCCAACAGTGTGATATGTTTGCTCTCCTGAAGTATAAAATGAGTAGTAAAAGCAAAGAGAAATATACTCTGCTTTGATGTTAATTCCGTTTTCAAAAGAAACATTCTTTTGATTTTCCAAGCGCTGAGAACGCCTATGAGTTTGCTCCAATGCCAAATGTACGGCCAGTGATAAAATTCCTACCCATCAACTTTCAATTCCTGCTCGTTGCTTCAAAATCGGTGAATACAGCGAAGTTCTAACAAATCAAAACCACCCATGTCTAAATTTTCTGTTTCCCGCTATCAACCCTTTTCAAGATTTTCAAAGCATCTCTTTATGAAGATGTAGTTATCGTCATGGCGAATCGATTGCCGTTTGTCGCGATGAAATCGGACGGTTAGTTCTCAAAATCTGCGGAGCTTATTCGACCCCATTCCCCCCTCCCCCAAACGGGAATGCGCCCGTGCGTGATGCGTATGGGAATAGAGATAAAACGAAGTCTAAAGAAAAGCAACCCTTTTCCACTCACCGACGCGTATCGCCCGCGTACTTTTTTGCTGAACCATACAGAAGAGGACCCGTCCCTGGGTGGCACAAACAACGTGGAAAATGGAGTGCACATCGCTTATCAACGATTTTAGAGCAAAAGCTCGTATCGCAGACGTTCGTCAAACTGAAGTTTGTCGGACAAAAGTTTGTCGTGTAAAAGTTCGTCTTGTAAAAGTTCGTCTAGGGCAAAATTTCGTCTAGCAGAAATTCGTCTGGGGCAAAGGTTCGTCTAGGTCAAAGGTCCGTCGAACACAAAAGTTCTTCTCGCAGAAGTTTGTCTAGGACAAAAGTTCATATAAGGCAAAAACTCGTATAGGGCAAAAGTTCGTCGAGAAAAAAGTCTGTCATTCAGAAGTTTGTCTAGAATACGAATTCGTCAAGGCCAAAGGTTGTCTACGGCAAGTTCTTCTCGTTAATGGACATTAATGGAACATGTTCGTACTGCAAAAGATTCGTAGGAAAAAGGTTCATAAGGGAAATGTTCGTAAGGAAAAAGACTCGTACCAAAGGCTCATAAACATAAAGTTTGTATCGGGAAAGGAAGGGACCTAAAAAAGTAACCTAGCCAAAGAAAACGTAACTTAACCTAACCTCTTTGTTTGATCTAACCTAGCCCAATCGCTTCATTTATCGGCCTACAACCTCTAATACTTCATAATGTCTTCGGCGCGGGATTGCGACTTCGGCGCAAAGCCGGAATGAACCTTTTCCGATACGAGCATTTTCTGATACGAACCTATGTTTGCGAACCTTTGGCTGCAAACCTTTTTCTTTACGAGCCTTTTCCCTCACAAGCCTTCTTGCTACGAACCTTTTCCATGCGAACCTTTTGCAGCTAAACATTTTTGCGCCATGAACTTTTTCCGACGAGAAACCTTTCCCGATACGAACCTTTCACGATATGAATTTTTACCATACGAACCTTTTACCATATGAGCGTAATGCATATGAGCCTTTGGCTGCGAACCTTTTTCAGTGCAAACCCTTGACTTCCGACCCTTGGTCAGGTTATCCACTCGCCTGTGACACTGGCAGGTCAATACGGTGCACAGTGGCTTAAGTTGGCTATTCACGGGATGGAATAGGATCACTGCCGGATCCGGCCATGGGGAATCACAGCCTCATTCACCAGCATGATTCCACTGTCGTCTGACAGTTGGTGTTTTTCCCGACTACACATGTATTGCCCTTAAGGACTTTGGTGCTAGAACCATATGAAACGGACAGCCTTTTTTTCCAGGACAAACTTTTGCCCTCGACGAACTTCTGTCCTAGTCGAATTTCTGCAAGACGAGCTTTTGTCCTGGACAAACTCTTGTCCTAGACGAACTTAGGCCCCATACGAACTTTTGTTGGATGTACTTTTGTCCTAGGTGAACTTTTGTCCTACACGAACTTTAGCGAGACGCACTTTTGTCATGACGAACTTTTGTCCTGGACGAACTTTCCCCATACGAACTTCCGCGAGACGAAGTTTTGCCCTAGAAGAACTTTTGTCCGACGAACTTTTGTCATTACGAACTATTGCCCAACGAAGTATTGCCTTACAAACTTCAGTCCGACGAACTTCTACCCGAAAACCCTTCTCAACAGCCCAGCCGACTCCGAATCGCATTGGCACACTGTCTGCGCGATTCTAAACTGGGCTTCTCGCAGTAATTTGCAGACGATCTATTGCTAGTCTCGAAAGGCCGGCTACCAGCGCCAGGACGAATCGCTATTAGGATTCGCCAAAAGCGAACCACAGGTGAGCTGTGGGAAAAGCTGCCAACGACTACAGGTCCTGCAGAGCGCATTTTCGACTGCATCTCCGGTCTCGTGTTCAGCAAAATTCGCAAGAGAGCTAATAATACTCGGAAATCGATATCGCCGGCCGGTGTCTTATCGCGACAAGTGTAGAGCTAGTTATCAGCAATCAGTGTGGGTGTGAGGTAATGCGAACATCGAGTCAAACTTTCCATGGCAGGCAGAGGCGTGACGGCGTCCAATCAGACGTTCGGCAGTAAGGAGCCTGTAAGTGGACGCAAAGGAATGAATAATGAACGTGTGTTTACAGACAGGCGAACACCACTAACCCAGAGCAGTTCCGTCGAAATGACTTATCGTTTTCACATCACTAGGTAGCACACCCTTAGTCCGGCTTGTAACATGGAAAAACTGAAAGACTCGAGTCAAAGCACTGACATCGGCCACTTGCAAGTGGGACTTACTCTTCAGTTTCCAGTCGATGACGCGCTGCATCTGGTCATAGTTGTAGCTGAAGTCGGTCTCCGAGTCGGTGATGCCTATCTGCAGCACCCGGCGCTCCCAGGCGCCGCACGCGTGCTGGTAGAAGTCGTCGCAGGGGTCAACGGCGTTGTCACGAAACCGCAGCAGGTCAGACGCCAGCTTCACGCAGCCAGGTGTCAAACACAGCTCCTGCAGCAGACACAGAGGGGCAGATGTCATCAGTGGACGACGCATCTCCTGCAGCGGATACAGGAGGTGGTATCGTTGACGGACGATTTAAGTCCTGGGTGGCAGTGAAGTACTCCAAGGCGATACTCCATTTAATCAAACATTTTTTTCTTATGAGCATCCAGTTCATAAAGTCGATCGTACTACTGGCTGCATTGCGCTATTCACAACTGTTCAAACGATAGAACGGTTGAGATTCTCCATTTACCAAATGAGGAATTTCTCAGTTTCTCCCAGTGCCTGCAACTTCCACTGCGAGCGCCATATTCCCGACAGAGTTCAGATCGACGTCAGACGCGCACAGGAGCGCGCCAGCTGTTGCTGATGCGTGCGTTTCGGCTGACGAGTCGGGCCGAGCGCCGCCGACAGCCACGTCCCCGGAGCGTGGCGCACGTCACTGGGCCGTCCTCGCCGCCCAACACGGGCCCCCGCTGCCCGACAGAGGCCCCGCGTGCTCGACAGCCCAGTTGCCGGATTGTTGCTTGTCACAGGCCTCAGCCACTCGACAGAGCTGGCTCTGAAGCTCGGCAGAAGCCTTGGATGTTTGATACCCATTTGTTAAATTCGCCCAGGCCACCTCAGTTCACCCCCACACTGCAGTTCTGTTACCGACTGCCCCGTATCGACTGCCTGCTCTGGATCTCAAGCAGCTGTGATTCAGTCTGTTCCCAGCGTAATCAAAAGATCGCAAAGATGTAGTTTTGCCACTTCTGCGGTGCCAAAAAGTCGGCACGGCACGTCAAATATATATATATATGGCAAATCTATTGTCTCTCTCAAGAGTCTGAGCATAGTAGTGCTGAAATAAATAACCAATGCACCGTTTTGCAAAAAAAATACACCCCTAATCAGATGCTGGTGCAAACTATCTTCAAGGCCCTATGAAACGTCCCGGGAGTGCAGTGAAGTGAAGCTGGCGGGACGTCTCACCCACTGAAATCTGAGAATGGGTCGAGCTTGCACAGAACCCAGCTCCTCTTATCGTTCGCTTTGCCGGAGGGCCTCCGCATCACACGAGCGCCAACTATCTTGAGGGAAACTTGCCAGGTACGCTGGAGGAATATCAAATGACTCCGGCTTTTCTAAGCAAATCCGGTATCATTTCACGCTTCGAAGGCGGGGGAGACCACTGGAGATCATCCAGTATCACTTCCTTCTGCGTGCAGGGAGACATCAGCCTGCCGGTGAGGTGCCCGTGCTGACGACTGCAGAAGGGGATGCACCATTCGGTGCGCGCGGCTCGTCCTCTGGCCGACGGCGCCGGGGGCCGCATGTGACTGCGCTCCCACAGGGCGGCCCGGTCGCGACACCGACACCCGTGAGACAGCCCGCGGTTGCGCTCAGCCGGCCGTCAGGGAGAGGGATGGGGAGGGAGATGACCTCCCAGTCCCAGCGGACGCCCGTGGCCGTATTTGGTCTGCGTTCGGCCGCTGCGCCGCCGCGCCAAACCGACTGCGCCCGGCGCCGCAGTCTGGAGACCGTCGCAGTAACGAGAGGCCGCGTCGCCAGTAGAGTCGCCCCGACGACGCTCGGCTGGAGACGTCCCGAACGCAGCGCTTCGTCATTTGGCACTAGACACCAGTGAGGAGAAAAAGGAGATAACTTCAGACATGGTAATGGTGATGGAAGGAAAGGCAGCCTGAGAGGAGTCAGAACTTGGAGTCAAAGGAGTCAGGAGTCATTGAGCTTGCTTTGGCGTTCGTTAATGGCGTTCAAAGTGCACGCAGTCAAAATCTCCCTTACACGTGCTTCTATCATGATACCTCCGCGAAAGATTACGCGATTTACTCTGGCTAGGTGGTAGCAAATTATCTGCACCACTAAGTGCAGGTACACCAGTAATCTGTTTCCATGTATTACTGACCTCTAGATTGGATGGGACTGAAAAGCCGCTACCAGTTTTGAAGCAACAGAAGCTTCATTTGCTTCTGATGCTGTGCGGTCCGCGCATCCCAGCTCGACACGGAACTCTGTTGGTGTTAAGCCTCACCATTGAAAAATGGTCGAATACGTTAAGTCGCCGAGTTCCGGCCTATTCGGGTCGGGTTTTCGCGGGTGTCCTGTGCCAGCCCCTGAGGTCGCGTTTCCCTGGGAGCGGCAGCTCGATACCTCCAGGCCGTATTTTCGGGCACGAGTTAAACTTGGACTGCTTGGATGACCTTCAAGCAGTCCCAGTCATGGGTGGTCACGAGGCACAGCCAGATCGCCGCGCAGGTTACAGTCCCGTACCGTCTTGTCCCAGTCATGGGAGGTCGCGGGGTTCAGTCGCTGTGTTAGGCCCGGGTAAATATTTCCGACGGAGGCGGCCTGGGCCAAAGCCAAACACCATGACGTCATAAGCCGGCGACGGGGCAAGTGCCGGAAGGCAGATGCTTGCTTCTGGCCGTTCCGCCGCTCCACGCCGCCACCCACACGCCAACTCAGGCACCGCCCCCCTGGCGGCGACTGATGCAGCATCGGGGGGGGGGGGGGCGACGTCCACTGGTCGCCACGGCCCCGGCCCCGGCCCCGCAGGCAGGACGCCGGAGCCCGGTCACGTGACTGACGTGTCACGTGGTTCACGGTCTCGTTTTGTCATCGATTGGCCCGAGGCAACGGCGAGGTCAGACTGAAGCGGGCATCGAAGGAGGCACTACTGCGCCAGGCGGACATACGGCCACTGTCTGCAGTGGCCAATCCGTCCTGCTTATTTGGCCGAGGTGGCCCGATCTGACCTAAAGTGTCTGGTCCCCTGAGTTTCAAATTACGCACTCATAAAATAAAAGCCCGGTAGCCTTAGGCTAACAGTATATTCAGCCTAGGGATTCATCCAGGAGAATTTTGGCCGGCTGAAAAGCTCTATGATCTGAAACCAGTTTTAATGGACTTGCATCTTCTAGTCCGCGACGAGAACTCACGTTTTCCCCCAGTGTCTGACAGAAATCAAAGAAATCATAGCAAAGGTCAAATAACAACGGAAAGGCAAAGTGAACACAGCTCTGAAATGAGCGTTAGGGCAATCTCGTAAATGCAATAAGTTTCAAAGCAAATGACACACTTATGAAATGACCCGTTGTCGATGAAGGGGAATAACTTTTTGTACTTGCTTAGCAATTCTTAACTTCAGTGATCAGTTGGATTTTGCCAAACCAATTTTGGCTTGAAGTTATGCTCGTCTCTCTGTGATTTGTTACAAGCCAAAAAGTTACTTCAGGTAACTCCAAGATCAATTACAGTATAAAAGATGTTCCAATTTTGCATTCTCCACTCAAACATAACAGTTGGTTTACGTAGGAAAACAAAGTAAATCCTAGACGAATCTGGAGTATGCAAGCTGTTTTGGCTTGCAACCACTCAAGGCACCAGACCCATGATCCTAAATCAATGTGATCTTGAAAAGGGAAAATCGCATTAACCTTGCTGACTCCAAATTCATTTACTGTTTGTAAGTTTTACGAAGAATAGGTTCCAGCATGCATCACTTTAACACACGCACTGGAAGGGGAGTCTTTTTGTGCCCCCTCCCACCTGTTTCTCTTGAAATCTCGAGAACAGATAGGAACTGTTTGCTGCTACTTTGTGACATTTATGGAAATTAAATAATTCGTCGATTGACGCAGAAAAATCAAAAATTGGTCGGAAATTTTCAAGTTTCAAACGTTTCAAGTTAAGGAAACATAACAAAAATAACAGCTGTCGCTGACAAATGAGAACCTTGTGAAAGGACTACCGTCTGAGATTGCCGTTTGAACACAGTCAGACGACGTCATTCCAGCATAAGTGATGGGTGTACCAAGACCAAAGCCAGGGTCAAAGGAGTCAAGGCCATCAAAGGTCAAGGTCAACCAGCTTGTGAGCTGGTCCAGTCTTGCTTCGCAACATGTCGGTCCGCATGAAATATGTATTCACAGACCCCGATGAAAACACATGTGCTCACATTGATACGCTTGAATACCAGGGTCAGTGAGGGTCAAGGTCATCAAAGGCCAGGGTCAACTTCTTTTTGACCTGGTCCATATCTGCTTTGCAAGATGTCGATTTATGCGAAATATGCATTCAAAGATCTTACTAAAAACACATCTGGTATATTGATACTCATACTTATATGAATATATACATATGCATACATACATAAGTATGTATATATACATATAATTGTTTACATTTTGCAGTGTTCAAACAGTGTAACTGGGTTCATTACAACGAAACAACTTTAACGCGGACAGTTGATATAAAATTTACTTTGGATAAAAAATTTTATCCGAGGTCATTGACCTCTCTTCACTTCTTTTGACCTCGCGGAAGTTCGCAAACGCTGGAAATGATCAATGTACTGATGTTGGCTACCTTTACTAAAAATACGCCAAAAGACGCGTGTAGCGTCCATATTTACCCTCAAGCTACCCAGTTGTTCTAAATCTTCACACCCTTCATCAATCTGCAAAAGATGCAAAAATGACGCCATAGGTGAATTACCTGGCATGACTTCGACCCGAAATCCTCAGTCAAGACGCCAAATGAATGGAAATTGTATCCACGTTGTAACGCTCAAACAAGCACCCTTTTCCCGTTTCGTTCGAAAAGTCGTACGGAATGGTTATTACGGGCCAAGAAAGTGTCCAAAGTTGACATTTTCGACTAGATTTGACCTTGAACATATTGACATAGGATCATGACAGTTACGTATATTGTGAATTGTTATGGCCCCACCCTGCCCATAAAATTTTATGGCTCATTCTGTTTTCGAGGTCGGAGGGGGGGGACTTTTCTTCCCCTCTTTCAATGCGCGTTAGCGCGAACTTTTGTTCTCCTTCCACTGCGTGGGTTAAGGAGCCAAACAAGACCGATCCGGCCTCTGTTGTGATAACCAGTGCAGTTTCAGGCGCAGCACGTGGACAAGGACGATGCGCTGGCACCCAGACTTGATCATGCTGCATGAAGAACCTCAGCTGTGCGGGAACGACTTCGGGCTTTCACTGCACAAAAAGAAGAATGCAAAGACCTCCGAAGGGACGACCGTTTTGTGTGAGGCTTCCAGCGTTTGGACCAAATTCACAATGCCATTTTTCACGAACCACCGAAATACCGTGGTGACCCAGTGAGGTCACGTGACCTGTTTCACGGCCCGTAGACGTTACTGGGCGTACGCTCCTCTCATGGGGAAAAAATATCTGGCGGCTCAAAGATGGCGTCTCCAGCAGAGTTCGTCTGCCATGGCAGCAGATGGTCAAGATACGGGACCTGCCAGCATCCACCAGCAATTTAATGCTGGAGGCCACCGTTATAAACGACCTCTCCGGGAAAGAATATCGGCCGTCTGAGCTCAGCGAAAGACTGCGTGAGCTAATCGAATATGTAATAACTTACAGCAAAGACGACGATGTCACTGCATTCACAGGCAGTTAAACCTATTGATCTTGGCGAGTATGCAGTAGCGCGGGGAAACGCTAAGTTCTGGGGTGGATGTTGAGAAGCTCGTAGATTAGCCATAAAGCTTCCAGAGCACTCGTAGAATCAGAAGCACTCACGATCGTCACACCCACCACATCGCTCACGCATCCCTTCTGACGCAATTCAAGTTCAATATATGAACATACTATAGGCTACATATGTTTTCCAGGCAGTAGCAAATTACAGCAGTCTTCGTTTAGAGTCATTTTGTTGTGGGACTGCATGTTTCTATATTTCATGTGGTAGTTAAAGAAAGATAAATTTGTAAGGACGTTCAGATTTTCACATATAACAACGTTCTAGGCTTCTAACAGTGAATGGGGACTGAAAATAATGTTACTTTGCAAATTAGCGCTTACATTAACTTAATAGCATCTTGGTGGTCAAAAGGTTAAGGCGATTAGTGGCCCCCATTTGCAATTTTGGTCTAGTATGGCCCTGACCCAAGTAAAAACCCAAGTGCGGAGGCCAATGACGCCGTGGGTGATCCGAGAAAAGGAGTGGAGTAAAAATTTAGACCGCAAAACAATCAAAACGTTGAAAATGATCACCAGATACCTCCTTTATTATTTTTATACAAATTTAGCTCCGAACTTGTTGAACTGGGTAGCGCTGGGATCAGAGTCCAAGCTAAGCTGAGCTCTTTGCTGGACCCTGACCTCGTCACCCAAGAATTCCCAAACATGAAATAATTTTGTCCCGCGCACCGAACCAGATGGCACCGGAAGATATTTATGGTGCCGGCCAACTCCACCACACAGTCGCCCCGTGCCAGACTGACTCTTTCGGTCTCGGGCCAAATACAGGTTCCCCTTTGGGTCTCGAATCTGCTGCCAGCCACGCAACGGACTCTTATCGACTCCTTATGCACCAGGCTGCGGCGGCGGTTAACATACATACATATACATATATATATATATATATATATATATATATATATATATATATACAAAAATATGCGTGATAGGAAATACATAATAATTTGTCTACGGCATGGCCCAGAGACAGAGTCAATAGGCCAAATGCCTGTCAGGATGTTATTCTGATTGTCGGAAAGTACGCGCGACTTCACTGCGAAAAATTTTAGACCTATCGAAGCAGTCGTTTTAAAGCCAGGAGCAGAAACCATCGGAGCAGGGGTTACATCGGCCATCTGTACAGGCAAATATTACATTTCAAGACCCCCTGGCACAAAGCAGCTGTAGAAACAAACGATTCCCAGTGAGATGCAGATGTGACGCAATTAATTTTATTTCTTGCTACACTGTGTTTGAGTTGGATGTCCTTCCAAGACACACCATTACTCATTAGTCATGTCAGAGTTGGCACAGTCGAACAGATTTATTTAAGTTAGGGAGGAAGATTTAGTTTACAGATTTATTTACATCAGTGCCTCAGAGTCTCTTGCGGACATTTAACTTCCGTGAAAAATTATGTGTGTGTGTGTGCGTGTAACTATATCTCAATGCAGATATGCATGTCTTAAATGTGTACATTTAGATATCTATATGCACACATCCATATATCTACGTATCTCTACATCTATGATTCATATATCTATTTATTTATATCTATATTTTTAACTATATCTATCACATCAATATCTATCACATGTATATCCATCTAGTTATATATTTCTATATATCTATCCCTATCTCAGTCTACCCCCATATACCTATCTCTTACTCTCTCTATCTCTTTCCGTCTCATGACATCTCACTTAATTTCTCTCTATCCATCTTTATCTCTTTGTCTGTCTCTCTCCATCCTTCTCTATCTCCCTGTCTCTCTCTGTCTCCTTCTGTCCCCCCCCATCTCTCATTTCCCTGTCTATCTATTTCCCTATCTCCCTATTTCTCTATCTCTTTTAGGCCTTAAGAACTCACAAATTTATCTCTTGGCGCCGCCCTTGAGAAGCTGACATTTGAACACTGGACAGATGTCTAGACAGACTGTTGAATACACTATTTCGAGGATCAAAACAATACTAAATATGAAGACCTTCATGAAACACACTTTGAATACCGACACGAAATTTTTAGAACCAGGGATATATATACACACACACACATATATATATATACATATATGCACGCCCTTGTGAATATATATATATATATATATATATATATATATATATATATATATATTAAATATGATGGCCTTCATGAAACACACTTTGAATACCAACACCAAATTTTTAGAACCAGGGATATATATATATATATATATATATATATATATATATATATATATATATATATATATATATATATATATGTGTGTGTGTGGCTTCTGAACTCCCCATACGGGAATGCTGTTAAAGAAAGTGGGATCTACAGCATAACTGTATGTATTGGTTATGCTGGAGTTCCCACTTTCCTTGACAGTATTCCCGTACTGGGATTCAGAAACCACCTACTTGGTTTTTTGCTAATTACCACTTTCAGAGTTTTTACAGCAACCCCACGAAATGTATTAACTTTCCATGTGCATTTTTTTCTACGCATCAAGTCAAATGTCCACAATCTTGCTCTACCCAGGGGCGGATCGAGGACAGGTTTTTGAGAGGCACTTCAGGTCTTTTGGACATAATTGAAAGTAAAGGATAAATAACTGAAAAATAGAACTTTCAAGATAGAAAAAAAAGCTTTCATATGAGTACATAGGTAACATTTCTTTATTCATATATTATATAGCTAGGGACACATCCAAAAAATATTGTTTGTCCTGGGGTCATGAACTTGGGTTAGGCAAAGGCCAAAAGTCAAAATCTCGTTTGATGCATGTTTTTGGTGCTAATTTTTAAAATGAAAAATGGGTATATGCGACTTAAGGAACTACCCTTCTCTTGCAATTAATTTTGCAGGTCGATATCAGGTCAGCTCATGGACTTAAAATGTCAGCGCGTGTACCCTATATCACGATGGCCATGAACAGGGCGTCGAGAAACATGATCATTTTAGATAACTGGAATCGTCGGGTAACACTATGAAATAATCCAAGATCGTTCTCTTTGACTATGACAGCATTTGAGGTCATCTGAGGTCGAAAATCATTAGCTGGTTGCGTGTGCCGGCCGTTGCACAAGCAGCGCAACAGCCGGCAGAGCCACTGAGTCAGAGGGAAGTCGCTCCAGAGTCGACACAGCGATTGAATCAGAGGGGAGTATCCTCGGGACGTCTGCAAAGGCGTCTCGCCTCGTAACATCCCGTCAGATGGCGGCAGACTGTGGTGCGGTGGCCGTCTCGTCTCGCAGATCGGCCAGTCAGACGGCGGCAGACTGTGGTGCGGTGGCCGTCTCGTCTCGCAGATCGGCCATTCAGACGGCGGCAGACTGTGGTGCGGTGGCCGTCGTCCAGTTCGCTGTGGACTCGGCGCCACTCTCACTCGCTACGTGCCGGCGGCCCGATCGCCCACTCGGCGGCAGGTGGCAAAGCAGAGTTTTCTGCTTGGCGTGATACTTTGACTATTGGCGAACTCGTTTGTGCCAACATTCCTTCTCTTCATTACTTTTCTTTTCACAAGTTCTTCTTGCCTATTCTTTGTTTATTCGTCCGACACACAGAACTTCCACTTTCACCACCTATATCCTTGACGTCAAGCACTGACCACTCACAGCACTAGCACTTCACTACGTCACGAGCGTCACGAAGTCCACCACATGTTGAGCCGATAGATCAATACTGAGCGAAAACCTGCCCTGCTTATATGCTACCTACGAAAGGAAATGATGAAAGGGGATGGTGCAATTATATCATATACAGCCCATAAGGTGGCGTTTTGCAACCGAATATTCTGGAAAGACTAGGCTTTAACCAATGAACGAGCGTGAGAATGCAGGGAATTCAAAGAACTGCCTGATATAACGCGGATGCAAGACCTCAGAAGCTTCTGCGGATGTAAGCTATTTTAAGATTAGAAAAAGGAAGTATCGTTTAACATTACAGATATGACTCACCTAGCGGCACTGCGGCACGATTGATGTACTTGAGGCGTTAATGAGTTCTCAGACGTCTTTGTCTCATTCCCTTCGGTGCTGACTGTAGGACCTAAAATGGAGGCATCTGATAGCCTTAGACAGTCTTCACAAACCAAAGGCTTTTGAAGAGAAACCTCTACGATTAACCCTATTCCCGGAGGGCTAGACGGTATGGTCGATTCATATTCATTCACTCGTCCGATTTCATCGCAACAAACGGCAATCGATTTGCCACTACATTTTTATAAAAACAAAATTTAAAATTTTTGAAATGATACAGGGAGGCAAAAATGTCAAAATGGGGGGTACTTTTGGACTTCTTATAACTCCGTTGTTTATAGACCGATTTCGATGAAACTGACATGAATCGAGAGATTATGAATAGGGCTTTTACCATGGGTCCGCAAATCTGAAATTTTGAGAAAATTCATGGGAATTCACAGGGTTTCAAAAATAGGAGGATTAGTTTTTTAACAACTGAATGAACAAAAGAGGCAAACACCCTTTTTTGGCTTCTGCTAGTCATGTTATACTAAAGAAGTACAAATCGCATTACAATGTTTGCATAATGTTAGCATAGGCGGTGCCAGGGACATGAAAAAGGAGAAACTGTCATGGTCACACGTAGGGATGCACCGGATATCCGGTCCGGCCGGATATCCGGCCGGATATTAGAGATTATCCGGTATCCGGTATCCGGCCGGATATTTTTGTGATCCGGCCGGATGTTGCCGGATACTTAACCTCCCGGTGTACGATCAAGACGTTGCTCTAATGTTTGCGTCCAAAACCTTTTCAGGAGTAAGGTGGCTTGTTGTATTAAATTGTTGATGTACCTGGCAGTTCCAGGTCGATCTGGAGGTTTTGGAACCAATACTTTTCTGTATTGGTCCGGGAGGGTTCGGACATATTTTGCAAGAATGAGACTCATGAGTTCAAAGCTTTGAAACAATAGCCAGCATGCGGTCAGCAGCCCATCTTATGATTTATTACCTTCCTTTTTCCAGATATTTCTTATCTTTCTCAAATTCTTTGACACAAATGCATTAAAGGAAAATATAACGTATGGGCACTGGGAAATGACACAATATTTAAAGTCATACCGTAAGCACATGTATTACTGTATGAACATTAAACTTTGCAAAAAATGTAGTTATAGACGTTGCGGTCAGTTCTTGCCTAATGGATCATCTCCATCACCTCTCATCTGTCGGCAACACGCACGCGCCTGGGCACGCGCACCAGCATTTTACACGGTACTTCTAGGTCCAGAGTACACGGTATCTCTGGCTGATCGCTCCAGAGCAGCGATCACCTGGCTCATCCAGCGCTTTAGGGCGACTTTGGGTGTTGCGTACCAGTCTCCCTGAAACATCCTCTGCTTAATGATGCCCCAGATGTCCTCAGTAGGACGTACATTGGGTACACAGGGGATTGCTGTCACGCACTACATACGGCACTCTGGCCTCTTCCAGCAACTTGAGCGTTTTCTTCGCATGATGAACGCTAGCCAAGTCTGGCCAGATCAACATGCCCCTGTCGAAACAGTCCTCATCCAAATATGGGATGAGCACATCTCCCACACACTTCTCACGGTACAGAGATGGCGGGCCACACGAAAAGATTACGGGGAAACTTGCTCTCTTGCCTCAGCTGTACTTCTGCTGGACAGTCTCCACGTGCTCCAATAGAGTATCCAAGGTTTTCTGGCATATGCCTCCCGTGGTAGGTAAAGTAGCTTTCGTCGTCCATGGCAATGCCACATTCTTTCCGATTTCCTATGATCCGCGCGACAGTTTCCGGTTGCGGGTCTTTTGGGCGACATCTTGTTTTTGGATGACCTGGGGTGACCTCTTGCTCTTTCGGTGCCGAACCTTGCTTGCCACCATTTATTTTTGTCACGTGCATTCTAGAGATTCCAAACCCTCCAGCCAGAACGCCTTATGACACGCGTTGTTTTTACAGCTCGAATCAGCTGCAGCTGTCTTTTAACACGCGCAATGGAAGGGGGTCTTTTTGTGCCCCCCACCCCCCGCCTGTTTTTCTTGAATATCTGGAGAACGGATCGCAGCTGGTTGCTGTTACTTTGTGACATTTAGGCAATTAAATAACTCGTCGAATGACGTAGAAAAAAATCGGAAATCGGCCGGAAATTCTTGAAGTTTCAAGCATTCGAAGTCAAGCAAACATAACGAAAACGACGGTTGTCGCTGTTAAATGGGAACCTTGCGAAAGAACTAGCGTTCTACTTAAGACTACAGTTTGAACACAATCAGGTGATGTCATTCGGGCGTAAGTGATGGACGTACCAAGACCACAGCCAGGGTCAATAATGGTCAAGGTCAAACAGTTTGTGATCTGATTTAGATTTGCTTTGCAACATGCCAGTTTGTATGAAATATGCATTCGAAGGCCCTAATAAAAACACGTGTGCGCACACTGATGCGCCTACATAAACCAAGGTCAGTGAAGGTTCAAGTTGTTAAAGGTCAAGGTCAAATATCTTGTAACCTGCCCCAGATTTGTTCTGCGGCATGTCGATTTGTATGGAATATGCATTCAAAGACCTTAATAAAGACACGTGTGAGCACATGGATACGCATACATATATACCAGTGTCATTTCAGGTCAAGGTCATCAAAGGTCAAGTGCAGCTTTTGTGACATGGCCCAGATTTGCTTTGCAATATATCGATTTGTGTGAAATACGCATTTAAGCATCCTACTAAAACACGTTTGGCACATTAATATTCACATGTATATACATATATACATATGCATACATACATAAATATCAACGCGGGGAATGACCAGATGTACCGATGTTGGCTACCTTCACTGAAAATGCGCCAAAAGCTACATGTTGTGCCCTCATTTACTCTCAAACTGCCCCGTGTTGTTCGAAATCTGATCCGTAAAAGATGAAAACATGACGTCGTAGGTCAATGACCTGACATGACCTCGACCCAAAATCCCCAGTCAAGACTCCAAATGAATGGAAATTGTCGTATTCCACATTTTAACGGCCCAACAAACACCCCGTTTTGTTCGAAAAGTTGCACAGAATGGCCTGTACGGGCCGAGAAAGTGTCCAAACTTGACCTTTTCCACCACATTTGACTTTGAAGATACCGACTTAGAGTCATGAAAATTGCACACAATGTCAATCGTTATAGCTCCATCCTGTCCATAAGATTTCATGTTTCTAGCCCTTTCTGTCGCCGAGATCGGAGGGGGGCACTTTTAGACCCTCCTTCTAGTGCGCGTTAGTGCGAAACCCCTTTCCACTGCGCGGGTTAATGCTCAGTCTGGATGTTTGGTGGTGACTGCCAATATGGGAGACGTTACCACGACTCTAGAGGGTTGCCAGCGTTCTGTTAACAGTCGCTCGTGGACCCCAAAAGATTCGCAGTGCCTCCAGATAAATGATTTGGGCCGTTCCGGGGTTCTCACGGGCAAGTCTCGCGACAATCTCTCTGTCACCTTGCTTTGATATTGCCTCCTGACTGCAAATAAATTGAAATTCCTCACACATTTTCGCGCAGTTTTAAGGCCAACAGTGGTTAGCATGCATGAGCCAAATGCCAGTAGTGAAACCTGTAATGTTTAAGAAATATCTACAGTTAAAAAGTTTTCATTTTTTCATTTCTTATTACCCACCAGTTACTTCAAGAGGCATGCTTTAGTAATCGTAAAGAAGGCTTTTCAAGTCAGGTATTCTAGTTCTACGAAGGCACTGTAATGGTATTCTGCGTATTCTGAAGCCTTTGCCTATAGGTGCCCTTGTCCCCCTGCGGTTTTCCAGAAGTGGCGATTTGTTCCCCTAATTTTTAAGGTATCAAATGGGAAGCTCCCATTGGAGACACTATTTCTTGCACTTTGAAATCCAACAAAAGGACTTTCAACGGTAAGTTGTCCTGCAACGCCCGAAAATGCTATTTTTATCCATTTATGTTCTTGGTGGACTGCAGCCAGCGTGTTCCTTCCCTCCCATTTCTGAATCGTGGCTACACCAATACCTTTGCCTGCAGTGGGAGATGGTGAGCTCCGCTACTATCGTTGTGTTTTTGCTCATCTATTTATTTATTACAAGGAAACCTATGGAAACCTCACAGTTAGTTTATACACTAGGGCATGACTCACAAACTGCCGACATTTTTCATTGTTTTTGTTTTTAGTCTCCCACATTTTTCTTTTTTTATTCAGTCCCTTCGGTTCCATTCATTCAATAGAAATACCAAATAAAAACATGTAACAAATAAAACATAATATCCAAATAAAACATAATATCCGGTATCCGGCCGGATATCCGGCCGGATATCGGCACCCCGATCCGGCATATCCGGTATCCGGCCGGATCACAAAAACCTCGATCCGGTGCATCCCTAGTCACACGTTTCTCAGGTCAACTTGTGGCCTTTGACCTTAAATGACCTCCAGTGACCTTGGGGTCACTTGGAATGATGTCGTGTGCATTTAATATTATCTGTAAACGTTTTCAATCACTTGAATTCACTCTATTTCAAAAATTTCATTTTATGGCTTTTGCGATATGGGGTGCGCGCATTGACATTTTAGGTCATAGCTCCGTGACCCAACCTGATATCAACCTGGAACTTGGTACACAAGTAGAAGGTACCCTTCTACGTCATATATATTCCGGGTTTGGCATTTGAAAAAACGGCGCCGAAATTATAGTGAAAAAACAAATTTTGACTTTTGACCTTGACCTGACCTTGTAAAATGGGCTCAGATAAACAAAATTACATCTGAACATTGCCCAGCTATTAAGCTATACATCCATATAAGGTTTTAAGTTCTATCTTAAAAACTCTGTTTTTGGCAGACATTTTCATTTTACCCTCAACATGGCCAAAAATGGCATGATGTGCCTCCCAAGAACGTTGCCTGGCTCCGCCCCTGAGCAAAATGGAATTTTGAAATTTTGTCACAGCACGTAGAAAGAATAGCTAGGAAAAGTCACCAAGTTTTGTGAAGCTGCGTTAGAAAGCCTGGAATTGGCAAGCAAAAAACCCGACGGGGGCGGATTTCGCCCCCCCCCTGCCGGGAATAGGGTTAAGGGAAACTTACAAAATGTTGAAATTTGAAGGTTTTCTGATATGGGAGCTTTAAAGCCACGACGTTAACTTTGTTACAGGTGGCCGATGGCTCATGTCGTCCCACGCGGCACGCGCGGCACGTGAAATCGGACGGGACGTGTGGCTGCTGACGCGGTCAGTCCCGCTGAACGTCTCCGCCGCGGCTCGTAACGGCCGGCGAGCGCCAGCCGCGCCGCCATCAAAGGTTGCAGCACTCCGCAGCCGCAGCCAACGGCGGGGCTCGGCCCGGTCGTAAAGGCGGGCGGATCGCCGTAAAGCTACACTGGCCCCGCTACAGCCGACACGACGATGCAGAGGCCGTGCAGCAGAGCCACGTGCTGTCACGTGACACATTCAGCGGCGTCACGCGGCGGAGACGTCAGACGATAGGAGGAACGCCTTTGCTCACGGTGCACGTAACACCGACATCCCGTGAAGCTATCACATGCAAGAGGTCTTCACCTACTGAATGTTAAGGATCCGACGGGTGCGCCTGGGAAGATACGCCAATCCAGAAGAATGACCACGTACTATCTGCGGAGTTCCGGATTGCTTGCACCAGACATAGGCAGCCTGGAAGTGGGTCCAGGCTGGCATGCATAGCATGCATGCATGCATACTTTAACCCACCCCCGACTTGGGGGAGTTCAGAGCCTCCCCCTGAGGTTTTTCCAAGATTGCGAGAGAGCGAACAAAGTCAGCGCCACAAAACTTTGCTATAATTTGCTTGATTATTTCTACACCTTCTGTCCAATTTTTGACCTCAGGTCAAGTAAAGTGTTTCACCCAGGTCAGGTCAAGTGAAAAACGTTTGTCCAAAAAACGTATGTCTAAAAACGTTTAGCACCCTGTAACGTTTTTGAAAAACATGAAATCAAAATGAAACTTCCAAAGGTTAGCGATTTTGATAAATGCAACAAATCCACCATCTGGGATTTTTCGGAAATGTCCGGATCACTGCCCCAAAGTCAAGCCGTTTTCAACATGTCTTCTTTTTCCAAAATCGAGGGGATTTTTTATAACAATTTGAGTGTAGGAAGATCCAGACATCCAGAGTTCGTCAAAGAGTAAAGTTTCAATGACCTCCGACCACTGACCTGAGGTCAGGTCACGAGTAACTGTTATGAGCCAAAATGCATTGCAATCAAAATCGGCGATGAATGACTCAGATGGGATAGAAAAGAACAATTCTAGCTTGCACGATTGAAAATAATACCAAAAGGTTCGAAAAGTTTCAAAAAATTGCAAATTTCGGAAATAAACAGGCTCTCGCGAATAAAGCTCCAACAGCTGTGTAGACTGATAACTACCAATTTTTTCAACGTCTAAGCACGAGGAACCATCACAAGAACAATTAGGATCAAGAAACAACACTTGGAAAGGCATATTTCGCAAAAATAAAAGAGTGCTAAAATTAGTTCCCATTAATTTCATACCGCGCTCGCCTATGGCGCCCGCGCTGCAGCAGTACGAAAATCGTCATGTCTTTATCTCAACGTTTCCGCGTACATATTAAACAAATAAGAGAAATTAGACGTGTATCGGCATCTGCGGACTTTTACCTACCCGCTCGTGCCTTTATCTAGACTTCATAAATCGCAGCCCTTGAGATCTAGGCCGTTTCTCAATGATGCAGGCGGCTGTGAGAAAACATATAGACGTAAATGGCTTATTTATCCAATATTATCCAAAACTAAAAATGAGACCAGTTTCGAACTTTGCTCGTCACGAGCTTTCCAACGGTGTGCTTATTTTTTATCGTACGACCAACCGTTTGTGAGTTGGAGGGGGCGGTCAGCTGCCCTGTCGGGCGTGCATGACCCCGACGCACAGTCGGGCGCGGGTTAAACCAATGTTAAAGGCGTTATCGTTAGGGGCTACAGCGTGGATGTCGCTGGCATCATGGGAATTACTCATGTTTAAAGCTTAGTAATACTGAGTGCCGTAAAATACTCAAAACATTTGTTGTCTGATATGGACCGCCGCCATAACGTTATTCCTTCCTGACGTGCCCTTAAGAAAGAGGGCAAAGGTCAGTGGCCTTTAAAGATATTGACTTCACATTTGCACAGAACACGTACAAAAAAATCAACTCACCGATACAAAATCTGAGAGCAGTCGAAGTTGTTTGGGGGCCAGCTGAGTAAAACTTCGGCGGGACGGGGGAGAGGTGCACGCCCTGTATTGGCCAGGGTTAAACAGATATCAGACAAAGGGATCCTTTACGGTCATTCAAGCGCGGATCCAGGGGGGGGGGCGATGGGTGCGATGGCCCTTCCTCCCGAGGCCTGAGAAGAGGCCCCTCTCAGACTCAAAAGGGGCCCGAAGGGGTTCGTGGAGCGCGAATTGCAGCACATTAGCGAACCATGCTAGCATGACAAGTTGCTTGTAAACTATGAAGTCTCTGGCGCTACAAGAATATCACGGAAACGTACGTGGTATGAGATCTGGTACTGATGAAGCGCGATGCCGTGCCTGACTCCGGTCCAGGTAGGACCTCGCGGCGGCGACACCTCACGTGCGGCACACAGAACTCGCTACCGATAAAACTGGCGTCGTGCAGGCTTCCAGAACATGTCCTACAGACTGCGCTGCATTTTAATTCCAGCAGCGGACGTGAGCGGCAGGACGCGATCAGATTACTGGGTCCTGCAGCCTGCGCTGTGTTCAGGATTCGAGTAGCGGTCGACAGTCCCAGCAGGTTCCCCGACCGAGCCTGTGAGTCCGCCGCGGGGAGGCGATGAGCGTTGACCACCACCTGGACTGCTCTGGCATGGTCACGTGACCAGGGTCTTAGGCTGTGTCCATCCCGGCAAACTCCGAGCACGCAGAGCACCAAACATTACGCTTTGTGGCTTACGTGTTTAACCGTGTTTTGTAATTGGTAAACGTTGAATCCATGATAATGTTTCAGGATTCGGAATTGCTTCCGCATCGCATTAGATTTATTTACTCGATATAACAGTCTGTCTTCATTCCAACTCAAATCACGTTTTTAGAACCCTCTTCAGTTCCTTGAACCTGGTGTTTCCAGTGCCATGAAAAAGGCCATCCTTCCTATGGGCAGTTGTCGCTAATGGTTGGACACTTGTACGTACGTCGCAAAAGTCACGCTATGAACTTAAAACAGCTACCGCTGTTCAGCTCTCAAGCTCTTCAGTAACTGAACGTTAAGTCGTGGCCGCATTATCTCTGCGTCATAGAATCATATGTTTTAAGGGAATGTCACACCTTTATACGCGTTTTGAACTGAGATAGTCAAGTTGTAGTCAAAACCGAGGAAAATCTAACGTGCTAAATTGTTAGCGTACGTGTTTGTGTGTGTCCGGATCTTTAGCCAGATAGACAACACAGACGGCTGCACCGATGACGTCGAAATTTGTACACAGGACAGGATCAGTCTTTGTGGCGATCCACGGCATAAATTCATGCCCGCCGAACGCCGGTGCCGGTCACAACATGAGCAAGAAGGGGTCATGTTTTCAATGCAAAAACCAATGGCATATCGCCGGGTTTCGAAAAAGCATACAGCAATATCTCGAACAGTGATGGATTCAGGATCCTGGGTTCCAAGAGATATATCATTGACGCCAATAGCCTGGATGAAGCTATTTAATCCGAACAATTTTAGTCGTAGAACTTACGACGAAACGGAGTCCGACTGATGCATAAGCGCGAAACAGTCGCACATTTAAGTGGGCTCTTTCGGCCTCTTTCCTGGCCTCTATGAGCATCAAATGCTGAAAACAGGTAACTTGCAATTATGTTTGCGGGGTCAAGGTCAAAACAGTGAAATGGTGGTTTTTGGTATACTGGAACATTGTTGGACCAGAGGTGTGGGTTGCAGCTAAGATTTTTGAGGGTTCTAAATCTCGCATACAGATTTTATTTGGGGTGCATTTAAATACTCTACAACGAGAGGCGACACCATAGATGTCAACTGCCCATCCCTTCGACGGGGGAACGGTTGACCACACTTGAGGTTTTTCTAAGACTGCGAGAGAACGAAAGAACGCAGCGCCATGAAACTTGTGTACATTTTGCAAGATCATCGTTACACCTTATGTTAAAGTTTTGATCTCAGGTCAGGTCAGATGTCTGACATAGGTCAGCTCAAGTGGACCTGTCTAAAAAAAAAATTATCATGTAACTTTTTCAGAAAACGTGATATGAAAACAAAACTTTCAGAGACCAGATCTCGATAAATGCCACAAATCTATTATCTCAGATTTTTCGGAATTTTCCGGATCATTGACCCCAGGCCGATCCCATTTTTGAGAAATGTCATTTGTTCGGAATTTGACGGGATTTTTGATAACATTTTTTAGTGTAACGTGGTGCAGACATCCATTTACCTTCAATGGACAAAGTATCAATGACTTGCAGCCATGGACCTGATGCCAGGCCACGAATAACTGTTATCAGCCAAAATGCACCGCCGTCAAAACTGGCGATGAATTACTCAGAACGGGTTGAAAATGGCAGAACGTGCTCGCACAGTTTCGAGTAATACCAGTCAGTTCAAAATGTTTTAGAAATTGGATACTTTGAAAACAGACTCTCGCGAATAAAGCTTCGCCGATTGTGTAACTACTGAATATAACTATATAGGAATATATATAAGAATATATATAAGAATATAACTACTGAGTTTTTCCAAAATTCAAGCATCACAAGCCATCACAGGAACCACTGGGATAAAGCATGAAAAGGCCTATGTCGCGAAAAAAAGAAACACTAAAATTAGTTCCCGTTAATTTCATACCGCGTTGGGCTACGGCGCCCGCCGGTAGTCGGCGCAGAAATCGTCGTGTCTTCAACTCAACGTTTTGACGTATATGTTAAAGAAATCAGAGGAATTCGGCGTGTATCGGCATCTCTGGACTCTTACCCGCCCATCAGTGTCATTACCTAGCTTTTATTAATCACAGCCTTTGAGATCCAGGCCGCTTCTCGGTTTCATGCAGTCGGCTGTGAGAAAACAGATATAGGGCGTAAATGGTCTACATATTATCCAAAACTATGAGACCACATTCGAGTTCTACTTGTCACGACTTTCCAGTGGTGTGTTTAGTTTTATCGTGCGACCAGCCGTTCACGAGTTAAAGGGGGCGGTCAACCCCCCCGCAGTCGGACGTGATCGGCACCGACCGCCAGTCTGGCGCGGGTTAACTGGGCTTGACCAGCAGGCTCTATCCTGACCTTTATGTTTATCAAATGTGAGCAGTTTTCACAGGCAAAAAACAACGTTCTTTGCCCAAAGCACCTAAACTGTAAGCATGTTTACGAGGTCCAGGTAAAAATGGTAATATGCTGAGTTTTGGTGGAATGGACCATAGCTGGACCAGGGAGGGATGGGTTGCAGCTTGGATTTTTGAGCGCTCTGAATGTGTCATACAAATTCTGTCTGAGATACATTTTCGTATTCTACAAGAGACGACGTTACCGGCGTTTCAGTAGATGGAAAATCTACTACTATCGTGCATCAAGTGCATATCAGTGAGTTTAGGAGACTGAATGGTTTTTGTTAAAATAGTGTTTCCTGGTTCCTGCAGTCTTTATTTTTACCCGTACTTTCACGGTGAAACGCCAGCTGCCTCCCATTACCCACCTGTTACCTGCGTTTTTTTGCACGACTGTCCCCGTACCCGCGGGTTTAACCATGGGTAACTAGCGGGTAACGGGTAAACCCACCCGGAGAAGGCCTCTACCCAGGACCCGCTGTTGTCCGGCGGCTGGCGTGTTCTCACGTCTGCTGGGCGCGTTATTCCACAACAGCAGACGGAGAGTAAAAGAAAAACGGGATTACGAGAGGGCAACTAGTGCTGACATCGCATGTCAGCCGCGTTCTTGCCGCCTAACAGGGACGAATGCGCCCGTCGACGTGCTGCATCATACAACTAAATGGTACCACAAATATTTAGCTTCCCCGTTCTCTTTGGCTGACGCTTAGGGGAAAATGTGTTTCCTTTTTAGGATCATGCAGTTTGCACAGTCAAGATTTGTGCATCAACCCTGACTTCGCCGCCACAAAAAAAAATCGCATCAGCACTGAGTTCTTCGACTTTTGTCTAACCGACATCCGAAAGCATACTCAGTTCTTGGATTGGAATATCCAAACATCCGACGAACCACAGCACAAAACAAATCTGCGGCATCAAAACACCAACCATGTGCTTTCCATGAGTGTTGAGGGGTGCCGAGCCAACATGAGACAAAGTTTTAGCTGAGTATTTGATGATTTATTAAGGTTGTTTAAAGTAAGTTCATACAAATACCCTGGAGGGCTTCACGGATCGTTCTTTTTTCGACGGCGGGTTTGACGTCATGTCATAACAGCTATATAATCTAAGCCCCAAAAACGCAGCAATGGTAGACGGCTTCCCACGTCAGCAACAGTGGCCAGCTGAGCTCGTCCCACAAGCTTGGTGAACCGTTGGCCTCTGAAGGACGACGATATTGCTCCCACTGGGACATTGCCCCTGCCTGAGGCCGTGTCAGTAGCTCACTGGCAACTGTCCAGCTGCCTCCGTCGCGATGAAAAGCTGCCAGCCAGAGCGCTGAGCGGAACACGCTTTGGCGATAACTCAAACTCTGCCACTGGCCCGAACTGAACTGCTGACATCGGCCATTGGCCCCCGAGCCGAGTCCATTTCTCGAGGCTAATCAACGATGTGCAAACTAGGCTGACTGACATTGCCTTTGGATCTATCTCGATTTCCGTCCGCGAATTTTACGACTTCTCCAAGGCAGAGGACGGATCTGCATGCGAGGCCAAGCATATCGAAGCCTTTCACTGGATCTCACAGGCTGTGCTCTGAAAGGAACGGAATACCTGCTTGGGAGAAGCCTCGCCTAGGACTGGAAAAAATTAATTGTGCGTTCTGAGGACCACAACCTGGTTGTTGTGAGAAAATATGTTTTTCTTTTTAGAACATTTTGCCTTTCAACTGTCTTTTTCGTCTTTGACTTACAAAGTTCAATATTTGAAAGAATACCGCCTTCTGCAGTCAAAGTGATGGGCCAAAACGAATCCTCATTTTGCCATTCGTTTTACAAGCCAATGCTACGTACAGATCGATCTACTCTGACTTGCAGATGCGACACATATCGTCAGCGTGAATTTACATGCCGATATTCGGTTCGTTATTGAGGCCTATGGGCAAGCCGAATGCATAATGGCACTCCGCCCACATCTTCGCATGCAAACCAAACCTTCCTATGATCAAACACCGTTCCGAACGTTCGAGGGGACGCTCCAGCCCGGGTGGAAGTCTGCCCTGGGTACGGCCCGGTGCCGGCCGAGCCTGCGGGCGCCACACAGCTCGCGGCCCGGTGACGCCGCCTGCGGGGTCGGCTGCCGGAGCGGCGGTGACAGCTGGCGTGCGGTCCGGTCGGCTGGCCTGAGCGGGCCATTCGACACCGCCGGCGCCGCTCCGCTATCGATCTCACTCGGCGTGCATGTCGGCCAGTCCGTCCAGTTCGAGTGGTCGGCTGGCGCTCAAATGGTTCGAGTCGCCCGGCGCCCTCACAAGGGACGGGGCGGCGGCGCGCTGCGGGCCGGGCAGCGCGAGTTGCCATCTGCTCTGAATCGATAGGTAACGATAGGGAGTAAACTTGTATGCGCATTCTCCACTGCGGTCCTGGCGAATTCACGAAGAGGCGGGCCCGTGGCGCACCGCCTCGCCTGACAAAGCCACGTCTTGGAACACTTAGTACCACTGATTAACGCGCGAGAGTTGGCGTCACCGATAGCCCCCCCCCCCCCCGCTGAGCTCATGCACAGCAGGCTGCGCGCTTCTCTGCCGCAGCCTGGTGACGGGTCAGTATGCAGAGCGGAGCGGGGCTGCCGACCGCAGGGTGCAAACGTGATCAGCGGTGGCAGGCTGGAGTGGCGCGGCTGCAGTCGACACCGGTGGCCGACTTATTCTGGTCGTCACTGCTGGCGTATGCGGCGGAGCCGGCCCGGCCTGGCCTGCAGCGGCCGGGCGCTGCCAGCCGCTGCGCCGTCACCGGCGCCAGCGCCGGTGACAGACGCCTCTGGTAAATGGCCGCCAGTTACGGCCTGTTGCGGGGCAGACGGGACTGGGGAGTCAGGAACCCGCGAGTCGCCGGAGCACTTAGCAGCCTCTTGGCCCGGAAGATTAGTTCGCTGTCTCCAAGAAGGGGTAATGGTCTGCTTCTTTCAGCGATAGTGGGCAATGCTGATCATTCCCGAGAAGCACATCCGAGACTTCAACGGCGTTTGGTCGGCGTACCCGATGAGTACCAAGCTTTTTATTGATGGGCGTTAATGGTATTGGAATGATGAATGACCAGCTGGTGACTGGAAGCGTGGCGGCGACGGGCTGCAAACTTAAATATTGCTTAGTCAACTGCATGTCTCTTATACTTGGAGATAAGCTTTCTTCAACGGGCTTTTGGGTATCTTGAAGGAACGTTAACCAACTTTCTCTCAATAGCCTCTGCATGATTTCGGGATTGAAGGACTGGCCTGTCTGTCATTGTGACCTTGGTCGGAAGTAATGTTATTAAATACTAACCACTATAAAAATCTCCAAAACGCCTAGCACAGTACAAATACTACATATTTATGCCAATACCAAATATTAAGTGCTAAATTCTGTAGCTAAATACCACCCTGGCGTGCTGTTCAATTATAGGGCATCTAGCCAAAGTGGCGGGTTGGAACGAGCCCACTCTGCCTAATAAATTGCACCAGATGCCTGGAACCCAAAGTCCGTTTTAACCCTCGCCGGTACAGGGCGGTAGATGCCACCCACATAAAACAGTGTTTCCAGGGTCACGGCAAAACGGCGCACAATAGCGCCGTGAAATTTGGCGTAGATGACGATACATTCATCGCGCATGTCGAAAAAGTGGCCCCGGGTTATCTCAGGTCACCGAGCAATGACGTTGTTACTGAACTGTTTTTGCGCCATTTGTCGTTTTTTTGTTGTTGTTTTAGAGCAATGGGTATGCATGAACGGCAGATGGTTGTCATAAAATCGGTTCAGAATGGTAGCCCACATGTGAACAGGACGCTTCAAACAGGTGCCCTGATAGGTTACCTTCGATCGGCTACCTTTTCAAGGTCAAAAGAGGTCAATGACCCAAGTGACGCTTTTAGCCTTAAAACGTCCGCATACTAATTTCTGGCACTGAATATGAGCAAAGGAGACGATTTTAGGCCCTCCTGGTCCCAAATGTGTTGTACCTAATTCCCGGAAGTTTATTTTTTGTTCACAAGCATAAAGTTTAATCTGACCTAGGAGGTCATTCGTTGACCTGACGGGATCGACCCGGATACTGTTGAACTTCTTGGGCACACAACTGTTTTCTTTTGTCCCGAGGCGTAAGCCCAATTCACCGCAGCGGTAAATTGCTGCGGTGTCGGATATCATGTTACGTAAGCTAGCCCGTGTGGTCGGAGTCACTCATATAATTGCTGCGGTGCTGGATGTCATGTTAGGTAAACTAGCCCGTGGGGTCGGAGTCATTCATATAACTGCTGCGGTGTTGGATGTTATGTTACGTAAACTAGCCCGTGTGGTAGGAGTCATTCATATAACTTTCTCCATTCCGTATACTGTACGCTACATAACTGAAATGGAGCCTTATGCAGTCCAAATCTGGAAACTGTCATACAGTTACCAGCTTTTGCCTAAATTATGGGCTCATTTCGTTTGTTTAGCTTCGCTTCAAACATGGTTTCCTTCCGTTTGCACAATACCTCACAATGTCCCACGATGACTCACAACCCACTGGTCGCGGACGCTGAACTGTGCAGCCGTTTTCCACTCCCTTACACCATTGTTTGTCCGCGTCTGCAGCGAGTGAGGAACGGGTTGCACGAGGCATAAATAATGTTCAAGCAGCGTGCCTCGTAACCTCTTGCCTATGGATAAACGTGAGCACGTGACATCACCGCGGGCCGATAAGGCCCGGATACGGCTCGCTCGCGGGCATGGCCGGGGATTCGTGATCGCTTACGATCCTCGGCGTCCGATCGAACCCCCGCTCCGAGGGCCGGCGATCGGGCAGTCGACGGATCGATGACCTCACCGGCGGGAGGTGGCCAGTTGTCCTGCCGGAGAACGGGTCCGCCCTCGGCGTCGGGCGCGTTAACTCAGAGCTGCCCGCTCCTGCAGCGGCTGAAGCCTAGCCGCGGCGTTCATCACATGACATCCTCCGCCGACCCTCACCGACAGCGGAGCAGCTGCGAGCCCGTCCGAGCCGCCAGGCTGGCTGTGAGCTGGCGAAGGTCGGGCAGTGGGGACAGCCGTTAGTCTGTTTTAGGAGTGCTGCGCTGGGTAACGCTCCTCCTTGAAGCGTCGGGCAATGCCTACACCTGGGTATCTGTTGGCTGGTGACATCGCGCAGCTGGTGCAGTGACTGTGGGTTCCCCTGGTCAGCGGCTCGTCGCGAGTCTGTGAAAATCAGCCGCACCGTGTGGGTCTGACGACAGCTAGTGGTACCATCACAAACAGTGCCTTTATTTGGCATGGACAGATAACCCCACTGCCCGACAGATGACAATGATAAACGTTGGTTCATGTTACATGCGTGAGTGGCATGTGATAGCAACGAGAACGTGTCATGAACGGTAAGTCGTGCGCTGTTTATTGCGTGCCTTTCTGATGTGCGTCAGTTATTTTAAAACATCTGACAGCCTGCCTTTGATCGGCCTACCCGCACGGCCCGCGTTCTTTCAACTTTGCGTCATTTAGTCCGTTTGTCATGAAGGGCCATTCATTCTGTTCGTCCTAAAAGACGCAATCGGCCGCCTGGCATCCGTTCATCCACGCGTGAACTTCAGTCCCTCGTCCTGACCGCTATCGGGTCCTGATGTCGGCCTGTGGCATCCACAGTGAGCGCGCGCCAACGCGTCGTGAAGTCGGGGCCAGATCTGAGCCTAAACCTCTCTAAATATCTAAATATCTCTGGTCTTCCTTTCGCGTTCTTATCCAGCTTGGTTTCAGTTCGACTGCATGCCAAACGCCCGTGCTCTTTCTTTTTAAAGGTTTCAACTCACTCTGAAACAGCACTCTTCTTCCTTTCCTGCCCGAGTCTTTTTTCCGCCGGATTTTTTTATTTGTATCCAGTTTGCCTTACTGACTTTCTGTTTTAGACTGTCACTTCATTGACGCTCAGTTTGAACGGAAGAACTACAGTTCCCAAAAGGAGTTTAACAGCCCAAGTCATTTGGTTGTTGGCCTTTGTGCCTTATCATGTGGCTTGTGGTTCTTAGAAAAGCCAGGGAGTCGGTATTCCTTTCGGCCATTGGCCCTCTTCATTGCCATCAGGAAGAGAGCCCATGGCCGAAACATTTCCTAATTCTCCGGGTCTCCCAAGATCCACAAGCCACACGATACACACGATATACACGATATACACGCCAACAACCATCAAGATCTCCGAGATTGCCGGACATCATCATACCGCGGGCTCTGCGAGAACACAGCTTTCACTTTATTTCACTTTGGTCGTTAAACTTCATCTCTTAAGTCTACGCTGTAAAATTATTTTGTTGGTTTAATTGTTTTACTGATGTCAGTGTGTGGTTTTCTTTGTGTATCAATCTCTTCTTTCTTATTAGAAGGCATTCTTGGTCTCGTATAAATATGAATAACGTCACAATTTGGAGGTACTGCTACTTTTTCATCAAGCTTCTGAATCTGTCCACTTCCGCAAAAAAAGTATAATTTTGCTGTCTTATGAAAAATTCAGACTTAGCGATGCTGGCGGAGAGCCTCTCAATCGCAGTTCGTAGCTTCGCTCTCATAGTGTGTCATCTATACCAGTAGCAATGATGACACCGTACTACGATTTCACTGCTAAATCTCAGGTCGGTTTAGCTTTCCGTTCCTCCCATGTTTAGTCCCTTCCTTGATTTGGCTGAAATCCCCAACGTTTTTGCAAATATTGATTTGTGGTCAACCTTGGTGGCAAAGTAATGTAGGTTACGACCTTATCTTGAGATTTTTGCATGTTTCTGGAGTAGAGTTTTATGAAGAGAAGCCCTAAAATGGCCTTTTTTATTCCGCACTTACACTACCGTAGCCGCTAGAGTCTCGTATTTTTTTCGGATTGCTCAACTTATTCCAGAAAAGAGGAGGAATCGATACGGTGCAGATCTAGCCAGTGGCCGTCGCTGATCTCACCTGAGGTCGCTCACGACTTGTGCGACCCGGTACTTATCTTCGTGTCGTCGATGATGAGTTTCCTTCAAACCATGTCAGAAGGAAAAGACAGGTCATGGAGTCCAGACAATGTCCGAAACTGCGTCTACGATTAAACGATTCGTCTACATTTAAGAGTCGTGCGACATGATCTATGGTGACCTGGTTAACTGTATTTTGTCACCAAGTGGCTGTATTGTTCAGGTAGGGGTGCTGGAAAGTTGGGAACGCTGGGTTTTTTATTAGGAAGTAATGCTGGAAAACCCAAAGAGTTACAAAGAAATACTCCCGGGTCTCTTTTATTGTTGATTTTTTGGTTCGCTTTGAAGTCGGTACCATCGATTTGCTTTATGGCAATAGCAACACACTCCACGTAAACATTCAAACACTAATAAGGAGATCGTTAATCTGAAAAAGCCTAACTAACGCAACGATGAAGCAAAAAAATCGAAGTGCATATGGACCAGCCAGGACGCTGCAATAGTAGGCCTACCCGCTTTACAAATCTTGTCAAGAAGTTTGGATTTCCAGTCGATTTCTGATGCTCTTACCAGTGTGGAATCCAAATATGGCCTTAAAAGTATGAAATCCAAAGAAACTTGCCCGCACCACCCGTCTGAAAAATTCCGAGTTTACTGTTTTTCTCGCCAATCAGCTGTATGTTAGTCAAAAAGCAACTTAGTATGCAAATCGAAAAATCGTTACAATTGACTGGGCACCAAAAACGAGACTATATCTTCATGCTTTCACTCACAATATTACTTTGAAGCTGACCTGTTCGGTGATGGCAAGTGGCAGATTCTTTTTTTCTCCAATGGGCGGCAGCACTGCTGTAATCGACTTCCAGATGATGAACCGGGTTCACCCGTAATCTATTGCCAGCAGCAGCGCGTATTCACCGTTCTTGTAGATGACATTGGTTGGGATTCGCCCGTTCTATTCCACAAAACCCCAATTCGAAGTGCGCTTTGCTGTGACCTACCGTGGCCGTAGCTGACACACCAGTTTGGACGTATGGATCGAATACGTCATATGCGGTGAGAACTAATGCAGAACTTTTTGTTTTGACTGATAGTCCTTTTCTTACAGCGATTTCACCGTGGGTCGACGCAAAGGATATCCATTATGGTGATAGGTTACAGGATTACACTGCTGCTTGCCCAGACATTGGCAAATTTTGCATAGGCCTTTACGAAAATTAGAAAAAATGTACATCATTCAGAGACTAGACCTATAGGGGCGAAGGGGGCGAAGCTGCGCAGTTTTACATCATTTTTTCGGTCATTGCAGCAAGAGCCTGCCGTAACCTGGCCGGGTTAGCGTCGTTGGGATGCTCTGTTGTTGAGGCTGTAGCCCTTACGACGGTCGCCGCCAACGACGCGCTGCTGCCTCTGTTGTGAGCTTCACGGCGTGCTTCGTAGACTGAGTGTGGCTGGGCCCACCCGTCTCCAGGGGTACCTGCAGGAACTCCTGGAGCTCCTTATCATCCCTGCTCCTCACATAGGAGGGCTCTATGTCACCATTCCCTGCAGCCCGCCCGAGGTCCACCACCTCTGTGTAGGTGTTGGCACTGTGGCTGATTGCCGGACGTTTGTAAATTCTGATTGGCCCCGGCCGGCGGCGCTGGCGGGCGGCTCTGATCAAGTTGACCGCCTCAGCCCTGATGAGCTCATCTAGAGCGTGGCAGTGGTAACTGATTGGGACGGCGGGGTTGACTGCATCATCTGTAGCGTTGCTGGCGGTCGTGAGAATGCTCGTAGTGACGACACTGGAGCTGGCCGTGTCGACTGTAGCGGCGGCGGCAGCGGTCTTGCCTGTGACGTCAGCATGGCCTCGCCGCAGTTCCCGCCGCCTCCACGGCTCCGCTGTGGCCTAATCTACTCCGCCAATGAACAACCATCGCGCCGCCGTGGCGAGAACCTGCGGCTGATGTACCGTTGCGCTAAGTGTGCTGTGAGTGGTGGTGGCAACAGTGTCGCACGGGAAGTGCACGCAAAGCTGACCCAGGCACGTTGGTACGCGGCTCAAAGCCGCCTCCTCGGATATTAAACGGCTGAGCCGTGCCCCAGCGCCGAGCTGACCACACTGGCACGCTACATCGTCCGTGTGTACGTGCCCACCGTGGTCGCTGGCAAGAGCCACAGTGACCTCGTGGACGCGCCGCGACACCTGTGTGACTAGATGAGGCGACAACGCCAGGTTCTGACTGTTAAACCACTGGACACGGTGCAGGGTCGCCTGGACAGAAACACATTCACAGGGCACCCGGAAAACATCGCGTTGACTATGCTGGACGACGACGATGAGCACGTCAGGGTTGAGGCGGTCAACTTCATCAGGGCCGCCCGCCAGCGCCGCCGGCCAGGGCCAATCAGAATTTACAAACGCCCGGCAATCAGCCACAGTGCCAACACCTACACAGAGGTGGTGGACCTCAGGCGGGCTGCAGGGAAGGGTGACATAGAGCCCTCTTACGTGAGGAGCAGGGATGATAAGGAACTCCAGGAGTTTCTGCAGATGCCCCTGGAGACGGGTGGGTCCAGCCACACTCAGTCTACGGAGCACGCCGTGAAGCTCACAACAGAGGCAGCAGCGCGTCGTTGGCGGCGACCGTCGTAAGGGCTACAGCCTCAACAACAGAGCATCCCAACGACGCTAACCCGGCCAGGTTACGGCAGGCTCGTGTCACAATGACTGAAAAATGATGTGTGGCTGTTCAGCTTTGCCCCAGTGCTCTAGTCTCTCAGTGATGTCCATTTTTTAGTTTTCGTAAAGGCCAGTGTCTGGACAAACACCCTTATAGTGTTGTAACTTATCACCATGGTGGCTATCCCTCGCGTCGACCCGCGGTGCAGTAGCTGTAATGAAAAGGACAATCAAACAAACCGAAGAGTTATTTTGCATTGGTTCTCGTTTACATTTGATGCATTCCATCCGCACGTCCAAATTGGTGTCAGCTACGGCTACGGAATAGCACAGCAGAGCACATTCCGAACTGGGGTTTGTGGTATGCAGAGGGAAAATCCCAACCAATATAATCTACACGAACGACGAACACGCCTATTGGAAACTTAATTCACTTTCACGCTGCTGCTGGCCATAGATCACGAGTGAATCCTGGTTCATCAGGGAAGTCGATTACAACCGTGCTGCCATCCATCAGAAAAAAATGAATCTGCCACTTGCCACCACCGAACAGGTCAGCTTCGAAGCGGCATTGTGAGTGAAAGAATGGAGATATAGGTTCGCATTTGGTGTCCAGTTAATTGCGACGGTCCTCAATTTGTGTCAAAAGTTTCATTTTGGCCCACATATAGTTGATTTGCGAGTATGACCACGAAATGTCAGAAAAACACTGAACTCGGCAAATTTCAAAAGGGTCGTGCGCGCATGTGCCGGAAATGGCAATAGAAACCGACCGGAAATCAAAGCTTTTCGGAAAAAGTTCTGAAACAAGTAGGCCCTCTGCAACAGCAACGACCAAAGGAACAGGAAATCACGGCTTGAGGAGGAACCTAGAAAAAAACAGCACGCTAACTATACTTTTGAGATTTTTCAGTGCTGATCGATCACTGTCCGTAAGGCGGTGACATGTGTGCATATGATTTCGCCGACTTCGCCTTGAAGCGAAGACGCGACAGGTCTCTTTGAAAAGGTCAAAACCCGATCGATGTGTGAGCAGACGCGTCAGCAAAAGGTCACGTCGCCATACTGAGCGACTGGTAAGAGCGGTACGGACAACCGGGTGATCGGTGCCGTCAAAATTTTTTACCATCACACTCTCAGGGGAAAGAATGGCGTGGGTACCGACATGGAGTCATCTCACTAAAACGGCGTGACAAATTAGTGCCCGCACATTTCAAAGCCCAGTCGCCACATGGCCAGGTATATGACCGCAAAGTTTCACGGCAATAAGCCGTTACCGAAAAACATTCGAACAACGTGACGGACCTTTGTTTATATTTGCAAACATACATAGAAACATAGCCTATTTTTCGTTTATTATACGTATCTCACAATTCTGCTCACATCGCTGACTGATTATATTTGACGCTTAGAAAACTACACGGTGTATTCGGTTCCATATCACGAGCCGGAAAGTGACTCCCATGCAACCGTCTTGCAGATCTATACCGGCTGTTATCCATTAGCATGTGTGCCACTTCTGAGGCCTGAAATCGTTTGCTGAACACTTGACTTCATGTCATTTGTACCTGTCGTTATCTGGGACCATTTTTCATGCACGCGACCATGGGCCATTTGTCCTACCTCGTGAGCAGGAGCCATTTTTGCTGCTCCGTGACCTTGGGTCATTTATTCCATCAGTGATCGGGGTCCGTTTGTCCCACCTCGTCAGCTAGGGTCATTTACGTCTCCTCTGTCCTGGACGTTGTCTGTCCAGTTGTCTCCTCGTGACCCGGAACCCCGTGTCCTGTCCGGTAACGTAGGAGCACCCGGATATGTCCAGGTCATAACCAAGGGCCCATGGTCCCACCCCGCGGCCAATCGGCCCCTGGTCCCGTCTCGTGACCGTTCCGTCATTTACGTCGTCGCGGTTCCGGTAACAACGGTTCCATCCGATAATAACAGACCAGTTATTGTACTTGATGACCTGAGGTCGGCCTTTCCAACCCGAGACCGAATGCCGCATAACGAACCTCATTCCTTCCTACCATTTTTTTTGCCTGCTGACTTCGGGTCAGCCGCGCACGCGACCGCCCACATCGATAAATGCCCGGCACTTAGGAACCCTATGATTTTTTATCAAGAAACAGCCCGTTCTCTCCGGCTGGGACTGCGTGTTTGTTAGGTTTTCATTGAACCACGAAACGGCTGTTTTACATGGGCAAAACATTTTCAGTGTGTCTGTAACCAGGCTTTGCATCTGTTTGTGCTTAGCGTAAACAGATCATTAGTGATCTCATATGTGAGCTTCTGTTTGGTCAGTTTATCCACATGTCGACAGTCGTGTTGAGGCGAGCGTTCTACAAGTGGTTCCGGCCGCGGTTTTACTGTCCATACCCATATTGAGAGATTTAACCAGCACCGGGCCGGATTGAGGTTCATTTTTTTAGGAGAGCCGCGTTTAGGACAGCCTCAAAATGGACTGGAGCTAAGATGTACAACTTGCAAGCACTTCTCCATGCATCCTTTTCGCACCATGCGTCGATCTTTAACTCGGGGTCATCTCATATCGTTGACCTGGGATAGGTCAAATAGGATTATGTATGTATCAATGTTTGCAAGTGTAAATGGGCGTGACTGTGTTGGTTAACAGCTTGCTACATTAACAGATAATATGACAGAAGCAGCAAGTCGACTACCCCGTTTTCTCCAAAAATGTCGAGGTCCTTGACTTAATGTTAGCTAACTTTCGGCTTTTTTACGTTCGTCATTGAGATTGTGCGTCTGGTGCGGCGGTTTTGAAGCTTGAATATGCTCTCTACTGCCCCTTGCGTACTTTGTACGTCATTTTCCCTTTTGACTCGGTTTGACCAAGTTTTGGTTGGGTTATGCTTCATATCAAATTTGCAGGCCCGCAACGGAATATCAGTAGTGGTTTCCGGTCCTGAAATGTTTATCTGCAATTATTTGCTTTGTAACACTAATATATCCCGTCCCCGACTGGGGGGGGAACTCCCCCCCCCCCCTTTTTTTTTAAAAAAAAAAAAAAAAAAAAAAAAAAAAAAAAAAAAAAAATTTTTTTTTTTTTATCAATTTTACGTCTCGTGTCAAAATTTTGACCTCAGGTCAGGTCAGGTGCCTGACCTAGACCAGGTCAAACAGACCTAAGTCCAAAAAAGTTTAGCGCCCTCTAACTTTTTCGCAAAACAAGATATCTCAGTAATACTTTCAGGGATTAGTGATCGTGATAGATGCAACAAATCTGCTATCTCTGATTTTTCGGAATTTTTCGGGTCATTGACCTAAGGTCAAGCCCATTTTTAAGACATATCGCCGTTTTTTCTGAAATTGACGGAATATTTCATCACACTTTTAGTGTGGAGTGAAGCAGACATCTAGTTACCGTCATTGGGCAAAGCATCAGTGACTTCCAGCCATTGACCTGAGGTCAGGTCACGAATAACTGAAGTGGGCCAAAATGTACCATCGTCAAAATCGACGATGAATTACTCAGAATGGGTAGAAAATGGCAGAACTAGCTTGCACAGACGTAAGTAATACCAGGAACCTCAAAAAGTTTGAAAAAGTAGCATATTTTGGAAATAAACAGGCTCTCGCGAATAAAGCTCCGCCAACTTTGTAGATTGACAACTAATCAATTTTTCCAAAATTTAAGCATGAAAAACCATCACAAGACCCACAAAGATCAATAAAATTTACATAGATTGTCTTTTTTCGCAAAAATAAAGGAACGCTAAAATTAGTTCCCGTCAATTTGGTACCGCATACGGCAGCGGCGCACAGTGACGCCTGACGGGAGAATTACGGTGTCTTTAACTCAACGTTTCGGCGTAAATATTGAACAAATCTGAGGAAATTAGACGTGTATCGGCATCCGCGGACATTTACTTGTGCGCTGGTGCCTTTACCTATGCGTTATTAGTCACAGCCCTTGAGATTCAGGCCATTTCTCGGTCTCATGCAGTCGGCTATGAGAAAACATATATAGGGAGTAAATTGGCTTACATATTATCTAAAACTAAAAATGAGACCAGTTTCGAGCTCTACTCGTGACGGGCTTTCCAACGGTATGCTTATTTTTATCGTGCGACCAACCGTTCGTGAGTTAGAGGGGGGGGCAGTCAACTGCCCCCCCCCAGTCGATGGTGTTCGGGACGGACCGACGGTCGTGCGCGGGATATGATAGCAACTTACTTGTCAAGAGTGACGTTATTTCATTCGACTTAACCTGATCTCATCTGACGTTTCCATAAAAGCCCCTTGTTTTGTACGCGAGAAGTGACCACAAGTGATAAGAACTGCACCCATGCCTCCTTTCTATTCAGTCTGTGCTGCTTTAGCTCTCTTATTTCTGGTCGTCGCCAATGTGAGATCTTTTTCCATCGCGAAGATACCTTCTGACCAAATGTCAGCCTTTTGCTCGTCAACTGCGGCCTTGCCCGCCTCCCGCAATCTCAGAGACTATGTAAAACGAAAACAGCTTTGAGGCATGGATGTTAAGATGTGCAGTCGATGTGATATTACGTGATGATTATGGTTATGATTGATTATGGTGATCATGATCTGCGTACAAGGACATTACATGAATCGATGCTACCGAATTGTATGCCGTGTCGTGTCTAACCAACGCTAATGCAGTGTCTATATGTCTATAAATCAGACGCCAGAAACGTCTGACCTATAGACGTGAAAATATGGGCCCAGGTTGATTTTAACATTATAGTTGCAGACTCGTTATACGTGGCAGACATCTTTGCGGCGCACTCAAGACGAAACATGCCATTGTAAACTACGAAAAACGGGAGTCCTGTCCTGACAAAAAGACGATATTTTCCCTTCGTTTTCAGCTTTGCCTGATCCCATGTTCCCGTTAGGAGTCGTCAGCGGACATCGACCGTGGCGCCGACTATCGGTCACTTATGGAACTACCAATGATCGCAGATATTCTACAAGGATATTTGTTGTTTCGAGAGTTTGGGGGCGTAACAAAAAACATGTTGATTTGAATAAATTACATTAGACACTAAGCTATGCAAAGCAATAGTGGAAAACTTCATACTGCTCTCAGTAAACTGGCTGTCAGCTTGCAAAGCTGGCAGCGTTGAAAAAAAGTTGGACATGCTCTCTTGTAATCGACGCATTACGAATCGGGAACACATTTGCCGCAAGTTGTTCAATGTTAATACACAGCTTCACTCTTTTGTGAATATATTCCGAGCAAAGAAAACAAAATTTGAAAGGTTTTGGGACCGGCGTTTCGCAAGTCAAGTTAAGGTTTCTGTGCAGCGAAGTGTGCGTTTTGGGGCATTCATGGCGTGCCGTGTCCGAATGACCATTGTAGCGCAAGTTGTTCAACTCTAATATTGAACATCGGAATATTGTGATTGCATCGGACGCAAAAGACAAGGAATTTGGAAATTTCTGGAACCGGCATTTTGGGTCCGAAAGTAAAGTTATATTTTGTCCGAATGACATTTCCGAGGTTTCATGGCGAGGTATGTCCAAATGACAGGTGCGGCGTGAGTTGTTCAACTCTAATATGAAACCCCATAGTGTTGTGAATGCGTACGACCCAAAACGCAAGGAATTTGGCAATTTTTGGAACCGGCTTTTTGAGCCCGAAAGTAACGCTACATTTTGCACGAGTGACATTTCCGAGCCTTCATGGCGCGGTATGTCCGAATGACAGGTGCGGCGCGAGTTGTTCAACTCTTATATGAAACCCCATAGTGTTGTGAATGCGTACGACCCAAAACGCAAGGAATTTGGCGGTTTTTGGAACCGGCTTTTTGAGCCCGAAAGTAACGCTACATTTTGCACGAGTGACATTTCCGAGCCTTCATGGCGCGGTAAGTCCGAATGACAGGTGCGGCGTGAGTTGTTCAACTCTTATATGAAACCCCATAGTGTTGTGAATGCGTACGACCCAAAACGCAAGGAATTTGGCGGTTTTTGGAACCGGCTTTTTGAGCCCGAAAGTAACGCTACATTTTGCACGAGTGACATTTCCGAGCCTTCATGGCGCGGTAAGTCCGAATGACAGGTGCGGCGTGAGTTGTTCAACTCTTATATGAAACCCCATAGTGTTGTGAATGCGTACGACCCAAAACGCAAGGAATTTGGCAGTTTTTGGAACCGGCTTTTTGAGCCCGAAAGTAACGCTACATTTTGCACGAGTGACATTTCCGAGCCTTCATGGCGCGGTATGTCCGAATGACAGGTGCCGCGTGAGTTGTTCAACTCTTATATGAAACCCCATAGTGTTGTGAATGCGTACGACCCAAAACGCAAGGAATTTGGCAATTTTTGGAAGCGGCTTTTTGAGCCCGAAAGTAACGCTACATTTTGCACGAGTGACATTTCCGAGCCTTCATGGCGCGGCATGTCCGAATGACAGGTGCCGCGTGAGTTGTTCAACTCTTATATGAAACCCCATAGTGTTGTGAATGCGTACGACCCAAAACGCAAGGAATTTGGCAATTTTTGGAACCGGCTTTTTGAGCCCGAAAGTAACGCTACATTTTGCACGAGTGACATTTCCGAGCCTTCATGACGCGGTATGTCCGAATGACAGGTGCGGCGTGAGTTGTTCAACTCTGATATGAAACCCCATAGTGTTGTGAATGCGTACGACCCAAAACGCAAGGAATTTGGCAATTTTTGGAACCGGCTTTTTGAGCCCGAAAGTAACGCTACATTGAACATACATACATTTTGCACGAGTGACAGTTCAGAGCCTTCGTGGCGCGGTATGTCCGAATGATAGGTGCGGCGCAGTGTTCAACTTAAACAATAAACTTCATTGTGCTGTGATTGGATCGGACCCAAAAGGCTAGGAATGTTACGTTTTTTTAAGTGCATTTTGTGTTCCAAAGTTAAGCTATTTTTGACACGAATGGCATTCTTGAGCGATCATGACGCGCTGTTTTAAATGACACGTGGTGTGCTGGTTGCGCAACTCTAAGCCCACGGTCTCATAGCTACATATTCGGGACTTTCCATTCCCCGCAGCCGCAGTAACTGCTCTGGCCAGATGCCAAAGTATGGTCGCGCCCCTTATCAGCAAACGCAAGACGCTGAATATTTGGAAGTTCGCAAACCTCACGAGAAAAAAATGAACTCTGTGCAGGCTTGGAATAGACACTAACCAGACACATATTCTTGCTATTGGCCTCCGGCAAACAAATACAATGTCCAAATTCTGGAAGGAAACTTCCCAAGCATGTACGACCCCGCGCTCCCATTGCAGCGCTCGTAAATTATACGCGTGCACGTCGTTCATCAACCGCCTAATCACAGTGCACACTTATGTCTCCATTAGTTATCTCAGTTTTCAGAGCGTGGATATAACGCCGATTCCATTCTTTATTTACAGGGGAACCTTCCCAAACATTACCGCATCACAGAAACAGTTACACCATCCGCACGCACAACTTCGACGCATACGAACCACGTACTACACAAACAATTACACACCAGTCGCATAACTTCCAGCAGCATTCGCATCTACTTCAGTTGGGACAGAATGAGACGACGACTGTGCTGCTGCATAATTTGCCTCATGCCGTCTTTAAAGTTTGTCGTGCTAAAAAATGCTGAAGTTGCCACGTGATTTAGTTTTTCTACATGCTGTTGTGTGAAAGCATTCAAACAGCCGACACGACGCACGATCTCGTGACAATGGCTTGAAAGCATGTGCAGATATGGGGTGACCATGCAGCTCTGAAAACTTTTCAGAAACATGCCCATAAAAACAGCGCATTCGCTCTCGACTACGCTAGCATCATCACATGAACGTAGGGTTTGGATGACTTGGAGGTACTTCACGAGTAAGAGCCGAACACGTGTCCCCCTGTCTCTTCCCAAACAGTTAACAAGGCAAGCTGACGACGCAAGGAAATTCAGGATATTTTTGCGGTCATTTGAATCCAGGTTTCTAAAGTCAACTTTGCCGTCTGAGAACGTAATTTTCCCGCGACATGTTATGTGCCTGCGCAATTCGTCCACAAACTCTTGCAGCCGAGCTTCCGGTATCTCGCGTCTGATCAGCATCAAAAGCTTATCAGATGTCCTCAAAAACAGATGTAAGACATCGATGACAATTCGATCAATGGGAATTGAAGGCAAAAGACAATCCCGAAAAACGCCAACATCTCCCTTTCAAAGCCTCGTACGCTGCTTCTGGTCTCTCCTATGGTACGAACACTTCTCAGATTCACAGAAGATACAGGCATACCGGCTATTTGCCTCTTTGAGGCCGCACACCAGCAGCAGGAATTTGTAGTCCGCGCAGAGATAAAAACTGAACTTCACCAAATCACCATCAATTTCGATCCCCTCCTTTTCTATAACGTCTATTTCTGAGTTTACATCGCGCAGCACGTCTCTCAGCGTGGCGTACTCTTCTTTTTGACAAGAAATCCCAAGCAACTGCGGGCTTCGAGAAGTGGGATGGAGCTCATCAACAGCGCTGACTGACAGGTTGAGAAAACCCATAAATTTCCCCACTGGAGCGCCATCTCCTGAAAGAAACAAATATGCATATTACCCATTGCAGAGGCAAATAAATTACGGCACGGAAGTCGGTTTTGTACTAGAACTTGGACCTCCAACAGTCCTCAGTCCCAAACAGCACTTAAGTGTATGACGGAAAATGTATTTGTCATGGGATATCCTTCCATAAAGTTCACTCGTCTAAATTAATACAAGGAGACTCTTTCACAAAATGTATACCATGACGCGGGACAGTAAATCATTACCAAACTGTGGTAACATATTCGGGTTTCATTATCAACTGACGACGAAACAGATTAATTCTCACTAAGAAAAGGACATACCTGATATTTTGAGTCGCACAGTTCCGTTTGGTCCCTTTTTCACCGATGGGCGCAGTGTCTTCACGATGTCTGCAATCTTGCGCCTGAAGCATCCGTTTTCCTTTTCCTCCACGTTAAACTGAACATTCAGTCTGAAAAAATGGTATGTGGTACGCCTAGCCAGCCATCTCACCACACTGACACATTTCGCGTGGTCCCCGGCTCCTGCGTCATGTACTGAAAGTGTCAAAACTACTGTGATAATCCTGTGGCAAGAACGTCTAGAACCAGGTCTAGGTCTCAAGCTGTCATGGTCTACATCCCCGGCAACATTACATCAACACACATGAAGGAACCCGAAGTGTGAAAACAACGACGTACACTGTCTTTGTATGTGAACTGCATGCTACGGACGCACCCGACCTTGCACCTAATCAAACAATAAAAAGGGTTTAGATCCGTACCTTCTGCGTTCTTGGATGATTCTATATCTGCTGGGTAGAGATGGCGTCAGCCTTGCCAGCTTATCATATTTTGAGAGAGAGATGTTACCTTCGTCGAGAACTTTCAATACTTGAGTGGGTGATGGACCTGATGGTGTCGTGGGTGAGTGCAGTCCATACTCAGTTGCTATGGCTTCCATTTGCTGTCGTTTCCGGCGTTTGTGGCGGTCCGTATACGTCCTTCTCTCAGATCCAGGTTGCTTACGGGACGGGCCGGGAGCACCTCCCGGCTGCTTGGGCCGAGCGCGGCCGGCAGCAGCCGGTCCTGGTTGCCACGAGGTCCCGGCGGTAGCTGTTGCTGGATGGCCAGGTCCAAGGCGACCGGCAACAGCCGGTCCTGGTTGCCGGAAGGTCCCGGCGGCAGCTGCTGCTGCTGGATGGCCAGGTCCAGCGCGGCCGGCAGCAGCCGGTCCTGGTTGCCAGGAGATCCCGGCGGCAGCTGCTGCTGGATGGCCAGGTCCAGCGCGGCCAGCAGCAGCCGGTCCTGGTTGCCGGGAGGTCCCGGCGGCAGCTGCTTCTGGATGGCCAGGTCCAAGGCGGCCGGCAGCAGCCGGTACTGACTGCCGGGAGGTCCCAGCGGCAGCTATTGCTGGATGGCCAGGTCCAAGGCGGCCGGCAGCAGCCGGTCCTGGTTGCCGGAAGGTCCCAGCGGCAGCTGCTGCTGCTTGATGACCAGGTCCAGCACAGCTGGCAACAGCCTGTCTTGGCTGCTGGGAGGTCCCGGCGGCAGCTGCTTCTGGATGTCCAGGTCCAGCGCAGCCGGCGGCAGCCGGTCCTGGTTGCTGGGGCCGAGCGCTTTGCCCATCTTCACTTGATGAACAAGGATGGTGCGTCACACGAACACCAACAATCTCACCAGCAGCTTTCTTGAGCAACCTTTCTTTACTGCTGCCACCTGCTTGGGCTGCTTTATACAAAGTCTTCAGCTTGCACAGGCTCACTCGCAAGGCATTCAATTGGTGAGAACTGAAGGTCACCGCATGACCATCGCGACAAAGCCGTTCAACGATATCACTGGACACGCCGACCAAGTCAAATTTTTTACATACACCAATACGCAAAAGATACTTCTTGTTAAAGCAAACAACGTTATTCTGGATTGAGTAACTGGCAGGCACTACCGGCATACAACAAGTCTGGTGACAACCAGGACTTGTGTAATTACATACAATGATACAGGGAAATGTCACACTATATGTACATTAACACGTAACAGAAATAACACTCATGAACATACAGCACACCTAATAAGCCCTACTATCTACACCAAAAATACACTTTACAGAGTGTTTTCAAGGCCAGGACTCGTCATTCACCAAGGTCTACACAGGTTTTACAGTTCACTATCTGGCGCACCAACTCGTCTGGCCCTAGTTATTTTCACAATGAGCTCCCATCCATGATGTCTTTTGACCTTGACATATCTGCCAGACATGCTAGGTACAAAGCAGTCTTCACACCTGATTTTCCGCACCTTCATAGAAGACTCCAGTACAACATTGTGATCTCCCTCACTGCTGACATACCTCACTTTCCAGTTGGGGTCATAAACAGTCCCCAGTTGCAGAAACTCATCGACAGTGCACAACTTCTCAAAGAATGATCTGTCCTTGGTGGGAATGGGAATGCGAATGGTTTTAGTTGGCTTTTCTAAACAGGGATACCGGAGGCTTTTGAAGATCTGTTTCCTTGTTAAGTCAGCAATGAAACTGACTGTAGAATGTCTGCAGTGGTGCCTCCTACTTGGTCCATAAAATTTACTGGCGGGCATGCCATTCATCTGGAAAAGGAACAGACTGTTTGAAATGTTTCCAACACATCTTTATCTTCACATTTTTAGTGCTGAAATGAAGCTACAAATGAATGAACATCAGTCAAAATTAACAAGTCATGCACCAAAAGCAATTTCTCCAAAAAATGCATCATGATGATCGTACTTAAGGTTTTCATGCATGATCAATGAAGGTAAAATGGTGACATAATGAATCAACACCAACTGGTTTATATTCAAAGCATAACAATGAGAGTATTTGCTATGAACATCCACATACTACTGACTTTAAAACTGCTGATCCCACTGCATATTTTGACTTTAATACTGCTGATCCCACTGCATAACATAGAAGATTTACTCTCTAGATTCTTACTAGACTCTCAACAACAATTCAGTGGAAGTGTCAACAATTTCTGTCTTCCAAACTAATCAGCATGGCATGCAAAATTTGATGTACATCCAGCATACCAAAATGGATTTACTGCTATGCAGCCATCAACAATTCTGGAATATTCCAAATGGCAGACTACATACACATGTACATGAGTTAGATTTGTAAAAGTAATCTGACTTTGTACTGAGCAAGATGTTTTGGAAAACATTCAGGTACCTCCCAACTATATTTGGTATGAATATCTCATTAGTTACAACTAAAAAAATAGATGCTAAACAGAAACATCTGCTACAATCATACAAAAACAGATACACCTCAACTGTGGAAATCATTTCATCTAAGCATCATTTTGACAGTCATATGTGCCAAGATCCTCATGCTGCATCTATACATTGCAGGAATGAACCATAATGCATCTTCCCCATGGTTTTGACATTCCTGGGCAATAATTAAATCCACACACCTAACAAAAAAAAAACCTCTGGACCAGTGTGGTGGTTGGCAAACTTTGTTTTGCAATGGCCACTGAAATTTCCAAAACATTCAATTTTCTGCTATAATGACATCCTTCTCAGAGTGACTTTGGCCACACTGGTGAAAACTCTGCACATCAAGCCAAATCTGAGCTCTGGATGATACTTTTGCACCTTAGAGTGCACCTGATACCTCAGGTCCACAGGAAAGACTGTCAAAGTATGCCCTACGTGACACTTGTTAAAAAGTAATTATTGTCTACTTATACAACACGCCAATACACGTACATGACAATCAGTGCAACCAGTGCCACTACATGACTCATACAAAAGCCGGAAGTTGCAGTAACACAATCACCTCAAAAATTTGTGGTACAACACTGAGTATATGCAGTAACACAAAATTCAGCAGTAAATATATATTGTATATTACCATCAATCATTTTCCAAATGAGCACGTGACTGTTGTCTCAATTATTCCCCACCATGTGTACTGGCCAGTAAACATATTAAACAATAGTACTTCCACAGCCAACACGTTCCTGCCATTCACGGAAACATTAACTACATTTCAGTGCGTGACATACCTGACGCAGCCCTGAAGGCTCGCCTACTACGACAGCCGCGGATTGATGCACAAGTAATGAACACATCTACAAACTGAAAACACAAAATGTACCAACCTTCGTACTGATCCATGAGAAACGGCACAAAACAAGCTTTAAAATGCCAGACTCCCGTTGCTTGTATTCCACCAACGCTGATTACAATATGCAAAATGGCTACTTCACGATAATAAATTTTTTGCCAGCATCAATTCGTCTCAAAAGCGCCACATTGAGCCGCAACTAACGCTGTCCTTGATATCAAGAACCTGTGAAAAAAATGGATGTCCGCTTTAACAAAGCCCGCGTCGTCTATCGCACTTTGCTACAACACATAAACGAATCAGGCTCTCTGTTTACTGCTAACCCATTTGGAGCATCGTTAAAGACTTGATTTCCAGATTAATCTGCCAAAAACGTCAACAGGTTATCTGATCTAAGATGACTTTTGGCAGCCTTAATATTGACCAAACGGGAGAGATATGCATAGTTTTCTTTTAATGTTTCCGGGGCCTTCCCGAAGCTTATGCTGCTTTTCCCGTGTGGTCATAATTCTTGGTATCTCAAGAGGGGAGGGGTTCTCATGAACCCGACACTAGCGGCTGTGTGCCAGAATATGGAGAACGAATTAAAACCACTCTTCCCACCACACTTAGTTTGTGATATCGGTAAAGAAGACATGAGGAGACAGTCAGTTTATTCAGTTTAGAAGTAGCAGGGAGACATCAACAAAGGATGAATTTTGGTTAAATATTTGAAAGCCTATGGAAAGACTATAGGTATAAATGGTGGCCTTTCAATCTTAAGCGAGGTCGTGGCATTTGCTAACCTGCTTTTTCTGATTTAGCAATAACCGCAGTCTGAAACAGTTCCTACAAATTCCAGCCGCATTGTTGTCCAAATAACTGTTTGCGCGTGATTTTGTAAAGCATTTCGGTCCATGATCAAAAATGTTTTCACAGATCAGAAACCAATGAGGCAAAATGTTATACCATGAGCACGAGCTAACGCAAAAGGGGCATTCCAGCATTTGATAAGTCATGTGGTCGCAAGGCAGGTTTAGGACGTCGTGACTAATGTGAAGTGCGCGGCGAATTTCAGTGCCCTGCAACTTGCAGTCGGTAGTCGTACTATGGTTTCATGATAAAATATATGCCCAGCTGATTTTTTTTGGCGATAGGACGATTGAGTGTCTTATGTGCACCAACGAGAGGCATAACGTTTCAAAGACCGGCGGCAAGCTGACCCGATCGAGGCAGAATGTGGCCTCTGGTTATCCAGGTTGCCTTTTCGAATGGAAGAGAAGACTGCTAAAGCGCAGCAGGAAGAATCCCGGCCTTCCTCCTCTGGCAAGGACTGTGGGTTCGGTGCTGGAGGTCATTGTCACTCCTGGTGCGAGGAAATGGCTTCTGGAGGTGAGAGTGGTTCTGCAGCGTTAACTGATGTCATATTTTCTTTGGGCCTGTTCTGGCATGAGCTCCACAGATCTGGGGCAGCGCATGCTACTGGTGGCCTAAATCCATTACGGTTCAAACACAATGTATCTGCAGACATTGGGACAGAAAGAAAAAAAGACATGTCCTTGAGGAATATTAAGACAAACATTCCCCCTGTTCAATTACGACTGTGGCGCATTTTCAAGATCACAGATACTAATAACATTCACGTAAGTCCTAAATCTTTCATTAGAAAGTTTTCGCTATTTCCAACATTATCCCCACGCCACGAAAATTTGTCCGTAGGTGATATAACGCTAATTTACACGAAGAGGCCACTATCATTTTAAGGCCAAATTGACGCGACTAAGTCAGCCTGAATGGTAACTAATTTCTGCTTATATCAAAACTTATTGTTTGGGCTTTCATTAAAAGGAATTGGGTCGTGGTTAGATCTATCTGAAATTAACAAATTTTGGGGCCCAAGTGCATCGTCTGCTGGACAAATCCATAGTATTTGACAGTCATTGCCAAAATGACTAGATTAAATCAATTCAAGTCGGAAAATTTGGTGTCCATGCTAAAGGCCTCTAATCAGGCTAAATATCAAGCTCAACGGCTTGATGTGATCTTAGGGTGTTGTCAAAAAATTGCGGAAACCTAAAGCGAAGCCTTCTGGTTTAATTTCCGGCCGGCAGGTGGCACCAACAAAATTATGACCGCCCTCGGACCGTAACGCCAGCAAGAAATCCTGTTTTGAGAGTAAGTTACGTTAGCAGAACCTTCCAACAATGGAGCGGCTTACTGCCCCATTCAGGGTAGGATTCAGGCTGCCCCAAGCATGTCGTCAACACCTGTGCTGTGGTTTGCAACTAGGATTCCAGGCCATGATATACACTACTTATATGAGTGCTTGCTGGTTGGAATCAATATCATTTTTCTGGTGACGGCGTCATAGCCAGTATCACTAGTGGCCTTCGGATTTGTCGACAATGAACAGGGGCGAGGAAACTCCTCCAAAGTTGGGGGGGGGGCAAAGAGGCATTTTGAGTCAAATCTTTCCAGTCGGCACCCATAAGGTCAATGTTAAATTTCAAAAAAAAACTTGTGGGGGGCCGGAGACAGCGGCCCTCCCGCCACCTCCCGCTTCCCGTGCCCTTGGCAATGAAAGTGGTCAGCGTACATATGAAACTTCTCATGCACTCCGGTGTGTCCTACTTCTTTCTTAACCCGCCCCCCCCCCCGATTGGCGGGAGGCGGTTGACCCCCCCCCCTGGGGTTTTTCTAAGACTGCGGAAGAATAAACAAACGCAGCACCACGAAACTTTGTATACCTTCTGCTTGAGAATCTTTACACCTTGGGTCAAGGTTTCGACCTCAGGATAAGCCATATGTCTGATCTAGATCAGGTCAAACGGACCGATGTCCAAAAAGAAATCAGCGCCATGTAACTTTTTTCGGGAAACATGACATCACAATAAAACTACATCACAATCAGTCTCTCAAATATTAGGGATCTTGACAGGTACAACAAATCTGCCATCTCAGGTTTTCTGGAATTTTCCGGACCACTGAACTAAGGTCAAGTCTATTTTTAGGACATGTCGCCGTTCTTTCGGAACCTGACGGGATTTTTCATAACAGTTTTGGTGTGAGGTGATGCAGACATACATTTACCGTCAATGGACAAAGCATCATTGATTTCCAGCCATTGACCTGAGGACAGGTCACGAATAACTGTTACGAGCCAAAATGCGATGCAGTCAAAATCGGCGATGAATTACTCAGAACGGATAGAAAATGGCGGAACTGACTCTCACAGTTATCAGTAATACCAGAATGTTCAAAAAGTTTTTAAAAACTGCATCATGGGAAATAAACAGACTCGCGCGAATAAAACCCAGTCCATTACGTAGATTGATAGCTGTTAATTTTTCCAAAATTTAACCATGAGAAACCATCACAAGAACCACTGAGATCAAAAAATACCACATGAAAAGCCCTATGTCGCAAAAAAGAAACGCTAAAATTAGTTCTCGTTAATTCCACACAGCGTTCGGCAACGACGCCCGCCGGCAGTCGGAGCGAAAATCGCTGTGTCTTTAACTCATCGTTTCGGCGTAAATATTGAGCAAATCAGAGAAATTAGACGTGTATCGGCGTCTGTGGTCTTTCACCTGTTCGTTGGTGCCTTTACCTAGACTTTATTATTCAAACCCTTGAGATCCAGGCCGTCTCTCGGTTTCATGCAGCCAGTTAAGAGAAAACATAGATAGGGCGTTAATGGCTTACATGTTATCCCAAACTAAAGACGAGACAAGTTTCGATCTCCGCTTTTCACGAGCTTTCCAAAGGTGCGCTTATTTTTATCGTGCGACCAACCGCACGTCAGTTAGAGGGGGACCGTCAACCGTCCCACTCACCCCAGTCGGGCGTGGTTGGCGCGACCGCCAGTCGGGCGCGAGTTAACAGATGTTTCAGTGTTTTGATCTGCCATTCTTAAAAACGCACACATTGTATGCAACACTATCTTAAGATTAAAGATGGATGATGGACAAAAAATTTAAGATGTGTCGTACCCAAAAAACAACAGGCTGATGTCAAACTTCTTAGGTACCTCAGTGCGCTCTACCTGTTTCTTGACAAATGTTGTCCCAATATTTTGGTCAGTCATCCTTAAAAAAATACATTATATAGACCTATTTTAATGACAGCCGACTGAGGTAACCTGAACTGACTTCAGCTGACTGCGCTGAAGTCAGCTGATTTCAACATATGCATAATAATGCTGCCATTAGTGGCATCGGCCATGCCGATCTCATCTATTGATGAAATATGTGTACTGTAATCAGAATTCGCATTTCATGGGACGAAAGTTATGACCTGCTTCCCGGTTTATTTCAGGTAAAACTGGCACCAATCGCTGGGAAAAGGTAAAAGGAAAGATGCCAATTAGTCATAAAAGTGGTTGAGATGCAGGAAGATTTGAGGCAGGGGGTTCGTAAGTTGTTGAAAACCCCACAAACTTTTCACTTGAAACCACAGTTCATTTTACAGTGATATCCCATCGCTTGCAAGTTCCAAAGTAACTTTTTATTTCGGCATTAATGAAATATTGCAGGGAAAGAAGTATCCATCTTGTTAGCCATTGTCTGTAGAGGCTACCCACTTTAACATGATCCACCTGAATAAAGGACATGACATGTTTGCACTAACATGTTATGGATTCGTTTGTTTTTGCGTGTTTTTTGCGTGTTTTTGTTTTGCACTCATCCAGAGAATTTGTAACCCATTGTCAGCAGAATCTGGGGTTAGTGTGCCTGCATTCGTGGTGACAGCCGTTATTCATGACATTAATCGAAAGGCAGTGTATAACTGAGCGTTTCAGTTGTGTGAGAATGATATTAGAAATTGCAGTCATGAGACAGTCTTTCAATGCTGACGCCTTGACAAGCCAAGCCCTGACTGTGCTGCGGGGCGTGAACTTCATTGCCGTTTTAGCCTGGCACCGGCTAGGGGGGTGTCAAACAGGGCACCCGCTTGGTTTTTCCTGAATAACTTCTGAACCATAAGAGTTAGCCAAACAAATTTTCAGTACCTGTTTATCAATCAATTTTGCAGATTTTGGCATCAAACCCATTTCATGCTAGGTCAGGTCATGGAGATATGACGTCATACGTGATCCCTTGCATGCATGTTTTCACCTCTTTGAAGGTTGGTGCAAACATGCTTCGTTTTTTTGATAACACTCGCGAATATAATGCATGGATTATTTGGATTTCACAGGACATGGTCCCCAAAGGAATATACCACTGTGACACGTCAAAATTAAAGGTCATGCCAGGTCACATGAATGATGACAGCTGGACTTCTTTGCATTGTGGGCCGCAGAAGTGGTCGCCCTGACCTTCCCCATCGTACAAGCCAGACAACCAAATCTATATGCGACTCTTAGAAAGGTTCACCAAATGCGACCTGAGGCCATGTCCTGGTCACGTCATAGGTTAATGTCAAAACGAAATGAAATACAACATTGTCCAAGGAAGATCGTTCATTACAGCAGAGAGCAATTATTGTTCGTAGTCAGAAGATGAAGAATGACTATCCTTCTCGACCTGGCTTGACCTCGACACTATAAGGAGCAGATAGAACAGATTTTATTATCACGAGATGTCATTTTAGCTCTGTCCTTGACGCAGTGAAGAATCCCAGCGAGTAATTACTGCTCTTTGTCAAGGAGAGTAATACAACCTTATCTGGTCTGACCTATAATGACCTTGATTGGATGGCGAGCAGATAATGCATAAATGATGATCAGAATGTTTCACTGTCGTCTTTTTTACCATGTAGATCAAAATGGCTGCGAGAAAGTATCAGTTTTCGACATGTAATGTAAGATCAGTATTTGGTCTCACCTAAGCTGACCCTGGCCCGACATTTTTTTAACATCTTGGCATGCTTTTGATAAGGTTAATCGTGACGTTTCGTTTGATACCCAGCTGAAGGCTCTAAGGTCAGTATTGCTGATGATATGATGTGCGAACCGGTGTCACTTTTTCCGACGTTGTATTACACGTTTTACGTGTCCTGTGACGTCATCAGTCACGTGACCAGGCCTAACATCCTATTTGCTGAATTGCAAGACTCAGGGCTATCGATTGGTGCTAGACCGGTTAAGATCCAGTGATAAGATCTTGAGATAATGGGGGGGGGCATTTTTTTTTACATCCCCAGGCCGTCGCGGGTATAAAAACACGCCAGGTGGTGCCGGGTTAGGTCATATGATATCGCGCTATGGTGATGGCGACAATTTTGCCTGTAACAGAATTGGTCGGCGACAGAAAACACATTTTTACCTCCCCTGAAACCAGCAGTCCAACGGCAAAATCCAGCTAAACGCCTATTACCAAAACCCTATGACACCTGCACTGGTTGTGAAAAACAACATCCCCATTGGTCCATCGCAACACAAGCAGAACAGTGTCGTGTACCGCTACAAATGTAACAATGGAGACTGAGCACTCCTGCCTAACAGTGAGCACATAGGCAATACAGCAACAACGTTGCCAAGACGTCTATGATGATGACAACGACGCCAAGACGCCAGGATGGACAAGATGGATGGATGGACAGGATGGACGCCAGATCGCTAGAATGGACAAGACATCGTTGCTAACACTTAATACGCGCACTGGAAGGGGGTCTTTTTGTGCCCCCCAGAAGTTTTTCTTGAAAATCTAGAGAACGGATCGGAGCTGGTTGCTACTTCCTTGTGACATTTATGGCAATTGAATCACTCGTTGACTGACAAAGAAAAATTGAAAATCGGCCGGAAATTTTTTAAGTTTCAAGCATTCGAAGTCAAGCAAACAAAACGAAAATAACGGTTGTCGCTGACAAATCGGAACATTGTAAAAAGCTTAGCTAGCGTTCTACCTAGGGATGCACCGGATCGGGATTTTTGCAATCCGGCCGGATACCGGATATGCCGGATCGGGTGCTGGATATCCGGCCGGATATCCGGCCGGATACCGGATATTATGGATAACTATTTTTATTTGATATTTGTTGCTGGAAAATGAGACGAAAAATGACTGCGCTGGAAAAGAAAGGTCTGAAAAACTGGGAAATAACCTCGCAATAACTCTGTATCCTTCAGAGTTATTGCGAGGTTTCCGCATGTTTCATTCTAAAAAAAAGAACAACTAAAGAACACAGCGATCATAGCGTAGATCACCGATCACCATCTCTGTCTGAAGGCAAAGGGCAAAGGCTCCAAAATGCGCAGAATGCTATTACAGCGCCTTGGTAGACCTCAAATATCTGGCTTGATAAGCATTCTGTACAAATACTAAGGTGCGTCCGCTGAAGTATATTGTCCTTTAACCAGGGGCGCAGCCAGGGATTTTTTGAGGAGGGGGCCCGGAGCCCAGTGTGAGCTGAAATCATACGAAAACCGCCTGCTGGGAAGACGATGTGTAATGTTTTTCACAAAAAATGTGGGTCTAAGGAGGAAGCCCGGGCCCCCGGGCCCGTCTTTGGCTGCGCCAATACCCTTAACACTTGCCGGTATGGGACCTTCTGCATAAGGCGGACGTAGAGGGGAGAGGGAGGTTGGTACGGTCCCCCCAGCCATTTCAACACCTTGCGTCCTAGAGTGTCGCGGAAAAAACAGCGTGTTCCACGTGACGAGATCTCACGACTGGCATCCCTTCTTAAGGTCTCAGGTTAACGGATGATTTTCCACATCGGGTCAAATGTCAAAAATTGGCAGAAAGTGGTACTTTCTGAGTTAAGTGCAAATGAACGCCAAAGAATAAATGATGATGAAACGGAACGGATACCATAATGTTCGTCAATCAATTATGAGTCTCTCTGTACACCACATGATTGTATTTAACCCCTGGAGTCCGATCCAGGCCACGCTAGGCCAATCCTTGTCAAGCGGGGTCGTCAGCTTCAATGCGTTCTCGGAGCTGTAGAAGCATTTTTTGTACACAGTTAAAGATGCTCAAGTCAAATGTAGTATCTCAATGAACAAACACTATTGTAAAATAACATATAAGGGTCACCTTAGGTTACCCAAGGTCATCTGAATCCAATGACCTACGGTGACCTCGATTTAACTGAAAATCGTAACATAGATACCTTAAAAGCGTTTTTCGAGTTGAGATCCAAAGCAAAGTCGAATTTTGGGCATGTCCTCATATTGCAGACCCATCATTCCGCGGCCGACGCCGCTCTGCCCGTCGTAGCAAAAGTCAGGCGTCCGTTGCATTGCGCCCTCTTTAGATGAAATAAAGGATAAACTGCACCAAATTTATACCATTCGATTCCTTTCAACTTCAGGAATCCGAATATATAGGTTGTTTTGCAATACCTATTTCCCATCGCATTCCCAAAGATAAAAAATAACGTGTTTCTCGTCGTACCTTACGACCACACGACATGAGCTCATGACCCTCGGAAAACCTCAGCGGGGTTGCACCATTCCGCCCCCCCCCCCTCACCACCAAACCCCTAAGAGGGTTCATGAATTTGTACAAGAGTATCTCAGACAAATAAAAATGTTTGGAAAATAGGAGGAGGATGCGCCACGAAATGGTCGGCTAAGCATATGCTGGCTGTTATTACACGTTGAGCATGAGTCCAATCCTTGCAAATAATGCCTCAAGCGTTTTGAACTAAGATGAAAAAGTAGTGCTCCAGTCAGACCCTGGAACTGTCAGACACATCGACAGTGTAATATAGCAAGGCATGTTGCTCCTGAAACGGTTTTTTAGACAGACGTAAGAACGTCTCGATTGTACACCGCAAGGCCAAATATCCGACAATATCCGGCCGGATCATGGAAATATCCGGCCGGATGCCGGACACCGGATAATCTCAAATATCCGGCCGGATATCCGGCCGGACCGGATATCCGGTGCATCCCTCGTTCTACCTAAGATTATCCTTTGAACACAATCAGGCAACTTCATTCGGACATACGTGATGAATGTACCAAAGCCAAAGCCAGGGTCAATAAGGATCAAGATTATCAAAGGTCACGGTCAACCAGCTTGTGAGCTGATCCAGATTTGCTTTGTAACATGTCGGTTTGTGTGAAATATGCATTCAAAGACCCTTATAAAACGTGTATACACACTGATACGCTTACATATACCAGGGTCCGTGAAGGTCAAGCTTATCAAAGGTCAAGGTCAAATATCTTGCGATGATCCAGATTTACTTTGCGACATGTCAATTTGTACGAAATATGCATTCAAAAACCCTAATAAAAACACGCAAGCACGCATGGATACGCTAATTCATACCAGTGTCAGTGCAGGTCAAGGTCATCAAAGATCAAGGGCAACTGTTTTGTGACCGGGCCCAGATTTGATTAGCAATACGTCGATTTGCCTGAAATATGCATTCAAAGACCCTACTAAAAACACGTTTGGCACATCGAAATTCGTATGTATATAAATATGTACATATGCAAACATACATGACCCTATTCCCGGCAGGAGAGGCTGAATCCGCCCCCCCCCCTTTCTCAGATTTTTGCTTGCCAATTCCAGGGTTTCTAACGCAGCTTTACGGCACATGACGACTTTTCCCAGCTTTTCTTTATACGCATTGTGACAAAATTTCAAAATTCTGTTTTGCTCAGGGGCGGAGCCAGGCGAGGTTTTTAGGAGGCACCTGAGGCTAATTTTGGCCTTGTTCAGGATAAAAGGAAAATGACTGCCAAAAATAGAGTTTTTAAGATAGAACTTAAAACTTTATATGGATGTATTGGATGTAAAGTTAAATAGTTGGGCAACCTGCAAATACAGTTTTGTTCATCTGAGATCACTTTACAAGATCAGGTCAAGGTCAAAAGTCAAAATTTGGTTTTATAGTAATAACTTCGGCGTTATTTTTTGAAATACCAAACCCGGAATACATATGACGTAGAAAGGTGCCCTCTACTTATGTACCAAGTTTCAGGACGATATCAGGTCGGGTCACGGAGCTATGACCTAAAATATCAGTGCTCGTGCCCTGTATCACAATAGCCATGAAATGGAATGTTTTAAATAGAATGAATTCAGACCATTGAAAACGTTTACAGAAAAAAATTAAACGCACACGAGACCATTCCAAGTGACTCCAAGGTCACTGGAGGTCATTTAAGGTCAAAGGCGATCTGTCCCGTTTTGCTCGAAATCTGATTTGCAAAACATGGAAAAATGACGCCATAGGTCAATGACTTGATATGACATCGACCCGAAATCCTCAGGCAAGACGACAAATGAATGGAAATTGTTGTTTTAAGGCTCAAACAAACATCCTTTTCTCGTTCCATTCGAAAAGTCGTACGGAATGACCTGTACGGGCCGTAAAAGTGTCCAAAGTTAGCCTTTTCGACCCCATTTGACCTTGAAGATAATGACCCAGGGTCGTGGAAATTGTACAAAATTTAAGTCGTTATGGTCCCACTCTGTCCATGAGATTCCATGTCTCTATCTCTTTCCGTTTCCGGGATTGGAAGGAGGACACCTTAGCGTCCCCTTTCCGCTGCGCGTGTTAAGGCGAACGCGTGACATCCGACGCCTTGTGGCGCCAGAATCACTAGAATCACTAGAATCTGATATGCTTGATGGATCCAGTGATCACCAGGTAGATGAACGCAAGGGGCACCCTTCGGCTCCATGAGGGACCTCGACCGCCATTGGAAAGAGTGGGAACGAATATGAGTTTTATGTAATATTTTACTGCGTTTGACATTGTGCGTCCGCGATGTGCAAAATACGTTCGAAGTTTAGTATGAAGTTAAGCATAAGCTTCACAGCATTAACTTCAATTTTACGTTGCCATATCATGTAGAAAGTACCCTCTTGGTGCCCTCATTCTTAAAAATGTATAGGGAGTATATAAAACCAGTCGAATATTAGAGGGTATAATTTGAATTCTCATTCATACGCATAATATGACCTTGCGAGCGATTTTGCATGGGCATACATCCGAAAACCGAACAAAGTTGCGCAGGACTGAATCACTAGAGAGGAAGCTAACAAATGCCAAAGTTTCTTGAACGGTTGATATTTACGACATCAGTAACACCTGCTTCCGTTGTATAACAATATATATATATATATATATATATATATATATATATATATATATGCGTGTGTGTGTGTATTTGTATACTAGATAGACAGACAACGGTAGACATGTCGGTCATAGAAAACAGAAACGGAAAACCTTCATCATCAACGAGCAGCAGCGGACTGCAGAACATTTCGCCACTCACTGCCGCTTTCCAAGGTCGACCTGAATAGAGCACATCAACATAAATCTCCAACGTTCTTTCTTTACGAGCTGGACAGACGGGCAAATGGAACCAACCGGTGATAGCTTGCGGCACAAATCAGGCCAAACGGCGTTCATTTGTCCATCTGACAGCAGTGAAATAGTGGGGAATAGCCAATGCAGTATAACATTAACGGGACCAGTCCAGGTATCAATCGCCATGGTCTAAGCACGAACGACGTCCCCTGGGTACAAGGGGTACGGTAATTAGCATTTGGTCATGCTCAATCTTATGTATGCCACCCATGGTATCAGTGGTCTCCGTTCTTCGGCTCTCACTCGGGTCAAGGTCATATCAGGTCAAGTCAGTATCATGTATTGAGGTAGCTGACCTCTTCTGACATTTTCTTGACCTAGAGTTTCCTTTCCGCTGAGGTTTGAGCGCATCGAGCGCACACCCTGGCAAACTGAGCAGGTTTAACGCTATCTTCTCTGCTACTGACCGGCAAATGTCACAGATGTCTTTAGTAAACCGGCAGCCAACCTTCTCCAGGACGTTTCCCGCCTCTTTCAGGGCATAAATGAGACGACCTGTAGCTCGCGTAATGCAGGAAATTATGTTTCCGGTGGACAGACAGCAGACTTATCTGTTTCTCTGCCAGGAAATTGTGCTGTCTGATTCTGCCGGAACGAAGATCGAGGCCTTAATCCCGAATCCGTTATGAGCTGCTCGGCGGTAAACGATTTGCCAGGTCGTACACTTAACTGCGCTTCACAGCATCATTTTGTAAACAGCATCACCACGTCGGAATGTGTTTGGATCGTCAGCCTTTGAGCCGGTAAATCATGTGTCGACGATTTAGGGCATCTGCAGTTTCGATTTTTAAGAGGTGCGGAGAGATCCTGGGACCAGAGCGTAACAAAACTGGTGAGAATTAAACCACAAGCCCATCGACCACGAAATACCTATTGTTCAATAAGACCATATTATTGAGGCTTTGTCAACAATTCTCCGTGAGTGGCAGATATCTTCTGATCATACCAGGCTACCAAGACCATTGTCGGCAGTCGTTCAGTCGAGTTATCCCGAGCTGGACGACAATGCACTACCACTTTCCGGCCACCGGCCTGTGTACAAACTGCAAACCAGGCAGGGAACAAGCCGGAAGTCAGGGGGGACTAACCCCCCGAACACCGCCCACAGCCGGGGCCCGTCCCGTTCTTCGCGCGGCGCAGTCCCCACACCCGCCGTCCACACACCTGTTTGGCTGCCGTGTCCATGGTGCGCCGGCTGGTCTCCCCGCGCTGCGAGCGGTTGGCGGGCGAAGCTGACGCCGTCACCGAGGCAGCCGAGGCCGGCGCGTCCTCGGCCGTCACCACGTACACGAGCGCGGCCACCAGCGCCACGCTGGAGAGCAGCAGGAACACGGTCAGCCCGACCAGGAAACGCTCCATGCCGGTGCGGCGGCCGCGCACGCGGCCGGCCGGCGGCGCCTCCTGCAGCTCCATCGTCGGCCGGCTCCGCGCAACGACTGGCGGCGTCGGCGGCGCCTCTGCGCGTCGACCAAGGCCGACGCCGCCGATCGGCCGCCGATCTGAGCGGCTGCCGTCGGCGTCCGGTATAAATACATCGCGGATGGCCAGCGCCGGTCCCCGCTCCGGCTCCGGCTGCGTGGCGCTGACCGGGTCACGCGTCGGCCTCGGCGCTGAGAGGCGCCGCGGTCGCGCCGTGCGTACCTCCGCCGCCGCCGTACCGCCCCGGCCGAACAGAGCCTACGGCCGCCAGTGACGGCACGCCTACACACGCCTACACACGGACCTATAGCAGAGCTTTCTGCTACAGGTCCGTGTATGCTATAGGTCTCTGCTCGACTGTCCGTGCCCTGGACAGTCGTGACGTCATATAATCTCAGCGGCCAGCAGCGCCGTTTTTGACATGGCGTGTGCCAAGATTTCCGGTGATCTTTTGAGTTATGACGATGAGCCAGAAGACAAGGATTTCTGTATCCATGGATCTTGAGCGTTAGTTAAACTTCCTTGATCCCTTAATGATACTTCAGCCTTCGGGGTTCAGTAAAAAGTTTGGCTTTGTGCCGTCAATATCTATCCAAAATCAGTAACATGTAAGAACATGGCTGGAGATTTCCGAAAACTTTTGGAGGTTGTCATAGGATTTCAGACCGTTACCTTCAGTCATTGCCATATGTTTAATGCCAAAATCCCTGATTATTGAGGGGGTCCGAGCCCCCAAGCCTCCACCCCGAACCGCCAGTCATGTCTAACAAATATCCATTATTGGCGTTTCCGGGACACGAGACAGACAGAGTTCACGCGATGTCCCAGCCGTGTCACCCCAGCGATTGGCCAGGTAAGACCATACGAACCTGAACACATATCATGAGCTGGCATTGAACGGACATGACTCAAGACTAGAAGCCTTGGCCTATGATGCCGTCTATCCAAGTCATGAACAAAGATTAACCACAACACAGCTGTAAAACAGCAAGGCCTATCTTAACCCGCCCCGCGCCACGGGTCGGATCATTCCATTTTGTACGGGGGTGAACCCCCCTAACTTACGCACCGTGCGTTGAGAGAAGATGAAACTTTCAGCAAAGTAAGATATGGATGCGTAGCGCTTGAAGCTGGTACCATTTTTGACAACGGTCAAAGGTCAGAAACAGTAAAAGAAAAAATTCGGAAATGTGGAAGCTTTGTAGTTATATGATAGCAATGCAACTAATAAATATGTCGGAGCAAATGATCCCTTAAATGATAGCTAAAAGCGTATCAAATGCAGTCTACCCAGCAAACTTTCCTCCCACATGAATCGTCTTGCAATCAGCATCGGGCTGACGTATGTGCGTAATGCGTGTGTGTACCGGGCGGATTTCCACAGCGCCCGGACCTACGATGGCAGTTTTTCCAGCGATTCAATCCGCTTCCTGCAAACCCTTGCCGGACCGCAGAGATTTTCACTTGCACCAACGACGAGGGGGTGGGCACCCCCTGCCATTTGGCCCCTAATTAAGCTAATGTCTCGGGACGAAAAGCAATCAATAGCTATGTGCTCAAGGACTCCAGCAGTGCCCGGATCGACCCCGTCAGGTCAACCAGTGACCTCCTAGGCCAAGTCACACTTTATGCTTGGGAACTATAAATCGATTTGTCGGAGTTAAAAGCGACAGATTTAGGGCCAAAAAGGTCTAAAATCCCTTATCGTATTCAGCGCCAAAAATTAGTAAAGTATTGTTCTCAAGTCAAAAAGGTCATGTTGTGCCACTGGCATCGTTTGACCTGAAAAGGGTCATTGACCTAACTAAAGTGTCCTTATCTGCATACGGACTATCATTCCGAACCAATTCCATGCCCGTCATCCGCCGTTTATACATACATATTGCCATAAAACAGTAAAAAAACGAACTTTGGCGTAAAATTCGCTCTGCAAGACTTTAGAAATGGCGTTATAGCTCGGTGGTCTGAAGAGACCTGGGGTCACACTCTTTTCAAAACATGCGCAGTGAATTAATCGTCAGCTATGCCAAATTTCACGGAGCTGTCGTGCGCCGTTTTGTCGTGGTTCCAGGATTACTGCTTGGGGGTGACATCCGCTCCCCTCGTCTGGCGAGGGTTAGCATACAGAGCATTACGTCAGGCAGGCTTATAAACGATGCAGAATCGAATCAGGATCGATTCTGATTTATCGACTCTTTTCGTGATTTAGAATCAAAATCGACTTTTAGACATTTTGAGACACTTTTAGGCAGATGTGAATGAGGATCTGAGTAGAATCACCTTTCGGCCAAGAATCAAAATCGAATTGGTTCACAAAGATGTTGTGAATCGATTCTTTGAATCGATTCACAACATCCAGATGAATCGGGATGCATCCTTTGTGTATCTTATGAAAGAGACCACGCTTGGGGCCTTTTATATCGAACAATTTAGTGCTCAATTAGCATCAGTTGATATCTGGGCTCAAATCCTGGCTGACTTAAATGAGCATAACGTCTCGTTCGGCCGGGTAATGCAAGAGCTCCCACTGTTGACAGAGAAGCCGGTTACTCTGAGCGAGCTCCGAAGTCACATCCGTACCCTTCGAACCGCATCCCTCTCTCACATACCGACGATAATTGCGCTTCCCGTTGTGCTGGCAGTCACTGTGATCCTGATGGTTTTGACGCTGATCATATGCAAATTTCGTTGTTGCTGCTCAAACCATAGAATCCTGACATCCCATCCAGAACTTACATCACCTGCTCCCGATGTTCTGTCTGCATCAGCTTCCGGCCCACGTGCCGAGCGACAGGAAGAGGACATACCGACCATGCGAGCCCTTCTGACGGTACCCCGGTCCCACGGCCCAGGCGTCTCCGTGCCTGGTGCCAACTAATACGACGCTGCTGACGGAACCTCTGTGTAGCAGTCTTCGATCCTTCTAGATTACAACAGCGGATGCCTCTGTTGCGTGATAGGAAGAGAAACGCCCACCTTCTGAGTCCACTTTGCTGACAGTGTCCCGGTCCCACGTTTCTAACATTGCGGTGAACGACGTCGCTCGGAACCATGATGCTGATAACCCCTTTCCCGGCAGCTCATGAGGAACAATGTGGATGTTGCTCACGTGCTCGTCTCGTGACGTCCCACCGCTGACCAAACATCCGCCGAAATTCGGTTAAAAGCGGGCGGTCCGCCTGTGGAGGACAAATCCAGTCCAGCACTGGCAGCCATCTCTGCTAAGGAGCGGTTCTACGGCATCCAAGCGGTCCTTGCCAAAAGAACATTCAACGGTGAAGATCGCCTACTAGTTCGCTGGTATAACAGCTGCCCAAACGACGATACGTGGGAGACAACAGAGAGCCTTCTTCATGGATTCGTCGCGCGATACAAGCGCCTGCAGGCCCAGGCGGCCGCAGACCCAGCGTGTACTGGGGCCCACAAGGAATCCCGTGCCCCGCTGAAAGAAATCATTCACCTACCACGACCTCAACCAATACCTACTCAACCTGCAGAGCTCAGCCAACGTAGATGCACTGGCTGTCTGAAGGCTTTTGCAAACGTATCGGTGCTTCGGGTCCATGAGGAAACTTGCCAAGCCTACCACCTGGCCGACTTCACTCTGGAGGAACTCGAGACCCTCGAGGTTTTCGAGGAGGTCAGTCTCGACGCCTCTCTGGCCGCGGGTCGGCCCTCAGTCGACGGGACGACTTCTCCGGTCTGTCCGGTCTTTCCGGGAGAGCGGCACGTTCCCCTCATCTCTGAGACTGTCAACAGGTGAGGTACGGAGGGCACCCAGTGCGACCCTCAGACAAACGTTTTGTATCTTTTTTTACTATGTTTCTAAAATTATTATTTATTATGTTTCTAAAAGCTGAAGGGTCCTTAACGATTGGTCAAAGACCTAAGCACCGTATTCCAGAATTGGTCTGATCAGTGCAAAATAATACATACGGAGAACAGTTTTTTTTTTCTATCTGCCCCAAGGACCGAACTAGCTATGCATTTAAGAAACGGAATTCCTTTTATCGCTCTATCCTCAAGGTGCTGGATGTGAGTGGTGAAACCCAGCTTGGTGTTCAGGTGTATTCCTAGAAATCTGACGTTTTCACAAGTTGGATAGGCTTTCCATTGATGATAACATCCATATGAGGCCTGCACTGCTAGTTCCCTATGTATTTTTGGAAAATGATTGCTTTCGATTTCAGCATAGGAGACGAAAAATCCCATTTTTGGCCCAGTCTTCAATTCGGAAAAGATTCTATTGGAGTGTCTGAAAAATCAAACGCAGGTTTTTTTCCGGTCGCCCACAGATCACAGAATGCTCCTGTATGTCATTCAGTTTGTAGTTGATGCGCTGCTAATGTACGATTACTTAGTGACAAGCACTTGACGGTCGTCTTTCTTTGTGTTTGTATGTAATCAAAATTTTGTAGTAATCTGATCTCCCCATCCAGATGAAATTTTGTTATGGTTTCCAGATCAATATTAATGTTATCTTCTACTTTCACAGTGATTTTTGAGCGCCTAAAGGACTGATTTAGTGTCTGTAAGGCTGCACTATCTGATAATTAGTCATCTTGCTCTACTGGTTGTACGAATGAGCGTCGATAGAGGTTATTTGCATTGCATTGCGGAGGCTCTACGCATTTCTAGAACAATGAGGCTGCTGTTCCAGGAGCTCGGTAAACTTCAATGGACAGGTATGCAACAATTTCGATGTTTTGAGCTGTTGATGCTGAAGCAGCATGTGTTGTGGTGTAGCCTTTGGCACCAGCGCAGCCAAGAGAGTCCCCCTAGGCCCGCATTTTTCGTGAAAACTATTGCACATCTTCTCAGCAGCGGTTTCGTATGATTTCGGTTCACAATGAGTTCACACCCCCAACCCCACAAGAAAATCCTGGCTGCGCCCCTGGCCTTTGGTGCATAGTGAGGTCGGCGAGAGTTGCGTTGAGAACATTAGGACGATTTTTTCCTTCAAAGCTTCCAAACTGGAAAACTAAGAAAGAAGTTTTCGGGTTGGAATCAGAATCATCTTCTGGGGCCGTGAATCATAATCGAACTGATCGACAGTTCTGCGAATCATTTGCAACTCTGCTTTTACGAGGATCATGTCGTCCCAAACTTCTACCGGAGTGGGGCTGTTTCGTCCCTCAAACAGTTCAGCTTATGGACGCCGTGACGAAGGAAGACGGATGTTAAAACCGATTGAAGTCATATCGTGGGAAAGAGGTGGGAAAATGAGGTTCGAAAGTCGTAAATGCTTTATTATATATATATATATATATATATATATATATATATCGACGTGGCCGAGGCGACATCTTGGCGTGCGACCCAAGCCCCGACGTCTGGTTAACTGATTACTCGTAACACACACCCTACCATGCACCACTTGTGGTCTGGTATCCTAGCAATTCCAGTCTGTTTTGTCGCTCTGCGCACATCTGTTTCCAGTAAGATCCAATGACGTTCCAGCCGGCAGTGACGGTTTATGGCCTCACCTCAGACGCACCCAAATTGTTTCTCGTCCTTGCTTTGTCTTGTCGCCCGCCCCGAAACGGGGAGGCGGCGATCGTGGTGAACTTTCGGCGCACATCTCACCAAACGTGCAATCGAAGCAATTTAAATTTCGTTCACTCCAGGCGTGTAGCTTTAGGAAAATGATTGGTATGTCTAATCACTATGGGAACGTCAAAATTTTGAGTTGGCTTTTGCATGGGGTGCTCCATACCAAAGACATTGGAACCTAACAGCCATTTCACTCCAATATTCCATACACAGCAAAGTATTCAAAATATGTATGGTTGTGGCAGAAATCTGATCAGTTCGTACATATGTAGAAACAAAATGCACGTCAAACAGTACCTAAAAGAACAGCAAATAAGTTCTAATTATTTATTCCTTCAAAATACAATTTTTGCGAATATATACCACTGATCCGGAGTGAACTGGTCCTGACGATCAACCTAACTTTGGCATTGACCTTGATATTTGTTTGATGGGAAATCAGGTTTGTAGAATTTGACTTCGACAGTGTTAAGCCGGTAAAATAAAATAAAACATGAATGGAATATGTATCCACAAAGGAATGCACAGGCTGAGTGCATCGTGCGCAATCTTCCTCGACCTGATCTCATGTCATTTCATGGAGATCACCCAAAAGCATACAGAGGTAAGTATATAGGTTTCCAGAAAAGTAAATAATTTTCCAAAGGGCCTAAATCCCAATGTAGCAGTAGCAAGTTGTCCGGAATGACGAAAATCCAAGAAAACATGCCAAAATTTCCATGACCCTATGTCGACGCCCCGATGTTGTCTGCAAGATCTGGGATAAATTTTTTATAGCCCACACATAGTTTTACAGATAGTTATGTTTTCAGTTCGTGTCTTGTTGTTTTGCAGAGTTATTACTAATAAAAGTTTCTTGGATGTGGTCCTTTTGACATGACCTGATTCAGTGACCTGATCTGGCCCGGCGCTAAAATTTTTTGAGAATATGAGCAAAAGCTAATAAAAAAGGTACTTGGAGTTTGGCGGCTTTGCGTTTTGTCCTTTCCCGTTATCGCACAAAAACCTCAGGAGTGTTAAAACATGCACTCTCCTGGTAAGAGCGGGTTAATCTCAGCTTCATGTAATGGTCGAATTAGCCATCTCGCATTTTTCTTTCCGGCACCACATGAACCTATCTGTTTGCTGTTTTCATGAGAATTTACTCCATTCAGAGACTCGCAGAGCAGAAGATGTCACACACAACCGGTCTGGTGTTGCGTATCGGCTGAACGGGCGCGGCCGCCGTGCGCCGTCTGAGCTTGCCTGCCGGCACCGGGCGTTGACCGCGCCGGCAGATGACGTGACGCAGCTGCGGATCTCGGCCGCTGATAAACAGCGGGCCTGCGTGCTCTGCAGCGCGGCGGGCGGCGTTCATCCCCGCCCGCCCTCAGGCCACTGACGGCGGTGAGGAATTTACTGCGGGCGCGCCACATGAGCATTGATATTTGGCCGGATATCACTGGACGCCATCGACGGCGGCCGTCAGGCGCGGCGGTCTCGGACGCCGCCCAGAAACGAGGCCGATCGTCGGCCGCCATGCGTCAGGCAGCCATCTGGCTCTCGTCAAGCATGATATGGATTAACCCTGCCCAAACTGACCGGCAGAAACCTCGCGCCGGTCTGGGCTCTTGAACCCAGCGATTTCTTTCTCATCGTCATCATCATCATCATCATCATCATCAGCAGCAGCAGCAGCAGCAGCAGCAGCAGCAGCAGCAGCATTATCATCATCATCATCATCTCACCATCATATCGATCTCAGCGAACTCAGGGTCTTCGAGAGCCAAGACGAAACGACGCACCCCACAAGAAACGACACATCCAGCGAAAGCTTTCATCTGATCCCAACAGAAGAGGGCTAAAGCCCTTTACAACGCCGTTAAAAAAGTTAGCTGAACATTATCAAATGTGAGGCAAGTGGGAAGCACAGTGCAGTGAAAATGTAGTGATGGAATGCCCCAAAGTATATCAGAACATTTATGAAGCAACAGAGAGAGCTGCAAACTGCAGAGAATAGGGGTGGGGGATTCTGATGAATGCCCATGCCCGTAATGCTGCTGTCGAAACCAAACCTCGCGTGTTTGGGACTGCTCGGTTGTGCATCGCTTCTGGCGAAGAGTTCACGCATTGTTGGTACAAAGGGGCGAGAAACGGATGAATGACACTTTCACAGAAGCTCAGATATTATTTGCTTTGTGCAGCAGCGTATTAGTAAATCATGCTGTAATCGCCGCCAGATACATGATTAGAAATGGCGATACACTCCATCCTGGCTGTCTTTTAGATGTGCTCCGTGCGGATAAAAGATCTGAGGAGCTGGTGGCTGTTTTATGTAATACAGTTCGCAGGGAGCGCATTAAGTTCTAACGGGTTCACGTTTAGCGGGTTTACACAGGCTGATAGGTTAGCGGTGTGCAAATGGCCGGACGCTTGACCCCGCTGACCCTACCACACCGCATAAAGGCCTGCAGCCGCTCCTTTCTATGTCCAGTCGCCAAAAATCGGCTGAAAGGACAACTTGTCACTGACTACCTGCGCGGATCGGCCGGATCCGGGAAGACGGATGCGCCAGTGGCGGCGCACTGCGGCGTAGAACCGAGGACCATTTAACGAATTCAGACCAAGCTGCGGTCTGGGGAGAATCTGGGAGAGGCCCCCAGGTCTGGCCGGTCTTGAACTATCCGTACCCTCCAGATCGTGGACGCCGAGACCCAGTTCATCAGGAAACCCAGGCAGTCCATCACGCGGATCGCCCGAGGGCTTGGCTGTGCCGAGTACACCATGAGAATCGCGGTCCATCAGACTTTGGACATGAGGTCTAGGGTGGTCCAGGACAAGCCCGTTTGACCGAGGTAGTCCATCTGGGGCGTTGGGAACGAAGCAAATGTCTTTTTAGCTTTAGGACGGACAAGAAGATGTCAAACTTTACTAGGATCTTTTCCGACGAAAAGTTGTTCCACGTGAACGCCTATCTGAACAGGACGAACTCCAAATACCAGTATGACCTCTCTGTGGATGAAGATGACCCCAAGTTTCGATTAACTCGGTCAACAAGCATCCACAGAACGCCATGGTCCTCGACGTGGTCTTTTCCAACGGCAAAATGTGACCCGTCATCTTCGTAGACGTCAATGAGAAGATCTCCAAGGACATGTAAGAGCGTCTGTTGGATGCGGAGGTCATCGCTTAACATCAGAGAGACTTGCCCCAGTAGCAATTCTGTGTTCCAGCTGGATGAGGCGCCCGCACATATCGCCAACGCCATCAAGCAGGAGCTGGTGGAGGAGCTCGGAGGAGAGCCTGGCGGAAGGAGATGTGGTCTCCCAGTCCCCTGACCTTAACCCGCTGGACTACTCCATCTGGCACGTCTGGCAGGAGGGAATCTAAGGGATATCCCATCTCTGTCTGGAGTCCACCAAGGCTCAGATCGTGGAAGTCTTGGACGGGATGAATAAGGCCTACATCGTCAACATCTGCCGCTCCTCTCGGGGCTGTGTGGAGGCCGTCATCGAGGCTAACGGCAGCTACATCGAACGAGGAGCTGAAACATGTCCGCGTGTCGTTCTACGTACCTCCTATTTGAAACTAGATTGGGAAATGTGTTATAGCACTGCAATCATGAAAGCGTTGAGAACTGCCAGGACTTCATGCGCATCCGGTGTAATGCAAAATGGAGAAATGTATTTGGCGAGCCGTTGTGAAGTAGGATCATGTGTTATGGTTGCATTTTTGTGTGAGCTTTTGGGTAAAGTAATTGGAAAAAGGATAAAAAAACGGTGCTCGTGATTCAAAGACTCATGTCCTACCTAACAGGCATGGTTGTTTCTCCTTGACCCAGTTCGAAGAGTCACTATAGATACTGTTAACTCAAAATGGATGAAAATTGCACTTTCAGAAAGACGAGGATTCGTTTTTCAATGGTCGTTTTTGAAGCTAGGACGTGCCCTGCAATATAATACAACAAAGATGAAAAGAGAAAATGTTAACAAGTACCACGTCAGGTCAGATTAAGTCATGTTAACACCCTGTGTAAAGTTGGACGTCATGACAGCGTACGGGTATTATTTGTTGTACCGGCTTGTTTGTTTCGTATTCTTGCTCACGCATCTAACCCTCGAGCAGCCTGTGATTTCATCCGTTTCACTTTCGCCGTTCTCTGGATGCTCTAAATTGTCATTTTCTCTGAAACTATTAAACACAGGGAAATGAAAGTATACACCATACAAAAATTCGTCGGTTTTGGGAAGAAAAAATGTTTCCGGCGATCTTAGGTCTCTTCGGTTTTGTAGTAAAAGTAGGTAAACAAAAACAAAGCGACCATGTGCCTCTTCCACTTCTTCCCAGCAAACAATCATGTGCTGGAGTGCATTTCTAAATACATGATGCTATGAGATTTGCTGCTCAATTCCTCTCAAAATGATATTTTGTTCGACTCACTGCTAAATTCTTGGGTCGCCGTTAGGCCCGCTGAAACCAAGACCATGCTACAATTAGTTTCCGTTAATTTCATACCGCATTCGCCTGCGTCGTCCGCCGGCAGCCGGCGCGAAAATCGCCGTGTCTTTTACTCAACGTTTCGGCGTGTACATTAAATAAAGCAGAGAAAATAGGCCTGGGTCGGCATCTCCGGAATTTTGCATGTTCATTGGTACCTTTACCCAGACTTTACTAACCACAGCCTTTGAGATCCAGGCTGCTTTTCGGTTTCATGCAGTCGGCTGTGAGGAAACATAGATAAGGCGTAAATGACTTACATATTATCTGAAACTAAAAAAGACACCAGTTTAGAGCTCTACTTGTTATGAGCTTTCCAACGGTGTGCTAATCTTTTATCATCCGGGACAAAAAAGAGGTGGTGCATTAGTTTAGGTTTGTTAAGCGATCATAGCATACCGGCTCCGCGGTGGTCTGCTGACGGTGAACTGGCAGGCTGATGGCTTTTGCGCCGGTGGCAACAACAATAACCTCTGTGCTACCTTCAGAGATCATCACAGTTTTAGCACCCGTGTTCAATGGGATCTTGGCATCACCTCTGTACGGTTTCGTATTTCCCGACAACGGAACATCTGTTCAGGCCCGGTGAATGCCTAGATCAGGCAACGTCACAAATGTCTACTTTAGCCAGTGCAAATAAAGCAGATTACGTCATGAGTACAAATAACGCATAGCGATGTCAAAATGTCTCGCACCACTCGAATCGCATCCATCACTGCCTTTCGAGTCGGTTGTTCCGACCGCTTCCAGCACGCCTTTGAACCACGCACTGACAGCCGGTTTCTTTTCTCGCGGTTACGGTGCACCAGTGCGCATGCGCGCGTCGTCCGCATTTAACATGGCCATTTCCCTTCATCACAACGTTCCTGGCCTGAAAAATCGAAGAGCATACCTCGCTTGCCCTGGCCTGGCCCCAGCAGCCGGTTCAGAGAGTTCGCCATGGCTTCGCCGTAACCACGCGACAGCGATCATCCCGCAGCGACACAGGCTGAGCCATAATGGAGCGCTGCACGTCTGCGAGGCCAGCAGTGGCGTGAGACTGCGATCCTTTGAGCTGCGATAAAAGTCACATCTCTGGGCTTCGGGCGGCTCCTGGTCTGGAAAATGGCTGGCAATAGGCCCAGCAGATCTGCAGTTATCTCTCAGCAGCTGCTACTAGCAGATTACCGTGCTACATCGAAATCGTAGTCATCAGAATTACTCGGAGTTCTCCGTCATTTTCTGCTCTAGAGGCACGCAGCACCCAGCGACAGGCAGTCGGCATTTAGCTCTCAGCAATGTGGAGACGAGAACGATCTGTGCTAATGCCCTAGCGAGGCGGCAGTTCGGTACTTCGAGGCACTCGTCAGTCGCTCTGGATCGCATCGATACCAGGCAATGACTGGTGAACGACGACTAAAAACCGTTTTCCTCCCTCGCAGCCTGTCCGCTCGGCACACGGTCGTTGCGTGTCGGGATCACTACCGACATGGTCCACCCGCTCCGGTCGGCCGAGGCACGCTGTCACCAGTCTTTCATTAAGTGTCGTTCAGCGCTGTCCGCGGACTCCGTTCGCCGTCAGCGGGGACGTCCGCGCGTCTGCCGCGGCCGACGGGGCGCCTCCCGGAGCCGGCGGCCGAATCACCCGGCGGTCGAGATCAACGGCGCGGCGTACCGGGAGAACAAACACCGACGGGCGTCCACTCGTTCCCGGTAACCAGAGGGGCCGACGTTAGGGTCCCCCCGGGCACAGAGGTGCTGGCGTCTGACGTCACGGCGCTCCGCGGCGCCGAGGGGTCGGTGTCAGTGTGCTCCAGGCGCCGAGGGGTCGGTGTCAGTGTGCTCCAGGCGCCGAGAGGTCGGTGTGAGAGTGCTCCCCGGCGCCGAGGGGTCGGTGTCAGGGCGCTCCCCTCGAAGCGTAAGCCTGCGTTTGACTCCAGGACGGCCTTCGTTGGGCTCCGGGCATGCCCCAGCGTGACGAAGCCGCCAGCGCCCTCCGCAGCGGGCCGCTCAGCGTCCGGCCCAGCCAGAGCGGCCCTCGGAAACGGCCGCGTCCCCTGGACACTCGACCTCCGACGGCCGAGCCGGCCCCGACACCAATGGAGCTGACGTAGGGCCCTTTGCCGGAGTCCCTGACGGAACTGTTGCTGGAGCTGTCGCCGGCGATCTCGCAGCTGGCTCCACTGAAGCCGACGGGGCAGATGCACCGGTGGGAGGGCTCCTCGTCCTTCGTCACGTTCTCGCAGGTGCCGCCGTTTTTGCAGATCCCCTGCCAGTGAGTGCAGGGGTCTGCCGCTGAGGACAGGCAGACGGTCAGCCATTGCAAAGGGAAAGCCGTGTTCGGAGTCTTGACGGATACTGCTACCGTCGATCTGTAGTCAAGTTGTCTTGATATCTGAGTGGCGCAGTTTCCGCTGGGGCCGAATTGAAGTGAAATTTGAGATGTAAGCTTAGTACTAAATTTTGCCTGGAGTGGATGTCACAGTCTCATTAATCTGAATGTCAGAGGAAGGTCAACATTTTCAAGGAAACGGTAAAAATAGAAATAAGTAAATGAATAAAATGAAATTTAGAAAATAGGTTCTCGTGTTCTGATGAGTTGGTCTGCAATGTCGACGAGCTGTTTATAGCTGACAAACATCGAACGATATTTCTGCAAACCTCCCAAGAAAAACAAGATAAGCTCTGGTGTTTCGCTGACTGGTATGCTGTGATCGACGAACTGCTTACAGCTGTCAAAGATATCATTAAATTTTTGGCAGCCCGATGTCGTTGCTGAGAACTGAAATGTGATGGACTGGTCCCCCGTGGGCGCCTGCCGTCGTCGAATGCTGTGGCGTCAGCTCACGTTTATCGCAGAGGAACCCCGTCCAGCCAGGCTGGCAGTTGCACTCCCAGGGCTGCGAACAGTTGCCATGGAGACAGCCAGGGTAGGGCAGGCACGTGTCGCACAATCGTCCCCGCCAACCCAGCTGACACCTGCCGGCCAGAGAGCAGGACCGTTGTAAAGGCACGGTCAGTTGCTCGCCTAAAAAGGGAACCTACGGCGCTGGAACTTACGTCGATTGCAAACTCTCGGTGAAAAACAATGACGAGCAACAAACTGAGCAGTATGTCACCAATTCCGTTTCCCCTTAACGAAGCAGCTGTGACGTACTGCAAAAGATGGCGTTAAAATGATGACGCTCATCAATGACAAAGGAGCACGTAGTTCGTAACGGCCAATATAAATGACATCTACAGGCTGAAAAACCCCACAGGCAATTTGCCAGCCTAGCTTCGAAGAAGCTTATCTCGTTTTAGAGAAACTGGAAACAACTTTTGCCGACCTGCTGGACAGTGGACAGAAACTGTTACAGAACAGGACAGCCGTTAGACAGGAGCGTGTGTGTGTGCAAGTGCCCAAAATGTAAATCGGTGCAGGCTTTACGCCTCGCCACCTCACCTACAGACGGCAGGCCGTTCACAGAAGCCGTGCAGCTTGCTGCAGCCACGTTCACAGATCGCTGCAAGGCAGAATAGAAGTGTCAGGTCAGGTCAGGTCAGGTTAGGTTTTGGCAAGGCCCGTTTGGTAAAGTTGTCTCTCCACGGGCGGTCATCGCTGACTGACGAGTTTCTTAACGTACACGGTCGAAAGCGGTCGTTGTTTTCAACTTAGCGCTGCCGATTTATTAAGTCCGTCATCAGGAGAGTGAGGTATATTGAAAATATGTTTTTATTTGGGATAAAAGTCTACTTTGGCAAAAGAAGAGTGTTTGCAAATGGCCTCCTTCAATCTGCGCAGTGGAGGGGGCCGAATCCATCTTCTCTCCCTGAAGCTTTTCCACGTAGCTCGCAAAGAAAGCGGTGTACCTCGTAGGCTTTAGGTATGCCTCGCATATTAGCCACTGCACTGCTGCCACAGTGATCACGACCTTGACCTCCACAAAGTGGGTTTATGGCCAGCGTTATTACATGTACAACACTCAACGTACATAAAAGTGTACATTACGTAACAGTCGCACATCATCTCATCAATGAATAAATGGTATACGTAGCATAATAGTGATTGCGCAACAATGTGCGCTTCTAACAAAATGCTGTGAACCAGTGAATCTGTCTCCCTGATCATGTAGTTTAACTGGGAGTACACGATAACGGCAGTTGGATGGGACATCCTTCTTCAGTCAGCGTCTGCTGGCGGACGACGGTGCTTGGTTGCACGAGGACACAGTACGGAAGTCAAACGACTTCTGTGCACGCTCTGTTCGCGCATTTGGCAGCCGCAACAGGCCTGACTCCTCAGCACGGCAATCATGTGCCGATACTTCGCTGCGACTTGTCAGCATTGGTCTGAACTTTGGGACAGTGGCCATTAAGGCCATGCGTCCGTGACAGACACAACGCTGCCTGCCTGTGATGTGCTGCTGTCGAGGCCGAAGTGCTGGTCCCAAGTGAACAACGGTCGCAAAGAGCACTCATGACTTGGCGATTTTATCGTCCAACCAAAAACCAAAAATGTAAGACTGTCATTACCACAGCCTTTGTTAACATGTCGGCAATGTGCCGAAAAAGCACATTTGACAGACCTGTTACCACTGCGGTTTTCTCCGTAATTTACTTCTGCCGCCCTGAGCTGCAACTCGGATTAAGCCCTCTCGCCTGACGGCAGCGTCAGGTACTCGGTACACAGCCGCCAGCTCCGCTGAGCGCGTGCGGCCGCGGCGGCGCGCTGTCAACCCAGCCCGACTCACGTCGCTCGCAGAAGAATCCGCTCCAGCCGGGCCGGCACCTGCACTCGAGCGGCTTCTGGCAGTAGCCGCGGGTGCAGCCGGGCAGCGGCTGGCACTTGTCGCAGTGTTTTCCCGTCCAGCCGACCCTACACCTGCCCGGGACACGCCTGCACTGTAGAGTTCTGTGCGCGAGACTCCGAAGGTCATTGTTGGAGCATCAGGTCAGACCAGATCAGATATATTTTTAATGACAGACCCACAGTTGTGGCTTTGCGCTGTCACGCGTCAGACTGATAAAAAAAGAACAGGAATATGTGTAGTCGGCTCAAGCAGTGATGGCACACAAGTGTACCTGACGAAAGCATGTAAACGACCCAAGCATGTTTTATACAACTGAAGCTCAAGATAACAAGGCAAACGTCACATCCAACAAAAGCCCGACGAATTCAATCGAGAGGGGTCAAAAAGTAAGACGAAGGCAAAATAAGGATTCACACAAGCGACTGTGGGAAAAGGATTTCGCCTTATATGATTTATCAGCCAGTAAAGCGCTTGGTGGCGTGTGCAGCGCATGGCCGAGCGACGTCAACTGCATTTTGCTCGTATTTGGAAATTTGCGTTAAGTTATTGCTTGCCACATTCTTGGGGGGCGGGCGATTCGTCCCCCCCCCCGAAATCTCGAGAACTGCACATCCGATTTTATCGCAACAAACGGAAATTGATTCGCCATGATGTGAACTACATTTTAAATAAAGGAAACCTGCAAAATTTTGAAAGGGGTGGATACAGGGGGCAAAAATATTGAAGTGGGGGGTGCTTTTGGACTTATTACGTCGTTGTTTATGGACCGATTTCAATGAAATTGACATGAATCGAGGAGATTATGGATAGGACTTTTACCACTGACACACACATTTGAAATTTTGAGAAAATTCATAGGCGTTCACAGTATTTTAAAAATAGGAGGATTACGTTTCCAATTACTGAATGAAGAAAAAAGGTAAAAACACTTTTTTGGCCTCTGCTAGTCATGTTATGCTAAAAAAGTACAAATCGTATTACAATGTTTGCATAATGTTAGCATAGGCGGTGCCAGGGACATGAAAAGGGGGAACAGTCATGGTCATATGCTCTTCAGGTCAACTTGTGGCCTTTGACCTTAAATGACCTCCAGTGACCTTGGAGTCACTTGAAATGATCTCGTTTGCATTTAATATTTAATTGTTTAGAAACGTTTTCAATCATTTGAATTCACTCTATTTCAAAAATTCCATGTTATGGCTATTGTGATATAGGGCACGTGCACTGACATTTTAGGTCATAGCTCCGTGACCCGACCTCATATCAAGCTGAAACTTGATACACAAGTAGAAGGCACCTTTCGACGTCATATGTATTCCAGGTTTGGCGTTTCAAAAAATAACGCCGAAATTACTACTATAAAACCAAATTTTGACTTTTGACCTTGACTTGACCTTCTAAAGTGACCTCAGATAAACAAAACTGCATTTGCACGTTGCTCAACTATTTCGCTATATATTATATATATATACATAAGCCCCTGCTATACATCTGTATAAGGTTTTAAGTTCTATCTTAAAAACGCTGTTTTTGGCAGTCATTTTCCTTTTATCCTCAACAAGGCCAAAATTGGCCTGAGGTGCCTCTCAAAAACGTCGCCTGGCTCCGCCCCTGAGCAAAACAGAATTCCAAAATTTTGTCGCAGTACGTAGAAAGAATAGCTAGGAAAAGTCACCAAGTGCCGTGAAGCTGCATTAAAAACCCTGGAATTGGTAAACAAAAAACCCGAGGGGGGCCGATTCAGCCCACCCCCTTCCGGGAATAGGGTTAATCACGGCTGCCTTGCGCATTTTACAGTACATTTTCATTTCACATGGTAGAACGGAATACATCTTACCTGCATTCGTTGGGTTTCATGCAGAAACCACGGTCCTTGTCACATCCATCTGCACAAATGGCTGCAAAGTGAAACAGGCGTCAGTCGGCCATCATTTCATTTTTAATGTAATGTCGAGCATTTTACCAACTAAAGCCCCACTGAGCCAAATTCTGAGCAATCTAATTCGTGCCTAATGTGTAAGAGCATAAAATCTGTATCAATGCCTTACTGGTAATCCGTACATGATCAATACAACTCACGTTTATTGCAGAAAAGCCCGGTCCAGCCTTCCAGGCAACGGCACTCAAAGCTCCTCTTGCAGTATCCGTGTCGGCAGCCAGGCAGAGGGATGCACTTTGAGCACAGTTCGCCGCCATACCCTGCTCGGGATGCGCTGTGTGATTTGGGGCTTGCAAGACAACCGGAAATGTGTTTCCAAACATGGAGAATGCACAAAAAATAGCATTTTATTGTTATGGGCAACTAAAGCGATAATTACAAAACAGCCAGACCAAATCAAGTTTTCCTGCATATCTAACAGCGATGTCTAAATACTGGTCTAATACGCTGACTTCCATACAGAAGACATCGCCATTCCATCCACTCTCCTTCCCCCACAGCGTGACATTTACACGCGTCCCACACCCATCCGATGGCGAGTGGCTGACCTATTTTGCAGATGCACTCTCCGGGCACGCGGCAGTAGCCGGTGAGCGGGTGACAGCCCGGCCGACAGACGGCCATGTCGCACGCCTCGCCCCGCCAGCCGGGGTCGCACAGCGCAGAGCCGTCCTCGCCGCAGACGAAGTGGCCCCGCCTGCTGGCCGCCCGGTCACACGACTGCCGACAAACATCACCGTCCTGGCTGTGCTGGGGGCGCGAGCTGTCCTGGATCGTCCTCTCGGATAGGGCAAATGGCTCTGTCGCCTTTTAAACTGGTGAGTATGCTGCCATATTTGAGAGACCTGGTCGTCCCTGATTGGCTTAAAACAACTCCGTCTTCCCGGCAAAAAAGAGCGCGCCTGAAATGTTTCTCATTAACCACAGAGCTCCGACATGATGTGAGTCGTCGTAACGAACTGTTACAAACTGACCACGACAGTCCAGCTACCAGAACTTCACGTCGCGCGACGCCCTGTAATCGGAGAGATTACTGCGAGCGGCGGAGGGCGGCCCGGGACGCTCGAGCAGTCCTCCCGAGAGACGGAAGCTGATTGGCTTTCACGGCTGGGTCGGCTCGTTATTTGGCTTCAGAGGCGCATCGATAACGCTGTCATATCGTTTCTCAGCTGGAGACGCCGCACGGACCGGGGTGTTATATAACTACAGCCGTGCCGCTTCAGTCCGTTACCGAGGCGCAACGACTGCCACTGGAGCCGGGATCGCACACCAGCCGCGTCAGGTACTCCAGCCGGCCCGGCCCCGCTCCGACCCTGACCCGCGACCAGCCGCCGGCCAGCAGTGGGCGCCGCACCACGGCCCGGCCCACCAGCCGCACAGCATCGCCTGCGGGCACAGGCCCCGGTCACGCGTCAGACAACACCTCCCGAGATCCGAGCGGTTCCTGGTGGAGACTGGCCAGGAGAGGCGTGCGGTCTCGCAGGAGGAGCATTTCACAGCAGGTTGACCAGTGTCTCACGTCCTGATGAATTTGATTTAGATGACTAGTGGTGCGTGGGATGCCTAGGTGCCCGTAGGTGATCATAGGTTCCCAACATGTCGGAAAAAATGCGTGATCTTTCAGATGGATGTCATGGAACTTTTGGCCTCAGGAACTTATGATCCATAGGGTGCTGTCTACGACATTTACGACAGCGACAGACGAGATGATATTTCGCCGTATTTAATCCTATTTTTACAACTGCATCTCGTGACCTACTGCAGGATGAATTACTCTTATATCAGGCTTAATAAAACACACCCTTGGTTCGCTAAAAAAGAAATGTCTGATCAGTTTACGTTACGCTGAATGAATGGCATGGTTGGTTGGTTATTGGGGCTTAATGAATGGCATGGAACGGATTTTCTTTATTTGCCGTCATCATACGGTAGTGGCGCCAGTGGCTTCTACTACTGTTTTTGATATCCGCCTTTCAGAATATAGGTTCTTATTTAACAAAACCATTACGTTTTCATGGTAGCCATTTGACCACTGCAAAGCCTGTCTATACATATATTTTTAAGAAGATTATTTAATTAGATTACATTTATATTTAACTTAGATTGTTTAGGCTCTCCCCACATGCCTTCAAGAGACACCTCTCAGGTGTTCCTAATCCTACTCCCGTACCCATAACGCTGGGGGGCATTCGCTATGCGGACGGGGACATATTCCCTCTAAGATCTCGCAAACTATGCGTCCGATTTGATCGCAAGAAACGCCAATAGATTCCCCATGACATGAACTGCATTCTTACGAAAAACCGTATTTAAAATCCATTACGGGCAGGATATAGGGGAGGGCAAAAAGTCACTAAAAGGGGCATTATTGTGTTAGTATAATTCCAATATTTCTAGATTGATTTTGATGTCATAGACATAAATCGAGAGATAGTTTAAGGGGCCTCCCTTTTTGTCCATTTGTTCGGAATTTTGCGAAAGTCGTAGGTGTCCACAGGGCTTGGAAAATGGTAGGAATATTTTTATTTATTGATTTGTTTATTAGAGGAACCGAATTAACGCAAAAGTATTTTTTTAGTTTCTACTAGTCATTTCATATTTAACCCGCGCACGACCGTCGGTCGGCGACGATCACGCCCGACTGGGGGGGGTGGTTGGCCGCCCCCCTCTAACTCACAAACGGTTGGTTGCACGATAGAAATAAGTATATCGTTGAAAAGCTTGTGACGAGGAGAGCTCAAAACTGGTCTCATTTTTAGTTCTCCGTAATATGTTAGCAATTTACGCCCCATATACGTTTTCTCATGGCCGACTGCATGAGACTAAGAAACGGCCTGAATCCCAAGGGCTGTGACTAATAATGCATAGGTAAAGGCACTAGCGCACAAGAAAAGGTCCGCAGATGCCGATACACGTCTAATTTCTCAGATTTGTTCAATATATACGCCGAAACGTTGAGTTAAACACTCGGCAATTTTCACGCCGGTTGTCGGCGGGCGCCGCAGCCGTGCGCAGTAAGAAATTGACGGAAACTTATTTTAACGTCCCTTTATTTTGCGACATAAGCCTATCCATGTAAATTTTTTTGATCTTAGTAGTTCTTGTGGTGGTTTTGCATGCTTTAATTTTGGAAAAAACCATTAGATACCAATTCTACACAAATGGCAAAGCTTTCTTCGCGAGAGCCTGTTTATTTGGATGATATGCAATTTTTAAAACTTTCCAAAGTTCTTACGTTTGTGCAAGCCAGTTCTACCATTTTCTACCCATTCTCAGTAACTCATCGTTGATTTTGACGGTGGTACATTTTGATTCACAACAGTTATTCTTGACCTGAACTCAGGTCAAAGGCTGAAAGTCATTGATACTTTGCCTAATGACGGCAACTAGATGTCTGTTTCACTCCACACTGAAAATGTCATGAAAAATTCCTCCAGTTTCCGAAAAAAACGACAACAGGTGTTAAAAATGGTCTTGACCTTTAGACCAATGACCCGGAAAATTCCGAAAAATCTGGTATAGCAGATTTCTTGGTTCTATCAAGATCACCAATCCCTGACAGTATTATTGCGATATCTTGTTTTCCGAAAAAAGTTAGAGGGCACTACACCTTTTTGGACATAGGTCCGTTTGACCTGACCTAGGTCAGGCACCTGACCTGACCTGAGATCAAAACTTTGACATAAGGTGTAAAAATGAGGAAGCAAAAGGTACACGAAGTTTCGTGGCTCTGTATTTGCTCGTTCTCTCACAATCTCAGAAAAACCTCAGGGGGCGCGGTCAACTGCCCCCCCCAGGCGGGGCGCGTTAAGAAGTATGATTCGTACTGCATTGCTTTTATAATGCTGGCAAAGCCAGGAGAAAAGGGAAAACTGTCATGGTCGCATTTTCATTAGACCAGCTTGCGATCTTTGAACTGAAACGATCTCAAAGGTACATGAAATGGCCTTGGGTTGACTTAGTGTCTGGAAAGGGTTTCAGCCGTATGAATTTACTATTTTTTTTTTAAGTTCAGCCTATGCATATTGTAATAAAGGGTTCGCGTGCGGACATCTTAGGTCATAGCTCCGTGACCCGACCTGATATCGACCAGAAACTTGCCGCACAAAAAGAGGATATTGTGAGTCGCATGAGGGCCGTTTGCCGTTTTGAAAATTAACGGCAAAAATATTTACATCAAGCCGAATTTTGCCCTTTGACCTTGACTTGATCTTGTAAAGTGATCTAAAGTTATCGGAAATATTTTTTTGTATAATTATCTAGTTATATATTTATACTTATTAAAAGTTTTGGGTTACATCTTAAAACTCTATTTTTGACAGAGGTTAATGTCATACGTAGGAAGGATGAGTAGGAAATGTGCCTATGTTTCGTGAAGTTTCGTCTCTTCTCCTTGACAGAACAAAATTATGAAAATTTGATGTCATAGCTAGGAAGGATAAGTAAAAAAAGCGACCATATTTCGTGAATCTGCCTAAAAAACTGGGATGGTACGCAGAAAACCGGAGAGGGTCTCTGAAGCCCCGGAAAAGGGTTAAGAGTCCTTGGATTTCCTCAAGGGCCTGGGTAAGCGTCTTAGAAGTATACGAGAGTTCTTTCAGACCTTCTCGGGATCTCGGATCTTCTGGAGGGTCCCCCATGACAACCCTTTCAAGTTTTGAAAATGGCTGTAGGAGTTTACCGGGGTTTGCGTGGAAGTTCGGAAAGAACAAGTATTAACCATACGACAGTTTTTAAAAGGTCGTAAGGACCAAAATGCCTTGTTTAGTATTCGTGGGCATTTTTTTGAGGAAAGTTGCCAAGGCACTATTGAAAATGCTAGTGCAATATTTCAAATTATTGGATTTGAAAGATAATCTATGAGCCGCTTTGGTTCCATAATTTGTTGGTAGAGATCAGCGGCCTTTCAACACCACGGCAGTAGTTCAAGTATTCTCAGCCTTGGGTGCACCACAGGAAAAATCCCAACGCTCGAACCGATGTCCCTCACTGAGGAATAAACAAGGCTATCCTGCGTAAAAGCAATTTAAGCTGTTTAAGAAAGGCAAAGTGATCAAAACAGCTCTATCCGTTTTTCAGCCTTAATTGCAAGAGGTATTACTAGATGCTGGATGACGTACGGTGACATTAACCCTATTCCCGGAGGGCTAGACAGTATGGCCGATTCCCGACAGGGGGTCGGACTCGCCTCCCCCCTGAGATCTCGAGAACTATTCGTCCGATTTCATCGCAACAAACGGCAATGGATTTGCCATGAGGTAAACTACATTTTCATAAAAGAAAGTTTTCAAAATTTTGGAAGGGGTGGATACAGGAGGCAAAAAAGTCAAAACGTGGGATATTTTTGGGTTTCTTATAACTCTATTAATCTGCCAATTTTGATAACATTGGCTTTACTATTGGTCCATACATTTGATACTTTGGGGAAATTCATAGGCGTTGACATGGTTTTGAAAATAGGAGGACTAATTTTTTTCAAAAACTGATCCAACAACAAAGCTAAAAACTCTTTTTTGGCTTGTACTAGTCATGCTACGCTGAAGAAGTACAAATCGCGCCACAATGTTTGTATAATATTAGCAGAGGCGGTGCCAGGGACATGAAAAGGGGGAACTGTCATGGTCACGTGTTCTTCAGATCAACTGACGACCTTTGACTTTAAATGACCCGCAGTGACCTTAGAGTGACTTGAAATGATTTCGTGTGCTTCTTATATTATCTGAAGACATTTTCAGTCATTTGAATTTACTCTATTTCTGAAATTCGATTTTACGGCTGTTGTGATACAGGGAACACACACTGACATTTTAGGTCATAGCTCCGTGACTTGACCTGATATCGAGCTGAAACTTTGTACACAAGTAGAGAGCATCCTTCTACGTCATATATTCTGGGTTTGGCGTTTGCAAAAATAGCGCCAAATTTGTGCTGTAAAACAAAATTTCGACCTGGCCTGACCTTTGTAAAGTGGCCTCAGATGAACAAAATTGTATCTGTATGTTACCCAGCTATTTACCTATACATCCATGCAAAATTTTAAGTTCTATCTTAAAAACGCTACTTTTGACAGCCATTTTCCCTTTACCCTCAACAGGGCCAGAAATGGCCTGAGATGCCTTCCAAAAACGTTGTCTGGCTCCGCCCCTGAGCATAATAGAATTACGAAATTTTGTCGCAATACGTAGAAAGAATAGCTAGGAAAAGTTATTAAATTTCGTGAAGCTGCGTCAAAAACCCTGGAAATGGCAAGCAAAAAACCCAAGGGAGCGGATTCAGCTCCCCTGCCGGGATTATTGTTAATGATCTGCGTTCCACACACTGGTTGAATAAGGTCGCACTGAATAACGACAGCCTGTAAACCTATAAACGACAGACTGTACATGTTGCCGCAGCATTTCTAGAAACACTTTACTGATTGGCGTGTAAGCTTTCGAATAAAGCAAAATAAAACAATCATTTGCGGTTACTTCCTGGTTTAGTGCAAACGTGGGCCTAAAAAGACCTTCGTCACCATCTCACCCGAGGCTTCCAACGTTTTACCCGGATGTAAATTACGGACCAGTGTATGGAAGGTGTCGGTTTGTTTAATCTGTCTCGATCTCACCTCCTTCCAGAATGTTCAGGTCGGGGCTGGACGGTTCCAGACTCCCCGTGACGTCATGCCAAGCCTCCAGAGTCAGCGTAACGGCACCCTGTCACAAGCGTCACGTTAATCCGTCTAATCGGGGGTGGAGCGACGTAACAACACTCCCCCTAAAGGCATATCACAGTTGGCACATGTAATGTCACAGGCGCAGCCAAGAGGGTCCCGGGGGCCCGCCTCCTCCTTAGGCCTGCATTTTTGTGAAAACCGTGGCACATCGTCTTCCCGGCAGGCGGTTTTCGTATAAATTTAGTTCATTTTGGGCTCCGGGTCCCCCGTTAAGAAAATCCTGGTTGCGCTCCTGTGCAATGTGCATGCATCCATTTAGCGTATAATTTTGTGCGTCTGCTGATAACACACAGTCCTGGAATCTGGACCCAGAAAAGTTATTTGTCTTGGCCATGGTGTCAATCAATGGCCACTTCTACAATCCTGACGTCACTTGTCATCTCATGTTCATCATCGCCCGAACGCGTTACTTTCCCACCTTTCATTGTCGGGGGGATGGGGTCGGGTCGATCCGCAGTGGTTTTTTGGACCCGAATTGAGACTTAATCGTGAAACAAAAGCGAACGTGCTGCTCGTCATAAAAGAAAGTCATCTATCTCTGGCTTTAACATTTTAGGTCAACCGGTGACATCCAAGGTCGTCAGTTGCTCGAAATAGGTGAAAATCGTAAAACTTTTCTTTTGTGCGGCCATAGAGTGGAACGTTGCGCAGTGAGGGGGAGCGGGTAAGAACCAGAGGACTCCCTGAAGTTTTTCAGATTGAACTGCACACTTCATTGTTACTTGCCGTCAATGACACAGGTCTGGTTAGATCGAACCCCGTGATCGGCTGCACGGCCTGGAATCGAGAGCATTCTGTCGGTCATGAAGTGAACGTGATTATGTGAAAATTGTGTAAAATGGATCCAAATTTTATCCGAGGTCCAAGGTCCGAAATCACTTACCTTGGATTGGCCTTGAAAGGGTCACAAACCTGATAGAAAGCAAATTTTTGGTCTGCTAACATCTCGTTTGACCGCATCTTTCATACCCACTGTCATTTGTAATTTTAAGCTGCGAAATTTTGCGATGAAATCGCAGAATCTCGCAAAAATGAAATGGTCAGAGATGTTCTTTATGGCGCCATTCCTCCGTGATCTGACATGGCCTCAAGCTCATTTTTATCAAATCCGTGAAACTGATCCCCAGAGGATCTTGAAAATTAGGGAGAAATCCGGCCAGCCACGTAAAAGCTACCCCTGAAAAATACGAACGGGGTGTCGGATCGCCTCCCGCTTTCCCTCCTGCCGTGCGAGGGTTCCATGACACTGACCGCTCTACGTATCACGAAGTCACCGGTCAGCTCTGAGTACTTACGACCTCGGCGATCGTCCCATGTGTCGTAATAACGTCGGTGACGGTACTTGCAGTCATTACGACATTCGTCATATGACTATTGCCACTGACCTTTCATTCCATCAGCCCGATACTGCACTCTTGTGCCTTCTACCACCATAGCATCACCAGCCTTCCTGCCTGCCACCACCACTAGTTCGGTGGCCTTCCCCTCTGACGTCCTGAAGTTGTCGGTGGCCTCTCTGCCATCATGCCTTCACTCACCGGCCACTGCGTGCCGAAGGGGAAGCTGAGGTCGACAGCGGCGTCTCGCGGCGGCTCCATGCTGCTGTTGGCCACGATGCCAGTGACCAGGACTCCCAGGGAGCAGGACCGGATCTCAGGCAGCCACTGCGCCCCGCGCGGGCTGGCCTCCGCCGGAGAAGCCCGCTCCTCAGCTTCTGAACTCTGCAGGGAGGCATCCTGGGGCTGCCGCAGCTCTTGGTCGGCTGACGGCCCTCCAGAGCCTTCGGCGCGGTCTTCAACGTGCTCAGGATCGGCCTCGCCAGTCGCGTCCTGCGAGTCTGGCGCCGCCGGACCGCCCGTGTTGCCATCTGGGCGGCGGCCGGCCGCGGTCCGACGGAGGCGGACGCGGGAGAGCTGCCGGCCGCCCTCCGGCGGGGAGCTGGCGCTGCGGCCGCCCGCCAGCATCCTCGGCTCGAAGTAAAGCCGGACGAAGTCTTCGTCTTCCACAAACACGAGCCCGATGTCCTGCGGGTCCGGCGGCTTCCTGCGGGGTGTTGGCAGCTCGCTCTCCTCGTCCGAGTTGTCTTCAGAGGACGGAATCAGGTGGTGGATCACCTGGATGGCCGTGCCGCCGCCGGAGTCGCCGGCTCCGTCCGCCGTCGGAGGCTTCTCCTCCGCTTCAGCAGGCCCGTCCAGCGGTGCAGGCTCGCCCGGACCCTCGAACAGCGCCGCGCTCTCGCTGACCGGCAGCAGTTCGTCCTCCTCGCCGACAGGTGGCAGCGCGGCCGGCACCTCCGTGTCTGTGAAGTGCTCTTCCGGCCGGGCGCCGGCCGAGCGCGGAGCTCGCCGCCGCGGGGAGCGGCCGGCGCGGACGCTGGGTGGCGCCGCTGGTGACCTCAGGTGCTGCGCGGCCTCTCCGCCAGCGGTAGAGGCGCAAACGCGGAAAAACGTCCGGCAGGGGCCGCCGCAGGTGGCGCCACCTGGGCTGTCCGACGGCTGACAACAGCGTCCTCCGTCGGCAAGGGACTCGGGGTTCTTGAAGGTGACAAGACGTATCTGCAGCTGACCCGAGGACTCCACCTGGATAACGGAAATAAGTCAATGGAGATTAGCGGAGCCGATGGAGGAGTACGATGCTAATGTGTCCAGGGTTGAAAATTGGGCTGTTGAAAATCAGAGGAGTCGGCGTAGACTGATGTCATACAACCGGAGAGCTATTAGTACGCAGCTACAGGGGCTCCCAACAATTCTGATGATCGACGAAATGGTCTGTGTTAAATCGAGGTATATTTTTCGTTTGCGCTCATCTCAGGCAACTGTAAGTCAAGTAGCTATAAGCTTCGCTTAGTATACGTTTTCTCGTTGTGTTTTAACAAAGCGAGAACAAAAATGCTCGTCACTGAAAAATGGAGTATTTTTGCGTTTACCTTTCTTGAAGCCAAGTGGTCATCGCAAAATGCTAGGCATTCAAGAAAACAGTTCGTTAACACGCGCAGTTTAATTGGTTCTTTTTGTGCCCCCTTACCAGTTGTTCCTGAATATCTCGAGAACGGATCGGAGCTGGTTGATGCTGCTTGGTTACATTTATGGCAATTGAATAACTCGTCGTATGACGAAGAAAAATCGGAAATCGGCCAGAAATTGTTTGAAGTTTCAAGCGTTTGAAGTCAGGCAAACATAACAAAAATGACGGTAATCGCTGACAAATGGGAACTTTGTGAAAGAACTAGCGTTTTTCCTAAGATTGCTGTTTGAACACAATCACACGACGTCATTTGGGCACAAGTGATGGATGTATTAAGACCAAATTCAGGGTCAAGAGGGGTCAAGGTCGTCAAAGGCCATGGTCAAACAGCTTGTGACCTGATCCGGATCCAGACCCTAATAAAAACACATGTTCGCACACTGATACGCTTACATATAGTAGGGTCAGTAAAGGTCAAGGTCATTATAGATCACGGTCAAATATTTTGTGATCTGGTCCACATTTGTTTTGCGATATGTCGATTTGTATGAAATATGCATTCAAAGATCATAATAAAAACACGTTTGCGAACATGGATACGCCTACATATATACCAGTCATTTCAGGCCAAGGTCATCAAACGTCAAGGGAACTATTTTGCGATCTAGCCCAGTTTTGCTTTGCGATATGTCGATTTTCATGGAGTATGCATTCAAAGACCCTACTAAAAACACGCCTAGCACATTGATACTCACATGTATATGCATATATACATATACATACATGAATAAATAGAAACGCTGGAAGTGGCCAGATGTATCGATGTTGGCTACCTTCACTGAAAATACGCCAAAAGATACGTGTTGCGCCCTTATTTACACTCAAACTGCCCCGTGTTGCTCGAAATCTGATCTGCAAAGACGAAAAAAATGTTCGGACATGGGTCGATGACCTGACATGACCTCGACCCGAAATCCCCCATGAAGACGTCAGATAGATGGAAGTTGTGGTATTCCACGTTTTAACGGCCAAACAAACACAATTCCCGTTTCGTTCGAAAAGTTGTACGAAATGGCCTGTACGGGCCGAGAAAGTGTCAAAAGTTGACCTTTTCCACTCTATTTGACCTTAAAGATACTAATCTAGGGCCATGAAAATTGCACACAATGTAAATCGCTGTAGCCCCACCCGGTCCACAAAATTTCATGTTTCTAGCTTATTTCGTTGCTGATATCGGGAGGGCATTTTTTTACCCCTCCCCCTCCAGTGCGCATTAGAGTGAAACCCCCTTCCACTGCGCGTGTTAAACCCTATGTCTGTGCAGCGGTATGGAAGCACGAACATCTGTGCAGAACTTTTCAGACCTAATAACGATTTTGACCAAAAGAATGGGACGTACGAAAAGTGGTGAGCGGTAAATGCCTGCATCGGAGCTGTCGGAGGCCGGCTGACAATATCAATTATTCCGTGCTTTTGAATGCAAGGCTTCCGGTGCGCCAAACGTACAGTCGATCGCCACTTGGTATCCAAATGAGCGGTGAATGGCGCTAAAGAAACGAGACTTTGGACAGCCTCAGTTGCACAGTATGTGCTGCACTCGAACTAATTAATGGCGGCACGCCGCTGAAAAGAAGCACCGGAAACGTGGAACAAACGGAAGCCATTAACTCACGGATGTGAAGGCGAGAAGCAGCAGCAGAGCTAGCAGAGCGCGCAGTGCCTCCCGTCTGGACATGGCTCGTGGATCACGCCCGGCCGCTGGAACTCGTCGCAACACAGCTGATCTCGGGCCGTCAGCGGCCCGCTCAGGACTCCGGCGGTAACCCGGGCGGCCGGCGGAGCGGGCTGCGGCCGACTGTTCGACAGCTGCCGCGCGGCTCGACCGCCGGCGGATTTGCGCGCCGATGTGCGGGCGGGGTCAGCCACCCCGGCCAGGTCAGCCGCCGCCAGGGGCCGCGGCCGTGACCCGGAGCGGCCGCCCGTGGCGCCGTCTTGCGGTCCTGCCGCGCGCCGCCGCCCGCTCGGCGGTTGACCCCGGCGTGTCGGCACACACCGGTCCCGCCGCGGGCGGCACCGGCTCACCCGGCACTGGGCCGGTCTCAGGGGCCCGGACATGTCGGACCGGACAGCGCTCAACTGTGTGAACATACCGCACCGGGCCAGTCTTCAGGTGCCCGGACATGTCGGGCCGGACAGCGCTCTAACTGTCTGAACATACCGCACCGGGCCAGTCTGAGGTGTCCGGACATGTCGGGCCGGACAGCGCTCAATTGTCTGAACATACCGCACCGGACCAGTCTCAGGTGCTCGGACATGTCGGGCCGGACAGCACTCAATTGTCTGAACATACCGCACCGGACCAGTCTCAGGTGCTCGGACATGTCGGACCGGACTGGCCTCAGTCGCCTGAAAATGTCGGACCAGACCGTTCTCAGACGTTCGGACGTGGGGCCGGACCGATGGCAGCAATCTGAAGATGCCTGACAACAACAGCCGGCGTGAATGTTGGGTCTGGTCGTCAGAGACACCAGGCCTTGCCGACAGAGGCGTCGGCCGTGATGTACAGAGGCGTCCAGTCCGGCCGGTGGATGCTTCGGGTCCGTCCGGCCTGGCCGCGGATACCTCGGAACGTTCCGGGATTCGCCAGACACAATGGCATCTCCACCGCCGTTACAACGGGCTGGCCGGACTGCGTAACCGGTCCGAGCGGCCGGGAACAGAGCAGCCGCAGGCGGCGAGCGTGCCTGCCTGCCGAAGCGGGCGGCACAGCCTCGTCATCCCGAGCCCATGACGCCCGAGGCCGCTGCACAACCGTGCGGGTACTCACAACACTACGTCTGGACCTACTCACTGGGATCGGTGGCCTGCGTCGCACCGCCAGGCCCGGGCGTTTCCACCAACAACTCAGTCTGCACTCCTAGCTTTGTGAGTTGTACTGCAACTGACACTTGTCGACTGTACCGTTGTGACCACGTATTCACATTTTACAGCTGCGGTAACCGTTTTGTCAGCACTCACAATCTGGATTTTAGAACAACTGAAGAGATGCTACTAGACATAGATCACGCGTTAAAATAGGTAGGACAAAGTCAGAAGTTTTTTCTACCGATATTTGTAGGGCTGACCTCACTTTCTCTCCCCCTCTTTCCCTCCCTCTCTGTCTCCCTCATAAAATATTCATATTACCAATATCATTGACTTCTTGCGACAACGAAAAAAGCGGAAGAATTAATCCAACATCCCACGTTTTCCTTGAATACAACTACAACCAGGCAGTTTGGCTTTTTGGAATTATTTAGCCCGAACGTGTTGAAGCGGGTAGAGATCAGCGCTCATGCTTAGCCGAGCTTGTTATTGACTCCTGAGCCCGCCACCCAGGTGTTCCCAAGCATGGAGTGATTTTGCCTCAGGGCGCCGAACCAGATGGCGCCGGAGGATCTACATCGTGCCGTGCAGTTCTGCGGCACGCTGGCCCCGTGACCGACTGACCCCTTCGGTCTCGGGCCAAGTGCCGGTGCCTGTCCTGGAACTCGAACCCTGTGCCAGGACTCCGTTGTTCGGCTCCTTAATCGTCAGGGCACGGCGGCGACATCTGTATTCGTATTTGCATGAGCATTTGCATATATTTACAGATGAGTATTCGTTCTTGTCTGTATTTCCGCGCATGTATTTGCATGGCTTTGTATGTATATTTATGTTTGTATATTTCTATCGGTTAATGCAATATGTCTCACTCGAATAACGATCTGCAGCGCTCGGCGCCATTCAGTTGGTCTACTTTTCCTTGCGATCGTCGCGGTTCTCTGTCCCAGTGGATTACTCCTTGATAACAATGATTCCCGTCGTTAGCCTGCGTATGGCCGTGGCAGGTGCGTAGGCAGGTGAATCTTGCTGAGATCAGCATAGCCAGACCGAGCATTCGGCGAAACCCTGGCAACATTCGTTCCACCAGCCGGACATCCACTGTCGTTCTTCCCATCAGCCTTATGTCTTCAGCAGTCCATCCCATCAACTGGACATCGTTCACCGTTCATCCCACTAGCTGGACATCCTCTGTCGTCTGATTCATCAAGCCGACATCTTCTGCCGTTTGATCCACCAAACCGACATCCTCTGTCGTCCGTCTCACCACACAGACATTCTGCCGTCTCTCCCACCAGCCGGATATCCGCCGTCGTCTGTCCCAATAGCCGAAATACATCCTGTTTGATGCCATGTGGTACCGCAGTATCTCTTCCCTCCAGCACGCGAAACGATGATCGGAGAGGTTATTTTCGGCAGCATGACAGTGCTATGCACCTCTAGCGATACCATCCTGAGAGATTCCGCGTTTCGCAACTCTAATTGGCGTTCCGCAGTGGTGATTATGCAGTTGTCAGGAGCTGAGTCATTACGAGCTGAAGCTACTTCTCATCGCCACACTAATCTTTCAAATTTCTTGCCAGGCGGCGCTGTCGGAGAGCTACCACAGAACGGTTCCCAGCTGGCGTGACGAACTGCGCAGAATCTAACAGGCGTAACCAAGACCTCTCACCAGCACCGCTCAGTCGCTCCGATAACTTCCGCTCGTCCTGGCTGTGTGGTTTCATTGTCAAGTCAGGCGTTACTTTCATATTCAGACGCTCATTTTCACATGATTATCCGCGTTGAACGCTTAGCGTTCCAGTCCCCGAAAGTTTGAGCTGACTAAAGTGGACGCTCTAAAAAGCATTCTTGATAGTACAGCTATGGCGAAAATCAACCTATCACTCGAGTCATGTTTACTCGAGTGTTATCATTCCGGTGGGCTGCGTTCACGTTGTTGAAACACATTGAGAGACTCAACAAGAGGGCCTGTCGGCCGCGTGAAGCGGGTAGAGAGTGGGTCGTCGGATGTTGTAATTAGCCTCGGCTGACGCAGTTTACGTGATTTTCCTCGGCTCTTTGCTCTGGAGTGTGGATTGTTTTCCGGTTGACGTCCGCATTAACCAGCCGATCGGGACACTCAGCACAGCGGTGCCAGCCCAGCAAACCGCCTCCGGCCGGCGGCAGCCAGATCCTGCGGCAGAGCGGAGCCCGTCCGCCACGGCGGCTCCAGTCCAGAGAACCCTGCTACCACAGCGGCTCCAGTCCAGGGAACCCGTCCGTCACGGCGGCTCCAGTCCAGGGAACCCTGTTACCACAGCGGCTCCAGTCCAGGGAACCCTGCTACCACAGCGGCTCCAGTCCAGGGAACCCTGCTACCACGGCGGCTCCAGTCCAGGGAACCCTGCTACCACAGCGGCTCCAGTCCAGGGAACCCGTCCGCCACGGCGGCTCCAGTCCAGAGAACCCTGCTACCACAGCGGCTCCAGTCCAGGGAACCCTGCTACCACGGCGGCTCCAGTCCAGGGAACCCGTCCGTCACGGCGGCTCCAGTCCAGGGAACCCTGCTACCGCAGCGGCTCCAGTCCAAGGAACCCGTCCGCCACAGTGGCTCCAGTCCAGAGAACCCTGCTACCACAGCGGCTCCAGTCCAGGGAACCCTGCTACCACAGCGGCTCCAGTCCAGGGAACCCGTCCACCACGGCGGCTCCAGTCCAAGGGACCCGTCCGTCACGGCGGCTCCAGTCCAGGGAACCCGTCCACCACGGCGGCTCCAGTCCAAGGGACCCGTCCGTCACGGCGGCTCCAGTCCAGGGAACCCGTCCGTCACGGCGGCTCCAGTCCAGGGAACCCTGCTACCACAGCGGCTCCAGTCCAGGGAACCCGTCCGTCACGGCGGCTCCAGTCCAGGGAACCCTGTTACCACAGCGGCTCCAGTCCAGGGAACCCTGCTACCACGGCGGCTCCAGCTCAGGGACCAGTCCGGAACCACGCAAGGGGACGGCACCGCTGCCCGAGGAACGCGTCGATCTCAGCCGGCGCGGCGGGAGCCCATTCGCCGTCCCGGCGGGGCGCGCCTGTGGTATTTGGTATTATTATTATACATGGCAGTGGTGATTTCGTCCACGCTGACGTCTGGATCCGTCTCCTCTTCCCTGTCCCGTGCCGGCCACGTGATGCGCTTGGATGTTTCAAGAGCCGATAATGTCTGCTTAATCGTACGTGCTCGCGCCCTTGCATATCTCGAGTTGGAAAGGGGCTTCGTGTTTCACAATGCCTCGGAGAAGCCAACATTTTCCCAGGGGCACTCTGGTTTCACCAAATTGTTACCGCATTGTTTGCACGGAACCTGGCCGTTTTTATTCACCGTGACCTTAAATGTTCAAAACGTGTGCATGTGAAAGCTCACAGCCGGTTTAAGCTTCATTCTGCAAAGAAATTTTCAAACTAGTTGTCGCAATTTGATCAAGAAACCAAGTGTTTCATACATCTTCTATCAAAATAGCGAAATAATTGACTTTGGTCGAGTGTTAAACCAACTTTCGAAATGTTTGGCAACAAGAAGACATGAAAATGTAATGCTTTGTTCTGACCAAATGCCATCTGTCATCATACACCTTTCCGTGGTTTGCAAAGCACGCAAGATACTCTACGCCGTGTTCAGTGCTGCAACCATGCCCGAAGGGTTTAGGGCAACCAAAAACATCATGTTAGGTCACTGGCTTAACATGATTTCAAACTGTCATCGGAGGCCATGCGACATTAAAGAATATCTCCTGTCATGCTGGGTATAAACAAGCTGATGATCTTCTGCTGATGAAATATTGCTTGGCTTTAAATGAAAATCTGCCGGTTTCTTGCATATGCATTTAGACACGATCTCATAGAACACAATTAATTATCAGGACATAAAATTACGGAAATCAAAATGTAATCAAACATCAAACCGCGACCAGATATTACCCAAAACTGAGGGTCCAAACCAAACCCAAACTCCATGTTGCTACACCATGCCGTTACATAGCTGGACAGAAAAATGAGGGGGGCGTCACTTCCACCCATCACTGAGCGACGATTAACGTGAATCCTACGGTCTCTGTCCAGCTGCGGAATGTTCCCAAACTTCAGACTGACTGCAAACGGAGGTAGAGCACAGCACTGCTAGTTTTGGCCGAGGTTACCAGTGCTGCAAACTGGTCCGTTTTTTGCGATGTCACATATATTGTTTCCACCCAGCAAAACGTCACGTACAACCAGTCACCTACTCACACGATCGCCAACGATAGACTAACATCATGCAGGCCAAGCAACACCATTGTAAACGGTATGCTTGAATGCAGAAGCAACCTGGTACTGCTTGCCCATTTGCACTGATTTGTGAAAGACTTCAGTTGCTCGGATAGACAAACAGCCAGGCCGGCTCGTCAAACAGTTGCTGCGGGCGCATTTGACGTCACACATTATTACCGCATCATTCAATAAAGGTCACCAAGATTTCGCTTGAAGTGCTGTAACGCAAGACATAGTGCGATACTCAAGAACGATAACGTAACAACAGTTTGGTAAGAACACAACAAGAAGCATGACCATGATCTAGCAAGGCAAACATATTGAATACGGTTAAATCATCCTTCTTAGAGGTCTTGTCAGATAACGGAAAACTCTTCCTGGAATAAAGAGGCGACATCACCCCCTACCCCATCCCAAACGCCAACGCCAATGACTGCGTTAGGCCGATAACAACTATACGCCAACAACGTAATAAACAACACAAACACACTCCGCGTCGCAATTGAAAAACAGAACATCGATTGTCGGAACAGACCGAACTAGTAACCGTAGGTCTCGCCGGTTTCAGCCTCCCCCAGGTACTTGACGTCGGCCACGTATCCCTGCTTGCCGCCTGCAGTGTAAGGTCACCACTTGGGTGCGGCCGTCGGGCAGCTTGACCTCGTATCGACCCCGGGTCAGCTGGCCGTCGGCCGACTGCTCCAGCCCGAAGGCCGGTCCTGATTCGATGCCGTCCACCAGGTAGCCGTACTCATAGGCTGGCGAAGGCCCAGCGAGGGTGTTGTCCTGCAGGTGGAAGATGAACGTCAGAGCCAGGCGAAGCGGAATTGTCGGTCTCTGGGGGACGTGGCCGTCGGACATGATACCTGTTATACCTTACATGATACCTTGGTCATTGGTCAGCTGTGTAACAATGTGGTACGCATCTTTTTCTCGGAATAATTGTTTCTACGTTTTTAAAATCTCCGTAGAAGGATAAAAACATTTGAGCCATGAGTAATGATGTTAAGACGTTTCGAAAAGCTGAACACTGTAGAACTTATGAACTGTAAGTGAGCCTAGGATGCTGATTATATTAGCATTATATGAAGGACATATTGTGCTGAAATGCAAAAATGGATTAAGGGCAATGCTAGCCTCGCAAATTGTCACTGAGTGACTTATTGGGCTGAAATGATCTCGTATAGCTGAATCCAGTGATATAGCCGCTATAAGGAGAAAACATAGCGGTTCTTATTTGTGGCGATGCTCAAAGTGGCGCAGATATTTACAACAACCTGGCCCGTTCGGCTGCGTAGAAGAGATCATTGTGCAAACTGCTGTCGGCCTGATGCTGATCAGTGATGTGGGAGGGAATATTTGAGACAGGAATTATTGTGGTTCCTGTGTGCGCAGCAACAGATATTAATGTAAAGGGAGTCAGTATCCACTCATATGGTTGTTCCTGTTGGTCCGATACTGGGTAGTGTGAGAGGAATTCAGTGCTCACTCACATGGTTGTTTCCGTCTGTTCGGCACTAGTTACTGATGTGGGAGGAAGTCGGTACTCACTCACATGGCTGTTTCCATCGGTCCGGTGCGGGGGTACAGGAACGGCGGCCGGGATCAGGTCCGGCTCGGCGCCCGGCTCGGCCGGCTCGGCCGGCTCCGACAGCCGCCGCGAGCGCCGGCTGGCCACGCCCTCCTCGAAGGCGGCCGACAGGTCGGGGAAACGCGGCAGCGCGGCGCCGAAGTCGCCGCCCGACTCGAAGAAGCCGTCACCGAAGCTGCCGCCGAAGCCGGCGCCGAACGAGGCCGGAAAGCCGCCGGAGTCGGAGTCAGAGTCGGAGTCAGAGCCGGGCGAGTCGAACGGCCGCGAGGACGGCTCGAACGAGCCGGACGGCGCCGCCGCCTCGAACGCCGCGGCGGCGTCCCCCGCGCCGAACGGTGGCGCCGAGTCGAACGCCTCGAACGGCGCCGGCGGCTCGGCCAGCGCCGGCGAGGCGCCCTCCTGCTGCGGCGTGGCCAGCGTGACGGTGAAAGCCTCCCCGCCGCCGCCCGACAGCGGGTAGATCGGGATCGGCTCCGAGCCCGGCAGAGACAGGTAGACGGGGGTCCGTCCCTGCGAGCCGGCGCCTGTCGCAAGGCGAGGAACGTGTCAGCTGAAACTGGCGTCTGTCTCAGGTACTGAGCACGAGATATATTTTGTGGGGAGCCATGCCAATGGATTAGTTTGTTATGGCACGTAAATTTGAGTTCACCTGCGTCTCGTCTAACTCTAAATACCAATCGCCAGAAATCGGTGGTTTCATTTTTATACATTTCATTCATCTATGTACTTTTTCAAATGGCTTCAGATAGTTCATTCTGACTCTTAGTCTTCAGCATTAGCGCTGAAAAACGCAACTCGTGGCGCCCTATAAGGAGTTATACACGGTACGACATCTCGGCACCCAGGTCACGCTTACCTGGACGACGACGTCTGGGGCGAGCCTGGCCTCTACCTCGACCGCGACCGCGACCCTGACCCTGACGCTGACCCCGAGCCCGACCGCGACCACGCCCTCTGCCCCGAGCAGCGTCCACCGTCATCAGCAGCACGCAGAGCAGCAGCAGCAGCAGCAACTGCGGAACAGCAGGCGACGCGTCAGGACAGGCCTGCCATGTCCAACAGTGCAGCAGTGATGGGTCGCTAGTTGCCGGGAATATTCGTGCAGATGAAGAGGGAGGAAATTAAGACATTATGGACCAGGCTGTCATTTGTTTACCGTGGCGTGGAAGACCCAGAGTCCAAATACAGGGTGTCTTTCTTTTGATTGTTTTTAATTTTGATAATATGAGCAAAAGGCTGTTCATACATTAACGAAATAAAACACACAAGTCTTTTTCAAAACCGTTGAGCTCCATCAACAACGTCATGTTACACGAGATATCAAAAAAATAATGAACCCGTACTCACGTTGCGGGTTCATTGTTTCTCACGGTTCTGAGTCAGTCCATATCAGCACGCCGTCACGGCCCGACTCACCAGAGCTCTGAGGTTCATGTCGGCTGGAGTTATCCCGCAGTCCCGGCAATGGTCCGCGTCTGCCCTGACCGGCGCTCTGTATACAGACTCCGCGGCCGCCGGTCCTGCGTCTGCCCAGCCCCTCTGCACCGCCGTCCGTCACTGACGCGCCGGCGGCACGCTGCCCGGCTAAGTAGCGTTGAGCCGCGCCACCGGTCCCTCCGAGAGAGAGAGAGAGTACCGCCTGCGAAGGACCGCCCTTCACGGTGAGGTAAGACGACATTTGGCCGGCGAGCTGTCGGCGTTCCCGCACCAGCCTCGCCGTGGGAGTCGCGCCCGCGGCGCTGCAGCAACAGCGCAGCCAGCGGCCGCGCTGTACGCAGCCGCAGCGAGCGGACCACAGCTGTCGGCTAAACGCAAGGGCCGTTGTCATGGCTGCTGGCTTGACGCAGCGTCGTGCGGTTCTCAGGACCGCTGGCGGCAAATAAGTGTACACGCGAAAGCAGGGGCGCAGCCAGGATTTTCTGGGTGGGGGGGAGAGCAGGGCTCAATGTGAACTGAAATCATACGAAAACCGCCTGCTAGGAAGACGATGTGCAATGGTTTCACAAAAATGCGTGCCTAGGGGGAGGGGGCCGGGCCACCGTCCCAACTCGCTTTGGCTGCGCCGGTGCGCGAAAGAGTAGCTATTGAGATGACTTGCACCATATTTAACCCGGAACAGGATGAACCTGCCAGAGTCCTGGTTGGAAACATTGTCGTTTATCTGCAAAAAAACACTCTGAGGAACAGTAAATGCTTACCACCTCTTGGATATATGTGATTGCAGATGTTTACAAAACAGGTTTGAGATTGATCGCTGAAGCACGTTGAAGCACGGGCGTGATCAGGACCTCGCTTAGGACAAAACCAACCCCCTGAAAACCCAAGTTCGGCTTCTTTAGATCCGAGATCCAGCACTTGTATTTATTTTTGTTTTTTGTGCATAAAGAAACGTTGCATTTCTATTCCCAAAGGAGCATTGCCCTTTTTGTCCCTCCCATTGGTTACGGCCATGCGTAGAAGCCGTTTACAGATTCAACAAAGATATTTGCTCCGTGTGGAAGAAGCGGCCGTTTTGTCTGTTGTCGAGATCAGGTGCATCGGAGCGGAAAATTAAATTTGCTGTACGATGACGTGCCAATGGATGCCGTAAGCGTCTGCACGGGGGCCAAACAGTTCTGATGATTTAGGCAAGATTCGGCAAGAGGGGCGACGGGTCATTCTGGTTGAGCGGCAGTATTCGCAATAGTCGCCCTCCCGCCGCACACTGCGTGCAGTTGGCCCGCTCATGGGCTGACGTATAGGTAAAACTTCACGCTGTCGAGAAGGAAGCATTGTTCATGGGCAACGTTTTTCGCACGTTTGCGCCGCTGCATGTTCACTTTCATGTTAGAGGTTGAAACGAATCGCAGAGTCATTTAACGTTTACCAAAGGACACTTTATTGAAATGGTACGACAATCACCTTGTCTGGAAGTATAACGCACAGATGTTAGCGTATTTCGCGCGCGTGCAAACCGTTGCCAACGTCCGGCGCATTGCATCACGGGCTCTGGAATTGCCGACACGTTTAAGGATAAAGCATCCCATTGAATCGCCCGCCTGGCGTCGGCCACTGCTTCTGCTGCTGCAGATGTTGTACATGTGCTGTCTGCTTGGCTACGTGTGGAATACCAAGTTCTTACAGGAAGTTCGCCGTCATGTTCTGCGTGTCGTGACGCGTCACGTGGCTGCCGTGACGGCGGCCCGTCAGCGGTCGCCGTCTCTTCACGTCACTTGGTTCACTAGTCCATTATTCCTGCATCTGTTAGCGGTGTCGGGTCTTCGGTTTAGATGTCACGAATCAGTAGCGTAGCCAGGGGGGTCCTAGGCGGCCTGGGACCCCGAAAATGTTTGAGAAGCCCTTGGCATTGGACTAAAGGGCCCTCCTTGGCCAGGAAAGACAAATCCACTCTTCCGCAAAGGGCCCCCAGGTCCCAGGCAAAGGCCCCACTGGCAGACAGTGGGATATCCTCTGACCAGGAAAGGTAATGTGCATATTAATGTACCTAATGTACCTGGCGTGTACCTATTCAAAAGGCGAGCACAGGAAGGGATACTCCTCTTCAATGGAGCTGCCAGCCAGGAAAGCTCCTCCTGCCATAGAATGGTGTCGGTGTGTCCGGAGGGGCCCACGAAGGGCTCCTGGCATTTGCCTAGAGGGGGCTCCCTGGCTGGGAAATACAATTCCACTGCACCGCAAAGGGCCCCAGACTCCAGGCAAAGACCCCTTTGGCAGGCAGCAGGGTGCCCCCTGAACGGAGACCCTGGGAAAGGTAAGTGAGCCTCCCGGCATATACCTACCAAAAGGCAAATGCGAGGACAGGAAAGGATGCTCTGCAAAGGAGCCACCCGCCAGAAAAGGTCCGCCTACCATGGATGGTGTCGGTGTGTCGGGACGGGCCCACGAGGGTCCCTCTGGCGGTGACAGAATTGATGTTGTGTATTTGCAAAACTTTGATAAGGAGCCGACATGGCTCGAAACAATTAGTTTTTATATAAATAATTCACGACTCCGAAGTGTGGTTCTTTTCAACAGTAAATGCGAAACTAAGTGCATTTGTTTCCAACAGATATATATATATATATATCCACACAGAAGCACACCACCATGAACACTTGACTCGTCGCACCATTACCTCGAACATAAAGGCTCTGGCGAAGGCAACAGATAAATGGCGTCTAGCGGCTCTCGAAGCCATATTCATTCGGGATACGGACCCACTAATTAACCGCCAGGTTAACACGCACATGGGATCTTGCAGTTGTTTGAAGAGCCGCCACTAGAACCTAGAGTATGAATGTGTGAATAGGTGCTGTACAGATCTTTCGTGTATTATTTCAGCGCTGCTTGTCCATGTTTGGTTATGTGTGCGAACCAGAATATCCATGTCTTTACTAACCGTGTGCTTTATTTTTCAAATTTAAACCATTGACTTCACACTTATGTCTCAAGATATCTCATGTGCAGACGAAACGTTAGATCGATAACAAAATGCGATTTTTTGCTTGTTTTTTATTTTATAATTTTATATATGAACATTGGCGACGTTCTTAATGAGCATTCATTGGAAACGGAACGACTTATACGAATAATCAAAGCCACATCAAAGAAAAATCATCAATGCTAAGTCCGCTGTGGATTTTAGCAAACAATGTATACGTAACGATCTGCTTTCTAGTTTTACTAATATATATATATATATATATATATATATAGTTATATATATATAGTTATATATATTATCATGCATGTATTATATATTATAATACATTGTATATAGTATTTGTATTACTCGTATACATACATACTTTACTAATATATGTTAAGATATGATGTTTTTATACATAGAATGAAGATAATAATGAAACTAAACTACTTCGAAAGACAAAAACAGTAATCGATGTTTCGGCTTTGTTATTGCCTACATCAGGAATGCTGGTTTAAAAAGTTTTAAAAACCGGAATTCCTGATGAAGACAATATAAAGCCGAAACGTTGATTACTGCTTTTGTCTTTCGAAATAGTTTAGTTCCATTATCATCCTCATCCTATATGTATATATGTATATGTATATATAATATATATATATATATATGTATATATATATGAAAACAAACCAAAATCTATAAACCTTTTTAGATCAACTGTCGTCGCTCAAAACAAAGTGGTCCAAACCCTTAGAGAAACTCACATTTTGGGGGGAGATTGGGTTCTGAGGCCCCTCGATCCGCCCCTCCTCTAAATCATTTACACAAAACGACATCCCTAACCATGGGGCCCCCCGTAGTGTTCAAGGGGTCCCCTTCCGCGTTGGAGGCCCCCATCCTCTAGGACCTTCCCCCCGAAAAAGTAATCCCAGCTACGTCGCTGTCACGGATAGTTTATTTTTAATAATGATTCTGTATGTGTTGATGTCCTTATCTGCGTATTTATATTTCTGTTCATATCACAATTAGGGTACGCCCACAGGTCTCCCTGTTACGATCCAAAGCGACTGTTAAAGACAAATATTACGAACTATGCACCTTCAGAGTTAGACACACTGCCATTGATATAAAGCAGTACTCAAGTGGGTGGCTTGTTCTTGCGGTCTGCTCGCAAGTTTAATCCATGGCAGGCTTTAAGGGCAAAGCTTTTAAAAAAATGACAAAGACTGCTGAGCATGGCCGTCACATCAATATTTCATATAAAACTTCAGTACATGAAACAATTCATCATTTGCTCCTGTGACATCCCAGAAATGTTGGTTTCCTTGAATGTGTCACGGATGTGTGCATGAAGGTACAAATGTATTGTAAATGTGAGCTATATAACCTGTGTTTATGGCAGTTTTAGGTTTCTGGATGGTCAGGTCAGACTAATGAACAGCGCAAAAAAAACAGTTGTGATTTATGGTTTTATGTCGCCTTCTTTATACCGTTAGTCCGTCTTCCGACTTTTCGGGGAATTTGTGCATGTCTGTGGCTTATTAACCCTATTCCCGGAGGGCTAGACGGTATGGCCGATTCCCGGCAGGGGGGCGGATTCGGCCCCCCCCCCTGAGATCTCGAGAACTACTCGTCCGATTTTATTGCAACAAACGGCAATCGATTTGCCGTGACGTGAACTACACTTTTATAAAAAGAAATTTTCAAAATTTCGAAATTTGTGGATACAGGGGAGGCAAAAATGTCAAAATGGGGGGTACTTTTGGACTTCTTATAACTCCGTTATTTATGGACCGATTTCAATGAAACTGGCATGAATCGAGAGATTATAGATAAGGCTTTTACCATGGGTCCGCAAATTTGAAATTTTGAGAAAATTCATGGGCGTTCACAGGGTTTCAAAAATAGGAGGATTAATTTTCCAACAGCTGAATGAACAAGAAAGGTAAAAACACTTTTTTGGCTTCTGCTAGTCATGCTATGCTAAAGAAGTACAAATCGTATTGCAATGTTGGTATAATGTTAGCATAGGCGGTGCCAGGGACATGAAAAAGGGGGAACTGTCATGGTCACACGTTCTTCAGATCAACTTGTGACCTTTGACCTTAAATGACCTCCAGTGACCTTGGGGTCACTTGGAATCATCTCGTGTGCATTTGATACTATCTGTAAACGTTCTCAATCACCTGAATTCACTCTATTCCAAAAATTTCATTTTATGGCTATTGCGATATAAGGTACGCGCACTGACATTTTAGGTCATAGCTCCGTGACCCGACCTGATATCAAGCTGAAACTTGGTACACAAGTAGAGGGTACCTTTCTACGTCATATGTATTCCGGGTTTGGCATTTGAAAAAGCGGGGCCGAAATTATTGCAAAAAAAAAAATTTTGACTTTTGACCTTGACCTGACCTTGTAAAGTGACCTCAGATAAACAGAATTTTCTGTGCACATTACTAAACTATTTAGCTATACATCCATATAAAGTTTTAAGTTCTATCTTAAAAACTCTGTTTTTGGCAGACATTTTCCTTTTACCCTCAACATAGCCAAAAATGACCTGAGGTTCCTCCTAAAAACGTTGCCTTGGCTCCGCTCCTGAGCAAAGTAGAATCGTGAAATTTTGTCACAGCGCGTAGAAAGAATAGCTAGGAAAAGTCACCAAGTTTCGTGAAGCTGCTTCAAAAAGCCTGGAATTGGCAAGCAAAAAACCTGAGGGGGGGCGGATTTAGCCCCCCCTGCCGGGAATAGGGTTAAATGGCAGCACATTTTTTCAGTCTCAGTTCTCCGTGCTCAACGTGCGATCTCCGCCACAAACACACTAACAAAACCTGCTGGACACTGTCAGCAAGACGAAGATATCACTTCACAGGAAATCCCGGAGAGTCTACACCCAGACATGGTACTGACAGGCAGGAAACGGATGGCCGGGACAAACCCGAAAGACCTCCCGACTCATCGGGAAAGTTCGGCGCCGGCTGACGGCGGCCGGCTGTGACCCAGAGGAGAGGCAGAGATGGAGGAATACGGTCCGCCGTTCTGCCCGCTTCAGATGACCCGGACGCACGGGAAATGAGCCGGCAGCGGCGCGTGCAGGCCGACGCTCGGGAGGACGCAGATGAGTCACCGGAACTCGGCGGAGAGCTCAGAGAGCAGCAGTAGATCCTGAGAAATACGCGTTCGTCTGTCGAAGATGAGCCGAAAATCAGGCGGACAACTTCGATGCCGTTTTTCCGGACGCCTGAGTGCGCGCCTGACGACTCAGTCAAATCTCGCCGGGCCCTGTCGTATAGAGGTCAGTTTCGCCGCCGTTCTGGGCGATCTCGCCGCCCCATTGAGCGCTGATCTCCGCGGCCGACGCCCACAGCTGCGCCTCGGAGCGGGCCAGTTGCGTCACGCGCAGCTCTTCCCGCGTCACGTGACCGCCCGAGGCTGGCCCGGGCTGGGCGGCCGTTCCGGCGGCCGGCGCCGTGCAGGAAGTGGCTCTCGCCCTCTCTCCGTGGCTCGCCGAGCATGTCGAACTGCTGCTCACTGAGCTAACCAGGCGGGCGGTCCGGCACTTACCACGCAGCGAGGTACCTGGCGTTCCATTGACAAAGAGGCAGCGCTGCGGGTGGAAAATTTGTGGAGAGGATCAAGAGCTGTGGTGTAAGGGGTGCGCGAGCCTCGAATAAGCAATGGTAGACGACTGGCGTGAAAGTCGCAATACAAAAGAATATAACTTGTGGCGACAGTCATTTATCCTAACATAACAAAGGCAGTAGAATGGGAGTCTGGTAGACAGAAGCGGCATGGGAAATGGGAATACGAACTTCGTGGCGTGAAGTGAAGTGATGTGAAGGAAGTGAAGTGGAGTCAAACAGATCGGGCAACCCTGGCTGTGCGTGAGCAATGAACAGCAGCCATGTGTTTGAGGCGTCCGGTTTAACGCAACGAATCAAATCACTTTCCAATCAGCTCCATGAAGCCAAAAAGACGAAAAACGTGCAGTCGCTGTTGTTACGTGTGCTGTAAACTCATAAAGGAGTTTCGGAAAATGTGCGGTAGCCTTGACAAAGTCAGAAATGGCTGGCAAATGTTCGATAGCATAAACATTTGTGCTTCGAGGTATCCATGACTGCTGCACTTGGGAGTGCGAAATGAATGAGCCGTTTAGGAATTGTGTGGAGTGCAAGCGTAAGAGAAGCAGAGTCGATGGATGATGCGATCTACGTGTTTGGTTTTTTGTTCTCTTGCTGGCTTTGTTTGGGTTGACGTCGATAAACAGTATGCCCAATACTCTCTGGAGGGTGTTAGAAAAAAATCTTCGACGTTGATTTGCCCTGCTTGGATGTTGGATGAATCATCGATGGTAACTCTGAACACAAGAGATCTGAAAGACAGACTGAAATACATTGCGCTTTTAGACATGTTCGTTTCAAGTACCAAAACAGTACTGTCGTTTTACAGAAAATCATTCGAGCAATGAAGTACGAATGGGGAGGCGAGGTCTTCTTTGCGCATGATTCAGCTCCAGATGGTCGCAATGCCAGAATGGTTGTCGTAGAAATCTTGAACGAAACGCAGAACATAGTGATCATTGTCGTGTACGGCCCGACTTGCAATTCACAGGTTGATAAATGCACCTTTCAGGATAAATTAAGGAAACAACTTAAAGAGCACGGCTGTGGAAGAATGGTCGTATGCCGAGGTTTTAGTATTAAGATGGGTGCATTGTGCGACAGCAATGTTAATTTTAGAACCACGGCTGCTAATGGAAAACTGAAGGAATCGAAAGCGAAGTTCTCTCTAGACGGTATTTGGTCCCTGGAGATACACCTGGTGCAGAACAAACCATGTGCAGCAATCGCATATCGACTATATCCTCGTCGGTGATACCATGTTGCTAAACACACCTAGTGCATCGCGGATAGACCTTGGCACTCCCACTAACCACAGTGTTGTGTTTGCCGAAATCGACGTGAGCTCAGATTGTCGTGAACGTACACTCTGGCGGTTTAATAAAACTCTGTTCAATGATAAACTGTTTAAAGATACATTTATCGATGAGTCGAAAAAGATTAAGAACAATCAGGAATAGTATTCGGAGAGCATACCACAGGGGTGTTCGGGGGCTGTTGCTGAGCAACATCATAGTCATTTTAATGAAAGAGAGCAAAAGAATATCAAAGGCAAATAGAAGGGAAGATAACGTCCTATGTCAAACATTGTGCCGTATTGGAGCACAGATGGCATATAAACAAATAGACCAAATAGTGATAAAGGACTATGATAATGTGAAAAGCCAGGTCGAAGAAGCAAAACTCTGCTGAGATAGGTTTGCAATGTTGAGGTCAGTTGCAAGGTGGATAGAGGATGTGGAAAAACCAACAAAATGCTTCTTGAAATCGGTCCAAACGAGCAACTACCACAGAAATATAGAGCAGAAGGATAACTAACCTGCTATAATTCAAATAATTCAGCGACAGAAACAAATATTTACCCTATTCCCGCATGGTGGGGTAGCTTTAGAAGTCCATATTCAGTCTTTTTTTCACCATTCCCAGGGTTTTTAAGGCAGCCTAACGAACCTTTGTCGCGTTCCCTTTCTATTCTTATTATGCTTCGTGCCAAATTTTCATAATTTTGTTCTTAGGGGCGAAACCAGGCCGCGTTTTTAGGATGCACCTCTCAGGTCATTTTTTGGCACTGTTGAAGGCAAAAGAAAAATGGCTGTTCAAAATAAAGTTTTTTAAGGCAGAACTTGAAACTTTGTATGAGTGTGTAGGAAAATAGTTGGGAAAACGTGCAAAAATATTTCTGTTATTCTGAGGACATTTTACAAGGTCAAGCCCGGGCCAAACTTTAACACTCTTCCCGGAGGGCTAGCGGTATGGCCGATTCCCGGCAGGGGGGATTGGGCCCCCCGAGATCTCGAGAACCACTGGTGCGATTTCATCGCAATAAACGGCAATCGATTTACCATGAGCTTAACTACATATTTACAAAAGAAGTTTCCAAAAATCAAAAGGGTTGGATACAGGGGCAGAAATCAAAATGGGGATATTTTTGACTTCTTATAACTCCGTTGTTTTAGGACCGATTTTGATGAAATTGCCATAAATCGAGAGATTATGGATAGGACGTTTACCCTTGGTACATACATTTGGAATTTTGGGAAAATTCATAGGCGTTCACAGGGCTTTGGAAATAGGGGAATTAATTTTTCAAAAACTGATTTAATTAAAAGTTAAAATCATTTTCTTGCCTTCTTGTCGTCACGTTATGCTGAAGAAGTACAAGGTCGAATTACGAGGTTTGTATAATGCTAGCATAGGCGGTGCCAGGGACATGAAAAGGGGGACTGTCAAAGTCACATGTTCTTCAGATGAACTTACGACCTTTGACCTTAAATGACCTCCAATGACCTTAGGATCACTTAAATGATCTCGTATGCATTTAGTGTTACATGAAAACGTTTGCAATCATTTGAATTCCTTCTGTGAAATTTCATTTTAGGGCTGTTGTGATATAGGGACATTTTCACGCTGACTTTTTCGATCATAGCTCCGTGATCAGACCTGATATCGAGCTGAAAATTGGTACACAAGTAGAGAGAACCATTCTACGTAATTTGTATTCCGGTTTGGCATTTGAAAAAATAGCGCCAGAATAATTGTTATACAACCAAATTTTGTTTTTCACCCTGACTTGACCTTGTTAAGTGGCCTCAGCTGAACAAAATTGTATTGGCACGCTGCTCAACTATTTAACTAACATTTACATAATGTTTTGGCTTCTATCTTAAAAACACTATTTTTGGTAGACAGTTTCCTTTTACACTCAACAGGACCAAAAATGACATGAGTTGCCACCCAGAAACGTTGCCTGGCAGAAATCCTGGAACTGGCAGGCAAGAAACCCGAGGGGGATCCAGCCAACCCCCAGAATAGGGTTAAAATTTGGTTTTATGCAAATTTTTTTGTTGCTAAATAAAGAAAATGTAAAATCAGGGCCTTATATGACCCAGAACCATGCCCTCTACTTGTAGTTCAATATTTAGGGTGATATCAGGTCGAATCACGGAGCTATGACCTGAAATGTAAGCGCGTACCCTAGATCACGACGGCCATAAGCAGAGATTTCAGAAAGCCATTGTGCAAATGGCTGTAAGCGTCCTCAAACACTATGAAATGAACCAAGGCAATTCCATGCGACTCTGAAATCATTTGAGACTACTGAAGGTCCAAGGTCCTGTGTTGACGCAAGGGTATGCGACCATGGCAGTGCCCCCTTTTTCAGTCCCTAACGTCGCCTATGTCAAAATTACCAAATAATTTAATACTAGCTGTGCTTCTTAAGCACAGCATGACAATAAAACTAAAAAGACATTTTCACTGTTATTTTGATTCAGTTTTTAAACAAAAGCTTCCCATTTTCTTGCTTGCTTCCCATTTTCCAAACCCTGTGAAGGCCTATGAATTTTCTTAAAATTCTAGTCGTATAGACTAGTGGAAAAAGTCCATGGATTATCTCTAGATTCATGTCAATCGAATCAAAATCAGTCGATAAATATCGGAGTTATAACAGGAAAAAACTCTTTTTACGTTTCTCCGCCCCTGTATCCAAGCCTTCTAAGATTTTCAAAACTTCCTTTTACAGAAATGCAGTTTACGTTGTAGCGTTGAAATCGAACTGGTAGTTTTCGAGAAATCGGAGGGGGAGGGTGGGGCGAATAAGCCATCACCCATACTGGAATGCGCTCTAATGCCTTCAGTACGGTAATAGGGTTAAAACAGTGTAAGTTGAGTCAGGGAGGTATCTTTGTCTAAAACTACGTAAAGGGGATCGACACTTTATGCGCAAGCGTTGTGCGAACCGGACCCTCGACTGGCAGATGAGGAAAAGAGACATGCGAAGGTTGCTTAGCAAATGGTGAATGTAAAGCTGCGTGACGGCGAATGGCTAGAGATAAAGCACCTGGGAGCTCATGATTTGCTGTGAAATGCTATAATTTCCTGGGATGAGATATGACTGTTGACTGTTTTAATGATGCATACCAGCAGCAGTAATTGTTTGCCACTCCTACGAGTGTGGCAAACAATTACTGCCACAATTATTACATTATATTGCAGTTATTAGAGTAACCTAATACCAAAAAGAGAAATCAGATACCCCTTGAAAAAAATAAGCCTAGATGTTTACTTGATGTTTTGTATAAAACAATTGCCAAAGTAATTGGAAACAAAGTAGGAAGGTTGACAAGAAGAATCGTTAACCAAGATCAAACGGGATTTATCGTGCGTAGGTATGTAAGTGACAACGCTAGACTTATATCAGATATCAATGAATAAAGCGAAAAAGACAAAACAGATGGTTTAGTGTTTGCCTTGGTCTATAAATGTGCCTTTTACACATTTGAGCGCGATTTTATGAGGTATACACTGGAATCCTTCAATTCCGTAATCGAATTACGTGGCCGGGTAAGCCAGTTAAACAGTGGCTGTATCAATTCAGCTGAATCAATAACGGGCACACTTAAGGGTGGTCCTTGTGCGTCAGGGTAACTTTTCAAGGCTCACCTATTAGCAGTACGTTGTTTGTTTTGGCAATGGAAATGCTCGCCAACAAAGTATAAACTCCCCAGAGATAAAAGGCAAAATATGAAGACAAGTGAAGTAAAACTAATGCAGTACGCTAGTGAAACAACCCTGCTGTGCTTAAAAAGCGGTAGCTCATCATTGTGTTCCAGTTATGGTGAACTTGAAATAATTTTTCCAAAACCGAAATAATGTCGTTAGGGCGGTGGGAAAACGATACCGTGCACTCCTTCGTACTAAACTGGCTAAGAAGATAGGAATATTACGGATACGGTTTGGTGCTAGGGAGCAATGTAACAAAGACAACATTACAGCGGTATGCCAAAACATTAGAAATACATGAAATATGCGGTCACAACAAAATCCCATTTTTAACCCTGTTCCCGGCAGGAGGCTTAATCCGTCCCATCAGGTTTTTTGCTTTCCAATTCCAAGTTTTTTGACGCAGCTTCAGGAAACTTGGTCACTTTTCCTAACTATTTTTTCTACGTACCATGACAAAATTTCGTAGGTCTATTGTGTTCAGGGGTGGAGTCAGGCAACGTTTTTTGGAGGCACCTCAGGTCATTTCTGGCACTGTTGAGGGTAAAAGGAAAATGGCTGCCAAAAGTAGCGCTTTTACGATAGAACTTAAAATTTTATATGGATGTATAGGTAAATAGTTGGGCAGCATTCGATTACAATTTTGTTCATCTGAAACCACTTAACAAGGCCAGGCCAAGGTGGAAAGTCAAAATTTGGTTTTATAACACAAATTTTGGCGTCATTTTTTTCAAATCGCAAACCCAGAATACACATGGCGTAGAGTGGTGTCCTCTACTTGTGTGTCAATTTTGAGCTTGATATCAGGTCGGGTCACGGAACTATGATCTAAAATGTCAGTGGTCATACCCTATATCAGTACAGCCGTAAAATGGAATTTTAGAAAAGAGTAAATTCCAATAATTGCAAGCGTTTTCAGACAATATCAAAGGCACACGAGATCATTTAAAGTGGTTCCAAAGACACTGGAGGTCATTAAAAGTCAAAGGTCGTAAGCTGATCTGAAGGACATGTGACCACGGCAGTTCCCCTTTTCCATGTCCCTGGCACCGCCTATGCTAACATTATACAAACATCGTAATACGATTTGCACTTCTTCAGCATAACATGACTAGTAGAAGGCAAAAAAATGATTTTAACTTTTTGTTAATTCGGTTTTTGAAAAACTAACCCTCCTATTTCCAAAACCCGGTGAACGCCTATGAATTTTTCCAAAATTTCAAATGTATGCACCAGTGGTAATAATCCCATCCATAATCTCTCGATTCATGGCAATTTCATCAAGATTTATAAAAAGTCAAAAGTATCCCTCATTTTGACTTCTCTGCCCCCCTGTATCTACCCTTTCAAAATTTTGATTTTTTTACAGAAATGTAATTCACAGCGTGGCAAATAGATTGCCGTCTGTTGCGATGAAATCGAACGTCTAGTTCTCGAGATCTCGGGGGAGCCGAAATCGCACCCCCCCCCCCCCTCCCCGCTCCTGCCGGGAATCGACCATACCGTCTAGCCCTCCAGGAATAGGGCTAAAGGCAGAATCACGGTGACGAGATCATTGCTGGTTTCGAAATTTGTGTATGCTGCTACCTGTATGAGCGTGGAACGATCAGACTTGAAACGCATCCAAAGTCACAACATGAAATTTCCATGGCGCGGCAGGCCCCCAAAGTGGCCGAGGCCGTTTTGTGCCAAAACGTTACGGGCGGTGGATCGTGGATGTTGAAGCCCCGTACTGATTACTTCGAGCTGCATGGGTGAGGAGAATATACAGGAAGGTGCATAATCCTTGGCGGCAGCTACTGCAGTTGAGAATCATGGAATGTAATCTAGAAGACTTGCTGAGAAACGTTCGAAGTATTATCTGGATCAAAGACCAAGTGTTCCAAAATTTCATACAGGCGTGCTAAATGATTCCCAAAACTTACTGCCGCCTAACATTGTCAACGCCATGAACGTACGAAGCAAATGATATACATTAATGAAATGATAATGATATGGAATAATGATAATATGGGATACTGGTCGATGGTAAACCAATATTCTCTTAGGACATTACAAAGCTGGAATCTGAATGATCGATGGTATTGTGGGAGACAGGGACACCATCTTGAGCTTGGATATTTTGAAAGGTGCGTATCCTGGATGTATGATAGATTCTCAAAATTATGATGGGGTACTAAGAGCGATGCAAACGTTGTGGAAAGATATTTTGAAAAATCAGGGGCATTGGTCCGATAAGAGTAACATCCATAAGAAGCGCAGTTATTGCTGAGCGACGCACGAAGCAAACTTATATACCCGCGTTTGTTAGAAAAAAACGAAGCCTTAAGTCAGGGCTGAAATGAGAAAACGGAGGTAAAGAAATGCGGCATTGGACACAGATCTACGAAATTTCATACAAATGCATTAGATGAACAAGATTACAACCACTGCATTAAAGAATCGCTCATCGATTTATATCAACTCGGAAGTTTATTACTCCAATGGGTGCTACAAATGGCCCAATGTGCGGAAAATGTAACGTCGAAAGTTTGCAGCAATTGTTATGAATGCCAAAATATGCAAAACCGATCTAGGATTAAACTTTACATCGAATGAGGTAGCCTTTAGGACGGTGCAATTATCAACATTCAAACAGTAATGCCTGGGACTCTTTCAAACCACTTGCAGTGGTCAGTTTGATATTATTGCTGTTTAAGCAGTACATTGTATCACAAAAAGTATATGCGAATCGAGAAGAGAAGTGTGCAAAGATGGCCTTTGACGTGTAATCTCGAGTCATTATGAAATGAACAGATCATAGCAAGAAAAATGAACAGCATGGATACCTTTCACGGTCAGGTCTGGAAGATGAGGATGGACATCCTGACTTAGGCAAAATATTCCAAGTTCGCTTATTTCTTGTATCTACAAAGGCAAAAAAAGCACAGCCTATCACTTTTTCGGAGTGTATGGGTGGAGAGTAAGGGAAGATATAGTGATGGATGCGAGTGTTGCGGATGTTGCGGATCGTGTATTTATGACCAGTGGTGTACGTTGTGCATTAAAAACAAGATGTTACAGGTCGGGCATTTATGACATGTGCTGCGCGCTGCTTGAGAGTTTTACGATGTGTGCAGATGTAACTAAACGAACTTGCCACGAGAAAGAAGGTGGTGATGTTTGTATTATCAAACTCAACAGCCGAAGATTTGAGTATGCCACTGCAGTCATTTGATATGTTCCTGGGAACTGAAGCTTGTTCAAATGCTGAAGAAAAAATGCAACGGGTGTTATGCTAGATTGTGAGGAGTTTTGCTGTGGAACGACGGTCACTGTCGCGTCACACATCAGTAGCTACCTGGACGTAAGTTGTCCTTCCTGTGAATGGAAAATTGATGGACGTGCACTGGCGTTTGATTCCTGGTATGCGGAGCCGCTGGGGAGCTGGTTTTATAGCTGAGCTCGTGGCCAATGCTTTTGCTCGTGTTCCATTGTGTCACATGACATTCTCTTACAGGCGAAACTGATGAATGAAGCCGAGCTTGTACAATGAAGAGAGATAAATCGGATGGAAAGCGTGCTGCTGATTACGACGCGTCCCATCTGGCTAAATGATGGCCTTATCCAACAGTCGTCATTAAAAGATGGCGCACTACTGATTGTTCAGATGACTACTTCCAAAGTTTAATTGGATGTAGCCCGGGGCCTGGTCGGTCCTTCTTAGAAGCATCCTATCGGTAGAAAACAACTAGGCATTTGGGACTTTTCAGACAACTTTTATTCACATTCTTCAGTGGTCAGCAGTGGCCATAAGACAAATTGGGCGCCTGAGCGAAATACGGTCAGCCGAAGATCATTGTGGTGCATACAAATAGAACGAAATATAAAGAAGAAATATGACTCTGCGGCTCATTACGTCGGACACTATAATGAGAATGGTGTGTCTCAGAATACCATGAGTGGTTGAATCTGGCCAGGCACAAAGCACGGACGAAAGTAAGAGCACCCGTGGTCGTGGTCTTGCATCAGCTTGAAACAAACGACTGGAAAACTCCCCCGAGGCCTCAACACTTACTCCTGCGGAGCGCGCCCGAGATAGTACGTGGGCCCCACTCTCCACACCGCTCATTATTCCGTGCTGCAATAACTGGCGACGGCTTCACGGCATCCAGGGAAGCAGCACCGGCCGGCCGGCCGGCGGACGGCGGCGGGAGCGGCAGCCGCTGCTCGGCCACCTGTCAGAGGATTGGCTCACACCGCCGCCGGCCGCCGCCACCGGCTCCGGCACACCGGCAGCCGGCCGACACGGCAACAAACCGACACAGTCCGCCGACACTGAAACAAACCGACAGCCCAGCGATACAGCAACAAACGGACAGTCCGCCGACACAGCGGCAAACTGACACAGCCCACCGACACAGCAACAAACCGACAGCCCGCCGACACAGTGGCAAACTGCCACAGCCCACCGACACAACAACAAACCGACGGCCCGCCGAAACTGAAGCAAACCGACAGCCCGCCGACACTGAAGCAAACCGACTGCCCGGCGAAACAGCAACAGACCGACAGCCCGCCGACACTGAAGCAAACCAACAGCCTGCCGACACAGTGGCAAACCGACAGCCCGCTGACTCTGAAGCAAACCGACAGCCCGGCGAAACAACAACAAACCGACAGCCCGCCGACACAGCAACAAACTGACAGCCCGGCGACACGCCGACAAACTGACACAGCCCGTCGACACCGCAACAAACCGACACAGTTTGCCGACACCGAAGCAAACCGACACAGCCTGCCGACACTGGAACAAACTGTCGGCCGGCTGGCACTGAAACACACCTGCAGAGCACCGACACCGCCGCAGACCGACAGCCCCTCTACACTGAGACAAACCGACAGCCCACCGACACCGCGTCAAAGCGAGAGCCCACTGACACTGCGACAGAGCTACATTAGTTCTCCGGGTATTGTTTGCCGGGTCGGCTGCCACAGAGCAATAATGGGTGGCACCCGTCGAACAGTTATTGTTCACCAAACTATTGGCAATAGCAGACGGCACCTGACCGCAAACTGAAGCGGCACGAGGAAACAGGGAGAGGGCCGAATCTGTGTGGGAAAGAGCGGCCAGAAGTGCGATAGTATTGATGGCGTATGGCTGTCACCGACATACATTTCACCCTTTCTTCTCAGTCAGAACTCTAAAGACTGCCAAGCTTCTCCAGGATAGTTTTTATTGTATTTACGGCATCGCACCAGATATGTCAAGCTGTTATTTTTCGTTTGATATCTATTGCGTAGTCACTGAACTTATACACTTGTAACAAATATTTGAAAACATTGTACATTTTCCATCCACGAAATCTAAAATTTTCCTGACTTGTGACGTCACATGTTTACAAAAGCGGCCACGTTCCACTTCTTGAGATGAGAAAGACACGCCCTCTAGATTGTCATTAGAATCATGCAGACCGGTCTCTTAGTCCCTGAGATAAGACGGAGTCAGTTTTACCCCCACTTTTACCCCCCACCCCAGGCTGTCGCGGATGATGGAAGACAACAGGTGGTGCCGGGTTAAGATAAAGATGGATGAACTAACCCGGTACACCTTCAGATGTTTCCATACGGCGTTCCTGATGCTGAATATCATTGAGGATACACAGTTCAGCCCATGGGCTCCGCCCCAGAGGGGGGGAACGGGGACGCGTCCCCTCTAACTGTCTGATTTGGGGGATTATACCCCCAATAAGTTTACACTGCATTTGCTGGATATCAGGGGCTTTGATTTCTGTAAACGATTGGAGGGAGAGGCGAGCCGAGGGCCCGTCAGTCTTATTTCCCCCATATGTATTCTGAACGGACCTAACCCACTTTATTTTGACCAACCGAATTTTTTCGCTACTATTTATCAATTAAAAAATTGCATCCATCTCCACGGATATAGGTATATATATATATATATATATATATATATATATATATATATATATATATATATATATTTATATATTTATATATATTTATATATATTTATATATATATTTATATATATGTGTGTGTGTGTGTGTGTGTGTGTGTGTATAAAGGAGATAGAAAGATAGATAGATACATACTTTTTGGCTTTATTGTTTACTTTCTGCCTGTCTCTTATCTATCGCATCTGTTCTTTCGCCATTATTGCTCGCTTCCCTTTAAAAAGAGCGGAAAAAATTGGGAGGGGGTCCAGACCAACACTGGGAGGGCCGAAATCAATATTGGATGAGCCAGGGCTCTCTCAAAATAATGCAAATCGACAGTCCTGTTGGATATTGCAAGAAAAGGCATTTACTTTAGTTGACATTTTTCCTTCCTTCTGTTGAATCTGGCAGTAAATGGTAACTATATTGATAGATATTCAGAACTGATGCAATCCACGTCAGGACTATGCATGGACACTTGAAAACTAGCTCTTGTGCAACAGTTTCATGGTCAGGATGGATGTAAGAGATGTCTTCAATAAGAAAGTATTCGTATTCTGTATGTTATCAAATACCAATATATAAAAATGCTTGGAAATACAGAAACCTGTATTCTTATTCTTATATCTTTTAATAAAAATGGAACAGGAAGGTAATAACGGAGCCAAGGGGGCAGGTAATCTGCGAGATGGCATCACCTCACCATTCAAAACCATGACTAGTGACAGTAGCACCACCAGTAGAGATGGTGCAGCCAGTGTTGCACAGAACTACAATGAACTCGTCCTGGCGGTCAAACCTTCGTCATTTTTCCAAAACGAAAGCTTAGCTATCGGAAAACTTAATAGTACGAACATGAGTAGGTGTAGTAATAGGGGTGGGACAGCTTAGGTTGGTCAGGTAAAGTATTATCAGGTTTAAATAAGCATTTAAAAGCTGCCATCGGACACAGGCTGTAGGTAATCTGGCTAGCGAGTGGTGGCTTGCTCAGCTGTCGTTGGTAGCGCCACCGTCAGATGCCGTTTTCCTTTTGTGAGGTAAAACCAACTCGTATAATACTGGCTTCAGTGGTCTTGTCTCCAAACAGTTCAAGAATTTTAACATTACCCCTGTATGACATTGCGTAGTGGATAATGAGGTGAGAATTAGCGTTTGCCACCCCGATTCCAGCTTTGGCAGATTTGGGTGAGATCTATCTGGGACAATGGTGGAAAGGGTCAGCAGTTTGGAGCGGACGTTCAAGATCTGGGGACGGTTCTTGACATTTTGTGATGAAATGGAATTGTGCGATGTTCTGTCGTACCCATTGTACAGATGATGCAGGTCGAATACATGCATGACATCAGCAAACTCTTTTCATCCGTTATTCCGAAATCGACTAGGGAAACGCACAACGTGTCGGTGTAACCTCTAAATACAATTATACTTTGGTGTATGGTCGGGTCAAGTGGTCCGAGATCCGAAACACCGAAAGGGTCAGCCAGGCACAGGCCGGCCGTGTCATAGAATTGCACGGCACGGTTAAGATCCTCTAGTTCCATATGGTTCGGCGCCTGGTGGAAAATCACTCCATATTTGGTATACATGTATATATATATATATATCTATATATATTAAGTCCTGGCCCTCGCCCGCATGGTATGGTTTTGAAGCAAACGGGAGGTTACATTGCATCTTTATCAAAATATAAACGGATTTTATCCATGCAGTACTGTAAAAAAACGACCTGGGACGACCTGGTTCGGAGGTTGGTGTAAAGCCACTCTATGTTTGGTATATATATATATATATATATATATATATATATATATATATATATCTGCGGGTGAGGGCCGAGACTGGAATATATGTATATATATACATATATTCAAGTCTCGACCCTCACCCGCACTGCATGATTTTCGTACAGTGAAGTTACATTGTATCTTTATCGAAATATAAACGCACGTTATCCATGTAATACTGTACAAAACGACCTGGTACATGTAAAAATACAAATCCGACGAGTTTTAGCCAAAATCTGCACATTCCTAGTTTGCTAGAATGGCTTCTGGGGCAACCTTTGCTATACTCCCCAATCAAAATGACGTGGCAGAGCTCCTGCTCCAACCAAGTCGAATAAACTGCGAACAGCCTGCTGCAGCCAGAATCACGGAGCCGCAGTTCGCAATGGGAAGGGGAGCCAAGTCACGTCATCAGAACTCTAGTGCCCTCTAGAACAAATTTAACAGACCCGTTTTCTCGGCAGTGTTCCGACGCTATAGGTGACGCTACTTGCCCCACTTTTCGCTGCGGCTGGCGGAAGTGCTGTTGCCGCCTGCAATTGTCCTATGCGGTCATATAATCCCTCCGTCTGGCAGAAAGGCTGCGTCATGATGGCGACGGCCAGGGACGCAGCCAGCTGAAGATTTCGGGGGGTTCACGCCCGGCGGTGGGCCCCTTCGCTTCATGTGGGTCCCCTGAACAAGAATACTAACATATTTTACAGGGGCTCGCAACCGGGGTACAGCCAGCCCAAAGTTTCGGGGGGAGGGGGCGTGACCAGTGGTGTGCCTGTCCTGTATGTAGGCCCCCTAAATAAGAACGGCCAACAAAATTTTACACCGATGGACATTTGCCGTTCCTAAACATAAGTTGCAGCTAGCTGGCTCTTGTCTGGTTGTCGATAGTCACGCCAAAAATAATTTTTTACTGGGGCCCACAGAACTGTCAAAGGGCCCCTTTGCAGGTCATTAGGGAACCCCTCTACGGACCAGGGGGACCCTCCACAGGCCGCCACGGCCTCTACAGGCGGCGGCAAGGGTCCCTGCATGTCAGCAGGGGGCCCTTCATGCCGACAAGGGGCAGCCGCAGGCAAGCAGGAGGCCCCTTCCGACCGGCACAGGCTCCTGCAGGCCGGCAGAGCCCCATAGAACATCAGGGGATCCCTCCACAGGCCAGCAAAAGCCCTCCAAAGGCTGACAGGGGCCCACAGGTCGGCAGGGCGTCTATAAACTAGTAGATGGTCCCCACAGGCCGGTAGAGTGTCGAAAAAGGCCGGCAGGGGAGCCCTGCAGGCCTGCAAGAGGTTGCACCACTAGTGACGACTCTCGGCCTAGCGAATTTAATTTTCAAACGCGTTTCAAAACGTGCGATTGGTTCGTTTTATGCTGCGAAATTGTTCCCCTGACTATGAGCTGTAAAACTGCTACTGATCCACCCGCGCATTGGTAGAGACCCGCGAAAATCCATGTTGTCAGAAACGGCTCCGTGTTTATTCTTCCTATCCCTTACCAAAAAGTGCAGAGCTAAATTGCAGGATTACCTACTGTTGCTGCGTTGGTAACTCTAATAATACAGAAACTGCCTTCGCCATTATGCCTATTGAGGTTCCGGGGCCACGCTGCCATAACCCGGCCTCGATTGGGGGTACAGTTGTTTGCCCCCTTGAAGATTTTCAAGACTGTGAGAGAACAAATGAGAGCAGCGCCGAGCAATTTTGTGTACCTTTTGCTTGATCATTTTTACATCTTGCGCCAAAGTTTTGAACTCAGTTCAAGTCAGGCATCCGACTTAGGCCAGGTTAGGTGGGCGTATGTCCGTAAAAGTTTGTCGCTCTGTAATGTTTTCAAAAACATGGTGTCACAGCAAAATTTTCAGGGATTAGAGATTTTGATAAGTGTAATACATCTGCCGTCTCAGAAGTTCTGAAAACTTCCGGGTCATTGACCTAAGGTATTAAAGTTTATCATATATCATATCACACCATATCACATCATATTTTGGTAAATGTAATACATCGGCCGTCCCAGAAGTTTTGGAAACTTCCGGGTCACTGACCTAAGGTGTCAAAGTTTATCATATATCATATCACACCATATCACACCATATCACATCATATCATATGTGATGTCATATCATGTTATCATACTGTATTATAAGGTAAAATCATAAAAAACATGTCATCTTTTTTCGGAAACCGACGGAATTTTGCATAACATTTTGAGTGCGGGGTGATGCAGACATCCAATCACCGTCAGTGGGCCGTCTCCGTCCAGTTACCGTCAGTATCAATGACTTCCATTCATTGAGCTGAGGTCAGGTCACGAATAAATGTTCTGAGCCAAAGTGCAACGCCGTCAAAATCGACGATGAATGACGATGAACGCAAAGAAAAGGGCAGAGCTGGCTTTAACAGTTGCGAATAATACTAAGAAGTAAAAAAATGCGTATATTGGAAACAAACAGGTTTCCATGAATAAAGTTCCGGCAAGTGTGTACATTAAAAACTGCTGAATTGCTACGAAATTTAAGCAAGGTATTTCATTCCAATAGCATCAAGAACACCACTCGGTAATGTGTGCGTCGTCAGAGTAAAAGAACGCTAAAATTAGTTTCCCTTAATTCCATCCTGCATTCTGCACCGGCGCCCGTCGTGCAGTGGCGCGAAGATCGCTGTCTTTAACCTAACGTTTCGGCGTATGTATTAGATAATCGGATAAATTAGACGTGTATCGGCATCTGCGACATTTCACTTATTTGTTGTTGTTTTTACATAGTCTTTATCAGTTACAGCCCTTAAGACCTGGCCGTTTCTCGGTTTCATGCGGTCAGCTTCGGAAAACATATATAGGGCATAAATGGCTTACATATTATCCAAAACTAAGTATGAGACCATTTTTTAGCTCTGCTTGTCACGAGCGTTCCAACAGTTTGCTTGTTTTTATCGTGCAACCAACCTTTCGTGAGTTAAAGGAGGCGGTAAAACCCCCAAGTCGGTCGTGGTTGGCTCCGACGGCCAGTGGAAAGCGGAATATCTGAACCTCTTCATTAATTATTTTCCAGAAATTGTCGCAAGGGACGGTCGGCGATATTTTCTCGCGGTGCAAGGTCGGCTGCGTGGTTATCTGGGTTTGTCGGCGCCGAGGCCAGGCGTGCGAGTGTCGCGGTGAGTGGTCACCGACATCACGTGGCAGATAAAGGGTGGGCGTTCGCTTCGAGCGTGTAACGGGCAAGGTGGACTCAGGGCGGACCATTACCTAGCTGTGGGCGATGACGTCAGGATGACGTTGGCGGTTCGATAGCGGGATGAGCAGATTGTCATTACTGGGGACGCGCGGCGGTACTGCGCATTCGTCGAACCCCTTAAGGACAGAGTTATTCCGCTATCGGCGAGGTCAGGGACAGTTGTGCTGGCGCAGCAGTCCATTCCTGGCGGTCTCCATTTCGCCACACTGCTGACCTTGGTTCAGATTCACCATGCGCAGACGCCAATAAGGTCAGTGTTGTGTGATGGAGATGGTGTGGAACCCGAGGCGCCGGTACCCAAGAGTAGGTTGTCTGGGGTGGAGGAGCTGACGCAGCGTTCGACGTTGATGATAATGAGGACCATAATAGAGCTCCATTGTTGATTCGTGGCATGGTCGCCGAGAGCAGGTTTGTCAATAACCGCAGAAAACGTACAAACATTAACAATCCAGTTAACAGCGAACTGACATATTCGTAAAGATCTACATCTCCAAGGGGTTGTCTTCTTGTAGATTGTCTTCAATGGAGTCTACTGAAAAAAGATGAATCTGGACATATTTTTTCTTATAACGTTTCGTGGGACAGCTGCCTTCAATAGAAACTATTGAAAAAGATAAATCCAGGGTTTTTCTATAACGTTTTGCGAGGTAATTATCGTCCTACCTAGCACTGTAACAAGACACTTGGCCTCCATCAGGGATGTTGCTTCTCTTTACTTTTGCGCCAGTTACTGCGGGTGCCCAGGATTTTCAGGGGCGTAGCCAGGTTTTTTTTCGAGGGTCATAGAGAATGAGGGGGTCCCCAATGCTGAGGGGGACCCCTTGAGCATTACGGGGCCCATGGCCAGGGGTGTGGTTTTGTGTAATGATTTGGGAGGGCAGATCGGGATCATAACCTAACATATAGTGTTAGGCGCCCACAGGGCGCCTTAGGCTGTCCGAAATCGACAATTAAAGTAAAATACGAAAATTTTAAGCATTAAAGAGGCTTATGATCCTAATAAAACGTACTCCGAATATGAAAGAGGTCCTTGTGTATTATGAAGAAAGGTCCGTGGTCTGATTTAGTGTTTAGGGCACGTGCTAGTTCGTAGGGGAGTTCACTGCCTGCTTGTCTGCGGAGGGCCCTCTGTCGGCCCATAAAGAGCCCCTGTAGGCCTCTGGGGGGACCTCCTTTCGGCATGTAAGAAGGCTCTTGACCCTGCCTTCAGAGGCCGACATGGGCTCTTTATAGGCGGATATGAGCCCTCTGCAGGTAGGCAGTACCCCCCCCCCTGCCTCCCATACAGGCTATCAGGGGCCCTTAAACTTCCATTCAGGGGCCCCTGCTTGCCTGTAAAAATGCCTCTGCCGACGTGTAAGGGGCACTCGCAAGGTCGGCAGGAACGTCTAAACAGGCAAGCAGAGACCCCCTTTACATTCCAGAGGCGCCCCTTTACAAACCGATGGTGATTTTAACCACATGGGGCATCAAGGATTACGAGGGCCAGGCGCCAATCCAGGGGGAAGGGCGATGGAGGCGATCGGCCGCCTCTCCTGATGTCTGAGAAGGGGGATCCTATCAGGCTCAAAAGGAACCCAAAGGGGCCCGTATGAGCTTCAGGGGGCCTATGTATGAACCTGACGACCCCGTGGTGCAATCTGAGGGGTCTGAGACACATAGAGGGCCCCTGAAGATCCCGAAGGGTCCCTGGGACCACAAAAGGGTCCCAACACAGCAGAGAGCCGCTGGGACCGCCAGAAGGGCCATGGGGCCCCTGAAACGGCCAAGATGAGGATTGAGTTCTTAGGGCAGCATAGAGGCACCTGGAATGTCATAGGGAATGGGCTTGGGTCATAGTCGAATGGGTTTTACGGGCCTGTGTGAAAGACTGACGGTTCCTGATGCAGTCAGAGGGTCCCCGGGAGGGTTAATGGGACCCTGGCACGGTAAGATGGCCCTGAAATGGAAAGAAGGACCCATGAGACTTCCCAAGGGCCCCTGGACTGCAAGAGGGGTCCCAGCACGTCAAAGAGGGTGCTGAGACCACTAAAGGTGCCAGAAACCCCTGAGACGCCAGGAACTTAAGAAAGTGTCTAGCACGGCATTAAGACACCCTGACCAGCCAGAGGGACCCCCTGAACGGGCATTCATCGGTGACCTCAACCTCGAGAGGGGCCCCAAATGAGCTACACTGGTCTTTTTGAAAACCTGAGGGGTTCTTGATGCAGTAAGTGGACCCCAGGAAATTCTGGTGGATCCTGAGACGGCAAGATGGCCCCATCACGGCAAATGACCCCTGAGACTGCAAGAAAGGTCAAAGGCCCCCTGCGAGGCAAAGACGATAAGAGGGCCTTTAAGATGGTATGGGGACTTGGACGGCCAGAAGGTCCCCAAGTGTGTTAGGCGGGCTTCCGGCACTGAAACTGCCTCCTGAAACTGCCAGTGAAGCCCCTGAAGTGTCAACAAAGGTCCCTGTTACGGTCAGATGGGCCCTAAGACTGCCAGAAACACCCCATGTAATAAGAGGCAGAAGAAGAGCATCCTTGCCGGTACTCGCCTTTAGTACATGCCGGGGGCCCACTTACCTTTCCCGGTCAGGGGCGCCCCGCTACCTGCCAGTGCGGTCTTTGCCTGGGGACTGGGGGCTCTTTGTGGAGGAGTGGGTCGACCTTTCCCGGCCAGGCAGGCCCCTTCAGGCAAATGCCAGGGGGCCCCTTTGCGGGCCGAAAAACTGGGGTCCCAGGACCCCTAGGACCCCCTGCTTACGCTACTGCGGGCGCCCAAGCGCGTTTTTTTTTATTTATTTGATTCCGTGTACGTCCGTCGTCTTAATGGCTCAGCAAAAAAAAAAAAAAATGCTCGTGCGCAAGCATTACTGCGGGCGCCCCGGCACTCCTAAAGAGATAGGAAACCACACCCATGGCCTCCATTTGCAACGATGATGCCACGCGTAGCAAGAGCAAGACATTACTCTTCAGGTCCTTCAAACGACCACATGAGCCGAGGGCTGTTTTGCCAGGTAAGGTTTCTGATTATTATTTTTATTATTATTATAAGATATCTGATTGGTAATCGCCGCGTGCTCTTTCGGCTGCGACATCCATGAACAGGTAAGAACGAAAATATACGAAGGCGTTTCCCATAGACATCACGTCTCAAGGAACAGGCACATGAGCTCTGAACGGTCACAGCGATGCAAAATAGCCATTAAGTGTCATGACTGTCTGCACATTTCGTGCTCAGGGGTGTAGGTTAATATCATTTTGTGGTTCCATATGCACCCATATGGGGTGCAAGTCCGGGTGCGGGTGCGGTGCACATGCACCCACAGACCAGTGTATCTGTGTATCTGTGTATATGTGTATGTATTTGTGTATCCACAAGCATGGCCCGTGTACCCCCAAGCCCAAAAACAGTTTATGACTCCTAATCCAAAACGTGGACACTCACAACATGACACGGACCCGTACCTATATGCATACATAAAGCAAGCAGGCATGCATATGTGTGTGGGCATCCACTATTCATGGCTCAAAAAGCATGCAGCACAGAAATGCATCCATAGGAGCACCCAACGGGCAGCAACTGACTTTTTGTTATGAAATTTTGCGGTTTTCTCCCGAAAATAAAAACCACCGAATTTTCGGTACACGAAAATCAAGTTGCAAAAATCCGGGGAGTTTTTGGTTTCCAGGGTGGCTAAGACTGCTAGGGTCCCTCCTGTACAAGAATCCTGACGCCCGAACGCACCCACCAAGGATTTAGAAATTTACACCCCTGTCCGTGCTCGTGCTGTGTCACTGCACCCACCAGCGCATCGAGCGGGAAACGAAAAATTCTATGTTGTTTCACTGGAAAACGTTTGCCATCAAAGGCTTGGACTGCACAAAAAAAGGTGACCATGATATAAGCTTCCTCATTTTTCCGCTCGTTTGTTTGTTTTTCTTAACCCTGGGATGTTATTGTGCAAATGTATGTATGGTTCACTGAGCTATTTCTCGAAATGGGGAAGTAAATTTGCCGAAATCTGGGGGAATACAGTAGCATTTGTGTGGTATATACCAATTTAGGCTCAATTGACAGGCCTACGAGGGCCTGTCGATGTCCATGTCTATCGATGTCGATGTCCTGCAGCCCATATTGGCTGCATACTTACCAACATATTTCTGGTTGACTAGCTTATTTGTGAACGTTACAGTACCATGTTTTGATCTAGTCCTTTTCTCAGCTGACTTTTTCCGTCATGTTAGAGCTCATTCAATGGGTCTGCTTCGCAAATCGCTTCGCAAACATCCCAGAGGAGTCGCCTTTTATTCACAGCACACGTCAAACATTAACAGATAAATAGTGTGGGACTGGGACCTGGACTTGGGACTAGTTAGTTGGAGGGGTACTTGGGAGCGGGGGCAGGGTACTTGGGCGCCGGGGCGGGGTACTTGGGCTCGTACTTGGGGTACTGGGCCTCGCCCTCGTACTGGACGTCGGCCACGAAGCCGGCGTCGCCCTCCGACTTGTAGGTGACGGTCTGGATGCGGCCGTCGGGCAGGGCCACGCGGTAGCTGCCCTGGGTCAGGTAGCCGTCGCGGGCCTCCTCCTGGCTGAAGTCGGTGCCGGTGTACTGGTCGGAGACGTCGTAGCCGTACTTGTACTTGGGGGGTTCCTGCCGGGAAACAGATGTCGTCAGAGGCTGCGTGACCCTGACAACAGGGCGAGCCGGAAATACGCTGCATGCGTTGTGGAAAAAAGCACGTTTTCGTCTTAGCGGAAATAGTTTAATTTGCCAAAGAAACGTGACGTGCTCAGAAATATGGTGGTGCTAAGCATGACAATGGCAATACAAGAGTGAATCATAGACAGAGTAAGGTAAGAGCTAACGATGAATTTCAGTCAGGATGTGGAGACGAGTGGCTGTTGCTCTCGGTGTCCGATGATCGGCCCAAGTAGTGGTGCAAGGCCTCAGCACGCCCCGCTGGACGCTGGAGGAGCTGTTTTCCCGGTACTCACGGTGGGGTTGTATTCGGCCGGCTTGTACGCCGGGGCCGGGTACTTGGGAGGCGGTGCCGGGTAGGACGGCGCCGGCGCCGGGTACCGGGGAGCAGGCGGCGGGCCCTCGGCGGCCACGGCAGCGACCAGGGCGGCGACGATCAGGACCTGCGGCAGCGGTGGCGGGGGTCAGCGGCGCCGCTCCCCGACTCCGTGACGAGCGGGCCCACACCGGAGCACCGGACCAGGAGCGCACAGACGGCCGGCTGGCCGCCGACTCAGACCCGTCCCACTCGCCGCTCTCCGGCGGCCGCGTACCTTCATGTTTCTCGAGCTGGAGCGACTGATGTCGTACGGCCGGGCCGTGCCGGGCTTATATACGGGGCGGCGGCGGCGGTAGCGTCGGGCGGCCGCTCTCCGGGCACTCCCGGCCGTGCCCCGGGGCGCCGGCCGCCGACCTTGCCGGTTACGTCACCGGCAGCGACGGCCAACCGTCGGACCAGACAACAGCCGGCAGAGCCACTGACGAAACCAGGTCAGCCGTCCCCCTCCGACCCCGGCAGCGTCACCCGCCCGGGCTCATCAGAGACGGCGGCACCCGCCCGGGCTCATCACCCGCCCGGGCTCATCAGAGACGGCGTCACCCGCCCGGGCTCATCAGAGACGGCGTCACCCGCCCGGGCTCATCAGAGACAGCGTCACCCGCCCGGGCTCATCAGAGACAGCGTCACCCGCCCGGGCTCATCAGAGACAGCGTCACCCGCCCGGGCTCATCAGAGACAGCATCATCCGCCCGGGCTTATCAGAGACAGCGTCACCCGCCCGGGCTCATCAGAGACAGCGTCACCCGTCCCGGTTCATCAGAGGCAGCGTCAGCTGCCCCGAACTCATCAGAGAGGCAGCATTTCAGGGCAATCTTCCAGTGGCGCCGCTGACTCCAGCACTGCAGGACATGTCTCTCGGATGGAGGGATAGTTCTGCGCAAGAGAACCATCTTTGTCCGCTCAGCGCGTTGTCTTGGCACGGGGGATTGTTTCTTTACGTAAGTCACAGGATGGTGGATCGCTTGATTCGATGCTTTTGCGCGGTTGCGGCTGTGGGACAACAGAATCTAAAGACAGCGGAGTCAAAAGAATCCCTGTGCAGAACCATATCAAACATAAACTCAAGGAAAAGTTATTGCAAATCGAAGTGTCAGCAAGACATCAGCGGTGAATCAGTGTTTTACGTGACATGATTAATGTTTAGTCCGTTTGCATCAAGACATTCCAAGAGTTTCTCAAAGCCAAGTCACACATACGTACGTCCGTTGAAATGTCACTAGCAGCCGTTACACGCCGGACCGCTTCGTCTTAGCGACAGGTTGGCTGGCATGCGCACTGGGAAGACTATAATCATTGATTTCTAAATAGGCGTGTCACGTAGAATCTGGATATTTCAGAGAGCGCCATCAAAATTAAAATCGCATTGATCCTTCTCTGCAAGGAGGAAAACTTCATAGGTAAGAACCCCCGCTGGCAAAGGCCTATCAATTCATGTCGAAATGCTGGTGCCTTTCATAACCCTTTCATTAATGTATGTTCCGAAGAAATGTGATCAATCATCGTCGGCGAAGATAAAGTTAACATATATTAGAGGACGTAATAGGATACAATGTAATAAGACATTTCGCACTATATATGAATAGCCAAAGCGCGTAAAATGAAAGAAACGATAGAAATATGCAAAATAAAGAAATACGGGAAATGCACGACAGTACAGAATTTACAAAATATACAAAATGATATGAATATGGAAAATAATTAGTACATAAGCACACAGTAAACCATCTGCAACAACAGGCCAAAAGACCCATTTAGCTTCATGGTTCCTAAAATTGTGAGATGGCTCCTTAAGCCCTAATGTAGTTGACGTCATCAGTCGCTATCAAGGTGGCGCATTTGTTTTTAATGTAAAAATTGTAACTGACTGAAGTTTTCCCACGATTACTTTAACTGGAAGTACTCACAGCGATTTTTAACGGAAATGAGCAATATTTAGGGGTCGCGCATCGACCTTGAAAATGTTATAACCCCAAAGTGGACCAATTAGAAGGTTCTTTCTGAAACGAAATAATTCATCAAGTAGCTACATTTTCTGAATCCTCTGCATTCAAGAAGTCGTCCCGTGTACTTCTTAAGTTCGTAGAACACTTGCTTTAGGCGCGATATCAACCTGGAAGCCGCAGTATATACTACTCACGCATAACACGTACCTGACCCAGTGCCGAAAACAAGAATATCATCTCTAGACACGACCAGGAGGTGACATGGTGCTGCTATTACAACAGGAGAGATGAACATCTATTTATTGAGATTATCTGTGATGTGTGCCGCCTTCGTGCCCCCGGGCTACACGCGCCTCTGTGCGCCGCGAGAGGATGATGTTATAGGTGCCGGCGGCGGCGGCGGCGGCGTTGATCGGCCGGGAAGTCTGAGTGGGGCGCGGGGAGACCGGTGGAGACCGGTGAACCTCGAAGTAACGGGTAGGAGTAGTGGGATAGGTAGGTTGGTAGGACCTCATAGTAATAATAGATAAAGGCTCAGCTAAATACCGGGAGAAAGTCTCGGAATCTGGACAAGCTATGGGACATCGAAGTTCCCGATGCTATGGAAGAGATAAGAAGAAACTGACTGTTCTCAAACTATGCCGAAAAAGAAGACGCACAATTTTATGAGGATTGACGGGGCCCCCGTCGCGCATCGATGAATACGAACGAAAAAGTGTTTCTTACCAAGAGAAAACGGCAGCTGTCAAGACAATAACCGGGAGCGTCATTGACTCTCTTCTCGCTTTCCTGCAGCGAGCGCCATTCTTCCCACAGTAAATCCCGCTTTCTTTCGCAATTCTGTCGTCGTCTTTAAACGCACCATGCTTCAAAACGTCAGTACATTTTCCAACATGCCTTTAAACGCGGTCTTCTCGTCCGAAACGTCCTGAATGGCATGAGGAAGTACTGGAGAACCTGGCGCTTGGTTGGCAATCTGGCGCCACAGATCGAGGTAGTCGGCTGACCAATTAAGATTACGTCTGTGGCTGACCTAAGAGAAAGTGGTGTTGTCGTTGGTGCTTTCACGCGTTGCTCTTTCGCTGAACCGGTAACCCTTCCCACTCCTATTGTTGTCGATTTATCCACTGTAAAGGCTTTGCTCATCAGACAAGGACCAACCGCCTTAGTTGTTCCACAGACCCATACAGACCCCACCAGGGGCGTCGATTTGTATTTTTTTTCGGGAGGGCCCTGGTCCACCCAATGTTCACTTGGGCCCCTCCAGTGTTGGTTTGGGCCCCTTCAATATTTTCTGCCGATTTTAAAAGGAAATGGGTAAAAATAACGAAAGAAACGGGCGCAATAAATAAAAGATTAGCAGAAGGTATAGAATGAAAATGATGTATCTATCTTTCTATGATATGTATATATATATATATATATGTATATTTATATACATATACATATATGTATATATGGAGATGTACGCAATTTTTACTTGGAAAATAGTAGAAAAAAACTTTAAAATTTCCATTCATCAAAATAACGTAGGCCAATTCCGTTGAGAAATCCACATTTGGGGGGAGATTAGGTTGTCTTTGATGGGTGCGCCGAGCCCTCGGCTCGGCCCACCTAATCATTTACAGAAATTGACGTCCCTGGACTCCGTTTCACACGAACAGTTCGCAAAACTCGACTAAGTGAGTAAGTACGCAGAAAACTGATGTCGCGGGCCGCCGCCACCCGGCGTATGTTCAGCTCCGGGGGATGCGAAGGCGACAAACCTCGCACCATCACCCTCTGCCTACTATTACTGGGAGATCTTACCTGCCTACATATCCCACCACTCCTACCTGCGACTTCGAGGTCTACCGGTCTTCACCGGTCTCTCCGAGCCCCATTCAGTCTCTCCGGCCGATTAACGCCGCCGCTGGCATCTGCAGCACAAACCGTTCGCAGCGCACAGAGAACGCCTACAGTCTCGGGGGTATGAGAGCAGCACACCTCACAACAATTTTAGCAGATAGATACTCAACGTTCCTGTTGTAATAGCAAAACCATGCAACCTCATGATCGTTTTCAGGGAAGATATACTTGTTTTCGGCACCAGGACAGTTATATGTTGTGCGTGAATCGAATGTAGGTCAGCCTCTAGGTGAATGTAACTTCTACACCTCGTATTCTACGAACCTGGGAAGTCCATGGGACGCCGTCTTTCGTCGAGATGTTTCAGAAAATGCGACTACATGATTAGTTACCCCAGTTCAGTAGAGAAATTGCTAAATGACTCCATATGATCCAAGACTAACATTTTCATTGTCGTTGCTCGACCACTTAATGTTGTTCAGTTCCGCTAAAAATCGCTGTGTGTGCTTTCAGTGAACCAAATCATGGGGAAACTTGGTCAGCTACAATTTCAAAAATAAAAATTAAAAATAAAACATGCGCCACCTTAGGCTAATGAATCCGACTTGATGCACGGCGATTATAGGTACTAAATACTTTAAACTGAGTTAGCATATGGGATATAATACGGGACAGAGTTGAGTCGAAAAGTGGTCACACGGAGAGAAGAACATTAAAGTTTATCTGTTTTCAAGGTTATAGGCATATGAAATGAGCAGTGTTTGTTTTTCGGCCTGAATGATACTGCTTATTACATAGGAGTAGCAACAAACGGACGAGGGACATACGCCATCTCATTTTTCAAAGGTGGAGCCGGCAACGTGACTTTTAATATCCCTCCATATTTTTCCACGGCATGAATGAAAAAAAAATATTGAGTCAGAAACAAACTGAACATAGACATTGTGCTGTTTGCATTCTGCAGATACCAAGTTATTCACTTAGAAAGTATGGAATATAATACAATAAAAATTCAAACTGAAGACTTTTTTGAGGGCTGCAGGATTTTAAACAGCATTACCCTAGGGCAGTGATCTGTCCCATTGGCTTCCTAGTTGCATAACAAATCGAAATGTCCCGGAAAGTTAGCTTCAGGGAAAACGATCTTGAGGTGCATGATGTAATCGCAGATGTAATCGTGCATGTAATCGCTAGTGCAAAGTATCCCATCTTTTTGTATCGACAGCACCTGCCTTTTAGCAGCCTGCAGAACACCAGTTATCGGCAAGGATATTATAAGTTAGTATCGTATGCTGGTGAATGACATCTCGTTTCTCCTATCGCCGCAGAAAGGGTGGAACGATCTTTCGGCAACAGCCCCATTTACGATCCTTTTGCTGGCTTTGTTTTTTCCTGGTCTTCTTTACGTCCGGATAATGTGTCTAGGTAGGCATGGGTTGTGCAAGCATAACTGAAAAGACATGTATACAAGCAAAAAATGCCCGTCTGTTTTATGGGTCTTCAGCATGTCCATGGTCACCATCTTTCTGGAGACAAATTTATCTGCGGATATGAAAAAAGCTGAATGTTGGGCCAAAGGGTTAAAACACATGATCTGTTGCGACTGGGGTTTCAGGGAGTCAGAGTGTAAATGGTTAGCGTTGGGAAATCTAAACAATCGCTCCTAATGTCCTGGACCGGGATGTTGTCAGAACCAGAAACATATCCTCAAGATCCGAATCCTCGTACCACAGGGAAGGTGGTACGTCTGCGTCGGCCACCAGCCGACACGAGCTGCGGACCGGCCGGCCTCGTGGCGCCGGTGAGAGTCAGGTACGCGGCGCGACGCGACGCGGCGCGGCGTGGCGCGGCGCGGCGCGACCGCAGACCCTCAATCGCCAACAATGACCTCATCGATAATGGCGGTGCCGTCTGCGCGCGCCGGCGACGTAATGACCTCCCGCCGGGCGCTTGCCGTTTCCTAACCGGCGCCGGCGGCCGGCGGCGCTGGCCGCCTTCGGCGGAGGTCATCCCTCACGAGGCGGCGCCGCCGAAGCCGCGCTAAACAGCACCTGGGCCGCGCCGACCGCGCCACGCCGAGAAAGGGTGAGACCGCGCCACAGTTCGGCCGCCCTGGTGCAAATGACTCCGATGAAGGTGACCGGACCAACGGACTGGGAGACCCGGCCGGGACTGCGAGACCGGGACAGCGGACTGGGAGACCGGGACGGCGGACTGAGAGACGGAGACAGCGGACTGGGAGACCCGGCCGGGACTGCGAGACCGGGACAGCGGACTGGGAGACCGGGACAGCGTACAGACCAACACCAGGCCGAGACCATCGCGCCAGCGAGCACGAAATACCTAGAATGAGAATCGTTCTAAGATCATTGCTGGCTAGGAACCGATTTTGTCGAGAACAAAAGGATCTCACAGAGGCCTGAGATAAAGAAGGGCAAGGCAGGCTTTGACCAACAGATGGCTAGTTAGCCGGACCACGTTAGTTCCATAGCCAGGGCTCGGCCGGTCAGGCGGCTGTTTCAGCTTTCCGGACGTGATGCTCCAATGGCAATGGGACAGGTGACGCTCACGGCACGTGACAGCCGAGAGCCGGCACGTGACGCAAACCAACGACAGACCACTGCTCAGAAACGGCAAACGTGGTTACGCCCTCGAGGTTTCCAAATGCCTGCTTCCTGGCGTCGCGTCCTTTACCGGAGCTGACAGCGAGAGCAGAATTCGTTGTAGGTCCTGTGTCAAGGTCTTTCCTTATAAATTGGCACTCGGCCACGGAGTTATATATACATATATATATATATATATATATATATATATATATATATATATATATATATATATATATATATATATACTATATATATATGTATATATATATATATATATATTCTGGTATTTCTAAACCAAAACATTTTCATATTCCTCCAGTTCTGGTTTGCTATTCGTCAGTGCTATTTGTCGTAAGCTATCCGTGGAAGAATCATTCCGCTGTGAAATGAGTTTTTTACAGATGCAGTTGCGGAATCGACAGACCTTGGTCAGGTGCCACCACCTTCGTGCCCTCTGTTGCCTGCAGGGCGCGCTACGCCGGCGCCGAGCGTCGACTTGGGAAACACAGCCAGTCGCAGTGAGAGGTCGGCTCACGCCCGGAGCGAGCCACGTGTCACCTGGGAAGAGAAACGGGGAAGTGTCGTCACGACTAGGCGCTTTCCTGCACGGATGTACGATAGGTTTTTCTGCTCCCGCAGCTAAATGACTTGACTAAATGACATCTCTTGATGACCACGAGTAACGAGCCATAACCGCGAGCTGGGGCTTCTGGAAATTTTGGCGGGAATGTTTTTTATGGCGCACTTGTTACATGCTCCACGGCAGCGGAGAACTTTGCGGCACTTACGTATTTCTCTCTCTCTCTCTATCTCTCTCTCTCTCTCTCTCTCTCTCTCTCTCTCCTTTCCCTTTCCACCTGCATCCGTCCTTAACGTTTGTCGGTGGGACTGGCGGCGAACCAAGCACACACAGGGCATAGAATGTTCTCAATGTCGTAGTCCAGTTTTTATGACGCGGGTCCGCGTTCTCCTTTTTAAGCAGTTAAGCAGGAGAATGATATCATATCCATCAGTTTTTATCATCACAGAGAATTCCATGTAATTTCCATAAGTTGTGTTACGAACCAGCCGTGGGCCTGCCCGGTAAGACCCGGAATCCTTTGAAATATGTTTGAAATGGTTGCATATACTCTCCCTCTTTCATCAATTACCTTACATTACACTGCATTGGTGATCATATCGTATCACAGATGAGATCGAGCAGCCCCATGACCGACATTTTCAACAAGCTTCACGAGGAGACTGCTCATCGCAGCAGGTGTGAGCGGCAAGATTTACCGAGCATCGTAGCAGTGAACCCCAGCGAACACTGTGGCAGTGAACTCCAGCGCGACCTATTCTAAACGCCGTGGTTGAGGCACGGTAAACGTCACGTGGCGAGGCGCCGGGGCACCTTTTACGCGTGCCGCTGCGTCGGTGTGCGGCCCGATTCCGTGGCGAGTGGGACGGCCGTCATCAGTGGAGGCGCCGCCGTTTCGCCGTGTCATTAGGGTGTCAACGCGACCGCAGCGCCGACCACCGGCGGGGGCTAGCGCCACCAGTCGGAACCCGCCGACCCCCTATTATGTCGTCGATCACTCGGGAAGGGAATTTGGTCGATACGGGTTTGAGCACTCCATTGTTTCTGTCAGTCAGACGCCGGTTGTATTGTTATTTATTTACATCGTCCAAACGTGGCAACCGAAGCTTCAGAATTACCGTCAGAGCAGGGCCAGAATGTCGGGAGGAGTGTGCGGACAAAACAGCACTCACCGCCTCGACTTTACCATCGGGGTTCGAAGAAAGGGTACCACTTTGTATAAATGACCGGTAGGGACGAGCCGAGGGCTGGGCAACTAATCCGCCCTCCCCAGAAATGATTGTCTGAACGTATTTAGCCAACCTACCTTGACTAAAGACAGTTTATAATGTTAATAATTATTTCGCTTATCATATTATCATTACATTACATTACATTACCAATTACACACATACACACACTCACACACGAGCGCGCGAACACGCACGTACGCACGCCCGCAAGTGCGCAGATATATATATATATATATATATATATATATATATATATGTGTGTGTGTGTGTGTTTGTGTGTGTGTGTGTTGGTATATATATGTATTTATATGTATATCTGAATATTTCGACGGAAGCTTTCCATAAGTCTCAATTGAATGCAAGGGCGCAACGTGCATTACAACCTTCTTTCTGAACTGACGTCCCGTATTAGGTGTCTTTTTGTCTTTGGTAAAGAGATATTAATTCTCCTAGTATTCATAGCATTGCATCTTTATTCATATTTTCTGAGCTTTTGGATCTATGTAATCTATTTTCAAAAGCGCCATTTTGTCATATTTACGTCTCAGTTAAAATACAAATTCCAAAGCAGCACATGCAGTCACAACAAAAACACTACCATTCAGGAGATATTTGAACAGTTGCTCTAATAAATGGACACGTTTCTACGACCACACAGTTGATCTACCTGTTTACATTCTGCTCATGTTATGGTTGCTTCTGTTCACGTCATCGTCACCTGGAACAGTTCCAGAGCGATTCACAAATGCATTTGTTTGTTAACCCGTCCCCGACGGGCGGGGGGGGGCGGTTGACCACTCCTGAAGTTCTTCCAAGATTGCAAGAGAACGAACGAACCCAGTGGCACGAAACCATGTGTATCTTTTGCTAGATCATTTTTACACCTTGCGTCCAAATTTTGCTCTCAGGTCAAATAAGGTGTAAGTCCTAGTTCAGGTCAAGTGGACCTATGTCCAAAAACGTTGAGCGCCCTGTATTTTTTTTGGAAAACATAGTATCACATTAGTATTTTTTAGGGAATAATGGTGTTGAATGATGCAACAAATCTGCTGTCTCAGAATTTTCAGAATTTTCCGGGACATCAGTCTGAGGTCAACCCCATTTTCAAGACGTGTCGTCGTTTTTTTCGGGATTTAACAAACGTTTTTAAACATTTTTTTGGTGCGGGATGATGCAGACATTCATTTTCCGTCAATGGACAAAGTATCAATGACTTACAGCCATTGATCTGAGGTCAGATCACAAATAACTGTTATGAGCCAAAACGCACCGCCGTCAGAATCGGTGATGAAGTACTAAGAACAGGTGAAAAATGGCAGAACTGACTCGCACAGCCTAAGAGTAGTACCGAGAAGTTTAAAAAGTTTCGAAAAAATGCATGTTTTGGAAATAAACAGATTCTCGCGAATAAAGCTCTGATAATTGTGTAGATTGATAACTAATGAACTTTTCCAAAATTTTAATCAGGAGAAACCACCATAAGAACCATTAGGATCAATAAATATTACATGGGAAGGCCTATGTCGTGAAAATAGAGGAGCACTAAATTAGTTCTCGTCAGTTTCATGCCGCGTTCGGCTACGGTGCCTACCGGCAGTCGGCACGAAAATCGCCGGGGTCTTTAACTCAACATTTCTGCGTATATATTAAACAAACCAGAGAAATTAGACGTGTATCGGCATCTGCGGACTTCTACCTGTTCGTAGGTGCATTTACCAAGACTTTATGAATTACAGCCCTTGAGATCCAGGGAGGGACGTTAATTTCTGTAAATGATGGGGGGGGGGCGACGCGGGGCCCTCGACAACCTAACCTCACCTCAAATGTGGGTTTTCAACGGATTTAGCCCACTTTATTTTGACCAGCGGAAATTCATAAGTTTTTTCGTTATTATTTATTAAATAAAAAATTGCATCTATCCCCGTGTACATAGGTATATATATAGATAGAAGATAGAAAAATAGATGCATCGCTTTAGACTTCATTCCTTACTTTCTGACCATCTTCTTCTTACTGCGGCCGTTTTTTTTCATTATTATTACTCAGTTCCCTTCAAAATCCACAGAAAATATTGGGAAGGCCGAAAACCAACATGGGGGGGGGGGCAAATCAACAATGAGTGGGCTAAGGCCCTCTCAAAAGAAATAAATCGACACTCCTGGATCAAGGCCGCTTCTCGGTTTTATGAGGTTCGCTGTGAAAAAAAAAACATATATAGGGCGTAAATGGGTTGCATATTATCAAAGAAGTAAGAAGTAAGAATGAAACTTGTTTCAAGTTCCATTTGTCACGAGCTTTCCAACGGTGTGCCTATTTTTATCGCGCGACCAGCCGTTCGTGAGTTATGGGGGGCGGTCAACCGGCCCCCGTCGCGCGTGGTCGGCGCCGACTGCCAATCGAGCATGGTTTAAGAGCGGGCTGCTTCTCACATATGAAGAGGGCTTCGATGATCGGAAATCGTCTTTTGTCATTGACTCGTTTGAGCACCTTGGCGTTCTCCGCGAGAATCTCGCGCGTCAGTTTTCGGTGGTGTGAGGGGACCATGTGTTGGCTGGGTGCTCCCTCGTGCAGATGCATCGTGAGACGGCGTGGCAGGATCTTACTTGTCGTACGAATGCAGTCTCCATTGTGACTAAGTTGACAGTCTTCGTATGAGCATTGTAATTGGTATGACAGACTTCATGGGTACTCTACAGAGACTTCGAGTCCTGGTCAGGCTGAGCTTAGCGTTGGACTCTGTGCGGTCGACATTGGTGTCAATGGTCTGGTGCGGTACTCGCTGGTCGACTCTGTAGGATGGCGACATTTGATTCTTGCAGCAGAGACGTACGTTCTGATTTTGCTCGTGTCGTCGGTGGAGGTGTTGATGTTGATATATCTGATTTTGGCCTCGAAGTCTACATTGATGTTGGTGTGGCCGATGTCGACGAGAATCTGTTTGCAGCGACTCAGTTCTGGCTCGTGCAGGTCCAGTTGGAGCAGTACTTCAGTCTCCCACGGATGAGCGAACGGATGACACTGGTACTGTGTCGTTTAGCGTACTCACTTGCTCCATTCATGCATTAGCCGGGATTTGTGGGCTTGCGGTACGCCCTGGTTTCCAGTGCTCCGTTTTCTTGTGACATGTCACAGTCTAGGAAGGGGATGTGGTTGTCGATGCTGAGGTCGGTGGTGAAGCGAAGGCATGACCCATGTTCCATGGCTACTTGAAGGACTTGCAGATGTTCGTCATCCCGTACTCTGACAAAGATGTCGTCAGTGTAGCGGCGATAGACGGTCCGTTTGACGCTGTAGTGGAGTAGCACGTGGCTCTCCAGGTGGCACATATACATGTTGGCAAGCAGGCACACCAGTGGTGACCCCATGGCTGCGCCATCGACTTGCCGGTACAGCTTGCTGTTTGAAAGGGTTCTTCGGCCGTAAAGGTCTTGAGAAGGTTTTCCAAGATGTTCTTGGGACCCTGAGAAGAGGTATGACAGAATGGCTAAACAGCGAGCTGAGAATGAACTTGAAGGTCTCTTGTGCAGGTACGCTTGTGAAGACACTCTCCACATTCTGGAGACGCTAGAAATCCGAAAGATTACTGGTTTGTTATGACGTATTGGAACTCATAAGTGGACTTCAGGCAGTGCTCGGAGGGCATGTAGGGCGCCGTCAGGATGTTTGGCCAGTTGGTAGGTCGGCGTAGGTATATGACGTGCGGTCGATCTTAGCGGATGTCCTACTTTGTGAGTTTTGACGTTGCCGTATGCACAGCCGGGTTTACGGCATCGAAGACAAGAGCAAAACCAGAACGCACCTCTCTACTGCAAAAATCAAATGCCTCCATCCTACGCAGTCGACGAGAGAATGCTGCTTCCCACCAACACTATCAGTGTCGACTGCACGAAGCCCAGCACCAAGCTCAGCCAGACCATTTGTTACCGAAAGGCCAATGTGGGCGGTCTCATCTCGAGAAGTAACATAGCTAAGACTGGAGCCCTCTGAAGAGTACCAATGAAGCCTGCCATGCCAGTTCCAATACCCATTCAAAGACTGTCAGCTTCGTCGCACTGGAGACTACATTGGTACGACAACTAAGACCTTGCCACGCCGTCCGTCTCACGATGCACCTGCACTAGGGAGTATCCAGCCTACACATGCTTCGGGCACACCGCCGAAAACTGACGCGCAAGGTTCTAACGAAGGACGCCAAGATGTTCAAACGAGTCAAAGACAAAAGATGACCACCGATCATCGAAGCCCTCTTCATACGTGAGAAACAGCCCGCTCTTCGTTCAGGCAATTTTGTTCGTGCGTCACTCTGGAACTGTTCCAGGTGACGGTGACATGCACAGAAGCAGCTGTGACATGAGCGGAATGTGAAGAGACAGATCAACTTGGTGATCGTAGAAATGTGTCCGCCTGGCAGCGAAAATGTTCAGCTATCTCCTGAATGGCAGTATTTTAATTGCTACTGAATGTGACACTTTGCTATTTGCATTTTATATGAAACAGAGATATGACGAAATGGCACTTTTGAACATGGGTCAGGTAGACCCGAAACGATAAGGAAACACCAATAAAAGTGTAATACTAAGAATATTGGAGCACTGATATTCTCCCTACCAAAAACAGAAAGAAACCTAATACGGAACACGATGTGCGTAAAATATACATCATAGTGTTCCTGCTGAGACGCTGGATCGAAAACCCCTTACATGGCCCGTCTCAGGTCATAGGTCATGCACTGTCAGAAACAGCATGGCTTAGGTGGGAATGACACTGCAGCCCCTTTCGTGGCCTCGGGGTTCTGGCGACGGTGCCTTTCGGCGACTTGTAACAGACACCGCTTTTGCATTTCATCCCTCGTCAATAACTCGTTTTACTCTTAGATAAGGGCTACACCTCACTCGGCGAAGTCGTTCACCATTGCGAGACCTCACAGGACTTCCTCGGGACCCGTGAAGTCAGGTGCTGTCTCCCAGTCAGCGAGGTCGGCGGCAAGGAAGTCCGTTTTGATCCTGTGGGTCTTCAGGATTCCCAGCGACTTTGCCGTGATGAGGTTCCGCGATGGTCTTTCTGACGGGAACCTCCTTTGTCGCCGCATCCGTCTACGTTCGCCGAGGCGGACTCTCCGGTCCCTATTCGTGGAGAGCCGCGACTATTTCATTCTTCACCTCACACGGCGCGATAAGCCAGGCACGTCCTCGTCAAAGACCGACAGACCGACTATTACTTCGCTGAGGTACCAGAGATGATTGGAGAACGTCTTAAAGGTCATCTTGGGGATTTCAACACCCTCGTAGCTGATGAATCCCAGCGAACGACGGTGGAGCACAGAACCACGCCCTGACGTACAGAACAGCGATAACAGTGATGAAACGTTTGAGTGCCACCTATTCATTGGGAGTCAGGAAAAACTGGTCGCAAAGCAATAAGATCTTAGTCCCGTAGATCATGCATCCCATTCATCTGGCACGTTGGAGAGCACCTGCTTGGAGAAACTGGGCTCCCAGCGGAGGCTTCTCGCCAAAGAGGACAGTCGTGAGCTTCAAGAGCTCACGATTATCATCATGTTGCTGGATTTCGGCCGGCTTCTCGCGGCAGAAGGCGACGAAACGAATCAAAATGTTTCGACGACTGGTGGCTCCAGGTCTTCACTCATCATGGGTTTAAACTTGCTCCGATCAGTGGCCCTCTACTCCGTTTTGAATCGCTTGAACTAGGAAATCTCCGGTCCCAAAGAGGGATCGAAACACGTGGAGAAAGCCGCCTGTCCCACCAGTTCGAATGTATCATGACGACAAGCGAAGTGAAGGAGCTGACGCCCAAGACACCGTTGAAGAAGCTTGCAGGTTCCCTGCCCTTGTCCAATATTGCTTATATCCAGTATCCCGACAACCTTATCCGAGACCTCTCGGTCTTGTAGACCATGCGCGACAGCGCCGGCTGTCGATGCGCCAGTTCCGCTCGAGAGCTTCGGAACACCGATGGGTTTGGCGACAACTCCTGGACTAGTTGCAACGAGAGGGAGTCGAACTATCTTCTCCTTTGCCATCGCTGGGTAACAGTTTGCCGCCCCAGCGGACCACCAGCTTTGGTGGCACGGAGAAAGAATACCGGATTTCCTCCGCAGTGGCTCTCCTCTGCGATCTGCGCGACCGCCTGACCGAGCTTCTGTTGATCTCCAGTCCAGAAGAGCCGTGGCCAAGGGACCGAGGTCGTTGCCGCTAGGAGGTGAACCTCAGAGCGATCACTGGGCTTGGTCCGATTGAAGGCTACTGCCAGACCAGTGAGATAGCGTAACAATCATAATTTTGCAAAGGTTACGTGAAACGCCGGTATTACATGAAACGCCTAATTTTTTCCGGAAATGCTGGATTCCGCCAAACGCCTACGACATGGACATTGCATTAAGTTTGCCCTCAGATGCTTTCGAGAACCTTTTCAAAGTATTTTAGTAGATTTATGTAAGACGCACTGAAAAAACTGTATGCGCAAGTCATCCATTTTGATCAACATTTATCACTGTTACATAAACCCCGAGCAAGCTAACATGTGTGTTTGCATCTGTAGCGCGCAAGCGTTCTGCTTGTTTGGAGAGGGAATATTGCGCGAAATGAGGCCTTCCTTTTCATAGTACCGATGAATTATTGTTAGGAACAGCACTCGGCGTCCGGGGTCGTTCCCCTCCCTCATCCCCACTCGCCTCGGGTGGCTTCTGAACGTGTCGCGTCAGCCGCCGCCGCCGTCAGCTCGTGAGAGCGGTCAGCTCCCTTGCGACTTCCCAGAAGGCGCACGAAGGGGGAGGGCAGTGCGGGCGTCGCCGGTGAGCGCTTGTTGGCTGGCCGCTGCGTCTGGTGTGTGCATGAACTGCCTCTATGGTAGATTTTCCAAGCGTTCTCAGATGGCGGGATATTTAAGGATCGCCCGCGGCGACCTGTGTCATTGCAGAGCATTTCTTGGCACCTTCTATACCGGAAGCCTGCGGCACTAAGTCGTGAAAGAAAGGGAAAAAAACGAAAATTGGTTGATCGGTGTTCCGGCCAAATCGGTGCCAGGAAACAAGCTGCCTACGTGGGGAGAAGAGCTACAGCGGTTTTTTTCAACTTCACCGTGCGGATAATTTGCCCAGAGAGAGGCCGAAACATAGACCGCCAAGTGATGAGGGTGTGGAACGAAGCCCGCGTTCCCACTGCACCGGAACGGAACGTGATAACGAAGTTCAACAAGGCGTTTAGCCGATACCGAGCTGTCCTGAACGGCAGATGCAGGAGCTACATCCCGCAAACAAAGGAAAGGGAGTTTAATCAACCTTGGAGACCTCTTTCATACTGGCCATATTGGCGCCATGAAGATCATCAAAATTCAAGATGACAAAGGCTGCCTTCAGTCGGAACGGAAGGCAGGTCGCCGAGGCTTCATAGCGGGAGTCGATAAGTTTCTTTCTGGGAAGGAAGAGCGAGCTCGGCAACGACAACAGCAGGCCGCAGAAAATGTCCGTCGTCAGACTGAAGGGCAAGCCAAAACAGGAGGCAACTGCCCAGCTGGGATCCTCGTCTACCCACAGCAAACAACTGACGGATGGTGATGACCCGCAGCCCTTCGCCATGCCCTCTCCGTCGAATCGGTCCTGCAGAAAAGCCAAAGAACATCGTCACTCCTGGTCTGGCAGTAACCCTCGATCGGACCAAGCACAGGGATCGCTCTGCGACCCACCTCCTAACGGCAACGACCTCGGCCCTCGGCAAAGGCTCCTCTGAGCTGACAATCAACAAAAGCTCGATCAGGCGGTGCGCTCCTTTGTCCGCAGAGCAATGAAATACTGCACAGATTGGAAAGCCTTCATGAGGAGCTGCAACGGACCAAGCAAACTCTGATGTACAACAGCTTCAACAACACAGAGATTGAAAGCGGAATCAAGAAACAATTGGATCGTCATCTTCAACAAATTCCGCCCAAGGTCAAGGAAAACAACGTCAACCGTTATTACTATATATATCAGTATATATATCAGATATCACTGTATATATATATCAGTATATATCACATAAATATATATCACAGATATACTATATATATCAGTGTATATATATATATATATATATATATATATATATATATATATCAGATATCTCTGTCATACAAAGTGGACGAAAGAGTACTCAGAAACATTATTCACAGAACATTTTACCCTCTGACAAAGATAACAAACCCAACATCATCATCTACTTATAAAGTACGAAAACCAGCCATCTTGTCATAAAAAAACAACGTAACGAAAGACTTCAACCAACTCAAATGCACCAACATCACATATAACTTTACTTGCCCTCACGAGGACTGCCGGCTTCATCGCTGCACACTACACTGTTGTCATCATTACGACCCTCCCACGACGCTTGGCCATGCACCTCAGAGATGGAGCTCCACGATAACGCATTAGCCTGGAGCACAAGACACGCTCACGACCGACTACCTTACTTCTAACGCAGTCATCTTAAAATCATCGGCGGATCGTCGGAAGCTCATGATACAGAAGCTCTGATCCATCGTGAAGATCCAACGTGACCGACCAAAACTGAATCGACGGATCAACTTCTGTATCTCCACGGAGCTATTCGGCAATGACTGCGCAGAATCTTCGCCTCCATCAAGCATGGTGTACGCCTCCTGTGTATCGCTCTTTTCTATGTTCATGTACTTCCTGCGCTCTTTTGTAATTCATCGTGTATTTGTCTTATCTCGATTTAAATGGCAGCCACACAATGTCCAGTGTTCGTCATTTAATTGCTCCAGCTTGTACCACATATAATGTAAAATATTCCTTATCAGTGCTCAACCTGTTTTACGTGCTCCGAAAATCGTTAACGTCACCGAAAAGTCCGTCAAAATAAAATTCGAAATCGAGGGAGCCGAAAGCGTGCTTTGAACATTTCTAGCGAGTGAAATTTCATACGTGGCGGTCGCTCGGAAAAAAATCGGATCGCGATGTTTGCCCGTCAGTCAGTCAGTGTGTAAGCTTTGGAGCGTTTAGTGCCCGAATGCGCCAACCGATCGCGAAACAAGTGGCACCATCGGGTGCGCCGCATTGGCGGACAGATTGCGGTGCAGATTTCGAAGCGATTCATGGCGTGGGCACGTGCCACGTGGCGTGAGCCGGACCTCTGCAGAATTCAGTCAATCGCGGATACAGGTCAAATGACGGATACTGTTAACTCAGGACTTAGTGACAACATAGACCTCGTTTGCGGATATTCGCTTGTGATCAGCACCCACGTGTGATTCACGTGTTGATGCACAGGCTTGCGTTTCGATTTGCACACGGGGACCTCCTAGCGCCGTCAAAAATGACCTAGGCGGCTAGAATTTGGTGAGTAGATAGACCAGCACTTGGGCTATCCAGCCATACCACGTGCGTCTCTTTCACACCCCTGTGTTCCTTACGGGCCAATGTCGGGACACAAACGGCGCAGACTGGTGCGCTGATGGCTTGGAAAGGCGGTCGGGCAGCTGAGCGATCAATCTCGATGGATTCAAGTCAAAATGGGAGGTGGAGCTTGCACGTGAAACGCAAGGTGCCCAAGAATACCACTCCTTCTTCATTGCCGCAATAGTAGCGCACTCCCGGGTGTCCGAATCGTCCTCGTCGAATTTTACAAAGAATGAACGCATATTTATCGACTCTGGCTTGGTATTAAATACCAAGCCAGAGTCGATCCAACAACCAGAGCCAGGTCCAAGAAGTCCAACAACATCATGTCTTGACGCCCAAAATCTGTGGGCAATAACAGGAAACATGACGGTCTTACAAACTGATTCGTAGTAATGAAGAAACAGGGCCAGAAACGTTTCCCATTGTCAAAAAGTAGTTTAATTTTTCAAAGGTCAAGTCAGGTCAGGTCTTGATTTGATCTTTAAGATCTGTCGCAGAATGTAAAAATTATGTACTAGCAGCTACCAAAAATGTCACGCTTCTTGTTCTCGTTTTTGCGGAATGTTTAGAAAACCTGAGGTGTGCAGGAGACTCCACCGTGAGTAAAGGTAAAGGCTTCTATCAATAGCACAGCAAAGTACAATCAATGGTGAGCGGTAAAACCCGTGATGTGCTTGCGCCGCCATTTAGTGGCAGAAATGGTAATTAGGAACTATTCTCGTGGAAGATAAATCGCCCCTGGTGATGTTCTTTTTAAGGAAGAAGTAGTTATACAAGCAAAAGGATAAAATACAACATATGTCCTTCCATGTCCCTATTTCTTACCACTCGGCTATCCTCTCGAGCATAGACGCAGCCAAAGGGGGGGGGAGGCCGGCCCCCTCCCCCTAAGGATCGCATTTTTGTGAAAACCATTGCATATCGTCTTTCCGGCAGGCGGTTTCCGGATGATTTCAGTTCACACTGAGCTCCGCCGACCCCCCCCCCCCTTAAGAAAACCCTAGCTGCGCCCCTGTTTTCAAACACTCGGGCATGTGTAAGACCGCAAGAAATTAACAATGTGCAGCCTGTTTCATTTATTATGCTTCCTTGATTTTCAGGTGAGGTAAGAACCTGATCCAGGGGCGTTGGAACTCCTTTAGAGGCGGAGGGGCGTGAGGGAGGCAAAGAAGCGTTCAGGTCAAAGTTTGGGGTTGCACTTGCTTCCTGTCACCCCCCCCCCCCTTCCCGCGTCCCTGACCTTGTCTGATTTTAGTTTAGGGACCAGGGGTGTCGATTTGTATTCTTTTGAGAGGGTCCTGGCTCACCCAATGTTGATTCTGGGCCCACCCAATGTTGGTTTGGGCCCACCCAATATTTTCTGCCGGTTTTAAGGGAAATGAGTAATAATAACGAAAAGAATGGCCGAAATACATAAGAGATAGGCAAAAACTAAACAATAAAGTCTAAAGCGATACACCTCTTTATCATTCCATCTTCTTGCCCTATGTATACCTGTATACATGGGGATAAATCAATTTTTAATTTGGTGAACAGTTACAAAAAACTCCTAGATTTCCGTTGGTAAAAATAAAGTGGGTGAAATCCGTCAAGAAAACCATATTTGGGGGAAATTCGGTTGCCGGGCTCTCGGCTCGCCTTCCCCCCAGTCAATTACAGAAACCGACGCCCCTGTTACGGACCCCTGAAAATAAAGTGAGGAAAGTCTGGAAAGTCCTCCTAATTTGGCCTTGGTCAGGGGCCATGAATTTGCGTTCGCCCCTCCTGGACTGAATCCTGCCTACCCCACTGGCCCCGACTCGGACTAATGCCTCTGCAGCGCACTGGTAAGCGTGCAAGCCGAGATCATTGAAACAAAAGACGCGCCTTGCTGGGCACCGTCGCTGCCATCGAAGCCACAGTCGAACGGTCCCGCACCGACCAGGGAAGTGATGTCTTGGCGTCTGAGAAGCCGCTAAAATTGCGTCCCGCTGCCTGCCCAGTCTGGAAATGGTCGTCTGCTGAGCCCCCAATCTCAGCGCAGTCTGTTCTCTATTTGGTTGCAGAGCGGACACCAGCATTCCGCAACCTACCCCCCCCCCAAAAAAATCCCTGGACCTGGGTCGGTTGCAATGATTCATCTTTCGGCGGCTGGGGATGGGGGCTGGAAGCTGCCATGCTGCTCCCTTCCACCTCGTGACGATGTCATTACCCTTTCCCTTTGCTCATGATCTAAACCCGTTAATGAGTACTCGTCAGTCCTCGGAATTTCTTGCTAAATTTTTTGTTGGCCACATTGGTGACGTCACCAGCAAGCTTCTGCTACATGTTCAAGGGCGTAACTAAGTATACCTTTGGTATGGAGCTTACTGTACCAAAGAAAATCATTGGTATGCAATTCCATACCAATATCTTAACCCATTTCTGCATTTACCTTTGCGTTACAAAATCCAAGTTTCCAGGAATAAAGTTCCAGAAAATAAACTCGTTCCATGCAAAATCTGATTCAGTTCTACACCCGTCGCTATGTTCTCATTTCAACTGGTCCACAAGCTTGAAAAACCCCATTTACCATTATGCTGACATGTTTTTTTTTTATTTCACCATGTGAGAAAGCATATTGTTCAAGCACTTCACAAATCCCTTCGTTTCTCCTTTTTCGTTTCAAAATTACTTTGTGCCGGAACGCAGCGTTACAAACTAAAATAGCTGCTGGCACTTTGTTAACGTTATGACGTCTTTCGCCAATTTGTTTCTCTTATGGTCTTGGGTACGTATGCCCATAGATGTTGACAGGCAGGTAGCCAAAATTTTCCTCGAGAGGGGGGATTATGTCAAATTTCGTCTCTTTTTCTTTTTTAATATCTAATAACTGGCACCTTAATTGACGAAATTTATAGGGCAAAAGGTAGATGGTACATTGGGGTAAATATGGACACGTATCTAATTTCTGTAAGGGTAGTGGTGCATGAAATAAATCAATGAACCCTTACGACTCACATGCCTCGAAATTACAGCCTACGTTATGGGGTTTCCGAGAAAATGTCGCACTTGAATCTAAATGCCATTGCCGTTTATCACCCGGAATATAGACTGCCAAGTTCCTGAGCAAGGCCCTATGTTCTTGAGTTTCCTTGTGTGTTATAAATTTGGCGCTGACGTGACAAATGCTGTGAGCCCGTTTTTCTTTTTTTGTAGGGACTCACGGAAACGTGAACTGGCGCTGCGCTGTCATCTCGCTTCCCATCATCGCGCGAGGTTTGGACGAGATCAGCATTTGATCCCTGCCGCGGCATCAGTTTTTTTCGTGAGTGCTTGTCCGCTGCACTTATAGATGCTTCATTTAACTAGTAAAGTTAAAAAAGCCCGAATTTTGTGTTCAAGTACATTTCTACTTTCCTGTTTACAGCCAAGAAATCTTGTAATTTTACTGCAGCTTTGAGAGCTCACGAGCACTCCTGCCAGTTTGCAAATCATGTCAGAAAGGTTATCAAGGTATTTTGTCAGCCTAAATTTACCTTGAACTGAGGCAGAAAGCTGCCCCACTTGGGGTTGAATCCATAAACCTAACCTTCCTGTAAGATTTGGTTTTTTGTTTGATTTAAGCCAGTATATTTTGCAGTCCACAAAAAAATAGTTTTTGCAGTAGTTTGTGACATGGAAATGGTACATTTTTGACAGATCTGAGACAAATGTGTGACATTGGTTCTGTTGTTGTTTGTTGCTCTCTCACTTCAAGAATTGTTTTTTACCACACTGCTCCCCACTCTTCTTTTTCTAAATTTACTCTGGCCACTGATGCTAGTGATGAACCTAATCATCTGGGCAAGCAGGTTGCAGGGCAGTGATGCCACTTGGATTGTGAAGTGTACTATATTCAGGTATGAATAAAGTGACATTGTCTGAAAACGAATGAATTTTAGGCAGACATGGGTAAAGAGACAAAGAATATTTTGCTGGAATTTATGTAGGTCTAAAAATGCCCATTCTAAAGTTGGTGGTATTTTAAATGTAAATGAAGCTTATGTCTTAATAATAAGTCATTTCCCATTTGTAAAGGTATGTTTTTAACTCTGCTGTTCATTTAAGTAGCCAGCTAATAAAACACACTATTACCTGTCCAGAACAGAATCTAGCACAGAGATATTTTGTGGTCTCACAAAAGACTGATTGGATGATGCAGTGTCTCTGACCTCTGTATGTCTGAAAATCAGCTGTGGTGCATGGAGGCTGAAGGTTCATATGGTTTGCTTGGTCTCTCTGAAAACTGAATACTAAAGTCAGATGAACTGAATGCAATGTAAAACTTAAAAAACAAAGTTCAAAGTAAATTAATTTAAGTAAATTTGCCTTGGTTCTGGCTTCTGAATTGTTCTTGTCTGTGTTTAGGCACAGTAAGTGTTTTTTGCACCATGTTGGTGATGAAAGCTATAGTAGTTTTTCTTAATTCTTGCTACTGACCATTGCATCAAGGTTTTGAGTGCATGTAGTTACAATAAAGCCTGCTATGTATGTGGTATTTTAGTTAAGGCTGTTTTTTTACAGTATTGTTGACAACTCATCTCAGATTTTCATGCATGCCATAACAGAAATGTCTGAACAGTTTTATGTACTATGTTCAAACATGACCATTGTGTTAATTATTATTCATAGTTAGGACATGCAAAAGTTGAATGATTCTGGTGTGAATTATTTTACTTTTTGGTGCAAATTTTGTTTGAAAAGGGGAAAACACACTGGGATTGTCTATTTGTGGATCAAGAACAAATGCAGCAAATTGTGATATTCATGGAAGGATTTAGGCACTTCAGTTTCATTGTACAAAAGGTGAAGCAATGCTACCTAATTCTTTCATACCTTGGTAGGGCATTCTGGGCTTCATCATATGAGTAATGTTGATTATGATCCCTGTATTGCATAACCATGTCATTCATTTTGCAGAATGGAGACCTGGAAAAATGGAAAAAAATGAGTAGCATTTACCAAACATGGTTAGGATGGGTAGGTATGGATCATATCTATGGTATGGATGGTTAGGGAACAGTCGCTGCATCTATTGTCAGTCTGTGAACTCTGCAGCGCGTGCGTCTCAGGGCGGCGCGACGCGGCGCTTCGGCGGCGGCCCGTCGGCCGGGGGCCGGGCCGCGTCTCACGTATACACGGGGCGTCTCCAGACCGGACTGACCCTGACGCACTGTACCAGACTGCCGCCACTGTTTATTTATCGCCGCCGGCCGCCGCCGGTCGCCGGCCGCCGTCTGCGGCCAGTGTCCAGCACTGTTGACTGGCCGGCCGACCCGACCCCGGCCCGCCCGGCCGCACAACAGGCCGCAGTGAATGGCGCTCGGCGCTCGCCTGGTGGCGGCCGTGCGGCGCGGCCGGCCGGCGCTGGCGGCCGTGCTCAGTCGGCCGGCCGGACCGGGCTGTGGCGCGCCGCCGCTGAACCGTCGCCGGCTGGTTACAGGCGTTCCGGTCAGGATGGCGTCCGGCGACTCCGAGCAACAGGCCACCCTGCTCTCTGGCACCCAGCTGGCCAAGTGAGTGGCGGCTGGCCTCCCGTCAGCAGGCCGACCGTGGCGGAGGAAACGGACCCCCTCCCTCCCCTCCAGCTGGGTCTCACCGCCTCCGGGTTGGCGCTCTCCATTAACACTCCCCAGGTTAACACAGAGCATCCACTTGCTCGCCTCAGAGGAGACACCCTTCGCCCCAGGGGTGGCCCCCCTTCATGGCTCCCCAGCCAGCCTGAGGGCGTCAGCTCCCCCTCAGGGTCGGTGCCTCCTCTGGGGCTTCCCAGCCGGCGTCCGGATGTCAGCTGCCGGCGTCGAGGGTAACGCCTCCTCCAGGACTCGTTTGTTTCCCTTTTTGTGATCAAATCAAAGTACATTAAAAGGGATCCAGTAATGATTCATTGTGCCAGTCTTTCAGCCCAGGGCTCCGCCACGAACATCTGCCAAAAGCCTTTGAAAACAGATTAGTCGTTCTTATGTTTCCCATGTTGTTTCTCATTGATCATGTCTCCTCACCTCTCCCTTTTATCATCTCTCATCAACTTATTATTCCCCATTCAGCCGTGCCATGGTCTGCAGGTAAACACTGGCCAGACAGCAGAATGAGGAGCAGTCGGGCAACTGGCCTGATATGACTGGACCTGATCTAACCTGGGCTTGTACTGTCGTTATCGGGAGAGAGGTTCTGGAACACTGCAGGTTGAGGTGCGTTTGGGCTCCTGACCTGGCCGAGCCCGTTTCGACAGCACAGTATGGACCAGCGTGTAGCATGAGATGGAAGCTGATCCCGTCACCTAATCTGACATGGCTTGATGCGGTCGGAACTGGTATAACCGTGCCCCCTTGAGCCCATCTCAGAAGGGAAGGAAAGGCCAGCCTGCAGGGTAACGCATGAACTGGCACCTGACCTGGCCTGACCCGATCTGACCTGACCTGAGCCGGCCCGTACCGGCAGGGAGGTGCGGGCCGGTCTGCAGGAGGAGGTGCGTCAGCTGCAGACCAAGTACCCGGACTTCCTGCCGGGCCTGGCCATCGTGCAGGTGGGCGGCCGCGAGGACTCCAACGTCTACATCCGAGCCAAGGTCAAGGCGGCCAGCGACATCGGCATCAGCGCCCGCCACGTGCAGCTGCCGCGTGAGACCACCCAGATACAGGTGTGTGGCCCCCGAGCGGCCGGCCGTCTGCGCCGTGTCTGGGAGGGAGCCACCCTCCGCGGGCCGTCTGCGCCGTGTCTGGGAGGGAGCCACCCTCCGCGGGCCGTCTGCGCCGTGTCTGGGAGGGAGCCACCCTCCGCGGGCCGTCTGCGCCGTGTCTGGGAGGGAGCCACCCTCCGCGGGCCGGCGGCGGGCCGTCTGCGCCGTGTCTGGGAGGGAGCCACCCTCCGCGGGCCGGCGGCGCGTGTCGTCCGGTGGTCTGGACTGCGCTGGGGGGGGGGAGCAGTTCGGTAGTGCGTTAGCGACAGGTGGGGGACGCCTTGCAGGCGAGTGAGTGACAAGTGGCCGACGCTGAGGAGTACCGGCGGGCGTGGTGACGGGCGAGTAACACAAAAGTGATGATTGTTATGTAGTGATGGGTGAGGAGACGGGTGGATGGCAATTGATCGTAGCTTGTAGGACAGTGACCTGAAATTCTTAATTTTGAGTGCAAATACACACTCAGCAATATTATTTTTCACCTCTCACGATCATAATGACCTCACCTCAAATTCTGTTCAAACGCATGCAAAAAGACTTTTGACAGCATGTATGCACCTCCACGTCAACCTTTGACGCTCCAAAACATTGCTCACGTCCGATACACAAAGGCCTCGTGATTTCTTCTGCATTTATGCGTTACAAGAGAAGCAGTGCGGATTTGCCATATCTTGCTACCAATCTGGCAGGGACGAAAAAAACTTGAAGCCTCGTCGGAAGGAGTCAGAAATAATGGCCCACCCAAAACCCACTTTGCATTCAGCCTGAACTGAGACAATTGAATATGGTTTCCGCATGATAATCAAAAAAGGAAGAAATCTCCGACTTCCTACAGTACCAAATGACGTATTTCAAAAAAGCTTACAATATTCGAAAAGTCCATAAACATAAACGAAGTGTTTTTGGCTTCGTCATAACGGCCCAGGACCTTGATTGCCACAAAGGAATGAAACATTTGGCAAAAAGAAAGACCCGAAAGCTGAACCAAAGGGATAACGTAAAAAGGGAGTTTTGCATGGCTTAGGCTTAGATGCTTCGACATAGAGCTAGTCAGTGTCGTAACCCAAGGTGCTCTCCGGCTTCCTGGCGCACCGTGTGGAGATGGCGACAGCCCGGCCAGCCAGTTCAGAACTTTCATGGAACGTGTCTGCACCAAGGCAGACCAGCACGGTTCGACGTGGCTACCAGCGGATGATGCAGGGATGCAGACATGGTGTCACGAACAGGTCCTGCACACCTTTCGAAACATTCGAGCGGGGTTCCACACGGGCATACCAGATGTAGCGAAGGTGGCTGAGATATGTCTGATACTGTCGTGATCCCAGTCAGAGAGCCAGAAAGGGTGGAGAAGGCCATGAAGACGGTTAGCGAGGGTCGGTTCGCGGGTAAGTTCGACGAGAGGAAGACAAACGAGAAGGGCCACGCCTAGAAAGAGGTATTCATTATCGAGAACGCCGTACCCCTCCAGTTTTTCCCGTCCTCCGCGGTGGCAGACCGATGGCTGACGTCCCTCCGTCCCAGCCTAAAAAGACAGTCCCTGAAGGACAGTCCCTGACGGTGCAGCGACTCAATAAGTTTGGTACAAAGTTCAGGTTCATGGTTGCTGATTAGGGTAGTACAATCTTATGCATGTTGTGTACTGCCGAACGTCCAGTGTGTGCTCTGCTGCACACTGGTTTGCTGTGTGTCGCCTATTATTATGTATTGTGTGCTCCTCGCCTGTCATCCATTCACCTTCATTCCAGCATAAAACTTTTAAGGTTGGATGGAACAAATACTTAGAACTGCGTGCTGTGGAGTACTAGCTTGGAAGACGTTAATGATGAACACGTTCGCATTCTGCACTTAGTCTTCCTTAGCCGGTGATACATTGATGGCAGCAGGATCTCCGTGTCAGGGTTCGTCTGGAGTCAGGAGCAGTACCTAATACAGTGATGGCCACTGAACCTGCAGCACAGCAACACCGCCTGCTACTCATGCGTAACCATGAGTAAAAGGCAACGGGGAAGATGTGATGCCGGTCGTCCCAGTACTCTTCCGTAAAAACAATAATAACAATAAGGTATCAGTGAGAGGGAGAACAGTCAAACTTTTGATGGAATTCTTTTGATGTAAATCACAACAGAGTTAAAATCTTCCTTTTTTACTTCCCAGCGGAATACTGACCTCCACCTCCACTGTAGCCAAAAGTAATTTCAGGACACTGTTGTAGGAGACCTGAGGGACATTAAAAGGCACAAATCGTCGCACGGGTTGTACGTGGTGTACGCGTAACATTTTGATGGCGTCACACCAGCGCAGTGGTGAACGAATGTTGGAGTGATGCTGGGTGGCCACATGAGTAGGTCCAGACTGGCATATGGGCAGCACGCAAAATGGTCCAGTTGTTGGCGGAATGCTGCTGCCAGGGGAAGTGCGGAATGGACAATGAAACCGTACACGAAGAGATAAATGAACGTACACAACACCTTATAGACGAGTTGAATAATATTTGCCCCAAACATGTCCCTGTTATGAACAACGGCTTTTTAGTGACAATCATTTCCGCAGCTGCTGTATTAGTCTTGCGCTGTGATGCCACTCTCAACAGCTGCAGTGACGCTGTGCTGTGCTGTGATGCCCGTAGCAGCTGCAGTAACCCTGTGCTGTGCCGTGCTGTGCTGTCCGCGGCACCTGCTGTGACCCTGTGCTATACTGTGGCCCACAGCTGCTGCAGACGGTGCACGGTCTGAACGAGGACCCAGCCGTGCACGGCATCATTGTACAGCTGCCGCTCGACTCCGAGCACACCATCAGCGAGGACAAGGTCATCGAGGCCATCGATCCGGACAAGGACGTGGACGGGTCAGTGTTGCGGGCCGGACTGGCCGACAGAACAGGGGGCCGGGCTGGGACGCGTCGCAGGGCAGCCGGCTGCCGTGGACCAGCGGGCCTCGGGCGGCGTCGCGCAGGCTGTGGAGTGGGAATCAGGTATCAGAAGATGCCGTGATGAAATGACGCGTCTGGACGTCGGCTTCCGGTGGGCTCATTTTCAGACAGATGCTGCGGTGTTGGCCCTTGGTGGCAGGGAAAAGGTGGTCCTATTTTCCACCGTTTACGTAACGCAGGTCTGCCGTTTTTTTCTGTGCTTCTTGTGAGGGTCTGCTTCTTATCTCTGTCGTGATTTGCGGCCAAGATCGCAAAGTCGTTATTAAGGTTGGGAAAATAGCCGAGTTATAAAAGCTTTTCAGTTTGACCCACTTCTATATTTTTACTTATTCATCGCATTACGATTCCTTCCGTTGCCACTCGTTTTCTCAGTGCATCTCCGTGAAGAAAGTGCTGTTCGAAAAGAGATTTCTCCATTCGCTGGAGTAAAGAGCCAGCAGCGTCAGAGTACGTCCTCATTACGGACACGTTACTACTGGACTGCCGTGGTCAGGGCATGGAGTCGCGAACGCGGCTGTACACAGTACTTGGTTTATTTTTCACTTCCTTGGCCATTTCTTGCTCAATTTCCCGGCACGGTTTCCTATTTTGAACTGAATTTAGGTGACTGCGGTCCTTCTCTCCTCTCCATTCTCAGTGATTCCTTATGGAATACATCGAATGAACCGTGCAAAGGTCTATGACCTCACGCATTCCCTCTGTATCCGGCCATACTACACCCGGTAAACGACGTGTGCCTGTGACCTCATGTAGCTCCCTCTGTATCTGGCCAGGCTGCACCCGGTGAACGCTGGCTGCCTGTCTCACGGCCAGATGCGGCATGGCCACCTGCCATGTACGCCCTGGGGCTGCATCCAGCTGATCCAAAAGTGAGTACCAGCCTTGCGCTGAGACGGTACAGGAGAGACGGACTGAGCTGCGGTCCTGTCTTGGCCTGTGCACTGGAGGGAATCTGCTGCCCTGCTGCGTTCATGGGCCATGAGTTTTGTACCACCTGCCCTATAGACTTCTACCAGGGTACACGTCTGCTCCATGTTCCGCATTCGCGCCAGTTTTTGGCCGAAAGACAGGGTCATTTAGTGGTGAAAATTGGAACCGGCCTTCATCATCTAATGCTCTCCCAGACATCACAGTATGGCTGAGATGTGCAGCGTAACCTGAATGAACTAAATGTATGTTCTTGTAGCTCTTTTCACGGAGCTGTTGTGACTGCGATTGTTTGATACCGGTGCAGCTTAACCGTCGGCCGCATGGGGCTTTCTCCAAAACGCGATAGTGTAGGAGGGGGGGGCTTGCACGACCCCCGCGGCCATTTCTACACCATGCGTCTTAGAGCGTCGTGAAAAAATCCAGAGTGTTGTACGTGACAAGATCTCGCAATTGGTACCTCTTTGTAAGGTCTCAGGTCAACGGATGACCTTCCAGATGGGGTTAAAGGTCAAAAATGGCAGAAAGTGGCACTTTTTCGAGTTTAAGCGCAAATGAATGCCAAAGGATAAGCGATTCTGAAACGAAACGGGTGTCATAGTGTTCGTCAATCAATTATGAGTATTTCTACACCACATGAATTTATTTTACCCATGGAGTCCGATCCAGGTCATGCTAGGTTAATCCTTGTCAAGCGGGGTCGTCGGCTTAGGTACGTTTTCGGGGCTGCAGAAACATTTTTTAGATAATAATAGATGCTGAAGTTAAATGTAGCATTTCAGCTAGCAAGCGCTATTGTCGAGTAACATAGAAAAACCATATTAGGTCATCCAGGGTTATCTGAAGCCAGTGCCCTAGAATGACCTCCGATTAGCAAAAACTCGTAACTTGGATGCCTTAAAAGCGTTTTTCGAGTTGACATCCAACACAGAATCTAATTTTAGGCATGCCGTGGTATTGCAGACTCATCACTCCGCGGCCGACGCCGCTGCACTAGTCGGAGGAAAAGTCAGGCGTGCGCTGCATTGCACTCTCGTTTGATGAAATAGAAGACAAATTTCGCCAGCTTTATATCATTCGATTCCTTACACCGCAAGCAGTCCGAATATATCGGTTGTTTTGCGACACCTATTTCTTATCGCATTATCAGAGATAAAAAGTAACGTGTTTCCCACCGTAGCTCATGCCTTCAGTTTACGCCCTGGGAAATCCTGGCATTGAGCATGATCCTGTGGAATTTTTGCATGGTCTTATGGAACTTACAATGTGGAGTCGATTTATATGTATTTTATTGTATTTTTGCACTCCAGCTATCTTACAGTGAGACAGAATCGAGACCGTTGTAAACCAGCCGCGTTGGCGCGCGAAAACGGCTGACATGGTTCCGTTTATGACGTCACAGCTCGTTACCATGGCAACATTCAGACAGTTTCACCATAAGATGCGGAAAGGATGCCCCAGAAGGTACATCAAGTTCCGGATGGATCAAACCAACCGTTCGGAAGTTATCCTCGGAAAACCTCAAGGGCATTGCATCACCCCTCCCCCCTCCCATACGGGCGAGGGTTCATTTCCAGCTGGCTCGGCACTCTTCAGTCATCTCCGGCCCTTCCGTCCGCGGCCTCCGCTCCTCTGCCCCGCTGCGGTCCGTTTCTGACGCGCTCTCCGTCCGGATAGGAGCGGGATCGAGATCAAAGGCGCCGACGCCGTGGTGCTGGGCCGCAGCAAGATCGTGGGCTCGCCGATGGCCGAGCTGCTCAAGTGGCAGCACGCCACCGTGTCCACCTGCCACTCGCGCACCAAGGACATCCAGCAGCACGTGAGGGCCGGCCACAGGGCAGCCTGGGGGAACCTGTCGACACACAGGCTCCGACACCGACTGACGTTCTTCGACACCGACTGACATGAAGATACAGACTCTGATACTATCTGACGTCGTGTAGGAACAGGCTCTTGTGCCGACTGACACCTGGAGCAGATAGGCTGGGACATTTGACGATGGGACAGATGGACGCTCCATTGAAGCGCTGATGTTTAACTGCCTGAACGTCTTTCCGAGTCATTGTGTATGGCAGAAACACCTTGCTTTGTCGTTGATTTTTGACGATTGATATGTATGCGTGTGCGAAAATCAGGGCACATGGAGATCAGTGTGTTATACCTGCACGTACCTGGTGTGCGTTGCTGCTCCGGGAACGTATGGTCTTTTTTTAAGGCTTTGTGTACATCGAGGAATAGCTCAAAATGAGTGCTTATAGAGACTGCTTCAAACTGCCTGGAACACCTGTGAGTATTACTGTATCTTCTAGACGTCCGGCAATGCCACGGAATACGGACTATGTTCGAAGGACTTTAGTGGGCATGGAGGCTAGAACTAATGTTGCCCTCTCTCTCTCCCACGAGGTCCAGCGTAGGTGAGTGCTGAGGTTGATGTTCTCCCTCTCTCGCTCTCTGCTGCCAGGTCCAGTGGGTGTAGATGCTTCATCTGATGCCGCCCCCTTCCTCCTGTCTCTGTCGCATGGCCTAAGATGCTTGGATGCTGGAGCTGATGTTGGCCCTCTGGCCTCCGCCAGGTCCAGCGGGCCGACATCCTGGTCGTGGGGATCGGGAAGCCGCACTTCGTCAAGGGTGACTGGGTGAAGCCGGGCGCCGTGGTGATCGACTGCGGCATCAACGCTATCCCGGGTCAGTGCCGCTCATTAACAACGATTGACGCCGGTGCGAGACTCCGAGGTCATCCCAGTATAGCCACTGTCTTAGATGTGTCCAGTCACTGGTGTCACAGACAGGTCTAGACTCGACCTTGGGCGTCCCTTTGCGGTACTGACTTCTGTCGCAGGCGCCCTGCCCGCAGCTGGCCGGTTGTGTGGTCTGGCTCGGAACGTAAACCAGGGATCGACGGGGCTGTCAGAGTGGTTGCTTATATAGCCGTCCAGTAACCGTTATACACGGATTCTGGGACCACAGGAACTTCGGGGTTCTTCAGTTGGTCATTTACTCACAAAACGGATTGTGAGTGGCGTGTCCGGAGTGCGTTGAATCGTCATGGGGTGGAGAATAGAGTTCGTTAGGTGCTGAGTGTGAGAAGTCCTGATCTGAATTGCAGCTGAGCAGACAGAATATTGGCCTCCAAATAACGATAGTGGTCCGGGTTACTATGCACCTAAATGTGTGTTGACGTACGCGGACAAACATTCTGTAATGTGGTTACGGATGTCAGTTTCCTGCTTTATAAATGCGGGAAGCATGAATGGGGCAACGTCAGTCAGTCCAATGGCGCTCACTGATAATAGAAAGGGCTCGTCCGGGATTTGAACCCGGGACCTCTCGCACCCTAAGCGAGAATCATACCCCTAGACCAACGAGCCGGTAAAATGTTGGAAGATAATGTTTTTTGTGTAACGAGGTGTGATTGGCACGTCAACGTCCATTTAACGCCACGATGTTCGGTCATAGCCATGTCCTAACCTTCCCCTGAGGTGACTTGGCCTGATGCAACTTCAGATCCCTGTGCCTGCCGTCCCCTGACCTGTTCTGACTTGGCCTGACGTATGCGGCCTGAGGCCCCTGGACCTTCTGTCCCCTGACCTGGCCTGGCCTGGTGTGTACGCCGTCGGACCTCCCTGCCTCCCATCCCCTGACGTCGCCTGACTTGACCTGCTGTCTGCGCCCTCGACCCCCCTACCTCCCGTCCTCTGACCCGGTCTCACCTGACCTGGTGTCATCTGTGCCCTCAGACGACACGAAGAAATCTGGCCATCGTCTGGTGGGTGACGTGGACACGGCCGCCGCGGCCCAGCGCGCCTCCTACATCACTCCTGTGCCGGGCGGAGTCGGCCCCATGACGGTACGTCACCCCTCTAGTGTTCGATGCCACTGGGCGGAGCGCCACCCGCGGTTGAAAGTCTCAGACGTCCATGGCAACTGTATGTTTTTTGGGTGCCCCTCGGACCAACAGAATACGGTGACTTCGTCGGTGTCTGGTCGTTCGGTATCTGGCCGGCCGGTCTCGGATGGGCCGGTGTCTGGTCAGTCGCTGTCCGGTCGGTCGGGATGTGGTCAATCGGTGTTCGGCCAGCAGGCGGTGTCCGATAGGCCATTGTGTGGTCGGCTGGTCTGTCTATTGTCTGTTCGGTCAGTATCTTTTAGGCCGGTGTTCATTCGGCTGGTGTATGGTCGGTTTGCGTCTCATCGGTCGGTGTCTGTTAAGTCGGTGTTTGTTCGGCCGGTCTTTGTTAGGCCGGGGTCTGGTCGGTTGGTGTCCGTGAGTTCGATGTCTGGTGGGTCGGTGTCTGGCCGGTCTGGTCGGTCGCTGGCGGCTGACTGAGCGCGCCGCTGCCGCAGGTGGCAATGCTGATGCAGAACACGGTGCGGGCGGCGGCGCTGGCGCTGGAGCAGCAGCAACGTGAGAGCTGGGGTCTGGAGGCGCTGCCGCTGACGCCCGTCTCACCTGTGCCCAGGTGACTAGCGACTCCCCCTCCCCCACCGTCCTCTGTCTCTCGGTTACCGTGCTGGGACCTGGATATGTGTGCAGCCAGCGTAGCATTCATTACCGACAAATATAAAGGTTGTTTATTATTATTATTATTATTATTATTATTATTATTATTATTATTATTATTATTATTATTATTATACTATTATCATCATTATCATCATCGTCATCATCATCATCGTCGTCGTCGTCGTCGTCGTCGTTGTCGTCGCCGTCTTCATTATCACCACCAGTGAACATGAACCCACTTCCAGTTTTGTAAAAATGCATCAGTTAAATGCCATCCTGCCTCAGAAAATTCGAAGCTAAGTGGAAAGAAACGCATTTGCTCACAAAGTCACGCACTAGACTGCTGGAATTTAACAAGCTTCCATTCATTACGGTGTGAACTGGTGATGGTCTTTATCGTTGCTTAGTTGTTGTATTTAGTTTGGTAGTAACTAGAACTTCATTCAGTTGCATGAGTTGGTTGGTATAGGAGTGGTAAGAGAGGTAAGAGTGTGTTACATCAGTGGTGTAAATGTTCAACATTTGGATTTGAGCTATTTGACTGTCGATTGTTTCTCATTACTTTAAATGACATGCCTGTGTTTGTCGTGTATATGGCGCCAGGAGTAGAAACGGCGAAAGGCATGTCTCTCTCTCTGGCGATGTAATTTAGCTTATCCTGGGCTGATCTTGAATAAGGTGACGTAAACATGGACCTGAAGGGACTCCAATTTTGACTTTATCTGAACCATGCCCAGCCCGACCTGACCTGACCGGATGCGACCGTCATTGATATCGTGGTGATTCTGGAGCAGGCGCTGCAGTTAACCTGACCTGACTTGGTTAGACATGACTTGACTTGACCAGCAGTGATATCGTGGTGAGCGAGCAGCAGACATTGCAGTTGACCTGACCTGACATGGCTGGCAGTGATATCGTAGTAAGCTGGGACGCTGCAGACGCTGCAGTTGACCTGATCTGATCTGATCTGGCCGGCAGTGATATCGTGGTGAGCCGGGAGCAGACGCCGCGGCCGATAGCCGAGCTGGCCGCCTCTGTGGGGATCCTGCGCTCTGAGCTGGACCTGTACGGCCAGACCAAGGCCAAGGTGTCGCTGTCGGTGCTGGAGCGGCTGCAGCACCGCGAGAACGGCCGATACGTGGTGGTCGGAGGGTGCGTGTCTCCGCCCGCCCACGGAGCTGGGACGGCCCTGGTCAGCCGCGGCGCCGGGTGCACGGACGATCCGCTTTCCGGAGTCACGGAGCTTATCTGCCGGCCCGGACTGGGTCGGCCCTCAGACCAGTGTTGGCTTGCTTGTTGTTTTAGTTTGTTGAGTGTTGTGTCGCGTGGTTCGTGTCCTTCGATGATTCCCCGGGAGCATTAGTTGGAACTTGAGCGGAGTGCGTCGCAGTTTCGCTTAGTGCCGGGCGTCCGTACTTCGTTCCACGTGATGAAAGCATACTGATTTGCTCACCATCGCCACCTGTTGACAGTCGCGTCTACTTGCAGTATCACGCCGACGCCGCTAGGCGAGGGGAAGAGCACGACCACGATCGGACTGTCGCAGGCGCTGGGCGCGGAGCTCGGCCGCAACGTGTTCGCCTGCGTCCGCCAGCCGTCTCAGGGACCCACGTTCGGCATTAAAGGTAGCCGGCGAGCGGCGCTGTGGCTGCGCGAGGGTGGGATGTATTCGAGTTGTGCCTCGTCGTTGTTGACAATGTAGGTCGCTTTGCACCGCAGAAGCGCCGCATGCCGGCACCAGGGTGTTTTTTTCGCCGTCTTTAAGTTCCGCTGCGATCTGTAGTCTCGCTGGAGTGTGTGGCACCAGTCGCCATGTCGCGGTAACGTGGTGGTCGTTCTCCGGAGGAGGCTGCCCGAGCTGCCGACGTGCACCTGACGCTGGGAGGGACCGCCTCGCTGGCGTCGGGTAGGGATTTCGCGGTCCCCGTATGACGTTCCCGCCTGACTGCCGGCCGATCGCCTGGCGGCCCTTCGCACTATGGTGCAGGGTTGGCACTTCAGCTGGCTGAAATTATTTTCCGCCACTTGCCGGTTGAAACTGGTTAAAGTCAGCACAAAACGGGAAGGAATGGCAGGAATTGTTTTTGTTTTTTAATGATACCAAATGTTTCCGGTGCAATAAACACCGCCTTCGGTCTGTTTTTCACCAAATTTGCACGAATATTATGTTAAAATCTTTGATAAAACATTATAGTTTTTCCACCTTGAACATGCATGTACATGCTGCAGTTAACATACCCAGTATGGATTGCTCCCACCCTGGCAGGGAAAATATGAGAAACTGTGTACTGCTACCATGCAGCTTAAATTAGGAGAGCTTGTAGCCTAAGAAATATGTTTAAAGACAATGGTAATTAAGGCAAAATATGGCAGCTGCCAAACAGTCATCGAAAAAATATGAAGAGTGTGACAAAACTACTTGAAATAGCGAGCATTCTGAAGAGAATATTGCTGTAAATAGAAATTCATAGTCAATCCCTACCTGGTTTTATATATTCTGCATGATTATACACTGCGTTTAACTCACAGATGCACACTGGATATTGTTATGTACCATTTTGCTTAACCAGTGTGGCATGTTTCTGCTTGATGTTTGTGCAATCTACATGATCGTGTGTGGAGTTATCCGGTATATTATATTTTGCATACTCAGTTATAGCTAGCACGGCACATTTTATCACACATACCTAGCTGACGTGTAGCTAGAGCATAGTGATTGTCGAGGAAATAGCCCTGACTGCGTGCCTGAATGACCATGACTTTGACTAACTGGATCACTTTGTCTTTGAGGACTGCATTTATAAGTGCTGTTTTTGAATGATTTATTTTTTGCACCGGACTGGTAGAAATCTGCTGCTGATATGTTTCCTGGATAATACTGAAATATTACGTTAGAAAAAAGACCAGTTGTTTGGTATGACTCTTCACGTGGATATTATTCGCTAGTTTCAGATACATCATAACAAATATGGCCCTGAGCCTTCATTGTTTCTCCACTGCACTGCTCAAGGGATGAAGTAAATACATTTTTACGTTTTTCAGTCTAGTTTACCACCATTTGTCTCTGTCACCTTCTTTAAGTTCCTGTTTTCTTGTGGTTACTTTTGTCATACATTTGAACTTTAAACACTTACTATGCTGTTTATTGCCTTCACGAGAATAAAAATGTGTTTATAAAGAAACTTCCGGTGTCCTGTTTTCTGCTATTTATGCCGTTGACTGTCACTCCGGTTTTTATCTGGCCGGTTTTAACCGGGTTGAAACCAGTGGCAGAAATTAATCTTGACCGGCTGCTGCCAACCCTGGTTTGGGGTGTGTCTCCTTCCCCATTGTTTAAGGTGCTTTCCCCCAGGATGATGATTACTGGTGCGCTCTCCACGGCGTCAAAATGTGGCGCTCATCATTGTACGGTCTGTCGCGTCACTTCACGATTCCGACTGCAGGGACTCCACCCACGACCTGTCCCGCTGGAGCCAGACCGCGTGTCCGCCGTCCGTCCAGCTGGCGTATGGTGCCCGTTGTACCGAGCTCGACTGACTAGCGCCATCCCTCTCGCAGGCGGTGCGGCCGGCGGCGGCTACTCGCAGGTGATCCCGATGGAGGAGTTCAACCTGCACCTCACGGGCGACATCCACGCCATCACGGCCGCCAACAACCTGCTGGCGGCGCAGCTGGAGGCGCGCATGTTCCACGAGGCGACGCAGAAGGACGGCGCCCTGTACGGCCGGCTGGTGCCGGCCAGGGACGGCCGGCGCACCTTCTCGCCCATCCAGCAGGACCGGCTGCGGCGGCTGGGCATCGACAAGACGGACCCGGACACCCTGACCGAGGAGGAGGTGCGCCGTTTCGTCCGGCTGGACGTCGACCCGGAAACCATCACCTGGCAGAGAGGTGGGACTGTCGCGCCGTCACGGGACGCTTCACCTGGCAGAGAGGTGGGATCGTCGTGCTGTCACGTGACGCGTCACCTGGCAGAAAGGTGGACGTGTCGCACCGTCACGTAACGGGTCGTCGAGCAGAGGAGTGGGTGTGTCGCACCCACTCATGTAACGATTCGACGGTCAGAGGGATGGGTGCTCCGCAACGTGACGTAATGAGTGGGATATTATCGATCCTGGGCATTCAGCCCTCCCCATGCAAACAAAGAAAATTAGCTGCCGGTGTGTGAGCAGTACCGTGTTTTCGTGTTGTGCCGACGTGGCGTGCCTGACCCCGGCGCCGCCCGCCGCCAGTGATCGACACAAACGACCGGTTCCTGCGCCGCATCACGGTGGGCCAGGCGGAGACGGAGAAGGGCCACACGCGCGTCTGCCAGTTCGACATCACGGTGGCCAGCGAGGTGATGGCCGTGCTGGCGCTGACCACCGGCCTGCGAGACATGCGCCAGCGGCTGGGCCGCTGCGTGGTCGCCTCGGACCGCGCCGGTCAGCCGGTCACGGCCGACGACCTGGTGAGTAGTGGCCGCCAGAGAAGGCGACGGCAGACCAGGCCAGGCAACGGAACGGGAGAGAACAGGGCTGGAGAGGGGGTGGAGCTGGAAAGGCCGGGTTTCGTTGAAGGGTATGAACTATTAGCGGGGATGACATGATTACTAACCCTTTACGAAAACCGTGAGCCAACACAAATTGAAAGCATTATGAAGTAACGCAAACCACGCTTACGGAGGAAAATCGACATATGAGGTAACTGTTATAGATGTTTCGTCTCTCATTTTCTTTTATGATGGTCTGTTGTATTTATTTGCTCCATATCTCCTTATATGGATGGTTGGGCTTCGTTCATGAAGGAACATCTTGCCCGCTACAGGGCGTAGACACGCACGTTTACATCTGCTGTTTATTAATGGTAGTGCTGCGCTGGTCTTCAGCGCCTTTGACCCTGTATCAGCGTCGCAAAGCGACATAGTCTTATTCGCTATCGCAACCGTGTCGTTAATCACGGGTTCAGTTCCGCAGTGTTTAAGCGCTTGACACGATGGCAAATGCGTGTTGTCTCTGCTGTTTGGTTGCGCCGCCCTGCGGTGATCACCAGCTGGCAGGGTTTGAGACTACTCCATACCTCCCCCCCCCCACTCTCACACACACAGCTCAGGCTCTTTCACGTTGGGCAGCGAGCGAGGGGTGGGGCCGCGGCCAGAGCTCGCCCTCGCTGAGCGCGTTTTCCGCGGCGCCGGCCGTCGACCGTGTGTCATGTGGCCGCTCTGTCGGCGCCGCCTGGCCTGAGACGTGTCAGCCGTCTCAGCTAGCCAGGACGCCACACCACGGCCTGTCCCGTCACGGTCCGACCTGGCTGGCAGCGGCGCCGGCAGATCGCTGGCACTGGTGGTCGATGACGTCCGCTGGCACCGGGTCTGACCACTGGCTTGTGGTCCGCTCGTCGGCCTGCTTTGCGTATTCTCTGTCACAAACGGTGTCCTCGTCCCTTGCACGTGTGCCATGCGCGCGCAGACGCTTGGTGCATTGCACTGCGCTGGTTATGACGTCACTTGCGGCGGGATGTCTCCTCTGACACGGATCGGCGGCTCGTGACGTCACGCTGGCGGGCTGGCGATGCGTCGCCCGTGACGGCCGGATGACGTCACTTGTGGCTGGGGTCGTCGCTGGCGGTGTTGGCGAGTCCGAACTCGTAGCTGGCGGCTGGCCGCGGACGGCAGCGGCGGACGGCCAGCACAGTGACGGCCACGGCCGCCACGGCCGCCGCCAGCAGGGCCAGCTCGACGGCCAGCCGGGCCGGACTGCCGAACAGACGGTCCGAGTCGGCCGACGGCGCGGCGCCCTGCTGCGCCGACTCGGCCGCCGGGCCGGCCGGCGGCGCGCCGTCGCAGCCGGCGGCGGCGGCCAGCCGTCGGAGGAAGCGACGCTGCCCGTCGGGAACGGTGGCGCGGCCGGCCAGCGCCGCCGCCCAGCTGGTGTCGGCGGCGCCGCGACAGCGGAACAGCAGCCGGTCGAGCTGCTCCTGGCCGGTGGGCCGGTCCAGCTGGAGGGCGCCGGCCGACGGCGGCAGCGCCAGCCGCAGCTCGGCCAGCGCCGTGGCGGCGCCGCCACGGACGCGGGCCAGCGGCAGCGCGGCGGCCGCCAGCACGGCGCAGCGCTCCAGCGTGATCCGGCCACCGACCAGCACGTCCAGCGCCGCCGTGTTCAGGAAGCCGAACGTGGTGCCGTTGGCGAGGAAGCTGCCGGCGCCGGACACCTCGATCCCGGTCCTGCCCACCTCGCCGATCGTCGACGCCGTGATCTGCCCGGGGGAGAGGGAGGGAATCAGATTGGACAGCGCCGCTCAGGAGTCTCGCTGGTGCTGTGGCGCTGTTGGATCCTGCCGCTGGAGGAGAGGACTACGTATTGCGTCATCCTTTGGTTACCAAACGCTGAGTAGTCTAGTTTCGTTTTGAAATAGGGCGACTCACTCTGGTCATGTTGAATGGGAAATTCCGATCCGCTAGCTCACATATCGTAAGAGCGCCGCTGTCGTTCCACTGATGGTATCTTGGTGGCTCTGCTGGCGATCGTGAGCGAGGGTAGTGGTCGAGCCTGGCTCGGACCGTGGACCCCGTATTCCGGCCACTGACGCCTGGTCTCGACCTGGCTAACACTACCCGACACCAGCCCGTGAATGTACCCACCGAACATCGCTTGACGCCACCGGACACTGGCTATGAATCTGTCCCGCCGGACAGTGCAGGATATCACCACCACAGGACACCGCAAGACGCCGCAGAACGACACAGGGTAGCACAAAGCAACACAAGACACCACCAGAGGCCATCAAACGACGGTCGTGGTCGACCCGTTCCACCAGACATTTCCGAACACCGTCGGCAGGAGGCGTGTCTGACCTGGACCAGCTCCTCATCCGACTCCATTTTTATGTGGATGGCTCCCTCCTCGATGACGCCCAGCGAGCTGTGGTCGATGAGGAAGCCGTGACTGCCGTAATGGACGTCTTTGCGGTGGTACAGGTGCAGCCAGCCCGCCTGCGGTCCCTCGAACGTCTCCACCTCGCTGTCAGTTATCTCCACGTACCGCACCTGGAACAGAGCTCCGGCTAAACGTCTGCGCACGGAACAGGACATTGCCTGGCCTTGCCGCACACGTGCCACGTCATTGGAGCGTACCGCGTGTGGATCATAACGACCCTGAACGTGAGGATCGGTGCCGGGATCGGCAGCCCACTCGATCGAGCGTCAGTCTCCTCGTCCTGGCAGGACGGGTTCCTGTCGCCCGACGCTCGGTTTTTGGCCCTCCGGTTAGATGGTGGCTGGCTAGTAAGTCGCATCGTACCGTTGACAAAACGCTATACTTTCGCCACAAAACTAGTCATTACCGGGAATTGGTCGACAGAGTTTAGCGGTCGGGGTCTATGCAACAAGCCCTGATGTGCTGGGGTTCCGATCTCTAACATCACTCTTGCAGTAACTGAACCATTCGGGTCGAATGAAACCATGAAGATACATGAAGTGGGACGTTGGTTGCATGTGCTGTACATATGCCAGTAATGTGTTCAGGACCACTGCCGCTGTGTATTCAAGGCTTCGCCAACAACTGACTTGTGACTTATGCAATGATCGCTTTTCCTCAAGTTAGATGTTAGCAGTAAAACGACGTTGTTGCCTGAGGCAGTTTAGAATCGTGAGGTAGCCACGTCAGGCAATAGGTCAGGTCTCAGACAAGACCAATTCCTCTCCCTCGATTATGGATGGTCGCAGCAGTTGCCATTGCTCCCACAATCTCGGCACCCGTGCCGAGTTTAACGGCGGTCGTTTCCCGCACCTTGTCGACGAATGTGAACGCTCTTCGACGGATGGTCCCGACGCGGGAATTCTGCAGACGGAGACCCATCGCCTGACTGTGCGACACGACACCTTGTGGCAGCTCGGACAAGCTGCAGTTCAGTATGCCGACGCCTGGGGGCGGACCAATCGCATTGGTCAGACCATGACGGCTCATCTTTTCCGTCACGCGGCTCTGAATTGAACACAGCAGGTCGGAAGAGCTCTAACTAAATTTCAGTACAGGTCGTGTTAGAGTGATTGACGTCAATGCTTGTGGCGCTGCAGACTTTTCGTGTATGACCGTTTGTGACCATCGGTCCTTCTTTCCAGATTGCTCACGTTTTCACCTTTCGACACCCGACTTCCAGCTTGGGCTTGTATATTTGTTTATTTTTGACATTTTAGTCGCCGTTGCGGTTGAATGCTATATTAGTTGATATGTTCAAACTTGATGATACATCTGACTTATCATTTAGTAATGTTGGGAAGCATTTCTGATTACGATTTCGCTATTTCTTTTGTCTAGCGCTCCTTGCTGTGCACTTTCGCATGTTGTCGCTGCACACTGACGCATACTTTTGTTTATTTTTGGGCTTGTGTTCCGCACAAACCCGGTATTGAATGTGTGATGCGAACAGTCAGACATTTTCAGGAATCGTCTCTGTTGCTGATATCAGTTTCTTTGTGTCGTTATCAGACTGCCTGCACAGTTGATCAGGTGTGAATGCTTTCTGTTGCACAACTAGGTGGCGTGCGGGATGTTGTGAATCACGGACTTCAGAACCAGGCGTGATCAGCGGTTACGTCTAGGACGGAAAATCTGAGGTGCGAAGAAGATTTTAGCCGAAGAATAGCATCGTGAACAGTTGCTGGCGCTTCGTCGCGTTTTCCCGTGCCCACCCCTGACGCACAATTCACGTCCCTTGGTGGCTGGTCGTTCGTCGTTTAGATGACGGTCGTGAACGTTTGCAGAACTGCGCGAAACACGGAATTGCGTGGTCGCGTGCGTTGACGTATGACGCACGTCAGCACCTTACGACAGACCAGCTATGTGCACTGATACTTTCTCTGTTATCCCTAGGTTTACGTTATTATCGAATTTCGGCATTATATGGTTTGATGGGGCTACTTCAGCACGGTAGTTGTTTCAAACATGTCAAACGTGTCAAAGAGCGTGACATGAATAACCATGGTGTAAAAACCATAATGACCGCTGGCCAACGGACAGACGTTCTGATGTTCTAGTTCTGCCGGCTGATTCTTTAACTGCTGTTGTCCAGCCTTATCCTGCCATGGACAAGTGCTTACCGATAAACGATAGCGTCTGCCCGGGTTCGAAGTGGGCGGGCAGGCTGAGCTGGCCGATGTCCCTGAAGTCGACGGCCACCGAGTGGTACCGGCGCAGCGCCGCCAGGAAGTCGGGCCGCACCTCGACCGAGGCGGCAGCCTCCAGCAGCACGGAGAGCACCGCAGCACGGGCGCCCAGCGCGCCGCCGTCCAGCACCACGTCCTGAAACACTCAGCCGTCGGCTGAAATGCTCCAGCAGCACGCCCTGAAACACTCAGCCGTCGGCCGAAACACTTCAGCTGCACGTCCTGAAACTCTCAACCGCCGGCTGAAACACGTCACGGCCGACTGGAACACAGAACGCCTACTAACACGGAATCGCCGGCTAAAACGGAGAGACGCCGTTTGAAACACTTGCGCCGGCTGAAGCACATCACCGCTGGCTGAAGCGCGCCAGCGCTGGCTGAAACACTCCAGGGCCGGCTGAAGCACTCCAGGGTCGGCTGAAGCACTCGACGGTCGGCTGAAACATGTTGCCGCCGGCTGAAACGCATAACCGCGGACTGAAACACGGAATCGCCGGCTGAAACACTAGCGCCAGCGGAACACGGGCGGGGTGACGGCCTGGACGGCAGCAGCTCTGACGGCGCAGTGACCCAGGCTCTGTGGGTGCGGGACGCGCGTCTGCTCAGCCGACCAGCGCACTGACCTCAGCCCCGCCGAGGCGGCACTGCAGCCGCTCGATGCCGTCCTGCTGGCTGCAGAGGCAGAGCTCGCAGTCGGGCACCACTCGGGCCAGCGCCAGCGCCGGCAACGCCAGCGCCAGCAGCGGCGCGGACCCCATGCTGGCTGCGGATCAGCACTGGGTGCCGGCGGGCGGCGCGGCCGGCCGGCCGGCCGGACGTAGCCCTGATACCGCCGGCCAAAATTGCTGGAACGCGTTGCTATGGACCGAGAGGGAAACATCCTGCGCCCGCGGCCAGGCCAGCGTCCAGCCACCGACACTGGTTCGTCCTGGTCGCGGGCTGAGCGCAGAAAACCCAGAAAATGGCCGCACGTCTTTCCCTTCGTACCCCCGATATCCGGCTAATCGTTACTTGTTGCGAAGGGGCAAGACCGGAAGTAGATCCAAATTTATGGTTTATGTATGTATGGTTGACGCATGACCCATCACCAGACCGTGACCAATAAATCCAATTTCGCTCATGCATGGTCGCCTCATCGACCATCACCCGACGGCTGCCAGCGTGAACTGTGAGGTGTGTGGCCAGTCGTGCGGGCTGCCGTCGCCGGCCGCCGCCGCCGCTGACCGGTGACGCCGTCCGCCAGGGCGCGTCCGGCGCCATGACCGTGCTGATGCGGGACGCCATCCGGCCGACGCTGATGCAGAGTCTGCAGGGCACGCCCGTGTTCGTGCACGCCGGCCCGTTCGCCAACATCGCGCACGGCAACTCGAGCGTGCTGGCCGACAAGATCGCGCTGAAGTTGGTCGGCCGACAGGGGTTCGTGGTGACCGAGGCCGGCTTCGGGGCCGACATCGGTGAGTCTCGGGCGGCGGGCGCGGAGGGGGAGGAGGACGGGAAGGCTGGGGGAGCGACCAGCGAGGGGGTGGGGAGTGGGGAGTTGACGGGGAGGTGGTGAGGAGTAGGGTGGTGTTTCTGGTGCTGCTCCCTCCGACCTGCGAACGTGCAGAGTGTGTTTCCGCTTTTGCCCAGCATTGCGTCACCATATCTGAACTGTCGCGTGCCACCAGTCAGCTGACTCGTTCAAGGTCGCTGGTGTGGACGGGTTTCCTGTTTTCGCAATCAGGAGCTACCTTCCTGCCATCGCTTCCCCCTGTACACACACACACACATTCTTCTCAGAACTCCTCCATAGCCACCCAGAGTTTTCCGGATGCGTGGAAAGCTGCCATTGTTACCCCCATTTACAAGTTTAGAGGCACCTCTGATCCCGGCAACTTCCGGTCCGTCTCGATCCTTCCTGCCGTCTCCAAAATTCTCCAGAAGGTCATTTGTTCGTAGCTGAGCTAAAACAGTGGGTCTGCGCGAAAAGCAAAAAAAAAAAACGCTGAAATGGAACTTGTTTCACTCTTCTCGGAATTCAAAATACTCTTGCCAAAGCGTCACAATTCACTGTCCTGGTATATGAGGTCGATATCCGATGTTGCGAAAATGCAGAAAAGTCCTGGCTGTTTTCCTCGACCAGACCCCGTGCTGGAAACAACACGTGTCTTTCGTAGTCCGGTGATCCAGTACAATCCTCATAACCCTTCCCAAAATTCTCCCTCACCTGGCTCCAGACATCCTAGAAATATTTCTCCAGCTCTTTGTCTTCCCCCATATTCAGCACCGCTTGTCAGTCGGAGGTGTTACTGCCCCATGCCGCCTTGGCCGCCCCCAGCAGACCTCCGGTTTTGCGGCCAGATTGGTCGCCGGTCTGCGGTCGCTATAAACACGTCACTTCCATCCTCACCGCTCTCGGCTGACCCAGCATAAGCCAGCTTATAAGGCACCGCGATGCAATAAACGTGTACCGCGCCCCGCATGTCTCCACCGCCCCTGCCTCGCTGCGGCGCATGTTTCGCCCGCGTAGCGCTGTGTGTGATAACCAAACACGCGCTGCCGCTGCAGGCGCCGCCTTCCTTCACCTGTCACACGTCCGTCTCACTGCCACGCAGGGGTTCTTCTCGTACAGAGCCGCTGCCGCCTGGAACAGGCTGCCGCATGTTTTATAACGTGAAATGTGTTTTATGTGCTAACATTGTACGGACTGGGCCCTAAAAGCCACTGTGTGGAGGAGCCCTTGCGGACTAGTACCAGTACAATAGGGAGTGGACAGGGAGGGGAACGGAGTAGGGAGTGGACGGGGAGGAGTGCGGAGTATGGAGTGGACAGGGAGAAGTGCGGAGTAGGGAGTGGACAGGGATGAGTGCGGAGTAGGGAGTGGACAGGGAGGAGTGCGGAATAGGGAGTGGACAGGGAGGAGTGCGGAGTATGGAGTGGACAGGGAGGAGTGCGGAATAGGGAGTGGACAGGGAGAGTGCGGAGTAGGGAGTGGACAGGGAGGAGTGCGGAATAGGGAGTGGACGGGGAGGAGTGCGGAGTATGGAGTGGACAGGGAGAAGTGCGGAGTATGGAGTGGACAGGGATGAGTGCGGAGTAGGGAGTGGACAGGGAGGAGTGCGGCATAGGGAGTGGACAGGGAGGAGTGCGGAGTATGGAGTGGACAGGGAGGAGTGCGGAGTAGGGAGTGGACAGGGAGGAGGCGGTGGGGAGTAGGGAGTGGGCGGTGAGGAGGCGGGGAGCAAGGGGTAGGCTGAGAGAGGGATAGTCGGTTGTGAAGAGCTTTGAGAAGGATAAGGTGACGCTCAGAAGGGACCAGAGGCTGAGTAAAGAGAGGACGTTTTGATACCTGGAGTAGTTGACCGATGATTTTTCATAATTGCTGTGGTCTGCGCACTGTACGGTGGTCAGTAGAGACCAATTGTGGGGTAAGGCAGTGTCCTCTGGGTTTCACACTTGCCGTATGGTCAAGTGGCGCATTGCTGCGTGTTGTACATCTGGCCTGTAGCGCCCCATCCGTACCCAGTGCAGTCGGTACTCCGTGTGAGCCGGCGAGATGCAATACATGAACGTGCAGTACCTCGCTGTTCAGCTCTGGTGAACGGTGGGACGGACGGCTGATGATTGACGGCTGTTTGCAGGCATGGAGAAGTTTTTCAACATCAAGTGCCGGGCGTCCGGCCTGCGTCCGGACGCTGCCGTCCTGGTGGCCACCGTGCGCGCGCTCAAAATGCACGGCGGCGGGCCGGCCGTCACCGCCGGCGTACCACTGGCCGCCCAGTACACCCAGGTGAGTCCCCCGTGGCCGCCCAGTACACCCAGGTGAGTCCCCTGTGGCCGCCCAGTACACCCAGGTGGGTCCCCGTGGCCGCCCAGCACAAACAGAGGGATCCCCTGCGATACTTCGTACTCACAGGTGGGTGCCTTTGAGGCCCGTTTTATTCATGTATGTCGAACTAATAGCATTTAATATGAGGTATATTACATATAATTAAACAACAATTTTCTGCTGTCAAGAGGACAGATGTCGGGGTTAATGACAGCGAATCCATCCTGCAACTTATCTTGGATGTCATACATCGTAAACCTAGTTGAACCCTTAAACCGATCCGAGACATTTTTGAGTATTGTAGGAGATGTCACCACAGAATGCAATTTCATTATTTTGTCGCCTTTATGGCCCATTGCTCACCACGGTGTGCTAACGGCCTAATAGACAGCCTTATTCATGGAATGGCTTCAGCGATGTGTTACGGTGCACAGTAGCAGCGTGCCAGGGTCTCTTTGTGTGAGGCAGTTTTTTGCGCGGTAATTCAGGCACGTCGTCGTGACGTAGGCCAGAGTGTACGTCGTATGCATCCGGCCGGGATGGCGCGCTCAGCGTGGCGCGCCGGAAGTGTGTGGGCGGCCTTGAGGCGGCCGGTGTGGACGGAGTGACTTCTCGTCGTCCGCGAGCCGCGGCTCGGGCCGCTGATAGCGAGTCGAGCCGCGGCCGCCTCGTCGCTGATAGCGTGGCCGGCTATCTGGTCAACTCGCGCATGGGGCTGGGTAAGAACTGAACCGCGCCGGCCGTGCAGGCCGTGAGATAGTGAGTCACCCTGTTCTGATCAAGGTGCAGACGTGTCCGTTCGTGTTTTATCGCGGGTTCACCTGGCGCGTGCGGCCCTCGCTTGCCGTCGCCCCGACCTGGCCTCGTGCCGTCCCGACCCGGTCCCGACCGGACCTGAACGGGCGCCATATTGCCACGTAGTCGGAGCGCCCTGAAGCCGTAACCACACACAAACACACGACCATTAGGGTGGATCGAAAATATATTTTTTGTCGCAAAACAACTTCTTAGGGGTCAAAACGCGTGCGCGTGGATCTGAAAACACGGAAAATAAGGAGTAAAAAGATATTAAAAATATTCTAGAAAGGGCGCACGAAGCGTCTTTGAAGTGAGTTTCGCCGTTCCCGAGCATTAAAGTCTCCATTGGTTTAGCATTACGTATAGCAAGATAGCACCTCAGTCACCATCTACCGTAGCTGTGCGTAGCTTTGCGGGCCTTTTAGTGTCTGTAGTTTACGCATAGGTGATGAGCATGGATTTGAGCAAATAGGAGGAGACTGCCAGGTAAAATAAAGTGGTAGACAGACAGTAGCCCTTACGAGCTAAGACCGCGCACCAGTGAGCCTCACGACCTGCGATAGACGCGGACTACAGAGTTCGAGTCGAATTCGTGGGCTTCCCACACATATCGTTGCCCACGCTGCTCATCTCTGAGGACGCTCTTGGAAACCTTGATCGGTGCCGGTAAACGATACCTCGCAGCGAAGCGCTTTGTTGTCATCAGAGAGCGGTCGAATCAGACGGACACGTCAGAAGAGTAGCGCGCTGGTCCCTGGACTGTGGCGTGGTGACCAGAGATTTAGTACTCGGGTGTGTTCCGTCAACATTCGGATCGCAGGGGGTGACATTCTGTGACATTCTGTGACATTCTGTGACAGTGACATTCTGAACTGAGCTAAAATGAGTAATCCAGGACCATCAACAAGACAGAGAACGAAACACCCCCTGCTGCAAACAGACCCGGACGCTCTTCCCATAAACCAGCTACCGTGGAAAAGAGAAGTGTATGCCTTTTACGTGAAGACACAGAGTGAAAGGACAACGCCTTCTGGAAAGAAGCGGACAAAACGAGAAATAGCAAAAGCAGTCAAGGACGCCATAGTAGACATCTGGGACAGAGCCAGTCTTATTACGTGGATACCAGTGGACGACGGAGAGGCGTCCCAAATGGGTGACACGTCGGCTAAGACCGAGAGAGAGATGTCAAATGTTATTTCGGGGAACAGGATAACTCAGAACGTAGAAAGACTGGCCATAACGGGGAGAACCTCATGAAATGGTCTTCGAAACGCGAACGGGGCAAGGGTGGAAAGTTCGTGAATATGCAGCGAGAGTACGATGGCTTATTTGGCATCATGTGGTGCCGATGCGATCTTGCTGATGTCCCCTGTGGCATGTGCCCAGCTTCTAAAAGGGTGCAAGCTCAAGAAGTAGCTTTCCTCAAAGACCAGCGAGGAGAGAAAAAGCTCTACATAGGCGGCGTTGACCGGAAGACAACTGAGGAAAATGTCCGAAGGCAGAAGAGAAGGGTAAAAGAATGAAACTAACGGGAGAAACAGAAGAGGGACAGGTAGCACGATGCTGTGGAAAGGCAACTGACCGAAGGGGATGCAGATGACGACGATGATAGCAGTGAAAAGTGTCAGACGGGTGATACGGAGGCAGCTGATGCAAGCCGCTCTTATTCACCTAGTTCCGGTGATGACGCGGACGATGTCGCCATACAGAACCGACATCAGCTTCCGAATTCTTCGCGGATGTGTCATCGGTACGGTATCTCTGATCGTTCCGCGGCTTGCTTGCTGGACGCAGCTTTGATTGATTATGGGATAATCACAGAGCACAACAAGGATGAGCTGACAGACCGCAGCAAAATCCAGCGACAGAGAGACAAATGGGGTAAAGAAGAGGTGGTTGAAAGCTCATTGCAAAACCGACGTGACCGCTTAGCAGGATTCTATTACGACGGTAGGGAGGACAAGACGTTGCAGAAATTTGGTAAGAAATTGACGTTTGCCAAAGAACTGCACGAGATAGTGGTTACTGAGTCCGGCCATCGGTATGTCGATCATGTGTCTCCAAATAGCGGAAGTGCTGCAGATATCGCGAAGGAGTTGCTGGACGTGATATGGGACAACGATGCGCATCCAGTGGTGCTTGGATCAGACGGCATAGCGGTAAATACCGGCCGCAACAGTGGTGTGAACAGGCGAATCGAACAGGGTGTAGGCCGTCCGCTCCAGCACGCTATATGCGGCATCCACATCAACGAACTGACGCTGAGACATGTGTTCAAGGATGCTGATGGTGGAACTAGTGGTCCAGCATCCTTCCACGGACCAGTTGGCAAAGCCTTTCAGAGAGATCTGACCACACTGCCTTTGGCTAAGTTTGAGCCATCGCTAGTTCCTTCAATTCCGGTAGAAGTTCGAAATGAGATGAGCAAAGATCAGCAATACCTGCATGACATGTGTAGGGTCGTTCAGGCAGGACCAGAAGGTGTTACCCAGTGCTTGTTGGCCTTAGAACCAGGGGCCATCCATCAAGCCCGTTGGGTTACACTTGCAAATAGAGTACTCAGACTGTACCTGTCCACAGAGGCTCCAGCACCGGCGCTTGTACGGCTAGTACATTTTATACTAAACCAGTACGGCCCCGGATGGTTCAGGTAGACTTCATTCAACTATCAGCGACGGAGTGAAGAACCTGTTCTTTCTGATATCGCTGTCAAGAAAGCTGCCGGAGAGAGACCGTAACATCACGCAAAAGGTGCTTCAGCGCAACGGGTTCTGGGCCCACAGTGAGCATGTCCTGATCGCTATGCTGGACGACGATCAGCATGAGAACAGGATGCTGGCGGTAGAGCGCATAAGGAGATGTCGAACCAGAAGATGCCAGGACCAGGATCCAGATGGCATACGCCAGTTCGTTATCCCTGACATCAGTTTCCATGCCGAGGAGTACCACCACATGATTGACTGGCAAGATACAACGGAGCCACCTTTGGTCATGGAAATGTCAGACGAGACCATCGCGGCTGTTGTGGAAGCACCAATGGACTTCAGTGACTTTCCCTGCCACTCCCAAGGGGTCGAACGATGGGTGAAAGAAGTCACACAAACGGCAGAGAAGAAGGCGGGACACAGTGGACGTCATGCACTGATACTGGCAAAAGCCCGGTGCAGAGCTGATCTGCCAGTGACGGACACGAGGAGGGACTTCTATGACGGGCTTCGAGTGACAAGTGACCGCTGAGGCTGGTTTATTAGTGTCAGCGGAGTTTGTTGTGGAATGTCATTCATCACAAATAAATACTCCTGGTTTAACGTAGTGTCTGGGATGGCGTTTCATGAATGGTGAAGATAATCATGATGATGGTGATGACAATGATGATGATGATGACGATGACAGTTATGATATGTTTCGATGGTTGCCGACATGACGCAAACAGCGTTTGTTCGGCGCATGCGCTAAACGCCGAAAATTATCACTCACAGGATTCACATAGACTTATGAAGGGTTACCTTCTTGTGCAAAATGTTTAAAGTAATGGAGACTTCAACGCGTAGAAGGCGCATTCCTGGTCCCAAAAATGCTTGGTGCGCCCTATCTAAAATATTTTAAATATTTTTTTGGTCCTCATTTTTCTTGTTTTCACATTCACGCGCACGCGTTTTGACCCCTAAGAAGTTGATTTATTTTTTTCGATCCACCCTAACGACCATACCTGAACGCCGTCCAGATCAGGAAACCGTGTTATTACGAGCGCCGCAGTTTGTTATAAGACGAGATGTTCACGTTGAAACCAAAATATGAGAAAATCGCGATCGAAAACCATTTTATCACTGACCAAATAACAAGATCTTCCGTGGTCATAACTCGCAGCTTCTTGCTGGGGAGGGGACCCCCAGCAGTGGGGGTCCCCTCCACTGTGAAAAAAGTGGGGAGACACCCCCACTTTTTCTCTGCAGTATCATTACATGGCAAATGGCGCAGTGTCTTCGAGCGTTTGGTTCTTCTTTGTACGTCAGTTATTCGTATTTCGTCGTACATCCGTTCTTAAATTGCCCAGTTTGTCCAAAACCATGGCAAAATGCGTCATGAGGTCGTAATACATTGCAATTTTTGGTATTGTTCCCGGTTTGCAAAATTTTAACGATAACCTGGTGCTGCGAAATGACCGACGATGTGTGGTATGTCTTATAATGTTTTGAGAGGTCAGTGTAGAGCACTCATGACCTAACAGAACACCAGCAGTGTTAAAGTCACAAGGTCAAGTGTGTATTATGGCGATGTTTCATGTATAGTATCAATTTACATCATACAGTTGTGGCGGCTATTGGGACATTTTTGGTCCAAATAACAGTTCGCGTGCCATACATTGCATATCTGAAACTAACATGAAGTTTTGACCTTTTAGCATCGCGTTTCATAGCGTTTCTCCATCATAGCGTGTGTCTCCAGTTGGTTCCGATGGACGTTAATTGCTTACCGTATGAATACGTTCGCACGTACTTCCTTCGTACGACTGTGGTCTCCAGTTTGTGCGCGAAAACGATACTCTCCAAATGGGCGAAACATTGATATTTGACATTGACCATTGACCCTTGACCTTGACGAGAGACACAAGCTCGGGGTCCAAGAAATGAGACACGCCGGGGTTTGTGTCATGGAGGGTAATCGATTTCACTCAGGCATTCGAATCAGCCAAATGGGTTGCTTTGTTGTGTAGTTGCCATTTATTGTTGGTAGGTTTAGCAATTCTGAGGCAGTACGGTGCAGTTGTCTCCGCAGTTTGTAAGATTGCAATGTCGGAAGCCTATTTGGGATGGAAAAAATCAAATTCGCCTATTTGGGACGAACGAACTGAAATTCGTAGTCAGTACACTTCGATGGCATCTACGTATCCTGTAAATGTAGGATGTTCGCAAAATCGGCTGTTACGGTTTCGGAGAACGTAGGGCGGTGTATCTCTCCCCCCCCACACACACACATTACGTGATTGGCCGCTGCATCCGTAAAACCATTCCATGGAATAGTTGGTAATGGAGTGTTAAGTGAGTGACCGAATTGCGGAAGTTACCTATTCTGGTCCCTTTCAGTTGGTATTTTTCCCGAACATGGTGATTAATTCCAGTTGGTATTTAACATGTCAAATGGAGAGACTTTCCAAAAGAACTAAACCACCGACTGTCGATTGCTAGCATGTTTGACCGTATTTCGCCCAGTCAGCATTGGCCTAGCATCATGGCATTTGCCCGCAAAAGATTCCATTATGATTCGTTGCGGCTTGGCTGCTGTTTGACATGAGAGGTCGCGGGGGACGGTTTTCGTCCCTCTCCACTGCGCAACATTCTCAGAGGTCGTCCATGGCGTGCATTAACTCTGTTCCCCTTACCATACTCCCGGGACGCCTTCCCATACGGGGCGCTTATCCCTCCTCCCCCGGGTCTCGAGAAATACCCGTCCGAATTTATTGCAACATACAGCAGTACATTCGCCATGACGTAATGTACGTACTTTTAAAAGGAAATTTCGAAAATCATGCAAGAGGTGAAATAAGGGGGGCAGAAAGTAAAAAAAAACGGGGTGTGTTTGGACTTGTTATAACTTCATTGTTCATATACCGACTTTGGTGCAGTCGGCATGAATCGAGAACTAGTCGATGAAACCTTTTTTCTTTTTCCCCATACGTTCAGAATTTTGATAAGATTCATATTTGCTCATGAGGCTTGGAAAATAGGAGGAATATTGTCGTAAACTGAATTGACAAAAGTTAATTTTTTAATTCTTATTTTTATGTTTAGTTTAGGTTAGTCAGTTTAGACAAGTTGTTTTTAGCTTAAAAAGCTGAAAAGCTTTTTTAGCTTTTTAGCTCACCTTTAGCCATTAGAAGGCCCTCTTGTGCGATACACGATTTGGATGAGAACATTATTCGTGTGCAGATTTGTTTTGCGCTGGGCGTTTCGAAACAGGTATTGCGCAGCTGCCCGCGTGCTGGCGGGCTTGCGCGATGTGCAGTTTGAATGTGATGATGGTTGCCTGTCTTCGTTGCTGTCCCTAGCCTTTCCCCGTTCATGATCAGGTTTCACTTTTCGTTTCAGTATTTGTCTCTATCAGATTCTGTCCTGTCCTGTCCTGTCCTGCCCTGTTCTGCCCTCCCCTGCCTTGCCCTGTTCTGCCCTGTCCCACTTCTAGGTCCGGTCCTTGGTCGCGGCCCATCGCTCTGGTCCCCTGTACCGTCCCCCCCCCCTCCAATACTTTTTCCCGCCCTTTGATCCTCTTCCCGTCCCCACATTTCTGTTAAGTCCCGTTCCGATTATCTTTTCCGGGTGGCCTGCCCTACTTCCCAACTCCGGTTCCACATCTAGGTCCAAGTCCCTTATCTCGGTCCCCGTACGCTTCCCTGGACTGTTCTGTTCTGGTTTTGGTTCTGTTGTGGTCCAGAACCTGTCTGTTTGGTCGCTGCCTAACTTTGCCTCTGGTAATCTGTCCCAAGATGTATTTTCAACTGTATGTCTTGCGATAGTGTTTGTTTATCAGGTCTTTGAAATCTCGACATAGGAGGATGCCTCAAACCTAGTAATATCGAACAATTCCATTTTCATATATGAGTAAAAGGGGCTGGCTTGGATTGCAATCGGCAAAAAATGCGCAAAACGCGACAAGTAAACATTTTTGTGCAACACAACCAATAGTTTGTGCAGACGTGTACAAAATTGATCCAGGAATTTAGCAATGGTATGTTTAACCACATGCTCCCATTGACGTCGCCACAATGTACATTTGAACATAAATGACATGAATTACGTCGACTTCCCGCAAAATCACATGCTCTGGTTTACCTGATGCATCATAGCTGGAAAAGTTGGGAGAATTATGATTATTTTATTGCAGCACGAGAACCACAAAAACAGGGTTGTCTGTCAGCATTAACGGTTTTCCTGATCAAACCTCGCATCCGGTCGCAATCCCAGTATCAAACACAAATAACTCGAAAACCGAAAATGCCTGTTCGAACGCGTGCCACGGTTACCCCGTTCGGTTGTCTGTTGGCACGTGTTCCCCCATGTAATGATTTGTGCTCGGTACCTTGTTACATCAGGCCGTGTAGTCCCCGACTCGTTGTCATTAACGATTGAATTATCGGTGCCCTGTTTTGTAAACCGTGTAAACGGTGCTTTGCAGAGTTTTCGCGGGCAGCGCGCGCACGCACTGGTCCCTAAGAGCCATTTTTCCCACCACGTCTGTGGACCGCACTCGGTTTGGTCACGGTGCGATCCATGGTTTGTCAGGTAAGACGTCGGGAAGGAGATCGCGGCTCGGTCGACAGGCGTCTGTCTGCATGAAAAATGGTCGAAGTCACGATTTGCTCCGGTTTTCGTGGCGCCTCGTGACCGAAGCAGCTGCGACATGCGTTACTAGTGCTTGGCACCATCGGAGCGGGAGAAGATTGAGCTTGCCGGCGTTACCAGATTTGTCTCAGAAATGCGCTCCTTTGCCTTCGGCGTCGCCGTGCAAACAGAAAACACCGGGAATTTGCACATGTTCCCGCCCGAAGTGGGTGCTGTGGCCACCGTGTGGGGCGGGCGGGGTCAGTCCCCGGCACGATCTGCAGTCGGTACTTTGTTGCGTGAGGTGGCGTAGCCACCGATTTCGTGTTTCCACGCGTTTCCGAGATCCGCGCCATGTTTTGTAAACCTTACAAAACGAGTGTTTTTTGGTCGTGTCGCATGAGGCACGCGCCACGTGCCGATCTACGGGCGCCGTTTCTCGCACGATGCGATTCGCCAATCAGTTCTCTGTCGATCGCACCTGGTTTGGTCACGGTATGACCCGGCGTCGCCGAGATCTTGCGCTGGAAAGCGGACCGAGTTGGTCGCGCGGCAGTCTTGCCTGTTTCCAAAATATCCGGAAGTCACGCACTAACCCTTTGGGAAATGTTTGCGCGCGCGACGCGCCGACCCAGGGTCGCACGCGCATCAGATTGTAACAAAACTGAAGTTGGCACAGAACTGATGATATCTCCAAATGTTCGCCACGAGTAGTGCACTATATCGGCATCCCAACTCGTCAAAAAAGGAAAGGACACATGACACCTTATTTTTTTTATAAAATGGGATAAATTTTGCGGATTTTATGCTTCAGAAACCGTATTGCATTATTTGTATAATGCTGACATAGGCAGCGCCAGGAGCATGAAAAAGGAGGTAGCGTCATGGCCGCATGTTCCGCATGTCAACTTGCAACGTTTGACCTTAAATGGCCTCATATGATCTCAGAGTCTCAGAGAATAGACGTAGGCTCATTTCATAGAGTTTTAAAACGATTTCAGTCTTTTGATTTGACTACATTTCTAAAAGCTCTGAACGTGACCGTCGTGATATGGGGTTCGCGGTAGGACATTTTAGGTCACAACTTCGTGACCTGACCTGATATCGACCTGAAACTTGAAACACAAGTAGAGGGCACTCTACTGAGTGATATGTTTTCCGAATGTTGCCTTTTGAATATTTGGCGTCAAAAACATTTACATAAAACCACACGTGAACTTTTGACCTTGGGCGGATCTTGTGAAGTGGCCTGAGGTCAGCAAAATATCTTCACATTGGTGCCCAGTTATCTACTTACGTACTTATGCAAAGTTTTAAATTTATCTTAAAAATTCCACTTGGCAGCCATTTTTCTTTTATCTTCAGCAGTGCTAAAAAAGCCTGAGGTGTCTCCCAAACTTGGCATGGTTTCGCCCCAGGGCAAAAAAGAAATCATGAAAATGTGGCACAAGACTCAAAAAGAATCGATACGAAAAGCGATCAAGTTTTATGAACCTGTTCCAAAAAATCCTGGAAATGGCGAGGAAAAAACTAGGGGCTTCTGAAGCAACCCCGATACGGGAATAAGTGCGGGCGCTGTTGCCTCCTTGACTGAAATGAAAGACGGGTTGCAGGACGATACTGGTTAGGTCGGCGCCGCTACGAGAGAGCGCTCTAAGTTTTCGGCTGCCGGCTCGTTACCGTTTTGGAGGGACCGTAGTGCTTTTGTCGTGTATCGGCTCTGTACCGACGGAGAACCGCAGTGGAACGATCCAAGAGCATTCCTGAGATCGCGAGATGCGACGTCGTCATTCATTGAGCCGCGTTTTTGGTTCGCTGTTTGGTACGATGTTCGGCATGTCGGCGAGTTTTTTTTACCGTTACGAACACTGGTGTGCCGCTGTTCGGCGGGTCGAGTGACGGTCGTAGTCGGATCGGGGCCCGGCTGTAGTCGGGTCGGGGTCCGGCTGTAGTCGGATCAGAGCTCGGCTGTAGTCTGGCCAGGGGCCGGCTTTAATCGGGTTGGGACCCAGCTGCAGTCGGATGAGGGCCCGGCTGTGGTCTGGTCGGGGTCCGGCTGTAGTCGGGTCGGGACCCGGCTGTAGTCGGATCAGGGCCCAGCTGTAGGCGGACCGATCCGGACCGCTGCCCGTACTGGCCTCTACTGTTCGTAGGCGGGCTCCCTCGGTCGGTCACGGTCGGCGGTGCCGCGCGGCCGTCGGCCAGTTGTGGGGCGCCGGGCGCTGTCGGCGCGATTGTGGGCGCGGCTCCGGTCGGGCCACGGCGCACATACGTCATCGATAGGACGGCGTTATCTGCTGGCCATGGTAGGCGGGCCGGCGACCGCCGGTGGCCAGTCTGCTCCGGGCCTCCTCTGCTACCGTCCGTCCGTCCGTCCGTCCGTCCGCCATGCCGACCCGCCTGCTGCTGGTGGCCGTTTGCGCCCTGCTGGCCGTGCCCGGCGGCCACGCCATCGGCTGTTTCCAGTGCTCCGACCTCAATCCATTGCGCTCGGACGGCGACCACCCGCTGCTTAAGGCGTTCCAGAGCGAGTTGCCGACCTGCTCGGAATTCGACGCGGACGACAGCCGCTTCAAGGTGGAGACGTGTGTCGGCGTGTATAGCAGCTCCTGCGCCAAGGCGGAGATCAATGGGAAGACGGTGCGCGGCTGCTACGACCTCTCAGAGGGCACCGGCTGCCAGGAGACGGACCAGGTGAAGCTGTGCGTCTGCGACGACGACTTCTGCAACTCGGCCGGGCTGGCGGCGCCGGCGCTGTTGCTGCTGCTGCTGCCGGCCGCCCTGCTGGCCGGCCTGTACACCGCCTAGAGCTTCACCTGCCGGCCGCCAGTAACGCCTCGGACAGGGACCGAAGTTCGGAGGCTGCTGGCGCCAGGGGGATGGTCCGCCCCGGGGGATCAGCGGCCTTCGGACCGAGCTGTGTGAAGATTGCTGGCGGTGCCACGCCTGACTTGGCTGCTGTAAATGTTGCGTGAGGCTGAGGGAAGATTTCAGAAGCCTGTCTGCTTGACTGTGATGTGGCGTGGCCATGTAATGCGTCGATGCCGAGTTTGCTTATTCCCGATACAAGGTGATGATGTCAGTGGAAAACTCTAACACTCTGACGTTTACAAGGACAGCCAGCTTTTGTAATTTATGCTCCAATCTGGGCTGTTGTCGGTTAGTTCTGTTAAGAAGTTTCCCGGCTGAGTGATTGAGATCGGAGTAGAATGTGTTCTTGCTTTCTGTTGCACGTATCTCGTTGCCTGTCAGTAGCGCTGCGGTGGCCTCTACGTGGCTTCATTCAGAGACCATTTTCCATGTCGTCTGTCGTTTGTACTTAGTCGAACATTGTTTTCCGGAAACGTGATTCATTCCTTTTTACGCAGCGAATTTCTTTCCTCGATGGACGAATAAACGATATTTGTCAGACGAACTTTGACTGGCGGCGCGCTGCCCGACATGAGGCCAGGCTCGGTGGCGGCCCAGTCACCAAACTGGAGCATTGTCTGTCCATGCCGAACGGCGGGCCGCGGCCGACGAGGTGCCCTCCCGGCTATCCGCTGCGGTAGCCGGTGGTACCGGTCGGTACCGTCGCTCGCCGCGCCGACCGGGCGAGGGAGCCCGCAGCGCCCGCCCGGGACGCCAGGCCGGGGTGCCTGCAGAGGGGACCAGCGAGGTGTCCGGCTGCCGGTGGGTGGACAGTCCGCCCGCGACTGTGACACCGATGCTGTCCAATCAGTTATCCGGAGGATGACGTTGAGGTGGAGGATGACGGTGACGTCTCCACCGTTGCGCCCCGTCATGGCGCGGCTCTGCGGCGAGGCTGTTGTTTTCGCCGGTCAGTGACACCGGAAGCTGCCTGCTCCGGCGCGGCGGCTGCTGGCGCGCCATTTCCGCGGGGTTTTTGCAGCCAGCAGGTGGTGACCTGTTATCTCTTCCAGTACGAGCATGACGCCAGAGGATGTGCGTCCTTGTTGTCCATGGAGAATCTTTGCCGTGCTGTTTGTTGACGACGAATCCCCGCTGTCAGGGATGAAACTTCCTGTCAATTTGGAACCCGTCCTCGAGCAATTGTTAGTCATGCAAGAGTTGGTCGAGAGTTTAGTTGAGCGATCAAATTGTTCAAAAGTCTCCAACTTTGGTTTGGACACTACTAACATTGACTAGAACTATGACCTTACCAAGTTATCATTCCTGCTGTCAAAGATTTGGTCACATTTGTGTTTCTGTTTCCAATGAAATAAGCCATCGTTTCGGAATGGGTCGGTAAAGGATCAGCAGAGAAAATAGTCGTTGCCCTCCCGCTGTAGGGCACAACTCACGAACGTTTAACAGGTTATTTATTATAGCACTGTTACTAAATGTCAAGTTAGTGATGTACGATTTCAGCATCTATGAAGCGATAGAGAAGCTTCTTGGGAACAGGAGGTCTTGCAAAATCTTCCCGAAAATTTGTATTTCATCCATATTTACTTGGACAGATTTTGGAAGCAGTTCCATTTCATGGGGAACTTTGAGGCGGTGGGACTCGGTGCCCTCGTCATCCCTTATTGACACCGCGTCCCTCCCGTTTAACGTCGTGGGTCTGTGGCTGGCCATTACCTCAACAATCATAGGCTGTTTTTAAAAATGTGTGTTTTAGGAAGTCTGGCTGTGCGGCATTAGGGCACAGGATACTAATTTTATACATCTGAGTACGTCTGTTAAAATGAGGGTACCACCGATATGATTTCCTTGAGGCATTTTTCTTCGCGCTTTGCAGGCAATTAAATACGCTCGCTGTTACCCGAATTATGAGTAAGGAAACGCTACGGTTTAGACGTAATCGTTTTGTAATCCTTATGTGTGCGAAAATAAGACACCTTCCCCTGTCGTGGCTATCAGTCCATGACACTGATTCTACAGCAAAAAAACAACTCTACAAATTGCATTTGCAAGAGGTCGGGTGCCGAATTGGACCATTGCGGAAGCTGCACTGGCATGAAATATTGATTAAATTCAAAACGTGTACCAAATGGGTATGAGTAGTTCAGAAAAAGCACCAGTTTGCCTTTTTCCTCTATCAGGTTAAATTTTTCAGTCTGGTTGGTTGGTGGGTCCTCTCCCCGTCGTGCCTTTTGACTAGTTTTATATTTGCGCGTTTTTGACGAGTGTTATATTTACATATTAGTTATCGCTTCACAAAAAAGCCTGCTACTTTGCCCTGGTGGATCCATGGGGAGGGATTGGTAAAAACTGGCAAGTGCCCTCCAAACACCCAGTTCAAAGACTAAAAGAAAAACCATGCTTGATTGATAGGAGTGGGCAGTTTTTCTTCTGCAGAGGCTACTTTTCACCCAAATCCAGTATTCCTCGAGCAGTAATGAAAACTGGCGACCTTCTGTATCGTGCAGCACATGCCGTGGCTGTACCAGAACTGGCCGTGTTCTTTTCATCTTGAGGACTACCAGCGTGTCGGCTGCGGTATTTACGGTGGTGATGTCGTTACGTTCACCGTTCTGTCGTATGAAGATAGTTGGCGAAGCATCGCTGTCTTGACATTTCGTTGATGTAGAGTTTGATGGCTTGGTTTGTCATTACCAGCAACTTGAGACCCAACCCAGCCATAAGCAGGCTTACCTAGAAGAAATGAACCACGCTCATTTCTGACCAGATCCAACAAAGTTTTTGTTGCCGAAGGAAGAAATTCACATGTGGGGCATTCCACGACACGACAGATGGACCAGCAAAAGCACAGATTGACACCATGAACTTCAGATTTCGACGAAAATGCATATACATGGTACTCGTGTGCTCTGAATCTAGCGATGTAGATTTCATCTCGATTGGAGCAACGGTTATCGAGTTATAGCCTCCGGCATTTTCGTGAGTTCTCGGTGCATGACAGTATTTCACGGCTGATAACGGCACACGAAAAAATATTTTGATTCTTAGAAAATGACGTATTTCCTGACTCACAATGAACTGAGGAACATTTCGGTAGGTCCAGGTTTTGTATTCCTTAACCATCACCCTTATAGGGCCTTCTGCATGACGCGGACGTATGGAGGTTGGTACGACCCCCCGGCCATTTCCACATCGTTCGTCGTAGAGCGTCGCGGAAAACAATCCATTGTGTTGTGCGTAACGATATTTGGCAACTGGTATTTCTTTTTAAGGTCCCGGATCAACGGATGACCTTCCAGGTCGAGTCAAAAATCAAAAATTGGCAACAAGTGTTACTTTTTCAAGTTTGAGCGCAAATAAATATCAAAAAATAAATGATGATGAAACAAAAGTGAAATGATAGTGTTCGTCAATGAATTATGAGTCAGTCTGCGTACCACACCATTGTATTTTCCCCGTGGAGTTCGATTCAGGTCATGCGAGGTCAGTCCTTGTCAGGAGGGGTCTTTGGTTTAAATGCGTGCTCGGAGCTGCAGAACCATTTTTGTGAGAACAATAGATGTTGGAGTCAAATGTAGCATCTTAGTTAACAAGCACTTTGTCGAATGACATACAGAGTTCGTCATCTTAGGCCATTCAAGGTCACCTTAGGTCATCGAAAGTTACCTGAAGCCATTGACCTTAAATGGCCTCAGGTCAGCTAGAAATCGTAACTAAGATGCCTTAAAAGCGTTTTTCCAGTTGATATCCAGCGCAGAATCTAATTTGAGGCATGCCGTAGTATTGTAGACTCATCACCCCGCGGCCGACGCCGTTCTGCCCGTCGGAGGAAAAGTCTAGAGTTCCTGGGAGTCGTTGGCCGGGGGGAGGGGGTGGAAGACGCTGACCGTAGGTTCGGAGTGTACTTCAGCTTCTGAGCATGGATGGTAGGCCATCGACGGGGGAGGGGCTGGTCATAGATTGAATTCGGAGCTCCAGCAACTCAAAACTGTGGTTGAATGGAAATACGCATGTTTTTTTCTGGGGGAGGCAAATGACGATTTGGCCCCTTTATCGCGTTTGGGGGATTATAGCCGAGATGCCCCCCCCCCCCGACGGATCCCCCAGCGCAGAGCCTTAGTTCTGGATAAGTATTACAGGTACTTTACGAGTTGAAAGTGGACTTTGATCTGAGCGACAATTATCGTCTCGAGTTGCAAATCCTCAATCTATTCCCATTTCCAGTGGGCCGCACCGCAGCCTTTTTGAAACTAGTGAATACATGGTGAAGAAAAGCCGCAAAGTACAAGAGGAGATCGGCGTTCTTCCACGGGCACTAAATTCAGTTAAGGAAAGCGAGGCAGCGTGGAAGCAAAGCGCCGTGTAGTAGAGTTCTGTGGGTCAGACCCAGTGAGCAGAATGTGTCCTGGGGTGAAAGATGTGTAGTTCAAAATGCAAATGGCGTCATGGAGAAACTGCAAAAACGTTTAATATTGAGCGATCTCCGCGAAATTTATCGGTTGTGTAAAGTCACCTGCGAGGATTCACTGATAGACTTTTCCTCGTGTACTGCTCTTCGACGAATGATGACTATCTGTAGGCATTACAGATTTGACCTACTAACGGGTGGACACGGGGAAATGAGACAGCATGTTAAGTCATACCATGAGCACACCTGGCAGAAACGAAGTCATGGGTGCTGCGGTCATGTCTTGCCTAGTGGGTCATCTCCATCACCCTACCTTGTGGGCAGCGTGCACGCGCCTGGGCACGTGCACCAGCATTTTGTGCGGTACTTCTTGGTACAAAGCAACGATCACCTGGCGTACCTGCGCTGCAGGGCGAAGTCGGATGTTTGCAATTGTCGGGCGAGGTTCACAGTGCCTCTGGTCGAATGATTTGGGTCGTCCCGGGTTCTCACGAGCAAGTCTCATGACATTCTCACACGCAGCTCGCTTTGATATTAACTCCGTGACTGCAGGTAAATTGAAATTCCTCACAACTTCTTATATGATATTAAAGCCAACAGCGGGCAGCATGCACGAGTCAAAGGCCAGTTGTGACTCCCGTGATGTTCAGCAATATGTGTAGTTAAAAAGTGTCTCATTTCCCAGTGCATGAGCCTATCGACCACATCGTCTGCAGCACTGACGGACGATTTCATGCTGCGTAGATTTAGCAGCTGCCTGGATGACGAGAGTGTACGATCCTTTTTGGAGCTCATCGGGGAGGAGAACGAGAACGACTGCTCGGTCACATTGAGACATGAGAAGATTTCCTGACGAAACCAAGTCAAAACATAGTGCGCCCAGCCAAACATCACTTCATTTCGAAAACCTAAAGCCGTATCTTCAGCGGCCTTGAAAAATCTTTGTCTACGAGAGAAGTGATAGTTGGAGGCGATTTTTGGGAAAATTATTCGTTCATCGTGCAAGACCAAGCCCAAGAGTTACACTGGGATGTCTCTCAAGCCACGGTTCACCCATTCGTCGTCTATTGGCAGGAAGGCGGCACGGCAGTCCACGCAAGTTTCTGCATGTTATGCGATGGGGTTAAGCTTAATGCGGGCACGGTTTATGCTTTCCTTGAACAGTGTCCCAGCCTCTGTAGGCTCGGATCCCAGGTAAGCACAAAATGCATTACATTTGGAACGGATACGCGGCTCAGTACAAAAACCGATTGAACCTAGCCAACATTCGTTTTTATCACGACGATTTCGGTTTGGATTGCATTTGGCATTTTTTTGGGACGTCTCACGGGAAGAATGCTTGCAATGGCATCGGAGGAACAATCTAGAGAGTTACAGCCAGAGAAAATCTGACTCCTCCGTATCGTGAAAAAATTGCACACCAACAAATTAATTGCAGACTTTCATGACATTGTGGTGAGTCAAGAGAAGGTGTCGTAGTCACTTCAGCGGCGTTTCGCGAGGTTAGTCACAGTGAAAACGAACGACATATTTGCACATGTTTTTCTCCGTCGATCTGTTTACGATGATTCTATGTGAGGTATCGTCTAGGAGCACTGTGCAAACAAGCCCACACACTCTTGTGGGGCAGGTATTGCTGCTGATGTAGATGATCGTGATCTAGATATCAGATCACGCGTTTGTGTTGAGTGTTGGGTGGTATGTGCCTCCGTTTAGCAAACGTCAGAGCAGCAATTCTTTTTCCAATGTTGTGATGTTTGCGATATGTGTGGAATATCCAGTGCACGGTGACATTGTTAGGTGCTTGTGAGGACCTGATTATTTTTTAAGGAATTCTACGTAATATGAACCGTCCCGGGAGGTTTTAGTAGTCAAATCGTACCTGTGCAGGTGGCCATTTTTTCGCAATTCCGAAGGGTTAACTCGATACACATTACTTTTACGGTCAAATATTTAAAAGGGACGCAACAGAAAAGATACAAAAACGGCATGTATAGAAAACGTCAGTCTACAAAAATGAGTACATGTAAACATAACATATCAATGTTGATTTTGAAGGCAAAATACTAAATTTTCACTTCTTTTGCGTCAAGGTCATGTAATCTGACCTGAGATCACAGGATGACGAGTTGAAAGCTCGAGAAACTTACACTGTAAACAGCCAAACAGCCAAAAAAATCATTGGTTTAATGCAAATCCAACAAGGTAAAGTCTTTCCGTAATGAAATCATCGTGTTCGCGATATAGCCCATCAAACATTGGCGTCTGTCGTGGCCTCATGAAAACGCCGCAGGCTATAAGTCGATAGCCATTGTTCTGAGCGAACTGAAAGTTGCACATGTGAATTTCGAGCAGTAATTTACCCCATGAACAAATTGTCGCCAAAATCCGAAGCATGAAGTGTTGCCCCCTGGTCGGTCTGTGACGGTGCGTGATAGTGCTTCTGTTAGATGCCTAGCTTTTGTGTACGTCCACACAACATTCTACGGCAAGCGTCCGAGTTTTTTTTTTGGTTATAGAATGTGTCGTCCGACGTAGAATGACATTAAATATCCGTTACTTAAGGACTTTTTTCAGAACAGGATAGCGTTCAGGGATTTCAGGGCAGATGTCGAAACTTAGCGACTCTCAGCAGAGAGTATTGCCCTGCTTGACTCGCTCGATCGTATCTAAGCGCCGCGATTGTCTGGGCTCGCCGTTATCGCCTCTGCGCTCCGCAGTCGGCGGATTGGCAGCGCCATCCGGGCGGTGGTGACTAGCTGGCTCTGTGGGCAGCGCCGCCCAGTGCTCCCTGGCCCGCCACCGTCGCCGCAGGTCCGCCCGCCCGTCCGCCTGTCCGCCACCACACGTCCGCCCGCCTGTCCGCCGCCATGGCGACTCGCCTGCTGCTCGTGACCCTCTGCGCCCTGCTGGCCGTGCCCGGCGGCCACGCCCTGAGCTGTTACCAATGCTCGGACGCCTTTAGCGCGAGCAGCGCCGAATCAGCCGACCATCCGCTGCTGAAGGCCGTCAACAGTGATGTTACCCTGCCGCCGTGCTCCGAGTTCTCCAGCGACGAGGATCGCTTCAAGACAACCTGCAGCACACCGACCGACCAGTCCTGCTCCAAGGTCATATTGTATGGGCGCACCGTTCGCGGTTGCTTCGGCGAGCGCGAGGAGGGCTGCAAAGTGACGGACACCCTGACCGAGTGTTTCTGTTCCGGCGACCACTGCAACGCGGCCGGGCTGGCGGCGCCGGCGCTGCTGCTGCTGCTGCTGCCGGCCGCCCTGCTGGCCAGCCTCTACACCGTCTAGAGCTGCACGTGCCGGCCACCGCCGGCGGAGGGTCCGGTGACCTTTGTGCCGATTTGTTCGAGGTTCTGCGCCACTGATACGGAGCGTCACGCGGCCGGCCGGCCCGGCGCGTACTGAGACACACCGGTGAACGATCGGTCACGCTAGCTGGACTCGCTCGCCTCCAGGGGCATCTTTGTCATCGTAAATCGCCGCAAGGCCAGATGGTTGCTGCGCTGTGCTTCGACGTGGTCGTTCTTTATTTCGCACGCGCGTGTTTTTTTAGTATTCATCCTGTGATGTTAAATTTGGAATGTGCGATTAAAGTACAGTAGCTAGCTTATGGTGCATAAAATACGCGTAGCAGTTTACTGAAAGTTTTTTTCGGATGTTTCCGTGTGCCGCGGTGGCATTCACTTGTGGTAGACCTCCTAAAACTGATAGCACAACTGAAATTGATCTCGTCGCTTATTGTTAATTGAATTGAAGTTAAACGTAGGAGGTCACCGCACCATTCGCATGTGTCTGTTTTTATCTTGAAAGTGAAGGAAAGCCCGGAACAGTCTTTGATTATTGTACTTGTTTTCTCGCAATTCTTGGTGAATAAAGAGTCTTTTCCAGTCCTTTTTTTCATAATAGCTCAACAGGCATGCGTTGACCCTGTTCCCAGCAGGGGGTTGAATCCCTCCTCGGATTTTTTGCTTGCCAATTCCAGAGTTTTTGACGCAGCGTCACGAAGCCCGGACAGTTTTCCTAACTATTCTTTCTACGTACTGAGACAAAGTTTTGAAATTCTATTTTGCTCAGGGGCGGAACCAGGTGGCGTTTTTGGGAAGCATTTCAGGCCATTTTTGGTGCTGTTGAGGGTAAAAGGAAAATGGCTGACAAAAATAGTGTTTTTAAGATAGAACTTAAAACTTTATATGGATGTATTGGTAAATAGTTGGGTAACATATAAATATAATTGTGTTCATCTGGGGTCGTTTTACAAGGTCACACCAAGGTCAAAAATCAGAATTTGGTTTTATAGTAATGATTTCGGCGCTAATTTTTCAAATGCCAAACCCCGAATAGATGTGACGTAAAACGGTGCACTCTATGTGTGTACCACGTTTCAGCTTGATATCAGGTCGGGCCACGGAGCTATGACCTAAAATGTAAGTGCGCGTACCCTCTATCACAACAGCCGTAAAATGGATTTTTTTAATGGAATGAATTCAAATGATTGGAAACGTTTTCAGATAATGTTGATTGCACACGAGATCATTCCAAGTGACTCCAAGGTCACTAGAGGTCATTTAAGGTGAAAGGTCATGAGTTGGTCTGAAGAACATGTGACCATGACAGTTCCCCTTTTTTCATGTCCCTGACACCGCCCATGCTAACATTATGCAAACACTGTAATGCGATATGCACTTTTTCGGCATAACACGGCTAACAGAAGCCAAAAAAGTGCTTTTTTCTTTTTTGTTCATTCAGTTGTTGAAAAACGAATGAATCCTGTTTTTGACACCCTGTGAACACCTATGAATTTTCTAAAAATTTCAAATGTATGTACCAGTGGTAAAAGCTCCATCCATAGCCTCTCGATTCATGCTTTTTTTTACCGAAATCGGTCATAAACAACGGAGTTATAAGAAGTCCAAAAATACCGTCATTTTGATATTGTTCCCCTCCTGTATCTACCCCTTTCATAATGTTTTTTAAGCATAGTTTACGCCATGTCAAATCGATTGTCGTTTGTTGCCATAAAATTGGATGTGTAGTTCTCGAGATCTCAGGGGAGGGCCGGATCCGCACCCCCCCCCCCCCTCTCTCCCGCCGGGAATCGACAATACCGTCTAGCCCTCCGGGAACAGGATTAACTCCAAGGGGAAATCTAACCGTTCCAAGAATAAACTTCACTCGAGCAAAGCGCTTCGTCTTTCGTCTGCTCTTTACCGTGAAATGGCAGTGGGCGATTGCGCTTGCGCCGTTTTGTGGGCTCATTTGTTTTTGGAGCTTGCTTCGTTGTTATTCGACTCGATATAGCCCAGTGTAATTCCATTAACACCCGATGTGACAGTCATTTGTAACTCGATGCCTATCGCACTGCACTTACCATATTTAGTCCGAGACGAGAAGTCAGGTCAGTTGGAAATATATTGTGAAAGAAAAGAAAAACCAGAGCAGGATCATGGACAAAACGAGTGTGTCTACAGAGCCAGTGTGCCCTACAGAGGCTAGCGCTACCTGTGCCGCTGGTAAGGGCAACGGTCCTCCCTGCCACCGAGCGCTGTCTGCTCCTCTGCCGCGCAGTCTGCCTTCTTCGCCCGGCTTCTGGTGGCTTACGACAGACTGGCGAGCATAGTCGCGGGAGTCATGGGGCCAGGGGTACTTCAGTCCCCAACATTTTTGAAACTTAACATTGGCGCTGTGGGCGTTGACTGGAAAGGATTGACCCAAAATGCTCCCCCCCCCCAACTAAAGAGGAGTTCCCGTGCCCCTGCCAGGAAGTGCTTCTTTTCTCCCTTACCGCGGAGTCGGCTTCCGCCTGTCGGCTTTTGTTGGCTCCCAACAGACTGGGCAAGAGTCGTCTCTTAGTTTCACGGTCCATCCGATGGCTTGCATCGGACCGCGGCTTGGAGCTCTCAACAACGGGAGCGCAGGGCCTCCAGTGCGACGTGTGTTTCTTTCTCACATTTGGTCTGCTCGTCTGACGCTTGCCGCGGGCCTGTGAACTAGGCGGGACGTACGCTTCCGGCCGAAGCTGTGAGCTTTTTTCTCCTGCCGGCCCGACGCTGGCCGGCCGGCGGGCTGGACTGAGTACTGTGTGAACAGTCACCTTATACTGGTGGCCGATGGGTGGAAGCAAACGATCGGGCGGCGTGCTCTTCGTGGTGGCGAGGCTGTCGGTAGTGCTGTGTCCGTGTCTTGTTATCCTGAATTGTGTGAAATGGATTGTAGTGTTCTGTTTTTATCACTCTGGTGCGATGTCAGCATCGTAGAAAGACGAACAAAACGGCAAGTTTTCGCATACGATGACGCCTCATCATAGCAGAAGGGAAATTTTTTAGCTACCCTGCATATTCAACAAATATTTTATGCTCTCATGTTTTTGGACTTGCGATGTCCAAAAACATATATTGCCATGACGGTCGTTCTGGATCAAATCTCTCCGAACTGCGGAATCGTTGGTTCCAGAAGCGTGCCGCCATTCCCTGCCCCTCCCCCCCCCCGGAAAGAATGCGGCGGTCCCGGCCAGCGTGCCGTCAGCCACACGCCTGTTGTCTGACTGTGTGTGACTGATGTTACTGACTCTGAGTCTCTGACGGCGGGCCGTTTGCGGACCGGACAGGTCTGCCTCTTTGTGAGGGATCCGCTGCCCGTGTGTGACCAATGGTGCCGCTGTCCGCCGCAGGAGAACACCGATCTGGTCGAGAAGGGCTTCGCCAACCTCAACAAACAGATCCAGAACACGCGGAAGTTCGGCGTGCCCGTCGTAGTGGCCATCAACAAGTTCAGGTGGGTAGGCGATGTCGTCTGGTACAGTGAACAGTTCAGCATGTGCCTGGCGACCAAACTTAGCCATCCGACGCCTCTCTGGATATCTGTCTACCAACTGCACGATAACACGTCGCACTCTTCTGCCGCGGACATCACGTCCGTCCATGTCCCGCGGGCAAGACGCTGATAGGCTGCGGCAGTGCCGCGAAGCGGCATGCTCCGATGACATCACGCGGCGCCGGACAGCGCCGGTTCCGGCCACAGCGGCGTCCCGCGCGCGGCGGGGAGCAGCGGCCGGCGAGCGGAGCCGAGGCCTCCGGGCTTCGCTCCGTCACCAGCAGCGGTCGGCGTGACCTCACCTGACCCGGCTGCCGGCCCGTCGGGACAGCCGACTGCGCTGATCCGCAGTGGCCGGCGGGAGCCGTGGCGGGTTTGGCGTCCCTCTGCAGGCGATCACCCCCTCTGGCCGTGCCCGGGCCGTGATGCGGTGACTTCTGGCCGTTATCGACTCGCCGTCCGCCCTGGCCGTCAGCTCGGACCGTTGAAAGACGGGCGGAGTTTGCCCTCGGTCCGATGTGGTGGCGTCGGGCACTGTTCAAACGGCCGGCACCTGGTGCCGGTTTGGCAGGTGACCCAGATGACTCGACAAGGACAAGCAGGACAAGCAGGGGACAAGCAGTGGTTCGGGACGAGCAGGGGTGACTATTCTCGAGGATCCTTTAGGATCAGTTTAGAACACTAGTCAGCTGGGATATGGAGGGTGGGTGGTCCGAGTATGGCGCAGCGACGGTGACCACCATAGGTCGGAATGGATAGCTGGTGGCCAGTTTGCGCGGCTTGCGTTATCCGTGCTGACGTCATGAGACTTATGTCAATACAGCCGTCTCAGCGGGACGTCAAAGGCCAGCCTGGCTCTGCCGTCCGGCCGGCCGTTGTGTCCGACCAGCCCCATTGGATCAGAGTGTTTGCCAGTCTCAGACCCCTCTTGAGACCCCGTGGGAGCGGCTGGCTTGTCCTGAGACATATTGTGAGGATGGACGGCTGGCTGCCTCCTGAGACATCGTGGGGGTGGGCGACTGGCTCTTCTGCATACTTTGTGAGAGCGGACGACTGGCTCCTCCTGAGACATCTGGAGGGTGGACGACTGGTGCCCCCTGAGACATTGTAGGGATGGATCACGGACGCCTTCTGAGACGTCTTCGTAATGGGTGACTGACCCCTTCCGAGACACTGTAACAGTGGACAGCAGCGTCCGGACAGCGGGCTCCTCATGAGGAACCGTAAGAGTTGCCCGGGGTGTCGGGACAGCTGGCTCCTCGGGAAACACGGTGACAGGGAACGGCATTGTGGACACGGCTGGGCCCTCGTCACCGCCTTCAGGGAGGACGCAGCTGTTTGCCCGGCTCCCCGGCGTCACTTCCGCTGACGAAATTGGCGGTCAGTCGGCCGGCGGCGGCGCGCGGCGCGCACAAAGTGAAAGTGCGTCATTTTTCGTGCCGACTCGACAGTTTGATAACAGATGAAAGCAGGTGGGTTTGCCGTTGCATTCGGTTATTTGTGTTGCTGCAGCGTGTTTCCGACATATCGCGGCGGGTTATCTTAGTGCCGGTAGAACTGCGCTAGTTTCAACAAACGCAGTTTTGAAGCTGCTGGGGCTAAAAAGAAATGCAGCTAAACAACACTAAACTAAACTAAACAATTAAACAACCTTAAAATGCAGTTTTCATGTTGACAGCGAGTGTTTGGCGGTGTGCATAGTCATAAATGTGGCTTTTGCTTCGAAAAAATATATTTTCAAAAGCCACTACGTTATGCTACTAGATATGTTGATGTTTCCAAGCACAATGGACAACATGGATAGGGGCCTGAGAAGGAGGCATTGTGCCTTGGATGAGGATAAAATCGTGTTATCCGCAAATATTTCCTGTTTCTTTACGATTGCGCGACAGCCTCTGCGTCTGAACGACCAAGTGGAACGTTGAAAATGGTGCTTCTGATTGTTACCGGCTTGCCCAAATATGGCGCCGCATGGCAGGTACTCGACGGCGGTCGTTCATGGCCGAGGCTTTGGTGCGAAGCAGTCCGCTGGGTTCTGCGGCCGTGTTTGACCCCCGCTCGAGATGACGTAAGCTGCGAGTCTCTTCCGCGTCGTGGTGCCTTCCTCGGTCCTCATGATCCATCACGCGTTAGGGGTAAACCACCAGAGTTTAATCGCGTCGCTCATCGCCTCATGTCTCTCTCCTCGCTCTCATTTCGGCGTCGCCGGAGCGTGCGTGCGTGTGCGGGTGGGTGTGCTGTTGACGCGTGACTCGGTCTCACCTGTCCCCGCTCGTCTGCCGGCAGCACGGACACGGACGCCGAGCTGGAGCTGATCGAGCGGCTCAGCCGCGAGGCCGGCGCCGCCGACGCCGTGGTGTGCACGCATTTCGCCCGCGGAGGCGCCGGCGCCCGCCAGCTGGCCGAGGCCGTGGAGCGGGCCTGCCAGCAGCCCAGCAGCTTCAGGTCAGGGCCGGCCTGGAGGTCGCGGTGGTGTTTGCGTCACCGCTGGTGGCGGTGCCTGCGGTGATTCCGAAATTGGACCTGAACGGACGGCGCGTCCCCGGGCCCGATTGGCGGACTGAGTCGACAGCCTGCTTGGTGTGCGACCGACCGGCCTGATGCCTTGATGTCAGGCCGGACTGGTGCCGGATGTAGACGGCTCGGTGTGGCCGCGCCGTCCCAGCCCTGGAGAGCCAGAGCTTGACGTGTGGCGCTCCGCCCGCTGTCCGCAACCCTGCGGCCGCCTGACGATGACGAGTCTGCCGGCCGCGGGCGTGACCCGCTCACTGACGCCGTTCCGTCACTGATGTGGTCCGCACACTGACGTGGCCCGGTATCTGACGGCGTCAGGCCGCCGAGGTGGTCCGCTCATTGACGCCGTCCCGTCACTGATGTGGTCCTCTGCTAAGGTGGGCGAGTCGAGACCGGTGTGTTTGTGGGGAAGTTGTTTACGGTGTCCTCACCGCGCCTTCGTCGGTCGGCAGCTTTCACAGCGCTGCTACGTTTCGGCCGGCGGTAGCCGCAGGCTCCTGCACGGCGTGACGCTAACCTCTGGCGGGTCTGCGGCCGCAGGTTCCTGTACGACGTGACGCTGCCCATCGTGGACAAGATCCGCATCATCGCCAGAGAGATTTACGGCGCCGACGACGTCCAGCTGTCCGATCAAGCACAGGCCCAGGTGGACCGCTACACGCGCCAGGTACGGTACGCCGCCAGGCGCGGTACACACGGCCGGCGCGGTGTATTGGCCAAGCGCGGTACGCTGGCTAGGTGCGGTGCACGCATGAACTGGTACACCCGACACCCACGCGGTAGAAAAGGTGGTGCACTATTCGCGGAGTCTGGTTTCGCAAGTTTCGATTCCGCGACGTCGTGCTCGTGTCGTGTCGCAGCCCTAAGGAAAAATTCCGGTCCTTGTTTTTGTTTCAGCAGTTTAAATGTTCACTGGTAGTCATGCCAAGGTCTGCTTGCTCTACTCTCTCATCCTGCCTCAGTGCGTCTGTTCTGACCTGTCAGAGATCCCGTCAAGTCTGTAGCCCCCAGCGTTCGGTTGTTTGCTGGTTTTGCGACACGGACCGAGCTGGCGGCCGTAGTGCTGTTGAAACAAATCGTCACCAGACTGTGAGACAGTGCCCGTCTGCGCTCTCAGGGCTTCAGCGAGCTGCCGATATGCATGGCCAAGACGCACCTGTCGCTGTCGCACGACCCGTCCTGGAAGGGCGCGCCCAGCGGCTTCACGCTGCCCATCAGGGACGTACGCGCCAGCGTCGGGGCTGGCTTCCTCTACCCGCTGGTCGGCACGGTACGTGGTCCTTTGGCCCGTCACGCTGGCACGCTGGTTGTTTCGTTGTGCGTCGCCTGCGCTCGCTGTCGGGTATCTTACGTAGTGGTCCCGTTCGCGTTGCTTTTGGACGCTCCCGGTCTCGATCGCTGCTTTTCGTGCCATGCGGAGTCTGCCAGAATTCTGGATGGATTTTAGGATTGTTCGATTAGGTGACTTGTTCATTGCCACGGCGCTGGGTCCTGGAATAACGATGGGCGATGGTTGGCCCCAGATGAGCACGATGCCCGGCCTGCCGACTCGGCCCTGCATCTACGACGTCGACCTGGACCTGGACACCGGCAACGTGGAGGGCCTGTTCTAGGCTCGCAGCGCCGGCCCGGCGGCGGCGCAGGTGGCGCCATCTGTATCGGCGGCCGCGGCCGGCACCGTCCTTTGCCGGGCCGGCCGGACACCTCTGCTCACAGATGGCGCCACCGACCCGGCCGAACACAGTGGTTTGCCGTGTCCCTGAACTCTGTGGACCCAGAACTGCGCTGGCGCCCGCTGTGGATCCCGTTCCGTTCCCAATACGGATTCATGTATCTGTCCCTGTACCGGTCTCTGTAAAGGTATCTGCTCTGGTTGCTGTACCGGTCCCTGTACCGGTCCTTGCCGTGGTCCTGGAGCCGGTCCTTGCGCTGGTCGCTCGCTGGTTCCTGTACCGACCCCAGTTCTGGTGCATGCTCTCGCCCCTGTCCATGTCTTTGTGCCGGTCCCTGTCCTGTTGTGTCCTCTATACTGGGCCGGCTGTGAAAGAGGACAGTTGACTGTTCAGTGCACTTGTACGTACAGCTAAATTCGAACAGTCTTAATGGTTGAACTGTTCCGTGATTTCAAGCGTTTATTACTGCCGAATGCTGCTGCGGATGGTAAGCGCCAATGAGACATGACATAGAGACTGATTTAACGTGCCATACTGGGATCCTGATAAGGTGGTAGTGTCAGACGTATTTCACAGACAGCTGAAGGTGTCATGCAGCATGTGTCGGAGCAGACACAGAGCTGACACTGTTTTGGATATTTGTATGTGCATGTTAATACCTATATGATAGGTATCGCCTTGGATATCTTGTCTAACCAGGGAGGGTTTTAGTTCCGGCGAGGTTATTTGTTCAGCTTTCCGGGGGCTCCGACCCAGTGCAGTACTTACGAAGATTGGCCGTGCCGCCCTGTGGTGTCAGCACAGCCGCATCAAACGGTCGATCGTCAGCTGTTGTAGCGCTGTTTTTGTGGGCGGCCGACCGCCTGGCGCCGCTGTCTTCTCCGCCGCGGCCGTGCCGTGTGCGACGGCCGGCGACGGCGGCCCGCACCAGCCGTCGTTGGCGACGCCGCTGGTCGTATGGCGGGCTCGAGTGGCGCCTGGTGCGAAACCGACCGTCTCTCTCTCTCTCTCTCTCTCTCTCTCTCTCTCTCTCTCTCTCTCTCTCTCTCTCTCTCTCTCTCTCTCTCTCTCTCTCTCTCTCGCTTCTTGTCCCCTCTATACTTGTGTCAGCTCCTCTCCGCCCTCACCTCTCATCTCATCCCCTTTGGTCCCCTCCACTCTCTTCCCTCTTTTCTTATCTTCTCCTGTCTTCCTCTCTCGTCTCCTCTCGCCCCTCCTGTCGGCGCGCCTCCACCACTGAGCCCAGTGCGATGTACCCATCCGCCCCTGAGACCTGCGGTCACGTTGAGGCTCAGGCTCGGTAGGGCGGTTTGTGGCGAACTGAAGCCCGTTCACAAAGGGCTGTGATGATGGACCACTTGCCTCATTGTCATAGCTCATTCGGCTGGAAACTGCCATGATATTTGTGACGGGGAAATCGATGTACAAACACCGGCCCTTACTTGCCTTTGCCAGTTTAACAATGTAGCGGGAGTGGTAGTCGGTTGGTGTGGTGGCTCGGTAACCTGGCGTGGGGAATCGGCTGCAGGCTTCTCCCGGCACCGTACACACATGGTGGCAGTTGCTAATGTCGTCGTTTTGTAGTTAATACACGGTTCTCAGTAGAGCGTCTGTGATGACTGAGCACTTGGCGACCGCGTCATGCAATCTGAACCTTCCGACGTCCGGGAGAAGATCCCTCCAAGGCTGGGAGACTTCTCGCTGCTCCTATGGAGGGGGAATACCCCCACAATTCCATGCTCAAACTGTGCCAGAAGAAACTCTCCGGGACGAATCGTCAGCGCCATCGCTCTGAGCGCGGGCGGTGTGCAACAAGGAAGCTCTGCAGATGTCCGGATAAGGTGGACGCTGGAGACTGCCTGGCCGGGACACTGCAGGCACGGTATCCGGTGCCCGCACCTGGGGCCGGGTTGAAACACTCCGTGGGCGCGGTATCCGGTGCCTGCGCCTGGGGCCGGGTTGAAACACTCCGTGGGCGCGGTATCCGGTGCCTGCGCCTGGGGCCGGGTTGAAACACTCCGTGGGCACGGTACCCGGTGCCTGCGCCTGGGGCCGGGTTGAAACACTCCGTGGGCGCGGTATCCGGTGCCTGCACCTGGGGCCTTGTTGAAACACCGGAAGCTACAGTGACCGGCGCCGGTACTTCAGGGGCGATCGCCGCCCTCTGGGCGGGTCAGCCGATAGACCCTGCAGACATCAGAGACCTTGACGGAAAAAGCGTCACTGCCTATTGCTGTGGCATCTGTACACTTGGTGCTCACCATCAAACTCCTGCTGGAGACCCAGTAACGTACGCCTGGACGGGAGGATCTTCCGCATCTTGCTCTGAAGACCAGCAGGCTCGAGGAAACACGCCTTTCCTTGAATGCTCCGGAAACCCGGCTGTCACGAAAAGGCGCGCCTGTCCGCGCTGTTTGGACTTCCCGAGATAAACGATGGCGCGTCAGTAGCCCCGCGCGAGCTTGTCAGTGGACCATAGACGGGGGCGTCCCTCGCCCGAGGGATTCTCGGCCCTGACCAATGTGTAAACGTTTGGGACATGCGTCAACAATGTCCCGGTGTGATGCCGGTCCGACGAAGAGCCTTGCGCTCTTTATACACAAACAGCCAGCACTGGGCTGATTGACGCTGAAATGCAAGCAGCACATGCCGACCGGACGTGGTTGATCCTGGCTCGCCGTGCGCGAAGAAGAGTTCCACGGCGGGCGATAGGAATGACAGAGAATCCACACCTGGACAGGAAATGCGGTACAGTCCAGTCTCCAACGTTCTGATGGTGTCCGTACAGGTTCCGACACGTTTGGAGGCTCTCAGACACAGATGACAGACCATCAGTACCAGTCAGCAGAATACGAGGACAGGACAGCGGAGCATCGAATTCTCGTCAAATCAAATCAATTTGCCCAGTCAATGAAAACAACTGCTGTAAACGCGAAACGGAATAAACGGGGTTTGGCCGAATAGCTGCATGTTTTCTGGCAGTGGTAAACATGTGTCGTCACTAACGTCATTTGATCGGCTGGTTTACCATATTCCTGTACCCAGAGCGCATGGATGCATTACCGTTTGTGGGAAGGCTTGCTCCCCTCCCCGCCCCCCGAGATTCGGAGAATTACACCTCCGATTTCATCGCAAAAAAGGAAATTGATTTGTCATCACTTAAACGATACGCTGTTACAGGACTGAACGCCAGGATTGGATAAGGCAAGGGGCAAGAAAAAAATGGAAGATGTGTTTCTTTGCAGTTAAAACTGCAATAGTTTTGGACCTATTTTGATGCAACTGGCATCAAACGGCACATAATTGATGTGGCTTTTCCCATTTTTTTCTCCCATTGACTTTTCCCCTACACGTTTAGAATTTTGACAGAACTCAGATGTTCATGGTGTTTGGAAAATGTCAGTTGACTTTTTGAAAACTTAATACGAAAGTCAAGTGTATTAGTTTATTTGCTTGTACTAGGCATTTTATAATGAAAACAAATTGTATTACATTGTATGATATTGGCAAAGGCGGTGTCAGGTGCAAGAAAATGGAGACCTTTCACGGTTCCAATTTTAGCATGTTTACTTATGGCCTTTGTCCTCAAGTGGCCTCACATCACCCCTTCACACTATAGAGGCTTCGGGCTTATGGTGTTTAAAAACCATTTCACCCATCTGATTTTATTCTGTTCCTCAGTGTACTGTCTGGCAGTTGTAATGTAGGATACGCCAATTGGGGATCATTATCCCAAGGACTTAGGCACACAAATCTGCCAGATTGCCTACCACCGTGGGTGACAGATATTGGTTAAAATTATAACCGACGTATGACAGATAATCATTATTTGTGTAAAATACATCAAGCATGCAGTATAAGAATTCTCGGTAAACATGCTGGTAGCTCTATGCACTGTCCCTGGTAGGTGGCGATTAATGCATTATTTCGACTGGTAGAAAAAGATTCGGTCAAATTGGAAATGTGACAGGATGGGAGGTTTTAGTTTTTCATGTGGCAGTTTTGACGTTCTGTGCACCTCTGTCCAAGTCCTTTCTTCTCCTTTCATTTTTTTCATTCTGAAAACAATTGCCAAAAAATTTTGCTTAAAATCGAATTGTGAAGTTAGACCTTCTTCTGAACCTGTGACATGACTTCGTCTGAAAAAAATGCTTGTTTATGTCTGCTCATTTATTTATCCATGCACCTAAACATTTTAGGCTTTCTCTTTAGAAAAATACGTTAGGCAGCCATTTTTCTACGTTTAACAGTGCCAAAACAAAAAGGGTCCGAAGTGCTTACCATAGTCGTGGCCTGGTTCCGTCCCTGGACAAAATAGAATTGCGAAAGTTATATAAAAAAAAATCGCGAAAACCTGGCATGATAAGTAAAAAGAATGAATAGGAGAAGCCACGATCTTTGACGAAGATACTCCAATATGGCGAGCAAAAAAAGGATGAGTTTCTGAACCCCCTCCCCCATCCGCGGATAGGTTAAATGAAGCCTTGTTTGTGTCGCAAATCTCAAGCTTGATTTGTGTCACAGACGCTCTGACTAGAGGGGGACAGAGGACACCTTTTGCGTTTCAGAGCCCGTCCGTGGGAGGCAGCTGCTACTCTCCCGTGCAATGTGAACTAAACAGCTGCCGAACGGCGGAGCTGAGACGCGCGGCATGTGCGCCTACATTGCCTGTCCTCCCGGGATCGGAGGCACTCTGCGGGACTCTCCGCAGGCGTCAGTCTCCGCCTCCGCTGAGATCCGGCCCGCTCGTGCCGCCGCCCGTCTCTGAAGCCGGCCTGCCGCGCTCTGTGAGGTCCGGTCGCTGGCCGCCAGCCGCAGGATGCGTCTGTTCCGCTTGGTGCTGGCGCTGCTGCCAGCGCTGCTGCCGGCGCTGCTACCGGCGGCCTCGTGCAGCGCTGTCCGCCTCCTAGGGACGTGCCCGTTCAACCCGCTGCCGTGCCAGTCCGGCCTCGTGTGCAGCTCTGACCGGGACTGTATCGGCCTGCGAGAGTGCTGCCTCACGCTCTGCGGCCGCCGCTGCGTGCCCAGACAGTAGCGGCCGCCGCCGCACCGTCCGGGGAGCAGAGGCCAGCTGCCGGATGCGTCCGGGGCGCGGGCGCAGAGACCATAACTTCTGAGGCAGCCAGACCGAGCGCAGAAGAGTTCCGGCGCCACAGCCACGGCAAGGGCGCACTGAAGACGGGAACGGAACGAACGGCCCGATCCTTGATCATACTCCGCCCTGACGCCCGACGCCGGCGGGCCGCGGAAAATGGCAGCTGCTTCGCGGTTCAGGTGGGGAGAGGGACCCATCCCTCCGCCGGGCGACTTCGGAATTGTTGGCGCATAGTTCATAATACAGCCCTGCTCTGATGGTCGTTTTTAAAACTGATTGGTGAATATGGACGATGTATATGTAAATGACACGATTTACACACCTAAAAACCGTGAATCGGACAGGACAGCTTCTTTTATAATCATTTCATCATTCCTTCCATCAAGCCTGTAATAAGTTCATTGTTGACTCCGAGAGTACGGGCCAAGGAAGTTCTACATAAATCAAGTTTCGTTCCGTCATCTGGAAAAGCCGCGATTTCCCAACATGGCACAGTGTAAGCAGATCTGCACACCGGGTTCGCATCTGTTTACTGGCGGAAAGTTTGGCGACTGGGGCGCCGTATTTAACCGGGCGTCTGGCTCGGCCGGCAGCACTGACTCGGTCTGCTGGGGCTGTGCTGGTCCAGAGCTGCGCCGCCATGCGTCTGCCGGGTTGCCTGCTGCTGCTGCTGCTGGTGGCGTCCTTCAGCGCCGTTCAGCAGCCGGCCGCAGCCGGTTGCCCTTTCCTGACGCTGCCCTGTCAGTTTGGGATCTCCTGCAGGGACAACTACGACTGCCTGATCGGCCTGCGCCAGTGCTGTCGGACCTCCTGCGGCCGCCGCTGTGTCCCCCGCTGAGCGAGGTCTCTACAGACATCAGCCGCGTGTCCGCCGCTGAGTGTGATCGTTCCGGACATCAGCCGCCGTGTCCGCCGCTGAGCGTGGTCTCCTCACAAACCAGACGTCTCTGCGATGGCTGAGGTGGTCAGACCTGCAGAAGCCGTGGTCGAACAGCTGGCAGCTGCTGACTCCACAAGATTACGATGAAGACCGTTGGCTGCTGCATAGGCTTGCTGACAGCGTTCGTTGCTGAATCCGTCAACTTTCCCGTTTTCGTCTGGCAGACGTGATAACAGAAAGGTTGTCGACATATCTCGTCGGATACGTCGACCTACGAAAAGGGACAGAGGTTATGCTTTCCGCATACAAGGCATGCGCGTTGATTTGAGACCAGTCATGACGTATTCGATAAAATACAACTAGACTTCTGGTCGATTTTGTTCGTGCACGAAGGTCCATTCGAGATCATCACACGCCGCAAAATCCACAAAAAAAAAACGGAGAGTAAGACTGTGTATCGGTATGCATACCCAAGTGTGATTTCCAGGAACGTTTACAAAAAAGCTGCTCATCCTGAAGCAATGCCAATTCATATATGCACGTACATACACAACATATATATATATATATATATATATATATATATATATATATATATATATATATATATGGTCGGAATGCTGACCATCAGTGTGGCCAGCAGCAGCAGCAGCGGACGGCCTAACGTGGTGACAGACCGACGGGCCGGACGGAATCAGACCTGCAGACTTCCATCAGCTGTTCACGTGGCGAGGCAGCTCGGCCGCCAGCAGTGTCAGCGGCGTAGCAGCGTCTCTGCCGATCACGGGCGATCCTCCCAGTCTCTTAATCGGTGAGAGGGGACGCCTTACTGTACTGCTCGGCGTTGATCCGTCCGCAGCATACCGTGCGAGCCAGTCAGTCTCGTTCAGAATCGCTGGCGAGCTAGGCATTGGTCGGGAGAAGTTCGGAACCCGTATTTTACTGTTTCCGCCCTGAAGTCCCCGATTTTTCTAACGAATCTCTTTGTGTTGCGTGGCTGCGAGCTTTCCAAGGCGATGTTGGAAAGGTAAGGTGTTCAGCGTTGCGGTATTTTTCTGAGCGGTAATCCTAAATCACCTCCGTAAAAACATGCTTTTCGGTTTGAAATGGTATGTTAAGACCACGGTCTGGCAACCCCACAGTATCAAAAATTTCATTAACAAAGCGACGGTCAGCAAAGGATGTTAAGGACGATGAGCTGTAGCACAAGGAACTTGAAGTCTGCACGCCGAAAACGGGCGCAGCATCCTTTGACAAAACCATACATTCGTAAAAACATCCACGGCTCGTCACACGATGCATCGCTAAGTGCACTTTTTACAGACGACTAGGTAGCATCTCTGACGTATACCCAAACGATGACACAGCTCGGAAAAACCACACTGCAGGCTCCAAGCATTCGACGTCATGCTTCAGCAACACAAACATTACCAGTGACAAACAGCGTCACCCTGGCGAAAAATCCCCAGCCTTTGACCATAATCACACAGCTTCGATATCATTATGCATCCTAACACACCTGCACATTCCAGGCTGGGCAGCGTCAGACTCCTCTCAGAGAATGGGTCTCTCGCTAGCGCCACCGAGCATGGCTGGCGGAACAAAGCCACTCCACAGAAGACGACGTCAGTGTTCCGCCACCACCAACGTCACTAGACGGCGGCTGAGGTCACTGTTCGGCCGTCACCAGCGTCACGATGGTGGCGATGATCCGCTGGCTGCGCGGACACGCGGCCAGGTCCAGCGTCGGGTTCTCGATCTTCTCGGCCAGCAGTCTATCCAGCTCTGCCCGCAGCTCCTTCAGCAGCGCCGCGATCTGCCGACAGATCCTCTGTCACCGACTCTGTGACTATCGACTCTGTCTCTATCGGCTGACCCTCTGGGCGGGTCAGCCGATAGACCCTGCAGACATCAGAGACCTTGGCGGAAAAAGCGTCACTGACTATGGCCGTGGCATCTGTAGAATTGGTGCTCACCATCAAACTCCTGCTGGAGACCCGGTAACGTACGTCTGGACGGCAGGATCTTCCGCATCTTGCTCTGAAGACCAGCAGGCTCGAGGAAACACGCCTTTCCTTGAATGCTCCGGAAACCCGGCTGTCACGAAAAGGCGCGCCTGTCCGCGCTGTTGGGACGTTCCGAGATAAACGATGGCGCGTCAGTAGCCCCGCGCGAGTTTGTCAGTGGACCACAGACGGGGGCGTCCCTCGCCCGAGGGATTCTCGGCCCTGACCAATGTGTAAACGTTTGGAGTATGCGTCAACAATGTCTCGGTGTGATGCCGGTCCGACGAAGAGCCTTGTGCTCTTTATACACAAACGGCCAGCACTGGACTGGCTGACGCTGAAATGCAATGCAGCACAGCCGACCGGACGTGGTTGATCCTGGCTCGCCGTGCGCGAAGAAGAGTTCCACGGTGGGCGATAGGAATGACTTTCTTATATAAGGATAGGAGTCCTTTCTTCTCCTTTCATTTTTTTTTCATTCTGAAAACAATTGCCAAAAAACTTTGCTTAAAATCGAATTGTGAATTTAGACCTTCTTCTGAACCTGTGACATGACTTCGTCTGAAAAAAAATGTTTGTTTATGTCTGCTCATTTATTTATCCATGCACCTAAACATTTTAGGCTTTCTCTTAAAAAAAACACGTTGGGCAGCCATTTTTTCTACGTTTAACAGTGCCAAAACAAAAAGGGTCTGAAGTGCTTACCACAGTCGTGGCCTGGTTCCGTCCCTGGACAAAATAGAATTGTGAAAGTTACATAAAAAAAAATCGCGAAAACCTGCCATGATAAGTAAAAAGAATGAATAGGAGAAGCCACGATCTTTGACGGAGATACTCCAATATGGCGAGCAAAAAAAGGATGAGTTTCTGAACCCCCCCCCCCATCCGCGGATAGGTTAAATGAAGCCTTGTTTGTGTCGCAAATCTCAAGCTTGATTTGTGTCACAGATGCTCTGACTAGAGGGGGACAGAGGACACCTTTTGCGTTTCAGAGCCCGTCCGTGGGAGGCAGCTGTTGCTCTCCCGTGCAATGTGAACTAAACAGCTGCCGAACGGCGGAGCTGAGACGCGCGGCATGTGCGCCTACATTTACTGTCCCCCCGGGATCGGAGGCACTCTGCGGGACTCTCCGCAGGCGTCAGTCTCCGCCTCCGCTGAGATCCGGGCCGCTCGTGCCGCCGCCCGTCTCTGAAGCCGGCCTGCCGCGCTCTGTGAGGTCCGGTCGCTGGCCGCCAGCCGCAGGATGCGTCTGTTCCGCTTGGTGCTGGCGCTGCTGCCAGCGCTGCTGCCGGCGCTGCTACCGGCGGCCTCGTGCAGCGCTGTCCGCCTCCTAGGGCACGTGCCCGTTCAACCCGCTGCCGTGCCAGTCCGGCCTCGTGTGCAGCTCTGACCGGGACTGTATCGGCGTGCGAGAGTGCTGCCTCACGCCCTGCGGCCGCCGCTGCGTGCCCAGACAGTAGCGGCCGCCGACGCACCGTCCGGGGAGCAGAGGCCAGCTGCCGGATGCGTCCGGGGCGCGGGCGCAGAGACCATAACTTCTGAGGAAGCCAGACCGAGCGCAGAAGTGTGCCGGCGCCACAGCCACGGCAAGGGCGCACTGAAGACGGGAACGGAACGAACGGCCCGATCCTTGATCATACTCCGCCCTGACGCCGGCGGGCCGCGGAAAATGGCAGCTGCTTCGCGGTTCAGGTGGGGAGAGGGACCCATCCCTCCGCCGGGCGACTTCGGAATTGTTGGCGCATAGTTCATAATACAGCCCTGCAATGATGGTCGTTTTTAAAACTGATTGGTGAATATGGACGATGTATATGTAAATGGCACGATTTACACACCTAAAAACCGTGAATCGGACAGGACACCTTTTATAATCATTTCATCATTCCTTCCATCAAGCCTGTAATAAGTTCATTGTTGACTCCGAGAGTGCGGGCCAAGGAGGCTCTACATAAATCAAGTTTCGTTCCGTCATCTGGAAAAGCCGCGATTTCCCGACATGCATAGGTGGGCACTGGTCCGTTACTCCGTTACTCCGTTACTAACGAAGTTACTTTTTTGAGTAACGGAGTAACGGACCCGTTACTTTTATTTTACTGTAACGGACTGAGTAACGGAAGTTACTTTTGTGGTCCGTTACTCCGTTACTTTTTGGTCCGTTACTCCGTTACTCCGTTACTTTTTAAACTCCTTACAGACACCGCCCGGCTTTATTTGCATCGGCACACGCCATTGACTACTTGAATAGCTAACACCCAATAGCGTGCGGCGATACAAGCGCGGCTGGCCGCGCACTCAGCTGACAATCGCGGAGTAGACTTGTTGACAATATTCGTCAGCTGATAAACGTTGACGGCAAGCTGGCGGCAATGGTTCAGTATAAAGGCCAGCTGACTTTGCTCTCTTTTGGGACAAAAGTATTGAATTATGCGTAAGTTTGATATGACTTAAAATTATAAATTAACCAGTCGTCATTTTTCAGGTTAAAAGATATCAAAGTTATTGTCATTTATACTGGAATAGCCAACTGACGGCAGTTTTCAATGTTGGCTCAAGTTAGTCACGGATTGCTTACCACCGCCACACGGTTCCCCGCCAAGATCACTCAAGGTTGTTGAGCACATGATTACTGCCGCCATGGCCTTGGATCTGTGATGTCCATGGGGCGATGGAGTGGTGATTGATTCTTGACTGGCCTGAAATTTTAACTACCTGACACTAAAATGTCCCATCAAGGCGTCTTTACGCCGCCACTGGAGGTCGAAAACCTTGGCTCCGAGTCCCAGGGTGCCTTAGCTTCGGATGCAGAGGACGAGCCCGGTCTGGGTCACCCATGGCCACATCTAGAAATGTACTTTGAGTTTAAGGAGGAGGGGAAAACGTCATTTTTACGTATGTCTTGTGCCGACCGAAAGAGGTTATAATCAAGGGTAACAAGAGTAGCCTTTCAAACCTAAAGGCACATATCAAGAGGAAACATTATTTACGGTATTTCCAGGTGAGAACAGAATGTGCACAATAAGTTGTCAGTAGTGAAGCATAAGTATGAAGCTTGTCGACTATTGCTTGGACTATTTGTCTTAACCATATTCTCTGCAGGCAGTGAGATTCACATTAACCTAGGGGCGGGGGGCAGATCTGCGGTAATCTACCTTTTGGCCGACGCTTACGCGTATTTTTTGGAGACGCGGAAGTGGCAACACAAGTTGTGTGAACAATTTAGCCCATTCAGGTATTTTTCTAAGCACTGGCCCCTACTGGATGTGTAAACTGACTTGGTTAGGTAACTCTTGAATTTTGATTCAGTTGACACATGTTTGCCTTCAGCCGATACGATCTAACCAAACCAAAAAACAGGCAAATTGAACCTAACAAAAAATTAGTTTTACATGCCCATCTAGGGCAGTCCCTGCAACCATTTTACAGTAGATTTTAGGTTAGGTTAGGTTAAATCATTTTTAACTTGGAGGACAGGCTACATTGTCCATGCGATTCGAGTTACCACTCCTGCGTTCCCGAAAAAAATATCAACTGGCCGAAACACCTTTCGGCTGACACATTATTTTTTTGTAGACGCAGAAGTGAGGACCCAAACTCAAACATGATATGAGCCGTTGCCACTTTTGCACCTTCGAAAAATATGCATTGGCCGAAAGGTGAAGATTACCAGTTCTGCCCCCTCCCCTCCCCGCCCTTCCAGAGATCTCGAGATGCATTCGTCTAATGTTGATAGGATGAATGCCATTTAATATGTTTCAACGAGATCTCCAATTCCGGACCCCAAAAATTCAAAAATTGCGAAAATAGGGCGTGGGGGCAAACAAACTCCAAAATTTGGGAATTTTTGAAAGGTCACTGCGGCCGTGTTTACCAACCAATTTTCATGGGAATAACACGGTTCAGCTTGGAATGTCCAAGTCTTTTATATACCGAAAACTGAAATTTAAAATAGAAAACCATAGGCAGTTCCAGGGAGGGCAAGAAGGGCGATTTTTGAAATAAGAAATTTCCTTTGTTTTTGTTTGTTTTGGGTGATATAAACATCAGATGTACAACTAGCAAGCCAGTTTAAGTTTATATGTAGCGCAGAGGTGGATCCAGGTAAACAAAATTGGGAGGACACCATAAGCACAATAGTGTGCTCCCCCAGTTTTTCAGTACCTGGGTGTGCGTTCGCCTGAAAATGTGTGTGCATACGCATTGTTTAGGATGTGCATGACTATATAAATGAGTCAGTGATCTTTATTTCTACTCAGAATGTCACGATAGTGAACCGCACAACTTTGCAGCTTCACGCACAGCACATTACCGCCGAAAACGGGGGCTTGGAACCGCCTCTGCGGGACCGATTTTTTTTTAAATGTTGACAAAACACGTGTGTATCAATTCCATGAAATGCCAGAAAATCTTGTGGCGCTGCGACAAACAGTGTGGGAGCGACAAGCAAAAAGACACGGGTAGCAGAATCTGCCCCCCCCCCCACAGGGAATAGGGTTAAATGAAGTGTTTTTAACCCGTCTCCGGCCGGGCCCAGAATGCCCTTTGCCCGGCCGGAGGGGGAGCGCGGATTTCCGCACCTCCCAGGATCTCGGCTCCCATATATCGCAAGGAAAAAAGGAAAACACCGGCGGAAAGGTTTTGTCAAACAGAGACGAAAACATTCAAGAGTTTTGACCTCAGGTCAATTTTGAGGCCACCAGACGCCATGAAAGGTCAAAATACGTCCTTGGAATTAGGTAAATAGACACAATACCTTGTCCCTGAAAAGCTGAACTTAAGCGACATATACTGAACCGTAAGACAATAGCGAGTTCATTGATATCAATTTTGGCCTTTCACAGGGGTCAGGTCAGGTCACGTCATGGTTTCAAAACGTTCCACTTGTGAACGGCTAACGTCCTCCGTTGCATCTTACTTATGATCATGTTTTTGTAGCTAATTTATCTTTTCAAGGGTGCTGAAGAGGTACTAAAGCACCCTTTTTTTAGTGTTTTATTTCACAATAATAAAATCCATATAAGTCATGTTTTTTTTAGTCCTTCGTCGTTTGGTATTAAAAAAAAAAAAACGTCAGGGGTATCAGGAATCTTACCTCCACGCACGCGCTCGTACACAAACTAATACACACACATAATTTCAAAACAAAACAAGAAGTTCGCGAGACCGAAATGAGCTCTGAACGGAGACCATTATGTTCAGGGCGGATACTTCGAGAGGCATTGTTGATCAAACCCAGTCGATAGATGTCCGCTGTTTGTCGCATTTTGCATGCGTCCGCTCCAGCGCCGGTTGTTCCCGCTCCATCGGCGCCGCGGGCAATGAACAGGAATTCGTTGGTTTGAACATTGTGGCTAACACAGTGGTAGAATACCCGCCGCGGCTGTTGTCCCGGCGCCGCCGACTCTACAACGGCTGGTGAGGGCAGTGGGCAGCTAGCGGAGTGTTTTGGGTAAGCGCTTTCTGTTTCTTCCCTTTGTATATGGAATGCGTTTTACAACCACAAAGCAGCATAAAAGACTTAAAATCCGCGTTCGCTTGGTTTTCACTGCATTTAAAAAAGTAACGGAATAACGGAGTAACGGTAACTTCCGTTACTTTTTAAGGCAGAGTAACGGAGTAACGAGTAACGGACTGGCTTTTTTGAGTAACGGAGTAACGAGTAACGAAGTTACAATTTTTAGTAACGATGCCCACCTAAGCCGACATGGCACAGTGTAAACAGATCTGCACACCGGGTTCGCATCTGTTTACTGGCGGAAAGCTCGGCGACTGGGGCGCCGTATTTAACCGGGCGTCTGGCTCGGCCGGCAGCACTGACTCGGTCTGCTGGGGCTGTGCTGGTCCAGAGCTGCGCCGTCATGCGTCTGCCGGGTTGCCTGCTGCTGCTGCTGCTGGTGGCGTCCTTCAGCGCCGTTCAGCAGCCGGCCGCAGCCGGTTGCCCTTTCCTGACGCTGCCCTGTCAGTATGGGATCTCCTGCAGGAACAACTACGACTGCCTGGTCGGCCGGCGCCAGTGCTGTCGGACCTCCTGCGGCCGCCGCTGTGTCCCCCGCTGAGCGAGGTCTCTACAGACATCAGCCGCGTGTCCGCCGCTGAGCGTGGTCGTTCCGGACATCAGCCGCCGTGTCCGCCGCTGAGCGTGGCCTCCTCACAAATCAGACGTCTCTGCGATGGCTGAGGTGGTCAGACCTGCAGAAGCCGTGGTCGAACAGCTGGCAGCTGCTGACTCCACAAGATTACGATGAAGACCGTTGGCTGCTGCATAGGCTTGCTGACAGCGTTCGTTGCTGAATCCGTCAACTTTCCCGCTTTCGTCTGGCAGACGTGATAACAGAAAGGTTGTCGACATATCTCGTCGGATACGTCGGCCTACGAAAAGGGACAGAGGTTATGCTTTCCGCATACAAGGCATGCGCGTTGATTTGAGACCGGTCATGACGTATTCGATAAAATACAACTAGACTTCTGGTCGATTTTGTTCGTGCACGAAGGTCCATTACAGATCATCACACGCCGCAAAATCCACAAAAAAAACGGAGAGTAAGACTGTGTATCGGTATGCATACCCAAGTGTGATTTCCAGGAACGTTTACAAAAAAGCTGCTCATCCTGAAGCAATGCCAATTCATATATGCACGTACATACACCTGTGTGTATGTACATATATATATATATATATATATATGGTCGGAATGCTGACCATCAGTGTGGCCAGCAGCAGCAGCAGCGGACGGCCTAACGTGGTGGCAGACCGACGGGCCGGACGGAATCAGACCTGCACACTTCCATCAGCTGTTCACGTGGCGAGGCAGCTCGGCCGCCAGCAGTATCAGCGGCGTAGCAGCGTCTCTGCCGATCACGGGCGATCCTCCCAGTCTCTTAATCGGTGAGAGGGGACGCCTTACTGTACTGCTCGGCGTTGATCCGTCCGCAGGATACCGTGCGAGCCAATCAGTCTCGTTCAGAATCGCTGGCGAGCTAGGCATTGGTCGGGAGAAGTTCGGAACCCGTATCTTACTGTTTCCGCCCTGAAGTCCTCGATTTTTCTAACGAATCTCTTTGTGTTGCGTGGCTGCGAGCTTTCCAAGGCGATGTTGGAAAGGTAAGGTGTCCGGCGTTGCGGTATTTTTCTGAGCGGTAATCCTAAATCACCTCCGTAAAAACATGCTTTTCGGTTTGAAATGGTATGTTAAGACCACGGTCTGGCAACCCCACAGTATCAAAAATTTCATTAACAAAGCGACGGTCAGCAAAGGATGTTAAGGACGATGAGCTGTAGCACAAGGAACTTGAAGTCTGCACGCCGAAAACGGGCGCAGCATCCTTTGACAAAACCACACACTCGTAAAAACATCCACGGCTCGTCACACGATGCATCGCTAAGTGCACTTTTAACACACGACTAGGTAGCATCTCTGACGTATACCCAAACGATGACACAGCTCGGAAAAACCACACTGCAGGCTCCAAGCATTCGACGTCATGCTTCAAGCAACACAAACGTTACCAGTGACAAACAGCGTCACCCTGGCGAAAAATCCCCAGCCTTTGACCATAATCACACAGCTTCGATATCATTATGCATCCTAACACACCTACACATTCCAGATTGGGCAGCGTCAGACTCCTCTCAGAGAATGGGTCTCTCGCTAGCGCCACCGAGCATGGCTGGCGGAACAAAGCCACTCCACAGAAGACGACGTCAGTGTTCCGCCGCCACCAACGTCACTAGACGGCGGCTGAGGTCACTGTTCGGCCGTCACCAGCGTCACGATGGTGGCGATGATCCGCTGGCTGCGCGGACACGCGGCCAGGTCCAGCGTCGGGTTCTCGATCTTCTCGGCCAGCAGTCTGTCCAGCTCTGCCCGCAGCTCCTTCAGCAGCGCCGCGATCTGCCGACAGACAGCGCCGCTGACGCCCACCCAGCGGAGCACAGCGCCAGCACACGTCTTCCCGGACGTGTCACGGGTGTCGCATGACGTGTCCGCTGCATAACTTAAACAGCCGTGCCATGCGACCTTGTGCCGTCTACTGTACAGCGGTGTGATACACACACGGAGCAGACATACTCCACAGCCGTGCGAGCTACAAGGAACGAGGTACCATTACCAAGGACGTACAAGTACCAAAGTACCAAAGATATTACAAAGCAAGGGCACGAGATACTGTTGCCGCCGTGGTCGCCACCCAGTTCCTACCACTACCATCTGCAGGGCTATGACTTGAGTCCGTGTTGGGCCCCCTTTGTACTGCGCCCTTCACTTTTCAGGTCCAGTGCGCACGGTCGGCTGGCCATCAGATACGCTTGGTCAAAGTTATCGTTTGCAGGCGGACCAGACTGACTAGGTAAAACTCTTAAAATCGCGCTATATTTATGCATGGGTAATCATATGGCATTTATATACTGTCATTACCATTTTATTTTGTCATCTCGTCCCAATAACTAACCTGATATGGAGAGGATACAAACGTCAATTCAAAACATGTAAGCCGTAGGCCTCTTCAAAGCTTTGCATAAACATACAACCCTAGACTAGGAAAATCCGCAGATCTGTTGACATGGTCTAGATTAGCTTTATTCCTCCTCTACAGACCACGAAGGCAGTCAGCACAAAATGTAATCAATATGGATTCACGGAATACAGATCTGACCACACTGACAGAAACGAGCTGCGCTTCTCTCGGGCGCACATATCAAAAAGTGCGTTAACTGTTAACGTCTGACAGAAAAGACGATCCTAAATTTACCAGCACACCGTCCATATTCTTGGTACGTTTCATACAACAATAAAAATAAAAATGAAAACCAAATAAAAAACAAAAGCCTAGAAGAGTCCAGTCATTCACCATCATGACTGGCGTGAGAATAGCCGAGCGCCCATTCAGACGAGTGGCAGGAGTAAACCTTTCAACATGGCCACAGACATATGCGGAGTGAATGACACCCTTAGTATTCCGCTCACGCTACATCAGGACAGTAGTACAGGAACTACCGAGGCTGAATATACGCTGTGGAGGGCAGAATCACACAGAATCACAGCAGGGCTTTGATCACAGCGAAGCACGACTACGGCTCTGACGCTGACTACTCATTTTCATGAGTACAGCGGGCTCTACGTCTAGTGACGTACCGTCTGTGTTGGACACGTCAGCTTGATCCAACCTTCGTCAAGAGACACGATGTATTCGTCCCTGTGTTTCTCCACATCAATACCGTTGCCTGACCACGTGAGAACGGAAAACACAGGTCAACACGCGGCAGGAGACGCATATGTACACCACTGCACACTGTCCAACGAAAAGTCATAAACTTGACAAAATTAGACCTTCGTGTTTCCACTTCATTCTTTCAATTGAATTTGATCCGAACCGCTTGCATAAAATGGGGTAAAACGAAGACCATGGGAATCGAATTATCTGTGCCAACACAACCTGTCCTAACAGGACACAAGTCGACCCGGGAAATGGCATGGTCAGAGTAGCGTCCGAACGAGTCAAGATCAGCCGGCCTCTGACGCCGTCAGTCGGCCCGCCGCTGACTGCTGGTTTAGGATCAGCCGGCGCCTGACGCCGTCAGTCGGCCTCTGACGCCGTCAGCCGGCCTCTGACGCCGTCAGTCGGCCCGCCGCTGACTGCTGGGTTAGGATCAGCCGGCCTCTGACGCCGTCAGTCGGCCTCTGACGCCGTCAGCAGGTCGGCCGGCGGGACCCGGCGGCCGCAGCCCCCTGGACAGGAGGCGGCCGACGTACCGGCGAACAGCAGCAGCGGGTACACCGGCACCATGCAGCACTCGCGGATGAAGACGCGCGACGTCTTCACCTTCTCGTTGTAGACCAGGTAGGGCGACTCGAACCGGCTCACCTTGGCGTTCACCGACACCGGGTGGATGAACACCTGGTGGACCATCACACGCACGGTCGGTCGCCGGCACCGGATACAGTCCGGTCCACGCACGGTCTAATGACTTGGAACGCCAGACAAGCCAAAATCTCGACGGCATTAAGGACGGTGGCATCAGGGACGAAAGCAGACTGAATCAAATCAAAACTGCTACCAGAAACCATTCAGCCAAAAACCGATGTATTTCAAGCCAACTACGGCTGAATACCACAGTGCTTTCATGGCACGATAACATGGGATTCACACTCCAGGCTGCCACGTCAAACGTGACTTAAACAAAGGTTTCTTTATCTGACGTCGGGCGGCTTCAAACACGCAGCATCGTTGGAATTTTCGCAGCACACCTGGTGAGTCATCGACAAGCTTCTCTAAAGTGATGACGGTACGGCCAACAAGGAAGGGCGGCGGCGGACGACGCAGCTATCTTATTAGGAAAAGTGTCGCAAAATGGTGTATCCTGAATATCGTCCCAGTCATGACCAACGTCTACAATCAACGTTCCACCAGGTGATACACAAAACTCCGTCGGCGTTGGCAAGAATCATGTGACTTACCTCTGCCATCACGTCACAACATAACGTTGGAAGAAATAGGCTACGAGGTCGTCCTGACCAGACAAAAAGTCCAGTTACCGTGTCGGCCGGCAGCACTCACGTATCCGTCCTCCTTGGTCTTGAACTTGAGCTCGGCGTGTCTGGCGTCACGTGCCATCACGCCGCCCTCGCTCTTCGTGTACGTCGTCTCCGGGGTGAGCACCTTCACCAGGTTCGGGTACAGCGCCGCGCACAGCACCGACGATATCAGACGGTTGTTGCCGTTGTTGTCGTTGAGCTGCGGGTCAGGCAGGCTCCGTCAGCGGCTGGCCGCCACTGGTAGTGCCAGACGGACGGGAACACAAAAACGCTGGACGGATCTCGTCGCCATCACAAGGCACGTCGTAACGAAACATAAACAGCCGCGATAACCAGCGGATAACCAGCGGATAACCAGCATTCAGACGCGAATAACCAGCGGATCACCGCACGCAGCGGAGACACACCAACAGGGGTCCGTCGACAGTGCGCAGCCGACCGGGACGAACTGTAGGATCCAGCAGCCCCGGCCGGACCGCAGACAGCGGGAGGGTTCCGCACCTGCGGGTCGGTGGCCTGCAGGACGGCGTCCGCCCGGCCGCGGCCGCGCCGCTCCAGCTCGCGGGCCGTCAGCCCGGCCGGCACGAAGCCTGATCGAGCTGAGCAGCTCCACAAACTGGTGCTTCATGCTGGCCAGCATCTCCAGCGTCTTCACCTGCAGGAAGTTCTCCTGGGCGAAGTTGTAGCCGGCCGCCGGCGACCGCTCAGCGGCTTCCCTCCAGCCCTGCCGGGGGACGGCCGGGTCAGGTCAGTCGCTGTTCTCGTTACCCGTCCCCGGTATCCACTGAGCATGGTCTCGTTTCTCGGTGTCCACACCCGGTATCCGTTGAGCATGGTCAGCTGGTGTCTGTCCTCGGTATCCGTACCCGGCATACGTTACGCATGGTCAGCCGGTCTCTGTTCTCGGTATCCGTACCCGATATCCGTTGAGCATGGTCAGCTGGTGTCTGTTCTCGGTATCCGTTGAGCATGGTCAGCTGGTCTCTGTTCTCGGTATCCGTACCCGGTATCCGTTGAGAATGGTCAGCTGGTCTCTGTTCTCGGTATCCGTACCCGGTATCCGTTGAGCATGGTCAGCTGGTCGCTGTTGTCGACGGCGAAGCGGCGTCGCCGGGCGTCCGCCTCGGCGCGCCGGGAAAACGGAGAGACGAACGGCGAACGGAAACTGAGACAGGCCGCTATCGTGGTGACCGCGTCCAAACACCGGAACACGGCGCCGAACAGCAGCAGCTTCCCGATCCTGCACACAGAAGGAGGCACTTCAGTTCGGAAAATGGGGAAGTGGGGGGTTGGCCGCGCTGCACCCACAGATGACGTCATTGTGGATGCAAACAGTACCGGGAATACGACCGATGAGTGATGCAAGCAAAGATCACTTTTTATCTTGGTTTACGAAGTAAACATGCCGGAATGCGGTCGCAGCTATTTCCGCGCCACATGGCCCCTACAGCACGTGACAAACAGAGGCAGAGGCGGGCGGCCGTCATGACCGTGCGTTCAGATTATCGCTCAGCTGGCTGGCATCTTACTCAGGGCCTGATCTAGCCCCTATTCCGGACCCTGACTCAGCAGCTGACCCTTGACGTCATCCAGCCGCACGCAGCCAGCAGCCGGCCCGGCTCCCCGCTGACCTGACGTCCACAGGCAGGGCGGCCACGTGGTAGCCGAGCGCCGTCAGCTGGCCGGCCTGGTCCAGGGCCCCGAGATTCTGCAGCCGAGTGATGGCCGAACTGATGCTCTCCTCCGTGGGCGACTCCAGCACCCGGCCTGGAAACGGAACACTGTGACAGCAGATCCGACATCACACGCATCAGAGGAGTCTCCAGAACGCAGCCTGGGCGCCTGCTGCTCAGCCCCTTACGGAAGAACTTCGGCGCACGGCCCGGGAAGAATATGTGACGGGAAGGGACACCTACTACTACACTACTAGACGGCACAATTCTAAAACACAGCTCAAGAAGGGAACGGTGACAACCATCCCTAACATCGCTCCTCCAACCTGTGTCCGACCTCAGGTACGAGGTCGGACAACAGGATACCTGTGACAGGGACATCTAAACCAATCACCCTCTATGGCACGACGAACGCACAGTGCAAGAAACCCAACGCTGCGGCAAACACAATCGTCACCACATTCCCATAGGGCACGCTCATTAGTATCTCACTCACACACCAGGAGCAGGATCATCTTATCAACCTCACTGGACACAGACAGCTTCCACCACACAGCCGGTGTGACACCATCAAAATACATCCCGTCCTCTGGAGGAGCGCTGCACACAGAGAAGAGTGGTGCCGTTTCAGTGCGCAGAACATGGGACACGTCCACTACGTCCTGGTCAGCGGACAGCGGCAGGACCCTGATCACCGCCAGCTGGCCCAGCGGCACCCACCGAGCACACCCTGCACCTCCCGGCCGGCGAACAGCGGCAGGATCTTGATCCGCAGCACCAGCTGCTCCAGCGGAACCCTCTTGATCTCGGGCACCGGCTGGGCTCGGATGTGGTGCCGGTATCTGGCGGACAGCGGCCACCACACTGGATCAGCCGCGTCACAGCCCAGCACACGGAGTGCCGTTGCCATTACACATGCCGGGGAGGTCGAATGCCTATCTCGAGGAACAGAAATACTGCCAATGCTAACCGTAAAAAAGACACAAACATAGACTTCACGCAATCATGTATTTACGTCTGCATACCTGGCCTTTTTAAAGGGTTCAGCAATGATGAATTCATGCGCGGCAAGAGAAAAGAAAGGAAGAAAGGAAAAGACAGAAAGAGAGGCGCCTTACCTGTAGCTGGTGTAGAGATGAAAGCAAACTCCGGGCATCACGCGGCCCGCCCGGCCCCTGCGCTGGTCGGCGTTGGCGCGTGACACCCAGACCGTCTCCAGGCTCTCCATCCTCTTCTGCGGGTCGAACCTGTTGCAGAGACCAGCCGAAACGGTCAGCTCCTCTCTCGGAAACTGTGCAGTTTCTGCAGTTACTGTACAGAATACATCAAGCACGCATCAATTAGTCAATGGATTACATAGACAAACACGCACATTAGACTGAAGTCACATTAGCAACAAGGGCAAACGTCTTACACAGAGCGTCGCTTTCAGACATCACAGAGCATATTTTGAGAGGGGGCATGCAAAACGCTTACATTTTCTCTTTCATTTTGCCGCAGTCGATGACGAATACGCAGTCGTCAATTGTGATTGACGTTTCTGCAAGGTTCGTGGAGATGACAATCTTTCTCACTCCCGCTTTGGGTTTCCTGCAAGAGGACAGAAGAGCAATTACAGGTGGTCGAGAAAATTTGATTCTGGTAAGCGAGGCATAATTTGGTTCTCGTTACTAAGCGAACAACGAGCTAAATGTCACAAAAGTTGTGTGAACGCCCAAACTCAGCCGCATGATAAAACCGCCACGCAGGATTCGCTACAAAATACAACAGTCGCATCGCCTTCGTGACTGGCAGTGAAGGAAAGAGGGCCCATCAACCTTATGTCACGAGACAAGACGTTCGAAGGCGGACCAGTGGAAAGAACGCCATCACGGTGCCTGTCAGGCTGCCGGTGCCGGTGGGGTGTCGGGCGGCGGCGGCGGCGGACGGACCTGAACACCAGCTGCTGCTCCTTCGCTGCTCAGGCTCGAGTGGAGCGGCACCAGCAGGAAGCGGCCAGCGCGCCGGCCCAGCGTCGGGTGGCCCTGCAGCTGGTCGTGCAGCGTCATGATCTCGGCCAGACCGGGCAGGAACACCTGGCCGCAGAGAGGAACGGTCACGCGTCGTACGTCAGAGGTAACGGACGGCTGGAACACCGTCACGTACCCACCTCAGTGCATAATCAGCGCTCTCATATCTGGTGTGTATTGTTTAATAGATACGGTCGACAGGTAGATCTGCAAGCATAGGCTCACACAGTTCAGTGCAGCTATGATGTGTGAACTGAAGAAGTTGACTACACGCATACGGGTGACGAACAGTTTCTAAACAATATCGTCACCAGGATGGAGCCAGTCCGGCGGTGCCTATCCCCGGCCCCCGGGTGGCCCGTGCCAAAGTGCAGCGGTCCCGCGTGAGATCGTTACCAGGATGGAGCCGGTCCGGGGGTGCGGGTGGTCGCCGTCCGCCAGCCAGGCCAGCACCGCCTCCACCAGGTCATAGTTGATCTTCTCCGAGTCGGTCAGCGCCAGCGCCTTCCGCGTCCGCTCGCTGAAGTCTGTCGGCGAGCGAGACGGTGCCAACGAATGGCGGGGTCGTGCATTTGGCCACAACTGGCGAGGCGGCAATGCTCACTGCATAAAACCAGGTACACACCAACCGCCAATGCGTCCCATGACACCATCAGCACATCGCGAGGAAGCGTGCCGTAACAACAAACTGAGCCAGCGACAGGCGGCTGCCAGCCGGGGCTCCGTACCGGAGTATCGCAGCGACAGCAGGTTGACGGCCAGAGTTTCGTCTCGGCGGGCGGCGGGCGGCGCCGTCTGACCCACGCTGACGTCCAGCTCGCGCCGCCAGTCGACGCCGCGTGCCGACGACTCGTCCGAGGTGAGCAGGTCCCGCTCGCGGCGCGCGTAAGGCGAGCTCTCCTCCAGCGCGAACGAGCTCAGCTCGATGGCGTCCTCCAGGAAGAACTGGCTGACGGGGAACGTCTTGCCTGCGGGCCAAAACAGCGCGTCCGATGTCACCTCTAACATTATTAACTGAGAGACAAAAGTCGGCCAGATACGCCCGTGGTGTCTTATTTTTTTACTGTTATGGACGATTATACACAGCAGTTGAAACAAAAACAAAACCGGTGTAGTCCGATAGTAATTACACGATAACTGACACTGCCGTTTCTGATTTTGCACGCACAGAAGTGAATTTGAATCTCCACAACGGAACTGGCAGTGCCCACATTAAACGGCCCCTCCCCCTCCGTTTTCAAAAACCACCCAAAAAACAAAATCATCGTAAAATTTGCAACAAGACAAACAGAGACTAGCTTGGTCGCCAGTGACGTTTTGACCTGCGTCTGATCTGATGACAGATTTCATTTTTTATGACAGAAACGACTGGTTTGCGTCACAGCGTCCACTATCCGCCGTTCTGACAGTGGAGTAACACGGCTGAGGGGGGGGGGCGCCCACTGAGGCCGGCCTGCACAACAGGAGGCCACCAACAGCCGCCGGCAGACATCCACCGTACCGGGGATGTCGATGACCGGCGCCCCGCCGAAGTACGAGGAGAACAGCTTGGCGTCCAGCGTGGCCGACATCAGGATGAGCCGCAGGTCGGGCCGCTTGGGAAGCAGGTCCCGCAGGATCATCAGCAGGAAGTCGCTGCGGGGAGAGCCACCCCTCAGACACACGCGTCGCCAGGTTCAGCGGGCGTCGGCTCCGCCAACAGGCCCCTCGGTGTGGGGAACTGTTTGAACAGAAGCCTACTGTCTGGCTCAGCCCGCGCGCTTTAATCGAATCACACTCAAAATGGGTGGCCGCAGGGAGGCGGGTAAACCGTCGAGTGTTCTCACAGCGATGACATGACAACGATTCGCACCGCTAAGGCATTATGCTCAAACGTGGGCTTGTAAGCTACCTACACATTGTTCATTGCCCCTTGTTACGATCAACAAAAGTGCACTCGAAAACAAATGCATCTGAGGTGAGCAGAAATAGCGGGTAAGGCACATAAACTAATGCTACAGACCAGACACCCCACCTGTCAGAAGGCCGACAGACCTTTCCTCGCTGCGCTCGTGCACCTCGTCGACGATGACGTGTGACACGTCCTCCAGTGTGGAGGAGGCCTCCAGGCGGCGCAGCAGGATACCCGTGGTGCAGAACAGCAGCCGCGTCCAGGACGACATGCGACTCTCCAGGCGGATCTGCCGGACACTCGAGCAGGTGAGGCCTCCTTCCCTCCACCGGACACTCAGTACCACTCCCCGCCGACAGGACCACGTGGCGCCTCAGTATCCCGCGAGCCCCCTCCCGCACGAGCATACGTACCGTCTCAGTAGCTCCACCTCTCCTGCATACAGGACACATGACGCCTCAGTGTCTCAGAGCTTTTCACTGCACGGTAGCGACCATAGGAATGGAAAAGTAAGCTGGAGTTACGTCATGCATTAGAACGCGGGTACTTAAGGAGCGGGGAGCGCGAGGGGTGCAACCCCACTCCACCAACAATGCACCGTTGGGAAGAGGCCTGAAACCTTGTCCTGAGGCATGTTCAGATTTACGCCGACAGGAAGACACAGTCATACCAGAGGACCATCGCCAGACAGCCGTTTGCGTTCTCGTTGAACGACACAAAAGATGGCACCTGGCAGGTAAGGCAAGTACGCCCTCCTCCCCCAGCCGGCGCCGCTCACCTGGTATCCGACTGTGTTGCCGACCTTCTCCGTCCGCTCCTGAGCCACCCGCTCGGCCACGCCCATGGCCGAGATTCGGCGGGGCTGAGTGCAGACCAGACTGACGTCGCGCGCCGCGCTCGACGTCAGCCAATCGTCCAGCAGGAACTGCGGCACCTGTGTCGACTTGCCGCAGCCGGTCATACCGCTGACAATCACCACCTGGGGACGGAGCACGGTCGGCACGGTCAGCACAATCATCACCTGGGGACGGAGCACGGTCGGCAGGATCAGCACAATCACCACCTGGGGACGAAGCACGGTCGGCAGGATCAGCACAATCACCACCTGGGGACGAAGCACGGTCGGCAGGATCAGCACAATCACCACCTGGGGACGAAGCACGGCCCGCAGGGTTAGCAGTGACCACCTGGGGACGGAGCACGGTCGGCAGGGACAGAACAATCACCACCTGGGGACGGAGCACAGTCGGCAGGGACAGAACAATCACCACCTGGGGACGGAGCACGGTCGGCAGGGTCAGGACAGTCACCACCTGGGGACGGAGCACAGTCGGCAGGGACAGAACAATCACCACCTGGGGACGGAGCACAGTCGGCAGGGACAGAGCAATCACCACCTGGGGACGGAGCACGGTCGGCAGGGTCAGGACAGTCACCACCTGGGGATGGGGCACAGTCGGCAGAATCAGGACACCCGTTGGGCCACAGCGCTGCGCCGTCACTACCTGCGGAACGTCCGAGGACGGGCAGGGACGACCGGGTGCAGTGAATAAAACAATCCAGCCCCTGGCAGCTCCAGTGGAGGCAGCTATGGCCGGTCAACAACTCCACTACAGATAAAATAGCTGGCCTGACAGCAATGTCAACATTTAATATCCCCTGCACGAGGATTTCCAGACTTAAAACGATAGGGTCAGTATTTGGCTAAGACTGCTACAACGTCACAGCACGGCAGACGTCAAAGGAGTATCCTTTCACGATGTAAAGGAAATCCTGCACAGTGTCCGCAGCTCACAGGTCACTGACCGTTTCGGGGTGTGTTATTCTGGTCCAGGCAGTGACCGCCACTCTCGCTCAGGACTACACTCAAGCTTCTTTTCACAAACCTGACTCTTCTTCACGGCGTTCACGATGTTCTCCCGCTCTTTCCACGCAGGGAACTTGCTCCTGGCCTCCTGGAACTCCAGGTAGGCCTTGTTGTTGGGCTTCTCGGCGAACCGCTGCCGCAGCTGCTCTACTTCGCGCCGCCTCTTGGCAGCCGGCTTCGACGGCGGTCGGGCGGTGCCGTTCTGGGTGGAGGCAGCCACGGTCGGCACGGCGGCGACCGGCCGGGCGACGTCCGCCAGCTCTGCCGGCAAACTGTACGGGTGGTAGCGGCCGGCGGCGGCCGCCAGCACCTCGGCCTCGTCCTGCAGCCGACTGGTGAGCGCGAACACGGCCGGCTGGCCGTCGGCCGCCAGCCGGCCGGCCTCGGCCGCCAGCCAGGCGGCCAGCTGCAGGCACACCTGGGCCGGGAACGGCCGCCAGCAGGCCGTCAGCGCCAGCAGCGGCGGCTCGCGCGGGTACCGGCTGCCCGCCGGCAGCCGCACCTCCAGCACGAAGCCGGCCGGCTCCTCGGGCCGGCGCAGGTGCTCGGGGGTGCGCGGCCGGCCGCCGGGCGGCTCATGCGACTGCCGGCAGCGGGCGCCGAACTTGCAGTGGCCGCGCGCGAAGAAGCGGCACGGCGGCAGCGGCGGCCCGGCCGGCGGCGACGCGTCCCGCCGGCGCCGGCCGAACGCGCGGCTCAGGAAGTCCAGTTCCAGCCAGATCGTCCACAGCCGGTCCGGCTCGCGCTCCTCGAAGGCGTCGCCGTAGATGGCGCGCAGCGCGGTCAGCTCGTCCTGACGCTCGGCCAGGTACGAGAGCTCGTCGGCCGGCGGCGGCGGCGGCGCGGCGTCCACACTCGGCCGGAAACACTCGGCCAGCAGGGCGTCCAGCGCGGCGTCCAGCTCGCCGCCGGCCGCCTCCAGCGCCGCGGCACACCGGGACTCGTGGAACCCGTACCTGCAGGCGGCCGCCGGACAGGCAGGCCCCAATCGGTCACCAACAGCACGCCAAACCGCGGACAAACTACGGGACCCATTACACCGCCACGTTGGTCAAGTTCGCGCTGTAATCAATTTGTGCATGATTTTACAGTTTGCAACAAAGGCGAACAAGTGGCACACGTCCCTGACAATCTAGTAAAACCAGAACGTGGATGGTCTACGCGAGCATCACGCCAGCCACCCACTAACGACGAAAAGTACAAAAGGTGAGGTGCAATCAGAACAGCGTTAGGCACCCGGGAAGGAATGAACGAGCGGCAGCGGTCGGCCGGCGACTGACCTCTGCAGCTGATCCATGGCGTACTGATGGAACTCGGCCTCGGCGTCCGTCTCCTGCTGGTCGTCGGGCGCGTGGAGCCGGGCGCCCTGCACCACCAGTTGACGGTCGTGCATCCAGTACTGCCGACTGAGGTCGCCGCGGCCCTCCGACACGTCCACATCGTCCACCTGGAACCGCTGCCGACACAAAGACACGTCCACATCGTCCACCTGGAGCCGCTGCCGACACGGATACACGTCCACATCGTCCACCTGGAGCCGCTGCCGACAAAGGGACTCCACATCGTCCACCTGGAGCCGCTGCCGACACAGATACACGTCCACATCGTCCACCTGGAGCCACTGCCGACACGGATATACGTCCACATCGTCCACCTGGATCCGCTGCCGACACAGATACACGTCCACATGGTCCACCTGGAACCGCTACGCATACGCCGTCCACGTCGTCCACCTGGAACCGCTGCATATAAACCGTCCACATCGTCTACCAGGCACCGCTGTCAACACAGACACGTCCACATCGTCCACCTCGAACAGCTGCACATACACTGTTCACATCGTCCACCTAGAACGGCTGCAGACACACCGTTCACATTGTCCACCTAGAACGGCTACACATACACTGTTCACATCGTCCACCTAGAACGGCTACACATACACTGTTCACATCGTCCACCTAGAACGGCTGCAGATACACCGTTCACATCGTCCACCTAGAACGGCTACACATACACTGTTCACATCGTCCACCTAGAACGGCTGCAGATACACCGTTCACATCGTCCACCTAGAACGGCTGCACATACACTGTTCACACCGTCCACCTAGAACGGCTGCAGATACACCGTTCACATCTCTCACTTCGAGGCGGAGCAAATACATCATTCATATTGTACCCATGGCAGCGCTGCAGATACAACATTCACAAAGTACACCTGGAAACGCTGCCGACACACGACACGTTCACACCAAGTCCACCTGAAGCACTTACCTGCCACACGTGAGTCAAAAGTTGGTGTTATCCTCTTTAACCCACTAGCACACATCCCGTACTAAAATGTCATCCACACTGACCACCAAAGATGATCTCAGGCAAACGAGAATGCACAGCAACAGACAACCATACCTTTCCCTTGGATATCCTGGAGCGTTTCCATAATGAGTTTTTGCGTGCTGGGGTTCATGTAGAGCCGTTTCATTTCAACTTTCCTCTTAACAACGGGCTGAGGAGATGCGGGGGCAGAATTTCTATAGGACAATAATTAACAGTTATAATATGCATCCTATGTGACACAATGGAAATAGCTCACTTGCCATAAATGCAAATTTTCAAGAACGAATTAGAAATGTTCGAGTTCAGAGGTGACAATAAATGAAAACGGTATATCTGCCCAGAAACTACATGAAGCATGACTGAATCACACTGGGCCACAACACATCTCCTTGCATTGCAATGCGATTACCAGGACAGGTTGCGATGTTAACGAACATTACTGGTTGTCATGCTACAAACACCCGCTCTTAACCTGCAATGACAGCATGCCTACGCACGTTGCTTTGGAAGGGCATACAAATATTGTCGATAATTCGTTTTAGACAAATTTCATAAAATACAACTACAACGGCATAGCAGTTCACATTCTCGTCAACCACTTGGTGAGTGCCATTGGACTGCAGCAGGATAATGATGGGCATAAGCGGAACGGCTAAAACATGCTGTTTAGCCGTTTCGAAGCAAGACTCAATGACGACAGAAGACCATAAGTTTTCCCAGTACTGACTTGTTCTTTGGCTCCAAACGTTGCACAACCGCGTCTTCGTCATAGTCGGCTGCTCCTCCCTTGCGGCTGAAGCCTGGACCCTTCGACTTGGGCTTGGGGCCTGCATACTGGCTGCCGTGGCCGCCGCGACCTCCGCCGCGGTTTTTACCGCCGCCGGCACGCCTCGTCACCTTGTGCTCCATCGTCCCTGCCGAGGCGCGCTGCGTCATTTCACCGTTTGCACACCTCAACGTAACATTTCTCCCAATTTCGGCCCAAAGTACCTACAAACCTGTGCTCATTGTGAAGTCAATGGGCAGTAGTTCCAGCGCGTCATGTATGCTACAAGATGAACTGTTTGCGTGCAAATGCATTGGTTTATTAAATCTGAGAACTGTCAGCAATGAACAAATCAAGCTTGGTATATGTGGTGGGATAGTGTTACAGAACTCTGAAAAGCACTCTGTGCTGTCACTACTGTTCTGTCATCAGAATACCTATCGATATTTTTGCATATTTCGTTATATATATATATATATATATATATATATATATATATATATATATATATATATATATATATTGTCACTACTGTTCTGGTATCAGAATACCTATTGATATTTTTGCATATTTCGTTACATACATATATATATATATATATATATATATATATATATATATATATATGTGTATATGTGTGTGTGTGTGTATGTATAATGTAGAGTATTTAACAATATGTATCTTATATCATATTCATGCTTGCAAAAAATATAGGAACTGCAACTGAAATTTTTGGATAAATGATGCCATCCACCACATAATTCAAATTTTACACAAAATATGCACAGGTACAAGACACCAATAAAAAGGCAAGCTGCAAATATTCCTACTCTAGTGCTATAGGAATCAGGCGCGGATCCAGGGGGCGGGGCGATGGGGATCAGTCGTCCTCCAGGCCCGAGAAGGGGCCCTCTCAGACTCAAAACGGGCCCCAAAGGGGCCCATAAGAGCTTCACGGGAGTCTCTGTGAAAACGTGACGGGTTCTTGATGCAGTCCGAGAGGTATCTGGGACAGTTAGGTGACCTCTGAGACGCACAAAAAGGCCCCTGAAGCTCCCAAATGGCCCCTGATATCACACCAGGGCCCCAACGCAGCAGACTGCCCCTGAGACCACGAGAAGAGTGATAAAGCCGCTAACGAATCTAACGACCAAGATGAGGACTGAGTCCCTATGACTACACAGGGGCCCAGAATGGATTTCACGGGCCTGTGTGAAAAGCTGAAGGTTGCTAATGCAATCAGAAGGCCTCTAGAAGGGTTAATGAGACCCTGAGATGGCAAGATGGCCCCTTAGATACATAGAAGAGTCCCTAAAACTCTCCAAGGGTTCCTGGGATCGCAAGACGGGCCACAACACGCCAAAAGGTCCACGAGACCGCTAAAAGTGCCAGAAAGGCCCCTGAGACGGCAAGGACTTTAGAGGGCCCCAGCACAGCATAAGGAGGCCCTGGCCGGCCAGAGGAGCTCCCTGAGCAACCATTTATTACTGAACTTTTCAACCTCGAAAGGGGCCCCAAATGGACTACACCAGTCTTTTTGAGAACCTGAGGGGTTCTTAATGCAGTCAGGGGGCCCTGGAAAGGCCAGGTGGGTTCTGAGATGGCAAGATGGGTCCCTTATACGGCAGATGGGTTCCTGAGACCGCCAAAGGTCGGAGGACCCCCTGCGAGGCAGACAATAACAGGACCACTGAGACGGTATGCGGGCCCTGGACGGCCAGAAGGCCACCGAGTGTGTCAGACGGACTCCAGTGGTCCCCCTGACACTGCCAATGAGGCTCCTGAAGCGCCAACAAAACCCCTGATATGGCCAGAGGGGCCCAAGACTGCCAGATACACCCCATGTAACAGAGCAAGACCCCTCATACATCCACGGAGACCACCGAAGAGTTCAGAGGGACAATGACACTGCACAGGGGCCCTTCAGTTGCCAGAAGGTCTTGTGTAACTGCCAGAGGGCCCATGAAACAGCATCCCTAGAGATGACAAGAGGGGTTCCCAGGGCAATCAGGGGTGAGAGATGCTAGAGATTGCTAGAGACTAATAAGCCTTGAGACGTCCAGGGAGCTCTTGAAACAGCCAAACGACCTACAGCATAGCCAGAGAGAGCTTTCTGCCATCTCTGTGATGGCAGAGAAAGACTTATAGAGGGCCCTTGTTACTGCCTGAGGTGATCCTTAGACAGCGAAAATTCTCCAGGGACGACAGGAGGGGAACCAAGATGATTTAAGTATCCCTAAAACTGCCAGATGTGTCAAAGAAACTGTGCAAGGTGCCCTTAAACTGTCAAAGGCGCGCTTGAGACGTCCTCGAGGGACAGGTGAAATTGTGGAAGGAACCTGAAATCACTAGAGGGCCCTGACACGCACACAGCCTGAGTCCACCAAGAGTGCCCCTGTAACTGCAAGAGGGAGCCTAACCTAAGCTGGCAAGTCTCCAGAAACTACGAGGGGGCCAAGGGGCTCCTGGACCAGAGACAGACAGGACATTTCAAATAAAGGGAGGGCCGCAGCCGCCTAAAATCCCGCCACTGTTAGTTATATTTTGGTCATTGTGTAGATGAACAATATACAAAATTTACTCAAACAAAGTGCTGCAATTGGGTTCTTCAGCTACTTTGTATGATAAAAAAGCAAAATTATGTCAAAGATTTCCCCTGAACCCAACCAGATATACGTTTTGTTTCATATCTGAAGAACATAAAGAAAAATAAGAAGGCCCACCTGGGAGGGGGCCCCATGTTAATCATTCAACCCTGATAGGAATTCAGGTTTTCATTCAATATCTTACAGACCACAAGGTGTACAATAATAAAACGACTTGCACAAAATTTAAGTTCTATATGAATGACACCTTGCTGAAAACAAAATGTTTCTGGGGACAATCACAAAAACATGTATAGTTTTATGCACACTTTCCTGTTATCATGTGATGTTAATGATCAAATAGACTGCTGCTAATCAAATTTTTTGTTATGAACCAGCCAAAATTTGGAATTGTGGGATTTGTGAATGTGTTTCACATTTAGTGCAATACCATCTAATTGAGGATTTGATTTATGACATTATCTGAGTAAAAAGAAAATCTTTTTCAGAGTAGACACAGAATGTTTGGTTCAAAATCCAGAAAATACAAAATACTATCACTACACATACACCTTATAAGTCAGCTTTCCATCTGAAAACCAAAGATGTCTCCACCTAGTACTTATACTGATGGGATGTCAACAGATCTACTGAGAGCTGAGCATTCAAATTATTCTGAACTTTCAATCAATGACTGATAGTGATGTGCAGTTAATTGTGGGGATTACAATTTTTCAAATGTCTGCTTCAGCATCCTTTGGTATGGCTCTTTCAGTACATGATAGGCTCCTAACTGTGTTTTTTTCATTCTTGCTGATTTTGTCATTTCAAATGTAAAATGTGCATGATTCTTGATCTACCTTGCTCTGAAATGCTCTGCAGTGTACAGGTATATCAGCTGATTGGAATGACAATTCATGTGCACATTTGAACAGCCTCAGATGATGAAGCTGATCTGATGTGCACAGTTGGAAATTTGATGGAAATACACACAGAAGAGCAAACTAACATTCACCAATGACAAAGAATAAACATGAGCAAAGAAACAAACAAACAAACAAACAAAGCAGCAGTAAAACAGCATCACAACTGATTGCATGGTAAGAATGTTTAGAAAAGAAGAAAGTGTAGTCAGCTGGCCTAAATGAGGGTGAACAGTTTGGCACACTAGAGCCCAGTTTTCTTCCATGAAGGCCACTGTTGTGGCTCCACAGGGCTGACTGTATTCCAGTTTGTCTTCAGTATTGGACCTTTTAGTGATGTCACAGTTTTTCAGTCATATCCTGAAATTTTGTTGGGGTCTACAGGCAAATGGGGCCTGCAGATCACCAAACAAGGAGGCAAAGGGACCTATGAGCCACAAACCAGTAAGCCAGGGCACATAGGCCAGAGACTCCCATGTGCAAGAAGCCCACAAGCCAGTGAACCATTGTTTAGTAGCCCATGGCCCATATGCCTGTATGCCAGAGATGCCAGCATGCCAGGGACCCATAAGTCAGCAACCCATAAGTTAAGCAGGGCCTGCAAGCTAGGGATCCCTAAGCTAGGGGCTCACTGGTTGGGGCCTGCATGCATGAAGGGCCTGTAAGCCCCTATGGACCTTCACAGGTCAGTAATTTGTGAGTGAGTGGCCTGTAGCCCACATGCCAGACAGGCCCTTTCACTGTTGGTTAGGGACCAGCTAGAGCCAGAGCATTGGCAGGGGCCCAGCTTATGGCAGGGCCCATTTAAACAATGGACGAATATTTTTGAATTTTTGATAGGCTATGATGTTAACAAGAGATTCTTCTGATGATGCCAAAGCCCATCATAAATTCAAAATACACTGTCCATGGTTTAAGTGGGTCCTAGCCAAGCCTCTAAACAAGGACCTACCCCAGATTAGGGGTCCCTTGCAAGGTTGGAAAAGGTGTTGTTTTTGGTGTTGAAGGCCACCAGTAAACATGCACCCCAAAAACATTTTATGCTTCAAGTATGATCTTGTGCATCCATCAAAAGGTTACATTATAACCATGTTAACAAATTCCTCACCATGCAAGCAAATGATCCATTCAATAGGAAGCAGGTATTATGTCATGCCTGCTTTAAGCAGGCATAACATCATCAATGATTTACACCAAAAGTGCCAATTTGAACCAGGATTACTCTGCAAAATGCTGTATGACAAAACAAAAATTGTACTTTAACAACACGAACAAAAACCAAATTTCCAATCTTGGTCCCTAACCAATAGCTCCCTGACTAATAGACCCCAACCTGTGGACTCTGCTTGACTTACTAGTCCTGACCTAAAGGCTCTTAACAAACTTACTGGCAAGGACTTCATCAACAGGACCCCTGACTTATGGGCCCATGGGCCCCTCTAGCATGCAGGCCCTGGATTATGGACCACTAGCCAATGGCTCATTGGTTTGTATGCCTCTTACACATCTGGGCCACTTTGCCTGCTGGCTCCTGGCTTACAGGCCCCTTGGCTTTCTTGTTTCCCAAATCTATAGGCCCAATTTACTTGCAGGCCCTTTTAGAATTTTGGAAATGACTGAAAAAATGTGGAGTCAGTAAGAGGACTGATACTAAGGACAAATGGCAGTTCAGCCAATCCTGTGAAGTCATGATGAGAGCCCTTATGGAAGAGGACTTTGCTCCTGTGCACATGGCTAAGGCCCTAACTCAGGCCAGCCATCTGTTTTTCTTTCTTTCTAAATGGGTCTCCCGTCCATTTCGCACCGGCTGCGTGAAGATTACGATATTGAGGAAAAACTATACTTACAACGCAGAATATGTAGTCTTGTTACGTGAAAAAGTCATTCCCGACATGTAAAGATTGTAATTTCCATGGAAACAGCATTTCAATAATGCACCGCTAACTCCTTCCTGCCGTCTGAGACGCCATTTATGTTGTTGTCCCAACAAAAGTAGAGATGGGTTGTAATGCTCAGTCCTGTTCACTGGGTGGTATCGATATATAAGACCATTAACTTACATGTTTCCTAATGAAACTGAATAGATAATTAACAAGATAGGGGAACAGAATGCAATAGATACATTATGTTAGTGGGAATTTAATAAAGGAAAAGGCTGAAAGGGCAATCCAATGTAGCAGTGAAATGATCCAAAAGTATAGATCTAGAATGAACCGGAAATATAAGTAAAATATTAAGACATGCAATTTTAATAAAAAATGATATGGAAAAGTGAAAAGATGTTTAATTAATAAAAATGAAAAATAAAAACATGCTTAATTACTAAACAGAAAAGGAAATAAAAAATATCTCAAAGATATCAAATACAGGAAGCTATATTTTCCCGCACTCTACCCCAACCTAACCTCACTTAACCTAACCTAACCTTACAGACCTAACCTAACTTAACCTAACCTAACCTAACCTAACCTAACCTACCCTATCCTAACCTAACCTAACCTAACCTAACCTAACCTAACCTTACCAAACTAACCTAACAAAACCCAACCTAACCTAACCTAACCTTACCAACTTAACCTAATCTACCTTAAGTGTTGGAAAGAGCCAAGACCAATCGCACCCTTCATCGGCCTGTGGCCTCTAGTATCTTATACCGCGCTTCGGCCGCGGTATAAGATAGCCTTACGCCCCATAAACAGTGTTAATCCCAGTTAATGGAAGGTGGCGGAATATCCTAGTTCACCCATCCCGCTGGTTTAATGTGGAAAACCAGTCTACAATTCCTATAGTTTTACGACCACCGCCAGGCCACCGATAGCACCGGTAGCAATTACCGGCCCGGTATAGAAAAGCCCCCTGAAGCTTCCTGTTCCGATGTAGAAAATAAGCCCCACCCAAACCCCCCTGTTCCCAGAGTTTATCTCCTGTTGTGCATACCATTATCGCAGAATACTGCATTCACATATAGCATGGTCGCCGCCCGGCCACCGATAACATCGGTAGTAATCACCGGTCCGGAAAAGCTCCTGTTCCCATATAGAAAATTAACCCCACCCAAATCCCCTGTTCCCAGAGTTTATCCCGTATTGGACATACCAATATCGTCGAACACAACATTCACACATAGCACGGCCACCGCCTAGCCACCGATAACACCGTAAGCAGTCACTGGTCGGGTACGAAAAAACTCCCTAAAGCCCCCTGTTGCGATGTAGAAAATTAACCCCACCCAAAATCCCCTGTTTTCAACGTTTGTCCCGTATTGGACATACCATTATCGCGGAAAACAGTATTTTCATAACAAACAACATTCACTTTCCATCTGTAATACACCACCTCTATATCTAGTTACCGACAATGACACAACAGATCAGCTGATGAATGCCTGCTGACGTCACAGTCAATCGTCCAATAACAACCGGCGGTACGCGGAGTCTTCGTCTTATATGAGCAACATTTGTCGCGAGAGCGGTGCTGATATGTAATATAACCTTCTAAATGGCCTTGCTGGGAGGCAGCTTAGTACAAGATTGCTGAACAACACCTGTTGGGTCACATTTCCAATAAACACATCACCTCTGTCTGTATTTTAATACAATTATCACAAATATGAAGGAAAATAATAGGAGAAGGTGCACTGCCTTTAACTTTAAGAGTTATGGAGTTAAGTTAACTTTAAGAGTTATAATCAACCTTACCTCAAAACAAAATACAAAAGCCATTTCTTGTGGTGACTTTGCAGCCAAACACGCTGCATATGATTGTTTTCCTATATGAGGTGGGCTTAGCCTCAGGCATGGTAGACATGCCTATGTATGTTCAATCATGCCAAAGGTACCCATTTAGTCCATAGCACCATATGTTTTGTGAATGTGCAACTACTGCCCACATAGGCATATTTCTTACAATCAGCTGCATTCTGTTAGGCCTGAAGCCCCACATTACAGTATGGGCAAAGAAACAGGATGGGACAAGGGTACCCAAGGCTCCCACCAGCCAAAAATCTATATCAGTTTTAAGGGGCCGCACTGAATGACCTATTTCAAGCCATACGCTCACCCTTCCCCATTTTTGGGGACCTCCTACAAATACGTTAAACGGCGCTGACTAGCTACCTTACCTGACAAGCGTGAGAATTGATTTATTTTTGCATGTGCTTCTTCAATGCTTCCTAGCCCAATCCTAAAATGTACCGGCAGATGCACAAACGAGAGCCAACCCAACGTCGTGTCACGCCGTAATACCGCGTACCTGCCGTTTTCCACATCGTGAAAGAAGTAGGGCAATATCGTCTCAGTTATTAGGGCGCCGCCATGTTTAACTTCATAAAAAGAATAATCATTAGTAAGATATAATATGGTTAAAGATGAGAACAAACGCTAACTAAAAGAGGCTTGTAAAAAAGTCTCTTTTCCTATAATTTGTGGCTTTATTATTTTCACACGGGATTTAAATAAGTAGAGTTCTTGATGGTTATTTACATTCCAAACATGCCCTCAACGAACAGCTGACCGTCGTGAGCTGGTTGGTCTTAGCGGCACATTGAAGTGCTCGGAAAGGTGATTCTAAAAACCTGTATTTGTCCTTGCGATATCATCCTGTGTGTAGAAGCTAGTCATTGCGCAGATTCCGTCGATTTATTTGGTGAAGGTTTGCTTGGCAAGGGCTTGTTGTGACTTTACCGTTTTTAAATGGTGGTTTGGACACAGTCTGCATGGCTTTGACGCTACTGGGCTTCACAGGCGCAGCCAAGAGGGGTGGACGCCCCCTTAGCCCCGCATTTTTTGTGAAAACCATTGCACATCGTCTTCCCGGCAGGCGGTTTCCGAATGATTTCAGTTCACCCTGAGTCCCCCCCCCCTCATTAAGAAAATTCTGGCTGCACCCCTGTTAGGTTTGCATTGCGATATGGTTCTTTACTTGCTTTGTTGATGCTATGTGTTCCACTTTGGCGACCACCACGGCCTTCTGGTGTCGCATGCAAAGGGATGGTCTGGAAATTAACCGTGTTTCCCTTGTTTGTTTGTGTCTTAGTGCATGTGGTTTCGTGACCGTGCGTCTATCTAAATTTTGCGGTTTTAGGCCAATATGATGTCTTTTTACAGGACGTCTTAGTAAGCGACCATGCCAGGCGTTCCTCTGCTTGGAATCCTGCGGAAGAATTTCGCACCAAAGAAGTCTCGCCCGCGTAAGTGGCCCTCTGTGTCGATGATTCATCGAGACTTCGACCCGTCAGACGATACTGATTACGGGATGGACGTTGGCCCGATCGTTCTCCGGCTAGGATCGTTCAGCGCCACGTTCTCCCAAGGCCGCTGGATCACAGGTACTGCCCTTCCTGTCCTTGATGGCCACACGTCCTCGCTCAGTCCTCGTCAGTCCAATGTCCGTTAGCCACCGACGCTGACTGGTGGTAAATGGCGCTGACCTGCTGACAAACAACGGATCTGCCCGTTGCCGCTGCACAAAGCCAGGTTGTTTGCTTCTGCTAACGTGACTACATTTGACGGACACGTCAGTGGTGCCTTACTGTGTTTCAGCCGTGCTGTAGTTATACTACCAAAACCACGTTGCTACTTATGTATGGGTACCAGCGGTTTCATACGCCATGAAGTATTCGGTATTACGACGTCATTGCACCGAATCTATTCACCAGTTCCCATTTTCAACCAAACAGACTTTCGAACGATTGGAGCACGCAGGACGAAAAAGGCTCCATGAAGTTTTTAGTGTCGATTATGTTGTTGCTTAGAAACATTTGGCCTCCATTATTCCTGCGATGTTGCGTTGTGCGGTAGTTCGGATTTCTGGAAGCGAAGCTTTTTCTGCTGTTCTATCACAGACGTCCCGCAGGGCCCGGCTATAGTAGTCCTGGTGTGTTCTGATGATGCTGACTGACTTAGATCGTGCAGTTCGTTATTAATGTGTTTGAGTGCTGCTGAGTTTCAGGAATGAAGGCGGGTTGCATAGTGGGGCTCACGCGGTATCCGTCATCATAATCGGCTGAAACTTCGTCTCTGTTGTGTGGCGAGCAGTAGTGTCTCAGCCGGGTTATGTGGCGGCGGTGGTGTCTCAGCCCGGTTGTGTGGCGGGCGGTAGTGTCCCAGGCGGGTTATAGGGCGGTGGTGGTCGGTTGTGTGGCAGGCAGTAATGGCGTGTCATATGGTCATTTGGTGCCGATGGTACCTCAGCTCGCTTGTGTGGCAGCGGTGGTGTCTCTGGGCGGCGGCGGTGGTGTCTCAGGCCGGCTGTGTGGCGGCAGTAGTTAACCAGTCCGGTTGTGTGACGACAGTAATGTCTCAGGCCGGTTGTGTGGCGGCGTTGGTGTGTGAACGCAGCCCTGCAGCGATGATGATGTCTCAGGCCGGCCGGGTGGCGGCAGTAGTGTCCGGACGGTGTTCTGGTGACTGACTGCGGCCGGGCCGGCTCCGTGGCGATGGTGGTGTCCCAGGCCGGCGGGGTGGCGGCAGTAGTGTCCGGACGTTGCTCTGGTGACTGACAGTGGCCGGCCCGGCTCTGCTGCGTGTCAGAGGACGGAGGGTTTGGTCCCGGTCCGGGCGGCCCCGGAGGCCCCGGGGGACCGCCAGGTCCCGGCGGCGGGGAACTGGCGGAGGAGAATCAGGTGCTGCGCGAGGAGAACAACATGCTGAAGCTGAAGGTCAGTGGCAGGCAGGGCAGTGGGCCCGGCCGGACCTGTCGGACCGTGTCCTGAGCCGGTTCAGGACGGGTAGTCGCAGTTTTGTGGACAGCGCCGTTTGGCGGGGCTCGCCGCGCAGTCCCGTAGGATGCTCGTAACGAAAAGCCGTAAACGGAGTGTGGTACTATAACACATGTTTGAACCGAGATAACATAGTTGTAGTCTGAAGTCTCAGAAGCCAGTACGTGGCATGCAGTGGGCCTCAAAAATTCGCTCTGTCGGGTTTTGAAGCAATTTTCAAAGGTGTTCCCGTGTGTCCTGTTTACAGTTGTTGCGTGACGTCATGAGCGGATGCAGGCCAATGAACGCTGGCGTTCATTGGCTGACGTGGACTTGTATTGCATTATATCGGCGGGCGACTTCAGAATATAGTTTTTAACTGCATTTTCTGAAACTTTAAGACATTTCTGCCGGAACACTGAGCGTGTAAAACATTATCAGCAATATTTTCCAGATACGCCAAATGTATGTATGAAAAGCCTACCAGTTTGGAACATGCCCGTAAACAAACCTTTTTCTTGGGCGCCGAATGACCCTGCAGTCGATGCGTCCCTAAGCCCCAATAACCAATCAAGAAACCTTTTTGTTCCGTTAGTGTCGACTTTGAGCGTGTGCGTTTTATTTTTTTAAGTGGCAGGAGTCACGCAGTCGTATAGTCGGTTTCTTCACGCAGAGAGGTACCATTATGCGCTGTTGGAAAGTCTTGGCGAATCCTCGGTTTATTCCTCAGCCGTTTTGAGGCCAGCCTGCGCTGTAACGTTTTCCCCCAATGAACACGGTGTCGCGTGTTCCTGTTCACATAGAGCAATGAAGGCCGCCGTGTATTGCAACCCCCCCCCCCCCGGCTGCCTGAGTCAGACGCGATCTCCGGCGGCGGCTGGAGATGGAGCAGCTGAGTGCAGCGCACCGTTTCTCGCTGCCCCCGGCTGCTTCGGCTTGACACGACGCCGGCGACCGCCGCAGGTGGAGCTGCTGCTGGACATGCTGGCCGACGCCAGCGCCGACGGCCAGAGGCCCAACATTGACGACCAGTGGGACCAGCCGTGCGCTCGCCGCTGCGACTACTGACCGACCGACGTCACTGAACACGGCTCTCTGATGACGCCAGCGGCCTGATGTCTCTCCATCCGGGCGGCGCAGCAGTGTCACGCTCTAGTCCACGTCTCTAGTCAAACTGTTCTACGTTATCGTTTGTTTTTGTTGGCGTCCGTCTAAGCGCGAGCTTCTGAGATTTTTCAATACATTCCTTAAAAATAGTTTATTTGGTTCTGATTCAAATGGAAGTGACATAGGTACGGGCTCACGCCGATTCGTGTACGACCTAGTTTGCCGATTCTTGATCTTTGTCGTTTTAGCTGCCTCGTATTTCTCTGTATCTGGATTTCGACGTGTGAAGCTAAATGGTGTTTGGTAGATTTCATCTGATGTACAACAGCAGTTCGGCCACCTTTTCTCGGTATAGTTAACAGACCACAGTGACCACTTGACCAGCATAACACCATAACAATCGTGACGATTGACGGACAGTTTAAGGCATTATTCGGATCCACTTTCACCATACTTGTATAATCCTCTCGATACACGTCTTCACTTTTACAGCATGGTTTGTACGCGTTCAACGTCATTGGTAATGGTTTACTGTTCTACTTTTCGCGAAGCACATAACTACCCGTATTGACAGATCTGGCATTTCTTTGAAAACCGTTTGCGGAATTCACCGCTCGTCAGGTGAAAGGTCCACACGTCAGCGCTGGTATACTCCGGTGGGATCAGTGCACCGTTCGGATCTCCGCCTCGCCGAGCGGGCACGACGATTTCCCTGGGCAGCGCCCGTCTCAGACCACTGGCGACGGTACCATGCTTCCGCAGAGAACAGGAACCTTCTCAGCAAAGAAAACGCAGTCAGCAGTGGTTTTACCGACACCGACACAGCGCCGCGGTAAAATTACGTCATTATGCCCCAGCTGCGGTCCGGTGGCCGGGTTCCTCGTAACGCTCATGACGCAGACACCGAACACTGCGATCATGGGTGGCCGCCGCCGCCCGCTGGCCGCCGCGTCTGCAGTTCCACGGTGAAGTCCCAGGTCTGCGTGAAGAGGCCGGGCGCGCAGCGGCGCGTCTGCAGCTGGTCCGGCCGGCTGCCGTCCAGGCAGAGAGAGCTGATGGCGTGAACCAGGGTCCGACCATGCCGCAGCCACTCCTGCCGGCACGGCGGCAAAGTCCTGTTTCAGATGCAGCCACTTGGCGCTACAGAATGGAATCACTGACATTCCTGCCCCAGTACAGGTTCGAATCAAGGTCTGTACGGAAAGTCACTCCTGCCGGTACAGGATCGAATCACTGTCGATAAACACAGCCACTCCTGCCGACATAGGTTTGAATCACTGTTATGCAAAGCCGCTCCTGCCGGTACAGGATCCAATCACTGTCTGTGAACACAGCCACTGGCGCCGGCATAGGTTCATCACTATACACAAAGCCACTCTTACCGGTAACGGTGAGTCCCTGTCTGTATATATAGCTGTCCTGGCACAGGAGTCACTGTGTATACAGGAGAGCCACCCTCTGTATATGCAGACACTTCTCTCCAGGCACAAGAGAATCACTGTCTGTATATGCAGCCACTCTTGCCCGATACAGGAGAATCACAGTCTGTATATGCAGCCACTCCTGCCGCGGTACAGCAGAGTCGCCTGTTGTACACAGACATTCCTGCTGACAATAAAAGGTCATCGTTCGTATACAAAGAAACCCGTGACACGTAAAGGGTAACAAGCCTTTGCTGCCGCTACAGCTAGGCCCGTACTCCCAGCCTCCGCCGTCGATAGAGGGACCGCGCCGTCTCACCTGCTGCCGGCTGCCGGTGCACCTGGCCACTCGAGCGGCGCGGCGCGGCCCCCGGCCCACGGCGCAGAGGCCGGCTCCGGCCAGCAGTCGGCCGTCCCTGGAGAGCGCCCAGCGGCGCCGGCCGGCCGCCGAGCACGCCGACAGCGCCAGCAGGCCGTCCCGGCCGACGGCCGCGCAACGACCGTCCTGCGACAGCGCCCCGTACGCCAGCTGGCCGGCGGCCGGCGGCCTGCCCGTATAACCAAACGTATAGGGTGTTATAGGCTGCGCCACAGTCTGGCAGGCAAAGGAAGAGAATGCGCTGCGGTTCGAGCACATTTAGCCGACCATTTGGACTGGATACGGTGCCGCGCACGGCAAGCCACATCATACGTAATATTTCTGGAATCAAAGGCCTACGAGGTCCACTCCAGAAGTTTTGAGACTTTTTCAGTAGAGACAGTTATTTATTTTAGAGAAGCATGAAACTTCAGTCACCCTCGAAGTAGGACCCCCCGAGTTCAATGCACTTGTTGTAGCGCTCCAGCCACTTCTTGAAGGCCCGCTGGTAGTCGTCCAAAGTGACGGTGTCCAGGGCCTCTGTCACAGCCTCCTTCATCTCCTCCACATCCTCAAAACGGCGGCCCCTGAGCTTCTCTTTCAGTCTGGGGAACATCCAGAAGTCACAGGGGGCCAGATCTGGACTGTAGGGAGGGTGAGGGACAGTTTTGATGCCCATTTCTGTCATGTAGCTCGTCACCATGATGGACTTGTGAGTGGGTGCGTTGTCCTGGTGCAGGTGCCACTGGCCAGATTTGAAGAGTTCTGGCCTCTTGCGACGAAATCTCTTCCTGAACTCCCTCAGAACCTCCACGTAGTATTCCTTGTTGACCATCTGGCCGTGGGTGACCCAGTTGATGTAGATGACGCTTTTGCTGTCAAAGAACGGGATCATCATGAGCTTCCCAGTGGACCTGCTCTGTCTGGCCTTCTTGGGTCTGGGGGAGTCAGTGTGCTTCCATTGGGCACTCTGTCTCTTGGTCTCTGGATCGTAACAATAAATCCAGCTTTCGTCACAGGTCACCAGAGAGTCAATGACACTCGGATTAGAGGCAATGAGCTGAACCATCTCCTTGCTGTCACCAACACGCCTCTCCTTCTGTTCGCCACTGAGCAACCTGGGAACAAACTTCGCACAAACTTTACGCATGTTCAGATCTTCATGAACAACTCTGTGCACAGTCGCCTCACCAACTCCAAATTGCGCAGCAACTGTAAGAAGGGATACCCGACGGTCCTCATTCAAAAACTTGCGAATTTTGTCCACAAGATCCGGCGTCCTGACGTCCCTCTCCCTCCCACACCTCTCCTCATCCCTCACTTCCTCTCTGCCGTCCTGGAACTTCTTGTGCCACCGGAACATAGTTGCACGGCTCATAAAAATCTTTCCATATGCAGTTTTTATCATGTCAAATGTTTCTGCGGCATTTTTACCAAGCTTAACACAAAATTTTATCGCATAGCGACCCTCCAAGTTGTCTTCACGACCTGACTGCATGCTGTACACTGGTCACTGTGACAAGCCGCGTGCGACTTGCCGTGTTCAGGGTGATGCCCTAGCCGTCTGCTGCCAAGATACCTTTGTCTGCTGCAACGTAGAAAAACAAAATTAGGCACGTGCGTTTATGACAACTGTGGTAAGGACATATGAGAACGACAGTTATCTAGCCCTGTTAATAGGGCTTCTACGAGGGCAGTCTCAAAACTTCTGGAGCGGACCTCGTATCTTTAAATAGTTTTGTTTGCATAAAGCGACACCGCGTTGACGGTACTTTGGTCTGTGTGCTGTGGAATGGTCTACGTTTGAACGGGAGGGGTGAGTGAGCTTTAAGGTGTTCAACTGAAGCATAAATGTCGCAGTGGCATGCATTCAGTGCTCACGTCATGCAAAAGACTTGAAACAAAATGTATCCTTGTCATCTGTTGGCCTGTCCTTCACACAAGGCTAACGTTGGCCGAATGTTTCGTGATCGGCAATAACAGACAACAAAATCGTTTTCATCGTAATGGTATTGGTATGCACTGCTGAAAGGAGGCACAACGCAGCGTCCCCAATGGAACAAATGCTGACCATCCGGGATAATTGTCAACTGTTCTGTATGCATTTGCTCGTACGACCATTGTGATTATCCTTTTCTACTGCATTGTACCGCATGGCGGAATTTTTGGCGTTCATCCTATTTCATACGACCATTCTTAGCAGCGCAAAGTCGTACCTACTTTCGGGTAGACCTCAGCGAAGTACCAGCGCAGAGTCGTACCTGATTTCGGGGTAGACCTCGGTGATGTACCAGCCGAAGGTGCGACACTGCAGGCGGTGGCGCAGCGCTCGCCGCTGGCTGACGTCTACGGCCGGCACCTCGGCCGCCGCCGGCCGACGCCGGTAGAAGAACCGCTTATACTCGTCCAGCCACGTCTCCGCCACGCGCTTCGAGTTCCTGCGCGGCAAACGCACCAGGCCTGAGGCCACTGGCAAGGGCGGAAACCGGCCGACGCAGCTTTCGCGGATCCTCCGAGTTCCGGCGACTTCCGGATTTAGCCTCCAGACTTGCTGGAGACAGACACGTAACGCCGACTTCGCAAAGACGCTGTATGTTTTGGGATGACATCGACAAACTATCGTGCTGAGCGCTGATTGTTCACATCGTCGGCGCTGTCAGCCCCACGGGCCTCGCAGCCAGCGAACATGACCGCTCTAATTCAGCCCGGCCATCTGGCGCTATCCGGGACGATACCTGAGGTACGTCTGCACGTTCCCCTCCGGAAAGGTGTAGGGATGCCGCCCTCTGAAGACGTGCCCGATCCTGCTGCACGGAGCGATCAGCACTCTGCCGCCACACATCCACGTCTTGAGGGACAGCTCTGAAACACGGCAGTCACTCATAAAAACGGTAAAATCACAAGGCGCTATTTTTGTGAGGCTCAAGAAAAACGACGTCTGCAGACTGTAAACTGAAACGACAAACTCGTTTTATGGAAAAACGTACATACGTTTGGTTATACGTATATGGGCTGTCGTATTTTGACTACTATCCGCTGTGTAAGTCTCGTTCAGTAATTACGGTCTGGTGCTTACCATCTTCACGCGTAAACATCAGGGGCGGCTGTGGCTGCGATGCACGCGCGACCTCAACTGCAGACAGGCGAGAGTGGTAAGGGGCTGCGTCGTCGACTCACCGAGATGTTCGGCTCCCCATATGTCCAGCTCGGGGTCGAACTGGCCAAGCTGATCAAACCAGTCCTTGCTGATCAGAAACATCCCGCCCGGTATCACTGGACTCCTGGGAGACACGACAGCAGAAGGCGTAGCTGATTAAACCAGTCCATACTGATCAGAAACATCCCAACCGACATCACTGGACTCCTGGGAGACACGACAGCAGAAGGCGTAGCTGATTAAACCAGTCCATACTGATCAGAAACATCCCAACCGACATCACTGGACTCCTGGGAGACACAACCGCTGGAACCGAGAACGTAGACAGTACGATTCGCCGACACCTAAAAGTAATGCTGACTGAAAGCTGCAACATGAGTCACGGCATTCTTTGGCATTGCTCATCCGGATGCTCCACGGTGACCATTCTTAATGGGCTCACGTGAACGGGTTGATGTCACCTGGTTGAACTGAGGAGGAGCTGTTCAGCCACCTATAGTGCAGCGACCAGTCAAAACCTGCCAAACACAGCTCGGAGTCAAAGGAAACGTCGAAATATCGAGATACGGGCGCTACCAGGGTGCGTTCCGGTGTACAACGAACTTACGTAAAATTATGACGATTCATTACTCTGTAGGCATTGCGACCCTTCATGGTTTCACTCTTTTGTGAGCTGTCCTTGCGTTCAACAGCACGCAGCCATGGATCGATTTAGAAAGTGTTAAAGTTCAAAGGATGTAAAGTTTTATTCACAATGATTACGTTTAATGGTAGCTCTGTTCAAAATGACCACGTTTAACCATAATCACATGAACTATGATTAATGTGATGCAGTTACTAAGACGATTCTTCATGGTCACGTGGTTTCAAAAACTAGAGGTTTACGACTCTGTAGCTGAGAATATTATAACAACAGGAATATCTAGACTTGACATTGGAAGGCAAGCGAGGATGAAGCGGGGAAGGAAGTGAGAGAGCGAGGGAAAGTGTGTGAGAGAAAGGCAGAGATAGAGAAAAGGCGGAGAGATTCAGAACTGCTCACCGCCCCTGAGGTGAGCGCTGGCCGGCTGGTACTGGAACGTTTGCGGGTCTATGACGTCCGTCACTGGAGAGGCCACCGCTCTCGGCTCCTGGAGGAAGGAGTGCATCTGACTCAGCTGTCTCTCCTCAAAACTGGGGAGCGTATTACTGACAGCATCATTTGGTATCACGGCTCCCGCTGCCGAGTTACGGAACGTGACTGACAGCAACATGTCGTTCTGCTGGCTCCAATTTCCGGCTCTTAAACTTTTTTGTTAATAACAGTTGGGATATTTGAGCGCAGTCCCATTGGCTTAAAACGAAAACATCTTCATCACACAAATAGAATTTCTTCATTGAAATAGCCTTGCAGAGCGTCAAACTCAGAATTTGTTAATATTAGCAAGAAACGCATTTTACCATTCTTCATTGATTGCATTCATTCGTCATTCGTCACTCATTCATTACGCATTGAAAGGCAGTCCTTCAAGAGACACTTCCTTAGGATTTCTTTTTGTAGGAGTATACAAATCGTTGGTCTTAGAGGCAAGGATCTTTTTTTTGGAGAAAGAAATGCTTCGTTTTCCAAGTGCGTCCCATTTCTCTGTATTGTCCTCTCATGGGCAGTACGTATTTTATACCATATGGTCGTGATCGTGTGCTGGTCATGATTAAGATAGAGCGAATCACATAAAAGCTCTCAGTGCTGACTTCATTCTGCCACTGATTCTCCAGGCAGTGGTCTGCCGTTGCGGCATAAATATTTCTTCAACAAAGACACGCGGAATGTACCAAAAATAAGCGGCGTCGGCCAGTGGCAGCCAGTGTTTGTTTGTCTGGCGGCCGGGTGGCGATCCCATTTCGGTGACCGGGTCCGAGGAGCAGCGTCTGTTCAGCGCTTGTGTCACGAGCCTCGTATATAAGCGGACTGGCCGGTAGAGGCCACTGCCGGGCCATGCTTACCACCTGCGTGTGGCCACTGGACTGGCAGCGAAGGGCCAACTCTGACAGCCAACTCCAACCACGTCATACGTAACAACAACAACGACGGTTTAATGTTGCGCCCATTTTCGCCCCAGCCAAGCTTTATTCTTGACGATGCTCTTGCTTACCCAATCCCTAACCTGTGACCCAGACTCTGGAACTATGCCTTTCATTCACAAAATCACCCAACACATTCTAACGTTATCTAAACATTTCTTAGCTCTACGGCCACCACACCCATCTCTCGCAGCGTCTGTAAAGTGCAATGTGCAATACTGCATCAGTCTCTGCATCGCGTTAAATCGCCCCAACCAGTGATGTGAATTCCCGTCCGCCTTCCTGTCTGCTGCGTCTTCTGTTTGTCACAGGAATCCAGACACAGCTGTGTTTTCTGACTGGATGAAACGGTTTCGCAGTTTCACCAGCGGCCATACATCCGTCCTCGGGCCGCTGGCACAGGCCGGGTTTTTACCAGTCGCCTGAAGTCAGCCCTGACCATCAGCGGCGCTGCCTGCCCGGGGCGTCCGACACGCGAGGCGGTACCCGTGACACGGCGAGACAAGACGCCGTCTGACTAGACCCAGACCAAGCGGTCCAGACTCGGCTCTCTTGCGGCGGCTGCACTGCGGAACATGGGTCCAGCACCAGCGGACCAGGCGGCATCTATCACTTGCATTCTCGTCAGACCGGCCGACAGGTCCTGCTTCCATTGTCTTCAGACCGACCGGCAGAAACGGCAGCCGTCCGCGGCAGACAGCTGGCACAAGAGCTCCCGGCCGCAGCAAATCAGCTGGATGAAGCAACACGCCGTCACAACAAACCAGCTGTCGGCCGGCAGGAACAGCTCCCGGCATCAGCGACCGGAACGTCGCGGCGTGACTGACGCGCTGCAAAGATCAGCGCCGTCAGTGCCGACTGACGTCAGTCCGACCCTGGGGGCTCACACCGCAACAGTCTTCTCTGGCCGATGGAGGGTGGTCAGCCCACGATGACAGTCCCATCTGTCAGAAGCAGAACAGAAAACATGCACCAGACATGTCTGTCAGAGGGACGAGGGGATGGCCGGCTTGTAAGAGTCCCATCTGTTAAAAGAAGGATGGTCAGTTCGCAGCAGTCCTCTCCTTGAGTAGGGAGATAGTAAGCCCTAGACTGTCATGTCTTTTTGTCACGTTTTTTCATGACGCCTGTAAGAAATGGCCAGCCCCTGGCAATGCTCTCTGTCACGCGGATGATGGCCGGCCTGGCGGAGTCCTGTCTGCCAAAAGGACGACGGCCAGCATGTTAAAGTCCTTCCTGCCTTTAATCCTCCATCCCGTCAGATGGAGGATGGTGAGACTGTGCCTGTCGGATGCAGATATAGTTTATTGTTCAGCCCCCTGCGACGCCGCCTCATCAGATAACTCCATTGACATTTACCGGCCCACTCACAGAGATGCCGCCTCAAAAGCGGATTCTAAGGGCGTTCACCAGCCCATTCGCACAGCGACGCGGCTGCAGGCCAAGGGCGTGGTCCGGCCATCCGTGGACGAGACTGTTTGTACCGTCCGCAATCGCCTCCAGATGACATGCTGGGTAGTCGTCCGTTCCACGCCACGTACAATAACGCCGCGGCGGGGCTCGTCGGGTCTGCAAACTAAGCCCATTGTCCTGTCGGCTGGCAGTCGGAGATGTGTATCTGATCGTCCCTTGGCACGGATTCTGAATAGCTCTCAGGGCACGACGTGGGCCTTCCGTCTCGTGCTGCAGGTCGGACGTTTAGTCGAACAGGGCCGCACTTTTTAGCATATCCCCGCGGAGAAACCGGGGGCCGCCGACTTATTCTGCACAGCCAATGCCCGTCTCAGGACGGTCCGACACGGGGCGTAGCCTCGCTGGTCATCTCACAAGCGCCACCACTGTCTACGGTCACTCGGCAACGACGTGTCAGTCCAGCAGCCTCCGGTTGCGGTTCGACATTGAACCGCCAAGACCTTCATCCATGCAACATTCAGCAGCATGTCCAGCCGCGCCAGGACAACCGAGTGTTCCCTGACGGCGCCACTCCGCCATCAGCAGGCTCTCTCGTCCGGCAGGAACAGGACGCGTCTTCCCCGGCGCCCTCCTGCCCTGCCCGCGGTCCAGTAGCCGTCTCGCCAGCGAGCGGGACGCATCCACCTTCGGAGCGCGTCTCAGTGGCGGGCTGACAGCGCCGGGCGGCCGGGTCGGGCAGCCGCTCAGACGACGCTCCGGCCCGTCCCCGGCGGGCTCGGCTGCGGGCGGCCGACGGCCGGGCGGCGGCCGGCCCGCGCCATCTATCAGGCTGATCCGCCCCGGTCCGCTGGCAGGGGTGACCGATCGCGCCGCACTGTTTACGCCGCATTCTCGTCAGCGTCGGCACGGTCATCACGGGCCGAGCGGAGCCGTGGTCAAGGCGATCTGACGGCATCACATCCAGCCGCCCCAGGCAATGCCATCAAGGGCGGTGAGGAGCCGGGATGATTCGCGCCCCGTGATCCACGGCACTGTCACCGGCGCTGGGCCGGAAAGCCAGGTCGGGCGACGCAGAACCAGTCACGGCCCAGCCGAGCCCCCCCCCCCCCCCACCGACCCGAGCGGTCCTAAAGACAACCGTGGCCAAGCCAAGGTCATCCACCGACCCAAACAGTCCTCAGGACAACCGTCCCTCACCCTGGTTACGACCTCCAGGAGCGGCTCCAGCCACTGAGTGTTGACCTCGCAGTGCGAATCCAGAAATACCAAGTGGCTGCCGGCGGCGGCGGCAGCACCTCTGATTCGGGATCGAATCAAGCCTGAAATCACACGAAAATAGCGCGCATCGGTATACAAAATGCGAAAATGGTGCACATCCGTACGAAGACCGACACCAGTTGCTTCCAAACTTGCGATTTACTTCCAAGGCGCCTGCAAAGAAGCCTGGAAGCTTTCGAAGCAGACTTAAGTTTCAGATTCAGATCCAGATGTGCATTCGCTGAGGATCCACAATGATGGTGGCTTTTCGTCTGGCACGTCAAATCGAAGATAAATCGATGAAGATGAAGGAGAAGGCTATGGCATCACTCCAACCAAGCGCGGGGCACAAACGACAAATGCACGCAGATGAGTCACTTCAGTGCTGCCTAGACAGCACTGCACGCTTCAGACTGACTCTGAACGATGAAACGTACAGATCCATCTTGAGACGGTCAAACACCCCGACCCCCCTGCTGCACGGTCTGCGCCTGTCGCCTTCGGTTCGGATCCGAGGTTGTGTAATATGGTCAGTGTCTCGGGTGCTCTGGTCGTGTAGCTCGCGGGCGCGCCGTCCGATGGTATCGCTGATGGTATTCGGGATTACCTGCGTGATAGCACGTTGGGCGGCGCACACGGTGTGCCATTCGAGCCATTCGGTCGCATCCGGCCGAGCTGCTTAACCCGCGCACGACCGTCGGTCCGTCTCGAACATGGGCGACTGGGGCGACCTCTAACTCACGAACGGTTGGTCGCACGATACAAATAAGCATACCATTGAAAAGCTTGTGACGAGCAGAGCTCGAAACTGGCCTCATTTTTAGTTTTAGATAATATGTAAGCAATTTACGCCCTATATATGTTTTCACATAGCCGACTGCATCACACCGAGAAATGGCCTGAATCTCAAGGGCTGTGAATAATAACGCATAGGTAAAGGCACCAGCGCACAAGTAAAGGTCCGCGGATGCCGATACACGTCTAATTGCCCCAGATTTGTTCAATATATACGCCGAAACGTTGAGTTAAAGACACGGCAATTCTCCCGCCAGCTGTCGGTGTGCGCCGCTGCCGTATGCGGTACCAAATTGACGGGAACTAATTTTGGTGTTTCTTTATTTTCGCGAAAAAGACGATCTATGTAAACTTGATTGATCTTTGTGGTTCTTGTGATGGTTTCTCATGTTTAAATTTTGGAAAACATTGATTAGTTACCAATCTACAAAGCTGGCAGAGCTTTATTCGCGAGAGCCTATTTATTTCCAAAATATGCTACTTTTTCAAATTTTTTGAGGTTCCTGGTATTAATTACGTCTGTGCAAGCTAATTCTGCCATTTTCTACCCATTCTGAGTAGTTCATCGTCGATTTTGATGGTGGTACATTTTGGCCCACTACAGTTATTCGTGACCTGACCTCAGGTCAATGTCTGGAAGTCACTGATACTTTGCCCAATGACGGCAACTAGATGTCTGCTTCACTCCACACTAAAAATGTGATGGAATTTTCTGTCAATTTTCGAAAAAACGGCGATATGTCATAAAAATGGGCTTGACCTTACGTCAATGACCCGGAAAATTCCGAAAAATCTGAGATAGCGGATTTGTTTCATCTGTCACGATCACTAATCCCTGAAAGTATTATTGAGATATCTTGTTTTGCAAAAAAGTTACAGGGCGCTAACCTTTTTTGACATAGGTCTGTTTGACCTGACCTAGGTCAGGCACCTGACGTGACCTGAGGTCAAAATTTTGACACGAAATGTAAAATTGATGGAGCAAAAGGTACACAAAGTTTCGTGACTCTGTGTTTGTTGGTTTTCTCGCAATCCCAGAAAAACCTCAGGGGGGCAGTCAACTGACCCCCTCAGTCGGGACGGGTTATACACTGCATGGCGGACGCGGTCAGTGATGACTCTCCGTGCTTCTTTCGGCGGAATGCTGTTTTCGGTAGCCGAGATGTGCGGCAGCCAGTAAGTGGTGTCTCGCGTTTGGCGGTTGGCTGCTTCTGTGCGAAACGCTCCACGGTTTTCATCATGCCCGGCAAAATGGAAACACGACGCAGGGTTATTGGTTGCCTTCCCCTTGGATACCAGTACAACTAGGGCGTGCTTCCAAGCGGCCGGGACGAGTCCGGCGGTCCGGCTGGCGTTCACTGTATCGAGGAGGGCGTGACCGAAACCTGCGAACAATTTCTGCAGCATTGCGACGCTCACGCCATCTACTCCGGTGGAAGTCGACGGCTTCACACTGAGCAGCGTCGCTTACAGTACATCATTGTCTGTTGGCTGGAACTTAAAAGTGCTAGCGGTTACACGCGGCAGCCTGACTGGAGCTGGCACGGCTGGCGCCGCCATGCCGGCGGCCGTGGCTGGTCCAACTGTGAAGTAATAATCACTCAGTGTGTCGGGTGTGATGGTGGGTGTTTCGGTGTGTTGCTGTTGCGTCCTATCATAGTCTGCAGCAAGTGCCACAGACTGCGCTGCCTCCCTCCCCCCCCCCCGTTAATTTCCCCCTGGTAGAAGGCGCGACAGTCGGTAAGAAACGGTGGCGCGACGCAGCCGATTCACCTCTCGATACGTGACGTGAGTTATACGATCGTCCTACTCGGCGGAGCTGCGCAAGCTTCTGTGTGTTAGCTGAAGCGGAGGTGCCGCGGCAGGTCGAACAGACACTCGACGCACAGATGTAACCGTGTCAAGCTGTCGAATAAAAATTCTGCTGTGCCCAGGATTAGCACAGCAGAACACAGCTGACCAGTCTCATACAGCAGCTGGTTGAAGGCACCCACGTCAACCCCACTAATACAGCGCATCTCAATACTTGGTCCTTTAGCTGGCCTGGTTGGGCCCGGACAGTCTAGAAAAGTGCGTGTAGAGTCTTGCGGACCGCCACAGTGACACAGTTGTTCCGTTCCTACGCACCAGTTCCGAGCGATTGGTGGCAATCACATGAAGCAGGGTTCATGCAGGTCGGTACGTTGGACAAACGCGGTTAGTAATTGCCAATCCGTAAGCGTCAACCAGACGAGGTAGCAGGCGTCCACCAATGCTCTCTCGAACCTCTAACAAACAGCAGTTAAATCGCCGGCAGTCACCAGCATAGAGCGAGCGTAATTGGCAAACATGAACTTGGTCTGGTTCTCAAGTGCGTCAAGACCAGCGGCCAGCCGACGCGCAGTGTCAGTAGGCATTCGGTGCGCGGACGCGACCGACAATGATTGGCGTTTGCTGGCTTGAACCAGGACCCAAAAAATATCAGGTTCGAGTTCTCGACACCGGTGAATGGGTTATTTAACTGTTCGCTGCCGAAACAGTCCCGGACCAGCAATCTGACACTGCCGTGTCCCGTCAGCAGGCGGCTGTCCTCAGGGCGGTCACAGACAGAAGTCGATCAGAAACACTCGGCGTCAGCCATGCATCAGAGTCGATATGTCGAATCCGTACGTTCGATGAATGCCATTCCGGAGGTCGGGCAACTTCGCTATCATGGATTGGATGTTATGACTTCATAATGATTCGGTTTCATGGAATGGACATTACTTCATCTACTCTGACTTGCCCTCATGGAGCTAACGTCGAATGCTTAAAACGGAATTTAAACGTGTGTCCGTGTCGGTTTACCATCGACAGACCGACTACTGCTGAGCAAATACAACCAAAAAGAGTTGGCCTTGCATCTGACATGGTCAGATGCTACGTTCAACGCGCCAAGTCGCCGAGCCATCTCACCTTGCCTTTGCTCCTGACGAAGCAGTTTGACCTTGGGGAGTGCAAGCAACAACCTTCCAGTGCCCTCTGCCGGAGAAAAGAATCACTCACGAGGTATCCTGTTTCCAATATACCGAAATCCAGCCGCCGTGGCCCGACTAAGGAAAAAGATGTTTGGCTGATCCTGCACAAACAATGAAACACATCCTTTTCTGCATGAAAATGAATGCATGACTTATTTGTTGGCATAGGTTTGATTCCTTTATCGGAAAGACCGCCTTACCGTCAGAGCTGGTGTCGTCAACCAGTATGATCTCTTGAAGGAGATCTTCTGGAGTTCGATTCAGCACGCTGAAAGGGATAGCGTCATGTCCAAAACGCTCATCATATCCGGTGCTAATTCGGGGAGAGTGGAGTAAGATGCCCCGGTAGGTAAGACGCCCTCCCCCTCCGGAGGCCAGTCTACGAACTGAAACTTATTTTTAAAGTGCTTGGATCATAGCGCAGAAGTGGAGCTAGTTCATGGAGTGAAAATCTGCGTCCGTAGTAAAAATAAGACTTGCACCATGACATTTTAGAGGGTGGCCTATTACGACCATCGCTTTATGCAGAAACAGGGCGATCATTCATTTCCCTTCGAAAGATAATGGCTGGATAATCGATATAATGTCATTCAAATGTCTTACTAGGAGGATTTCCACCCATAGGTTGTCACTTCACAATGCTACGCGAGTCTTTCTGTTACCATGTAGGTGTCCAGAAAAACTTGATTGTTTATGCGTTTACATATTTCAATCAGCATATGTCATTCCTGAATCCATGTGAAGGCCAATGATTGTCTTCCACATCTTCTGCGCCCATCCAGACGTTACCATGACAACATGCTGCGCTTATCCGGCTTGCTCAACGGCTTGACAACCTTATCCATACCCTATCACTATCTCCCCATAACCCGCTTCATCATACAATTGTCAACCACGAAACCAATGGAAATTTTTGCCAAGTCTACTACTGATCCATCGCATTCTGTACGCGACACTCGTCCCTTAGCTGTGTCGAGATAAACGGAAAAATACGAAGTATACAAACTTTATTCTTCGTCAACTGCACTGCACTGCGCTAGTGAGACCACGTCCACAGTGCACCATTGTGTACGAACAATTTTGCAATTGGGTTATTCTACATCAAGTCGCTCACAAACTGACCCCACCCCTTTCGATTTTGATCGAGGTCGGTACGCCCATAGCATTTATCAAAGAAATGGCCAGCCATAAATTTTTAGTCCTGGGTAGCCTCTAAGGCCAAAGTTACATGTCACAAAGGTCACCGATTTTTTTACCGATATTGCATGATAGAAATGCCCATTATCTGGTGACTGACTGTCACAGAACGGCGCGATTAGCGCCACCCGAAAGAAAAATGTTCCAGCTTTCATAAATATCCTGGTGCTTTCGGTGGTCTCGGGATGACGTTGGGTCTAATAAAGTCACACTGAACATTTTTGGCTTTAACCGTGTTTGTCCATTGTCATCTTCGCGAAATAGTAGCACAATATGCCCCAGAACATCTACAATAGGAGTGGTAAAAAAAAATATTTCTGAACAAACTGAAACTTTTTCAGTTCCCTGCAATTTAGTGTTACCGAGTGACGCTTGAGAAATATGCCCTGAGGCCATTTCACGAATTTTTATTCATTTTGTGGCTTTCGTTTCTCGGATTATTTTACAATTTGGTGAGCACAATGCCCTGGGCATTTGCTACACAACATCTCAGTTTTAAATTGCTTGACACGAAAGGTCAAAGGTCCTGGTACCCCGTCACTAATCGACTCTTGTCATCCAGATCATACATGTTCTTCACATTCGCACGAAAGTGAGTCTATCGGGTATTCTAAGGCCTTCAAGCCAGCTGGACAATTTTAGTTGAGCATCGGAACTTTTTAAGGTCAACCGAGGTCAGTGACCTCCAGTGAGCTTGAATTACCCGACCTCGGATCATCACGATTTTTTAGGGCAATGACTCCGAATTTCACATATCTTGTTGACGTATTGGAGTATGCACGTATCGAAGTTTCCATGGGTGTTGATTTTTTTGTCATGACGCCATCCCCCGAACGCTGGAATAGTTACAGACGTAATGACAACGTCGTATAGAAGCAGACAGAGGTCATGATTAAAATACGTGCAAAAAAAGAAACAGAAAAATGGACATTTATCCAGGGAACAGAACGAACATAATGAACCGATACGTGCAAAATGGATGTGAAATTCGAAATCAGAGCCAAAAAATCTGCAAATGATCCGACGTCAACTAAGGCACTCCAAGGTCAACCGATGTCAGTGAACTCGACTGACCTTCCAAATGTCCCGATGCACGACTAGGATTATCTCAGCTGGCTTCAGGGCCCAAGACCGCTCGACAGACTCACCTACGTGCAAAAATGAAGAACGAGTAGGTCAGATTTGGATGGCAAGAGTCCATTGGTGGCGGTTGTCATGACCTTTGATTTCTGGTCGAGTAATTTGAAACTAAGTTAGTGTAGCAGGCACACTGGACACTGTGCACACCAAATCTTAGAGCAATCGAAGAAACGCAAGGCATGAAATCGATCACTATTCGTGAAGTAGCTTCAGGGCACATTTCTAAAGCGCCACTTGGCCATACTAAATTCAAGATATTTGAAAAGGTTTAAATTTGCCCAGAAATGTTTCTTTGCCACGCTTATTGTATATATTTAGGGATATATTGTGCTACATTTTCGCTAAGACCACGGTGGGCAATCCTGGTACAGATCAAAAATGTTCAATGTGATCTAGTGAAGTCAGAGGTCATCCCGAACTAACAAAAAATGAGCTTATTCATGAAAGGTGGAACATTCCTCTTTCGACCGGCACTCATCACACCTTTTTGTAACAATCTTTCACCGAGTTATAGGCATTTGAATCATGTAATGTCCGCAAAAATCGGCGGCCTTTCCATAGCCTGTAATTCTGACCTCAGATGTCATCCAGGGCAAAAAATTTATGGCTGGATATTATTTTTTTAAGATACTTTACAACTATATAGTATCTAAATATATATGGCATATAGCATATATATATATATATATATATATATATATATATACTTACAAGAAAAGAGCACACCAAATTTGAACAAAATCGAAAAGGGTCGGTTCAGTTCTTGTGCGATTTGACATGGAATGACCCTACTGCAACCGCAACGAGCTTTTTTCGTCCACAGGAATGCAAATGCACCGTTTATTCATTCATAAAATTAGTGGAAAAACAAGAAGTGCATGACGTTTTTCCGCCACAAACATCTCTAATCAGCACAGCGTATAGAACGAGAGGGGAGAGAAAAGACAGCAGAAATGAAGAGACAGAGAGGCAGAAGAGAGCAGAAATATAGAGAAAGAGATAGAAAATAGCGGAAAGAACAAATAAACTAACCCGCGTCGAGGGGAGAGAGAGAGATGAACAGGAACAGACAGATACGAACAGGGACAGACGGACAAGGACACAAACAGACAGACGAGGACACCGACAGACAGATAAGGACACGAACAGACAGGGACTGACACAGACAGACAGACAAACAAAAAGAGATAGACATATACCGACAGATATGGAGACAGACACACGGACAAACAGGCAGATGTACAGACAGAGACATGTCACAATAGAGACAGACACAGACGTAAAGACAATCAAAGACAGACATAGACAGACAGACAGACAGAGAGGCATACAAATAGATAGAGACAGACATACATAGATATGTTTATAAGCAGAGATGAAAAGATGAAAAAGCCTGTTACTTCTGCAGTGAAGACTTTTGGGTACTTTTTTATTTTATTTCATTGACATTCTGCCCATAACGATTTCATGCGCCCTCATCCCGAGGGCGGCGTCCATGACGCTGTCGATCGCGCTGAGGTTCTTTGCTTGTGCGCACTGAAGTCCTGCTCCCTCTGAAATTATTTCAGCATGTTAGTGAATGAAATTATTTCAGCATGTTAGTGAATGAAATTATTTCACCAAGAAATGTTCCACCATGTAACTGGTGTAAATAAGAAAAAAACAATCTTACAGATCCTCGCTAGGTTAGCTACCCTGGTATTTTGCTGCTGCTGCGTTCTCAAAATAGTGCATGCAAAATGGCACACCTCAAAATTAATCCTTCACCACCATCCCATGAGCTCCGAGGTTTGCCTCGTCGAGCGCAACGGAGGATGGCCTGAGCAAAAATCAGTGACCCCTGAATAGACCGTTATGGCACGGCTACCTGTTTGTCATGTTTATGCATTCACTGCAACTTTTCCAATCTGCAAAGTAGTTTGCTGTGTACATGGAAGATAAATGGGCAAGTTCTGACCAATGCAAGTCACGGGAATCCCAAGCGACGCGGCCTGCCGCTTCCGAATCGCCTGCACCGCCGGACTTAACGATCTTTTGCTCCTGTTTTTGAACTAAATGTGCAGTTTTGCTGCCACAAAGTCCTAGAGCTCACACATGTGCCAATCAGTATATACGGATTAAAAGTAGCTTTGTTTCTTTACAATAATGTGCATTAAAAACACTACACTGCATACTCCAGTGGGACATTTGAAGTGTTTGTATGTCGTTACACGTTGTACGGTCTAAAAGCGCGTGTTATGACTGCATGTCGTTCTACAATACACAGCACATGACTTCTTCGCATTTTTTTAGATGCAGGTGAACTGGTTTGGGTTTGCTTATTACAGTTCATGACTTGTTGTCACTGATAACATCACGCATCATGATCAAGGTCCGTTTCGTATCATAAGCGACACGTCATCTTGAACAATTTATCTGATGAAGTTACATGAGCATATTTCAACAGTCAGCAATTTGATCCCATCCGAGTAATCGATCCGAGAAACGGATGAACTCGAGAAATGTAAGTTAACTAAGATATACAAAGAAGATGTAATTCTGGGTACATCCGTATGGCGGGGGCTGCGGCGCGTGGTCCTAGAGCTAAGATATAGAGAAAAAAATCGGTGACGTTTAACGTCCCAACAAGGGGGCTGAATTCGCCCCCCTCGGGATTTTTGTTTGCCAATTCCAGCGTTTTGAACGCAGCTTCACGAAATCTGGTCACTTTTCCTAGCTATTTTTCTATGTACTGTGACAAAATTTCGAGATTCTGTTTTGTTCAGGAGCGGAGCCAGGCAACGTTTTTCGGAGGCACCTCAGGCCATTTTTGGCCCTGTTGAGAGTACAAGAAAAATGACTGCCAAAAATAGCGTTTTTGAGATAGAACTTAAACGTTTATATGGATGTATAGCTAAATACCTGGGCAACGTACAAATACAATTTTGTTCGTCTGAGGTCACTTTACAAGGTCAGGTCAAGGTCAAACGCCAAAATTTGCTTTTATAGCAATGATTTTAACAATGTTTTCTTTTTAAATGCCAAACCTGGAATACATGTGACGTCGAAGGACGTCCTCTACTTGTGTATAAAGTTTCAACTTGATATCAGGTCGGGTCACGGAGCTATGACCCAAAATGTCAGTGCGTATACCCTATATCACAATAGTGGCAACACGGAATTTTTGAAATGGAGTCAGTTCAAATGGTTGAAAACGTTTACAGATAATATTAAATGCACATGAGTTTATTCCAAGTAAACCCAAGGTCACTGAAGGTCATTTTATGCCAAAGGTCACAAGCTGATCTGAAGAGCATGTGACCATGACAGCTCCCCCTTTTTTCATGTCTCTGGCACCGCGTATGCTAACATTATACAAACATTGTATCACGATTTGTACTTCTTTGGCATAACATGACTAGCAGAAGCCAAAAAAGTGTTTTTATTTTTTTGTCCATGCAGTTTTTGAAAAATTAATCCTTCTATTTTTGAAACCCTGTGAACGCCTATGGATTTCCTCAAAATCTGAAATGCGTGTTCCAGTGGTAAAAATCCCATCCATAATCTCTCGATTCATTCCGATTTCATCGCAATCGGACCATAAACAACGGAGTTACAAGAAGTCCAAAAGTATCCCCCATTCTGATATTTTCGCCCCCTGTATCCACCTCTTTCAGAATTTCGAAAACTTCTTGTTTTAAAAGTGTAGTTTACATTATGGCAAATCGATTGCCGTTTGTTGCGATGAAACCCGATGTGCAGTTCTCGAGATCTCAGGGGGTCCGAATCCGTCCCCTTGCCGGGAATCGGCCATACCCGTGTGGCCTTCCGGGCATAGGGTTAACACCCCGCCCCTCCCTTCCCCCCAGAGAGACGAAGCTTAAACAACCTACCAAACTAAGAGAATGTGGAGACAATAACTAATCATCGAAGTACGAGTACACTCCTCGGATTACGTATGGGACAATGTCGTTTCCAACAATGGACGTTGCTTCTGGCGTGAAAAGAAACTGGTTATGAAGTGTGACGTCACCAATGACAAGCCATTCATTGTGATATAGTCATAGCTCAAATAGGCAAGATACGATCAGGAAACACTGGAAAACGTAACTTGCTTTTAACTGACAGTAATGCGGTAAAGGTAAGCTTGACATAACACGCCTGGAAATAAGTACATGGAGCTCCTCGAAACATATTTGTATGTTTCGATTTGCTCACGATCGACGTGAGCATATTAATTTCGGACACCGTCACTAATGTGTTTGCAGACTGGAATTCTTATATCTTATATTCAGTGCAAACTAAATTTGGACACGGTACTCTATGCCCATGCATACAAATTTCATGCAATATATAATTAGCCCTATTATTGCTTCCTATTACCTTACAATCTATATTACGCTTTGGGATAACACAACGCCAAGAACTTGACTACCGCACTTCTCTGGCAGCACAAAACAAGCATGATCTATGTCATTTTGAGCATAACTGAATCCTGCATGAAACTGTGAATTATAAGTCAAACTCAGCAGACCAAACTGTCTTTGTATTAGAATAAAGTTCATTTTCTGTTTCCCAATGAGAGTCAGAATCGGAATCACGTTGGGCTGTAAATGAGAATCGAACTGATTCACAGTTCCGTGAGTTGCTTACCGATCTGATCCGAACAAAACGAGACAATGAGAACAGAACCAAGGTAATATATGATTCTGACCTTCTGCGCGACAAGTACGAGGTCCTTCCTGGTTTTCCACAGGTATCAGGCGAGCAAAATCTGCACCCAGCATGATAAAATTGCATCATCAGCATGATCATACACCAAAAATTGAGAAACATGTCCCAGTTATATACCAATTGTTTATTCCACGCAAAACGAAACATACTGTGTGTAAACACTCAAAATGAAAGAGCGGCCTCTGATCGTATCGTAGTCTATCGTTTCAGACACAGGATCAGAATCAAAATCGAAATCGGAATCACCTTGGGTTGTGAATGAGAATCGAACTGATTCGCAACTCTGAATTGTTTACCAATCTGGTAAGCAGGGAGAGTGCACCCAACGGGCACGCGCTCCCCTTAACAGCAAATGTTTTGCATTTTCGCCGTACAAAAAAGTTGAAAATTTTCGGTTTTCGCCATACAAAAGAGGGAAAATTTCGGCTTTGCGCTAGATCAAAAGAGAAATCTCCGGTCCCGGGATCCCCGCCCTTGGGGAACCGCTTCGCATAACATAAGTTTCAGGAGCTTGGGTTGTAGGACTCATGCTCCATCGGCGTCAGGTTTGGAATGCAAACAATTTCGGCCGAGCCGTGGACTTACCTGGCCACAGTCTTCCAGTAGCACCAATGCACGCGATCTTTGACGTCGACATTCGACATTCCGCACAGTTCAAATGGAAACGCGCTGATCGCTGACCGGAACTTCTGCTTAATAGCTGCCTTACTGCGCATGCGCATATTTATAATCCGATAGGGGTCTTGTTGATTGTCGCTAGAGTGTCTATGGTTTATCGTCTAAGCGTAAATTATCTTGGCAGATGGATCGTAGCAGAATAAAGCATTGATGATCAGTGGCTTGAACTATATTCAAGAAAAGCAAGAAGTAATCCGAATAGGGATTTTTGGAAGACAGCTCAATGTGGATGACAAATAGAGCATGTGGGTCATACGTTTATTTATAGTTTAAAAGGAGTCTTTGTTTTAGCAGCTTGTAATCTTCCTGTTAGCAACTAGGGGCTTCAATGATTTCTCTTTTCTCTCTCAGAAATCTCCGTTTATTAATTTTATTAAGATTAATGAATGATTGATCTACCCAAGCTTCATTATTTGACATCGAAAGAAAACGATTTTTTCTCTGAGTGTGTACAATGCTAATAATTCTGTTCAAAATACCATTCATTTACCTTGTTTTCGGTCCGATTAATCACTGCGCCACGATCGTAGCATTTTTGGAAAATCTGCCCGTTTAATTCTGGGAGTGAATGTGTAAGACGCCCCTTACAAAAGAAGGGTAAGACGCCACCGAGAGCGTCCTACCCCACTCCACAATATGCATTTGTGTTCGGTCGATGTGTTAGTCGATTTTCATTTTCGTAACAATTTTCCCCATGTGGGGGTCATGGGCCATTATTAACTCTAAAGCACAACCATAGTTTAGCCACCTCTCCGTCATGCGGTGGGAGCGATTGCACCCCTCCCCACGAAACCACCAGTTGCACCGTTTAAGTATCCTTTTCATGATTTCCAAATTATGGACTGTCATTTTTTCGGCTTCACGGAACGATGGGGAAGCCGCAAAACATTCCAAAACAACTTGAAGATCTCCTCGCCAGCAAGGTCCAATTGATGCGAAAGCTTCTCTTCGGCCTGGCATCGCTCGATGTGCGTCGTTTGGCATATGAGTTGCTGAAAACTTGGCCTGGAAACTCGGTTCTCAAAGAGTAGACAGATTGCTGGCAAAGACTGACTTCGTGGATTCCTGCTTCGCCATCCGTCTCTGTCAGTAAGGAGTCCAGAAGCCACGAGCATTGCTCGCGCTGTGGACTTCAACCGACCTCAGGTGATGCGATTCTTCATAACGTACGAAGCTTTGCTAGACGAGAACAGCTATGGCCCACAGCAAATATGGAACATGGACGACAGGAAGACAGACAGGCATGACCACAGTCCAAACTCCTGGAAAAATGATCTCCTCAGAAGGTGTCAAGAAGGTGGGAGAGATGACCAGCACAGAACGCGGAAAGACGGCCACCGTACTGTGTGCCGCCAGTGCTGGTGGTCATTATCTACCGCCAGTTTTCATCTTCGGAAGAAAGAAAATGGCCTCAAGCTTGATGAACGGCGCCCGACCCGGCTCCATTGGAACATACCCCAAGTCTGGATGGAGGGACAAAGATGTGTTCCAGAAGTGGTTCCGACACTTTCTGGCCGTGGTGAAGCCCTCTCTACAGGATCAGCACCTGATGATATTGGACGGTCACCACAGTCATGGGTCCATCGAAGTCATCGACATGGCTCAAGAACACGGTGTGACGATCATCATGCTTCCGCCACATTGCACTCATCGGATGCAACCACCCGATGTGGCGCTGTACAAATCACTGAAGAGTGCATGCAACAACACCATGGTCGGCCGAATGCGCACTCACCCGGGCAGGCACGTGACGGAGTATGAGGTAGCCCAGATCTTCGGGACTGCCGACGCCAAGTCAGCAACCACGGAGAGGGCAATCAACGGCTTGAAGGCATTGGGACTCTGGCTTTGTGACATGCTTTTCACTGATGAGGACTTTGGAGCATCTCAAGTGACTAAAGAAGACAACCCTGAAGAAGCCGACTTCGCAGCGGACCGTGCGCTGTCCGCTGGTCGCGGCGATGACGCTGTCCAGAGGCAAGATGAAGATGAGTATGAAGACTCGGGGGAACTATCCTCCCCAGAAGGGCCGAAACAACAGTGCATCCAGCTGACGTTCTGGACTTGCTCTGCGCAACCCCCCGAGGAAAAAAGGAAGAATCTCTTCAGTCGGATCAGGCAGCAGTGGTAGCGTCCTCCCGTGCAAAGCGACTGATGGAAGACAGACGAAAGAAAGCGCAGTCAAAAATAAAAGCAGAGTCCAAAAAAGTGCAAACGAAGACAGCAACAAAGAAGAAAGAGAAGATGGGACGGACGGTCATAACGACGTACGAGAAGCCTGACGAGACCATCTGCATTATCTGCAACATGCGTTTCGGAAGGTCCTGCGAGGAACGGATTCAGTGCTCGGTATGTCACGGCTGGGTATGCCTCCCCTGCACGGATGCGGATGCTGGTAGCACAGAAGGATATACATGTGACCTGTGCCGTGACTAGGCCTTTGGCTAGCAAGGCCAACCGGGCGAGAACGCCATTCAAATCCAGGCTCTGGTTGTAAATATTCCATGTGCGGCCACAGTAACAATCTGACCTGTGATCCTGCCAGTCTATCGGTTGTTTGGTTTTAAGTTGTCCTTAAGTTTGACTACCACTCTCAATTACTGTTTTCTTGGCTAACAGTGTTCCATCTGCAGTCACAATTTCGAGTCGCCGTTGTGAGTCTACGAGAGTCACAGCAGCACTGTGACATCGACAGTGTCTCGGTGGCATCGGAACCAAGTTAAGTTCTGACTGCCGCTCTGGCCAGAGCGCCACCCGTGTCTGGATGATTAGTTCTTAGAACTGTTTGTGTTATGTTACCGCATACCTACAAACGGTCTCGCCATGTGTAGTCACAGGCCGTACAAGTTGTAATCCTGCTTATGACCTTGTGACCCTGCGAATGCCCAGTTGCTGTGACGTCAAATTACATTCTCGTTTGCAAGTGCTGGTCTGGAACTACTGAAGCCTGCGCACCTGGGCCCAGATAAATCCATTGCCGTTTTGATCAACGTTTTTCACTGCCTGGGACGAAAGATGGCGATGTTTGCAGAGGGTACCTACCAGCTTGGTATGCAGTAAACATTGTCGGCACTCTTAACACTAACATATTTATTATTCGAAATCAAGTACTTTAAGTGCTGTTAGTACAGATAATGGCCAACTGGTTTATGATTTGACCCACTTAAAACTTTTTCTATTTGTAGGTAAAGTTGCCTCGGGATATTAAATAGTCACTAAGATTACTAATAGCTTACAATTTCTGGTAACGAAGTAAGATGCCCCTCCCCAGGGCATCTTAACATTACCATGGGGGAGTCTTACCCACCCGTGGGGTAAGACGCCACTTTTGCATAGTCTTTTTAAAATATGAAAATGTTCATACCACTATTTCCATGAATAGTAAAATGACCTTAGAACGATTTATTTGGTCCTCAAAGATATGTAATTGATTAAACTCCCCTCTCACGTCAAAGATGTTAGGAGATATCTCTTTATATCTCTATATGATATCTCTTTATCTCATGACGATACGATTTTGCGAAAAGGGGCGTTTCACCCCACTCTCCCTATTTGGCAGCAACCTGTTCTGCGTGGACCCAATGAGCAGCAGAGCCGACCTGCAGACGGCCCGGCCCCTGTCCGGCGTGATCTGAAGGCGCTGTTGCAGCTCGTCGGGCAGCGGCGAGCAGCTTGGCTGTGTCGATTGCCCTGCCCTGCTGCGTGCTGCAAGCCCTCTGCCAGACGAATCGGCCCGGCCGCGGCATCTGATACCGCCAACGTCTGCTCGGCGCGCCGGTACAGCTCAGCTGTCTCAGGCGCACGTCGGTCAAGAGGTCGGTGCCGTCTGCGGACGTCCGCGCACCGGTCCACAGACGGTCACGGGCATACCGGGGCAACACCGACCCACCTCTTCCTGACCCACAGACGGTCACAGACCCACCTCTCCCTGACCCAGAGACGACCACAGACCCACCTCTCCCCGACCCACAGATTGTCACAGACCCATCTCTCCCTGACCCACAGACGGTCACGGACATACCGGGGCAAAACCGACCCACCTCTTCCTGACCCACAGACGGTCACAGACCCACCTCTGCCTGACCCAGAGACGACCACAGACCCACCTCTCCCCGACCCACAGATTGTCACAGACCCATCTCTCCCTGACCCACAGACGGTCACAGACAGACCGGGGCAACACCAGTCCTCCTTTCCCTGACCCACAGATGGTCACAGACCCACCTCTCCCTGACCCACAGACGGTCACAGACAGACCGGGGCAACACCAGCCCACCTCTCCCTGACCCGGAGACGACCACAGACCCACCTCTCCCTGACCCACAGACGGTCACAGACAGGAACAGCACCAGCTCACCTCTTCTTGGCCTACAGACGGTCATAGACCCACCTCTCCCTGACCCGCGGACAGTCACGGACAGACTGGGGAAACACCGAACCACCTCTCCCTGACCCAGAGACGGTCAAAAACACACCGGGACAGTACCGGCTCACCACTCCCCACCATCATGGCGGTTCACTGCCGGAAACGCTGACTTTCGGCGATGTACTGCAGCGATAAACTGCACCTTGTAGGAACACTCCGAAATTGAAACCAGCACTGGCAAGAACGTGCCTCAACGGCTGCCGTCTTCGGTAGCGCGAAACACTCAGCCTGGCTCGTGTTCGACCTGCACGGCTCGTTGTTGACCTGCACAGCTTGTGCCTGTGTGATGCCGTGCACGTGGCCCTCTCCGCCTGCTGCATGACTGAGACAGCAGCTGACGATCGTTCAGCTTATGCGTTGGTTGGCAGCGATCATGCTATAGAATGTTGCTGTGATGACAGGGCACAAGCGGTCGCAAGGCAAGTTACATGGCAGGGCAGCATCCTTTTGGCATTTCAGGATTGGCTTCACATGTGGCGCATCCGGCCGCCGGCCACGGCGGCGCCAATCAGTGGCTGGTCTCTGCGGAGGAGAGCTCAGGTAATGATACCGTCTTCTGTTACGGCGTTCCATCGGCCGCCACTCCTTGCGAAGCTGCTCTCTTCGCCCCCCCCCCCCGTAGGGGGGGTGCCAGCATAACAAGGGCTCGCTAATTCGAGATAAGATCGACGCCGGCCGGCACCGGGCCAACGGTGGGCCGGGCCGCCGCTCAGCAACACTGCACGGCAAGACACCCACCTATCATTCTCAACGCACGGTCAAATTGGATTTCTCACGGCGCCAGACGGTGAGACCGGACTTCTCACTGTCACCAGACGGTGAGACCGGGCCTCTCACTGTCACCAGACGGTGAGACCGGGCCTCTCATCGTCACCAGACCGCGAGAATGGACCTCTCATCGTCACCAGACGGTGAGACCGGACCTCTCATCGTCACCAGACGGCGAGAATGGACCTCTCATCGTCACCAGACGGCGAGACCGGGCCTCTCACTGTCACCAGACGGTGAGACCGGACCTCTCATCGTCACCAGACGGCGAGAATGGACCTCTCATCGTCACCAGACGGCGAGACCGGACCTCTCAGCTCTCTTATAATACACATTATATATATATATATATATATATAATATAAAATATAATATAACATAATATAATATATATAAAGTATAACAAGAGGTACTGTCTCACCAAACGGCGAGACAATATCTTTTACCATCCCCAGACGGTCAGACGGGACTTCCCACCGCCATCAGACGGCGAGATTGAGTCTCTCTGGGTTTCAGTATCCTGGTGACGCCATAGTTTGACGTCATGTTTGATATATTCATATCATGACGTCACCTAACGATTTCCACAACTTAATAGCACCCCTGTCGCGCATACCTTGGCGGCTTAAATGGCCCGATTTCTCGTCAACTTATAGACCATTCCGGCTCCTGGCGTCATGTGACGACACAGTTCCCGTCGATACCTGACAACTGTCCTCAGCAGCGCTGATCTGGCCTCGTTGTGGAAGCTGATAATGACGCTGACGCTGGCAGAGCTGGAGATCTCGTGATCCGCGCCTTTGCACCTGCCAGGGAGCTGGACATCAGGCAGGCAGCTGGGCCACGATACCGCCAATTGATACAACAATATCGGCAATGGTCAGCATTTGCGGGAATTTCCCATTGTATTCCCCATATGATCACAACGTTTACCATGACAGGGCTTTGTTGCCAGAAGTCTAAAAATGATCGAACAGCAATCGATTTATCTATAATGAGTCATTAGTCTCACTCGTAACGGCGGCTCCACCGACTTAGCTGGCGCCGGCGAGAACCCGACATCCTAGGGAAATGTCTCACGCGACCTCCCTAATACCTTTCGAGACCATTTCCCTTGGTCAGCCTGGTAAAACTGGAGACAACCTCACGTGGTCTGTCTAATACAACTGTATGCCGTCTCGTCTGGTCTGTCTGGTGCAACTTCACACCATCTCACGTGATGTGCCTGGTGTCAATGCACACTGTCTCACGTGGTGTCTGTTACAACTTCAGGCCATCTCAGTTGGTCGGTCCGGCACAACTGTAAACCGTCTCACCTGGTCTGCCTGGTACTTCTGTAGACCCTCTCACCTGATCTGTCCGGTGCTTCTGTAGACAGTCTCTCACCTGGTCTGTCTGGTACTTCTGTACACAATTCCTCGCCTTGTCTGTCTGTTATTTCCGTAGACAATCTCTCACCTGGTCTGTCTGGCACTTCTGCAGACCTTCTCTCACCTGATTTGTCTGGTAGTTCTGTAGAGTCCCTCACCTGGTCTGAGTTGTACTTCTGAAGAGAGTCCCTCACTTGGTCTGTCTGGTACTTCTGTAGACCGTTCCTCACTTGGTCTGTTTTGTATCTCTGTAAACCGTTTGTCACCTGGTCTGTCTGGTGTCGGGCATCCGATGGTCAGATGACCATCAGATGATGGTCAGGCCGGTTCTGATCTGGTCTGTGTGGCGCAGGCAGCTGGCAGTCAGACCGCCTCCCACCCGGTCTGTCTGGTTCTTCTGTAGACAGTCCCTCACCTAGTCTGCCTGGTCTCGGACAGCTGATGGTCAGACCTACACTGACCTGGTCTGTCTGGTGCCGGACAGCTGACACTCAGACCGACGCTGACCTGGTCTGCCTGGTCTCGGGCAGCTGACGGTCAGACCGACACTGACCTGGTCTGTCTGGTGCCGGACAGCTGACACTCAGACCGACACTGACCTGGTCTGCCTGGTCTCGGGCAACTGATGGTCAGACCGACACTGACCTGGTCTGTCTGGTGCTGGGCAGCTGACGGTCAGACCGACACTGACCTGGTCTGTCTGGTGCCGGGCAGCTGACGGTCAGACCGACACTGACCTGGTCTGTCTGGTGTCGGGCAGCTGACGGTCAGACCGGACTGCCTCGCTGGCTCGCAGGTTAAAGCCGTGCTTCTCTGTGGTGCTGCCCGCCGACCTGCGTTCACTCTGCATGTAGCTGTCTTCATCAAACATGACCACCGAGCGCCGTCCCGCTAGGTCCGCCTGCAAATGGAACACTCGGCGTGTGAGTTCGGGAAAACGACACGCCATCCACGCCACGCTACGGCATCGATGGCGAGCCGTCCACGGCAGGTCTGTGCGGACGGTGTACCACCTAAGATATCAGTTACGTGACTTGCTTTCTTGTGCATAACGAATAGTGCGAAATTGGAGCAAATATGAGAGGTTTCGCTTCTGTCCAAGCGGCAAGCGGTAAGCGAAGCCGGCGAGAATGACCTTGAGGAGAAGACCACAGCAGAATTTTATATGCCGCATGGCTTCATGAGCAAAAGGTGCGGCGCAGTTCAATTTTCCGGTGCGCATCAGAACATGAATCCCGTACATTTTGGTGAAAATGACGAGGTCATCCAAAGTCACGCCAAACGTCGTACAGAGGATTTTTTACGACTTTCCCATTATAGTTTTCTTGATATTAATCGGTATGCTGATGATACGAGGTACCACCGATAATGCGGTTTATGTGTTACAATAAGACGAGAAGTCACTATAGCCCATCCATGACTTCACCCAAGGCATGTGAAATAGAGATGGTTGTGATTTTTCAAATGTAGTGGCAATGTGCGTCGTAAAACCAGCAGTGATAGGTCTTCAAGTGTTTTCTTGTGCAAACCGAGTGTTTAACCCCATTCCCGGCAGGGAGGCTGAATCCGCCCTCCCCTCCTTGGGTTTTTTGCTTGCCAATTCTAGAGTTTTTGACTCAGCTTCGTGAAATGTGGTCACTTTTCCTAGCTATTCTTTCTACGAACCGTGACAAATTTCGAAGCTCTGTTTTACTCAGGGGGGAGCTAGGTAACGTTTTTGGGAGGCACCTCAGACCATTTTTGGCCCGGTTGAGGGTAAAAGGAAAATGACTCCCAAAAATAGTGTCTTCAGGATAGAACTTGAAACTTTACATGAATGTATAGCCAAACAGCTGGGCAATATAGAAATACAATTTTGTTCGTCTGAGGTCCTTTACAAGGTCAGGTCGAGGTCATAAGCCAAAATTTAGTTTTATAGCAATACTTTTGGTGCTACTTTTTCAAATACCAAACCCGGAATATGTATGACGTAGAAGGTTGCCCTCTGCTTGCGTACCAGATTTCAGTTTGATATCAGTTCGGGTCGCGGAGCTATGATCTAAAATGTTAGTGCGCGTACCCTATATCACGAAAGCCGTAAAATGATTTCCGATGATTTTAAATGCACAGATCATTCCAGGTGACTCTAAGGTCACTGAAGGTCATTTAAGGTTAAAGGTCGTAAGTTGATCCGAATAACATGTGACCATGACAGTTCCCCATTTTCATGTCCCCGGCACCGCCTATGCTAACATTATACAAGCATTGTAATACATTTTGTACTTCAGCATAACATGACTAGCAGAAGGCAAAAAGTGCTTTTAATTTTTTGTCTGTACAGTTGTTGCAAAATTAATCCTCCTGTTTTTGAAACCCGTGAACACCCGTGAATATTTTCAAAATTTCAAATGTATGTACCAGTGGTAAAAGTCCCATCCATAATTTTTCGATTGATGCCAATTTCATCAAAATCAGTCCATAAACAACGGAGTTATAAAAAGTGAAAAAATACCCCATTTTGTTTTTTTGCCCCCCTTTATACACCCTCCTCAAAATTTTGAGAATCAATTTTTATAAAAATGTAGTTTACGTCATGTCAAATTGATTTCCGTTTGTTGCGATTAAATCGGATGTGTAGTTCTCGAGATCTCAGAGGGGGGGGACGAATCCGCCCCCTGTCGGAAATCGGCCATGCCGTCTAACCCTCCGGGAATAGGGTTCAAAGTACTTGATAGCGTTGGATGTAGCGTTGCGTCAAACCAGGATTACCTAAATCTAATGCATGTTTCATCGCTCAGTATCGTCTGACCAAGTCTGGCATGTGCCACTATTCTACGCTGACAGACCCAGGTAGATACAGTCGGTACCACATACATATCCTTTACACGTATGCCGACTTTAATACACGTGTGGTGGACGTCTGATTGTTGAAATCATTGGTGGTAGCATATTTTGTCCTCCCACTATTTAATGAGCTGATTGCGACTACATTTGTTGGACTGGAGGTCCACATAGTGACCTGACATCTCTGAAAGCCTAAATGACCTAGATTAAGCCTAACGAAGTCAAACGAGGTCAAACGTCAAATCTGTAACATCTCGCGTTCCCCAGATCTGCTGGACCGGTCGCAAGTAAATCATGTGGAGCCTTGGCCCGTATGATGGCCTTACATACTGCGAAGCCAGAATTACCGAGTCCGATAAAACTAGGTCAGCCTACGTTATCAATATGTCACATTTTTGTCAAAATCGAGCAAAAGACAATCTGGTGGGTTGTTAGCAGATACAATAGCTCAGCATATCCGCAAGTTAGGTAATGTATTCAGGTTATCTAACGTCATCCCAGGTCAACCGAGGTCAGCAAAATGTGTCCTCAGAAAATATAACTCGATCATCCAGGTAGATCTCCAAAAAGGATATTGCAAAATAAAACAAAGTAAAACAAAAGGGTATCGCATCATTGCTGATTTACTTTTAACGATCTCAGTCGACCTGACCCTTTGCTTTGTGGCACCTGCATTCATCACACAGTCAAAATCCCCACCACATTCCCATATGACCTCTTTGCAAAACGGTATATTTTGCTTTTGGCGAATGAAGCCATGCTGTGATTTTGGGAGCGATCAGAGCAGCGTCGCGACGCATTCCAGGTGGCAGTTTAACCGTCAAAAGTCGCGGATCAGAAATCTCGCCTCGGTCCACACGTGGACGATATGGACCTTATTGGTCACCGATATCAGTTTAACTGTCGGCTCAGTTTCGCGATCGGCATAAATCCACCAATCTGGTGGGATGCAGCGTAGGAAAACTCAAACAGCGCAGACCAGAAATCTTGCCGGGATGAAATATCCAGGCAATTGGAACCGAGTCAAACAAAGCCCGATAGCAGCCCAGCGTCAGTTCGGCCCTGGGACTGACCTAAAGACATCACTTAATTAAGCTGGTGGAGCCGAAATTAGATTAAACGGCAGCGACTTACCACAGTGAAGTGTCTGAACAATCTGAATCAGATGAAAGCCAACCTAAAAGGCAGCTCGGCTTATGGTCAGCATCAGCATATCATTAAGTTGTAACGACACCCAAGTTAATTTAACCAGTGCAGACCCATTTCTTACCACAGTGAAGCAACTCAGCAATGTAAGCTGGACCAAAGCTAGTGTAAACATCAGATTTGCTGAAGACTGACCTAAGAACATCTTCGTTACGGTGACAAAGCCTAAATTAATTTAACCAGCGCCGACCAAAATCCTTGCCTCGGTGAGGAGTCTAAACAATGTGAATGAAGTCCGATACTACCCTAACCGCCACCTCGATTTTATTAAGACCGTCCTGAAGACATTTTTGCATTGAATTGCGTTGCATGATTATAAGCAAGAACAGGCTCGGTCTCCCAGTTCCTGATGCAGTCAAATGTAAAAAATAAGAGTCAAAATACGCTTCAGTCACGGTAGCATTAAGTAAACGTTAAAACATAGTACTGGGGTAAGATTACAGATATGACCCTACCAAATTCGAGAAGCTGTGCAAGTTTGATTTGTAAAAGAGCGTAATGGGCGTAAAAAGTCGACATTCCTAAAAGAGTTCAGGTAAGTATTGCACAGCATCGGTACACGAGTAAACAGGCTAAGCTGGACGATATTCACCCTAGCAAAAGGGCGAGGATACGTGATGGACGCCGCGGCACAGCACACAAGCTGAACGAATGCAACAGTTAAGTGCTGTGAAGGTTTGCATGGTGAACATTGTACAAAAACATGAGGGCATATTGCACAAAGCGAGACTTCATACTGCGCGTGTTAAAATGGGCGATAAGGGTGACATAATCCATGCTGACCAGCAGGAACAGCACCACGGATTTTTGACAGCGGGGTACTACCACGGACTCAACTTAGACGATGTGCTCCTGAAATGAGACCCCCTCCTAAAAAACTGAGCTTCCCCAGGATTTGGGACGCTTCATTTTGCCACTTGCAATCTTGACAATAAAAACTTGTCGCTTATCTGGCCAAAATGACAATAAAATCGACAATCGCCCAAAAAAGATGTTGCGTTTTACCTCACAAAACTAGCCGTCTTCTTTGCTCTCCACTATATGTTCTCGCAAATCTTGGAATTTGCTTCCTCCTAAGAGCAACAGTCAGATCTTCACGATCTCATTCATGGAAACAAGCTTTGCCACAATATACCAGAAGCTGAATTTTACTGACAAAATGACGTCACAAATTTCCATCATACTATGCAAAAGATTTCAGATCTCTATCGAAGTCGGATTGATAATCGTGTCACACACGTCAGTTTCGTTAAAATGACTTAACTTCCATTTTTATCCCAAATTTAAGAAGCAATCGTATGTTCACCACAATATTTCATCTCACGAGTTGCGATTATTGTGGGGTACTGGGAGTGGGCGGTACCCCACAATCAAATGGCTGTGGGGTACTGGTACCTGACGTACCCCACAGTGGCGCCGCCTATGCTGGCGAGAGATTTATCCGAACAAAAAGCCATCCACATGAGGAACTTGTGTTATGTACATTCCAGTCGTTTCAGATGAGTGACAGCAGCCCAAGCCCATATGGTTGAATCGACGTTGTGAGCAAAAGTGAGCTTTGTGTCTAGTACGACACCCAAGTGACGGGTCTCGGTGCGACGCTGAAGAACGGTCTCGCTCACCGTATATGTGGCTAGGAATGGGGATCTGCGTAGTGAGAAGGATACCACGCAGCATTCTGCAGGATTCAGTTTTAGGTGCCAAGTGCACGCGACCAAGATGAGAGACGGTCAAAGTCGGCCTGACGGGCGTCAGTGTCGGCCGGAGACGAGATGCGGTGGTATGACTTGATGTCGTCGGCAAAGATGACGCAGTTGGTCTGGATGAGGGCAAGTAAGTCGGCGGTGAAGCAGATGAAAAGGAGTTGGCCACCTACGCTACCTTCGGGAACCCCGGATTTGACTGGGATCCAAACAGAGAACTTGCCGTTGAGAAAACTGGTTGCCTGCGATTGGTCAGATAGGACTCGATCCATGAGTGCTTTGACGTTGAAATGCGTTTTGAGTTTGAGAAGTAGTAGAGCGCGATTTAAGTTTGGAAATTCCGATCAGAAGTCATTGTAAATGGAATCGGTCTCTGTACCTTCAAGGATGGAGTTACGTCCTCATGGATCAGTTAGCTATTATGACGAAAGCAGATTAATCGAACTCGCGCAGGTAATGCATCTGGTATCAATGAGGCATCTAGACGATATGAATCGGATCGAAGTCAGACACCAGTCTAGCAGTCAGCTGTCAGCAGTCAGCTGAGCTCTAAACCAGCCTTGTCTCCGACCTTATCCGTTGTCACCGGAACTTTGGGGTCCGTTTCCTTCGTCAGTTCCGAACTTCAGTGGAATGAACTATCGGCCGCACCCCGGCCACCTCCAGCCCAAAAGCGCTGTCGAGTCGACGGTGACCAGTCTCTGCCCAGCTCACCGTCGCTCCGCTAAGTGCGAAGCAGCGAACTGCCCCCGGGCAGAGCTGTCCGCTTACACGGCCCGAGCCAGTCTGCCCTCCTTCCCGTGCACCTTTCTGTCGCTGGTCTGGGCCCGACTGCAACATCCCTGACTCTTCCCTTTTCACGCTCGCTCGTCGCTGCTCCACATTCTCGCCGGCGGCCGTTTTTCTCGCCGATCATTAGTGCGCGCGAACCGTACCATCTTTGCTCCTGCGTCACCTGGCCCTCCCCGCCGGCGGCTACTTGCGCTGAGGTGGCTACCCATCCGTACGAATAACACCGCTCGGGGCTGCCGCTGCCGCCCTCTGCCGGGTATATTGTGCCTGGCTGTTGTCCAGGTGTCCGCTGGACGGTGCGCTGTTTTCCGACTTCTGTTGATTTCTCCGCTGTTTTCGGACGGTCACGGCCATGGGTCGGATTCTCGCTCGATCACTCAGCCAAGTCTGGGGCGGTGACACCTGTTCTGCCTGATCCAGTGGCCTCTGTTTTGGTTCCCGATGCACATGCTCTTCCAATGACTTTGTTATGGTCTGGTCGGCACAGATATGCAGTCCTGTCGGCATTTACGCGGCAGTAGCGGCCTGATCCGGAGCGGAGATCCCTTTGAGTCACCTGCGCCTGTCCCGATTCTCTTTATTTCTTCGGTCGTCAGGGGCTTGGAGAGTTTGTCCGTTGCTCTCGCGGCGTCGGTAGCCGAGTCTAGGATGCTGTTTACAGTGTGTTTGACCAGGCCGGCACGGATGTGCAGCCCTGGACGGCGACGGCGACGCTGGAAAACTGACTGCTTTGGAAATGCCTCCTGTCCCTCAAATGATTTTGTTTGCTCGTGCGATGCGACTGTGCAGCCAGCGGCCGTCACGGCGCCGGACCCGTCGCTCATCTGATATCCAGCGCTGCCCGCGAGCCCGAGTTTCCCGCGCGACCGAGGTGGCTCGCTGTGTCCTGTTTTGCTGACATCTGGCCGATCCCAATGGACACCTACCGAGGCCGACGGAGCCGGGGTGCGGAGGGGGTAATACCGCCGGTTGCCGGTTGCCCTTGCGCGACGCCGCCTGCTCTCCAGGTCCCTGGGTTTCTAGGGCCCGGCCCAGGGATAGGAAAAATGTCACCACGTCACATATGTATTCGCATTTCACTGCTTACCGCTTTTATGTTCACGCCGTACAACACTCTTGACCTAAAACACTGTGTATTGCGGGAGGGCATACGAATAAAGGAATTGACGAATACATCGGCCAATTTTACCCCTTACAATATTTTGAAACAAAAATATTGTGCGACCAAATTTTAGTGCTAGAAATAGCGAAAACTCCATAAATGTAATACGCTAATCTGTAGTTACCGTAGTAACGCACATTGGCCGATATATGGAAAATTTATGCTGCAGAATGCCGCTTCACTACCGGGGCGCTTTACAACGCATTTCGTTATGCAGTGCAAGGTGACCGGCTAAATCCATGCAGAAAAATCAGAGGGTCCATAGCGTTTCCCGCAAGCCCTTGTCCACGTCCCAACAAGAAACTTCGTTTCGTTTCATTACGTTTAATGTTTTTTCATAGTGTTACGGCTAGATGACCAGCGTAAATGTGAAGCCCTAACACACGCAGCAGCGCATTACCGGCTGCGGTTCCCGTTCGATTCCGGTGGACACAAGCGAAGGGAGAACGGAAGGGCTGTAGTCCGGCAGAATGCGTTCGCTAAAAATCAGCTCACTGGTTCACAAGCAACACGTAATGGGTACCAGTCAGTCGACAATAAGCAACCCTTTTTACCACGCAGCGTAAAATGTGTCTGTACATGACGTGGCGGTTGTGAAAACTCTTTTCGCTCCTACTCCGAAGGATCTTACGAGAAAGAAATCTAGAGATTCCTTCCACACCAGGAAGGAACTTGCAGGAATCGCCGAAAAATCTGATAAATGATTGAGATCTTTATTCAGCAGCCAACATCGAGCACATACACGTAAGCAATTGCAGCTTTCCACGGTGCCCCTGCAGATCCTATCCGCCTTTGCCCCTAAACGGACTGGTCATCACGTAGAAAAGCCCAAGATGCACAAATGTGGCATACAGTAGGTCATCAGTTGCTGCTGAATTACCCGAAGCGAAGTTAATTGAGTATTCTGAATACATGTGTACTAGTCATCTACGTACGGACAACGCTGAGGTGACGGTCTGACAAAGAGCGTCATTTCGCATCGCGTCTGACCACAACACTGCGGACGGCGCACACAAAGCTGACAAGACAACGTTTGAAGACAGCGGCAGACATTGCAAGTCCAGAACTCGGGCGATAGGAGTGGAGGCAACTCAACACCGTCGACGCGACAGAAATCTCCGGTCTGCGCAGTCTGCTGCTTTGTTTCCAGCCGAAACACATCTAATTCTGAGGGGAGCAGCGGACTTTTTACATCGTGAACCGGACCGCCGCGCATGCCACTACTTGATATATACATGTTACTGCGATTTCTCTGTACCTCGCAGCGACAAAAGACAGCAGTCAGATGTTCTTCACAGCAACTAAACGTTCAGCCCCATGTCTGACCGTCAACGGACCATTCCTGATCCTTCTTCTCCGCTCACTGCGTGTGGCCTTCAACCGTCCTATCTTGCGCGCTTTTGGGTTTCACGCCAAGCGCAACAGCAAATTTGCTCATTTTTGTAAGAGCTGCTTAACGGGCTCCAGCTAGATGTGAACAGAATTTTGGCTCGAGTTTGCTTTCGCTGAGCCGCAAATCTGGTGCATGCCACTGTGTTCCACTGCACAGGGAGACGCTCTTCTGGCATTTATGACAAAGACAGACTCCGTCGTAGCCGGATAAGTTGGGATGACGAAAATAAGTCCAAAGTGGATACTCGTTTTCACGGTCCCACAGGAGGCTGGGAAACAGGCAGTTTTAATGCTTTATGTGAAATACAGAAGACTCATTTGATTGTCGACCATCGCACGCTTGTAAAGGTCGAGATATTTCCAAGTAAGCAAATTTAAACACCAATAGGCAAACGGACATCAGTCCTCTGAGCTATGAAAAAGACGTCAACCGCCCGATCAGGACTCTGATCCATACACCATCCACTTGCGCGGAGTCACGATCCAGACTTCGCCCCACCCGCACAGGTTCTTGAATCAGACGCATCCAACCAAACACAGTCTTGACCAAGGCATCAGCCGGCTGCATGGAATCCTGATCCATGCATTATCAGCCACAGCAACGCCAGGGTCCAGAGCACCACCCGCCTCAACGGGGTCCTGGCTAAAGTTCAGGAGGGCACAAACATCCACGGACGAACACCACCCATCCAAACACCAGTGAACTGAACAGATATATATATATATATATATATATATATATATATATATATATATATATATAATACGGGAAAAATGCTCCAGGACGAGGAAGATACCGTCAAGATCCCTCTGGAAACACTAAAAAAACATTTGGCTTTGATTCCAAGAGTTGCCTGTAAGCATTCCCATGTCACATCCGTTTCAAGAAACGTAGCCCTTTGAGGGCACTTGCACCTCCAAAATATGCTTTGAATGTGGTGTTTAAAAACAATATGCTTCAAGCATTAGTTCCATTTCGCTTAAAAAGGAATGTATGATTTCATAAAAAGCATGTTGACTATGGCCACTGAGACACCAAGAGAAACAACATCTCGGTGCAAGGACGTCAGCCTGACTGTATCACAAAAAAAACATTTCAATATACTACAAACTGTGCTTCGTTTATAGCCGCATGGGCTCAGTTTCCAAACTACAAACTCCGTAGACTGCGTTCAGATAGGTATAGGTAGGTGTATGACAAACGGTCATCCATTCCTTCCAAGTTCGAGAACTGTTCCAAAATCCGAAACTTCGCTTAGCAGTTTACCTCCCAAAAAAGACGATGTTCTTAAAAGAAAACACCCTTCGTCAATTTCCATACGGACAACAGTTTTTGCACCCCGACAATTGCTCAAGCGGGCATGCGAGACACGTTTCGACTCATTTCAGAGCGGCGGGCACACTGCTGCCGCTCTCGCCAGGCAGCGTAGTGACAAGGATGGCCTAGAGCCGTCTCCGGCGCAGGGTCTGCTTAGATGCCTCGGCGACGAGAAGCATCTCATTTGTCCCGCATTACGCGTGCCCTCTGTCCGATGACGTCATCCTGGCGGTCCATGCGGTGGCGCGGGAACGGCATTCTGTGGTTCGAAATACCAGCGTGTTGTCTCGTGACCTGTGTCGACAGGCTGAAAGCAACTACTTGCAGAAGTAAAGAAGCTTCAGGTGCATTGTCGGTGAGAACTGCTTGGGGAAAACAGTGAAATGATTACCGTGGTTTAAAAGAATCGTTTTGAATAATTTCGATTTTTTAAAGAAACAAATACATAGAGCTGAAAGGGTTTGCCTTCGAATGTATTGTCCGTTGGCATGTTCGCAAAAATCCCTTTCGATCTTTGAAAACTCGTGCCGTAAACCGCACTGTTAAGAGCCACATTTCGACAAGCACCTCGGTGCAGTGTTGCTTTCCGTCCGCCTCAAGTCGGCGTTCTGACCCCAACTACCCCTGACGTTGCATGCCCCGCCAGAGGAGTTAGAGAACCTGGCGGAACTTGCCTTCGTCGCTCCTCTCTCTCAGTTCTTTGTAGTAGGAGAGCACCACCAAAAACAGGTAAAAGAAGAAGACCAGAAGCAGCAGCATCATGCAGATTGAGATGTTGATGATAAGTTGCACCGTCTGCTCGTCATGCTGTTCGCGCATGTTTGCTACCTGGGTTTCGTCAATCAACAGTTTGGGGTTGAAGAAGCTGAAGATGATGACGATAGTGCCGAATGCCAGGGAGATTCCGAAGTAGATGAGGAACGTCAGCACCAAGCAACGGTTGGCCTTGATGACGCCCATGACCAGGATGACCTCAAAGATCAGGGAGATAATGCACGACAGCAGCTTAGTGATGAGCGCGGAGTGAGCCTCGTCCACAATCCTCTCGGCGTCCTCGGCGTCGAAGATATGACTCCGCTCGAGCTCGTCAATGATGGAGTCGCGTTCCGCCCCGAGACGGGCCAGCTTGATGACGACCGAGACGCCCGCGATCACCGACAGCACCTGAAAACGCCACCGGCTTGCTCAGGCAGTGACTAAACTCTAAACTAGACGGTCCAGGTTCAGTCAGGCAGTGGCCAAACTAAAGAAAACCGGGCGATGGACGACAGCCACCGAACAAAGAGCGTTGGGTGACAATGATCATGCCGCCATACGTCCGAGAAAAGATAATCATAATGTTAAAGACTTAGGCAAAAAATCGTTTGTAGATTATATGTTACTCGCAGTGTCCTGCCTGCGTACCTGACGGTCTCCTTACATCACAACTGCAGTTGAAATGCAAGTCCCTACATTACCTTCAATCCACTTTCATACGCCGTCCGTCCCGTGCAATGGGCAACAGCGTCTAGCGCGAGCGACAAATCGGGCTTTGTTCTGTGCCAATGACGTCAATCCGCGAACTGCTGCGGGCATTTCCTGCCCCCACCCCTTCCTGGATTTTCCCGCATAACCTCCGAATGACCAACGCCTGAGGTCCCAAATTTTCCGCACCCCTGCCTGAACAACATAGCCTCCTGGTGACAAAAACCGCTGACCAGGTCATCTTAGCTCAGGCCGTATGACGTCATAAGCTGGACTACAGACGTGGTTTTCCGGTAATGTCAAGACTCCAGTATCTGCTTTTTTGGCATGGCATGCAAGAAGCTGACCAGAAATAACACAAGAGAAACGTTGATGTTGACCAAGCAGCCCACGCAAACCGTAAGTGACCTCATGTAAGGTTAACGTCGGTCAGTGGCTGGCTTTGCACTACGTCAGTTCAGCATCTTCTTCGAAACAAAACTGGTTTTAGCAATCCTGGTACTGCAGATACAGAAAAGCCACTGCCATTTTTTAGCTTTCTGTAAATGGCACGTAATAAGCATGTAAAAGGCAAGGGCAGGCCACGATCAAATTTAACCTCGTGATCTTGGTTGACTTAGAGTCGCTTTCCGCAACAGCTGTCATCACGAAAAATGAGTTAATCTGGTACCAGCTCAAGCCCATTTTCAGCCTTCTTGCCCTGTTGATGTGCTTCTGAAGCTGTCGACAAATAACTATCATTTTTGGGGATTTGACCTGATCTGTGACGTCTTGTTGTTGTTGACGGTTAAGAATGTCCGGGGTCTCCGAGTGACGGGACATCCATTGCCATGTGAGTCGTCCAGACTGAACCCTTTGCTCTCGAGACAGACGGGGGAGGGGGATTTCCCGCCACTAGCGCAGCTAGCGGTGGGCGAAATGGTCCAGTCGTGCCGGGTTAAGAAGGCAGCAGTGCGTCTGGCCGGAGAGTGGGCACAGTCGGCGAGCGTGACAGGACAGTGCGTCACCCACCGCCAGCGTCAAGCCGATGATGCGCGCACCCCTCTCCACTGGCACCCGGCAGCAGCAGCAGCAGCATGTCTTCGGCAACATGGTGTCCAACTAAGGCTTCACAGGGGCTTCGTGTATCTGTCGCAGAGGGTGGCGATCAGACGGCTGGAAAGATGCTGTCGTGTCAGGGAACTTTGAATGACGAGCAGTGGCCGCGACGTTCGGCGAGTTCGTCGAAGAAGTTTGCAACGCATGCGTCCACAACTCCCACACGTTACTTTTCCATATTTGCTGCTTCAACAATGCGTCACTATTCTCGCTGCCCGCTAGTAATGCGGCTGGAAGAATTAGAATTACCATGGGCGGAGGAGGGGAAATGAAGTTAGCAGAAAATTCTGAACATTGGATGGATGACTGCAATGCTTTACTTTGGTCCCTCATCTTCGCAGTCAGGCGAAGTCAGCACGTACCTAGTTTTATACAATCATCTTCCTAAAATCAGCCACTAATTCTGTTGATTGTTCTTCATCAGACACATATCCGGTGCACGCATGCCATAGTAAGGGAGTTAGCAGGGCAACAACCAGTAGCGCAGCCGGGATTTTCGTAAGGGGGAGGGGAGGCCAACGCTAGGTCTGATGCTGCTGTGACCATTTTATTGTAAACGAGGCGAAATTGACCTTATCAAACAGAACACCTTGATATTTTAATTTTCGAAAAAAATTTTCCTTTAAACAAATCGTTTGTAGTAAACGGCCGATTTTGGGACACCTCTGACCACGGAGGTCAACTGACCCCTCTGACCGCGTCCCTCTGGCTACGCTACTGGCAATGACCCTTCATGGGTCCCGGGGAGAATCCTACTGGTTCGTTGTGCGAGAGCAAAAGCGAAAAATTAAAACTGATAGCGCAAAAGACCCCTAGTATTTCAAATGGCATTCCACGTTGCAGTTAAATACAGTTTGGTAGTGTAACGCCCCGCCGAAGGTGAATAGATAGTGAAAAGACCTTACACATTATTTTGATCCTTAGAAATTCAAGGAAATGCCTCTCTTTACCCCTTAGCTCCGCCAATGGGGTCTCATATGACGTCCCTACATACATGGGCTGGGAAACACCAAATCATGGGACTCGTTTATTCGTAGCGAAATATTAAATTAGTGATGGAGGAGACGCCAGATATAAAAACTGCTCAGTTTAGTAGTGCTCGGCAATTTTACCCAGCGAATGATGTACTATGGCTTCTTATACTTCGATTGCGGGCAAACAAACGTAAACCGTGACAAGTATATGGTGAAAATGTGTGAAACCTGGCGGTTTCTGAGAATGATGGGGCCCGTTTCCCTGTCTCATCAAAGGGCAATTTTCGCCCCTTCTCAATCAACAGGAAACTGGGACTATCGTATCGGCCCGAAAACATTTATCGCCTTATATTATAAGCCACCAAGGAATTTGTATCTGAGGTTTTGCTATACTCCGGTTCACATGGAAGGCGATATTGAATCCTGAGCGCAACAGTTTCCGAGAACACACTGAGTAATGCGCAGTAACCGCCATGTTCGCCGAGAGTTCCACGAAGACAGGCCACAGCGCATGCGTCCACAACGGAGTAACGCACTGCGCACTGATTCGCCATGCTTACTACTTCAATAGCATGCCACCTGTCTCGCGGCTCATTTCGGCTACCTGCCGAGCGCCATTGGCGCAGATAGCCCCGAGTGAGCCGTATCGAGAGCCGCGCCGCTGCGCCGTCTGCTGGCCGCCGCCGGCCACGCCATGGCCGGCGCCCGAGGCTTCTGACGGTCCGTCCAACGGCCGGCGGTCTCTCTCTGCGGCTCCAGACAGTCCTCACCTGACTACGCGGCCTCCGCCGAGCTGTATCCGGTCGTCAGGCCGCTCAGTCAGCTCAGGGGGCCGGCGACCGCTTCAGACGCCCGTCCGGCCGCCGCGCCCGCCGAATATTGGCCGCCTGGAGACTCAAGACTGGATCGATACTGGCCCGAGCAAGGGCAGGGAGCGGGGAGGGGCAGACAAGGCGGCGCCACAGCTGGTGCGTTCTCCGATGGACGGTCGATGGCGGCCGCTCTAACCGCCTGCACCGGCGCCAAACGGGCACAGCGGTTAGCGACGATTGCAGCAGCTTCGTACATCTGCAGAAGCTCCAGCAATCTTCAGCATTTGTAGCGTCTCCGGACCTCTATAACTCTGCTCGTTGGCATAACAGGACAGCATTCATGTCGCCGATCGACCATCAAAGGAAAATATAATTCATTTATAGAACATTCTCTGTGCACGACACATGAGGTAAAGTGGCACCACAGTGCAATGTTAACCTCCCGTATGTTCACTGCATTTTACGTGCTGTTACAGACGATAGCAAAATAAACCACTTACCGGCAGATGGCGATGTCTCCTCAAAGCGACTCGCCGTTTCGTAGATTACGTTCACCCTGCGTCCCGCTATACGGCACCGCCATTCACTCGGAAAAGACGGTCACAAGAAAAGAAAAGAAACGGAAAACGTGTCGGAATAAAAAAGGCATCGTGGTCTGGCCGTGGATTGCTTCAAGTCCACGCGAAACGGATTTCACAATGCTTACAGAATTCCCAGACTATGTAGGTAGTTGCAGTTGCCTGGGATTAATGACATCGACCTCCTGAGAAGCGTTCCTAGTTCATCCAAACTTTGCAACAGTTAGTCAGGAGAGTGGATTTCGAGTATACTTGGAATATTCCTTTGTTACATCTGTTCCTTCGCCTAATATCTAATCTGCATCCTTCGTCAGATATCTGCCAAGCATATAGAAACGTGGAGGATCCAAAGACAATATCAGTCAGCAAAAGTGGGTGAGATGAATAGGCATCAAGACATGAAGAATGAGCTCTTGTCTGACCGCATGACATGATTTTATTTCAATATTAAATTTCGATGCTACCATGCTCCAGCTATGTTTATGGGTTACCTGAGTATGGGGGCTGGCATAACACCGCGATTTCGTTTTTCACAAGCTGGCACTTCAGTGGTTATACTTGGGACATATCTAAGCACTTCCATCTCCCCCCTTTATTAATCGACTCCAGATGACCTCTCCATCGGCATATTTTCGACATGCTTGCAAAAACCACTCCAAGTCGCATTTTCCATGAAATATCGAGAATACAACTTTTTGCCCTGGTTGTGATGAATGTTTCTAGGTTTTTTTTAGATGGATAAGTCCGAATTTGTTGAAATCAATCATGTAATATTGCTCATTTTGACAGGAGCGGCTCCAGGAAGGGATAATTGGAGATTTTTTGGATGTTTTTTAATTTTTCAAACAACTTGCGTTTCTAATACTTTGATGTTTTCAGTCATTTTAAACTATGACTTTCAGTATAGTTTCTTTCTAATGATGATTTGCCAGTGGCAGCGCCAAGAAAAGGAATGGAGATGGCTAAATTCAGAATATGTGTTATATTTTCTGTTCCTGTTTCAGTGGGCGGGCCCAAGTTAATGTAGAAATAAGACGTATTTCCTCGGGCATGATACGAAATTCTGGGGATTTAGGGGCGCGGGTATCGGAATTTATCAAGATTATTTGCGTATTATGGACCATACAGACGGGGGGCGATTCCATGGAGGGGGACTTTGTAATTGTAAGGTCAACGATCTCCAGGCAAGCTAATTTCGTACGCCGCGTATCGGCATGCACTGGGCAATCCCCTTTCAGCGTCGCTATGGACATAAATATGTTTAGTTATATGAACGCATGTATTCGTGATTAGAGTCACAACACATGTGCGTGGTCCTGTCGAATGTCATGACGGGTGAGCTTGCGGCAAATAGTATCGGCGCGCTTCTACATTAGGCACGTTCACTGTGCATATCTCACCTTTATTCCCAACAGGCGGTAACATCTTCTCCAGGTTGTTCCTCAACTTCCAGTCCGAGGATGGCCTTGTCCTCCTTTCCAGGGTATGCCATCAGGCTCTCGCGGGACTCTTCGGGACATTTCCCTTCCTCCTTCTGTTGGGCATCATGACCTGCAGCCTGACTGGGTCGACCCTGGGTAGTGTGTAGCAGGCCGTCGCCCAAGCGAGAGAGAGGAGGAGGTTGGAGATGATGGAGAAACTGGAGCCATCGGCCAGACCGTTCATCAGCGCTGAAGAGTGGAGGAGACCATGAAAACGGACCTCGACGCCAAAAAGAAGAAGAGAGAATGAAAGCTAGAACTGCAGTTCGCTGGGGAATGGAGCGTCACACTATCCATGGGGGACCCAATCTTCAGGCCATGATGCCCAGCAGGGAGAGGAGGGAAAAGTGTCCGTAAAGTTCGACGAGAACCATACAGGACCATACAGGTTGATACTTCTTGGATACTAAAAGAGGGCGAGGCCATCCTCGAGCACGGAAAGTTTAGGAGCAGTCTGGAGAAGATGCCAATCGCCTGCTGTGTGTGTGCCTACAGGTGAGATAGGTACAGTGAACGTGCCTAATGGAGAGGCAAGCCGATTCTATTCGCCGCAAGCCTACCGCAAGACATTCGATGGAACCACGGACATGTGTTGTAAGTCAAATCACAGATGCATTCATTCATGTAACTAAATATATTTATATCTATAGCGGCGATAGAAAAGGGGTTACGCAGCAAATGCCGATACGCGGTGTATGAAATCAGCCTGCCTGAAGATCACTGGCCATACAGTTACACAGTTTTCCCTTTATGGAACCGCCCCTGCCTGTATGGTCCATAATGCGCGAATTACTTTCGTAAATTCCGATATCCGAACCCACGAAATTCTTGGAGACTCGCATCATGCCAGAGGAAATACGTGTTCTTTCTGCAATGACTTGGGCCCGTCCAATGAAACAAGGACAGAAGTACATCAATCATTCACAATGTCGCATTCCCTATTCCTTCGCTTGGTACCGCCACTAGCAAAATTATCATTAGAAAGAAAGAAACTATACTTATTCACAGTTTAAAATGAATGGAAACATCAAAGTAACAGAAATGCAAGTTGTTTAAAAAATTGAAAGACATCCACCAAAAAATCTCCAATTCTCCTTTCCTGGAGCCGCTCCTGTCAAAATGGGCATTTCCTGATAGATTTCAAAAATTGGGATTTATCCATCCCAAAAAAAACCCTAGAAGAGTTTAACACAACATGGGTAAAAAGTTGTATTCCCGATGTTCCATCAAGTCCGTCCGTTGAAGGTGCGGCCGTAAGTGGTTCTTGCAAGGATTCCGAAAATATGTCGATAGAGGTTTTTTGGAGCCGATTTATAGATGGGGATGATGAAAGTGGTTACATATGTCCCAAGTAGAGATGGCCCTTCAAGTGCCAATTTGCTAAAGCCAAAATGGCAGTGTTAAACTACTGCGTAAAGTCATCGTGACATATAGCACAGCTTTCGGCAAAACTTGTGTCGCCATCTTGATTTCAGTGGTGACTAATACGGCAAAAGATAGGACATAATATCGCAATTATACTTCAGTTATTTCTCGCAACACCAGCATTCAAGTCTGTTTGACTGGCAACATCCTGCTTTTGGATACAGTACAAACGTGAACAAGCTAAACCCGAGCTGCACTTGGATGTTCGGAACTACACGCAGAAAACTCACCCACAAGACGTAGTATGATGCCAAAATTAACCCTTCGGCGTGGTAAGCACGATCGGACAGATGACGCGATTGGACATCGTTGCTATCTACATCAAAAAGCCAAGTCTGGCCTGTGCCTGGATGTTCAGTAATGCAGGCAGAAAATTTACCAACAAAGCGAAGTGCGGTAAAAAACTGACCACTCGTCGTGAGCACGATCGCATAGATGATGGAAGCAATCAGCTAGGTTGCAAAAATTAGCGCCCACTACACCAGTCGCTGCGTCCATGCGATCACCATCGCTGTGCTGTTTCAGCAAGGGATAGATGCCAGGAACGTTAAGTACTTGACCAGAAGTCGAATATCCTCTTACATTGGTTTTGCCAATGCAACACCAGTAATTCAAAAATTTAGTATTATTAACATGGTGAGGTATGAAATGAGTAAGCTTCAAAATGACCCTGGCAACACCAATAATTATCCAAAGTCTCCACCCTTGGTCAAGACGGTACATCGAAAAGCTCAGGGTTTAATTACGAAGCCAGGCCAAAATCTTAGAGCCAGTGCTGCTGTTACCATCTACCAGTCCTGCCATAAACACCGCTCCAGGACAGGACGGTGACGCAAATGAGTCCACGCTGAAGACCAACACCGTATGTTACGGCGATATCTCGGATGCGACAGTGCTACAGAAACTGTTCACCGGCGGTTTCAACCAGTGCACGTTGAACTTCGACATCCAGAAGTGATACCCTTGAGAACAATCGATATTCAATATGAGTCCAATGAAAACCAAAAACAAAAACAAAAAAAACAAAAAAATTCAACAAAAAAATGTATGAATTTCTTTTCCCTAGAACATTACGCCCACTTTCTATTCTACGGCCTCCAAAACGAACCTGTCATCCCGACCTGTATGCATGTATGTAAAAACATTTATGTGTGGTGCATTGTGCATTAATGAGCTCGCTTCTCCCGTATATTAGTGCACCTGTGCTCAAATCTTGCTCTAGGACCACCCGCCAATCACACATAAATTGATATTGGAATGTTTCGCTGCTATCAGTTGAGAAAAAGATGACACATTGATACATCGTTCAAACAAATAAAATTAACATATTTTCCTTAAAGAAAAAAAGAAAAGAAAACTTATGTGGTGATCGGTGGAAATGCACATTTGCATATCACGAAGCACATCTCGCAGAAAAAAACGTAACAACCACAGTAGGCTCACTCTCTCCACCTCCCGGGAAGGTACCACACCTGTCGCCGGTCCGGACAGGGTAATGTCATCCCGTGCCGTCATCAGTCTGGTGCTGAATCTAGTGATAAGTAAATCGTTTTGTATTATAAACGAACTTTTGGAAACAGCTTGCCACCCTGGCGCTGCCGCTGGTACTGAGATCCGTTCCGTGCATAAAGATGTCGAACTGAGTATCAGCAAGGAGTTGTGAAAATCGTGATTTAGTATGTTAGATATGCCTCGAAATTGTTTGTCAAGGCTTCGTATGTGTTGATGGCATTTTATTACAGTTTGAAACGTATTCTCTGACTGCCAAAACTCACCCTACCACAACTGCAAAGAGTAGAGTCTGATTTCCGAACTAGACATAAACGTGAGTTAAAGTCGGAAATGCATACTGTTAATTTGGTACGTAACATGTTCCTTGAGAGCAGAAAGCAGGACGGACGATGAGCTCATCAGTTTCACGATTTCTTTTTTTGAAAACTAGATGAGCTGATGGCTCGCACAGGCTCGGGTAGGGTGCTCCAGGATCTGGTTGTGGGGGCGGGGATAAAGGATCTTTTGCAATAAGGCGGTCCGATTGTGAGGGAGAGACTGGGTCGATGCTCTACGTAGCGCTCCCCCGGTGTCGTGCTGTCTTGTGTCGGGAAGAGTCGCTGTGGTACAGTCGGAAATTCTGACGTCTGCGTTCTGTAGCTTAAAGTACGTGATGGGTCGGTGTAATTCGCATCGGGGAGCAAGAGTGGTCCACTCCAGATCACGTCGTAATGTGCTGGTCGGTGTTCTAAGAGGAGTGCTAGTCACAAGTCGTGAAGCTCAGTGCTGAAGGGTTTATAGTCCGTGTATGTCATGAATTGTCAAGTGTACGGTGTCACAATAGTCCAAATGAGATTTGATGTACATATTTCATGTTAGAACAAGGACGTGCTGGGGTATTTGGCAATCGGATGCAGCGGACTAAGGGCTCAGTTTACCTTCTGAATGATGTTAACGTGGACGTGAAACCTCATATCGCCGGGGAATGTTAGGCCCAAATGCTAGTGATTTTTGACCCTGGGAATGTGTTGACCTCAGAATGTAAGCTCTGGCTGTTATGGGTTGCTTTTTGCGGAAAATGTCTGTCTAATTATTTTGGTGGCGTTAAAAGTGATTGTCGTGCTTTTCCAAATACGCTGCATCAAAAAGTGGGACACTAGGCATTAAAGTAATGATGGCCAACCATGTATTCAAGAAACCATGATTGTTCCCTAGCACTTGGGCTATATCTGCAACGAATGGATGATTTCGGCAGTTTACAGAGGCCAATTTGGCATCTGCTTGACATATACAGCGTGCCTATGGAACTTATGACGTTAACATTCAGCGCTGCCCATCTCTGAACTGGAGCATAGGCGTGACTAGTTAATGCTGGAGAGCCTGCGCTGGATAAGGACAAAACAAGGAGGCCTAATGGAGTGGGACAGCCGGTCTTCGTTCAGAAGCACGAACATGACGTCGCAAGTACATCGTCCTCGTCTTTAGAGACCACGTTGCAGATTAAATCTCGCTTCTTTCAGTCACCTCATTTGGGTGTCCAGAGAGCCAGCCACCGTCAAGCTATGCATAAGAAACGCAACGGGACGTGGGCGCGCTGATGTACGTGCATTTCGCAACGCCAGGAACTGGACGGACCGTATACAGTCCGCAGTCTGCGCCAGGCCGATGAGCGTCGAAACAGGTGCGTCCACGGGGAGGCGCGCGGCCCGCGCACCGACCAGTCGTAAATCCACCGCGAAAGCACCGGCCGACCCACCTGGCAGGCCTGATGGTGAGCCTGATAGACGAGTGTGGCCAGCTGATGGTCGAGCTGGCGCCCACCGGCCGGCACAGGCCAGACGTGGGAACCGTGGACGCCAGGAGGGCGAGGTAAACCGCTGAAAGAGGGATGCGGGAGGAGGTGAGTAAAAAGGATAACAGCGACATTGAAGGAGGGGTGGAAATATGTCTGCCGAGAGAACACTCGGAAGTATGGACGGATAACAACATCTTTGTCCGTCTGCATCCAAGGTACGAGGTGTGACTGAGACTGTCTACGTCCGTGACGCGTCTTGCTGTCGTTACTAAAACCCGGAGGCCGCACCACCGTGACCCAGCCGCAGTAGGCGGCTACCGCATGTATTGCCGGCTGCGCGGCTCGGCTGCGGCGGCAGCGCCCGGGCCGGCCGGCCGCGGCGTCCCGGCGAGGTTTGGAGCCGGCCCCGCCGACGGATGACGACTAGCAGCCCGCCAACCAAACAGCGCCCCGTCGACGCGCCAAGGCGGCGTCGGCGGCGTCAGCGGTCGCTGGCGGGGATGGCCCGCCCTCGCGGACGGCAGTCGATGGAACGGCCGGTCTGTCTGAGTCCCGAGAGGACGGCAGTCGGTAACAGGCCCGGTCTGTCCGAGGACAGTCGGTAGCAGGCCCGGTCTGTCCGAGTCCTGAGAGGACGGCAGTCGGTGGCAGGCCCGGTCTGTCCGAGGACAGTCGGTAGCAGGCCCGGTCTGTCCGAGTCCTGAGAGGACGGCAGTCGGTGGCAGGCCCGGTCTGTCCGAGGACAGTCGGTAGCAGGCCCGGTCTGTTCGAGATCTGAGAGGACGACAGAAGGCATATAGCCTATATAAAGTCTATATATACAGCATATAGGCATATAGCACTCCCCAGGTCCGGTCTCTCTCAGCCGGCAGCAGCTGGCAGCAGCACACACATGCTGCGTCTCCTCAGGCTGCGCTGAAAGCTGGCAAAACAGGGGGCGTCCGTCCGCCCTGTTCCGCTGCCGGCGCCGGGTGTCGCCGCGAAACTAAACGGCGGCGGCGGCTGCCAAGCCAAACAGCGGCCGGGCCGCCCCCGGCTAATCTGCTCTGTCCCCGGCCGGACTCCGCCCTCCCGAACCAGGTCAGCCGCCATCGCTCAGCCGCCCCGGCCGCAGCCGCCCGAATGTCTCCTGTACCGACGTGAGGGGAGCTGTCGGACGGTAATCGCCAGGCCGCGCCACGTGAATTGCTGGGCGGGTAAACCGTTCTTCACCATGGCCGGGTATTTCCGAAAATTATTGGTGGCGGGAGGTCTGACTAAGAAGTCAATCTGAGACGTAGTTCTCCACTAGTTGCTTGTAGTAGCACCAGCAAATATCTTTGGGTGAATATCAGCTTTGCACTCTAATACGATGTTACAACGATTTATCAGCCCCTGTACTTACCGCTTTTGGTGCTTCTAGTACTTTCAGCTGCCAGTCATTGCAGCGTGTTTCATAACTTTAGCCTGTGACAGCACAAAAATTTGTGTGCATGGCAATGCGAGTATGCTTGTAGCCAAAACAATCAAAAGCTTCAATACAAAACAGCAAGGTAGGGAGTTACTGATCATAACATAGACATAAAAAACATAGTGGTATTATGTTTATGAAGCATTTAGAGCTTCATAAGCACCAGGTTCATAAAGCATAAACATAGTGCGAGAGACGGTAAGATTATTCGATTTTCGTTCATCTGCTTTGCCGTCAAGTGCCGTTCATTTTGCTCTCTCAGTTCAATTGGCAGTAAACAACAAACGACTGCTGTTTTACACCGGGACCCATTTCGCTGCAGAGAATAGATTATGTGATGTTTGACCGTCCCCTATAGAGGAAGTGGTTAAAAAATTTTATAAGCGTAGTGCATTTTTCGAATTGTTTTGGTATTCAAACATCCAAATAACAATGTCATGTCGATTGGGCAAGCGCATCCGGTGATCCTGGAACCCGGCAATCCCCGAAAATGGGCGTTTTTTGCCATATCAGACGCTTTTGCAAGATATTTCGAAAAGTGTCCAAGACAGGGGGAAATAATTTAAACTACGGTATTTCTGACTATTTTCGCATTGGTGTACCAAGCACCACCGGCCGACGCCGGCCGGCCACTGGCCAGCTGGGACCTCCGCGCGCCGCGCCGCTTGGTGGCGTGCGGCGTCAGACGTCGTGCAGCCCCAGCCATTCAGAGCACTGAATTTGAGAAAATTTGTGAGGAACATGTTCACGTGCAGTATATGGGCATAGTGCACGCATACAGTGAAGTTGACCAATGCAGAAAAAGGTCACGGTGGAATAATAGTGCACAGTGGATTAGAGGAGTACCCATTTTGAGTTGAGACACATCCTAAGAACCTCAAACTGCTCAGCCTTTTAAGGCATATAGGAACTAAAGATTCTTTTTCTTGAGACCAACGGTTTCGGTTCTCGCTCTGGGTGGCATTACGGGCATCAGGACCATCAGATACATTTGCATGAAGCAGAGCATATGACTTGGACTTCCCGCGCATTGGAACGATTTCAGTCTCTATGGGCAATCGAGAAGTAACGAGCTGTTACCACATGTCGACGAGTTTTGATTCCCATGGACATGGACAACCTCAATATATTCTTGCAAAAGCGTTTTAGATAGCCAAAAAAGGCCCATTTTCGAGGTATGCCGGGTTCCAGGATCACCGGATGGACTGGTCCAATCAACATGAAATTTTTATGTGGTCATTTTGACATCAAAACAAACCGGGCAATGTAAGGCGCGTATGTAAAAATTTTGCCACATCTTCTATAACAGACAATCTAATGCGTTCTGTCACCTGGGCAACGCTTTGCTCCATGTGAACACGTTATTTTCCAGCTGCAATGACACGTCCAGGTCAGCGAAGGGATCAACACAAAACGGGGATAACGTGCGTTCCGTCTGGATTCGGTGGCATGTCTGGCTGCCGATCATTACCCATGGGCGTTCAATGCCTGGATGATCAGATGACTGGAAGTATTCCACGTTTTGTTGATAAGTTAAACACATGTTTCAATGGGCGTTGCACGAATACTCGTCATAAGACCTCTGCTACCATAAGCATATTAACAACGCTTTCTTGGGATGCAGTTATATGTATCTCTTTTTAATCACTTAACACGTACCTTAAGTGAAACTTCTTTCTTTTGCTCCGTTCGTATGGAACCAGTTATATCCTGCCATTAACTAATTCGTTGCAAGTTCTGCGTCGGCTATTTTGGCTGTATCCGTAGCTTCACTTAAGCCGGCTTTCTGATCGGCTTGTATGAAAATCAAGTTCGGGGAGTCGCCACCTAACTCTTGCATGTTATAAGAGCCTTTATGTGTGATCGAATCCGTCGTGAGCCTGAAGCCTTATGGCTCATACAATCTCAAAACAGCTGTGTCGTGATAACACCAGTAACCAAAGATTTTGCGACTTGGTGTCGAAGGCACCCTCGAACACATCACACATTCTGAATAAGTTTTGCTCTGTCTCGAAAAAAATAATCAGAAAACTATCAAAGGCATAAAAATTGGCCTAGAGATGACTGAACTTATAGAAAACCATGGTGGCAGCCATGATAATTTCTTTTTTTCACCTCATCCGTTTCAAACAAAAAGGTCGATACTCTTTTACAGATGTTAAGAGCAAAGAGCCTGAGCTCTGACAAAATGTTCAGAGTCGGGGATAGATCAAACAGAATGTTTTTTGGCCATTGCCTACCCACATAAATTTATCAAACGTTTTAGATCCCAAATCACTCAAAACCTACAAAATTCCGCAGCAGTAAACGTTTCTACAGCACGGCTTTCATTTGCCTTCTTTTCACTGACGATACGTTAGCCAGATGGGCCGACGTGATCATCAGAGCTTCGGACAGAAACGCTACGGTGGCATGGAGAAATCAGCAGACACTCTCCAGCATACTAACATCCTCCGCCCTGGATGTCCCCTTCCCCTCCCGCATAAGGGGAAAGCGTCATTGCCATTTTTGTGAGGCGGGTTTAGGGGGAGATGAAATGTTAAGAACAGTGTTTGCAAAATTACCCATGGTTTGTGTGCTTCTCGTGTAGTTATACTGGCGCAACAAAACGTCAAGTAAGGGAACGGTACAACGAATATTTTAGGGGCACAAGCAACAAAACTACGAACACTGGACCCTGGATGACCACTTTCGGACATCTCACTCACATGTCACTATTTTGTCTAAGTCTCTACCCATTGAAATTATCCGAAATTGCAAGAATGTAGCAGAACTCAAAATTACGGAACCAATGAAATTCGTAACGGACGCACAGACTAAGCCTATCCTTAACACCATAATTTCATCCCGGCGACTGTTGCCGCCAGTCCCATGCTAGCAGATGGTTTCGGTGGTGTTGCACTGTGATGGATGCACGTTTCCTGCACGGACATGTTAATTTTTGTTTTGGTCAAAGCTGGTTTGTAGTCGTTTTGAAAACACTGTCCCTAAGGAAAGCCCGTGGCCGAAATATATGATTAATTTGTTTTCGTTTTTTGTGAATATTATGAGTCTAAGGTTATTTCTGCCTTATCTCATTACAACAATCATGCTCGGTCAGGCACAACAGAATATTAAAAACGTAATATGGAACGAACTGATTTCGCTACGAGAAATATTTTTTTCTCAAGAAACGATTCGAGGTTAAAGGTCACGAGGTCAAATGAAATTATGACAGGAACTTTGACCTTTGCACGTCTTTGGTATCACATACCATGAGAAGCTCAAAAATGGCATGTCTTTTTGTATCTAACATGTTTTTCTTGCTGGAGCCATAGTTCCCTCGGCTAAGGAGCTGTGTCAACAACAAGCGAAAGTAACAAATCACCGCTGTTGACCTCACCTGAAGTAGCATATCACTTACATTTCAACGTGGTTATTGTGCGGTTCCGGATTAGCTTGTCGCAAGCCATGCCGGAAGGAAAACAAAGACATATGTAAGCTCTCTTAGCGCCTGAAAAAGACACGCATATGATTCAAGTTCGATGTGTTATGGCCTTACCAGTGACAACCGATAAATTTTATTTCGCCAAAAAGGTAACTGTGCTGTATAGGTACGGATAATGAAAACTTGAGGTTCCTGGTTTTTGTCGTGCGGTAGATATGCCCAGGGGCGCTGCCAGGATCTTCTAAGGGGGGGGAGCTCAACTGAAATAATACGAAAACCGCCTGCTGGGATGACGATGTGCTATTGTTTTCACAAAAATGCGGGCCTAAGGGGGGAGGCGGGCTCCCGGGCTGTGCCGGTGGGTATGCCTGAAAAGTGAAAGGGCGTCAAAAACGTCCTTGGAACACATTGGTTAAATGTAACAGTCCCACCGCGCATTTCACATTCCAGTGCGTCGATTAAAACTTATTCGAGCCAGGTATATGGATTAGACGATACCGTATAACAACATCGCAGTGAAGTAAAAGACAAGTCGGAGAACTGAAGTAAAAGCAAGGAGAGAATCGCGCTTGCAACAAGCCGAGGTCAAGGCGTGAAATAAAATTGCGCCGGGAGCAAGACGCGGCTATGACTGGCGGCAGACGGTTCGATGACGAAGCTGCTCGGTAGGAGATTACCCTTAGTGAGGATGACGGGCGAAACGGTGGCGGCTCCAGGGCGCCCACGACCGCAGTTTTGTAAACCGTTTGGTGAAGAGCAGTGTACGAAACTGCTATTGTAAATCGCCTCCACAAATACGCATATGGATGCTAATGTCTAACGCTACAAAGATGCTAAAACCCTTCGGTACAAATACCACTGTTACTTATCGTCCATAGTAGTTGTGTTGATGGGATTTCTTCACACGGCACATAAATCAACAGGGAAAACCTTGTTTCTGTGCGTCATTTTCACAGCTGGTCGTACAAACTAGAAGCGAGCTTTTCAACCAATATGTCATCGCAGCACGCCAATCGCTCGCAGTTCAAAGGATGCATACATTTCGGTAATTCGATGGCTGGTTAAGGTCACCCCTTTGATACATGTGCCCAAAGAGAGACGACAAGAAGGGACGGGGCGCCGAGTCATTAGCGAAAAAGATACCTTAGGGAGGGCACTAACAGACCGTTGCCTCCGTCTACATTCGGCAGCTGACTGGCGGTAAAAATCGGTTTTATGACTCTGACATCAACGTTATTAGTCTTACATAATGTAAGGCAATGCTAACGTGCGTCTGAGCTGACGAATTGATCAGACATTTTTGCATCCCCTACCCTTCTTCAGGTCTGGATCCAGGATTTCTTCAAGGGGAAGCGATTTGTCAGATTTCTGTGCAGAACATCGGATGCAGGCTTTGACTTTTTGTCCATGGCAAATTCTTCGATATCGATGAAATAGCAAATGATGAACGGGCTACCTACTTCTATCTAAAATACATGAGGCTGCTTAGAGACCAAAATATTTCATTATTTATGTGTCTTGACGGGCTGGCTGGTGTAAGAGACATATTCCTGAATGCAGTATAAACAAAAGTGTCAGAAGCATAGGAAATTTCGGCTATGTGATTTGTTGTAACCATAAAATTATCGTTCTTTAGCAGAAGAGAGAAAGATGCAAAATGAGACCACTGTAGGCACGTTGCGGCTGTCTCTGAGGACTGTTTCGGTATTTCTGTTATTCCTATTTGAAGCTAATTTGAACCACCCCAGCATCCTGCCTGATACCGGTATTTCCCCGGTCGTCACCGTTTCGTGGTACGCCAGTGCGTGGTATCATACACAGGAAACTTGACCCCTCTCATACGGTGGGTCACCCGTTGAGCTTCTCCGTACCCTTAACCCTATTCCCGGGGGGCTAGACGGTAGGGCCGATTCCCGGCAGGGGGGATCCGGCCCCCCCCCCTGATATCTCGAGAACTGCTTGTGCGATTTCATCGTAACAAACGGCAATCGCTTTGCCATGACGCAACCTCATTTTCATAAAAATGAATTTTCAGCGTTTTGAAAGGGGTGGATACAGGGAAGTAAAAAAGCCAAAATGGAGGATATTTTTGGATTTCTTATAACTCCGTTGCTTATGGGCCGATTTTGATAAAACTGGCATGAATCGAGAGATTATGGATGGGACTTTTACCATTGGTCCATACATTTGTAATGTCGAGAAAATTCGTAGGCGTTCACAGGGTTTCGAAAATAGGACCGTTTTTTTCAAAAACCGATTTAACAAAAAAGTTGGAAGCACTTTTTTGGCTTCACTAGTCATGCGATATTGAAGAAGTACAAATCGTATTCCAATGTTTGTACAGGCAGTGCCAGGGGCATGAAAAAAGGGGGACTGTCAAGGTCACATGCTCTTCAGATCATCTGACGTCAATGACCTTCAGATCATTGACGATCAAATGGCCTCCAATGACTTTAGAGTCACTTGGAATGATCTCGCGTGCATATAATGTTATCTGAAAACGTCTCCAATCATTTGAATTTACTCTATTTCTGAAATTCCATTTTACGGCTGTTGTGATATAGGGTACACGCACTGACATTTTAGGTTATAGCTCCGTGATCCTATCTGACATCAAGCTGAAGCTTGGTAAACAAATAGTCCTTCTATGTCATATATATCCCGGGGTTGACATTTGAAGAAATGGCGCCAATGACCTTGTGAATTGATCTCGGATGAACACAGTTGTATTTGTATGTTGCCAAATTATTTACCTATACATTCATATAAAGTTTTAAGTTAAGTCTTAAAAACGCTACTTTTGACAGTCATTGTCCTTTTAATTTCAACAGGCCCAAAATGGCTTGAGATGTCTCCCAGAAACGTTGCTTGGCTCCGTCCCCGAGCCAAATAGAATAATGAAAGTTTGTCACAGTACGTAGAAAGAATAGATAGGAAAAGTCACCAAGTTCCATGAAGTTGCGTCAAAAACCCTGGAATTAATAAGCAGAAAACCCGAGGGGGCGGATTCAGCTCGCCTGCCGAGAATAGAGTTAAACACAACCGCATGCGACTTTCGCTCTGTGAAAGCGGCGAGCAAGATCCAGAGAGGCGCGCGGCGACCGCCGCTGACGCCACAGGGTCTGTACCGTCTATCGACGGCCCAGCCTGGCCCGGCCGGCTGTCAGCAGTTTCCGCTGACGAGCGGCCCGGGCGAGCGGCCATCGGCAGCCGACCCCACTCCGGACGTGACTCAACACCGCACGCACACCCGCACCAACAGATATCGTGACGTCAGGGGCTGATTACTGGACCGGCAGGTGACGTGACGTCAGGGACTGAGTACCCGACCGGCAGGTGACGTGATGGGATTGAGTATCGGATCGGCAGATAACGTGACGTCAGGGAATGAGTACCGGACCGGCAGATCATGTGACGTTACTGATTTCGTTCCGCCATGGTAATGTATCGTTCTACTTCCTTGTGCTCCAGAACTCCACATTTTTATGCATTTCATGATGCGTCTTTTCCTGCGGTTTCTGTTCCTCTTTTCCAAAACGTAAAAGATGTGCTGGGTTGGGAGCAGAAATGTCTAAACAGTTCGACGTTTTGGTGTAGATATCCATATTTCGGCAGATTTTCATCCCTGGCTCTTGAGCCTTGTAAGCTAAGAAGGCGGCATTTTGGCTTTGTCGACTTCAAATCTAGCAAGGCTTTCCCTCCAGGTAATGGCATAATTGGCAGCCTGACGAAAACGTGGCCTCAGTGACGGTACCTGCGGGCTGCGTCGTTTGCGTTTGGCGCCGGTCAGGAGCGCCGCGAGCGCCGCGCAGCAGCAGAAGGCGACCAGCAGACGCAGTGGACGCCGTCGCCGCCACCACATATCCGAGCCGTCGGCCGCCGACCGTCTGAGGTCAGAGCGCGCTGCACGGGAGCATCCGCCCGCCGGCGGCTCACCAGCACTCCGTTCCCGTCAGTTCAGGTGGCCTTCACCGCCGACAGGCTCTCCGGTGCAGTGCTCAGTTCAGGCCGGGTAGGTCAGTTCACCGAGTCGCCCCAGGCCCGCACAGCAGGGCAGCTCGTGGTCTGCAGGACGACACGATGGGGCGGCTCAGCCTCCGGCCGGCTGCCAGGGCGGCCGGCTCCCGACGTCGGTCTCCGGACGGATGGACAGCGCCGCGCCGTCTGGCGGCCGCGCCGGGCGGCGGCGGCGCCCGCTTGCCGGGCCGGGCCGGCTCTCGTCAGCTGACCGCCACCAGATGCCGCTGCTGGCGCTCCGGGGCAGCACGGAGCGTGACCAGAGGCGGGCGCGGCAGACACGTGTCGGCCGGTCGTCTCCAGCCACGCGCTGAGGCCCTGTGGATTGCTGAAACATTGCTGCCTGGTGGTCCCGTCCCGATACCGCTGGCTGCAGTGCATAAAGTGTCCGGGCTGCAAATAGATCATCGCAACCGAAGGTGGTTTTCAACACCGCGTCTAGCTTCGATATGTTAACCCAGAATCGCCTGGCGTGTTTTTATACCTTCGACCCCCGGGGGAGCTGTCAAAATGGGCACGCCCTGCCATCTCAGAATCTAACCGTCAGACCTTAAACGGTCTACAAGCTATCGATAGCCCTGAGTCTTACGGCTCAGAAAATACTATGTTACCTCTGGTCACGTGACTCATGACGTCCCTGGTCACGAAAAACGCATAACATGACGTCGGAAAAACTGTCACCGAATTGTACGTCATATCATCGGCAATACTAGTCTTAAACCCTTCAACTGAGTGTCAAACCAAAGGTTACGATCTTCTGCATCAGAAATATCTCAAAATGTTAAAAATGTCGGGGCAGGGTCAATCTAGGTCAGGTCAAACACTGATCTTACTTTGCATCCCAAAGATCGACATTTACTCGTAGCCGTTGTGATCTACATGACAGAAAAAACAGAAGTGAAACATTTTGATGACCAGTTTTGAAATGTTATCCAATCAAGGTCATTCCAGGTCAGGTCAGTTAAGGTTGTATTATTCTTCCTGGCAAAGAGCAGCAATTACTCGCTGGGTTTCTTAACTGCGTCCAGTGCACAAATGAAGTGGCATCTCGCGATAATGAGATCTACTCTGTCTGCTCGTTATAGGGTCAAGATCAAGCCAGGTCAGGACAAACAGTTATTTTTCATGTTCTGACTAGGGACAACAATTGCTCTCTGCTGCCACTGGACGGTCTTCCACAGACAATGCTGTATTTCATTTCCTTTTGACATCAGCCTATGGCGTGACCTGACATCAGTCGTGACCTGACATCAACCCATGGCGTGACCTCACGTTGCATTTGGTGAACCTTACTAAGAGGTTCATAAAGATTTGCATGTTTGACTTAAACCATGGGGAAGGTTAGCGGTAATCACTTCAATCACCCACAATGCAGATCAGTCCAATTGTCATCATGTATATGACCTAGCATGACCTCTGATTTTGGGGTGCCAGGGTTGTATACGCTTCTGGAGACCGTGTCCTATGTAAATCGAAATAAGTTATGCATTATATCTGCGGATATTACCAAAAAAAAACGAAGCAAGTCCGCGCCGTCACCCGAAGTGGCGAAAACATGCATGCAAGGGTTCACTTATGACGTCATATTTCCATGACCTGACGGAAACTGGACATGGTTTTGTCGTCAAGATATATAAAAGACTCAGAAGTTATTCACAAAAAATCGACGGGATGCCCTATTTGACATTCCCAAGTGGTGCCGGGTTAAGAACCATTGCAGCAGCAATTAGCGGCAGTATGTCACTGTGTGTTTTCAGTCGTCGAGAAAATAATCAGAAGCTCTGAAAAAGTTACCGACTAGCCTGTACGCGGTGATCGTTTCGCGCATTCACGTCCCTATCGGTAACGCAAAATAACGCCAGCTGATATCAAACAAGTCTTAACACGCGCAGTGGAAGGGGGTTTCGTGCCAACGCGCTCTGGAAGGGGGATCAAAAAGTGCCCCCCTCCGATTTCGGCAACGCAAAGAGCTAGAGGTATGACATTTTATGGACAGAGTGGAACTATAACGATGTACATTGTATGAAATTTTTATGACTCTAGATCAATATCTTCAAGGTCAAATGGGGTGGAAAAGGTACACTTTTGACACTGTCTCGGCCCGTACAGACCATTCCATGCACCTTGTCGAACAAAACGGGAAAGGGGTGTTTGTTTGTCCGTTAAAAAAGGAATACGACAACTTCCATTCATTTGGTGTCTTGACTGAGGATTTCGGGTTGAGGTCATGCCAGGTCATTAACCTCTGGCGTCATTTTTCCATGTTTTGCAGGTCAGATTTCGAGCAACATAGGATAGCTTGAGTGTACATAACGGCGAAACACGTATTTTTGGCGCATTTTCAGCGAAGGCAGTCAACATCGATACATTTGGTCTTTCCCAGCGTTTTATTTATGTATGTATGTATATGTATATATGTATATACTTGTATTAATGCGTTAACGTGTTTTTATTAGCGTCTTTGAATGCATATTTCATACAAATTGGCATATTGTAAAGCAAGTCTCGACCAGGCCACAAAAGTTTCCCTTGACCTTTGATGACCTTGACCCAAAATGACCTTGGTATATATGTAAGCGTATCCATATGCGCACACCTGTTTTTATTAGGGTTTTTTAATGCATGTTTCATACAAATCGACATGTTGCAAAACAAATGTGGGTCAGGTCGCAAGATATTTGACCCTGGCCTTTAATCTCCTTGACCTTAACTAACCCTGGTATTTGTAAGCGTATCACGTGTTTTTATTGTGTGCGCACACGTGTTTTTATTAGGGTCTTTGAATGCGTATTTCGTACAAACCGACATGTTGAAAGCATATGTGAACCAGGTCACAACCTGTTCGACCTTGACCTTTGATGACTTTGATCTTGTCCCTTATTGACCTTGACTTTGGTCTCGGTACGCCCATCACTTATGTCCAAATGACTTCGCGTGACTGTGCTCAAACGGTAATCTTAGGTTGAATGCTGGTAGTTTCACAAAGTTCCCATTTCTCAACGACAACCGTCGTTTTCGTTATGCTTGCTTGACTTCAGATGCTTGAAACTTCAAAAATTTCCGGCCGATTTCCCATTTTTCTGCGTCATTCAACGAGTAATTCCACTGACATAAATGCCACAAAGTAGCAGCAACCAGCTCCCATGTTTCTAGAAAAATTCAAGAAAAACAGGCGGGGGGAGGGGCACAAAAGCCCTTCCCCTTCCAGTGCGCGCGTCAACTTCGACCCAGTTCCGAGCATGAACAGCGCTGTATCGGGAACGGCAATAATCGGTTTGTGGCTGAAGAAGGGCTGTTCTGATTGTGAGATAATAGAGACATAGATTTCAGCAGTCTATCTCTTTGTGATATGAGTCACACAGACCATAGAGACACGCATCATTTTTACCTACTATTGAAAAGCAACAAGAGCTCGCTCATTGGTCGTTGTCCGGCACTTGATGACGTCACAGGCCCTAGACACCGCCTTTCCCCAAACGTCCGTCCAACTATGGGGAGGAGTTCCCGCGCCCCTGATAGATATTTTAATTGCTTCATTTGTGTCATTGTGTTGTGTGACTTATTTGGTATTATATATATACATATATATTCATACTTTTATTTTCTATTTATTTATTTCGTTATTTGTTCATTGCTATATTAGTGTATTGCACAATATATCTATACTAATATTATAATGATATACCACAGTGAGTGTTGCTTATGTGGTACACACGCATACGCACCGACTGTGATAACAATTGAACTTGCCTTCCAATGTACATGCAACGTGCTTGCAAGAGAGGGAGGTAGTTATCTGCGTCGCGTGGAATTTGACTAAACCGGGTGATTAAGCCTACCTCGTTAGTTCGAGATCTTACTTTTCCCAGTTGCTTCGTGGCTTGCACTGTCAGTAAGTCGCATGAAAGTTCTGCAGTGTATGGATTTTTTGAAATGTAATCAACAAGGATTTCAGCGGCAAGAGTTTGTTTATACGCACCATTTTGCCATCTTTGTTTTGCCCGATTCGCCTTGGCCGGTTAGTTCCAATTTCGTCCATTTTAATTTGGTAGGCGCAAATGATGTTGATTTTAAGTGACAGTGCTATACCTTGACTTTTTTCCGACGAAACCATCTATTGGTAATTAATTAGGCCATTTTATAAAGCAATAAATGAACTAACTTTAGTATGCAACTTAATACAACCTAAACATCATTCAACAGGAGATGTACTGACTGCTTAGTCGCTTTTCTAGTTGCCGAGCTAAACAAGGTGCAACAAAGTTTTCTCGTATAATATGCCTATTAAACCGAAAAACTAGTACAAACAAGAATCTTGAACAAATTTCCTTGAAGATTTTGCATACTTGCTTTTACTAACATCGATGTTTTTATGCCATAAAGACTCAAAAAACATATGATCTTTCGGTGGGTAACTAGTGTTTACAATGTCTGTGTACGAAAGTCGCCGCTGGTTTAGTCAAGCTCCGTCGCGCGGAGGAAGGTTCCTGAGATTGGAAAGTGTCTAGCATCTTTAGTAAGGCCGAGAAAAGAGTCATTCGGCGGTGAATACGGCTATCCCTCTCCCGACGGAGGTCGTTTTTGGAGCCCCCTGCGGTTTTTTTTCCCCACAACTTTTCAGTGGCGGGAGGCCGAGCATCATTGTATGTTGTAGATGACAATGTATACACTTTGAAAGGTTTTCAGAATTGTTCATCCAACAATCATGACCTGGGACCTTTTGTCGAGGTCCCGTCAGTCGTGTTTTCAGTCATATCGCACAATGCATTAGATATGCTGGATATTAGGCACTGCAATGTTGTGTTACATGTATTTTATAAATGTTTATGTCAATGACCCGATTTTAGTGTATGGGAAGGGTCAGGTCATCAGAGATCAAGCTAGGTCAAACGTGCATATCAAACACTGGCATCAAACGCCATTGTAGTTTTGTATACGGGGTAAATGGTGCTTACACTTACAAGGATGCTTTATTATAATCCATCACGCCAATATTATTTTAAAAAATATCTCCTGCTATAATGTAAAGCCAATTTGCTTTACATTACAGCAGTGGTCAAAGTTACATTTGCTTTGGTCAAAGTTATGTGGGGTCAGAGAAATTCCAAAATCCGAAAATTTGAGACTCATTTTTGCGCCGAACGGCTACCTTGGGAAACTATCACGGCCACCTCAGTGATGTCTTTGGCCAGACCGTCTGCCCACTTCCTTGCACACCAAACTTGGTGGCTCTAGCCTGAGTGGTTTTCGACAAGGAACGATTTCCGTAAAATGACGTGAGCGCCCCTGGCTGTGAACTTGGGAACCTAGTTAGCCGCGGCACCAAGTAGGCGACCCCCTCTCAACCCGAGGAGAACCGATGTGCCAAGTCATACAGTGGCCCTGCATACAGTGGCTCTTATGGCCCAGTCAGTGCAATAAAAGGGCATAAAACACATCTAGCGTTATAAAATACTCCCCTCCCGCCCCACCTAGCACCCTCACCGTGCCCCCACCCCGACTCTATAGTCAACAGCGCCGACTTAGGTGGGCGCAGCTCTAAGGCGCTCTTATAATTGCTGCCGCGAGGTGGTCCTTGTCACATGCCGCGGTAGCCTGTTCCAGGCGGCAGCGGCTCTGTATGAGAAGAGCCACTGCGTGGCACGCGGCAGGTGAAGGACGGCGCGGCCAGCGGCGGCAGCGCGTGTCTGGCGCTCAGACACAGCGTTACGCGGGCGAAACATGCACCGCAGTGAGGCAGGGGCAATGGAGATATGCAGGGCGCGGTACACGTTTATTGCATCGCGGTGCCTTATCAGCTGGCTTATGCTGGATCAGCCGAGAACGGTGAGGTTGGGAGCGAAGTGTTCGTAGCGGCGCAGACCGGCGGCCAATCTGGTTGCAAAGTGGAAGGTCTGCAGTAAGTGGTTAACCCACGCAGTGGAAGGGGGTTTTGCGCTAACGCGCACTGAAAGGGGGATCTAAAAGTCCCCCCTCCGATCTCGGCAACGGAAAGAACTAGAGACATGGAATTTCATGGATATGGATGGGTTATAACGATTTACATTGTGTGCAATTTTCATGACCCTGGGACGATATCGTCTAAGTTAAATGAGGTCGAAAAGGTTAACTTTGGGCACTCTCTCGGCCCATTCCGTACAAATTCTCAAACGAAACGGGAAAAGGGTGTTCGTTTGGTGGAATACGACAACCTACATTCATTTGGCGTCTTGCCTGAGGATTTCGGGTCGGGTCATGTCAGTGAAATATGTCATGTGAAATATGACATATGACAAAAATGAAATATGACACCAAAAATGAAATATGACAAAAAAATGTCCTTCTATGGCGTCATTTTTTCATCTTTTGCTGATCAGATCTTGAAGAGTACAGGACAGTTTGAGAGTAAATGAGGGCGCAACTGTATCTTTAGGCGTATTGTCAGTGAAGGCAGCCAACATCGGTATATTTGGTCGCTTCCAACATCTGTATTTATGTATATATGTAATATATGTGTATATACATGCGAGGATTAATGTGCCAAACGTGTTTTAGTTGGGTCTTTGAATGCATATTTCATGCGATGCGATGCAATATTGCAAAGAAAATCTGGACCAAGTCACAAAACAGTTGCCGTTGACCTTTGATGACCTTGACCTGAAATGACTCTGGCATATATGTATGCGTATATGTATGCGTGCGCAAAGGTGTTTTTGCTAGGGTCTTTAAATGCATACCTCATACAAATCGACATGTCGCAGAACAAATCTGAGCCAGGTCACAAAATGTTTGACCTTGACCTTAAGTGACCTTGAACTCCACCGACCTTGGTATACGTAATCGTGTCGGAGTGCGCACACGTGTTTTTATTAAGGTCTTTGATTGCATATTTCATACAAACTGACAAGTTGCAAAGCAAATGTGGGTCAGGCCACAAGCTGTTTGACCTTGACCTTTGATCACCTTGACCATTATTGGTCCTGGTTGTCGTCTCGGTACATCCATCACTTATGCCCGAATGACGTCGCCTGATTGTGTTTGAACGGTAGTCTTAAGTAGAACGCTAGTTCTTTCACAAAGTTCCCATTGGTCAGCGACAAAGGTTGTTTTCGTCATGTTTGCCTGAATTCGCATGCATGAAACTTCAAATTTGTCCGGCCGATTTCCCATTTTTCGGCGTCATTCGACGAGTTATTCAGTTGCCATAAATGTCACAAAGTAGCAACAACCAGCTCCGATCCGTTCTCGAGATATTCAGGAAAAACAGGTGGGGAGGCATAAAAAGACCCCCTTCCAGTGCACGTGTTAAGGCGGCAGGCGCCAGCTGCACCCCAGAATGACGAGCGGCACTGGAGGTGGGAGAAGACAAGAACAGGACAAGGATTTTTAGGATGTCTGGGACCAGGTTCGGCCGGACTACGAAAGAGATATGCAGTTGTCAGCACAGGGTCAGGTCGAGGAAAACGTTTGGAACTTTAATGCGTTTTTAGGCCAAATATCGACAGCCCGAATGCTGAACTGCGAGACTTTGGCGACGGTATTTTGAGTTTCGAGAAGAATGGAACAAGTTTTCTCTGCGTTCATTTTTAAGCTGTTTGTGCTGACCCATGGTTGTAAGCACTGGACATTCTCCTAGGCTCTGGACTTCAGCATTTGGGGTTCATCGTGGTCAGAAGGTGCTGAGTCCAGGATCTGGGCGTCCCAGGCATTGGATGGGAGCCGACCATGGGGTAGGAAGCAGGATATGTCGTTTATAAAGATGAGGAAAAAAATTAAGCCCACGATGGATCCCTACGGGACACCGTGGAGCAGAGGAAGTCTGGAAGTGCCGCTACGGAGGAGCACTTCCAGACAGACCAAGGGCCTTCTAGAAATTTGCATCCCCCTTCCTCGCTTTGATGAATGTTACCCGCCTCCACTGACTCACAAATACACCAATTGCCAGTCTGAGACAACATCGTAGTTACAGACTTCGCGCCTGATGGCAGCACTGTTCCAGATGGCGCTGCTTACCACCTTACATCACCTGCCATTTTCCTGTCATTCGTTGGTGTACTCGCTGGTGTACTGTCAGCCGCGTGGCGATCTTTGCTGAGTGACATTTGCGAGACATTGAAGCTGACGCTGTTATTTGCCTTTGGCACTGCGATGGTTAGCTGTAGGATAACTGTTTGTCTACGATCAGCTCAACGATTAAAAACTAGCAAACGGTCGCTGATGGTCTGATATCGTATCGCATGATTAGTGAGCGACATATCCTTTGATGTCTAGGAAAATCTATTCCGTGGGTTGAAATTCTGAGAATTCGATGGGGAGAGTTGGGAAGGTCTGAAATTCCCGAGTTTTTTTAGGGGCTTAGACATTAGGCCTATGGCAAAAAGGGAAGAAATTATCTGAAATCCTGTTTCGATTCTCCCTCCAGTAACTGTTAGAAATCTGCAGCAACGATCTGTTCATATAGGAGAACAGAGCAAAAGGCACGGTTTGTTTTTGAAAGGCACATATGCTGTTTGATGTGACACTATGTCGACGTAGGCCATGCCAGACTAAAGCATGCTTGGGTTTTGTGTGGAAAAAATATCGAAGAAACGGAGGAAACGCATGGTAAATAGCGTATACGGTCAAACTCCAGGCCCACGCACCATCTAAGAACAACACTCTTGACCACCATCTGATACCTACGTACGTATGATACGTACGTACAATACAATACAATAATGCACGTACAACGTGCAAAACAGTGCAATACAATACGTCCGTGCAACACGTACAGTGCGTACAATGTCAAAGAAAATGTTGGTGACGTTCGTCGTGGAGAAATGGTATTTATTTTTGTCACAGTCTGCAGCATGACGGACGTTGGTTAATAACATTCAGGAACATTGTACGTGATGCTTTCTCGTCATATCACTACATAGAACATAAGTCACTATATAGAAGATATTGCTCACGTTGCACTACGTTACACGTTACGCAGAGTAATAGAAAATTTCAGTGCCACAGTTCGCTTCGGAACTTATTCTGTTGGCACCACGGTTAGCTTCATAATGGACAACGTCGTTAACAAAGTTAGTTACTATGCATTTCAGACTGTGGGTGGTTCAGATCCCTGAACAACGGAAATTGTTGAAGATACATTTCTCAACATTTCGTTTGTAATCATCTTATATGACCCGTAAGAATTAAAAAATAGTAAAAAGTTTAAAATGGGCGGTGCTGGGGGCGGTATGACCGCCAAGCATAGCTCGATGTGTAGGCCCTGACCCCTTCCGCCTAAGTGGACCCAAAGCTGGCGAAATTTTTTCCCCAAGGCTGAGCCACATGGCACTGAGGGCTGTATTTCGCGTCGTTCCGGATTCCCTGTGGTCGGGGTCACCCTTCTTGTTTCCTCTTTCTCCTTGTGGGAGGCGAGTGACTGTGTTTACCCCCTGCTGGATATCATCCGAGGATGTAAGAATAGAGTCAAGAGCACAGCCATACTTGGTTCCACGATCCGCCGTATAACGGGTGTTGCTGCTGGTGCCGCACTCCGCGGCATGGCGGCAATATTCAGGAAATAAAGTCGGACACGACAGCGCCGGTAATTGGCCACGCGAGCGACGGCTGTGGCGACAGATGTCCGGCTAATATGGGAGCTTGTCCGAAGTAAACGCTGAGGATTCCTCGCACTGGGTGTTTACCATGTGCTAAGCGGGAACAGCGTGTTCTCCTTGTGATCCGCTCGGGCTAGCAGGCTACCGGTCCTGATGAACGGCAGGGACGGAACGGACCAGGCAGGTGAAGGCAGGCTGTAATTATTTCTCTGATCAGTCCGAAACCAGCGGTCAGACAGCGTCCATAGGAGACGGCAGCATAGTTTTCTGTCTTTGGTCGTTAAGTTTCAGCGAGCACTTACCATCATTTTCCAGCCTAAGATTTTCCGCTAGACGGAAGCGTTTGTCTTCATGTCGTGTAAGAGTTATCCCTATTCCCGCACCCATAACGTAAGTACACGTTTCCATATTGAGAGGGGCTTATTCACCCTCTCCTCCCCCCTCCCCGAGATGACGAGGACCAGTAGTCCTAATTGATCGCAAAGAAAAAAAAATAGCAGTAGATTTCCCATTAAATCTCGCCCATATAGGGGGAGGAGGGGAGACTGATGCAGCCCCATCCCCTGAGGTTTCCCAAGGATCACTTCCGACCGGTTTGTTTGATCCATTTGAAATTCGTTGTACCTTCTGGAACATCCTATCCACATCTTACGTCGAAAAGATTTTCTCCTTCGTTGCCACAATAACGAGCTATGACGTCATAACGGGAGTCATGTCAGCCGTTTTCGCGCGCCGACCTGGATGGTTGTCAACGGCCTCAGCTTTGTCTCGCTTTAAGATGGTCAGAGAGCACAGATACAATAAAATGCATATCAGTCGACTCCAAACTGTATGTTCTTATAAGCTTATACATGGATTTAACAGGCTTATGCTCACTGCCTGGATTATCGAGATTGTAAACTGAGGTCATGAGTTACGGCGAGAAACATGTTACTTTTTAACTTTTGGCATGCGATGGGAAATAGGTGTTGCAAAACAGTTTATACATTGGGATTGCTTGAGATGTAAGAAATTGAGTGATGTAAATTTGGTGCAAATTTAACTTTTATGTCATTAAAAGATGACAGTGACAGTGACAAAGATGACTCAGTGCAGCGGACGTCTGACTTGCTCCAATGGGCGGAGCGTCGTTTGCCGCGGAATGATGAATCAATACTACGGCGTGCCTGAAGTTAGATTTTGTGTTGGATATCAAATCGAAAAAACGCTTTCAAGATATCTAACTTGCGGTTTTAATCTAATCCGAGGTAATTCTAGGTCACTGGTTCTAGATAACCTTGGATGGCTTACGATGACCTTTATATGTTATTCGACAATAGTGCTTGCTAACTGAAATGATACATTTGACTTCAGCATCTATTATTATCTACAAAAATGCTTCTGCAGCTCCGAGAACGCATTTAGGCCGACGACCCTCCTTGACAAGGATTGGACTAGCATGATCTGGATCGGACTCCATGGATAAAATACATTCATGTGATGTACAGAAAGACTCCCAATTGATTGACGAACACTGCGATATCGGTTTCGTTTCATCATTTATTCTTTGGCGTTCATTTGCGCTTAAACTTGAAAACGTGCCACACTGCCGATTTTTTACCTTTGACTCGACCTGGAAGGTCATCCGTTGGTCTGAGGCCATTAAAAAGAGGCACCAGTCATGAAACGTCTTCATCCGCGACCCGCTGGCTTTTGCGCAACACTCAATGACGCACAGTGTGGAAATGGCCGGGGGATCGGCCATCACACCCCCCTATACGTCGGCGTTATGCAGAAAGTCCTAGACGGTCGAAGTTTAAGTAAACTATATTGTCATACAAACCAATTTCGAAAATCTTCCAATGGGTGGACGTAGGGGTGGAGGTTGGATAAAAGCATCAGAAAGGGAGTATTTTAAACCACTTGTTAGAGCTCCGGTGTTTTTGGGCAGATTTTCTTTTAATTGGCATAAATCAAGAGTTTATTGAAAGGATGTTTTCTCTGGCCCACATGTTTGCAGTTCTGACAAGTTTCATGGACGTTCACGATGTTTAAATCTTCTTCGTTGCTCTAGTCATGTTATACTTCCGAAGTAAAACCCGTATGATATTGTTTGTATTATGTTCGCATAGATGGTGCCAGGGTCAGGGAAAGGGAAACTGTCAAGGTCGCATTTTCATCAGGTCACCTTTTGACCTATGACCTCAGATGGCTTCAGACGGTCTCAAAGACACACAAAATGGTCGTGGGTTTATTTCATAGTGTCTGGAAAACGATTCTAACCATATGAATTGACTCTGTTCCGCAATGTCCTGTTAATGACCGTCGCGATATGTGGTGCACTTGAGGATATTTTATGTCGCAGTTCCGTGACCTAGCCTGATATCAACCTCAAACTTGGAACACGAGTAGACAACACTGCATTAAGTCAGTTTTGTTCTGGTTTTCTCGTTATGAGAGTTAGCGTCAAAAAATATCTGCATTAAACAACATCTTGACTTTTGACCTGAACCTGGCCTGGAGCCATGCTAACGAAAATAGTTTGTCCTTTCGCTCAGTTATTTTCAGATACACTCCTACTCGTAGCAACTTTGAAGTTGTCTCTTAAAATTACGGTTTGAACAGCTATTTGTCGTTCACCTCCAACAGCGCCAAAAAGCTTTAGTCGTCTCACAAAAACTTGGCCTGGCTCCACTCCTGAGAAAAATATAATATTGGAAATATGACATAATGCCCAGAATGGACAGGTAGGAAACGTCACCAGCTTTCGTGAACCAGTCCTAGAAAAACATGGAAATAACAAGCAAACACCCGGGATGAGGGCTCCTGGACCCTCTCCCCCATGTTTTATGGGCGACATATGACCACGGAGTCGCTACATCCATAAGCCCTAATAACTGACTCCTCCATACGATAACAGGATTAAAAACATTTTTTCCCAATCGAGTAACAAAGGGGAACATTATGCACTCGATACCCTGTAGCAATGCCTTGTCATTGCATCAAAGTGTCGGAGCAAAAATCATTCTTCAGTCTAGATTGTTTTACCTAGAACGTGAAAGATATGACGTCAGGCTTTAAAAGATGGGCTTTTAATGCATTTATATTACCTCATTATCCTTATTCGGACTGAAGTAACAGTTATGGTAAATCTGACTACCATATGCCGAATAAGCCACGTCGACACGCAGGTGCATCGAAAATGACAAATAACTTTGCAAAGTAGCATATTTTCAACAAACGAGGAATAGGACATTTGCGTCTATTACTATCTGACCTGAGGTCACTGACATGTACCATACAATTTCTTCGTTCAGGTATGTCACAGAATGGCTTTGTGGACACAGTGGTTAGTCAAATACATATATATATATATATATATATATATATATATATATATATATGTGTGTGTGTGTGTGTTATACATATACATGTAAATCAGAGGTTAGGTATAGGTGCTATGGGAACGTTTGTGTACATACTCCATGATCCACGTTGAATATCTTTAGGGTTTAATAATGTCATGCGTCCCGAATCGGCCAGTGTGTCGTACCTGCTTCCAGGATTGTAGTCTTAAAAACTACAAGAAAAAGCAGGGTTCTGATGGTTGGGAAGAAATAAGAAGACATTAACAAGGAGCATGAGTTCTGAAGGCTTAACTCTGTCAATGACAAAGTGACTTTCAATTACGATTTGGTATGCTTTTGTTCGAGCGTTAGTGTATTTCCTCGTAGCCATAGAGGACATTGTCTCGTAGGCATATTCTTTATATCTAGAGGTGGCGGAGAGTGCGAATAGAGACTTCGACCAATCTCAAGACTGCCGAGGGCGTTTTCCCACATTTGATTGACTTGATTTGATTCCTTATTCGCATTTAAGCAACTCCGAAGCCTTGCTCTCCGAATTTTCTGCCATCTGAGGGCTTGATGGTCTTAGCTGGGATTAAACATTAGCTTGACCATCAATCAGAGCGCCCTCTGCCGCTGACGTTATGCCCTGCCCCTCCTCAGCAGCGCCCGGCTGGCCCGGTATGCCCGCCGGTGGTCGGTGCTTGGTCGGCGCCGGCCGCAGATTTGAATTTCTGTAAGTCGTTCATGCAGTCTTGAATTAGTCTGACTTTTACATGTTGTTCCGAACGTACGTTTTGGGATGAAATGACATCAACCTAAAACACTGTAATATTCGATCCAAATATTCCAACGTACCCATCGGGATATTCGAACCCAAAAATGTATCTGAATTCTTACCTCTACTCAACGCCCGAACACCGTAAAATATCCGTCTTTGGCTGGCGTATACGTACAAAGATCAATGCATGAAAGAACTCACACGCTGTCAAGTGCGCTATAGATTTGACGCGCGCTTTGTATTGGCCGGTAATACCTGTCCATCTTCAGTTGACTCAGAACGAGACACAGTCCTTACCTTTGTAGTAGCAGATTTTTCTGCTTGGCGTGACAGTTTACTTTTGGCGACCTCGGCCGTGGCAATATTTCTCCGAGTTGTGCGGTCAGTCGACAGAGAAGGATTCCGATTACTACACCTGTGTTCTTTAGGTCACACACGTGCCACAGACAGCATCCCATTAGTGTGCGTCGCACGCGTCACGGAGTCGATCCTTTGTCGAACGGAACTGAGAACAGGGTCCCCAGAAGCTAAAAACGGTCCGCTGCATATGGTCCCCACAGACGGAAATGGTGACAAAATGGTGCAAGAACGATGTGATGCCAGTCATTGATATGCGGTTTTGCGGTCGCACAAGGAAACGTAAACTGTTCTCTGGACCAAGAAGAGCCACAAGTATCTCCTTGTAATTCCGCTAAATACCGGATATGCAGATGCAGTGTTTACCGCTGTGAGTGGCTCTCACGGGAAGAAGCGTGTTACATTGTTGGCAAAGAATGCCAGCTGACACAACAGCTGTATTGCTGTCAGTGCGACGTCAATCAGCTTGACAGACGTCTTTGTCTGGAACATGGAACTGTGCGACATTGCGAACTGTGCCAATGCATGCATCAGATCCGTGGCTGGAAATCTTGTGGAATGGGAGAGCCTAGAACTTCTTCTTGAGATTTTAACCCTGAGCCTTTGTCATGGATTGAAGAGAAATTATTCAAAAATCCAGTCAAGACATCGAAAAAAGCAGAAAACTTCCAACCATGCTGAGATCGTTCATGCTCTCCACGCCATGTTGGCCATGACATGGCACATATCACCATGAGCCGTGCACCACTGCACTGCGGGGAAATGTGACATCTCTGTTTTATTGTATTGTGTTGGTTCGTAAGGGTTCCTCCACTCAGTGGCTTTTAGGCCCCAGTCAGAACAATATAGGCACATAAAACACATCTCACGTTACAGAACGCTCTCCTCCCTCCCCACCCCAGTACCCTCACGACGCCGCCATCACTGACCGCACATTGAGCAGCATAGACTTAAGAGGACTTATCTCTGAAGGCTCTAATAATTGTTGCCTCAAGGTGGCCCTTGTCACGTGCCGCGGCAGCCTGTTCCGGGCGGCAGCTGCTCTGCATGAGAAGAGCCGCTGCGTGGCACGCGGCAGCTGAAGGACGGCGGCGCCAGCAGCGGCAGCGCGTATTTGGCGTTCAGACATAGCGTTACGCGGGCGAAACACGCGCCGCAGCGAGACAGGGGCGGCGGAGACATGCAGCGCGCAGTACACGTTCACTGCATCGCGGCACTCTATCAGTTACCTTATGCTGGGCCAGCCAAGAGCGTCAGTTATTCCAGATGCACGAAGCTGATGACACCTTTCCCGAACGGCCTGACGTAAGCCAACGGACTCATCCTCCTACTGACCCAGAATGTGTATCACATACATATCACATACACATTGTGCCTAGAAGTGCCTTCAGTCACGTCATATTAACACCGCTCCATCCCTGAGGGTGGTGGCAGATATCTGTGAGTGTTTGGACGTTGAACCCTTGTGGTTGGTTGATGCTTGATGGTGGTAATGGTTAATCCCTACTAGGCACGCTGAATAGTGCGTGACTGGCCTAAAAAAAAAAAAATGAAAGGTTTTGTCCAGCTCTTAAAGCGTTTGTACGTCAGCAAGTTCTCAAAAAGAGGCTGCAGTAAGCCTCAAGTACGGTTCCATTAATATGTAACTAACGAAAGTTCATGCATGAACAGGCATGCCGTCGGCTGGACACAACTGCCTTTGCATAACCGGTAATAGGGAAAGCATAGACAAGTCCCCCCCCCTGCCTATGCATCGTGATGGAATGCCACAAGGAACCATTCGTGGCGTGTTCCTACTTTAAATCTCTCAGTTTTGCCCTCTTTCTGACCCTTTTGACCGCTGCTGCCTTCGGGCTAACACTAAAATATCCGACGCTATTCGCGCGGTATGTGGCAAATGTTTATTTTCCTCATTCTCGTCATGGGTTGGTGGTCCCCCCCACCACTTCCCCAATCAAGAAAGACCGACAAAAAAGGAAAGTACAGTCCGTTTGTTTTTGATTCAACTGATACCTATTCTGATTCCCTCAGATCACGTGATAACCACTCGGAGTCACATCACTGCGAAACACAGTGCCTGTCTAAACAATCTTGCATGAAAAACTGATTCCACTTCTAGCTTCAGTCCTGAGGAAGAAGTCAAAACTCACCAGCAGTCTAAAAACAATTGGGGGGGGGGCGAGGTGACAGCCGAAACGGCGTCACCCGTGGAGGTCTCATCCAGAATGCGACTGAATGAGTTAAATTTCTTTTCCACTTTATTCACGTCATTGCGTTCTATAGTGCACCGTTGTGAATAACCTTCGGTGATGTAACTTACAGAACTACCTGCTGATAACTGGCTACATGTTTTCATAACCACACGTGCAGAAGTCTTTTCTGCATGGTAAGGAAAACAAATGCCTGAGCTCCTTGTTCTCAGATCAGCCAAAATCATCGTCATGGCGCGAGCTCGTCTTCCACGGCGTCCAGCCGTCATCTGCGCGTCATTTCCTGACGTGCAGACTCAGACGCTGCTCTGAACCTGCCCGACCTCACGTGGCCGTGCGAGCCCGTCTCCCGGGCGCCGGCTCTCGCGGCGGCTGTCACCGCTGCAGGCCTCCCCCGGTGGAAGGGTCTCACGCTCTCGTCCGGCGCCGTTTCGTGACGCGGCCGGGGCGCCCGGCCGTCGGCGCCGAGCTACCGACCGCGGCTGAGGTGCGGGCGCAGCTCGGCCGGCTGGACGCCCGCGCGACGGTTGGCCGGCGCCCCGCAGTCAGCGGCCGCCCAACCTCGGGTCTCAGCTCGGCGTGCTTTCACCCCCTCCGAGTACGGGATCCGGCCCGGTAGAAATGGCCCCATCAGGCATCAGCGTCGAGCCGGAACAGTCGACGACAAGCGACCGACCAGGGAACGGGAGATTCGGACTGGGACATGGAGTGGTCGAGAGAACTGCGTTTCACAGACTGAAACAATATGACCGTGGCAGAGGCCACAACCATCGTCGTCCGCCTTTCATTTTGGCATCATACGGCCCACGACTTGGCACGTACGACCCACGGCCATGCGCACTGGAGTACTTGGTGTCTGATGGTACCGAGATTGGGACAAAACATGGCCTGCTTTGGAAGGGCTGAGGATAGGCGCAGGACTTTGGTAAACGTAAGACGTTAAACGTTCACATGACTGCTGCGTTGGAGGCGACATCTCGCGTTTACGTCCCTGGGCAACTAAGGAACTTTGTTGAAACGAGGGGCAAGGTGCAATTCAAATTGCCCTGGAGGAAGATCATCACAAAAGGTGTACTTAAAAGATATGTTCCACGTTGTTTGACTTCCTGTAAATCAACTTGATGGGCCTTCAGTCGATGATAGTAGGCGGCTAGACCCTGCTCTCCCGCCTCCAGGCTCGCCAGCTATGATCACAACTTTTCTGCGCCGAAGTCGTTAGTTCAAACTGACGACCTGGTCGGGGGCAGGGAGGGGCAGCGGGCAGCTGCCCCTCTAACAATGGACAACATTTAACATCACCCCCATGGCGGTGCATGGAAAAAAACGAGGTAAAAATCACGTCCCCCGTCCCTCATAGGCTCCGACGCCTCTGGGCATGACTTATCCCCGCCTACGTTTGATTGAAGTTATTATCGATAATTCTAAACGAAGTGTCGTTTGCATCTATCTGCACCTGCGAGACTAAAAAAAGGCACTTGCAGTGGCGGTTTGCCCCTTCTACGGTACAGCGCGATTTGCTGTCAGAAAGCCCTAAGCTTCTGCAGTCTCCTATTACTGTCACATTTTTTCCGCTTTAATAAACGGAAGAAGTAGCGTTGTTTCACATCATTTAAAAACGTCCCGGGAGACCAGAACTGCAGACCTGCGGCACATGCGGGGACTGCGAGACCTCAGCCCACATACACTGCCAAAATGCCCATTGGAACAATGCGTCTGTGCCCACTCCCAAGGCCTACAACACAGAAAAAGTTCATGCCAGCCTATCTGCGCTGGCTTTGAATTCACAACATACAGTTCTTAGCTTTCTAGATCTGTGAGGTCAACCGGTTCCAGTCTGATGGTCTCTGCTAAACTGCACCCCTGCTTGATGCTCATTTTCACCCTTAGGCATGTTTTACCTCTAGGAAACCGTAGCTGACCGCTGCAAAAACAAAACAAAACAGGCGAAAAAACTGCACACAAGACAACTCAGAACCGTACAGCCTTGAGGTACCTCTGTATCACGATAACTCGAGCCATGACGTAAGCCAGTGGCGCCAGCCATCCAGTCTTCCATTGGACTGGGTCACGAGTCATCAGGCTTGCAGCTGTTCTTAGGATTTTGGCTCCCTGAAAGATAAAATACGCTCTTAATTGTGTCCGAACTTTATTGTGCCAGTAAAGAGGCATAAAATGCCATTAGTTGCCTGCGGGCTGGTGCACCTGATTTGATATTCTGTTGCCTTCCTGCCAACGTCTCCCCTGTGTCCGGTGCAGCGCAATTAGCACGGCGTTCTGCCCGGGGGTGCGATATGCACGAGGAAGCTGCAGCGTCCAGTGTAGCTCACGAGCCGACCCCCACTGCAGCCGGGTAGCAGCAGACCCAGACTCCGGTTCCGGGTCCGTGAGGGCACCGACTGACCCGCGCCGGCACGTGGCCCAGTGGGGCACCGTCCCGACCCAGATCGTCACCTCATCATTCCGGCCGGCCGTCGAGGCCGGGCGCCACGCCGCTGGGGTGTGTCCGCGGCGACCGCCACCGCCGGCGGAGCATACCGCAGACAGCCCCGCCGACAGGACAGACTGCAGACAGCCCTGCCATCAGAACAGACCGCAGACAGCCCCGCCCACAGGGCAGACCGCAGACAGTCCTGTCGACAGAACAGACCGCAAACAGCGCTGCCATCAGAACAGACCGCAGACAGCCCCGCGGACAGAACAGACTGCGGACAGTGCTGCCGACAGAACAGACTGCAGACAGCTCTGCCAGCAAAACAGTCTGCAGTTAATCCTGTCGGCGTACAAATGAGACAAATTAACCGGACTGCAGAAAGAGTGGCATACAGTAGAATAGGATACAGACCACCTTGGCACCAAGGAAGTGGCAGCCGACAGGGTAGGTAAAGCGGAGTTTCTTTTAATTTTGGGGAATTTTAAAGTGAATCATATGGTACTGCAGGGAATACATAATGTGAAAATTATTCCGATCCAAAATATTTCAAAAAAGTTCATGGAAAGCTAAGCCTCCATGTTACCCCCGCCCCCACCCTTTCCCCATTAAAAAACACAGTGGACATGGAAACGGGGGTTTTATCCAGAGCTTCGGCTACTGTGGTCATTTCGGGGATACGGCGCAGGGACCAAGTTCTTTATTTTCTGTTTATTCTTTTTTTTAACTGCTCATGTTACCAAAATGGCGTCCTTGGATGATCTCGTACGCCTCATTCCAATTTCTCATATTTGGCAATTTTTGCTGCGCCTGTTTCATTTCGTTGTCCTTTAACACGTTTTCATTCTTTCCTATGCCCCATTGTCACTAAAGTCCTTAGTCTTTGTTAGAATCTCCGGGCAGTTACTAGTAATTTTTAGGAATCTGCTATTTTTGGTACAATACCGCAAAATTACAACATCCTTTTTGTGAACAATTGTTTAGCAAATGCAGTGTTTTAAGTGCTTCCCTATTAAGTCAAGTAACTCAAACACTGTAAGTCAGATCACCATGGCGTCGTAACATAGATGACTGATGTTTTTCCGGGAAGGTGCTGGCTATCTTGCTTCTGTCTTCCAAAGCTTGCACGAGGCCCATCGGATAAATGAGTTCAACTACCAAGCAACTGACGCGTAACCTGACACGATTTTTATTTTATTTGAGGCAGCTTTGTCACCCTCAGGGGGAAAAAAGCTTTCGTAAGTTTAAAACATTACGAGCAGTTTGTTCCATTGGATTAAAAATCCCGGATAAAGCTTCGTAACCACCAAATAGGCGTTAATGCACGTTTTACAGAGAGGAATAAGCGGTATATCCCTGTCTGTGTACACCATTCGTGGTTAAAAGCACATCGTGACATTACTGTAGGCTGTAGTTAAACATTCACGTAATGAATCATGTAACAAGTCTCGTAAGAATGAGGATGCTTGTTTAATTGTTGGCAGTGCCAATTACGTGTCATAAAATTACCAAAGTGTAGGTACAGTCTTGCACTGCAGCTCGACTCAGCCATGTCCAGCATCCCAGAAGGGAGACGCCGAACAGTTCCTAACGACCTGGAACTCGGAAATGTGCCGCTGGTTGTTTTGATGGATGTGGATTAGGTTGGATCGGATTGGATAGGTTGTTGGGGTTGGATCAGGCGTGGACAGGGTTTTTGCGCGTCTCAAACGACTGCGTCTGTTATGTTCTGATGTGTGTCAAACGGGCACCATAGATTGGATCGGTGACATGTTGTTCGGCATGTGGGATCGGGTCGGCTTAAATTTGCTGTGCAGGTGGAATCCCCTGCTCATCCTCTAAATCATTTGCTTGTAGTTTTAGCGAAAAGGCGGATCCCAGTGGAACATTGATGTGAATTTCCTATGCGTTCAAGCAAACAGGGGCGCAGCCGGTATTTTCGTGAGGGGGAGGGCGGGAGCTCAGTGTGAACTGAAATCATAAGAAAACTGCCTGCTGGGAGGGCGATGAGCAATGGTTTTCACAAAAAAATGCGGGCCTAAGGGAGAGGGGACTCTCGCCCACTGGACTCCCACCTTGGTTGCGCCTGTGCAAGTAAGCGATGAATTTCGATTGAAATGGACAGAATATTGGCCGATATTTTCGTCATTCACTGTGATGGCGCCCAATAATCCCAATCTAAAGATCAAAAGAGCTTCAAAATTTCAACAAATTAGACTGAAAAGAAAAATAAGCCTTGCTGTTGTTTTGCATACCGTGGTAAGAGAACAGATCTTTAAATGTCGTCGACACGCTTTATCTAAACGGATTTCAGAAAACTGTAAAATATGGGTAACATTCGGGCATAATCTTTAAATATACCGTTCTGAAAATGGTTACTGCGTGGGCATGATGAGTTGAACCGAATGCGCCAACATCCAAACGTAATGTCAAAACCTATGATGACTAAAAATGAGCTCCCGGTCCGTTTAAATGCCCCAACATACTTAAGTACGTGCCGTCCTCTTCAGCGACAAGATATGTCTGTACTTTTCTGTACTGATATATTATATCTCTGTACATGTTCAGCGATAGGAAATGTCTAGAGCTTTTAAATGCAGCGTGCAACATGCAACAAATGGATGTCACCAAAAACGGAACGAAATTATTAACCTAGATTTTGAGTGGCAACGTGCTTACATTCGATATAACAAGTGCACATATATGACAATGGTGTAGCTGGAGGATCAAGTCATGCATCGTATCTAGGCCACAAATTCCTCTGTATCTACATACTTCGATTTCTCTCCACACTGTGCTTTCTGTGGCGGTCACCTCGTTCATTTCTTTGTACGACGTCCTGTGGTTGTTGCTTTGTGGAATTCGACTCAAAATATATCTTATCTACGTCTGGGTTTGCGATTAGGATTCAGTCCGGAAGATATAACACTGGGATTAGACCTCGGCAAACAGGATGTCCCTATTGAAAAGGTTGTTGCAATTCATCGTGCACTCTTATGTGTAAAATCGTTACTGTACAAATTTCGTGCAAAGAAAAATGTTGTTCCAGACGTCCAAAGCCTCGCATTTTTGTGAGGTATACGACAAAAGCAGAATGTCTTCACGATAGACATGGATCCTGTTTTTCTGTCAGTTTGCGCAAATTGAGTTTGGTTCTCAGTGCTTGGCAGACGACTGGCAGGTGCATGATATATCTTTGTATAAGCATGTACTTAGGTTGGATACTACGATCGTTAATCTGGTCAACAAAGGCGGCGGTTATAAAAAAAAACATCTCCAGACGTCTGGGCCACAGTAACAGTCACAGACGTCAAACCCGACTCTGCTACAAGTAACATACATACAGCAAAAGCTTTTGTGGTGTGCAGGGGAAACAACACACACCACCCGTTGGCTGACCCCTGATCGATGCTAGCTGACAAGGGGTACCTAAGTGCGAACTCGGTGTCAACGCGGCGTCGAAACGCATGTCGCCGACAGCCTGCGTTCGCCCTCTTCTCACTCCGCCATGACATCTGAAGGCGGCGTCTGGGGCAGACGTACCGGTCCCTTTCTATTTACGACACCGTATTTCGACAAGCCTATCCGGAAGCGACTCGTGGTTTCGTTTTTTTTTTGTCCGTCTTTTTATGAAGATATGGTAAAAAAAACCTGTTTTGAGGTCGTTTCGTTCTCGGTTCCGATTGGAGTGAAGGTATGGCATTACGTAACATGGCTTCATCGTATTCCAGAAATTCCAGAAGGACCTAAGCCGACGTTTTATCTGGACATGCTCAGCAGAGAAACTACTAGGCAGTCGGTTCATGTTAATGAGAACAACACATTACCCTCGTTGCCGTTTCGAAGTATTGTCTTGTAATGGCATTTTACTCGGCCGGTCGTTGATGCAGTTTGTTCAGTATACAGGGACAGTTTATTTCATTTGCTAAAATGGCGCATATTTAGGGATAATTTGGCATTCAGTCGTCAGTGGGGTCGCCTATCCTGCATGCAAACCATGTCGCTTCATCCCAATGCATACAGTTTTCATCGTATCCCAAACCCTACTTATGCATATTCCAAAATATCACTCAATCAGTTAAAAAAATCACCATGCTGCAATATCAAGTACTCCTCTTTTCACATCACACCACGGTTTCGTAGATGTATCATTTAGGTTGAACAAGGCGCGGTAAAGTGCATTAGCTTGTAAAATGAATTCATGTCAGTATCAGACACATCTCGCTCCAGATGTCATTCATTACGTCACATTTCCAAGCCCCCCACTGTATTATTCTCTCCTTGCTGTCATGTACATTTGGTAGTCTAGTGGCGTTCTCTATGCGTCTTCGTTGGAAAACATATTTTTCTTGTGATATTTGGCATATTTTATGCCATGAAACAAAATATTTTAAGTCTACAGTTCACCGAATTCTCTGTTGTTTTTTTTTAACTGCTTCATGGCTAGTATTTTAAAATAATGTTCGGGTTCTGCATTCGCCTCAACGCAGGATCGGGATAACATGGATGTATTTACGTTATGAAGTGACAGAAGAGCATATAAATGTTGAAAGTCAAAATGTACAGCGTGTGCTCATCATTTGCGATGTGTAAACAATATGCACGACTTGTTATGCACATGCAATCCCGAACAGCTCCATATTACACGCCGCAAATGCATGTATATATGCGTATTTATATATATATATACATATATATACATACATATATATATATATATATATATATATATATTATATATTTATATACGGATCAAGGTGATCGGCAAAATTCAGATTATGTCAGATGTATTCCATACGTTTTGACAGCACGGTGCCTTGAACACTGCATAGTGGAGAGCATAGGTGGGCATCGTTACTAAAAAATGTAACTTCGTTACTCGTTACTCCGTTACTCAAAAAAGCCAGTCCGTTACTCGTTACTCCGTTACTCTGCCTTAAAAGGTAACGGAAGTTACCGTTACTCCGTTATTCCGTTACTTTTTTAAATGCAGTGAAAACCAAGTGAACGCGGGTTTTAAGTCTTTTATGCTGCTTTGTGGTTGTAAAACGCATTCCATATACAAAGGGAAGAAACAAAAAGCGCTTACCCAAAACACTCCGCTAGCTGCCCACTGCCCTCACCAGCCGTTGTAGAGTCGGCGGCGCCGGGACAACAGCCGCGGCGGGTATCCTACCACTGTGTTAGCCACAATATTCAAACCAACGAATTCCTGTTCATTGCCCGCGGCGCCGACGGAGCGGAAACAACCGGCGCTGGAGCGGACGCATGCAAAATGCGACGAACAGCGGACATCTATCGACTGGGTTTGATCCACAATACCTCTCGAAGTATCCGCCCTGAACATAATGGTCTCCGTTCAGAGCTCGATTCGGTCTCGCGAACTTCTTGTTTTGTTTTGAAATTATGTGTGTGTATTAGTTTGTGTACGAGCGCTTGCGTGGAGGTAAGATTCCTGATACCCCTGACGTTTTTTTTAATACCAAACGACGAAGGACTCAAAAACCATGACTGATATGGATTTTATTATTGTGAAATAAAAGACTAAAAAAGGTGCTTTAGTATCTCTTCAGCACCCTTGAAAAGACAACTTAGCTATAAAAACATGGTCATACGTAAGATGCAACGGAGGATGTTAGCCATTCACAAGTGGAACATTTTGGAACGATAACGTGGCCTGACCTGACCCCTGTGAAAGGCCAAAATTGATATCAATGAACTCGTTATTGTCTTACGGTTCAGTATATGTCGCTTAAGTTCAGCTTTTCAGGGACAAGGTATTGTGTCTATTTACCTAATTCCAAGGACGTGTTTTGACCTTTCATGGCGTCTGGTGGCCTCAGAATTGACCTGAGGTCAAAACTCTTGAATGTTTTGGTCTCGGTTTGACAAAACCTTTCCGCCGGTGTTTTCCTTTTTTTCCGTGCGATATATGGGAGCCGAGATCCTGGGAGGTGCGGAAATCCGCGCTCCCCCTCCGGCCGGGCAAAGGGCATTCTGAGCCCGGCCGGAGACGGGTTAAAAACACTTCATTTAACCCTATTCCCTGTGGGGGGGGGCAGATTCTGCTACCCGTGTCTTTTTGCTTGTCGCTCCCACACTGCTTGCCGCAGCGCCACAAGATTTTCTGGCATTTCATGGAATTGATACACACGTGTTTTGTCAACATTTAAAAAAAAATCGGTCCCGCAGAGGCGGTTCCAAGCCCCCGTTTTCGGCGGTAATGTGCTGTGCGTGAAGCTGCAAAGTTGTGCGGTTCACTATCGTGACATTCTGAGTAGAAATAAACATCACTGACTCATTTATATAGTCATACACATCCTAAACAATGCGTATGCACACACATTTTCAGGCGAACGCACACCCAGGTACTGAAAAAATGGGGGAGCACACTATTGTGCTTATGGTGCCCTCCCAATTTTGTTAACCTGGATCCACCTCTGCGCTACATATAAACTTAAACTGGCTTGCTAGTTGTACATCTGATGTTTATATCACCCAAAACAAACAAAAACAAAGGAAATTTCTTATTTCAAAAATCACCCTTCTTGCCCTCCCTGGAACTGCCTATGGTTTTCTATTTTAAATTTCAGCTTTCGGTATGTAAAAGACTTGGACATTCCAAGCTGAACCGTGTTATTCCCATGAAAATTGGTTGGTAAACACGGCCGCAGTGACCTTTCAAAAATCCACAAATTTTGGAGTTTGTTTGCCCCCACGTTCTATTTTCGCAATTTTTGAATTTTTGGGGTCCGGAATTGGAGATCTCGTTGAAACATATTAAATGGCATTCATCCCATCAACATTGGACGAATGCATCTCGAGATCTCTGGAAGGGCGGGGAGGGGAGGGGGCAGAATTGGTAATCTTCACCTTTCGGCCAATGCATATTTTTCGAAGGTGCAAAAGTGGCAACGGCTCATATCATGTTTGAGTTTGGGTCCTCACTTCTGTGTCTTCAAAAAATAATGTGTCAGCCGAAAGGTGTTTCGGCCAGTTGATATTTTTTTCGGGAACGCAGGAGTGGTAACTCGAATCGCATGGACAATGTAGCCTGTCCTCCAAGTCAAAAATGATTTAACCTAACCTAACCTAAAACCTACTGTATGGTTGCAGGGATTGCCCTAAATGGGCATGTAAAACTAATTTTTTGTTAGGTTCAATTTGCCTGTTTTTTGGTTTGGTTAGCTCGTATCGGCTGAAGGCAAACATGTGTCAACTGAATCAAAATTCACGAGTTACCTAACCAAGTCAGTTTACACATCCAGTAGGGGCCAGTGCTTAGAAAAATACCTGAATGGGCTAAATTGTTCACACAACTTGTGTTGCCACTTCCGCGTCTCCAAAAATTACGCGTAAGCGTCGGCCAAAAGGTAGATTACCGCAGATCTGCCCCCCCCCCCCAGGGTAATGTGAATCTCACTGCCTGCAGAGAATATGGTTAAGGCAAATAGTCCAAGCAATAGTCGACAAACTTCATAATTATGCTTCACTACTGACAACTTATTGTGCACATTCTGTTCTCACCTGGAAATACCGTAAATAATGCTTCCTCTTGATATGTGCCTTTAGGTTTGAAATGCTACTCTTGTGACCCTTGATTATAACCTCTTTCGGTCGGCACAGGACATACGTAAAAATGACGTTTTTCCCCTCCTCCTTAAACTCAAAGTACGTTTCTAGATGTGGCCATGGGTGACCCAGACCGGGCTCGTCCTCTGCCTCCGAAGCTGAGGCACCGTCGGACTCGAAGTCAAGGTTTTCGACCTCCAGTGGCGGCGTAAAGACGCCTTGATGGGACATTTTAGTGTCAGGCAGATAAATTTCAGGCCAGTCAAGAATCAATCACCACTCCATCACCCCATGGACATCACAGATCCAAGGCCATGGCGGCAGTAATCATGTGCTCAACAGCCTTGAGTGATCTTGGCGGGGAACCGTGTGGCGGTGGTAAGCAATCCGTGACTAACTTGAGACAACATTGAAAACTGCCGTCAGCTGGCTGTTCCAGTACAAATGACAATAACTTTGATATCTTTTAGCCTGAAAAATGACGACTGGTTAATTTATAATTTTAACTCATATCAAACTTACGCATAATTCAATACTTTTGTCCCAAAAGAGACCAAAGTCAGCTGGCCTTTATACTGAACCATTGCCGCCAGCTTGCCGTCAACGTTTATCAGCTGACGAATATTGTCAACAAGTCTACTCGGCGATTGTCAGCTGAGTGCGCGCCCAGCCGCGCTTGTATCGCCGCACGCTATTGGGTGTTGGCTATTCAAGTAGCCAATGGCGTGTGCCGATGCAAATAAAGCCGGGCGGTGTCTGTAAGGAGTTTAAAAAGTAACGGAGTAACGGAGTAACGGACCAAAAAGTAACGGAGTAACGGACCACAAAAGTAACTTCCGTTACTCAGTCCGTTACAGTAAAATAAAGGTAACGGGTCCGTTACTCCGTTACTCAAAAAAGTAACTTCGTTAGTAACGGAGTAACGGAGTAACGGACCAGTGCCCACCTATGGTGGAGAGCAACTGGAGAGGTGGAAAGAAAAATCCAAAGCAGAAACCCTTTTTAATCATTTGACCTAACCCGGATAAAATCACATGCTCTACAACAGAAGTCATTCATGCGGTTAGTTTTGCTTCCGGTGACACCCAAGTCACGAAACCAGTTCTAGAATTAAACATGTCTCTGGTGGCTATATGCACGCCTTCCAAAAGCTTCCTGATCTGCTTGCTACCTTTCTTTTCTAGAATTTTTGTTACGTTCCACATGGGCATATGGTGGCATTGTTAATGTGTGGCGCTGTCACGTTGGATGTGCCGTGATATTTTATAAATCATCTATGTTCTTGTACACGTGTTTTCACGCCTTGACTTGTCCTCCTACTTGACTTGTCTGTCTTACTCAGGATGCAGTAAGACCTCAGGTCTTACTGCATCCTGAGCACGGGATTTCATACACGACACTGTTTGTGCAGACCCCCCCCCCCCAACCTCCATTAACTAGGTCCCTGATGTTCTCTTCCGAGGTAGTTGCTACCTTGACGGCTACCGATTCTAACTTTTCTGCGACTGCGTTGGCTGGTTTTGAGTCTGGGATACAGCCAACGCAGTCGCAGAGAAGTTACAATCGGTAGGCGTCGAGGCAGCAACGACCTCGGGGACAGGTCAGGAACCTAGTTAACGGAGACTGGGGGGGACTGCACACACAAGGTCGTGTATGAAGTACCAAGCTCAGAATGCAGTAAGACACCAGTACAGCGCCATGGAAAACAGAATGGATGGTATGCGCCATCACGGTCTGGGGAATAAAACTATGAACAGTCTTTATCATAGCGGTTTATCTGGATGAACTAGAACATCACGCTGACGTGATCGAACAATGCAGCGTTCATTTTCCTCAGCAGATGAAGAATGGGCTCTGCTGGAAAGGCCTGACCGGGGGCTACCATCTTTCGGCAGATGAGAATCACCACTCGGCCCAAAGGCCTGGCGTCGCCGAGGTTTCGCCATGGTACTAGGTCGAACTGCATCTCAGCACGTGTTCACGAGCCGTTCGTGGGCGGAGCGCCGCGGGACACGTTTGTCCAGTCCGGTGTTATGGATTGATCCCGTTGACCAGTTGCTGGGTCTGGGCCGCTCCGTTACCACCGGCGGCGTCTTCTCCCGGCCGTCAACGACCCGTCACGGCCCGAGACAGCCGTCAGCGACCCGCCACAACCTGAGACGGCCGTCAGTGACCCGTCACAACCCGAGATGGCCGTCAACGGTCCGTCACAATCTGAGACGGCCGTCAGCGACCCGTCACAGCTCGAGACGGCCGTCAGCGGCCCGTCACAGCCCGAGACAGCCGTCAACGACCCGTCACAGTCAGAGACAGCCGTCAGCGGTCCGTCACAGTCCGAGACAGCCGTCAGCGTGCCGTGACAACCCGAGACGGCCGTGAACGACCCGTCACAAACCGAGACGGCCGTCAGCGACCCGTCACAACCCGAGACAGCCGTCAACGACCCGTCGCAGTCAGAGACAGCCGTCAGCGGTCCGTCACAACCCGAGACGGCCGTCAGTCCGTCCCAGCCAGGACTTTATTTCGTCACAGTCAGTCAGCTGCTCATTCAGCTCGATCGTCCGAAGTCGTCCGTCAACTCGCCCTAGTCTGGGCCGATCATCGGCTTTTGATCGGCCTCCCAGTTGTCGCCAGCTGTCTCTGCCCAGCTCCGGCCGGGCAGAGCGTACCACCTGCGCCGAATTTATCTCCGACACTGTCTCCCGCGCCGTCTCCGGCATCTTATCCGGCAATGTCTTCAGTAGTGTCAATAACGCCGTTTCGGCACTGTCTCCGACACCGTTGTTCACACTGCCCCCTGCATATTCCTCCTCACTGTCTCCCACATCAACTGCAAAATCTCCAACGCTGCCTCCCACATCGTCTCCAACACCGTTAAGTGTACGCCCATCATCTAATATATATATATATATATACATATATATATATGCATATATATATATATATATATGTGTGTGTGTGTGTGTATGTGTGTGTGTGTATACCAGATATAGCAGGACACAAAGCATTAGATCGTCTTAATATTGGTCTGGCGAGTCTCCGGGAAAGCATTTTATTCCCCAAACAAAAAGAAAGGAACTCCAAATGTTCTGTACCTCTACACGAATAGAACAGTTACCTTTTGTTAACAAATTGTTGACCGGATCACCATGGGTCAGGTCATGTTATGTCATAAGATGAATCACAAATGCGGTTTTCTAGCGCTGTTGGGACTCCGGTATCTCTTTTTCCCTTTTCTCGTGGCCTGCAAGAAACTCTTCAGAGATCATACAACAAGGATCGAGAATCAGGTGGCACAAGTCATAAATGACCTGGAATAAGGAATTGAAAGCAAACTTAGCTTGATTGCCAAAGCATTGCAGATACATAGAAGTGAATGCCATTTGTGAGCTTTCCGCGGAATTCCACGTCAGGAACAAGTAAAAAGTCTCATTTCAAATCGGGCGTAATTTGATCTTATGACCTAAGATGGCCTCGGGTCACAGGTCACGTAATCATGCAGAAATGCAAAGGCCATTTGCTAGCTTTCCATTGTTACATTCTATTTGAGGTCAAGTGAAATGTCAAAGTTTACGTCACCACCTAATTTTATGTGCGATTTAAGATGACTTGGGGCCACTTTTTGCAAAACTGTACTATGCCGCGATTAAAGTGAATTTTGAATACTGCATGGAGTCGACGTCCACCATTTTTGTCTTCTTAATGCGCCTCCGAAGTCGTCAGCAAAAACGGTCACACTTAGGCCTTAAAGCTCTGATGCCATCGGTGACCTTGAGGTCAATAAATACCATTGTCGGTTGAAGTTCATTCGCTGGTTTCGGCCTGCAGTGGGAGAGATCATCCGAATGGCTACAAGTCTGCCTAACAGCCCATCATCTCGTCCCGTATCCCGGTGGTGGATTGCGCGGAATGCCTGAGCGATGTAAAGATCTGTCAACAGAAACAGGGAACGCTTGGGCATCATCAGCAGGCAATGAGCAATGAAGAATGAACAGCAAAAGGTCACAGTACTATGCTACCATCCAGGAACAAGATTGCGCAACAGTTAGTGGGTGACACCCATCGACCAAGAGATAGACCGCTTAAATGAAAACATTTACCTAAATCCGATTGCGATTTCTTTCAAAGGTATGCAAAGGCGTCTGGACGGGATTAAAAAGGTTCTCCCCGGCAGTCTTATCATACCCTAACAAACAATGCCGACGTCTTTGTCAAAATGACCCACACTGCTTGAAGCGCGGAGGATCTCATTATTTGAACCGACCACGCATGATACGAAATGATCCCTCATCACCCCTACACGGTATCGCAGACGATGTATGCTGAAAGCGACCCTCTCTTGCACACAGCGGTCATGAAACATGATACCGCTGACTATGCGCTCCACAAACGTACTTCCAACAGCCATCCGGTCTGTTTGAAGGATACAACGGAGACTCGGATTGGGACAAACAAGACAGAGTCACCAGTCGGATGGTCGCAAATGACGTACGACCGGCAAGCAAACAGAAGACCAGCGTTCGAACGGACCGAAGCGTGCTGTGTGTTCGTGAAGGCCGACAAGCAGTGGGCCTTGCAGACGGCAGCGGATGGCGCGTACCGTATCCGAGCCTCTTCTGGAGGATCTGGCCCGTCTGCCAGGCCACCAGCTCACCACCAGCCGTCTGAAATGTACCAGAGCAATGTCGAGAGAAGCAAAGACAGAGAGGAGCGCCCGCTGGCCGGATCTGTGCGCATCGATGACGGATACGTCGCTGCGTAGCTCGGCCGAGCGGCTCACCTATGCAGCTCGGTCAAATTTTTATTCGCCACCGTTCAGACCAACTTTCCTGTGCTGCCCGCTCAAACAGCCCTTCCCCCCCCCCCCGCGCTCAGGCCGATGCCTCGCTCTGCCGCTCCGGCCGACACCGAACTCTGCCGTTCGGCCGCCGGACGGTTGGGCCCCGGCTATTCTGCTCGTGGACGGTGCGGCGGCGCCAGCGCCGGGACGAACGGTGCAGCCCGCTCGGCCGCCATGTGTCGCGTGGGACCGCGTGCCGAGAGGCGAGCCGACGACACGTGTCGGCGGCCGGGCGGGCGAGGTGGCCTCCACCCCGCTCCAGGTCCCAGGCTGGCCGCGGGTCCCCGGCCCGGGCTGCGTTCCGCACCGACGCTCCGGCGCCGGAGGACAGCGGTGTGACCGAGCGGGCCGATGCCGCCGCCTGACCGCAGCGGCGGCCGGCCGAGCGCGCCGCCTCGGGCGCCGCCCAGCGCCCTCCGAGCCTCGAATGGGGTCGCGCCGCCGCCGGCAGCGTCTGGCCGGCGCCGTCCTGCCACGCGCCGCCGATCAGACCGTCGTCGGACGTCGAACGGGCAGGTAAGACCGGCGACGCGTCCGCTGGCCCCTCACCGGGCGCCCCACAGTCTGGACCACACCCTCGGTCCGGACCGGGGCCGAGTGGATTGTGTTTCAGCCCATAGCTTAGTGCAAGGGCCAGCGCGACGAACCAGGTTTTGTTACACCATTCGTACGCCGTTGTGCAAAATATCATCTTACTCTTTCTGGTCATTCTTTCCAAAGGAGCTGAAGCATCCCAATGCAGCTGTGACGAATATGATTGTACGAGCAATGCGTAATTAAAACAAAGCTTACTAGCAAAAATTCCTTCAAGGCAGGGGCGGCGCCACGGATTTTTAAATGTGTGGTACTGTCAGGGGCGCAACCCAGACGATGAGCTCTTAAAAGCAGACCTCCCCCCTCAAAACTGGGTCTCATCCCGGATTTGGACCATTTCGCTTTACGATTTGTGATCCTTACAATAAATACTTGTTGTTTATTTAGCCCAAATGACTGCAAAGTCGGAAATCACCCCGCAGGGAAATTTTGCATTTTACGTAACAAAATAAACTGCCTTGTTCTCACTCTCCACATGTCCCCGCAAACCTTTGGAATTTTCTTCTTTCTCCAAACAACTTCTCCAGCCAGGCTTCCATAATCCCATCCATAAAAGCAAACTTTATCACCGTATATCCAAAGTTAAATTTCACGGCAAAATGGCGTTATAAAATTTCGCGACACTATGCACCGGATTTTGCGAAGTTGGGCTGATGTCGTCTAGCACCAACCACCTCCATGAAGATGATTAAGCTTCCAAATGTTTTCATAAAGAAAAAAACGCAATTCTTATCACCCCAAAAATCTAAAAACCAATCAAACGCTTCACCGTAATATTTCGCGTCTCGAGTTACGATTATTGTGGGGTACTGGGCAGTCATCACAGTCAAATTACTGTGGGGTACTGTTACCCTAAGAACCCCGTGGTAGTATCTCAAAAACCCCATGCTTGAAAGAATGCGACGGGGCATACGAAAAAGGATGTTCTGAGCGAGAATAACTTCATACGCATTTTGACGACGTAATCGTATTTGACATTTCCACGTATTTTGTGTCGAAACATCCTTTTGACAACATAACCCACACTACACAAAACCACTCGCACAGTTAGGTTGGTGATCCCTTATTAGCCTTAGTTTAGTTGGCTGTGAATTCCTGTGGATGAGCCCGAGTTGTAAATCGGGCTCTTAAAGCCATACATCCTGAAATGAATGGGAAATAGCTCGTAGTCATATGTACTAGGAAAGATGAGTAATTGTGCCAGATGTTATGTGCTGCTTTTTGTGACATTATGTGATTATGTTCTTAGGTTGGTTGTATAGCTAGATATGTTTTTATGTTTTTATATATGTGGTTATGTGGTTATATGCGTTTTGTGACCAATTCATAACCAAACGCAATGCTACAAACGTTTTATTTACGGTAGGTAGCATGTAGAAGTGCCAGACGTGGCAGTTGGCAGTGCTGTATGCACTACACTCAGAAACTTCGGTCGAAGTTATCTGCGCCTTACAATTCGCCTTTATATTTCAACTGTTTGCTTTCTCGGTTGCATGGTCTCACGTCTCGTAAACACCTCAGAGAGTCACTGTGGTGCTAAGTCATAACATGGTCTTGAGACATATGATTGTTACGGGCGGGACTTCAATCGGAAATCGCTGAAGTCATGAAATCGCTGAAGGTGTAGCGCCGCAATGCGACGTCACATGGATGACACTTAACAGTGGCATGTCTGTTTCCATCGAACATGAAACAGGGACGTCATTGGGTCACTTTACCCCTAGCCGTACGGGGGAGGGGTTGGATGCCATTCCCCTAAGCAATGTTTCCGGGACCACGGCGATACGGCGCACGACAGTGCCGTGAAATTTGACGTAGTTGACGACACATTCATTGCGCATGTTTTGAAAAAAGTGATCCCAGGTCATCTCAGGCCACCAAGCTATGGAATCATTATTGAGGGCTTTCAGAAGGATCTTTAGGCCAAATGTCGATGTTTATTGTTTTAGGGCAATAGGTATGCATAAACAACAGTTGACTGACATAAAATCGGTTCAGAATCGTAGTCCGCATGGGAAACAGGTCACTTTAGATCAGTCAAGGATTTTTCAAGGTCAAACGAAGCCAACGACCTAAGGTGTATTTTGACTTTAGAATGTTCCCGTGTCAATTTTTAGCACTGGATGTTGGAAAAGGAGACGATTTCAGGCCTATTTGGCCCAAATGTGTCGTTTTCATCTCCAAGAAAATCGATCTATAGTTCCCAAGCATGAAGATTGGCCTGACCAAAAAGGTCATTGGTTAACCTGACGGGTTCGAACAGGATAGCGTTAAAATTACTAGGCACGTGGCCATCGATCTGTCTCCTACCCGTGGCGCTAGCTTAATTAGGGGCCAAATGACTAGGGAGTACCTATCCCCTCGTCATCGACACGAGTGGAAATCCCTCCCGTCCGGCAAGGGCTTAAGAGGTTTCATTGCTCAAAACATCACGGCACTCACTCGCATTCGTGCTGTCCGGCAGTAATCGACCATAACAATCGGCTAGTCTGCAAACGAGATGGATGATAAATGCTGGGATCGTGACGCCATGCGGCATGGTGCACCGCAGGCGTAACTGCCGTTGCCGTGTGGCACAGGCACTATGAGGTGTGTCACTCAGTGCCGCCTGGTAGCAGTCTGTTTACAGGGACAGTCCCTGGTCACTGCTGGACGGGCACTACTGAGACATGGTGTCCTTGAGTACCCTAGTTGACTGGGAATGGTCCTAAAACAGGTTATCCCGGCGGCAACATTATCATTATTTTATATGGGCAGAGATAACACAACATTTGGGTTAAGGAGTCAGTATCCATGCCTTCTTGAAGTCATCTGTCTTAACATCTTGCCTTACCTCGTTTTCCTGAAGTGATTTACCTTGAATGAACCTCCTCGAAGGTCAATTCGTAATACATGACTACGACCAGGCGCCATCACCAATCCTCTTTCGGATGGAATCATTCGTCACGTTTGCTCACGACATCCCAGCCGACATGGTCTTGTTTTGTACAGTTTCATTTAAAAAAGATGCCCGTACATAAAAGAGGTCCTGTTACGCGCAGCTCAGTTTGTTTTTACAGAGCCCATTTTCGACTTTCAGCCGCTTGAGCCTTACTTCAGAACCGGTTTCGGTTAAAAAAAAACGCAAAAGGCGATTAGAATTAAACACGTTATCCAGTTTTTTGCTGTCGCCAGTTTTTCGTTTCCGACACATGGAGGAAAAATAGGAATGATATTGTTGCGATCCATCAATCCAGTCGCACCTATCATCAGCTGTAGTTCTTTCATCGTTAGTCACAGCTTGATGACGCTTGCAATTTATGGCTGCTCTTAAAACGGCCGATAGGTTATGGCGTTCCGCAGTATCACCCCATTCCCTTTCTTTCACGCATTATCCACCAGAGGTAGAGGGTGTGACCTGGGAGTTAAATGAGTGAACCTGTACCTAAACTGAAAAGAAATAACCTTGTTTTTTTGTGGAATTTTTAAGTCAAACGTTTCCTATTAACAGCTGAAGCAACAGTAGCATCCGAAGTATCCCCTAATTTTGTGTTGGAGCTTCTTCTTTCGTGAGAGCGCCCTTGACAAAACATAACCGTGGCCTTCCTCACGAAAGCTCCGTCTGTGTTTCAGTGTCCTTACATGCATCTGCATAAATTTATTTAACTTTCAGACAATAATTTGCGAACGACAAGACTGCGTTTTTTTTATTTACAAGTATCGTACCTGAACCCCTAGTTCTTTTTTAAAACCGATGATCAGAACATAAATAATATTATTAAAGCTTTATAGGCTCAATCGTGGTAGCGGTTTTCTGGCATGGCACATGCTCCAGTTCCTACTTGTTTTCTTCGAAGGCATTATCAAAAACCCATCGGATGTGACATGTGGGCCAAACACATGGTCAGTCAGCCTGCACATTACCTCATCGCTGTCAAGCCGTTCCTTAAATCGCCACTAAAATGATCCCTTTCATCACAAGGTGAAATTTTCCCAATTGAGGAAAGCCAATTGCAGGCAAAAACATGCCGGTGGCTTCCCTGCTTTCCCACAGGATTTTCGTATTGTGTGACGTGCTTAATGTAAGGGGGATATTTTGCTTGCTGCATACATTTATGTGTATCGTTGGTAGAATCCCCACCGTCATGACGTTAACTGCCGTGAACTTGAAGGACACGCCCCGGTTTTTTTTCTCTTGTCTCTAGTAGTGTCAACGGCGCACCGAACACTGGAAATACGGCGTTGCAATTTCTTTCGGAGGGCAGTTTTTCGCCTGATGTCGGCGTTTAATTGCCCATATCGCGGCTGGTGGCACCCCGTCTTCACTCGGCGATTGTTTCTGCGTGTTACGATTTCCATGCCGATATTTTTCCCTCTTCCTAATTATTAGCGATATGCGTTACTGTCACGTTTCTCTCCCGTACATCGTAAATATGCTGATGTGGAAAGTTAGAAGTACAGCGAATTGGGTGTTTCGCTACAGGTCCAAGTTGTGTAAGATCTCTTCAGGGTATCATATCAATCAAGCCGGGAAATTTTTGCCGCGTAATTAAGTTCCATGACAATGCCGATCTCGGGAACTCCTGCTACTTGCCCGGAGAAATTCAGCCTGAAAAGACAAAGTGCAAGTGATTTTTTCAACATGGCTTAAACCCGGCGCTTTCCACTCCCAGCACTGGCATCAGATAGATTGCAAATTGTATGCTTGCCACATAGAACCAAATGTCCTCTCCGTTCTGTACTGCGAAGTTCGGCCCGTGATGACGAAGCAGGAAAGCCATCGACACACTCAGATGTCCATCAGGTATCGAGACTTCCTCATTCAAATGGACAGCGGTGGCGGCAAATTAACTACATTCAGCCAGTTGGAGCCACCCTCCTTGTTAGAATGCTGCCTGAAATATGTGCTGCTTAAAGTGAAAACAGCCAAACTCTCTCTGAGGTCGTTGTTTCATAGCCGTTGGAGGTTGCGCAAATGGAAGCTCGAAATTGACAGGCCGTGTTTAGCAGTTTGTTTCAATTGGCAACCGGTTATTTCATACATGGGTCATCCATCTCAGCGGTTTTCATGTTCCACATTTTCCGGTTTGTCTGTCTGGTCATCCTGGCCGTTGCCGTGAACAAGAATTTTAATGTCTGCAAAACAACATGACATCCTTTTGCACTCAAGTGGAAACGACCATTCGGTAAGAAGGTCCAATTAAGACATGCACGGCGCAAATCATCATTTCATTAAATCGTGCTTTAACTAGCAAAAAACGGAATAAAATGGAGCTGCCGGCCTTGCCCGGCTGTAACGCTGTCTGTTTGAAAACTGTACCACCAGTTGGCACCAAATCATGAAAATGGCGCCAGAAAATAGGTTAAACGTTTGCATGTTGTGAATCCGCATTCCACTGCGATGGTTTGTAATCCCTTTTGTCGACATAACTATCCTGGAAGTAATGTTTTCCCGTTCACACCTTTTTCGTCTAAGCTTGACTTTTAACAGTTCAGGTAATGACAGCGAACAGTACCTTAGGCGCATGACGTTCAAACTTGCAATGTCCCGTGCGTCAAATACTCAAACAGATCACCACCTATCCGTGTGAATCGCGAAACGCGTCGAGGAAGGAGCCGAAAAGCATTTTAAAATATGTTTCGAAATTCGAAAAGAAATGACACGCTTGGCGTGCGTCCTAGAAGGCGTCTTTCTAGCTTAAATGCATATTATGTTTAATGTTCGAATTATGTTTGTTTAAATTGATGCTTAGATTATATTTAAATTAAACGCCGAAAAAACCCAAATAATCAAAGATTTCAACCGAGTCATGATGACTTTGCCTTCGTATTTCTTTCTATATTTTTGACTGCCCCAATGAACTTCGTTTGTTCTTTCCCGCAGCTTCTTTGTACCCCAAAGAGGATGTTTTTTGTCCCGCAAATGCTAGTCGTATGGGCATGCATCCCTAATCGGTACAGTCATTCAGTTCAGCACGGGGCTGTGGCAGAAGCACAAAACTTGTGTGCTCATTCTGAACACCTCGAACACCTTTAGGCAGCAGCCCATAACTTGGCATTAGGAGGGACCCAAAACCTACCGCGCCAGCACGCACTCCTCACCTTTGACCTCGCCGTGGCGTGCCCATTGCCCATTCTGGATATTCTGGATACTTTATAAATAAAGTCTTCGAATTATAGTATCATAGAGAATATTACTGGCATCCAGCACATCAACGGAAGCCAGCGGCCACGTTCTGGAGATGAACATCGCGTGATATCAGTTGCGCGTGAATAAACGTTTACGTCCTTGGCCACAGTCACGCTGCTGCACAGACGACTCGGCGACGCGAGAACCCCACTGGACGGTGTAATCGATGGCAGGAAGCGTGGCCGGCCATTACAAACACGCTGTGCGCATCAAACATAGTACAGGTGCGCGTGTTACACGATGACGGGTACTGGTAAATTAATTAGCGATGTAGACGTGAAGAAATTTCCGTTGTAGCCTCGATACACGAAGCGGGACTTATATGACTCCGTACACCGCGAGCAGATGCGTCCTCCAATGACACACGCACTCGACAGTCGTTTAGTGTTCAGTTGGTAACGTCGGCACGCTTCGCTGGGCTCCCTCCGGATTAAACTTGGCTGTGGTTTCAATCGCGGTCTGCGAAACTGTGTACCGGGGTCGTAATTGTTCCGAGTCACGCACTAATAAATGACGTCTCAATGAAGTCATGCCATACCAAACCGAACCGCACTCATTCCAGCACCAGTGACTACGGCCTGAGTGCTCATCGTCACGCATCACTCAGAACACCGTGGAAGATTGGACACGCTTCCTTCAGTTTAAGTGATTCCAAGTGGAAAAGACGGCCGATTTAACCCCTGATTTCGGTGCGGGGTTAAACGCATCATAACGCAAAGCGAGCACAGCTCCCAAAGAAGAAAGCAAGCGTCCCGTCCTTACCTGCAACTCCGGGAATGGCACTGTCAAGTACTGAAGCACCAGGGTCGAAACCTCGGTGTACTACGGCTGATTATTTAGGTGCCCATCGCTGTTTGTTTAGTAGTGATTTTTACTTTTTGACATGACGTGCAAAACGCAGAATGCGAAACCCATCGAAGCGGTTCGTGCATCGGATACCGTTGCGGCGCAAGTCGTATAAACTTACTTCCAAAGTGATGCGTCAATCAGGGACGGTCAGCGGCAGGCAGGCAGGCTGTCGGCGTCCGACAAGCCGGCCTCATTCTGCGTCCGAGCCGTTCAGCTGGTCAGTGCTTCCCTCGCGTGGGAGGCACCGTCTCGTTCTGATCAGGCTTTAGCAGAGCTGAAGTTATCGTCCGGGAGGGAGACGTTCATCGGACCGCTGTCTCGTCTGAGCGCCAGCGCCGGCTGCCGACGCTCCGGGACGGAACCTGATATTGGTAACCGGGGCCAGGCCAGCCTGGTGATCGTCGATCTGCCCCGGCTGAATTCTGGACCTCAGGCCGGCTCCCGCGGGGCCCGGAACCACCTGCCTCGCCTGCTCAGTCGGGCACCACGCCCCGCCGGTCGCAGAAGATCGCGATAGCCGCCCTCTGCCGGCTTCAGTCGGCCGGAACAGTGGGGCCGCGCGCGGGCGGAACTTGAAGACGTGTTATGCGCGCGGCTCCCGTTCCGCTAACCGTTTTTCACTTTCTGTCATGCTTTCTCGCACATCGCGAATGTTAAAATTGAAAGCAACCCCATGTGTTGTCGGCCAACACCTGGTTGGAAATTGCAAGCCGTTGTTACCACGGGTTTTCTAGTCTGGTCGTGCAATGCCCACCTGATGTGCATGGGTTTGCTCCTTACCCATCCCGCTCGCTCTCCTTCGCTTCCTTGTTTCTAAGGACTACTATTGCTTTGCCATCAAACACCTTTCACCCATAAGGATCGAGTAGATGTCTGAGGAGAAATTTTGGCATTTTCGTAGGGGGAAGGTTGCCAGTTGACAGTGGGGCCAGTCGACGCACGCATACACCCGGGCGAAAGATCAGATTACGTTTCTCTGGTTTGCTCAATGTCACCCATTACCAAAAGGTCGTTTCGGTCCCGGACGTGTCGCGTGGACGAACACGGCAGACGTTCAGCCGCGTCTCGGCGGTCACTGCTTGGCGCCAGCCCAGAGCAGTTAGCCGACAGCTGCCGGTCAAATACAGCGTAGCTAATAACGTACAGCACGCGACGCGCTGGCTGATTGCAACCGTTTGTGCCGAGTGGCGCGCCGTACGTGACGCGGCTTTTGCGTGGCTTTCATGCGTGCCCCGGACTTCTGCACTGTCTCCGGCCTGTAGGAGTCCCACACAGCGGACAACCATATCACAACGCAGACTGGTGCGCCTGCAGCAGTGCCACACATTGACCAAACATATCACACCGCAGACTGACACACCGGTAGCAGAGGGCAGATATACCTTGCCAGGCTGTTTGCATCATGAATTTTGTCATAATGTTCTCCCGGATTCTCTCTCTTTATCTCCCTCCCCCTCTCTCTCTCTCTCTACCTCCCTCCCCCTCTCTCTCTCAAAATGAATCCTGGATCCTTAGTAAGGAGGGTTGCTCTTCCTCTTGGCACGGAGACACAGCGCAAGTCAGCCGCAGCCGAAGCACAATTAATTCAGTAGGCGGTTGCAGACATGTCCAAAATAAAAAAAGGAAAATCGCGGAGAGAAATAGTAAAGGAATCTGGTGTAATGGGGGACAAAAAAATGCAAGGAAACATCCTCGACACCTACAATGCAGTTCTGTAGGCGTTTAACGTAACAGAAACATTGAGGTCTTTCTTTATCGTGAAACATGCTATCTAAACAAGTAGGAAGGGAACATTAAAAAAACGCAAATAACAGAGAATGAGCCAAAGATTTAACGCTTTAAACGTTCGAAAAGAAAAATGCGTAAAACAAAAAGGCGTTCCAGCTCAGTCCCAGTTCAGAGCAACCGTTCCCAGTCGGGTGGGCTCAGGTGCTTGCTATTCTCCACCGCACCCTATCCTTGTCGCACCCGTCATGCACGAGGTGCAATGCCTCGTTACCACATGATAAGCAAATGCACTGGTGATGTACTCGACGCCAGCCGGCTTGCCGGTTGCCGGCCGCCGCGTGCCACCAGCCGGCGAGCGATGGCCTGATGCCCCGGAACGGCGCATGCCGGGCCGTGCCGGCGAGAAGGCCTCCGCTCACACGGCGCGGTCGCCATGCCGGCGCCGTGCTCGCGGCAGGGGCCGGGAGAGGCCCGTGCAGAGGTCACAGGCGACACACGAGCCCGGCCGGCCGGCCGCCGCGGGGCTGGCATCAATCAGGCGGCAGCCTGCCCCGGCCGGCCGCCGACTCGGCGCTCTCTCAAATACAGGGTACGCTGGGTACGCTAACCACGTCCTCCAGAGCGGTGGACAGGTCTGCCGACGGCGCCGAGAGGCCAGACAAAGCCCCGGCCAGCTCCGATACCCCAGACACGCCAGACCGGCAGACGGACGAGCAGACAGACAGGACCCCGGTCGGCCACGGGACCCACATAGCACTTTAGCTGGCCCCATATTCCAGACGGTCCAGACATACAGACAGACGGGCGGACAGACAGGGCTCTGGTCGGCCGTGAGACCTCAGACAGGGCTGAAACGACCCTGCATCGGTTCCAGAGAATCACAAGTGTAGTTTTTCACCACGCACTTGTTGCGCTACTAAGGGCCGAGATACATGTTGACAAAAGAGACCTGGGCAGTGTTTCCGTCTTTATCAGTTACAAACAACGTCTTGTCCAACGTTTTCGGGCTAAGGCAACAGCAGCGCCTCATCGCCGCTAGCCCGCCAAACGCGACCCAGACGGCTGGCGGTCAACCGTCAGCCGTCAGTTGGTTATTCTGCTCTCCCGAGCAACGCTTCCTCCTCTGCCGACTGTCTGGGCGTCCGCTGGCTGTGCGGCTGGCAGACCGCAGTCTGTTACCGGCCGGGCGGCGGCCGGCCCGCTGCTCCGGCGCTCCGCAGTTTGTCTCCGGCGCGGCCGCGGCCGCCCGCCGATAATCGCAACAGCCGCGGCGCGCGTCCAAGCGAATCGCCGTCAGCTGTCCGGCGCACGGCAGCGGCTGCGGTCCAGGGACTCCCGACTGTCCAGGGACTCCTAATTGTCCAGAGGCTCCCGACTGTACAGAGACTCCTGATAGTCCAGGGACTCCAGACTGTTCAAGGACTCCTGAATGTCCAGGGATTGCTGATTGTTCAGGGGATTCCAGTGTGTCCAGCAGCTCTGGTCTGTTTTGGGACTGCCTTCACCCATTGTAAACGACATTTCGTCGTCCCCCGCGACAACTGGCGTAAGAGGCTGCGACGCAGAATGACCGTGGCGTTCGAGAGCGTCGTTAAATAACCCAATAACCAACCAACTAACCAGCTCATTGTTAGTCGCGAGGAACTTTCCAGTCACCGTATCAAGTCTTTCCGGCTTAACCTAACCTAGAATTCCACCGCGGCGTGCTGTCAGTACAGGGCCTCGTAATTTTGCATGCAGAAATAGACCAGGATTTATCTTTGTACCAAAGGCTTAGAGAGTTGTCTTTCGCAGGGCTGAAGATGAATGTGTCGCTGGGTACGTTTCGCCACGCATCACCAACAATGCGACGGCATTTGCAGGTCTCAGGCACTCTAGGCCCCTCGCTGTTTAAACAGGACGAGGAACGTCCGGATCTTGCAGGGCTCGGCGCCGCATGTAAATGGTCGTTGTTAGGTAGCACGCCTTTGGAAGTCTGTTTGCTGGAAGCTGCACTAGCTGGTGCCAGTGCCGCGAAGGAAGCCAGACCTCTGCCATGCACACATCAAAGGCTGCGCTTTTGCCAACTGGAAAGTCCCTTCGTCCTTCCTTCCTCTGACCGACACAGTATTTGCGCAGTCGAGTATGCCGTCAGTTTCAGCATGTCACCCTTGCCGCTGTAGTTTTCAGGTTACGTTCTGCATTTGTTGCACTCTTCCGCTTCAGAAAGCTGTCTGGTCCTGTCCGATTAGACAGCCATGCTCGGACGTCAGCATTGATTTATTCACATGTAAATAGTCTTAGACATTTACTCAGTACTTATTCGGACTGACCTGGTTGGCTGGATGACCCAGTTCCTCCTGAACCTCCTCTTTGCAGACACACGGCGCGGCGATCGCTGGTCGTCTTGTTTGCTGTTGGGAATGAGCCGAGTGGCAGACGACGATCATGAGCGACGAAAAACATTTGTATCAGATGTTTCCGGCATACGTTACCGTGACCGACGCCCGAACCTCGTAGCCGCCAAAGCAGATGCGTATATGCTCCATGCTGCATAAGTTCATTGCCCTCCCTTGCATGCTCTTCATACAGATGCAAACGCCGAACTGCTTAACAGCAATGCACATTTTAGCACGAGTTATGGATTCGCATCATATCGTCCCATACTAGCAGATCATTTCTTACGTGGTCGTCAGGAATTTTCAGGGAACAGCCAACGGAACTACCGGATCTCTCACGACAGACGACTGCACCCCTGACCATGACCTGGATTCCCCTACACGGTAACGCTCCGCAGAGGCTGTCACCCACTGACGACAGCGTGACGTGACGGGTGCATTTTGACCGTGATAGCGTCGTATTGCTGACACGGGCTCGGTATGCGCGTCTCACCCCCCCCCCCCGGACAGTGAACTGTCTGACTGACGGCCGTCTGACGGCCGTCTCACCGGCACCGACCGCGACTGCGCTCTCAGCTCGCTTCGTCGTCCACAGATCGCGGTGACGGACCGACAGCGGTGACGGACGGACAGCAGTGACGGACGCGACAGCGACGGTCGGCAGGATGAGCCCGTTCTGGCTGTTGGCCGCGGCGGTGCTGTGGGGTGGTCTGCTGCTGCCGGCGGCAGCCGACGGTGAGTGTGGGCCGACGCCTCGGCCGCGTCAGAGTCTCTGCCGATCACGGTGGGCCGTGTCAGTTCGTCTGCCGGCCACGGTCGGGGCTGTCAGTACCCCTGCCAGTCACGGTCGTGGCTGTGTCAGCGCCTCTGCCGGTCACGGTCGGGGCCGTGTCAGTACCTCTGCCGGTCACGGTCGGGGCCGTGTCAGCGCCTCTGCCGGTCACGGTCGGGGCCGTGTCAGTACCTCTGCCGGTCACGGTCGGGGCTGTATTGGCGGCGCTCAGACTGCAGACCGACTCACCGGTCGTCACTGACCGCGGTACGACGTCAGTGGTGCGGCGCCCGTTTCACGGCCTTGTTTATCGTGAGCGCCGACTTTTCGCTGTTTCATTCATGAGGGTCTGTTCCATTAGTTTTTGTTATCGGGCGACGCCATGCACGATATCTCATGGACGTGCCTGGTAACATCAGTTGCAGCGATCGTCTAGACGAAAGATAAGTTCATCCGTCAGATTCAAAGACGTGTCAGTGCAATCATCAAACATCCATCAGATCCGTGTAAAGCAATAACGGAGGCGACGTCGCTCAAAGGCCCAGCAGATTTACTTCACCTGATGCTACCGGGATTTTTATGACATGCCTCCAACTTGGGTCACGGGTACTAACTGAGATGACGTCATAAGTTGATGAGTTCACTTAAGTATATGACTGACTATAACCATAACTAGAATTTTGATCAAGACCAGATTAGGGTCTACTGTTCTGTCAGCCACATTGGACCGTCGGGAACTATTCTGACTGAAGAGCCGTTGGAGTTTCTAGCTCTAGTTTTTAGTTCAACAAAGTCCGTGTGAAGGCTCTAGCGGGCCCCTGCACTGCCCGACGTAACAGCATGAGTCCGTCAGGCCCGTGACTGGAGCGCCGGGATCGAAATCGGCCGGTGATTTCACGCCGGGCCGCGCCGGGGCCCAGCTGACCGGGATTAAGAGACACCGCTGACGCGGGCCCGGCGAAAGGCGCCAGGGGGCGTGACCGGCGCCCTGTTCGGGTGTGTTCGCCGCTCACGAGCGCCGCCCGGCCGGCAGTCGTCATGCAGTCTCGTCAGGGCCGGTGCGGACTGAGCGAACTCGACCGGGCGGCCACCCGCAGGCGGTCCGTGCCGGCCGTGCTGCTCAGTCGGGAGCGGTGCCCGGCGCAGCGTTGTCCGACTTCTTCGTGGCAAGATAATCCCATCGCTGCTGAGATCGCAGTGCGCAGTGAGACAAAAAATGGGATTCTGAATGCAGGACTCGTCAGATTATTCACTATGCCCACGGCCATTCCGTGGAGCAAAACAAACGACCTTCGATGCTGGAGGCTGAGCTGTCCTCCCGCCACACGGGGACCAGGAACGGCACGTCCCACCTGACACAGGACAGAATATCCCAGCACAGATTTGGGATCGAGGGTGGTCGTCCGCCGTCGACGGGGAGCCTGCCGGCCCGCCCACGCACTGAGAAGAGCCGACGGTCTGACGCTGGAGGAAGCCGCCGGCCTGACGCTTGAGGGAGCCGCCGGCCTGACACTGGAGGGAGTCGCCCCTCTGACACTGGAGGGAGGCGCCCGTCTGACGCTGGCGGGGGCCGCCGGTCTGACACTGGAGGGAGCCGCTGGTCTGACGCTGGAGGGAGCCGCCCATCTGACGCTGGAGGGAGGCGCCCGTCTGACGCTGGAGGGGGCCGCCGGTCTGACACTGGAGGGAACCGCCCGTCTGACGCTGGAGGGAGCCGCCCGTCTGACACCGGAGGGAGCCGCCGGCCCGGCGCCGGGCGAGTCACAGCCAGCCGTCACGACTGAAGGCCCTCGTGACGGCTGGAGGGGCCGGGCGGCCTCAGTGGGCCGCTGCGGTCGGAGCCAATGACTTCACGGTGCCACGGCCGGCTCGGCCTGACACAGTTATAGCCGATTGGGCGTGGAGCATTGTCATTAGTGAGCATTACCGTGATGCGCTTCTTCCCGATGCTTACTTCACGCCCAAAAGGCGGAGGCTCTGCCCCAATCATTGGCTCTTCAGTCATGTAAGGTGTTCTCAGGGCCCAAAGAACCGTGAAACATTACATTATTTTACTGGAGACCTTCATAAATGACTTGCGGCCTCCCATTTTCGTCGTATCTTCACGTCTGGGAGTGCTTTTCGCTGTCTTGTTTACACTGCGCGGAATGCATTGGTATTTCATTATCTCAAAAGCTGCATTAAAACATGACCAAAACTGACAACTGGCTACGTAATTAACGAAAAACATGTGTTCAAGAAACTGAAGTCAATGAAATGCGAAGGGTCTGTCAATCATAACGCCGATCATAATGTGATTGTTTAGAATGGTCACGAACAGTAAACAAAGGGCACCGAGTTGACATAAGGAACAGACGAAGCAAGGATTAAGGGGAATATTTCACTTTTCGGATGCAAAAACGTGCATGGCGAACATTAAAAAGAAGTGAAATATAACGGAAGATTTGGAGGAAGTCCGTATCAGATCGATTCTGAATGAGGACAGCGGTATCAAAATATCAGCGATAGAACAAACGAGTATCTAATCGGGCTCAAGCATGACAAATGACCGAATTACGCTTCACGGTTAAACCACTGTCCAGAAGGCGTAATTGTGCGCCATATAAACCACCGCGGGCACATCCGTCCTCAGGCACCTGTTACCGTGACGTGCCGTGACCAATTCCGGTTTCGGCGTTCTGCCTCTCGGTCGTCCAGCAGGCAGTTTTGGGAAACGAGGTGCGTAATGGCGACCTAGTGGCCCCTCTGGCCGGTCCACTGCACCTCGGTCCGGCCAGCAGGTGGAACACCGCAGTGCCCTGCCATATAGGGTCGGTCTCGGCAGGCGAGTGTCGTAAGCTAGCTGAAAGCACAGCAGGTTCAGCCAACTGCCGTCACGGGTAGGGACACTCGCAGGGTTTGTCCTGAGCAAAAACCACTGAACGCGCAACTCCAGAATCTGTGGATCTCCCTCCATCGCGCTGTCCACGCGAAAGCTGCTGAGCTCCGTTTCGGTCTGGCCGTCGCTTTCCGCTCTACTGGTACCGGGCCAAAACGTCGACGGCACCACGGCGAGTAGGCAGACTCCGCGTCGCCGGTGATTACCGAAAACTACGCTGGACGCCCGTTACAGCACGCCATTTGGCGGCAGCTTCCCGCCCACAACACGGCCGTCACCGTGCTGCTCGCGGTCATCGCTCCCGTTTGCATCGCATCGTCATGTCAGCGACCTTCACGGCGGTCCCGAAGGGCGGCGGCAGAGCCCGCTGGCCAATCGACGATCGGCGGCGCCTGCCAGGCGGCAGGCGGAGCCCGCCGCGTGGCAGGCTCCGTGCACCGCTGCCTGTGTTCGGCTCCGTCCGTGCCCGGACGGAGAGGCGGGCCCGGCCGGGGAGCAGATGGTCCTGGCCGTCATGCCGGGCGTACGGCTCGTTTCCGATCGCGGTCACGTGGACGCGTCGGGGCCGGCGCGGAGAAGCCGCGTCCCGCCGTGCGGCGTGGAGCAGCCGCGGCCGCTGCACGCCGCGGGCGACGGCGATGGTCATCTCCGCGGCGAGTCAGTGCCTCAGGCAGCGACGCCAAATGTGCCCGTGGATTCGGAAGCCGTCCGATTGAAAAAAGGCACCGCCAATGTCGACATCCACGGCTCACAGTGATTGTTGGGCCATGACTTCTGAGGGGTTTTCTCTGAAGCCAACTTTCGAGTTTATGCCCCTTAACGAGGCGCCAAATTTCAAAATGTGATCAAAAGAGTGAAAGTAAGGAGAAGTGTTTTAGTAGGAGGGCGTCAACGGTAAAAAAATCACTTTCCAGATGAAAATTGATTCCGATTGGCCCAATGTCAGCGATTTATTTCCGTTTCTAGATTGTTCCATTTTATGACCCGTCATGTAATAGCTCTTGTTCAGGGCTCGGAGCCGGCCTGACCGGCCGGGTCCCGGCAGTGAAAGCCCAACACAGGCCTGGACACGAGGCCTGGTCTGGGTCGGCACTGGGTGGTGAGACCACAGGCGGTGTCATGACGGCCGGAAAGTGCCAGAACTCGGCTCAGCCGCCGTCACACCAGGTCACGCAGGGCCGCGAGAGCCGGCCGGGACACGGCATCACCAATAACGAGGCCCACACCAGCGCTCAAACTAGCCTCAGTGACAAATTATGGCTGGACTGCTTAATTTTCGTCGAGGTAATAATGCAGTCTGCAAGATCTCTAAGACAGATTTTGCAAAGTCCACTGGTTAAAAATGACATTCCAACAATACCAGAACTTTGTTTAGGTTTCATGTAAAAAGCACGGATTTTTCCGGTCGCGTTCCTGACATTATGCCATATATTCTACGTCCAAATGCCGTCCAAAGGCCGGTTCATGTATCTCAGGCCTCGCTCGTTCCGCGTGATCGGCGCGGCCCGTTATATAAGCCGTGCGACACCCTGCAAACCGGTGGTACTGGAGCCGCACCCTTGTCTCCCTAGCAGGATGTCCGTTCGGCGGCGCATCGGTATTCTTCTCCCGACTAGGGCAGTGAAGCACAGTGACCACGGCACTAGCGCTCTCTTATTACTCTGACGACCACTTGTTGACTGCCGAAAATAGCATTGCTAATTTTCGGCATCAGCGATGATGGCTTCCTCCCCATAATTGCGCCCGACATTTGCGCCCCATCTCCAACTCCGACTGCCTCTTAATCTCCTCTTGTCGCACTTACATCAGCCGGATTATCTGTGTTTCTGGCTGCCTGTCCCGCTCTTCATTTATTTATTTATTCATTTATTTGTTTATTCTACCACCAACAGAGTATTCTCAACTTACAGGAGAAGTTAGTGATGTAAAAACAATAACACAATCCGTGCACTAAAATCCGTAAAAAGCATGTACAAAGTAATATCTCACTGTGAAAACAAAGTGGGGAAAAGATAACATGGTAAAAGGATGTAAAAACACAAATCAAGTTGACTGTCGATCTAAGATACAAGTGACAGTAAATCTATGCATAGTAAAAGGTGACTATAAAAGTGACACATGCTTCAGTACGTTTCCCCGAGATGAAATAATATTCTCCCAAAAAATATCTACATTTCCAGTTTGACTAGTTAAGAACTCCAGACTTCGACGGTGGCTGACAGCATGATTATTATATAAATTCAAAGCATGACCATTAAACTGCCATATTTGCACTATTTGTGCGGCAAAAATGTAAACCAAAACAAGAGAACAAGCTTTCGGCTCGCGTGATCTTCAGGTCCTGGCAGGACCTGGGCTAATTAAAATGCCGTAATAAATTTAACTAAAACTAAAATGCCACCTGAATTTAACGAAATGTCGCAACACCATGTTCACCCATGGCCCCCGGCTCCGATTGAACGGAGACTAGGATACGCATCTCCGGCTTTTGCAGAACTGAGCATTCCGTACATGGACATTTCACGGAAATAAATACCGCATGCAGGCCTACGTCATAAGCCTAAGCACAAACCCATGGCGTAACCTTCACCTCGGCAAAAGGTGTTGATACAAGGCCGTATAAAAATTAAAAATAGCTTTTAACATGTGGCTTGCACTTAAAGCAGACGTCAGGGTGCAATCGTTAAGTGAACATTTACTCCTACAGAAAAGTGGCCTAAATTAGGAGGGAAAACTTATTAGCATCCGGCGAGTTGTGTCATCTTCATCTTTCAACATTCCGAACAAGTTTTCGCAGATCCTCCCTTGCTTTGCTCTCCTGAAGTCGTGCGACGAAACTTCGATTTCATCTTAATATATTTGTTTTGTTCTCCACGTGTGTACTAGCAGCAACCAAGGAGCCAACGTCAGGAGACCCGAGTTTCGGTGCTACCTCACCGCGACGGGCCCTCCGTTTCAGATGGCGCCACCGTCGGCGTTCTGTACGACACCGCCAGGGGCCGGCGGCTGGCCGAGACGCTGGCCGACACCTCCGACGACGTCAGCCTGTCGTCGGCGTCCGACTGCGGCGGCCAGCTGGCCGCGCTGCGGGCCGCCTCCGTGCAGCGCTTCGTCAGCCTGTGCTCGGGCCCGGCGCCGGCCGCCGGCCGCCTCCTCATGGTGACGCCCGGCGCCTGTCAGCCCAGCCAGGCCGGCTGCAGGTCGCTGCAGCTGCCGGCCGCGGTGCAGTGGCGCGCACTGGCCGCGCTCATGGACCAGCTGCAGCTGCGCCGGGCGCTGCTGGTCGGCGGCGCCGGCGACGCGGCCGTCGTCGCCGCCCTCGCCGAGCGGGGCATCGCCGTCGAGCCCGTGTCCGACCCGGCGTTGCTCTCGGCCGCCGGCGCCGACGCCGACGCCAGCCTGGTGGTGCTCGCCGACCGGGCCGGCCTGGCGGCGGCGCTGCGCCGCTTCCGCGCGGCCGGGCTCGGCCACCGGCACTGGTTCGTGCCGGCGGCGGCGGCCGGCGGCTGGGCGCCGCCCGAGCCGGCGCTCCTCGCCGGGACCCAGGTGTACACGGCGCAGGCGACCGGCACCGAGGCCACCGACCTGCGCCGCGCGCCGGCCGGCTCCACTTACTCGGAGCTGGCCTTGGCGCTGGACGCGCTGGCCGTGGCGCGGGGCGGCAGCAGCAGGCCGCTGGACGGAGCCGCGGACAGACGGCAGCCGTCCAGCTTCGCCGAGCTGCTGCTGCTGCGGCCGGACGGCGCGCAGGCCGCCGGGCTGCCGCTCAGCGCCGGCGACTGGCTGCCGCTGGCGACGGTCCGCAACGGCACCCTGCTGCCGCCCAGCGTGCACTACGTGCAGCCGTCGCGGCTGGTGGCCCAGCTGGCCGGCGGCGCGTGCGGCGACGGCCTGCTCACCGTGGCCGGCACGGACGCCGTGGACGGGCGCCGGTTCGCGCGCGGCTTCGGCGCCGGCGCCGCGCCGCGCCTGCTGCTCGTCTACGGCGCGAGGCCGTTCAGTGTGTCGGTGCGCTGTCCGGACGTGGAGGCCGAGTTCCGCTGCCACGGTGTCACCTGCCGCCAGCAGGTGCGCCTGCTCAACGCCACCGGAGAGGCGGCGGGACGATCGCGGCGCGCGCGCGACACCTCCGTCCGCTACTTCCGCCACGACGGCCAGCGCTGGCAGGCCGACGACAGAGGTGGCGCCTTCCGCCGCCGCGCCAAGAACTTCATCTCCGGCGTGAACAGGGCCAACGGCTACGAAAACGAGGTCAACAGGGCCGGTGACTACGGCTCGGCGGCGGGCGACGCCGCGCAGGCGACGGTGAGCCGTGACGGCTCCGAGGGCAGCTACCTCGGATACGCGCCGCCGGCCCCATACAGCGGCCCGCCGGCGGCGCCGCGGCCGCAGCACCGGCCGCCGCTCCGCCGCGCCGGCGGCTACAAGCAGTCCTCCGACACCTTCCTGCCGGCGATCCCGGACTCGTTCGCCTGCGGCGGCTCGGTGGCCGGCTGCGCCTTCTGCGTGGCGTTCTACAGCGTGCTCAGCTCCATCCCGCCGGAGTCGTGCGTGGCCGCCTGCGCGCTGGGCATCGGCGGCACCTGCTCCGCCGTCATCGGCACCATCATCAAGACGGTCATCGAGAACGGCGGCTACTGAGCGCCGACGACGGCCGCTTCAGCGGCGTCGACGTCTCCGACGTCGGCGCGTCCTCGAGGTACGGCCGTAGCGCACACGGCCGTGGCGCCAGCGATGTGGGCCTGTTCCCAGCGTGAGCCAGCTGTAGATTCGAAGACCTGCTCGGCAGTGGACAACTTGGCGAAGCGATGTGGAGGACGACTGAGTGCAGTAAATCGGCCTCGAGTCGCGGAATTTCGCAGGCCTAAGAAGCGTCGTCGTGGTGCCTTGGTATTCACATACGGGCGTTGTTGAGAAGCAACACTGTGCCGCGGCAGGGACAACGATATAACAACGCACAGTCTGGGAGTAAGCCCGCCAAGACTTTCCGGAAACATTTGTTGGCTTGGAGCAGTCAATTCATGATCACATCCTGGGTGCCGCCGGTGTGGGTTCGGTGACCACCTACGGCAATTCGTCGAAAAGCATGGCTAGGGAAGCGTTCGCGCACGCTTGTTTAAGCTCAAGAAGCGTGGTTATTCCGTTGTATTAGACTGTTTTAGAGGAAAACTTGCCGAGCTTGCAGTGTTTTTAATATAATTAACCATTTTTGCTCATAACGCAAGTGTTGTTATGTAGGTATGGCGTTAAAACTTTTGACTGAATGCACCATGTGTGACCGTCCGCAGATGACGTATTTTGCTGAAAATATACATAACACATTACGTTGTAACCATCTTCCAACGCTGGAAAGCTAGGTGGTGAGAGGAAGGAAAAAAACAAGGAGCCCATCCCTGCCCGCTGTTGAGTCATTCCGAATTTAGAGATGACACCTACACCCAACCATATGAAGCACATCTACACTGATTCGACACCGAACTGCAATGACGTGCACAATGATGCAGTATCTAATCAATGTGTTATAAACCATTGAGTCAACTTCAGAACTGTTAACCACTTTGAAACTGATCCAATGTAGAACTCTGACAAAGAATCAACGTCATTGTTATATCTACATCGCATGCTGTTTCCTCCCTCTAGTTCGGAAAAACGTAGCATTATCCCTTTGCAATGCATACAAAGAAAGGGCCCGAAAGTGTTTACCCTGGCTTAAAAATGAGGCGCTCTCATTCGCGACAGATAAAAGATCAGTTGTTTTGGCACGTTAAAACTGCAATGTGGGTTTAGTTCCGGTATGGTCCGCAGTTTCAACCTGCATGAAGTTAAAGGAAACCAATAATGGGCCTTCATCGTTACCTATGTTCATCTTTATCTGTTTACCGAGCCCATCCAGTGTGCATAGGTTTTCGGAACTTGGCGACATATACAGTCGAACATTAAAAGAACGGCACAACATTTTAGCATAAAAAGAAATGAGACAGCTATGATGAAGAATGATCATCGCAGATCTGCATAAAATCAATAATGATTCAACGTGTAAGGACAACGTTGCGCTTCAGCAGTCGTTCAAACGAAAACAAAGGTCTGTTTAATAATACGGGCTACTGCGGACAAAACCTCGCAAGAACCAGACGGTGCAGCCCCCTGGTGTTTTTCTCAAGCTGCCCCAGAGCAACTGCTCTAGGCGCTCTGACAATTTGAATAGTTAAGTGTTGATCTTTTTACATGTTTTCTGGAAATTTGGGGCTAATGCATTCACTGGCATTGCTGAAGCATGCTGCACCATGCGAATGTTGACAGACATGTTGCGAAGCACGCTTGTGATATTACTGCATGTACGTTTTCACATAATGATTATGTGCATAAACGAGCTCAAAGTAATTATCATGACCTAACTTTCATTTTCATACAGAAAGCAGCTATCAATAGAGGCGTCAGCACCCTGAAAAGAACGGGGTGAAATTATTTTTCGGACGCAGTTACCACCCTCCTTCATCACGCTATGAACGGCAGAGCACAGTTTAGGGGCACCAGCTAGGGTTCCCTTGGATCCAACCAAACACGTCACTATAAATATGTCAAAAAGCATATGCTTCACTTAAAGACACAGAACAATTCACTCCACCCCTTGTAATCACTCTGTATGGAAGTAAGTTTCATGCCTGGTCTACTGCAACGCCCTGGATCCGCCCCTGCTGCCATTACGGCGTCTTTCCGTGAAGAGATGAGCAAAAACGAGGACTCAAACATTACAGTTATCGTATCCGTCCTTCATGTGCGTAGGTTGATTTGCTACTCGTCCAAAAGTCACGTCTTCTTTGCCGCTTTTTGTTCCCCTGGATTCGCCAATGTCATCATAAAAATTAGCAGATATGTCATACGGCATGAAAGCGACAGGTATATTGCACAAACTGATTACATGATTGACATCCTTATAACGTCGAATAAAGCGCATTGAGAACGTAGCCTCGAAAGAGACGAAAAACGATCAAACATACCTTCCAAAAACCCCTTCTGGCTTTGCCCCTGATAAAGTTACAAATTCTGCTTTTACAGCTTATGCGAAAAAGAATGGAAAAGTCACCATGCTTCATGTTTTTATCCGAAACTGTGAAAACGTGACAAGCAAAACATCTTGCTAGGGCCCATAATGCCTCCATCCGTCAATGGGAAAGTGGTTCCAAAAATGGCTGAGAAGCCGACGTTACGTGCGGTTTTACGGGACACCGAACCAAATGCACTTTCTCATAGCTGCAGTATCTGGACAGCAGCAGCATTTATCAGGAAATTATAGTTCTTCCCGAAAAGGCCCCACTCGTCAAAATGACGAATCTATTTTGTGTCTGGTGACATTCAATCAACAGCAGAAACGGCAGAGGTTTGGTCTGTTGTGAATACTTGATATTTCATTGTTGCACTTTGTCCATCACTCTACAAACCGACCTAGAAATTGGTGACGACGTTTTGTTTTTATTTCATTGGAATTTTCTCACATTCTGGTGTGTGCATCAGTCATCATAACTCTTGCACTGGATTTGCCCTCGATATCATTGTCTATTTCGCAGCAAGTGTTCCAGTGACACCAGAATATGTGTTCTCCAGCCTGTGTACTTTTTCGCGCTCCTTGGTGCCACTGGGAAGGCAGTAGCAGTTCCACAACGCCCATAAAGAACGCAGACACTTACGCCCATTTCTCATTTGCGTAGTCTAAATACAACTGAGCTGGACTGGATGTATTTACCTGAGTAGTTTTCCACTTGCAAGCAACGACGCAAATAAGAAAGGGATCTGAAGTTCCGGCGGCACACCCAGGCGCCAAGAAAACTCGTCACCATGGCCGGACAAAGGATCCACCAGAGAGCCCTCCGTCTGCTACACTTAGCGCAACTCTGGGCTTCTGTCAAGCTCATCTACAGAGAGGAATGCTGAGACACCACTTACACTTTGTACAAAAAAACCTCTCAGCCTGGTGAAGATATGTTTCCCTCATCGCGACATTACACCAGTCATTCGCGGTCCTCGTTATCAGACACAAATCCATTCCCAAAACCATCGTCCTGTTGTGCATCTTTTAGCTCATGCTGTGTGAAGTCCTGTTCGTGGCTGGACTGCCGTGTGGAGCCCTGCTCGTAGCTGGGCTGTTGTGTAAAGTCCTGCTCGTGGCTGGTCAGCTCTGTAACGTCCTGCTCGTGGCTGATCTGCTCCATGAAGTCCTGCTCGTGCAGTGGCTGCTGCGTGAAGCCCTGCTCGTGGCTCGGCCGCCGTCGGGGGCCGGTACCGTTTCTGTGACCGGCTCGGTGCCAAATCACGTTGTGCACGCTCCGCAGGTGGACGCGCAGCACCTGTTTGGTGGAGAGCACGCGGCCGCACGCCGTGCACGTGGTCTCGCCGCGATGCAGGTCCATGTGGCTGCAGAGCGACTCGCGGTGACGGAACACCTTGCCGCAGACGGGGCAGGTGCGGCGCTGGAGCGGAGTCCGCGGTGTGGCCACGCCGCCGCCGGGCCCACCTGCAGCAGCCGGACACGACAGCCTTCAGCGCCATGTGGCAGGAGGCGTGAACGGGTTGCGAGGTTACGAGCATCTCTCTGATGAACACCGGCATCAGTAAGCATACAGTGACACAGTGACAGTTCAAAACCAGTGTCCATGATCAATGAAAATGGATGAATGCCACCAGCAGGTCATCAGACAGGTGCTCCATCTTTCCCGTGGCAGAACGAGAGACTGCAGTATTGAACTGACGGTGTGCTCAGCTGATCACCGTGACAGTCGGCGTTGCCTCTCGCACACTGTGCTAAAAAGCAGACACAGAAATGGCACCAGAAGCAGAGCGAGCCACACAAATTGCCTCCGGCAGCCGCGAGCGGGAAACTCGTCTGCCACTCCACTATTCAGGGTCGCGGACACACTGGAGAACGTGCGGTGTAAGCACCAGAACAAAACATTCGGCCGCAAAGCACGGCCGAGCAATGACTTGCTTTGGCGTGAGTGACAGCGTTTTGAACATCAGTATGTCGAAACTGCTCGTGATTTATCCATTTGAAATGTTGATTCACAAAGCAAAACGAACGGCCAGAAATGACAGTCAATGCCACCCGGTACTGGCTGCACTGCCATGAACAACCGACGAAAGGTGAAAAAATAGCCGCGAAAACAGTCATCCGACCCTGTAATTCATCCTCGATTCTTCATACAGGTCTACCACTACAAATTCAGTAATCGCCAAGGAGTCGTTTAAGTGCTGTTGAGCACTAACGTTACCATAGTCTGGTCTTCAGGAAATTTGTTTCAGACCTGACACAATCCCACCAAAACTTCTGTCAACGCTCGTTACGCAGAAGTGCCCGATTTTTTTGCTGTTCGGACTATATGCCTACAGGGGCAGATCCAGCGGCTCCGTTTAGGGGGAGGCAAACCAGAGTTTAGAGTTTCCTTGGGTCTAGATGGTACGTCAGAGGCATTGACGTGGGGGGGGAGGGGGAGACTGGCCGTAGATTGGATTCGGAGTTCCAGCAACTCCAAACTCTGGCTCAGTACAAATACCCATGTCTTTTGGAGGGGGGAGGGGCAAATGACCATCTGGCCCTCCTAATCGCGGTTAGGGGGCGATGGCCGTGATGCCCTCCCCCTTGTCCCGTCAGTGTATGCTTAGCGTCTAAGTGGTGGGCAAAGTACCAGCATGCCAGGAACAAAAAACAAGCAAGATGCCATGGAATGCAAGGACACAGTAGCGCGGAGACAATAGTAGCAGCGCGGCCAGGATTTTGAAAAGCGTCAAAAAGCTGAAATGGATATCTGTAAAGTCGTAAACAAACTGGCCAACACAGACTGATTAATAGTCAAACAACGCCATCAAACATCAGTGCCGCGGGATTAAAGGATCCTCTGACTCTCATCCTGGCAAAGTTATCATCTGGGGATAAAAATCGTGATAGTATCGCCCTTTCCCATTTCCCGTCATCCCATCTAATGGCACACAGTCAGCCAATCCGCCAGTCTGAAACGCATCCACCGGCAGGTCAAGGCATTTGATTACGGCTGGCCCGTTCAGTCCCTCGCAGCGCCGAGAAGCACTGAAACAAGCGTTACAGAGCCGTGCCGTCTGTGGACCGGACGGACCACAGGCGCTCGCGACCGAGCGGCCGACGCCGGCCCGACCTCTCGCAGGCCCCGGCCGCCCCGGCCTTCGCCTACGACAGGTCCGGGCCGGTGATGCTCGAGATGCAGCTGCGGAATTCGGCGAGACGCGAGAAGCTGGCCGGGTAGCCGCGCTCGCAGCCGGCGGCGGCACCGTAGCTGACGAGGCCGATCTCCCGGTAGGAGCCGTCCACCTGGCGCCGCTGCAGCGGCCGGCCCGAGTCGCCGCAGCAGGGGCCCTTGCTTCGGCAGGTCCTTGCCAGGCCTACGTGCTCGGCGGTTGCCAGACGCACGTGCTACTGGTGATGACCGGCACGGTCACGTCCTGGAGGAAGGAGCTGATGCCGCTGGCCGAGTCCAAAGGCACGCCCCGGCCGGACACTTGGCCGATCTCGTCGGCGAAGTTCTGGCCGACGTGAAGCAACCGTCGCGGCTGGGAGACGGGCTTAATGGTTGATTGGTTTGATTGGCATTTATTTTATTTTTTTAATTTAGCTTGATTGGCCGCTGAACTTGATGGCGCAGGGCGATTTTCTAAACTAGAATTGGCATTTGCTCTGCAACGTGACCAACGCTTGGAGTTTATGGTTCATTCTTTTTTAATGGGAGATTTTTTTCCAACAATCACCTAAGATCAGGCAACCAGGAGTGCTCAGCGACGAGCAGAACCCTTACGTTACCAAAGAACATAAGAAGCAAGTCGCTGCCCTCCCTGCCAAGAAACGGAAACGAACGTAAACAAGGCGCATATGGCATAAGCATCAGCATCATAAAAGCGCATCATCATAAGCATCTCGCATAAGCGAGAGGCATTTCTACATGCTTAACGTTTGTCTCTGTACCTGACGAGTAAGTAGATGGTCAAACCGTCGCGAAATGATTCAATTTACATTGTGACTTCTGCAAGGGTACGGGATATCCTAGATAATGGGCAAAGCGCGGGTAGCTAAGTTTCATGTCGGCGGGTGAATTTAAATGGCAATTTTTAGGACTTGCGGGCATATTTGCTGTACCATTTGCTTTATATTTACTTACCCAGTTGGGTCCCTGAGTACCAACGCGAGTGTAAAACCTGATTTTTATATTTCTTAACAATAACTGGCGCATGAAGTGTCCCAACTTTCCAAAGTTTCTGCGTGTCCGCTCGAAATAAAGGAGCTGCATTGTGCGAACGTTTTGTTGGCAAAGCGGCATCGGTGCACCAAAGGGAGGGGGAGGAGCAGGAGGCAAGGTGAACTAGACTTCGAACTGTCTGTGTGATGGTTTAACTAATGGCGACCTCACTTCTTCCAGTCTTTCTCGCAAGTCAACCCAAGAGAAAATCTTCTAAGTCCGACTTCTTCCCACTTCATCATTCACCAAAAACCCACACCGGCAACCACACTATGCGGAAAAACGAATGGAAGCATCGCCTTGAATCTTTCAGTCCCTTTTTAAATTTATTTTGCACATGATGGCCGCAATTTTGAATGTTAGGTCACATCTTAATGAAGTCACAAAGACTGCCACGTTTAGCGATTCGACGTTCAGTTTTACTTTGCCGCTTCATCGTCAGTGTCTTTACACTCCATAGTGACTGGTTTGCAATGCATACCACCATGTTCGCAGAGTTCAACTTGGGGCACCTCTGGCCTCGTCCTTGGCCATCCTTGGTCAAATCTGTATTTTGCACTTCCCGGGTCCAGTGAAAGTGCATTTTACAGAAGGAAATGAATGGACTGATTTTTGCTTCCGGCCAGATACATTAACAATTTTTCTTGCGACGTATTGCACACGTAACTAATACAGTAGGTTCTTGCAACAGTGCCACATTTTTCTTGCAGTTTGACCTTCGGCAGTTCAATGCCGACTTCAGCTTAGTGGGTAGACTGGTGGCGTCCGTCTAATGTTCCGAATGACCTGTTATTAGGTCACGTCTTAATGACTTCGTAAACACGACCACGTTTTCGATAAAACGTTCAGTTTTACTTCACCTTCATGTTGTCAGTGCTTTTATAATGTACGGACACTGTGGCTCGCATTGCGTATTAGCAATGACCTTACAGTTCAATATGGAGCTCTTCTGAATTCATGCTAGGTCATTTTAGGTCAAATATGTTTTTTTCTTTTCCAGGGCCCAGTGACAATACATTTTGGAAAAGGAACCGGATAAACTGGTTTTCGGATACGGCACGACAGGGTATCGATTTTTTGTAACAAGCGGCACGCACAACTTATGCGACAGTTTCTTGCAATACTGCGATATTTTTTCGTAGTCTGACGTTTGGTTGTTCTATGCAAATTTCAGCTTAGCGAGTAAACGGGTGGAGTTTGTTTCACGTTGTCAGTATGGTATAAAAACATATCCGCCTTTGCAATGTTGCGTAACATTCCGTGGGAATGTGCAATATGGCACATACTGACTTGTAGGGTTATCCAAGGATGCCAGATGGAGGTCGCTGGCTCTTTGAAAGTGTCTTTTTTAGAATCCCTCGCATCATATGGGTCAGAAAACATCCATTGCATGGCACGGAATGATAGAGGTCAAATTTGGCCCAGACTGTGATCTTGACGTTTTATGACCAGGCGGCACTTAGAATGAGATAAGGCTACTTGGAAACATCTTGCCACGCAAACTTCAGTCGTGGTCTGCTCTTCATTGCGATTAGGTGACTCTGAAGAAAATGGCCACTATTCGTGTTTCACTTGACCTGTGACGTCATCAGTGACCCAAGAAGTAAAAAGCGTATATGTGATAGGACTGGAAGGTTCGGAGCTAACGATCAGCGTTTGAATCAGCCGAATGTACTTTTCGTACTGAATACATTCGGTTTTCGTTCGTGCAAACCATGTATTCAATCCATGTCGTCGGCTAGCATTCCAAACAACGTAATAATGATAGCAATAACCAGCTATCTTGTAATCTGTGCAAATAACAGCATTCATTGCGGCGTTGCTAACATAATCCGCCGAAACTTCCACAACTTTCTCTTAATGGCTGTGCCGATAGTACGAGAAATGCGGGAAAACTGAACAAAAAATCTGCGAAAACTCGGAAATATACAACTAAATTAAACAGACAAAGCATGGCATAAAATAAGTATGAACTTCCTCCTTCCATGCATTACGTCCATTTTAAATGTTTTCGCACGCAGTGCCGTCAATAAAACATGCCAAAAATGCCATTCAATGAAGATGACATTGGAAAACCGTAGCCTGTTTCCGCAAAAGGCTTGACATGGGATTTACATCGTCCAGGCAGGGTGCGCATCGTCACCACCACCGACCGACAACCCCGAGATCGAACGGGCAGCGCCTTCTCTCCGGACCGCGATCGTGCCACTCGGGGCCCGCCCCGCATCAGCCAGCCGTGCCTCACTCGGCCTCGCATCAGCCAGCCGCGCTTCACTCGGTCCCGCATCAGCCAGCCGTGCCTCACTCGGCGCAGGGGCTCGCCCCGCAGCAGCCAGCCGTGCATCACTCGGCCCAGCATCCGGCAGCCGTGCCTCACTCGGCGCAGGGGACCACCCCACATCCGGCAGCCGCCTCACTCGGCGCAGGGGACCGCCCCGCATCCGGCAGCCGTGCCTCGCTCGGCGCACACCTTCGTCCCTATCGCGGTTAGTCCCGCCAGCGTCTCGGCATCGCTGCCTGACGCACACTGGCTCCGGGCCTGCAGCGCCGACCAGCTTCCTCCGGGTCGGTCCACCGCCGGGCCCACTCCGCCCGGCCTCTGCCGCCGCCGGACCGGTCACGACTGGCCGTGCACGGCCGTCAGCAGCTGCTTGGCCTCGGGCATGGTCATGCCGTGCTTGTTGGCCATGTGGACGCGCAAGTAGTGCACCCGGTTGTAGGTGGTGTGGCACAGCGGGCAGATGGTGCGACCCTGGTGCACCTTCAGGTGGTGCTGCAGCGAGCCTTCGTTCTTGAAGCGGGCGCCGCACGTGGCGCAGCTGTGGCCCGACTCTGCCGACAAAAGGAGGCAGTCGATACAGCTCACCGCCGGATTCAGGCGGATCCGTCGCCTGGCCGGAGTCACATCGGAGAACGTGATCACTGGACAGTCTCTTCCCTATTTCAGGCCCCCTGACGCCTGGTCAGAGTCACATCGGAGAACGTGATCACTGGACAGTTTCTTCCCTATTTCAGGCCGCCTGACGCCTGGTCAGTCACATCGGAGAACGTGATCACTGGACAGTCTCTTCCCTATTTCAAGCCGCCCGACGCCTGGTCAGAGTGCCCCGTCACACCGGGGAAAGTGATCAATGGACAGTCTCTTCCCTGACTCAGGCCGCCCTGCTCCTGGCCCCGTCTCATCGGGAGACCGTGGTGACCCCAGGACAAGCTCTTTCCTGAGTCTGGCCGCCCTGCCACTGACATCCGTCACACCGGAGACAGTAGAGCACATTGGAATAGCCGCTCCCTGAACCCCAATGATATACGCATCATCCCCTAAACATCGATTTGGTAGTCTGTCCTTAGCTCACCGCCATCGGTTGATACCAAGTTTTCTGTGATAATTTATTCCATCAGAGTTTGACTCCTTCCAGGTAACTAGCTTACTTGTCCGTAAATCTTGTAGTCCGTGTGAAGATGTATTTTAACAGCCTCACCATCCACAGCACGAGCCTCGCATTTTCTTCCACGGTACACCAGCTCAAAGGGTGTCAGGTGTAATTATTGTTGTACGGTAACATTTAGCATCACGGTGAAAAGGGCCAAAAGTTTTGGTCAAAGTTAATGGAGCTGGCATTACGAGTCCGAGTCTCCGCTTATCTCAGCTGACCTTCCATTCCACGAGTCATTTCCCTACTGGCGAAGTCGGATGCTTTTGAGTCGTTGACGGCAAGTGCGCCAACGAAACAAGTCCACTTCGCGCTCGTGTTGGTGCCTTTGCACTGTTAATTTTTGTTTTGGCGAGGGGCAGGGAGAGGGAAGAAGTCCACGACATAAGCAAACTTGAGCTGGGCGAAGAACTACACCCAGCATAATGCGGAACAGAAAGTTTTACGCCATTTTCGATAGTGACGTTAGAGAAAAGTAGCACCACACTGCACTGGACATTCCTGACTCGGAATTTTCTTGTCGACGAAAACGCCACAAATACCTATAAGATGGCGTTCCTGCCAAAAGATGAACGTGCCACTTCTCAAGGTCCCGCCGAAAACTGGGTGAACATGAACCTGTGATTTGTGAACGCATTAATCTGTTCAGGAAATGTGCCATTTTGTCCATTCTGCCCCTTGTCCACTAAAGCTTCAGGATGGACAATATGTTAAAAAAATAATAAAGAAAATGTGAGAAAAGATTATTGTATGTTATCCGACGTTAATTCTGGGGATTTTGTAACATCCCGCAAATTCGGAAAAGGCATATTAATGATGAACAAAAGATTTTTCCTGTCAGAGCAGTGCAGATATGATCTAACTGTTCTCACCAGATTCTCTGTGTTTCGACATGCTTCTATCTTCTTGTCCGATGCAACAAATATTCCGCATCAGACAAAAATATTTCCACGCGAAAAAATGACGAATCTTTATTTACGGGGATCAAATGTCTCGACTTGAGCAACAAACTTTCCTGTCATGCATCGTTCCCCACAGCGGTATTAACCAACGCCTGAAACAAGGCGAGAACATGTTCACTGATGACCGACGGGATAACTGAAACAACGCGAGGACAAACCTACTGATGACCAAAACGACAACGATGGTGGCGACCCCAGCGGAATGGTACACATATCCGACAGAAAAACAGGCCGGGCGTAAATTAGCAGCGACCATCACTCGGACAGGTGTGATGTCTTCGTGTGATACCGCAACATCCACTTGGACGAGAAAACCTTCAGACAAATGGTACAGGTGGTCTCCCCCAGGTGGACCTTGCTGTGCTTGGCCAGCGAGCTGCGCGAGCTGTACCGTTTTCCGCACGTCCCGCAGACAAGCGACGTGTTGCCGCTGTCCTCGGCGGGGATGCCTGCAACGGGCACCGTCCACAACTAAGAACGCTTACGAGCAGGAGGCTCGCACGTACTTGTAGGACATAACGGACCAGAATGCAGGGAGCAGAAACACATGATAGAGTTAGGGCGAGTTTTTGTTGGCTGTCTCGCATTTCCGAACAGTTTCAATCCTGGAGCATCTACAGCCCGGCTACACCCGAAACTGAAGATGCGCAGTATTACCAACTACGAGATCCCAAAAAGCCATACCGGCATAACGAAAGTTCTCCCGCGTTTGTAATTATGATGAAAGATAGGAAAGACTTTTCTTTACCTAGTTCGCCGTCCATTTTCAATAGAAAAGAAATTGACCAATTGATATTCCTGCTTCAAAGAAATCTGCATTGTGATCCCGTTCGTTCAGTTGTGAAGACGCAAGATAACATAAATGCGAAAGGACCAAACGCTTCTTTTCCAGACGAATACGGATGGAAAAATGTTCCAGCCTCAGCTGCACCCTACCGACGACACACCATGCACAACTATGCCACCTAGCATTTGAACTGGGGTCTGTATCTGGCTCAGGAAAGAAAAAAACTGCTTTATGTCCCACCTGATCTTCGTCGAGGTGAAGCCGGATAAGCTTTTGGCGAGGTGGCAATGGTTGTTTCGAAGAAAGCAACTGAAATGTATGAAAAGATTGGTGAAACGCCACGGTAAATTTGGGAAATTGTGAGTGTAATTCAGAACTACCCAGATTCTACATGAATGGAGTTCTCAATTCGTATCTTCCCAAATTATAATACGGCCCAGTTATAATATGGCTCAGCTGTAGTCCAGGAAAATAGCTGGTTTGATTTCGGCATTGTGTGTATTTGCTAGACAATCTAACATGATATCCCGGACTCTTGTTGAACTCAAAATGACGAATATACACAGCCAGTACCGAACGTCGGAATTATGGGCTTTTCGCTCCCATAAAGTCCAACTCACTCCCGGTCATCATGTTGACAACTGTAATTCTTCAACTTGTATTTCAGTGCGCCGAACTGAGCTGCGCTTGGTCTCAGAATTACTTTACTTGGTTGGTCGCACACTCTATGTTTGGGGAAAAGTCGGAGATCCCGTAGGAAGCACATACCGTGGTGACTGATTATTAAGGCTTAAAGGCGCGTCAACTACTTAGTTATTAGCGCACATAACGTGGTGAGACGCAGAGTACGAAACGGACTGGATCGATTCGGCGAATCTTACAATCCCATGAAATCCGTCAGATTGAATCCGGATTGGACTGAGAATCTGTTCAAAACACGGACTTGGAAGGGAATTGGATCTGAAGTTTGATGGACGTAAATAAATGAATACATTGATAATGAATAAATTGAAATAAATAAAACGGAAAATATCTTGTAAAATAAGCTGGAAAATGGAAAAAATAGGGGAAATAAAAAACCCAGGTAACTCACAAAAAAGTCCAAAAACTAACTTAACGCATGTCAAGGCTTAGCCTGACATTAAGCATTCCACAACAAAGTTCATCTTGACTGCTACCAGAACTTCTACGACAACAAACCAGAACAACCACCTACAAAATAATCCAGCTACATGAACAAAATTGTCCACTTTCAGCTGATCAGGTACGTGGAATCAATGAGTCAACAACGGTAAAATTTGGCACTGGATCAGGTGTGAAGGCCAAACACAAACAACACCATGGCCAATAAGCAAACGATAAGGACCTAAATTTGCCTTTACGGGAAACAACACACCACATGGGTTGCCAAGTTTTTAAATACCAGAAATCTTGCCTGTATCCACAAGGGCATATGTCACTTAGTCCAAGCTGGGCACCCCCAAGGTGAAGGTTTCAGTCCAGTTGGATTCAGGCCACATCAGACGCGTGATTTTGAGATGGGTTTGAATAAAACTGAATCATGCAGATAGGTAGGGGAAAGTCGGGCATGATCGGACAACAGTGAATATCGGACAGCGGGCTACCGGAAAAACCTGCCACCTGGCAAAAAACAAATACCGTTTTACATCATGACATCGATGTCCATTTCCCTGCTAGTCAGCGCTGGGGAGGAGCACGTGTTACGTGCAGGAGAACCGTTTATTGCATGCATATTTCGTCCGTTTCTGCATACAATTCATTCACGATCATGTGTGCACGGCGTAAAAGTTTTTACATGCCATTTTGGGCTATTAATCGAATCAGTACATAATTTGCTATCAAATCAGACATGATTCGACCGGTTTGCTGCTGACGTTCGGCGCTCAGGCAGCACACCGCGACGAACTGCCATCACGGTTGGACCCGACTCCTGTTACACGAGCCTCGATACGGGTCAATTTGACTCCCCCCCAGGTTTTCCAGAATAGGTCCCAAACGGTGCTGCGCCGCCAAGCTAAATTTGGCATAGGTACATAAAGCGGAATAATGGATATTTTGGTGTTTAAAAATATCAAAGCCTTTCAAGACCACCGAGTAAGAGCGAGTCAAGAACAGGTTATAGTTTGCAGAACTGGTCATTTTTAGGACAAAATTCGAACTGCTGCCACGAACATAGGTTTAAAGACAGACTTTTTCGAACTCTTTCAGGATGCACAGACCACTAACTCAAAAGATAAAAATAGTTTGGTTGATCTGATGTCAGGTCGAGAGGTCAGCCGAGGTCAAACATAGAACATAGAACACAGAAGTTCTGTTCAAATCGCCTCAGTCCCCCCCAAAAGGGAGATATGTAAAAGACCACTTCATCTTTTATCGGTGTACCAAGTTTCAGATCGATACCAGACCAGATTACGGAGAGACGACCAAAAATGTATTCACCTGGAACCGTTCTCTATAGAGGCCAAACAATCAAACGTCACCATTTTTTTGTTCGGTGCCTAATTCAAGGCTACAATGGTGCGAAACGATACCACGAACGACTGAACACATATTTCGATGGTTTTTATGTCTTCTAGGTCATTTCAGGCAATGACAAGAGATGAACTTCGCTGACCTTGGTACACCCTTTTCTGCAACAACTTGCTTTCTGGTGTTTTTTTTCTGACGCTGATTTCGAATTCAGCGCCCAAAATTGCCTGAGTGTGGTATACGTTGGGATAAACAGGTGTCAAAAAAGATCACATGGGTTTTGCCTTCGGTCTAGCATTCCGTGCCTGTGTACCTTCCTGACGAACCATGAGGACGCAATCGAGTTTTTACTTGTCAGTGCTAAATACTCAAGGGGTAGCACTGTAGCGGATGACGGTCGTTGGCTCTGTGGAGCATATTTTCGCGATTTTCGCTTTTTCGAGATCACCTGGTCAACAACCTACGTTGACCTAAGATGACCTTGGATGGCCCTGGTGGCACAAATTTGATACGTGAGGTATTTTGGGCGCCAAAGTTGAGTTTAGCGCCAGAATTCACCCCCGGATACTACAAAACAAGACATCTGACACTGTGACACTTCGTCAAATTATAGTTGTATGGCTGAAGTTCTGGTGAAGCGTTAATTTAAGCAGAAGTACTGATCCAAGCATCTCAAATTACACGCTGTTTATGATGGCTCTGAGAGGCCTACAAAAAATGGCTCGAACATTTTGGCGTTGCAACGAATGGTTTTCGCGGTACAAGCGAACGTCTGGCGAGCCGCAACAAATTTGACCCTCTTTGACCTTATTTGACCTTGAAGGTCGCATTCTACAGAAAAATGAAACTTGTACACGTGAGTCCATTTTGGGTTGCATTTATGCTGCAAATTTTGTGGATTTCTGTAAGTTTTCGAGATCTTAGGGGGACCAAAGTAAATCCCACCAAGCGCGTTATATTTGACATGCCACCCGTGCGCGTGTTAACGGATGGAACTTACCTCCAAGATGGAGACCTGCTGGGATTACCCAGAATTCCAGTGAGGTTTTGTGTCTAGTGGCCATTCTTTTTCTGCATGCGATCGACGTGATTGCCAAAATTTCACAACGTCACCAAACGAATTGGTAAAAGCCATGCTTGGAGCTGCGGCCTCCACAGTTATCCTCATACGATACAGAGCCAACATAAGCTCGTCATTCTCCACGACCTGCTTAGCCACCTTCAGAACTCGATACTCTGCCGCAATCTCACAAACTGACAGTTATGATCTGCTGGCAAAAGCATGACGATGCATTTAGTGCTCTTCACGACATCCAATCTCATGTTTCGGTAACAATACCGAACACTTCAATAGCAGCGGAGAATTTTGCATCGGAGAGACACATGCCTCCACATCAGCAGGAGCAGCAGCATTTTATCAAAATGATGGTACCAAGATATCACAGGTATCAATCGTGTTAAGGTACCAAGATATCAAGACAGTATCAAGATACCAAAACTCGTTCGGCACGTTTCATCATCAACCGATCAGCCTGAGTCGGACCTTCGGAACAAACGCGTCAATATTGCTGGGAGGGTGTTTTTTCCATCTTGTCAAAAATTTCTTAGGCAAACAGTTTGCTGTAAATACTAGACACAAATCACTGCATTTCAGCGACGGCTGGGTGCCAAAACCAAAATTTTATGCGTTAATCAATCGTGCATCTTCCCGCAATCGGAGGATCCCAAGTCCAAGAAGTTGCACTCCCACATGGGAAGCATCTTGCCACTGATGTCCTAAATCCTGTTTGTCCCTGACAGCGTTTGTGACTGCAGCACACCACAAAATTTGACACCTCTGGCATCAACGGTTGCCAGGCAACGGCCTGAATGGCAAGTGATACACATCAGCATGTACGTTCCGCACACACCAGGTTGAATGTATTGGCTTGCAAAACAGCCACATATATCGACTGTCGCGTAACACACAGGCTCCTGCCCGCCAGTTTTCAGCATCCCAACGGTAGTTGTTTTGTAGCAATGAAGTAGGTCTGTTAATCTTGGGCACCTTGCGCTTCGCATGCAAGCCGCAGCCCCCCCCCCCTTTTGGTCTTAATACATCGAAATTGGTCGTTCAGCTGTCCTTCCGCCTCTCCAAACCATCACCGCACCAAACTGCGCCGTCTGAGTCCCAGAAATTGGCTCGTAAGAACAAGACGGGTGCAAGAGGCGCACGAGCGCTGCACGTGACCCACTGCACCCTGCCCATCATATGGCGTACCGCTGGATAGCCCTAGTTCTAGTCCACCAATTAAATTTCAGCCGTTTTGATCACTGTTTCCGGCACTTGTAGGTCCCCGAGTCCAAATCGAAACACGTGCCTGCGGGTCGCCGAGGAATCACAGGCACTCTTTCGCAAATGACACCACATCACGAAGCCTATCTTTTCATCAGTCACCGGTAATCCTTCGACCCTAAGACACATTTTTCACATTTTCACAAGCCTTTCCTTGGAATAAATCATCAGTGAATTCGACACTCTTTAACCCACTGCTTGCTTGCTTGCTTACTTGCTGCGGAGAGAAGAATGAAGAGGAATCAGATGCCACCATTTTTCTCTGCAGCTAAAATTACACGGCGCAGCGTGGTCCAGTTTTCAGCACGCTCAGGTACATCAGTTCTGCGCATTTTGTTCAAAACGTTACTGCCAGGATCGCCCGAGTTCATGTCAAAATGACGTCATAAAAACGGTCATGTTTCGCGGTTTTGTCGCTTTCGCAGTTTGCACGGTATGCAATGATATACTGTTCGTGCAAGGTGATCGATAGTGCGCAGTATGTGTTATGTCATGGGACATCAATGTAGACCACCCATGACCTCACTCAAGGTTATTATAGGCCAAAACTGTGCAACTGCATCTTTCAAATATATGGGGGACTTATGTCGTAAAACCAGTTGTGGTAGCCCTTTTAATACTTCCTGGTGCAAACACAAGTATTTCCTGATATTCCATGTAGCTTAACGGCGTGTGCAAACTTTCACGTGCCACGTAAGGCGCAATTAAAATAACATGAATGATCTCATACGTCGGCCTGAGTCATCACTTTTCTCCGATATACGCATACTGACATCCCACATAAACCTTTTCACGTATTTCGGCTTCAGGGTATTTGCAATGTCCAGTTTACAAGCCAAAACGGCACGCCCAAATCGGTCAAACGTAGAGCTTTGAGGTGATCTGCAACTTCAGATACCGCCTTAAGATATTAGTCTGTGTCCATAAATGCGACGCATTCAGGGTCACGTCAACCAGGGCAATCGATTGCCGCTGAATCAGCCGAGTCAGGCTATTGGTTACGGAGTTATTTAGATGGGGTCTAACGCTTCCTCTCTGTGTACGGACCCCCCTCTCGTTATTGCCAGGTGGCGAAATACCCCAGCGACCGCCCCGTAAAATACTTTTTCAATTTCCCACGCATGGATGGCTCCAACCAACATGTTTTCGGGGCCTTGCCTCGTTGACGTAGGTACGTCAAAACAGCCTTCCGTGAATTAGGTTTCGGCAAAGCCAGAAAGGTTGCTCCGTGGACGTCCGGAAAATACGTACATGTGTCATACACCGCTTTATTGGCATCACTAACCATTTAATCATTATCACTGGTCCTGTTATATATGAAGTAAGAACTTCATTTCACAATGTACTAAACGTGGTCATTCGCCTCCATTTCATATCTTTCACTTATCACAGCAATGCTTATTCCCAAAAATATTTCCTAGTCTAAGCCACAGCGCGACGTTTTAAAGTGATACTGCAACCGCCATTTCGACGAGAAAACTTTTTGGCACACATGGCAGGTGGTTTCGCCTGAGTGGACTTTCCTGTGCTTTCCCAGCGAGTTGCGCGTGTAGTACTCTTTCCCACAAGTCTCGCAAACGTACTGGAACCTGCTATCGTCCTCACTGGTTCGTGACAGGCCTGCAACATGCATATGTCGCTGATGAAATGAACCCCGCCAAACCATGGCGACGCATACATTACATTACGGACCTGGGCCGCCACTGGTTGAACTGTTAGTGCATAACGGTGCATGCTTTCCATGCGCCAATATTCGGAGCTCAATAAACGGGTTTGCAAATCAGAATATTTCTGTATTTCTGTAAGAACCACACAGCTCGGCAAACAAAAAACGCCGACCATTACGACTTCTGGAGCCCAAACTTGTAAGGTGGGGAAATATAAGAAAACGCCGCGACCCACAGGCGCTACAGAACGCAGCCCGGATCCACGACTGTTTACGTGAAGCGTCATCCGATGTGATGACGATTTTTGATGACGATTCAGATTCAGATGACGACTCATCTGAATTTCCCTTCAGCATGTCGTTATTCACACGCAACGACGCAGGTGACTCGAAAGAATTCACAATCAGCGCATTCAGACACACGCAAATCTTTCGGCTGAACCGTTCTACCATGACTCTCCCACCATGGGCGTATTCATCGGCATAAAAATAGTTTTAATGAAAAACACGCATATCTGTAACTTTCTTCATGTCCTGCAACAAGACGTGACTCTATAATTCCAACCGATAGCCTAACGGGCTCCGGCACGATATCTTCACCCACTTGGCTACTGACCACACTGTCGACGCGACCCTGAAATGTCTATGTGTGTATAACAGAAATAATAATTAATAATAATATACAATATATGTGATATATAACATACATATATATATAAAGCCAAAGTCATGCCCTTGTTGGGCCTACACCTACGCCGATCAGGCCGCCAATCAGGCCAGTCGCTTCTGTGGCGAACCGGCCGCTACTGTGTAATATGATGTGTTCGGAGATCTAAAAAACTCTACTCGCACATTTCAATCCATCAAGTTTTCGTCAAACAAACAAGATTTTGAAATTCTTTTTGTTTGAAAATTGAAAATTCACAAGAGATTGGTGTAAAAGTCCCAACGGGACTGAAAAATTGCAATCGCATCGATAACGTGTTTTTCACTTACACAATCGGTTTAGATGTTTAGTTTCTTCATTCGAATTCGGGTATATTCCGCCCCGGTGCGCGAATCCTGTATTCAACATCTCAATTACAATTAATTTTTGAAACATGGGAAGTCGTTTAGTTTCTATCCGATTCTGATCGAGCTTTTTTTGAACATTAGCGCTTCCGCTGAAATCGTCACATGCAATGTTTCACCACCATGAAACCGTAATAACAGAAACCATTCCGAAAATTTAGAGAACAAGGGGAATAAACTGCATTGTATGTCATCGACTAGTGTAAGCATTTTAAACGTAGGATATCCTGGTCCATAGCGGGAAGGATGGCATGGAATGGATGAAATGGACGGCAGAATAGGTAAATAAATGAATAGTCAATATTTCCTTGATCATTTCCGGCACTCGCCATAACATCATGACATCTTTTCTACATCTTTTCCTGTTTCTGTAGGTCCCAATTTTTCCTCCGTGACTGTACTCCTGTCTGAAAACCTGACATGACCTGACCTGACATGATCTGATGACCTGGTCCGAAGCCAACTGCAGGGTCAAAATAAGGCCGTCATCACAAAGGTAACGAAATATTCGCGGCCAGCCAATACCCAGCCCACATTCCCGATCAGAGCTCCGACATCAAAACGCACAGAAAAGCGAGGACCTGTGGACCAGGCAACGATTGCCTGCATTTGTACTGTTCTGACATCTGGGTACCGCTACTAATGAGCAGACTTGTGTTTGATTCCGATTAGGATCTGATCCAGACCAAGAATCGTATGCTTTTGAGGGTGAATGGCATAAGATCCGGATCAATTTTAGAAATGTAGCTGGGAATCACATTTCATTCGGATCAAATTTGAAAAATAGCCGTGATTCAAATGCTGATCCGGATCCAGGCGTGATGATCCTGATTTTGATCCGGATAACTACACCGTTAATGTGATTCAATCCAATGGAATTATATATGTAAATCAGGGTGCTTAAATAATAAGGTAATATGTTTATGACGATCTTCACGGCAGCAGGTATTATTATAAAAGTTATATTCTAATCTTAGGTACATTCTAATACAACGTTACATTCCTGCCTCTTATATCAAAGAAGTACCTAGAAAGTAGAGCTTTCATGATTCGATGCAATATTTCACACGTACATTTATGTACATGTGTAAGAGAAGTACGTAACCATCTTCAATACGTATGCATGTTAAAACGCAAACTTTGCCACTGTCCATCCGTTTACGCTGATATATAATTGATATTTTGAATGAAAAGCTCATCCGAATCAACGAAGAGCTCGTGAATCAATGTTTGATCCAGATCAATTTTGCAAAAGTTGGTATGCATCACATTTGGTTCGGACCGTTTTCAAAAAGCTTGCATGAATTACGCTTGATTCGGGTAAAATTGTAGAAAAAAAAGGCCGTGATCAAGTCACTGTGAGAAGGATCCCGATCCGGATCAACCAAAAGACGCCGAACACAAGTCTGCAGTAATGAGAGGGGACTAACTCCCTCTCCCCTCCAACTCGGGAATCAATGGGGTTTTCGAATGGCAATCGACAGCACAGAACCGTAAGATCTGAGCAGCCGGTCCGTAGGTTACGTTTCATGTTTTAAGAAAACGTTGCGGGTGCGTTCTCTGTCGCACATTTCATGTGGAATTCCGGGATTCCCCATAGACTACCGTTATTAACGGATTCCACTCGGAATCCCGCGTGGAATTCCGAGCGAAATCGGGAAATCCGCAGAGCGTCTGCCGCATATTCCTGTCAAATTGGCGGCGCCCAAAGCACATGAAGCTTGGGAGCATTTTCAGAGCAGTGTCTACGCAAGTAAATCTTTCAATCTGCTCAAAGAGGCATGCATGTACCATTCATACGCGTATTGCTTGTCAATGCAGAGATCGTCAGTAGTCAAAACTACTGTTCGCGGCCCAAAAACGTTAACACTTATATATCTTGCAGAAGCACCTCAGTTAATCAGAATGTAAATCCATCGAAAACTTTGCTCCCTACCAGCGACCCGGCAGCAGAATTCTAGCCTGGTTAGTGGCATCGGTTCGTTCGCATAGTCCTGCAGCGGCACTACGTGTTCAGACCAGGAGCGCTAAAAGCATGGCCAGCGGGGGCAAACGATATTTTCGAGTCGTTTTACGGCATGCATCGCCAACGGGTGAAGTGCAACTTCCCGGAGCTAGGAAGGCAGCTGGCTGCACCTCGGGCATCGAAACGCGACACATAAACATTCGTCAGGTATGATCACAGCCGGATTCTGCCGCGTGTCGCCGCCTGGCTCTGAGCCTCCACCGACGGCGGAAACCGATATCGGTGCCGCTGCGGGGGTTCCCTGCCGCCTTCCCTCCTTCCCCCCCCACCCCCCGCCAGGGTGATGTCAGACTCCTGGCAGCGCAGCACAAACGACACCCCTTCCGCCTGGACTGGCAACAGACAGATGTCACGGCGGGGAGAACCTCCCCCCTCCCTTCTCCCGAGCCGAAATCCCGACTGCCAGCAGAGAGCAGTACAGACCCTGGCTCGGACCGACCACAGGCCACCGAAGGAGAGGAAAGTCGGCCCGACGGCGTCAAACTGCCAGGCGGCGACCCGCGGCATTAGCGGCGGCGGCGGCGGTACGTACCTGCGCCCACTCCGTCCCCGGCCTCCGGCGGCACCGCCTGCGAGCCTGCCGACAGAGAGGGCGGCGCTCAGACGGCGGAGCACGGCTAACACGCGGCCGAGCGGCCCTGACCACCGTCCGGACACGGACCGCCACACAGTGCGGCCCCGAGCCGGCCTGGGGCGGGCACGGCACGGACAGCCGGTCTCAGCCGCCGGACTCAGAGGCTGCCGCCGCCAGGTGGCCGGACTGAGCCAGACACAGCACGGACAAACGGTCCCAGCTATCGGACTCAGAGGCTACCGCCGCCAGGTGGCCGGACCGAGCCAGACACAGCACGGACAAACGGTCCCAGCCGACGGACTCAGAGGCTACCGCCGCCAGGTGGCCAGACTGAGCCAGACACAGCACGGACAAATGGTGCCAGCCGACGGATTCAGAAGTTACCGCCGCCAGATGGCCGCACTAAGCCAAACACAACACGCACAAACGGTCTCAGCCACCGGACTCGGAGGCTACCGGCGCCAGGTGGCCGTTCGCCGTGGCTGACGGGCCGCGGTCGATCGCGCGGCGTCCGCCGGACCACGTACCGGGCGGCAGCGGTCCGGCCAACTCCGTCTCCGGCGGGTAACCGAACTCGGCCAGCTGGCCGAACGGCGCCGACAGGCCGGCCTCGTCCGGCGCCGGCGCCGGCTCCAGCTTGACGGCCGGGCCGGCGGCGTGGCGGCCGGCCGGTGCCGGCGCCGGCTCCGCCGGCTCGGCCCGCTCCGGCGGCCGGCTCCGCTTGGCTGGCGGCGGCGAGGCGGCCGGTGCCGCTGGCACCGGCTCGACCTCGGGCACCTCCCAGGCCGGGCTGGCGGCGGCCGGCCGCTTGTTCTGGCGCGGGGAGGTGGGCGGCAGCGGCGCACGGTCCGGCCGCGGCGCCGGCGACCGGGGCGCGGCCGGAGCGGACGTCTGGCTTGTCACGCCAGCCGCGGCGCCCTGGAAGGAATAAGGCCCATCAGAGAACTCAGGACTTACTGCATGAGAAAAAGAGCACGAAGGTCGCAAAAATGAGGCCTTGGATATCATAACGAGCCACCACACTGCGGCCCGTGGTGTCATCAACCTTGTTGGTTTTTAATACGCCTAAACAACTTTTTTCTGTCAAATTACAAAAAAAAACATTTGAGCAGCTTTTGAATGCAATCTTACAATAGAGGCATAAATTTAATACCATTCATTCAAATCAATGGCTAAGACACCAAACAGAACCAATACCTTGCTTTCATCATCAGTCAGTCCTCTGAGTTGCAGCATCTCAGCTGTCTTCAGGAAGGTACCCAAATCGCCCTGACTGACATTGACTTCACCCTTGTAGACAAATTCAATCACTGACCAAAGATCCTTGTAGGAAACGTCTCTCAGAAAAAACACTGGATGCTGACAAGGATTCTCCTGAAACAGATATATCAATTGTCACAGCTGTGTAAGAAAATATACACACACAACATCAATGATATCTTAGTCCCTAAATTAAACAACAGACAGTGCACAACATAGCTTTTAACGATGTGGTACAATCAGATGTTTGTCCAAAACAATTTATCATCATGAATAGTTCCTTTTAATTTTGTTCAGTGGAACATTTATTCTTGTCCTATTACTGGCAAAAATGGTTTATTCATAATGTTTGGGCCATGCCAGCTGCTTTCCTATTGTTGTTTTGGAGATGTAATAGATATCCTATTACTATATATATTATGTCTCCAAAACTCCCAGCAGCCTGCCCAGAAGTCTGCTCCCAAAGCCCCAGCCATGACTCCACCACACATCAGATGCTAACTCCTGCCACCTCACACCAAAACAGGCCATCCTTGCTCTCATGGTTATGGGAAGTCATCAACATGCTGAGATGTCTCCGGTGATTAGCCAGTTGAAACACAAATGGTGCAGCTCCACCAATGCTATGCCCCAATACATGGCTAGTAGTGTTGGTCATTAATGAATGGCACACAATGGACAGAGGAGGGAAAATAAACACATTCTGCAGGGCAGACTGTGGCTGGCACATCTGCAATAAACGGCTACCAAATGGCCACCAAACCTTTTACTGCTTCTTACAACAATCTGTTAACACACATGAAGACAACGAGCCTGTAGACAACATCCTAACTGCATCATCATGTGCTGGATGACATGGCTTGTTGACAAAGATTTTGCTAATCTTTGCACTTTTTATAACCACTATACAGAATGACTTAAACATGGGTTACCACCACAGTTTTGGTTATGGCACCATAAATAATATTTCCTTATTACCTTTAGCAGATCTTTGAAGAAAGGGCTACATGCAGATAGCATCATTTTATGTGCCTTGATCTTCTTGCCTTCACAACACAGTGTCACATCAACCAGTTCTTCATCCTGAAGAAGCCCTTCAAATGCTGTGGTTACACTATTCCTGAAGTCATTCCACTTCAGGCAAAACTTCTGTGGTTCTGATGACATGGCTGTTCCCTAAAACAGAACAAGTCAGAACAGTGAAAACCCACTAACTCACCTGGTTCCTATCATGGATAATCAGAATCCTTTTAAAAATGGTTGCAATCCAAGCCCAAATCCTTAACACCAAAAGGAATGCAAATCAGCCCCAAATTTCACAAAACCAAAAAGACCGTGATTAAATCTGTAATCCACTTTGCCAACCTTGAAAAGTAAATTTCTGCTCAAACAGCCACAGCAGTATGCACCTCAATGTAATTGTTTGTGATGCTGCTTGATTGTACATCACAGTATCATATCACATTATACCAGCTATCATATCATTAACTTTGAACCTTTTATGAATAAGTACTTGGTCAGGAGGCATTAAGCATTAACAACATAACAAACATTAGGAATGACATTCATCCATATCCCTCTTCCTCTATACTTAAGCAGTGTGTTTGGGTTCAGGGAAAACATGATCTTGTTTTTCATGCAGTTCCTCATGTTGTAGCAACCTATTACCTTTTTGAATAAATGGGAGCAGAAGAAGGGGAGGTGTGCAGATTTCTCCCTCACCCACTGATCAGAGGGTAAGCTACTTCAACTTTCTGCAGGGCCTTTTCTAACATCTATGTGTCCAAATTGACATCCAGGCCACCAAAATAGACACCCAGTGATGTCAAAACTAACACCCAGTCACAGACAGTCTATGAGACAGATGCTGGAAATGGTCAACTAATCATGGCCTTTAAAAAATACTTCTTTGAACATCAGTTCAGCATACAGCTCCTACACATGCCAAAGAAGTGGCAACATGAGGCAACATCTTTCTGCATACAGATGACAAAAATGGGCAATTTTGTACTAAATGCTGCTATGGCTACAATAATAACTTAGACAAGACAATTTTGGTGCTTAGCACAAACTTTCAAGTATGCTTATCTCTGTTTAATATGCAGACACAATTTACCAGTGACCAGGAGTAGAACATTACTACTCAACATCTTAGCAATGCAGGAATTACTCATGCATTGCATACCTGTAAAACTGCCAAATGGTGACTGACAAAATATTTTGCTTCTGAATATTTCAAAGGAATAACCTGGCATTAACTTCTGTTGTAAACAAACTTCCCGCAATTCTTCATATTTTCCTCACTCCACAAGTTTTGTCATGTGCAGTGTTTTACCTGGGGGTTGCTGTCCTACCCCTGGGCTTCCCATGTTTTTTGCTAATAACATCAGTTATCAAAAACTCAATGGGCCTTTACGCTGATATTCGAAAAGCACTGCGCGCAAGGTCGCGCATATCAGTTCGATTAGATGCTGTCATCAAGATCTGTTAAACACCTTGCAGTTCTTTGCCTAGATAGTGCTACCGCAATGACGCAATTCTGCAACATCAATGCATGCTTGTTTACCTGCAGCAGCCACGCGTTTAAGGAAACAAAAGTCTACACCGGAATGACAAAAAACGGGTTAAGAAATACGGGATAATCGTGGTAACGCTTCAATGTTTGTGTTGGGGGTGCGGCGTGCAGTAACGCACGTTCATATATGGCAGCGAAGGAGTGCGGCGGAGTTTTCTTTACCAACAGCAGAATGATGTCCACAAGTCAGGACCCATTAACCCTTCGCATATCACGTGGCTAACTAGGTCTAATACCTGCCCACAGGTCATTCCAGTGCTGGTTACCACTCAAATGACCTCAGTTCATTATTGCACTTCGCCCGGTCTGAGACATTTTTGACTGCAGTTAGTCTTTTACAGCTCTAGGTAATGAACCTAAAATTTTGTAATTAATATAATCCAATACAGCCTATTCCAACCCCACATAATTTAGAATAGCCCTACCCAGGTTAACTTGCTTGACTGACTTCGTAACTTACCGCTGCTATCAATCGCTCATTTTTCTTACTTCTTTACTTTGTTAATTTTCTCTACGAGACAGTGCTCCCATATTTCTAGGCATCCGCTGTGCTCATTTCGCAACAAATGTTTTCACGGCGGTTTTGAACGACACACGAAAACAACGACAGGGACGACGGTAACTCCGACACCCACGACAAATATGGAAACGTTATTATGTAGTGTTATATACTTATACTGTTACATTACATATTATTTTTGTAAAGGCATATTACTGTATTATATATCGTATGTATCATGCAGTGTTGATAGGGATGCCCACGTCAGTTTGAGCCTAATTCTTTTCTTGCATTGCCATTGGTATATTGTTAACTTTTGGTAGAGTTGGGTTGGCAGCTGACCTTGAAACTCTGTCCATGCACAAGTACAAATCAAACATTGTTATTGAGGCTTGAGGTTGGGATGTCATTTGGTGTAAAGAATTTTGGGTGGAGGGCCCAATAAGCTAACCTCCCCCAAATGTTGGCTTCTCAGCAGATAAGTCTAGTTTATTTTGACAAATGGGAGTTTATGGGCTTTCATGTTACTTATCATCAAATGTAAAAATTGCATGTATCCCCATGTTATTGGTGTAGGATATGTGTATACTCATATACACAAATATATATATATATATATATATATGTTTATGCATATTTATGTATATAATATAACATATATATGTGTGTGTGTGTGTGTGTAAATTGGCATATTGATAAATATAGATATAGATGCACATCATATGCATGTATGTCATTGCTGTGTTGTATGAAGTTCATGAAATTTGCTTTTATCATTTATTTCAGCAGCTGTTGTATATATATTTGTGATTAAAGATTTGTTTTCCAATAAAAAAACATTCATTGGGCCTAGAAGAATATGGTAGGTCTTGCATCAATGATTTTAGGTGCCTAGCACTGCCAGGCCTATATAAACTGACTCCTCTAAACAGTGTGCCTGTGTTGCCACAAAACCTGCCACAAATTCTTTTCTAAGTGGTGTAGCTCAATGCTGTGTTCTTTATGTTCAGCCTCTTTTTGATCTATGGTGGCTATTCTCTTTATTATTACTTCTTATTTTCCTTGTCAAAACCAACAGAAAATCTTGGGGGGAGGGGAGCAGAGCTCTATCAGAAGGCTAAGGCTCTCACAAAGAATACAAATGGACATCCCCTGCTATAAGTAGTCTTTACGAATTATTTGTTATGCTCAACAGTGGTTGTGAAAAAACCAAATAAGTTCAGTCTAGCCATAGAATACATAGTATATAGCAAAGGTAGGTAGATATGAAAGTAATGCTTAGGTTGTGGGATATCTGTGGTGAGACCAACTTAGGTTGAGGACTAGTTAAAATTGTTCATCATCAAGGTGTCACACAAAGGTTTTCTCTTTTTCAGGTATTGACAGACTGGATTTATATGGATGCATAGTCCATGTGCTTGTGATTGAAATTTGAAGTTGAAATGCCATCTGACACTATGGACCGGCAGACCAGTGTCAGCTTCATATGCCAGAGGTGTTCCATGCCTGTCCGGCTGGATGACACCATCCTCAATATTAATGAGCACACTCTTGCTGAGTTATCATGTGAGTATGCTAATGTTTCTTGTTTGGACTATTATCAGTTACAGTTTGACTGCCATCTCTTGTCAGGCTGATTTAGTGTATGGTTTCTCACCAAGATTACAGTGCCCCAAAATGTTTAGCTTTGGTTGGGAAATGATACCCATCATAAAACTGTTTTCCACTCTGAATTACCGAATTTTCCACTCCCAAAAAATGTTCTTTGGTGGATAAAGATCAGTGAATGGGAAGTATAATAAACCTATTTTGTGGTTTTATGTTAACTGAATCATGTTATTGCTGATATGGTAAGGATTGGTAACAGGTACTATGTTTGTTTTTCAGGGGAAGGCTGCCACTTTTTGTATGGGCAAATTGGATTAGACCAGAATTGAGTCTTAACATGATATGCTGTTGTCAAGTCTTAAGTTGTTGCCAAAACAAAAAATAATGGTCATCAGCTGACTGAAATTATGTGCTATTGTCCAGTTTTGAGGTGTTACCAAACCAAAAAATAATTGTCATCAGCTGACTGGGATGGTATTTTGCTATGATTGGCATCAGTTGAGTGAGATGATATGCTGTTGTCTGCTTTTGAGATGGTACCTAACCAGAAAGTAATTGCCATCAGCTGGCTGTATGGTTGGGACAGCATTGTGCTATGCTTTGGTAGTATTGGATGACAGGGCCAGTATTGTAAGGTTCTGATGTGTGTACCAGACAGTGAAGTAAGTCCAGCATTGAAAAATTAAAACATTGGAATGTATGTGTTTCAAACCTGCTCACAAACTGAAACAAATACTGGGATATTTAGCCCTTTTCATGTCTTGCACTCATTGGCTGACCAGTTCACTGCTTATAATAGAGATGTAAAAGAAGAATGTGTTATCTGCTTAAATTGGTGATTGATTTGGATTACAACATATTCTGATTTTTGGTGTTCATTGTGCTTGAATATGATTCATTTTTGCAGCACATTTGACTTTGGAACCACTTCTGGTTTGTGTCAGGTGCCATGTACATTTGCATGCTTGGTCGCATATTTTTGGATTTCCAACCATGTGTAGATGCTTACTTATAGTTTTATATTGTATCTTATATCTTATATCTTATACTTAATCATAAGAATAATCATATATTCACCTTAAACAGCCTGTGGTGGACTGTGGGAATTTTGGCCTGGATTTTGAGTAAGGAATAAACGTCGCTGGCCTGGAGCTTGCTGGGCATGATGCTGAAGACAAGTAAGCTGAGCTTTGTTGCTGACTTGTCATCTAGCAGCCCAGCAAGGGAATCAGTAGCAGGTCATTGTGGCCCACAGTGCCCATCTACCCGGCCACCGAGGCAGACCTGGAGTCGGCGGCTGCCTCGTTCGACAAGTATGTTGCGCCGGCGCGCTGGGTGGAGAGCACGCAGGCGGCGGCCGGCACCAACTCCGCCGGCTTCACCGTGCTCTCCGACCCGGGCGTCACCCCCTCCGGCCACCTGTCGCACAAGGTCAAGGTCAGTGGGAGGGTTCTTCTCACTTCGGAATAGCGTGCGCTTTATGGTAGTGAATTCACCGTGTCCGTCAGTAGCGAGTCAGCGTAACATTATTTACTTGAGTTCTGCTTAGCACTGTAACCATTAGTCTCTCACCGCAGTGTCTCGGCAGCCGATGTTGGTAAGACTGATAAGTCGACCGTCACGCATTGCCTACTACCTCGTCCTGAGTGCTGCCGTCGGTTATAAATACCAGTCGGCCGGTCGACCAACCACCTGCCATCGCCTGTCAGTGTTCTCTGATTACTGCCATCGTCGACATATGCCGACATCGCCCGTCACTGGCCGGCCTCGACGCCAGATGGCGGCCAAGCTGTTCGACATGCTGTCGACGAGCACGGAGGTGGACCACCCGATGTGCGAGGAGTGCGCGGACCTGGTGACGGACGGTCTGGAGCTGGAGCTGGCCGGGGTGCGTCAGGAGGCGGCTCTGTACCGCGACTTCGTGCAGCTGCTGCGCCGCGAGCCACCGCCTGACGCCGAGCCGGCCGCCCTGGACGCCGAGCTGGACCAGGTCCGTGGGGGGGGGGGGCGACACTGGCCTATGCCCGGCCAGTGGCAGGATGCGGGGAAGTCAAATTGGACAGTGTGTGGGAAGCGGCAGTCGACGGCTTGTAGTATTGTGGCAGGAGATAGCGCTGGATGGTCTGTGAAGGATGAATGTCTGATAGAGATGTCCATTCTTGTCCTGTCTGGGATGATCAGGTAGGGCATCATGACATTCTTGATTGACGTGAGGAGGGATGAAGAGAGCTAGAATGAGTCAGTTTTTGTTTGGAGGCTGTAAGAGACGAGGACGAGGTGAGGTCCATGTCTGTTCAGGAGGTATGGAATCATAGGTTAGCTCAGTTTTGTGTGTGCTTGGGATCGAGTGCCAACAGAATGCGTCATTGTCAGCAGGAGATTGGTACAGGGTGTGATTGAAGTGGAACCATGTTTGCCGGTTTGGGAGAAAATCATAGCTTTCTCTGAATGGTCTAGACTGGCGGAATGAGGGCATTTCGTAGATGGGCTCACTCCTGTAGTGCTTTTTACCCAGCATTGCAGAGCTGGGTAAGAGATTACAAAATGGGATGCATCTGCCTTTCCCCAGTGCACTGGGTAGAGGTAAATGTATCCCATTTTTCCGTAATCCCTTCACGTCGGGCACAATTTTTGTGACGCTTGACAGCAAGCTGGGCCGCTTTATGCAGCACCTTTTACGTGCGGTCGAAACGGCCCTGAATTCAAGTGATCAGTCCCAACCGGAATCGCGTCCTTGACCGCGGGTAACACTTCTGCAGCTGGCCGGGGAGGAGCAGCAGCTGCTGGAGGAGCTGCGCGCGCTGAAGCTGGAAGAGAAGCAGCTACAGGAGGAGCTGCAGCAGGAGGAGCTGGAGAAGGATCGTCTGGAGCAGGAGGAGGAGCGGTTCTGGAAGGAGTTCTGCACCTATCGCAGACAGCTGATCGTGGCCGACGACGACTACCGCAGGTAGTCGTCGTCGGCAGGACGGAGGCAGCTGGAAAGTGGCACTGGTTTGTTGTGGCTCGTGTTTCCACAGTGCCTGCTATCCCAGAAGTTAGCCAGCATCAGTTAAAGAGGTGCTGGTATTTGGCTGTCAGCAGTATCAGCTGGTCATATTGGTCACTGGAGGGTTCTTGTTTTGTAGCCAGAGTTGCAAGAAATGTGATTGGTTTTGTTTTATTTCTTGGTATTTTAAAAATTTGACGTGCGAAGGGTAACGAGGTTGCACAAACTTTTCATTGTGTAGAGCTTTTGATAATGGTCTTCACAACAATGTCAGACTGTTCACTCAGTTTGCCTCTCTCTTGCTAGTCTTTCCAATCGTTTGGACTACACCACACGTCAGCTCGAGAAGCTCAAGAAAACGAACGTTTTCAACGCCACTTTCCACATCTGGCACAGTGGTCACTTCGGTACCATCAACAACTTCCGGTAAGTTCACTTGCATCCAGAATGATACTGCTTAAAGCTAATAATTAAAATGTTGCAGTATTTTGGCGTTCACATTCCATGACGAGGGCAAATGCCTTGGGAACTTGCTTTTTGATTGTCCCTTTAATATCTGCAGGTTGCATAGCAGTCATGCTCCACGTGAAGTCGAAATAGAAGTCATCGAGACCCCGAGATGCCCACGTTTTTCCTTGATCAGTCCACCTATCAGACGTGTTGAATGCAGATGGGCTGTTTCAGTCTGGACTGCGTATCCAGTGCGCTACCCAACTATACACTTATAAGTTTTACACCTGCCCTGATCGCTAATTACTGGCGTGGCCGTCAGGCAGCTTTTTGGGTCGGCTGCTCAGTGTATCACCATTGATTGTCCTGGCAGGCTGGGCAGGCCTTCATCATTGATTGGTCCTGGCGGCTCAGTGTATCACCATTGATTGTCTCGTGGCAGGCCGGGTTGGTTGCTCATTGTATCACCATTGATTGTCTGTGGCAGGCTGGGTTGGCTGCTCAGTGTATCACCATTGATTGTCTGTGGCAGGCTGGGTCGGCTGCTCAGTGTATCACCATTGATTGTCGGTTGCAGGCTGGGTTGGCTGCTCAGTGTACCACCATTGACTGTGTGTTGCAGGCTGGGTCGGCTGCCCAGCGTGCCGGTCGACTGGTGGGAGATAAACGCCGCCTGGGGCCAAACGGCCCTCCTGCTGACGGCTCTGGCCAGGAAGATCGGCCTCCAGTTCTCCAAGTACAAGATTGTCCCCTTTGGCAACCACTCATACATTCAGGTATAGCACCTCTGTTGAACAACGTACGCTGACGTTGAGGCGGAGCAGATGTTAACATAACCGTTTCAACATTTCGTAGTCAGACTGGGAAATACACGTATCTCTTGGTGTCCCGTGGCTCGTGACAGGTGGTTGCGTCCCTCGGGGATATTAATCCATGTTCTCAGGACCCATGTCACCCAGCATCCATCTGTGGGGTGACTTTTGAGCAAGGACATCACCCATTTGCTGACTGTTGAACGCTCACCTGTCTTTTCCGGTTCGATTGATCATGTATCGCCCCAGTTGACTGCCTCAAACTGTCTCAACCTCAACAAGCCGAGCCGGGCACTCATCTGTTGAGTGCTGGGCCGGGGTGGCATTGGCCATCGTGTTAGCCTCGATGAAATTCGGAAGTCTTGAATTCGCGAGTGGCTGCGGATTGGCCGGCGGTCATGAGCCGACGCAGCCCCAGACGCCGGCGTCGCACGGTAGCTATGAAAACGGTCTCCGCACACCACGCAGCCCCTGGCCGGGCGGTGTTCCTGTGCTGACGCTGCTGTGACCGCTGCGGGCGAGCGCCGGCAGACAGAGGTTTCACTCGGGACCCTGGTCCAGGTGCTGGCGGACGGCCGCGAGCTGCCGCTGTACGGAGCCGGCGGCTTCAAGTTCATCTGGAACCCCAAGTTCGACGCCGCCATGGTCGCCTTCCTGGAGTGTCTGCAGGAGCTGCAGGTGGGACCGGTTGTCTTCAGAAGTCACGGCGTGGCATCGTTAGTGTGGGCAAGGGCTAGGTTGGCGTCTGATGGCGACAAGTGCGTTATGTACAATTGATCGTGATGATGATTGTGATGGTGATGAAAATGATGGCGAGGGTGGTCATCCAGGTGGTGGTGCGCTGGTCTGGGCATATTGCACACTTTATAAAATGATACATTTTACTGTATGCAGGATGTGTTTCTGTCCCAGTCTGCTTATGGACATTGCTTGTACACAGAATATGCGACGTGTGCACGTAGGTGCTGTCATCGCTGATCACTGAGCGCAAAACACGAAAATATTTCATGCTTGAGTCGCCTTTTTTTGCTGCTCGAGCAGTATTATTGTTAATGAAATTTTCTGTTGTTCAGAAGGAAGGTTGTTGAGCCTAAATGACATTAATATCATAACATTACCAGGCTTTAGAGGGGTATGCATTGAATTTGCCGTCACCCGCCACCGAGTTTTTTTTTTAGAAGCGGCTAAATGAACATTATTGTATACCAACCGGCTGTCGGACTGTCATACCATGGACTTTGGGCACCTGAACGAAATGGAGGAAGATGCATGAGCTTGAAATTCCGCATGAAGACTCACTTGATTGCTGTCTTCTGTACGTTGTCCCATGCCGTTTATCACCTTTATTAGTTGGAACATCGTATATGCCTCCCCTCGCTTTCTCCCAGTCTCTCCCTCCCCCTATATATGTGGAGGGGAAATTTCACCAGACTTTCGAAAGTTTTTCGTTCGGTTTATCAACGTACAGTGTTTTGCGCAGGAGAAAATCGAGTCGGGTGATGCCAAGTTCCGACTGCCGTACAAAGTGTCCAAAGGGAAAATCGAGGACCCTCAAGCTGGAACGGCCTACTCAGTAAAGTAAGAACCAAACGTATTGCAGTCGTTGTATATGTGGTTAACCGTTAGCGACATGGTGCATTTGGGCTTTATAGTGTGCGTTTTTTTTTTTTGTAGCTTATTGGTTTTACCAGATGTGCAGAATGGTCGGGCTTTTTGAAACGCCATTTTTCGCCCGTCTTCAGTGCGATATTGTCGTTCAAATAGCATGAAACATGCCGCCGTATGTTTGTTGACTTTTATGATGTGTTCTCGTAATTGTTCAGCATTTGGACGTGTAGACGTTTTAACCAGACCAACTTGTCTTATGAACGCAGCCTCGTCAGTGTCACTTGACAAGTTTCCGCCGTCAGGATCCAGCTGAACTCGGAGGAGCACTGGACCAAAGCGCTGAAGTACATGCTGACCAACCTGAAGTGGGGCATCGCCTGGGTGTGCGCCGACTCGACGTTGGGAGACCTGGCGCCGTCCGCTGCCTCGGAGGCGGCCGACAGCTCGTGAGCCCGATCATCCACACTGCACGTGTGTTCGTGGATCGTGAACGACCGATGATTGGGCTCAGGGTGGCCCCCGTTTGGTGTGACCGCTGGTGTGACCGAAACATGGTCCGACCACCCGACTTGTCCAACCGAAAATCAGGCGTTAAGCCGGACGACGTGGAGCCGGGTCGCGGGATGTGTTGTTTTGTGGTCGCCAGTGTTTTTGTCGAAGGTCGGCGCTGGATACTGCCTGCAAACGGCGTCCCGGACGACGCGCCTGGTTATCGGTGTATCCATCGGTCAACACCTGCCAGGCGGTTTCAGTGTCGGCGATCGCGCCGAAGGCGATCGAGTTTTATCTGATGTGATTCTGATGTGTGCGTGTCGGCTGTCGGAACAGCCCATGCTTGTATACTGTCTGGTGCAGGCTCGTGTACTGTGTACCGCCGACTGGCATGAGGCGTTCGAGTGTCATGTTGTGTTGGGACTTTGTGCATTTAAGATCTCTTCGTGCTCTTGGAGTTTCTGTGATTCTGTAGACGAAAGGTGATTTCGCCTTGCCCGAGTATTACGTGACGCGCGCTGGCCGCCCAGCTAGAGTACTCATTATGGTGATTTGTTGCTCATGTGGTCGGTGTTGCGGTACAGCGCCCAGATACGCAGTCGGCGTCGACCTTACGCTCGTTCGCTGTATGATCATTGTGCGAACCTTGTACGGATTATATCGGTGAGTTACCTGAAAATCAGTTTACATTGTTTGACTATGGCTTTCATGCAATAAATGGCCAAGCTATGAGATGGGACAATTCTCGGTTATGTGCTTTCGCTTATCTCTACGTAACGTCTTGTGCTGGGAATAGTAGCGCTACAATATGTAGCACACGAAACTGCAGACTGAACTGAACGGGACCCGGAATGAGTGCGCTTCATCCTCAGGCAAACCGGACTATGTCGGTACAGATCGGACCGTCGGTGTATGTTCGGTAGACTCGGATCCTTGGCCGTCTTCAGAGCAACTTTAGGGGTGCGCTGTGTATGAGTGAGGACGGTTTTGACTAGAAACCTCTTAGTACTTCCGTCCGTTTCCGGTCTACGGTTGGCGGTACTGAGGTTTTCAGGGACTTCCCTTGCATGTCTTCATTGTCCATGCGGACAATGAAGTTCTACAGACATGAGAAAACCTGTCGCCCAGTCCCCAGTTTGGTGAGCGTATCTGAATGCTGTCTGAAAACCACGAGGCACGGACTTCTGAGAATGGCGGTCACTCTCACGGTTCCCGGCCGAAGATGAACAGTCGTCAGAGCTTCCAAAAGAGCGTTCGTAAATGACGGCGGCATCGGAATCTCCGGGCGCCGGCGGGGCAGAACTCCCGAACCTCGACTGTCACAGGGCGTTTGCTCCTCGTTTGATGTCACGGCATCAGATTGTGGAGCACGTGTGACGTACCGTGAGGGTACCCGCGCCACTAGTCGCACGGATATCGGTCGAGTTCCCAAGAAAACTCGACAGAGTTGAAACGTTTCGAAAATTAACGGGTAATCAGATGTTATTTTTTAAGTCCATTTTCCAGGAAGCGTCATAGGACTGAGGATTAACAAACATGTCTGAATGGCAGAATCGTGGCTGGGAATTTCCGGAAAATATTGGGGAGAGGGACCAGGATTTGAGACCAGTTCTCTCCGGCCATAACAATACGCACTTGCCCAGGTGGTCGGTAGAATGTAACGCTCGTGTGCGAGGAAGTCAAATTGACCCTTGCAGGATGTCGAAAACTAACGGTGCTAGAACTACCAAATTTACAGGGTATGTGGCGTCCGAGAAAGACTCTGAAATACAAGTGCGGCCTTTTTACGTTTGGACTTTTTAAGTCAAATTAAGTCAGATATGCTGAAATTATTTGCGGCTAGTCAGACTTTAGCTCATAATGAGAAAACTGCCCGTCACTGCTCTAATATGTATGACCCATATTTAAAGACTTACAGCACACAACTGAAATATACGGTATGGTGACGCTTGACTCAGTACATATGCTTAAATTATTACTTAAACCCAACTTAATTATAAGCCATAATTAGGCTATAATCTCACTAAGTATCATGTGGCACCCAAAAGTACAGTTTAACCCTATTCCCGGCAGGGCGGGGCGGAATCCGCCCCCCCTCGGGTTTTTTGCTTGCCAATCCCAGGCTTTTTAATGCAGCTTCACGAAACTTGGTCACTTTTCCTAGCTATTCCTTCTACGCGCCGTGACAAAATTTCGAAATTCTATTTTGCTCAGGGGCGGAGCCAGGCAACGTTTTTGGGAGGCACCTCAGTTCATTTTTGGCCATGTTGAGGGTAAAAGGAAAATGTCTGCCAAAAACAGAGTTTTTAAGATAGAACTTAAAACTTTATATGAATATATAGCTAAATAGTTGGGCAATGTGCATATGTAATTTTGTTTATCTGAGGTCACTTTACAAGGTCAGGTCAAGGTCAAAAGTCAAAATTTGTTTTTTCGCAAAAATTTCGGCGCCGTTTTTTCAAATGCCAAACCCGGAATATATATTACGTAGAAGAGTGCCCTCTACTTGTGTACCAAGTTTCAGCTTGATATCAGGTCGGGTCACGGAGCTATGACTTAAAATGTCAGTGCACGTACCCTATATCGCAAAAGCCAAAAAATGAATTTTTTGGGATAGAGTGAATTTAATCAATTAAAAACGTTTGCAGATAATACTGAATGCACACGACATCATTCCAGGTGACCCCAAGGTCACTGGAGGCCATTTAAGGTCAAAGGTCACAAGTTGATCTGAGAAACGTGTGACCATGACAGTTCCCCCTTTTTTATGTCCCTGGCACCGCCTATGCTAACATTATACAAACATTGTATTGCGATTTGTACTTCTTTAGCATAACATGACTAGCAGAAGCTAAAAAAGTGTTTTGGCCTCTTTTGTTCATTCCGTTATTAGAAAACTAATCCCCCTATTTTTGAAACCCTGTGAACGCCCATGAATTTTCTCAAAATTTCAAATTTGCATACCCATGGTAAAAGCCCTATCCATAATCTCTCGATTGATGCCAGTTTCATCGAGATCGGTCCATAAACAACGGAGTTATAAGAAGTCAAAAAGTACCCCCCATTTTGACATTTTTGCCCCCTGTATCTACCAATTCCAAAATTTTGAAAATTTCTTTTTATAAAAATGTGGTTTACGTCACGGAAATCGATTGCCGTTTGTTGCGATGAAATCGGATGAGTAGTTCTCAGTCTGGGGGGCCAATCCCCCCTGCCGGGAATCGGCCATACCGTCTAGCCCTCCGGGAATAGGGTTAATGCAGTTCAAACTGTCGCCCCCAAAATCGCCTAAGCAACTTCGAAAAAAGGGAAAATGGCGAAAATGTGCTCCACGTGGTCAGCTATCGACATCCGGTGCAATTCTACCGCAAAATCAAGCATGGGTGTGGTTTTTGGATAATGGCTGGGTTCCCAAAACGCATAAGGGGATATCCAGACATTGCGTATCGGGGGAGGAGGGGTCGTGAAAGGTGTTTATACATAAAGCTCAGGGGAATGAATTTAAGGAGGTATTACGGGTGGTAACTTACAGAGGGATGCGTAACGTAAATTAATGCATGGCTTATGGCGACGACATCCTTAAAGGGAATGTATGTTTTTTTCGAGTATCTCAAAAACACATTCTGGGGAACATCCAAGATGGGATTTGAATTATCATGTGAATGAAAAGCGCATTTCGGTCATCCAGACCAATATTTCACGGATTTTAGTCATTGTATTAATCGACAATGTTATCGGCGCGCGAAATACAGTAACACAAGACTAGAGAAAGGGACCAATCAGCGAGTGGAAAATACATACGTAAACCTTGGTCACACCCGATGTTTACTAGAGCTGAGCATTCGGATGGATTTGGATTGGAATATTCGGATGGGTACATTGAAATATTCGGACCGAATATTCCAGCATCTTGGAGTTGGTCTCATTTCGTCTCAAAAGGTACGATCGGAACAATATGTCGGAATCAGACTGATTCACAAATGTATGAACAAGTTACAGCGTCTTACAGCAGCGGCCGGCGCCGGAAAGCGGGCAGGCGGCGGCCGGACGTTGCCGGGGCGTGGGTGGGTTATGACGTCAGCAACAGAGGGCGTTCTGATAGGTAGCCAGAGAAGCACTGTAAACCCAGTCCGATGGCGGTGCTTCGGAACGGTCATATTGGAATAAAGTAATGAAACGAAATCGGTGGGATATGAGTAGGTGGCAAGGGTTCACCCCAGCCATGCATTTGACAAGAATCGTTCCTCCTGCTCCCCACCACCGCAGCCATAGTGTAAGGACAAGAACTAGATTCCGTTTGACATTCGGTATTTCTTGTAACCAGTGTAAAAAGTTATGTGCAGCATCAACGTCAGAATGCGATTATTGTGAGCGGTCCATGCAGGTGGTTCATTGCTCTGTTTAAAGGCAACAATTAAAAGTATTCAGCATCGTGCGAAATATAACAAATGAGAAATAATCAGTTCTTCGTAAAGAACATTCGAAAATCCGTTGCTAACTCTTGCGTTGTGAAAGCCAGTGTGGTGTTGCAGGTCCAGCTTCGAATTTGGGCCTCTCAGGTGCTGTAATTCGATTCAGGCGTAACAGACAGCACAAGGAAAACGATAATGTGTTACCAAATCATTTAGCTAGACCCACACGGTGTTTAACGCCTTGCCGGCAGGGAAGAGGATCTCACTGAATCGATCTTTCCCTGGGGCCAGCCGACGGCTGTTGAGTACCAAGCCTGCCCGCGAAAACTGACGCGCTCTGCAGGCGTGCTGCAGGCTGGAACCTCGAAGTGCTTCTTTGCCAGCGGCGCCAGCCTTTGAAAGCTGGGATGATTTGTCTTCCACCATTGCATGGGATTTGTAGAAAATGGGTAAACCTTTCCTTGACCTCAGGTTATTGACCTAAACCTTTTCGAGAAATATAACGTCAAGTACCAAAGCACAGTTTCATGTTTCTGGGTTCGTTAATCTTCTGGCAGTCTGAACTATTTTTGGCATGTGTCCCTTTAACCAGATCTAGGTCATTGATATGACCCGACCCAAAGTTAACATCTGTCCAAAATGTGCGCAATAGGTGGGGGAAAAGGTAGTGAAAATTTGGCAGTACCAGGCGCCGCCGTTTTCTCCCTATTTTGAATAACCTAAGGGGTGTGTCCAAACACATCAGGAGCGTCAAAGCTGCCGTTCTCGATTGCAGGAAATAGGATGGAAAATTGGCCCCCCTAGTGAGAGAGCTAAGAAACGACCCAGAAGGCCACTTCAGGTATTTCCGCAGCCGTGGGAAGTGTTTAATACCAGACTGAGTTAGAAGTTACTCACAGCTTAATCTTTGTTACGCAGTGTTTTCGAAACAAATAGCCACCGGTCTCAGGGCTACGCTGCCAAGCACAATCGCCATATTGGTCTATGAAGAATATTTCACTGATGATATGGCCACGAGCATATCAACTACTCTCATTTTCGTACTTCTTTGTCCATTTTGTCACCCAAGATGATTGGACTCGCCGCACCTGCCTGCCCACTTCCCAGTCTGCGACGGCATCGATTGAGAACTTGGATTTTTTTTCAAGTTTGAGGTCAATTCCGTCGTGAACGACACCGAGCATTTCTTGTACCTGTATTTCTGTTCAATGTTTATTCATAACAGCACCATGCGAAAAGCTGACACGCTTGCCATACACCATTTATACCTGTAATTTTTATCCCATTTTCTGCCGGTGACGGACGAGGAAGTGCCCAGCGAGGGTATTTTCAGGCAATACGCCACAAATTATACGTGTATGTGTAGTGTTAAACATGAAATGGGAAACGTTTCTCGATTCAGAACGAATTAAAACCATTTGGAGGACATTTAACCTGTTCACTGTTTCAGTCGGAATCACTGGCCCACCCCCGGAAATTGACCTTGAAAATAGGTCTGAAGGTCAAAGAAAAAACAAATGAGAAATGTGATAGCAGAACATCGCAGCATTTCGTCCTCATCAGCACGATATCCAATTTCTGAAAATGTGATCATCGGTTACTGAAATAATACACATTATCCCATCAAGCGTTTGGCCAAAAATCATTAAATTTAACAATTTCAGATTGCTCTGGCGCAAAGCCGCTCGTCAGACGGAGTTGAGAAGTGGAAATCTGACGTCCCAGCCACGATTACCCCCCGGACAATATTTCATTACAATTTGAGATTAACCCTATTCCCGGCAGGGGGGGCGGAATCCGCCCCCCCTCGGGTTTTTTGCTTGCCAATTCCAGGCTTTTTGACGCAGCTTCACGAAACTTGGTCACTTTTCCTAGCTATTCCTTCTACGCGCCGTGACAAAATTTCGAAATTCTATTTTGCTCAGGGGCGGAGCCAGGCAACGTTTTTGGGAGGCACCTCAGGTCATTTTTGGCCATGTTGAGGGTAAAAGGAAAATGTCTGCCAAAAACAGAGTTTTTAAGATAGAACTTAAAACTTTATATGAATATATAGCTAAATAGTTGGGCAATGTGCATATGTAATTTTGTTTATCTGAGGTCACTTTACAAGGTCAGGTCAAGGTCAAAAGTCAAAATTTGTTTTTTCGCAATAATTTCGGTGCCGTTTTTTGAAATGCTAAACCCGGAATATATATTACGTAGAAGAGTGCCCTCTACTTGTGTACCAAGTTTCAGCTTGATATCAGGTCGGGTCACGGAGCTATGACCTAAAATGTCAGTGCACGTACCCTATATCGCAAAAGCCAAAAAATGAATTTTTTGGAATAGAGTGAATTTAATCGATTAAAAACGTTTGCAGATAATATTGAATGCACACGACATCATTCCAGGTGACCCCAAGGTCACTGGAGGTCATTTAAGGTCAAAGGTCACAAGTTGATCTGAGAAACGTGTGACCATGACAGTTCCCCCTTTTTATGTCCCTGGCACCGCCTATGCTAACATTATACAAACATTGTAATGCGATTTGTACTTCTTTAGCATAACATGACTAGCAGAAGCTAAAAAAGTGTTTTGGCCTCTTTTGTTTATTCCGTTATTGGAAAACTAATCCCCCTATTTTTGAAACCCTGTGAACGCCCATGAATTTTCTGAAAATTTCAAATTTGCATACCCATGGTAAAAGCCCTATCCATAATCTCTCGATTGATGCCAGTTTCATGAAAATCGGTCCATAAACAACGGAGTTATAAGAAGTCAAAAAGTACCCCCCATTTTGACATTTTTGCCCCCCTGTATCCACAAATTTCGAAATTTTGAAAATTTCTTTTTATCAAAATGTAGTTCACGTCACGGCAAATCGATTGCCGTTTGTTGCGATGAAATCGGATGAGTAGTTCTCGAGATCTCAGGGGGGGGCCGAATCCGCCCCCCCTGCCGGGAATCGGCCATACCGTCTAGCCCTCCGGGAATAGGGTTAAGGTGTGTTACCCCCTGGTCGATCTCCCGTGGAATGCACCAACTACGCCGAAGCGCCGTTGTAACTGCGATTTCAGATTGTTATCACCTGGCAATCATTGTCACAATGCTGCATGTTACTGGGGACGTTCGGAAATAGTAAGTTTTCGGTTCCTGACTCTGACCTGATTTTTTTACCCGACCTCATATGAACCAAAACATTTTTCCAGTTCGTTATCCATGCAGTTAATTAAACTTCGAAAAGCCTCTCTTTAAAATTCCATTCGTGGCAACACTGTCAAGTTTGCTATAAAAATGGTACTTTCTGAAAACCATGACCTGACTGACCCGCTGTATCTTAGTGATTTGGAAAAAAACCGACAGCTGTTGAATGTCAAAAGAAAGATCCGCTTTTTAATTTTGGACAGGCGTTCCGAATCTGGTCAGGCTGTGCCACACCGTTCCGGACTTAATTTTGGAATTGCGACGGGGGGATCAAATGGATCCCCGCCCGAATGCGTGTTAAAGTTCGAGATCTAGAGAGCTCTGGTCTGTCCCATCTCCCCGCGGCCTCGAATCACGACAAGAATAGCCGTAATTTGCAAAATCTATCACCAAATTAACCCGGCACCGCCTGGAGGGTGTCAAATAGGGTTCCCCATTGTTTTTTTTCGAAAACGACTTCTGAACCGTTAAAGCCAACCCAGTCAAATTTTCGGTACCTGCTTATCAGTCAATTCTGTATCTTTTAACATCAAAACCATTTCCATACTAGGTCAGGTCATGGAGATATGACGTCATAAATGAACCTTGCATTCATGTTTTCGCCTCTTCGGACGGTGACGCGAACATGATTCTTTTTTACGATATTCGTGGATATAATGTACGGGTTATTTGCATTGACATGGGATATGGTCCCCGAAAGGATATACAACCGCGACACGTCAAGATTAGAGGCCATGCTAGGTCACATGCATGATGACAATTGGACTGATTTGCATTCTGGGTGATAGAAGTGGTTGCCGCTGACCTTCCGCATCGCTCAAACCAGACAAGCAAATCTATATATTCCTCTTAGCAAGATTCACGAAATGCAACGTGAGGTCATGTCAGGCCACGTCATAGGCTGATGTCAAAATGGATGAAATACAGCATCCTTCAGTAGCAGCAGAGAGCAATTATTGTTTCTAGTCAGGAAAAGTAAAATGACTCTCTGTCATGACCAGTGTTATGATGTATGTTATTTTAGTCCTTACTTGACGCTGTTAGGAACATCAGCGAGTAATTATTGCTCTTTGACAGGATGAGTAATGCAGCCTTATCTGACCTGACCTGCAATGACATGGACTTGATGAAAAGCAGGTAATGCAGAACTGATCATGAGAAGGTTTCACTTCCGTCCTTTTTGCCACATGGATCGGAACGGCTGCGATTTGGTAGCGATCTTCGGCATGCAAAGTAAGACCAATATTTCTCCTGTCGTAGGTTGACTTTGATTCTGTTATTTCTGTTACATCTTGGAATGCTTCTGATGTAGCAGATCGTGACCTTTCGTTTGATACCCAACTAAAGGCGCTAAGACAAGCATTCCCGATGATATGATGCACGAACCCGTGCCAGTTTTGCCGACGTCGAGTTATGCGTTTTACGTGACCCGTGGGGTCATCATTCACGTGGCCAGGGCTTACGTGGTATTTTTTGAATTGCAAGACTCGGGGCGGCTGGTTGTAAACCGGTTCAGATTCTACGGTTAGATCTTAAGATAGCAGGGGTACCCTTCTTTGACATCCCCAGGCCGTCGTGGATATAAAAACAGGCCAGGCGGTGCCGGCTTAACTTTGCAAGAATGACCCAAATCAGTGGTCACGATGCCAAACGGAGGCATGACTGACCTCCCCTTTTTGTATATCATCTGCGTAGAAACTCACGAGAAGCCCCAAAAATGATATTTCTTTTTTTGTATCTGCAATGCTTTGATAGGTACACCCGTATTTTTCTTAGAAAAGGACAGAAATCGGCACTGCGCAAATTTTAACGAATCGCCTACTCCGCAGACCTCTCCTAAGGTCAATTGACTTGCGTAACTATGCATATACTTACAATTTGCGCCAAACTAACTTTTTCTTGCAGACCGTCGACGTCCTAAGAAAAAATGCGGATACGTGAGTCCAAACTGCAATGACTAAAAACCATATCTGTAACTCATGTTAGGACGTCATATGACCTAATCCATCATGAATTAGATAGCAGTTTTTCCAAAAGGTAACTGAGTTTTTTTATTTAGGGGTGCCGTAAATCTCAGGCTGGAAATATGTAGCTCTTGCTATTTGCAAAACTGGGAACGTCTCTGCAAAGCCGGAAGCCACGAAGCCTGAAAATTAATTGGTAAACAAAAATGCCCCAGGTACATAATAACGCGGGGGTCACCACTGATTTTTCGTAAATTTTGGACATGTTTGGATCCTAGCGTACGAGGACGGGCTGAAAAATTCCGCCTCCACCTCATTAAATCCAAACGAGTTGACCGAATTTAATCAGATAAACACAGGAACATAGCTGCATCATTTATTGATCAGTATAGATATTTATTTTTTAACATAGTTACCTCCAGCTACGATTCTTTTTTGCCAATGTGTCAATAATTTGCGGAGTTCGTCAGCAAAGAATTCAGGGTGCGATTCCCGTATCCATTGACCAGGGGCACAGCCAGGATATTCTTAAGAGGCGAGGAGCTCAGTGCGATTTGAAATCATGCGAAAACCGCCGCTTGGGAAGACGATGTGCAATGGTTTTCACAAAAAATGCGGGCCTAAGGGGAGCCATCCCCCTTTGGCTGCGCCGGTGTCCATTGGTGTACAGCTGACTTCGTGTACTGCTGACGTCTTCATCATATGTGTAGTGTTTACCCTTCAGATGCTTTTTCAGCTTCGGAAACAAATGGAAAGCGTTAGGAGGGAGAACAGGGTTGTGCGGAGGATGCGATAACACGAAGAACCTTGACTGCTGTACGGCGGCAGTTGTGGCTCCACAGGTGTGCGGCCTGGTTCTGATACGATTTTCCATTTATCTTGGAGACTCTTTGTAGCGCTTAGAATTCACTGTGTACCCCTTCTCCAAGAAATCCGCCAAGCACAGTTCCTTGGTAATTCCAAAATGCAATCAGTATGACTTTCTCCCAGGAGCTTGGGATCCGATTTTTTTGGCCTCCGGCGAATCCTTGTGGCAATATTCCATGGATCGCCTCTTGTTTTCGGGGTCATAATGGTGAAGCCATGTGTCGTCACCAGCCACAATGCTCGTCCAAAAATCTTCACCTTCTTTTTTCACACGGTCCAAGAGTTCTTGTGAAACCCGGACCCGTTCAGCGTTCATCTTTTCAGTTAGTTTGTGTGGCACCCACCTGGCGCAGTGTGCTCGATATTAAAGAACATTTATTATGTGACCAACTCTTTCCTTAGAAATGACCACTTTAAACACAATTTATTTGCTTGATGCGACGAATTCCACGAGTCAGTTCGTCGACACGTTTTGGCGCGTCTGGTTCGCTGCCGTCACGGGCCTCACGGACCGTTGCTTGTCACGCAGACTTGCTTTCCCAGCGTCATCGTTTTTCAGCCTTTCCGCCCCATGTTTCACAGTGCTCGCATCCACATCGGTCGCCACGGACCATTTGCAATCTTCGATGGATGTCGACAGGAGCATTTTTTCAGCGGTGGGAAACTCAATGACGGTACGCTGTTTGAACCGCAAGTCCTCGCCGGCCGCCATCTTGCCGCCATCATGCACTGCGAGACACATCTCACTTTTCCCCGCACTACACACATGCCAAGAACCATTTTGATTCCACGTTCTACTTTGCTCGGAGGGATGCTCCATTTAACGACCCAGAACCAGCCTCAGCCCAATAAAATCAACCATGACCAACTATGACCAATATAGATAAGATAGCCCTCGTAAAAGTTCGAACCACGGTGACCGCCGGGTACGAGACGTGTTGATGGTGATGTCAACCGAGCAAGTTGACAGGGACTGCGATAAGTGACCGGCATTACTTCACCACGTGACCCGATACCAGGATAAATGCACGTAAATCTACCAAAATAAATATACATACGCACGGCAAGTGCATATAAACGCAAATGTACGCAAACACGATTGTACATTTACGGAAAATATATAATGCAAACGGACATCAGCAAAGATGTGCGTGTGGCAAGCGTACATAAACGCAGTTTGACGCATCCTACAGTGTAGTGTTACATTCGGCCGTATTCGGTGTCCCTCATTCGGGTTGGACCCATGCACGTGACGTCAGATCCAGCTGGCCAGTCAGCTACAAATAAACAGTGGTCAGTCGGCCGGCGAGTGCAAACGCTCATGAGCTATTCTTCCTCGGCCGGACAGTGATAACTATAATTTTCTGGGAGCCGTGTGTCTGAGCAACGCGCGGAAGGCCGGGCTGTCAGCTTAGTACAAAGTAGAAGCTCAGTCGCAGTCTGGACTCGGGATCGCGCGAGGCGAACGAACGACGGTGCGTGCACGTGAATCGCATGAGGTTGTCTCTAAGAGGAGTGTTGATCGCGTGGGGTGCGGACGATGACGCGTGTAGCTGGCGAGTACGTCGTAGTCAATGGATATCCGTTGCTTCAGAAGACCTGGTTTAAATCGTGCTGAAACGTATGCTTTGTTTTAAAATTCAAGAAACCGAAACGAAACGGCGATTTTTGAATGGCACGTACGTCAAATGTGCGTTACCGCAAACGGACGGATGTACGTAAAAGTACATGTGGCAAGCGCTCGTACGGAAAATGTGCGCATGGGAAATAAAAGCATGGAGGTGTGCGGAAGTGCAAATATCCTCGTAGATAAATGTGCATACAGTTCAGTACTAATCCATGAACCTGTCACTTTTGAACGGGTAAATTTGATAATAGCCATTAATGCATTCTTGTCTTCAAAAATCGGGGAGAAAAGCAATATACTGACTCAGATGGAAAAAGACAACAATGGACTTAAGACCGTTACACGGGGGCTTAGGGGACCGCAGCAGCTCCCTTGGCATGGAGGAGACTCCCTCCGGCCCAAATAAGGCCCCCCTCCGCGCTACGAACGGAGGGATTTCCTGCTCTGCTTTGGGACCCCTCGGGCAAGCGGCACCATTATTTGGAGCCCTTTGTACTAAGGGGATACTTACCAGCGAAACTACCGTTACTAGCTAAGGGGTCCTGCTGGCATGCGAAGGAGACATCTCCTGGTCTGCATAGGGCCCCTGCCTGCTCGCAGAGGACCTCCGTCGTTCTGCACAGGACCGGACTACGAGCCTGTAGGAGGGCTTCCTGCCGACACGTTTGGGATCCTCTGCTAACCCGTAAATGGGCTCGGTGTCGCCCTGCAGATGGCCCCGCTGCGATCCTGTAGAAGGGGACTATAAAGAGGCCTATGTCAGCTTATAAAAGATTCCCTACTGGCCCGCAGAGGGGCTTCTGTTTTCCCGTAAAGAGCTGCCTACGGACTGGCAGATGGACCCCTGCGGGCCTGTAAAGAACTCATACAGGTCGGTAACTGGTGACTGGTTACCCTGTGAAGTGGCCCCGTGCTGGCCTACAAAACGTACACCTACGGGGCTTTAGATGGCTTTCTTCTGGTCTCTAAAGGAGCCCCTGCTGCTTTCTCTGCAGGCCACCGGAATACCCCTTTGGGCTGTAAAGGAGCAACCTACTGGCCCATATAGGGGCCCTCTGTTAAACTGTAAAGGAACCCTCTGTCGGCGTTTAGAGAGGTCCCTTTGAGTTTGTGGAGATGGCCCATAAATAACCCCAAAAGATGGCCCCTAAATGAGCCGATGCACGTCTGTGAAGGAACCCTTGCAGCTGCCGGCCTGTAAAGGGGCCCATGGCGTCCCGTACCGTGGTCTTCAACTGGCAGTACAGGGCCCCTGTCCTACAGGGGCATCCGCTGGCCTGTAAACAGCACGGGCCCCTTTTACAAATCATTGCGCTTTCTCTGCAGCAAAGGGACCTTCGCTGACCTGTTAGGCGGGTCGTTGCTGGCCTGTTGAGAGGTATACATACCCGTGCTAAGCTGTGAAGGAGGCCTCTGCGGGCCTCTAAACCGCATGAACCAATTAGGGGCCGTCATGTTCGATAACATTGAACACTGTTTAACCGATAACATTTAACACTGTTCTTTTAACAAACTAAAATTGGTGTTCATAAATGTAGTTGAGAGCAGACAGATTTTTATTAAATTTCCCACTTCCGTGGGACGCCTTTTTTACGTTTTACGCATACGGTGTGATTTCGCATCCTCACTGATCTGCAAGGGACCCTCCTGAGCAGTCGCGAAGATATCCGGGGGCGTGTAAACAGCGTGATCCTGTTGTGGTGGCTGCCATATCGGATAACTTCTAAAGCTGTGTTATATTCTTTACTGACATTGGTGTCCATGAATGTGTTTGAGAGCGAGCAGAATCCAGCATAGCAGAAGGTAAGTTGGTGCACTGTAAGTCTCAATAATTGGTGTCAATAAAGACCACCAGGTCGGCTACCAACGATCAGAATATATATACATACATACATACATATATATATATATATATATATATATATATATATATATATATATACGTATATCTATATATATACATATATATGTACATATCTTGGAAACAATGCACTTAGCTTCTCAATGATATTTGAAAAGGAACCACACATCGGAGTCGCAAATTATATATTAAAAACAAACTGTTTCGAGCCATCTCGGTTCCTCATGAAAGTTCTAGTTGGTTGGTTATTGGGGCTTAGAGGCGCACCGACTGCAGGGTCATTCGGTGCCCATAAAGTTCTACATATACAAGTATATATATATGTAATGTGTGCATATATGTATACGTATGTATATCTCAAACTTTGAAATGGAACCGAGATGGCTCGAAACAGTTTTTAATACGTAATTTGCAACTCCGATGCGTTTTTTCTTCATATATATATATATATATATATATATATATATATATATATATATATATTCCCTCGTCACTGCGAACAGAATAGAATAGAACAGAACAGAATGGCCACTCTATACCTTGTCAATCTCTTCGAAATCTCCATCTCAGAATTCAGCAGCATGTAAAGAGGTCTTGCCGCAAAGGTCCCTACTCTCCCACCAAGATCCCTTACCAATTAGAGATCATTCTGCACTTCGTGACTCTTTAGTAAGTATTGACAATTTTGCTATCATTTCCAGAGCAAGCATAGCTTTAGATTACGTATTCCTGAACTGTTATACATTGAAAAAAGAGGAACCCGTCCTAAACAGTATGGTTTCATCATTTCCACAGAAGGCTGTGTCTCAGACTCTCCTAAATGTGGGTGGTTGCCAAGATTTGCGTGGTTGTCCGACTCGTCTTTACGGTTTCCGCACTGACGCTATCTTGCACTGTTTTCTCGTCCACTATACAACATGTGCGATAATTTTGCTCTCTTGAAGATGGCACCATGTCATGATGCCGATACGTCGAGATTTGTACATGCATAAGTGAAGAATGTACTGCAGAAAGTAAGAAATATATATACACCTATATATTCAAATTTTCTTTTCCAGCAGCCGATACGGGCTGTCCAGCAGCCGGGGCCGGGTCGAGCAGAGCGGCGCCGGCGGTGCGTCCTCCAGGTGGTCCGGTACCACAGGGCCTGCTGCGCCGCCAGCAGCTGGTCGCCCACATACAGGTCCGTCTCGCCGTTAGTGTCGCAGAGCAGAGGGCAGCTGAAGAACTCGGCATGTCGGAGGACGGTGGCAATGAGGAACACCTGGTCGGCTACAAGCATACACCCACATCCACATATACACATATATAACAAGGCTTTGGGATACGACTTATCCCAACAACGAAACGCTCATCAGAGAAGTTCATCAGTGCCAAGTTATCCGCAGTTTTCAGCGAACAATGTATACGTAACAGTAGGCTTCTTAGTTTTGTTCAGGTACCCTCCCCTTAAGGAAAGTTCGGGGCGCGCCAATGGTCACAAGTTCCGGGTGATCGCATGACAGACGTACGTCGGAATGGCACACAGTATTGAATCAACATTTGTGTTTGGTCTGTAATAATAATGAAGCTCATATTGTCGCATAACATTATATTTTTATGTTCAATTAACGTGTTGATTTAACGTAAAACTACATTAAATTCACTGGGTGTTTGGTTGAGAACCAATTAAAATGTGGAGTAAAAACAACGTAAGTCCACAATGAATCCGAGTTGTTTTCAATGTACAAGCGCCATGTTGAATTTTGACTATTTGGACTTTTAAATTAATGTCGGAACTAGGTTCTCTGTTACTAACTAGGGAGTTCATAGTTCGGTACGTCTTTCAAGACAGTCGACATTCAGCCCACGCCCAGCTCATACTCGTTAACCCTTCAGTTTCTCTGAAATCATGATGTGTGGTAACTGGTAACCCTAGATGGCCTGAACATACCAGAATTACCGGAATATCTGGGCATGACGAACTTTACCCGCAGGAGACAAAAGTATGATACGGGAAATAACACATTACTTTTGTTCTTTTGAAAAAGACCTAAGTCATGCGCCCTTCAAAAAATGCGTCATGATGAGCCGTAGACGATACTGCTTTTTGCCTGGAAATCCAATCGATAGCTGTCGAAAAATATTCGAACGAAACTGCCTTTTCCACGTAACGCTTCGTATGTCGTAGGACTCAGCGGACCTCTACAGAACTGATTTCGGCGGCCACCATAATTTTCCTCAGTTTGCGTCAAAAGGCTGTCTTACGCATCAGTTGCTATTAAAATTCGGCTGGGGAATACGTAACGTGGCTTAATTTCCACATCTGGAAGGGGGAGGTCAAAATCAGCACTCTCAAGACGTCTCTCAAGCAACTCAAGTGAATCGAACGACTCGTCGTGACATACTAAACCCAAACATGTCTCAGTCATGGCATTAGGTATGGCGACATTTCAACAACATTAAAACGCAACCTCTTGTTTACTTCATGTCCATTTCTCTATGGGATTCAGCATTGGGCATGCTGGGGCTGATCCGGGTGGCCCCTATGAGAGAGAGAGAGAGAGAGAGAGAGAGAGAGAGATCCGGGCTGCATTGTTCAGATGCATTTTGAACTTCTTGAGTACTGTGGCATCATACACGCGCCACAGGTGAACACATTATGCAGTAAAGTAATAAGTCGTAAATAGATGCTTTTTGACGGAGTAGGAAAACATGGAAAACCTGCGGATAAGACAGTTCGTTTGGCAGCACAACAGACGATATTGCTGCCGAATCTCGGAGTTGTCGCATAACGCATCAGATAGACAGGATCCCAGGCGTGCTGCACAGCTGACGTATTCGTATACATACGCCAGCTGTGCATTACACGGTGTGAAATGTGGCCACACAACAATGGAAATCTTTTCCTTCTTTTCATCACTCTTCGTTTATTCTTACCAGATTTCACGCCATCACAGTACTCTTCAGTTGTCTGAAAATAAATATTCTTAAATTACCCTGAACGAGAGAGAAATTGACTATGATGTCAAGTTGATGAACACCTTATCACCCTCCAAGTATCCTTCATGTACCCCTCATATACATTAAACGACGGGTAGCCGCAAAGTAAGCTTATTTCCGTCTCTTCACTCTTCAAATGTACATCCGTTACCCTTGTGATACTCTATTGCTACCCCATCTCAATGATGCATAGGCGCGGGAGCCATGGGACCAGGGAGGAGTGATTCAGCCCCTCAGCTTTTTTGAAATTTAATATTGACCCTATAAGCGTTGACTGGAAAGAATGCGACCCGAAATGCTTCTTGCCCCCCCCCCCCAATGACCAGGAGTTGTCTTAAATTTCCCGTTTCCCTTCGATGATGTGTTACTGATTACGAACCTTTGACTCATATGTCACATACTCTGTCTTGGCACATCAGCTACCCTGAAGATACTATGGCAATGCTTTGAAAATGCCTACCAGATACTCGGATTGCTGCACAGACAGGAAGAAGCGTGCCCCTTAGGCGCGATGTTGGGAGCAGTTCAGCGACGCTGCGAGGTGCTGTTGGACCTTTGCAGACAACTTATTGATTGCCTACGGCTTTAAGCTGGACTTTGTGATTATGATAAACGATGGCTTTATTTTCACATCGATAATATTATCTTCAAGAGAAGTCCCAATCCTTTTTTCAGTTGTACAAACTGCTCATATAGATGATTATGGAAACCCGGTGCAACGTGTGATCACTTACGCACCTACGCAAAAAGGAATGTATTCAACACCATGATCTCCAAGAACTTGAATATTTCCTTGGCTCCTGTTCCTATGTCCTTAGTGCTGTTACTCGGAAACAATATAAAATCTTAGAGCTGTGTCATAATAAGTGGAATTCTTTGAATAATCGGAAAACCCCTACGAATGTGAAGTTTCGTCTGTGGTTGATTTCACCCTGATCGCAAAGTCCTGATATTTAGCTGTCTTTTAACACGATCGTTACAAACGAATATGACGCCTTTGATTCATTTCTGGATGTAAATAAAAGCAACGTTACTTCGTGTGGATAATGCGCGTTTTTCGATGGCATCGAAAAAGAGTCCAGCAAGTTGACGTGTGTGTTTTCGTGCGACGACCAGCAGCACAGCATTGGAGGAGAAAAGAGTTTTTATCTGTGTTCCTGCATACCTGGATCTCCTGGTGCAAAAATGCTGGAAAGTGAGGCAATTCTCCATCATGTGTACATGGTTCTCATCTTCTCTCTTAAAACAAAAAGCGTGGATCATGGACTTAAAATGTGAAAATGCACTCCACTTGATATTTTACTCACAGGAAGCAGAAACATTTTGCTTCAGTTATGTATCCTAGTAGGGAAAGCTGTGATACAATTGATCATGACAGGATGAATAATCTCAGCAAAACCATTATGCAAAGTGTGACAGCAAGTGCAATATAATTCACTAGGCGTGGAGAATTGGGGGTCTAGGTGATCATAAATGCATCTTGATGCATCATATTTTGCATCAGGACAGTTGTAATCCTGAAGTGCATGTACAAATGCAAATGACAAAACATTACCTGCATATGAATTTAAACCACACACATCTAATGTTGCCATTTATGTTCCTGCATTTGGGTTATTTGCAAGATATCATTTACATTTTGATTTCAGATTTGAGATAAATGTAATTAACCAAATATCATAAGGTTTTCAAGTGATTTTTCACCTTTTCATATTCCTGTGTGTGATTGTTTGCCTTGACCTATGTTCTGTCTCATGCCTGCACACACTTTAACACCTGCACCCCTGCAGCTGGATTCAGTTTCCTCACCAAAAAATCATGAAAATGTGCACCTGAAAGGTCATGTAACAGTGAAATCTTGTTAGGAACTGCCATGCTTTTCATGGTGGCAAACAAACATGGCTGTACAGTAACTGAACTGTGCACTTCTGCTGATCTTTGCTTGTGTGTTTTCTTGAGTGTTTTGTCCATTTTGGGCTGATAAATTAAAAGGAAGGTACCACTTTAACATCAGTTTTTGAATGGAGGTAGTAATGTTATAGCCTGTAGTCCAAGTAGCCAGAATGTAATATTCATTATGGTTCAGAGCTGTATACCAACAGAGGTTGAGAACAGTATACTGTGGTTCTTCTGTGTCCTATTTTGTTATCTCCTGTTTCCAGTTGCTTTGTAGTGTTACAACTAGGGGCACAGGAAAGTAAATGCTTGTGTCCATTGTTTTGTGTAGCCTTGTATTGTACCACATCAGCAGATGTCTACAAAACATGAGTTTTAATTTATTGCATTTTCTGAAGCTTTTAGACATTTTCCAATATAAAAGGAGTAGCTGTCCAAAACATTGTCATTCAGTTCAAAACAGTCAAAATGTCAAAAAGTGACATTTTGCTTAGCTACCAAATCCATGTATAAAAAGTTGACCATGGTGGAGCATTCCATGTAACAGTTGGCTAATTGTCTACAGCAATGGTTGCTTGGCTAAGAGTGAAAGAACTGGTACATTGTACATGAATACAAGTTTCCAGAAAAGTTAATTCAGCCAGGTTTTAGCAAAAATATAGTATCTAGGAAGTTCATTGATTCATGTTAAGTGACCACTGACCAGTCACCAGTCATTGATTGTGAGACAGTCATGAGCATTGGGAAGGTTTCATTCATGAAGGATGTTTCATTTCATTTCATTTTATTTCATAATGTTTCATTAGGTGTTTTGCCATTGGATATCTTTCTCAATAGATATCTCTCTAATATTTTACATTCATCATCTGTCTTTCAATATTTCTTCCAGTCAGAATACTGCTCTTCATTCTTTTGTTGTATAATCCTTATTACATTCCTTGAAAATTGACGAGGCTCTGCTGCTATCACGTAAGTCATTGTTCAAAAATCAACCGTGAGTTTCGCGAAAATGCTCTGAAAAGAGGGGCGCACGGGATTCAGTAGTGTTTTGGGCCCAGTAAGTTCTTCGCAGTCTGCTTGCGGTTCCGGCTGTTTGGCGAAGTCCGCTGGCCGGGAGCCACGACACGTCGGCGACGGCAGATACCTGAATATCATCCGGCTCCGGCCTGTTGAAAAGTCATCCAGGACGCCGGAGGAACGCTTTGTGCTATCGAAGTACGGGTAGATATGATGAACATGCTTGGAGCGATTTGTGGCCGCTCTCGGCTGTCGGCAACCATTCCAGTGTGGTCGTATGTGTGCGTACGACCTTCATGGTAACCGACAGTCATGTATATTTTCAGTAGCGGAACCAGGATTTTCGTAAGGGAGGGCCATAGTTAAAATAAAAACCTTACTTTTTTGCCCAGGTGCGTAGCCAGGATTTTGCCAAGGAAGGGGGCAAGAAAAAAATACATCCTCCCCTCAAAACTGAACATTCCTCGTAAATCGCCCACTTTATTTTTTAGTTCCGGAAGCTTTATTTCTCTTCACATTTGATGCGTAAAGAAACGTTAAATTTTCGTTCCCAGGGGGAGGCATGACTCCCTTTCCTCCCCTGCCTTCGCCTGTGCTCGTACCATTTCATTAAAAGATTTTTTTTCAGTTGAACACTGCCTTTGAAATAAATTGTTTGCGATGAAAATCATTATTTGGAAACTTCTGACCTAACACCGTGGGCAGTTGATCCTTCTGATCCCCTCTGCCTACGTTTCTGCTTTAAGTTTGGCTGAAGCCGTGAGCGCTGAGAGAGTGTGTCAGACCGGCGCACCCCGACTGTACAGGAGAAGGCCGGGCGACAGCGAGTTTGCTGTCCCGCTCCTGCCGCTGGGTGAGCGCGGCGGTGACTATTTCGCGCTGATGATCCCTCTCGGCCAGCCGGTTCAGGCGGCAGGTGCTCCACTGTTGATCGGCTCCCCCTCGGGCAGGTGCGCCGGGCGCCACACGACCGACTGGTGCGCGCACGTGCGGCTCCCCCCCCCGCACTCGACGGGGACCTCTGTCGTCGCTGGTTCGGTCATGGACCATGTATTCGTCCGCGGCCTGATGCGGTCCTTCGGTCTGATGTGACCTGCAACCGCAGAACGGGCGCTCAGGCGCCCAGAAAAAGATGAACAGATTCACCCGGATGTATCATGGAAGGGGCGGTACGTGTGCAGTCGTTATTCGGAGATCTCAGTACTTTGTAGACGTTTGAAAAATATGCGCACACAGTGCTTTCGAAACCAAAACCAGATTGACGTATGGAAGCAGAGGTAGCGGCGGTAAGTACCTGTCGTTGATATACGTAGAAGCAGGGATGCGTCGGATCGGGATTTTTGTGATTCGGGCGGGTACCGGATGTGCATAATCGGGGTGCCGGGTATCCGGCCGGATACTGGATATTACGCTTATTTATTTTTGTTTACTATTTCCATTGAAAAATGCAAGAAAAGGACCAAATTGAAATAGGGAAGGTCTGAAAAACTGAAAAATATTTAAATAAAATGTTAACGTTGTGAATCATTCACCCTATTGTCTAAACTTACGGTGAGGTTTCCATGGTTTCCTTATGAATATAAATACATAAATAAGGAACACAACAGTCATAGTAGAGTTCACCATCTCTCACTGCATTCAGAGACATGGGTGTAACCACGGTTTAGAAATTGGGGGGGGTGACAAGCTGGCTGCAATCCACTAAAAATAGGTTGGGGGAAATCGCTTTTTTCGGCCGTAGCATGATAACGTACGGTTGAAATTCCTTTGTTGGATTTCAGAGTTTGAAAAAATTTTGTCGCCACTGGGAATTTTTGATGGTTTGATGGTTTAAAAATTGGGAGGACAAATCGCCACTTCTGGAAAGCTACGTGGGACATGCCCCCTTAGCCCTCAGCAGAGATTAGACCCATCCAAAGCTAGGATACCTGGCTTCATACGCATTCTGTACGAAAACTAAGGCATGTCTTGTGAAGTATGTTGTCCCAATGCATTTGAATCAGAGGATTTGAGAAAAATAAAAGTCTCGAAAAATAACCAGATAAAACACCACAAAATGGGCTGCCTAGCTCATGTTAGCTGTTGTTTCACAGCTTTGAACTTGAGTGCCACTCTTGCAAAATATGCCTCAGCCTTACCAAACTACTCAGGAAAAGTGATGCTCCAGACAGACCTTGGAACTGCTAAATACATCGACAATCTAATGATTAATTTTTATATTATAATAATTTTATATAATATTTTTTAAATTATTTTTTACGATAATTTTTCCTGAAACGGTTTTACAGGCAGACATAAGAACAACGTCTGGATCGTATACCGTGAGGCTAAATATCCGGCAATATCCGGCCGGATCACAGAAATATTCGGCCGGATACCGGACACCGGATAATTCTAGTATCCGGCCGGATATCTGGCCGGACCGGATATCCGGTGCATCCCTACGTAGAAGTAAAAAAAAGAATGGAATTCAGTTTTGCACAGTTATCGGAAACTTACAAAGAAACAAGACGTCTGCTGACGATTTTGTAAAATAACCCCTTGGTTCTCGTTAAACTTGAAACAGTATGGGCATTGACAGCTACAGTGGAAGGAGCATGTGATCTAGTTTTTGCATAGATATGGGCCGTTTATGGCGGGTCTGAACGTCTGCCTAAACGCTGTCTGCAACATCTTGTCTGTTAAAACTCTAAAAAGTTCAAAAGCGTTATCGGCCCATCACCTTTGCTTGAAATGTCGCACAAGCCATCTCATGTGTCCATACGTGAAAGAGCACGGAATGGTAATTTAAGGAATAGAAAAAAGTTCTACTTTTCTTGCCAGGAGAACAAACATGTGCAAGGAATGGGCAGTCGCTATGATTAAAAGTTGCCGAAATTATTGAGCAGATGATTGAAGAAATAATAGTTTGCTTTCGCGTCATATACCCGCCCATTTGGCTAATAATGTTGTGCAAGGTTGTATCATGGCTGATGGGATTGTGGTCCCTGGACTTCCATCTTTAGGCGTCCATTGCCGTGGAATACCGTCTGAGCGCGGTCGTGACTTGAAGTATACTCTGTGAAAGTGTCCGTGATGCGTATGACCGTGGTCCGTGGAAGGACGCCTGGCGTGGTCCGTGGAATACCGTCCAGAAGCAGCCATGGCCCATGGAAGGCTGTTCTGTGGTGGCATGGACTTTGTAGAAGAGTCGTAGCTGTTATTGCTCATAGGTGTCGTGCTCCTTGGAATACCGTCAGATACCGACAGTGGTCCCGTGGGAGACCGCCTGATGTCTGCAGTGGTCCGTGGAGCGTTGTCTGTTGCCGACAGTAGTCTGAGGAATACCGTCTGATGCCGGGAGCAGTCCGTGGAACATCGTCTGATGTCTGTAATGATTCGTGGAATATCGCCTGATGCCGGCAGTATCTGTGGAATGTCGTCCGATGCTGGTAATGGTATGTCTGTGGTGTTCGTGCGTTAATGTGCACTCAGAGTGGCCAGCAGCAGCAGTGGCCCGCAGAATACCCTGCGCGACCGGCGATGGTCCGTGGAATACCGTACTGGGTAGTAGCCGCCGCCGAGCCGCCGCCGGCCGGCGCACACCCTCGCGGCCTGATTAGGCAGGTCTCGGGTACTGCCTCTGACACGGCGCGGTCCGGCGCCCGGCGGACCGGCCGACCTGGACTGGCCGGCCCGTGTCCGAGCGGACGGCCGCCGCTGTTTGTGGACGCCCCGCGCCGACGACGATTGCGTCAGGGCGGCCGCGCCGGACAAAGGCCCATCCCGGCCGCCTGTTTGCCGAGGCTCCGGTTTCGTCGGCCAGGTGCCGCCAGGCGGCGGCGCGCCCGGCGCCGTGTCCGAGAGTGTACGGCCGGCGCCGCAGCGCACCTTGCTCCCACGTACGGTCAGTAGGCGGCTGATCGGCGGTCGGACGACGCGGCGACGTGCGACGCGGTGCGGTGAACCCTCGGGCGTGCGACGTCGAGGATTGCCGGGAGTCGCTTCTCTCGCGTGAGTACCACACTCTGCAGGGGCTTTTCAGGTCGGCGGCGGGCAGCTGACGGACGGGGCCAGCTCGGCGTGGACTAGCCGCCACCGTGGTGGCCGGTCGGCGGCACCGGTGCCTCCCGCTGGGACGCGGCCGCTGGCGCACTCCTGCCCGGCGTGCCGCGGCGCGGCACGAGCAGCCCGCGCGTCCGCGGCCGGCGGCCCGAGCTGGCGTCTTCGTTTTGGGCGTCCGTGACGGCGCGGCTGGCAGCCTGTCGGCCGGGCGCTGGCCGGCTGCGGTCCGTCCGCCTCTGCCGTCCTCGGCCGCCGGCCTCGGCCTGTGCAGGGCAGCGGGCAGCTCCGGCGCGTCTCCGCTGCCGGCTGGTCAGCGCCGCGGCCGCTGGGCCGGGAGGCCTCCCTCAGCGGCGAGTGAACGAGGGCCAGTCGGAGCGCCGAGAGTGGGTGACCGAGCCCGGCGATGGACCCAGAGACGGCCGCTGGTCGTCTGGAAGGCCGGCCAGGCGGTGTGGAACAGGACCGTCGCTGTAGTCAGCGGTTGCTGGCGCCACGCGTAGTGACGTGCGAGCGCGCGAGGACGGGGAGAAGTCTGATTTGGGAAGGCGTGTAAGAGGGAAGAAACCAGTTCCGAGGTCCGAGTCTCGTCCTTTTCAGACCTCCCGCTCCCCTGATGGGGTAGTTGCCGAGTCGTTGATGGTGTGAGGCGTTGGTGGTGAATCCGCGCTACACCAGCGGAATCTGTTAGTCGTGCTGCTAGGACGGCTTCGTCGTATTTGCTCTGAAACATTCAGCCGTTGTTGGTCCACCGGAATTTTGTGATAGGCAGTGTTTGCAATGAGGTTCGCTGGTGGGAAACAGAAATCCGTTTTGGACGCGCTATATATCTAGAAGGAGATGTTCAAAAAGTTCCATTAAGCGTCGCTAAGGACAGTGTGTGTAGGACCGCAAGAAGCAGGTGCCCTGGAAGTAGGCCACAAAAGAGCGATGTAGAAACATCCTTGCATAACAAAAAATGTGTGAATGTCTGCATATTTACGTAGATGGTGTCTTTTGGGTTTCTGATTGCCGTAAATTCGTGTGAATTAGGTGACGCGAATTTCTGGAAGTGTCCTCGGAGCTGGGCGTTTCTCTGATTGCATGTGTTCTGCGGACGGGAATTGACTATCCGTCTTCGCCTGACATGTGTTAGCCAACTCGACCTCGGCTCGTCTGTGGTGAGCCTGGGTCCGAGCACGTCAGCCATCTGTGAGATGCTCGCCCTATGCACACTTCGCAAGGCGCGAGCGTAACGTTGTCTCCGTCTCGACGTTGATGGGCTGAAAGGCAGTACGGCACAACGTGGCAGACATATTCAACAGAGCACGTGTCGGGGGGCGGTACTTGCGTCCATTTCCCTGTCTCGGTCTGGCCAGCTCTGCCCGTCTCGGTCCAGTGACGCCCGGAGCGTGGAAACTCGCCGACTGTCGGCGCGGCCCCCGCCCCTGATGCCCCCTGTGGAAAGCGTAGCACAGCGTAAGGTGGGCAGACCACGATACCGCAGTGCCGTAGAAAGATGCCCGGCTTCTCGTGTGACGCTGGGTGGCGTTCGTCCGCGACGCGGAACATCGTTTGGCCGAGACTGCTGCGGCCGATGGTATTCGTCAGAACACCGTTTGGTCTGCAATTTTCGATTTGTGTTTGGTCCTGTTACCGCCTCCGGACTGTTGTCGGACGGCTACACGCCCGGCCTCTATCGCTGCCTGTTGTCGGACGGCTTTACGCTCGGTCTCTATCGCTGCCTGTTGTCGGACGGCTAACGCACGCGTCCCCTGTCGTCTGTTGTCGGACGGCGCGCCTGGCCGTCCTCGTCAGCTCCTCTGCTGTTGTGAGACAGTTGACTCGCCTGGCCGTCCTCGTCAGCTCCAGTATTGTTGTGAGACAGTTGACTCGCCTGGCCGTCCTCGTCAGCTCCTCTGCTGTTGTGAGACAGCTGACGCGCCTGGCCGCCTCTCTGGTTCTGTCTCGGTCACGTTCAGCTGGCGGTGTAGTCAGACTCGATTTACGGGAGCGTCGTAACGTGACGGACCGGCTGCCGCCAGATGAACTTCTGCTCTGGGCCACCGGCGGCGACACTTCAGTTAAGTTCAGAGCCAGTTCAGCGTGCCGAGGTTTTTCCCCGGCAGTTGCTTCCATTTGCACGTCACACACTTGTTCATCGTACAGTTTCCGCTCTCTGATTTCAGGACATCGTTGATTTGTGAGTCCATCAGGGGCGGCATTTCACCAGGGGCGGCATTCGTGCCACTGGTCCGCATTTGCCCGGTCCTCATTCAGCGATGGTGTCATTGCTTGGTGGCTCTCTTCCGTCATGACGTGCGGATGCCGCTGCCGTACTGGCGCGGAGTGTTCGGACCCGGGCGGCGCCGCGCCTTGTCTGCTGTGGTGACGTTTCACTTCTGTACGAACGCGGCACGTCCGCCGCCTCCGTCACCTTCAGGCTGTGGGCGGCCGCCGCCGGCGCCCGGCCGTCGCTGAAAGGACGATGACTGCGTCCGCCGGTGCCGCATTCATCGTCGCGGCGCGGCGGCGGCGAAGGACGCTTTTTGTCGGCGGCGTGAAGTCGGAGTGGCCGGCAGACGGCCGGCGCCCGTGGCCCGCCGCCGCTCTCGCGCCGCACGCGCGCTCAAGGCTGGGCGACGGCGCGGAAAAGAGCGCCTTTCATCCGGCCGGCGAGCTCGGTCTCCCTCGGGTGAGCGCGAATGGCCGGCCTGCTGCACCTCTCGCTCGCCGCTGAACAGGCCGCTGGCCCGGACACTTCCCACCGCTGTCGCGACGTCTCGCCTCTGCCGGACTGCGGCAGGGTTTCTGCCGCCGTTGCACGCGTCTCCTGGCCCCGTGTGTCGCGACGTCTCGCCTCTGCCGGACGGCGGCAGGGTTTCTGCCGCCGTTGCACGCGTCTCCTGGCCCCGTGTGTCGCGACGTCTCGCCTCTGCCGGACGGCGGCAGGGTTTCTGCCGCCGTTGCATGCGTCTCCTGGCCCAGTGTGTCGCGGCGTTTGGCGGCTTGCTAGCTCGCCCCCACCGCCGGCACCTTGCTGTCTCGGCAGTTCGCTAGTGTGCCCTCCTAGTGTGGGGGTGCACTCGTCTGCCTGTGGCCGCCGTTTATGCACGGCGCACTCGGCCGGCTCCCGGCGTCCGTCGTGGTTGGAACTTTCGCTGCCGGCCGCGGCGCAGTGGGCCGCCGGCCGGGGCAGGCCGTCTGAACACGCTCCGGTCTGCGCGGGATCGCGCCGCGCCGCCGGTCCCGTCACGTGCCGCCGCCCGGCGCATCGATCACGTGATCGGACGGACGGCCGCCGCCCGTCCGGCGCGGCGACACGCCAGGCTGGGTACGCCGGTCACGTGGTCTGGTGGCGGCCGGCTGCCGCTCGGCGGCGCGGGGCCGTTCGCTTGCGGAACCCCGCGATAGCCGGGGACGACCGCAGGTGGACACACCAGACGGTCCAGACGGGAACGGTCTGTCTGGCTGAGAGATGAAAGTAAAGTGTTGTTCCGAACAGGCCTTCGATGTTCGAATAGGTGGAGAACTGAGGTGGGAAAAACTAGGTGTAATGACCCGGAACAACCCAGTTGTTGGATAGACGGTTGATGCAATATTTGGGGAGCTGTATCATGTATGTTTCCGGCACGTCCGACGTGACTCAGACCGGAAAACACGCACGTACAATGCGAGGGGAAGGCACTGCGGTGGACGTGCGCCGCCACACCGTAACGGGTACAGTCCCACTTCCGGTGCGCGCGGCGCCTGCCGTTTGGTGCGTGCCAAAACAGAGTGAACGGGAGCCGCTGGAGAGCGCGACCAGTGCCTGATTTGCAGGGCTTTGTCTGACACTTCTTCGGTTAGAAGTTGGCCCTGTCATCCAACACGCCGTCGGCGACGATGGCTGCGACCGGTTCAGAGTGGTCCTTCGACTATGGGCCGCTGGCCGGTTCAGAGGGGTCTTCCGACTGCGGGCTGCTGGACGGTTCAGAGTGATCCTCCGACTGCGGGCTGCTGGACGGTTCAGAGTGATCCTCCGACTGCGGGCTGCTGGACGGTTCAGAGTGATCCTCCGACTGCGGGCTGCTGGACGGTTCAGAGTTATCCTCCGACTGCGGGCTGCTGGACGGTTCAGAGTTATCCTCCGACTGCGGGCTGCTGGACGGTTCAGAGTTATCCTCCGACTGTGGGCTGCTGGACGGTTCAGAGTGATCCTCCGACTGTGGGCTGCTGGACGGTTCAGAGTGATCCTCCGACTGTGGGCCGGTGGCCGGTTCAGAGTTATCCTCCGACTGCGGGCTGCTGGCCGGTTCAGAGTGATCCTCCGACTGTGGGCCGCTGGCCGGTTCAGAGGGGTCTTCCGACTGCGGACTGCTGGACGGTTCAGAGTTATCCTCCGACTGTGGGCTGCTGGACGGTTCAGAGTGATCCTCCGACTGTGGGCCGCTGGTCGGGCCGCCGCACTGCCCGCTCGGCCAGCTCTCGGTGTCGCGGGACCGTGTGGCGGGCCGGCAGCGTCTCCGGAACGCGCGGCGGCGCCGGTCGCCTCCGGTCCGGCGCTCCGACGGACGCGCTCGGCCCACTCATCGGATCGGCACGCCGCGCCGCCGCCGCCGCCTGGCCGGAAGCGGCCCCGGCGGCCTGTTGAGCGCCGAGCGCCGGCGGTGAAAAGCGCCGCCGCGGAGCGCGGGGCTGGCGCGGCGCCGCCGGCCGCCGGGCCACCGCCACTGACCCGTGACGGCATTGTCGGGCAGTCCGAACCGGCCGACGTCCGCACCGGGTGGAGTCGGAGCTGTCGACCGACGCTCCGGCGCGCCGGAATGCGCCGATGCGGCGGTTTTATCGGGAAAGGCGTCCGGGATGGCCCACTGGTCCACAACGCTGGAATAGCGGGCCGCTGTCCTGAATGCCTCGTGGCGTGCGAAGGTCCTGGAGGAGTTCAGTGATGGTCCATTGTTCTCGGGTCGGCAGGCGGAGGTGGGTGTTGCGGCTCCGGCTTGTGCCTGGCGGCCGGAGGGACGTCGAGGTTTGCACACCTCACCATGCACTGCGTACGTTCGTGCCGAGGGCGAGCATCACATCCCGCTGAAGGGATCCCGCCGTTCTGCCTGGACCGCGCCGGCTCGGTTCGTGGTGACGCCGTGACGGTGGCGCGTCACTGTTCCTGGCGGCGCGTCTGCCCGGCCCGGCTGCAGCTGGCCGGCCGACCGACTCTGGCCAGCCAGCTGGCTGCCGCCGGGGCCCCTCGGTCGACCACCTGAGCCATGACGCACCGCTCCGACCGCCCCACCTCCAGCTGCGTGGCGTCATGACGCACTGAGGCTGGTGACGTCACCGGCGCAGGTTTCATGGACCGCCTCCGACTGAGCGACGTCAGTTGGCTGAGGCGACGTCAGCGCCTCGTCGTCAGCGTCCGGGTCGCTGCGCCCCCTCCAGCCGTGCGCTGTTTAAGGTTGTGCTGTCGCTTTTCGGTCCTGGGACCTGCCCTGCATCAGGCTGGGCCGTGTTGTGGTCGTGTCCTGGTCCGCTGTCCAGTAGGTGGACAGCAACTTTCGGCGGAACGGACGACTGTCGGAGTGGTTCTGATGGATACCTTACGCCCTCAGTTCTCCCTGAATAGCTGGCGCGTTTGCATTGTCGAGTTAAATCGCCTCTGTCTGGAACGTTGCAGCGGCTCGTCATTTCAGCGGCTCGCCCGTTTCACACGCTTGGTCTGGGCGGCCGTGTCACGTGCGGTGGACCGTTGTTGTTGGCCAGGGGCCGGCCCGGCCGCTGGGTCCTGTGGCGCCTCGGTCGCCGGCGCGGCGGCCACCCACCGAGAAACTGGCCCGACTGGACCAATGTTTGTGGACTGGATGCCCTTGCGGCGGCGCACGAGCGGCCCACGCGACGATAGTGGTCGTAAATATCGGCGAACTGTTGTGTTGTGCAGGGGCCTCGCATTCGTGACGCCACGCCGGCACAGGTGGTGTGCCATTGTTTCTTTGGTGGCCGTCAGGCGGCAGTGAAGTAACGTCTAGCATATCGCCCGCTTGCGCCTGCGTCATTGTGTTGTAATTGGGGCTGCACGCCGGTAAATTTTGCTGCTATGCATTTGTTTGTTTCCCATATCGGGCACGGCATCTGGATTTCAGGTGCTTTACAGAAAGGCATGTTGAAAATCAGGGAAACCGATGCTAGAAATCCTATTGTGCAATTTTGAGGTTGCCGTGGTATGATTCCATTATTCGGTGCAGTTTTCGTGATCTGTGCCATTGCTCGTCAATACATGGCCGTCCATTTTCCCTTGCATCCCCTTTCGCCTGGCCTTTGTGTAAGTCAGCGTACGTTAGCTATGCTGACAGTCCATTCTACTAGCCTTGGGGCATTAGTATGCCCACTAATGTTGTCCTCATGACTTGATATCTGATCAGGTCACGGGTTTTGCCATGGAGAGACGCCTTGACCTAGTCATGCACCCGAGACTTCCCGACCCTGCCTCCTGAGCTCTGAACTGACCCGGGGAGACACCGCTTCCAGTCGTGATTCCGTGCAGGTGTGTGCCGTCTCGTCTGTTCCTGAGCTCAATATTTGCTGAGCCCGACTGTCGGGGCCTTGAGTCGGGACGTCGGTGACTCTGCGGTGTGCCTGGACGGCCAGGGTTCACCTGGTACTGGGAGGCAGTGAGCCTGCCCGTGGTCCGACCGCGGACGCCACTGCTGGCGACGCGTCAGCGACCTTTGACGACCCACCGCGGACCTGCCTGGTGACCGGAAACAAGGGTCGCCGGTGTGCCCCTCCTCCGGGGCCGCTCTGGACCCTGCGCTGCTCCGCGGGACGGATGTACACCTGATCCACGCCAGACTGTCGATCTCAGCGTCGGCCGCGGCCTGGCGTCTGTGGGCTGAACGGCGGCCTGCCGGCCGGGCTGCGCCGGCTCCGGTGCCGGCGGCGCCGACCGCCGGCCGCCACCGGCCGGGGCGATAGCCGGGGATCAGCTGGCCGGCGTCACGCAACCGGCCCGATGGCCTCCTGCTGCGGACGGGGCGACTGGCAGCTGGCTGGCAGGGCAGCCAAGACGGCCAGAGAAGACAGGGTAGCCAGGGCAGGCAGGGCAAGCGGGGCAGCCAGGGGCAGCCAGGGAGAGATATCCGGGAGCCGACCGGTCGTCTGCGCTTCTGGACCGACTGACCGGACGGTGGAAAGGCTTCTTTGGTCATTTACTCGCAGGAGGAAAATGGAGATTCGGGGACCAACGTGGCTGGTTTATGGAGATGCATGCCGAATTTGCTCACTGGGGAAACGGGACAAGGCGCGAGAAGAATGAAAAGTTATCAGCCAGTCTGTTTCGATGTCAGACACCTGCTTTAGACGGTCGGTGCTAGCGACACCCGGTCGATTTATCGACAGGCTGTTTTTGTTGGATGTGTCTGCTGTCTTGCGCCGCTTGCGTTGCGTCGATACGCGCTCCCGTGTGGATGAGCCAGTACGCAGTCCCGTTCGATGGACCCGGTCACCCATTTGACAGAGGCGCGTCTGTTCGATGTTGGGTCTCTCGGACCATTTTTAGTACATGGTCGAAGCAGAGTGCTGTCCATTCTGATTGGCTGGCGGTGCGCGATTCTCCATGCTCGGCGTCAGCTGAATGGGCTGCCGTTAGTACGCTGATGGCGCAGATTGCCTGTCCGACCGTCTGGCGGCGTGTTCGGTCTCAGCTGAGCGGGCCGTCATCAGCAGGTCCAGCCGTCCGCGCGGCTGCCGTAACGGACCGGAATCCTTAATTGAGACGGGCTGACGCGGTCGCCGGCTGCCGGCCGGCCGGCCGAAATTGGTCGGAGGCTGCGACGCGATTTTGTCCCGTCAACAGCCGTATGCGTCTTGCCGTCCTGTGTCGGGCGAGCTGATGTTGATTGCGTAGTGTGTGTGTGGCCCAAAACTCCACCTGCGTGGATGAAGTTTGAGCACTCCCTGAACCCAGGTGAACCTGGTCTTGCACAGTCCATGGAAGCCGCGTTATGCTGTTGTTCATGCCAAGCAGTTGCCACGGATCATCGCGCCCTGTCCCATGCGCTTCGTTCAAAGGTCGCCTCACAGCACCTGTTTTTCTCCTGCGAGATCGTAATAGAAGCCGTCGGACAGGTGCTTGTTGGCCTTCTTCGCGCGTCGGAAATGGCGCGACGGTTGGACAATGTTGGCCGACTTCGATCGCGTTCGGAGGCACCGGGTCAGCGGAGGCAGCTGTGCTGGCCTCCGGCGCCGCTGGCTGCCGGCCGCTCAGACCCGGCCGGCGCGTCCGCGGGCCGCCGTGAACGTCGTTCCGGTGACGGTGCGTCCGGCGCTGTTCTGTCTGCCTGGCCGCCGGTGCCGTGGCCGTTTCCCGTGACCCGGCGGTCCGTCTCACCCGGCCGACACGGCCGCCGCGCCCACTTCCTGCTGTCCGCGAACCGCGGCTGGGCGGGGCCGTGCCGGCGGCTGCGTCTCTGCGCCGTTGGCGGCGTCCACCGACCGTTTTCCGGCTCGGCTTATCGCCCTCCCCCGCCCGCTGTCGCCCCGGGCTGGCGCCTGTCACCGTCCGGCTCTCACTGCTCTGCCCCCTGTCTCGCCCTCGGCTGGGATAAATCTCCGCCGTGTTCTCGGCCGTCTGCTGGGTGACGCTGAGGTCTCCACCGCGCCGCCGTCCGGTCTGTGGCGTTCCTCGCTGCCGGCCTGCCTATTGGGATCGGGACGACCCTCCGGTTTTGATCCCCCCCGGACAATGAGATGCACGTATTGGAGAACGTTGATCTCCGCGACGGCTGCAGGGCAGAGAGCAAACCGCTAGCCTCTGTTCCGAGGACTCGAACGAATCCGACAGCTGGCCTGAGTCGGCAGCTGTTGCGTTTGTCGTATGTTTATTTCCACCACCGTCTGGACGGTGCACGATGACGATCGGTTTACCGAAGTCTTATCGTGGGCCGAAACCAATCACCGGCGACAGCCATCATAGCGCGATATATCCCGGCCGTGACGCGGTTGTGGCTGGCATATAGTGGTTATCTTGGGAGGATTTGTGGGCCCTACTGACCTCGTTACCAGTTAAGCCGCCGTTTCCGTGCGTGTGCTGTTCATTAAAGCAAATGATTCTCTGTGGGTGATCCATGCAACAAAACATACACCGTTGCCGGAGATTGGCCTGCCTGGGTTTGGCGCCCATCTGCGTCAGCCTCGAAAGTTGCTCCGTAAAATACGTAACGGGCTGTGATAGGCACCAGGGCATTAATCAACAGATATTACGCCAAAAAAGGGCTAGGTGGCACAGAATCGGTGAGGATGCGTCACGTGATTTATGGAAGACCCACGGTCAGGTTTCCGTATCAAGATTAGGCATCCGTGATTGAACTGCGCCAAGAGAGGGATCAGGTATGCATTTGGGCGTGTTCATTGTGGCAAAATTCTGCGACTGTTGCAAAAGCACCTGTGTCTTGATGAATACAAAGTTGGTTGGTGTCTCTTGACTGATCACTCATAGATTCGCAAGAAGGGATGTTTGTTTTCCCCCAATTGCATCCTTTGTTGTGACGTCATCCGTGTACTGGACGATTAGAGTACGATCATCGTCCAGAATGACTACGTATTTAAGTCAGTCTGTATTTAGGTCAGTCACGCTGATCCCGACCACACTGCCGTCGTAATCACAGCTGGGACTTGTTGCACCCGTTAATGTTTCAAACAAAGACGCTCGAGGACTGTGCATGGCTTCTTAGCCGCCGTTGTCGACTTCGTTGATCCGTACAATTGATCATGTCGTTGAAAACGTATATTTCCTTGCCATCATAAACGTCATCAAGGATGTTTATTTTCGTGTCATAAGCCACCTTTTTCTGTATACAGTACCTCAGATTATGTGAAAGTAGCCATTAGAATTATTATTAAAGTGGCGTTTGATAATGATATGGTAGCTATTTCGGGGAAGTTGATTGCCAAATACGTCGTAGATGGGAGTTGATCGGAGTTGTTCTGTTGTGCGCGCCATGACCTGATTGGTGTTGCTCTGTTGCAGACATGCGCCGGAGTGCCGGCTCGTGAACGGTGAATTCCGCCTGTCGGTGGGACATGACTCGCCAGTAGGCGCCAGTTTCTGCCGGAACATCCCTCCTCACCTGCCAGGTACTGTGGGCTGGTCTGCACCCTGTATGGGTTCCGAAGGTGCTCGGGTCCTCGGCGTTTAGACTGTGTTGTTGACAGACGCCTTAAATCTTCGCACCAGGATATTAAAGGTCAGAAGGAGCATCTCCACCTTTTGTGGATGGGAACGTACTGAATTATGGATATTACTGCTGTGCAGGGCACAGGACATGGAAACATCCAGGACCAGTGAGATTCATATCCCGCGAAATCCTCGTTGCATCGTGTTCACCTCTTTGCTGCGGTTGGAACGGGAGCCCCCAGACTCTGCCGAAAGTATTCCAGATCGTAAAAAGACTGTTGATGCAAAGATAGTCACATGCTCGTTGACGTTCCTGGGGCTTGTTTTCATAAAGTCCCGTCGGTACCCCGTCCCCCGTCTGCTCTCCTGCAGCCGGAGGGAGCTGCGCAGCTGGCGGCCCGTCGCTGCCGGCCGTGTCAGTTCCGTCGGCCGCCCGGGGCCGGGCCGCGGCGCTGGATCCCGCTGCAGCGGCCCTCAGGTCGGGTGCGCCGGTCGCGGTCGGCCCGGCCGCGTGTCGCGCCGCCCCGCCGGGCCGTGACCGGCGCGGCGGCGGCGGCGGCACGCTGCCGGCGGCGACACGGGCGCGGCGCGGCCCGCCCGGCCACGTCCGGCGGGGCGGCCTTTGTCCGCGCCGCGCCCGCCGGCTGTTGTGCCGCCGCGGCCGGCAGCGGCGCCGCCTGCCTCGGCCGACGGCGGGGGCCGCGGATGCGTCTCGGTCGGTCACGGCCGTTCTCTGTGGCCCACGCCGCCGGACGACGGCTCGCGCCGTGACGCGTGAGGGGTCGGCGGTCGGTCGGCACGCCGCCGTACCCGCGGTCGGCTGCCGGCGGCGCCGCGTCGCCGGCGCCGTGCAGCTCGACCTCTCGGCGGGTAAATAAACAGCGGGGCGGGGGCCGGGCCGGCCGTGCTCAGGATCATGCAGATGCCCCGCGGAGGCCGGGCAGTCAGGCGCCGGCCGGGCTCAACGTCACGCCGTTTGTTTGACGGCGGGGAGGCTGTGTCGGTCGGAACGTTAGCGCCGGTGCAGCGTGACGCCGCCCCGCGCGGCTCGAGTGCGCGTTTGACCGTGGACGGGTCGTGCACGGCTCTGGGCAGTGAGCGGCAGGGCGGAGACCGTGCAGGGCAGGCGCTGCACCGGAGCGGCACGTCTCGGAGACGCACGGAGCCAGGTGCGCGGGCGCGGTATGGGCTGTCATGTTGTCAGGGCTATCGCCGTCGCGGCTGTCAGCCTGTCGCGGCGGGAAGGGCAGGTCGTGACCCCGACGGGCGGCCCGGTGGCCTCTGACCTTGTTCGGGGCGTTGTCCCGCTGTCGCGCTGGCGCTGATGGCGACTGGGTCGAGTGAGATCTGCCTCAGCGACACATGGGCGTCTGTCAGTTGACCGGATCCGTGATTGATAGCACTGAGAAGGTGGCTGGACTTCTGTTGCTTTTTTACGTCGCGTAGTCATCCTGATTGTCCGTTCCGTGACGTGCAGCTAAGGCTATGGGCCGTGACCGGATCTCTGGTCCTGACTGGTTGCCCGGGTCTGTTCTGAGTGTATTCGTTTGGCCGGATGCGCGGGCCGTGACTTGATGGCAGAGTTTGGCAGGATTTCTTTGTCACGATCGGATCTGTGGGTCGTGATCGGACGATTTCGTGACTCATTGTCCGAAAAAGGTCGCGACTGAATGTCTGAAATATGGCCGATGTTTATGTCGGTTCCTGACTGTTTAGTCATATCTGGGCGTCCGGGTCCTGGTATGATGAACGGACCGGCTGGTGGATGTCAGAGTGACGGCTTCATCTTGGGTCGAAACCCGAAGATTTTGGGGCTCGCGATTGGATGCCTGAGTCGTGTGGACCGTCCGTTGGTGGCCGGACGCCGTTGCTGTTGGCCGGGGGCGTGGCCCGTCTGTCGGTCGGGCCTGGGTCCGGACCGTGCTCCGGGCCCGTCCGGGCACCGCCGCGCCGGAGAGCCATCCTGCGAGTCTCGGCAGCGCTCGGCTGCGGCGCCGAGCCGACTCTCTCGGCCGACCCGACCGACCCGGCCGGCCCGGCGCCGGAGAAAGTCGCTCGCCTCCTCCGCCGGCCGGGCCGCCGCCGCCGCCGCCGCCGCTGACCGGTCCGGCTGGTTGTCGACCGGCCGCCGCAGCCGTGGTCAAGGTCTCCGACCGGCTGACGGCCGGCCGGCCAGGCCGCCGCTCGAGTACGCCCTGTTTACCGACCGACTGGGCCGCGTACTGCGCCGGCCATGGCGCCGGCCGGGCTCAGGGCGTCGATCAGGCTTTTTGCCGGTGTAAATGACGACTTTCGCCAGAGACGAAAGCCTGCGTGGATATCGAGGTTTCTTTTCGTTTGAGTGTGCTCCTTGTTCGTGTATTCTTCGCGTGCTGCCCTTCCTGCCTCGACCTGGTCCAATTCGGTCGTGGCTCTCTCGTGTGTGAGAGACGGCGTTTCTCTCATGCCGGTCTGTAGTGGTCGTCGACAATGCGCCCTCGTCCTGATTTAATTAACTCTCTTCCTGTGGGCCATTTTCGCCTCCTTTCCCCTGGCGGTGGCCCTCGCTGGCGGCGCGTCATCGCTCACAGGTGGCGTTTGAACACCGTTTGCGGCGGCCGGAAGTGGCCAGACGCGTGAGCAGCCGGCCGAGATCGTGATGGTCCGGACGGCCGCGGGCGGTGACCCCAGGTCGTGACCCCGCCGCGCCGGGTCACGCCTGCCGGGCCGGTCGGGCCGGCCGCGGTGCGGGTGCCGGGTCCGGGCAGGACGCGGCGGATGTGGTCCCCTCGGCGGCCCCTGTGACTGCGGCGCCCCTGGTGGGGTACGGTTTCACTGCGTCTGGTGGCGCCGGGCTGTTCACTGACCCTGGCTGGGTATCGTCTGGCTGTGTTGGCCTGGGCCTGTGAAGGGCAAAGTTGCGCGGGTCGTTTTGACCGCCATGTTAAATTTCGATTTCGTTTCTGTGTCCCTCAGCCCGAATGCGTTCCCGGTGGTTTGAAGTATTGTTTTAATGTTGGAATATTCCTTGAGTGTGGGGATGGACCAAACTGAGCGTTTAGGCAAAACTTCACTCTTCAGGCTGGCGTTTAGAAGAAAGAAGACGTAAAAATCACGAAAACTATGATCAGCCTTATTATGTTCATGACTCTGAATCATTCAGCTGGGACATGGCCGAGGACAGGGTATATGTTTCCTGTTGGCGTGTTTCAAGTCGGACACCATGAATGTTGCTCGTTCCCGAGTTCTCGACTCTGGCCTGACGTCATCACAGCCCGACAGTGATCCGCTTCTTTTCCGCAGGATGCCGCTGTTCCCGCGACTTTACGTGAAAAAGTCACGGCAGTACAACGTGGTCTCCAAGGACCTGATGGTGATCAGGGTGGAGCTGCTGGACAGCACTCCTGTCGAGTGCACTCTCTCGTCGGAGAGTTCCGGTCAGGAGTGTCTGGACAACGTCTGCCAGAGGTTCGGCATCAAACAGGTGAGCGGGGGCGGGCGGCGGGGCTGCCTGGCCGGACCGAGCTCTCGCACGCCGCCATCTCGCCGCGCCTTTCTCTTTCGTTGATTTCTCCGATTACCGCCTCACTTTCCCCGCAGTCGTCCAGTTGTTTTCTCCTCAACCCAGTGTCGGAGCCGATTATCAATCACGCGGGATTGCACCCGCATAATTCTCCCGCGCCTGACCAGATCTCGGTGTGGGCCGTGACTTGTTGATTTTTGACGATCATCGTCGAGCTTTCCCTTTTGTTTAGTGGTACAAGCTGCCGGACACGGCTTCATTCCGCGGCGATTCAAATTTTTTTCCCCGATTTTAACGAAGCAGTAACGCTCGTATACTACATGGGCCATGATCTGCGCTGCTTCTGCTTCGTATCACTCCTGTGGTGAGTCATCAGAAGCATGCTGGTCTGTCAGCTGTCGCATCTGAGCGGCTGGACCGCAATATGCGATAGCGACTGGTTAGCTTTAGCGTGTTATCGTTTCCAATTTGCACAAGCTAGTGCCTGTGCCAACACGACACCGATATGTCCAGCACGCGCAACGCATCTGATCGATCAGCTCCCAGCCTTATCTCCCTGGTGACGAAATAACCTCTGGTGGCGGGCTTCGCTGGTGCGTGCTGCGCGCTGGCGTTCCCCGTCCCGTGGGTGCGGCCATGCCGGCGGACCATTGCGTCTGTCCGCGGTCACCGCCTGTGGCCGGCGGCACCGCAGCCATGAACCTGGTGCTTGTTTGCCGGCTCCCGCCCTGTCGAGTCTCGCAAACAAAGGGTGTCTAACGTCCCCCGGAATAGAGACTTGTCACACCTGCGCGTCCTGCACAATGGCTTGTCGGGATGCGTGTGAGGGCGAGGCTTTGAGGTAATCGGCCCGAACTGATGGTTAGTTTTCGTTGCGAAGGATACTATGATTCGCGCTGTGAGTACGCGGTGTCTCTTGTATTCGTATGCGCGGTGGTGTCCAGAAATACATCGCTCTGATAGACCAGATTGCCGGTGCATAACCCTGAGAATCCGCCGTAGTGTGTGTGGGAGTATCATTAGAAAGTAATGGCTCGTCGAAACACGCCAATTGATGGGGAAGCAAGCATCGATTTCACAGCTGCTAGGCTTTGCGCAAAACATGACGTATTGTGGTCTGCCATCGGTGCACCGGTGGTCGGTTAAACTGCGAACAATCTAACCAAAATGACAACGTAAACGTCTTTGCGAAAGTTTTCTTCGCAATCACGGATAACTTGATAAAGTGAGCGGTGTGGTACTGGACGGAAAGCTTACGCATGTGTTGTGCTTCGGTTCCAGAGCATTGGGGACCTTGTGCCATAGGTGCCATATTAAGTTACAGGCCCTTAGGATGCTCACTGAACATTAGTGTACTCGAGCGCCCAAAAAAGAGGAGGCGCGTGTTTGGTTTGATTGCCTATTGCACGTGACCTCTGTCCTTCAGCCCAAGTTTTTCGGCCTGAAATACAAGGCGCGTCGTCTGCCGCCGTTGCGGAGGTGGCTGGACCTGGAACGCCCGCTCAAGAAACAGCTGGACCGGTACGCCGAGTCCAACTACCTGCATCTGGGCGTCATGTTCTACGTCTCGGACATCAGCGCCCTCCAGGACGAGATGACGCGGTGAGAGGGACGCTCGAGGCCGCCGATCGCGGCGTGCTGGCGTAAACGCTGTGCGGGGGAGCGGAGACGGTGTGACGGGTTTACTTGTTGATTTCTATAGCAGCCACGGAGGGCACGACCCGCAGCGATATTTTCTCCCTGACCTTTTCCGGCGGTCCTGGTGTGGATATTGTGTGGCCGTGCCGCCACTATGTTCCGGTAAACAGCCGCCGGTGATTGGAAGTGTGAAAGTTATGGTGTCGACTGAATTTGATATTTATGATAACGCGATCCTTGCGGACATGTTTGAAACTGATTGTTGAACTGTTTTATGGATTATGGGTGGATATGTGATAATAGATTGGCAGATCTGTTGTTAAATTGCGGCGTCCCCTGACTTAATTCTCCATCCTCCTCGAAAGTTTTATTCCGGCCGCCAGTAGTTTTAAGGTTTACTCCTACGCCCGCAATAACCATGCATCATAAAACCGCAAGCGCGCCCGTCATCTCGCCTCCTCGTGACTGGCATTGCTCAGGTGCACGGCGGAGTCGCCGCGTGACGTAACTGTATCCACGACAGTGAACACCCATCCATGGAGCGCTCGGCTGACGCTCGCAGCCGTAGTCGTGACACCGTTCAACCTGTACTGCGCCGTCTGCACCCAGTCGCCTCTGTCTGATGCGCTGAGTCCCGCTGCTCGGCGGGAGGGGGGGGAGGTTCGTGCCCGCCGGTGAGGGCGGCCGGGTGACGCCGTCTGACGGTCACCGTTGGCCTGTCTCCGCCAGGACCCAGTACTTCCTGCAGCTGAAAAACGACGTGCTCGAGTGCCGGCTGCACTGCAACTACGAGCAGGCCGTGATGCTGGCCAGCTACAGCCTGCAGGCCGAGCTGGGGGACTACGAGGCCGACCGACATTCAGCCCAGTACATCCGCGAGTTCTCCATCTTCCCAAAGGTACGACAGCACGCCGGCCAGGTCTCTCCATCTGCGAGTTCTCCATCTTCCCTTTGCTCGGGAAAAACACTACCTGGTCCATTACACTGGGGAACTCTCTGTCCTCATGAGAGTAAGTGGCCCATGCAAATGGCACTCGCACGCGTGATTTGCTGACGTTTAGATGCTGACGATCGGCAACAATTAAGCAATGCTCTTAGCGCAGCCGAGGTGTTTCCCAGAGATATCGTTTGGTGCGCGGCTGCGCCTGGTGGAGACCGCTCGGTGGGCGCGGTGCGGGGGGCGCCTCTGACCCGACTCCCGGCCGCGCCGGCAGCACATGATGCTGGACGAGGAGCGCCGCGAGACGCTGACGGACGCGGCGCTCCAGTCGCACTCGGCGCTGCGCGGCCTGTCGCAGCAGCTGGCAGAGGTCTACTACATCATGGAGGCGCAGCAGCTGGAGGGATACGGCCAGGAGCACTTTGTCTGCCGGGTGAGCCGCGCCCTCTGACGGTCTGAGCCTGGTCCGGGGCCCGCGCGAGGTCCTGGCGTCGGCCGCTGAGGTGCGGTCGACCGCGCTGTTCATTGCTAAAGCTCTGTGACGCGGAGACAGTCTTGGACCATCTACCGTCTGGCCGTGCACGACTGTCCAGAGTCGAGTTTGTTCATTGCTGTCGGTGAGAATGCATCCGCCGGCATCGGAGACCTCGCGGTACGGAAGTGCCGGCTCGCGCGTACGCGGCGTGACGCGACGGAAGTGCCTACTCACGCACACAGCGTGAGTTCTGGTGCCACGCCGTTTTCCCATGAAATCGATCGCCTCCGTCCGTGACGGGAAACAAAACTTTCGTTTTCAAGACCGGGCGTTTGTTGAGGTTGCGGTTTACAGCCGTGCTAATGTCTTCGCCGTGCGCCTTTTTATGTGTGTACACGCCCGTCCTTTGCCGGTTCTCAGAAATGGGGACTGGAGAACGTTGTGGGGAGCGTACCCACAAACCACTTTAATCAGTAAAGCTCTCAAAAACCTTCAAACATATGAACGTTGTGTAATGCATAAGTTCTTATGTGTTCCCGACCACAGGTTAAAGTTTGTAGGTGTGCAAAACCCTAAATGATCGTAACCAAGAGTATATCATTTGTGGTAGGATGTTTCCAGATGTCGTCCTTACACCCCGTAACCAATCAGGATCTCAGAAGTCGTTTATTTCTAACACTATTGAGACGTGAATTTCTCTGCATGAGATATGTATGCACCTTTCTACGAACTGTTGCATGGGCACCATTTGACCGATACGTCATACGTTCCCAAATTAGTAAATTGGGGCACAGGGGGTGTGCAGCCAGACTAAACAGAGGCATTTCGTGCCGGTTAGACTTCACGTGTTTTATCTGCCGGAATGCAAAACAGGTATCCTTGTCTGAGCGCCGTGCAGTATATCTGACTACGAGTGCCTGCACCGTGAGACACCAGCATGTTGCTGGCGGCGTCTGCCGTCTGCCTGGGCGTCCTGCCGGGGAGCGCCGGTCCTGCAGACGAACGGTGGTCACGCGAGCGCCGCCGCGGCGCCGTCGGCAGCTGCATTTGCACGCGGCCGGTGCTGGCCGGTCGGCGGCCGCCCCGTGCAGGCGGCCGGACCGGGCCGCGCGCGGTCGTCTGCCCCCCGCGGCCGGTTGCCGGCCCCTGTCGGCCGCCCCTGCCGGCCCCTGTCGGCCGCTCCCTGCCTGACCGCGGCCGGCTGCCGGCCCCTATCGGCCGCCCCTGCCTGACCCTGTCGGCCGCCCCTGGGTGACCCTGTCGGCTGCCCCTGGGTGACCCTGTCGGCCGCTCCCTGCCTGACCGCGGCCGTGCGGTGCCGTCCAACAGGACGACTGCGGCAACGGCGTGCTGGTGGGCGCCTCCCTCACGGGAATCGTGGTCCGGCTGGGAGGCAACCAGCCGCCCACCTTCTACCGCTGGGCCGACATCACCAACCTGCACAACCACAAGCGCAACTTCGGCATCGAGCTGACCGAGAACCGCACGGTCCAGTTCGTCATGGACGACAAGGAGCTGGCCAAGTACGTCTGGAAGGTCTGCGTGCAACAGGTGGGTGTGCAGAGACGCGTCCGGCGCCGGCGGTCGGCCGGGGGAACGGTGGTCTGTGGGGGCCTGCGGTGGTCTGTGATGGTCTGTGGTGGTCGGCCGGGGGAGTGGCGGTTTGTAGTGGTCTGGTGATCGGTGGTGGTGGGCCGGCGAGTATTTGCATTGGTTGGCCGCGCCAGGCGCAGCACTCGGGAATGACATATTCAGTGATCTTCTCTGGAGTTTGGTTACGTATTGAGTCATCTTTAGGTCGAACTACGAAAATGCTTGTGCAGTCCCGATTTTTGCCGGTGGTTGACAGTTTGGATAAGATCGAAGGCACATGTTCCTTCCATTCTGTGCTACTCTGATGGCAATGCACGCAAACTTATACATCGCTCAGACCGTGGTTACATTCTGCAATAACGGTCGGCGCCTTGGAGACCGGACTCCTTGGTTAGTCCAGTTGTGTCCGGAACGGTAATTGCAGTTTCGGGAACCTCGAAGGTGATGTGGTCGGTTCCTTCGATTTCGACGTAACTGGTGTGCTGGCAAAGCACGCGGTTGGACCGTGCCGTGGAGCGTCTCTTTTGCACTGTTTTGTCGCCACACTGGATACGCCCCCTGTCTGGCTGTGACGTCTCACCGCCTGCGCGACAGCACAAGTTCTTCGAGACGAACCAGTCGCTGCTGGAGGCGAAGGAGACCATCTCTCAGCTGCCGCCGCCCGACATCCAGTCGTCGACGGTGCCGCGGGCGCTGGCGGCCGCGGGACGGTCGCACGGAGGCGGCCAGCCCGGCCGAGCCGCCGGCCCCCGGCCGACTCCAGGTACGTCCGGCGCGGCGCGGCGCGCCCCGGCGGCCAGCCCGGCGCCGGTTTGGCTGGAACCCGCGGCGGTTGCGCGCAGTTCAGTTCTGCCAGCTTTGCCGTGGGTATGCAGCCCGAATTTCGACCCCTGAAAAATCAGCTGCCAGTGGGTTGTGTTTGCCGTCGCCTTATGTGGAACAAATTCCATAGGATGGATGTTCCAGTCGACCGTCATTGTTTTGTTGAATGAGTTGCATGGTTGGAGACGCTCCTGAAATCGGTCCCCGGCGCCGTACAGGAACCGGCGTATCAGCAAGAGCAGACGTACGTGGAAACAGGCAGCGACCTCCGGTACGGCATGCTCGACTTCAACCAGCACAATGCGGAGAGCAGCTGGAGCCTGAGTCAGCAGCAGCAACAGCAGCAACAGCAGCAACAGCAGCAGCAGCAACAGCAGCTGGCGCAGGCCAGGTGAGTGTCCGGACAGCTGTCACCGGGTTCCTCAACCGCCATCTGATCATTGCCTTTAGCTGCTCCTGTTTCCACTCTGGTTTTTATCGGGAGGGGTGGGGGGCGTCCCGTTCGTGTTTGATTTCTGTACCTCCCGTCCATTTTTTCCCCTTCTCTTTATTCTGCCGTGTGCTTCCATTTGTCATCTATCGTCAGTATGTGTTAGAATTGTTTCTTTCACTTGTTCCCTCGCTGGCCACCTGTTGTCGATTTTATCAACTAATGTTTTCCGGTGCGTCCGCCGCAGGGCTCTGCTGCCGCAGTACCGCCAGGCGCCCGACTACGACACGGCCGTGAAGCAGATGTACGCGGCCGGTGGCGGTGCGACCGACCCCTCCGTCTCCTACATGTACCGCTCCCAGCCGGACATTGACCACGGCGACGCCGACGTAAGAGCGGTGACTGCGCCCCCCCTCCCCCCTCCTCAGCGCGTCGTGTGGCACGCATCCAGAGTGGATCTTATTTGGCCTGGTCTGAAACACTCACCTGCTATTGGACTAGATGCTGTTGGAATTTCATACATCGTGAAAAAGAGAAGTGTTTGCCAAGGGCACTGACTTGATCCATGGAACTCATGGACGGGTACTGTGTTGTCAGTCGTTGCATTCAACAGCGGACATGAAATACCTTTCAACTTGCTCTCCCGTGTTTGCCAGGATGAACCCATGACCTGCACGTGTGAACTTTTGAGCACCGCCGGGTTACCACATCCTATTTAATTTCACCTACCTACCTCACCTACAGAAGAGTTCATTGACGTTGCACCGCTGGGCCGCAGACCAGGCCACAGTGCTAGCCACTGTTGCGGGGCGGTGTTGAGCTGGGGCTGTCGCTGCGGGGTGACTGCTTCACCCTGGCGTTCGACAGCCGCCGGGGAAGCTGTTCGCCATGCTGTCGATCTCTCCGGGAAGCCGGGTGGCCGCGGTCGGCTGATAATTGCCTCGTACGCCGGGCGAGGGTCACGCCGGGAAGCGGCTCAGCGGTCTGGAAAACAGCTGCGGCGGTTTTTCGGCTCGTCATCGCGGCCTTTTTTCCGGGCTTTGATCGGGACGTTCAGGCTCGGCTGCTCTGAGCCTCTGGTCTGATCCAACACTCTCTCTGTGGGCTGCTGTGAGCCTCTGAACTGATCCACCACTTCCTCTGTGGTCTCTCTTCCTGAACTATTCTGAGCCCCTGGCCTGATCCACCACTCTCTCTACAGGCCACTCTGAACCTCTGACCTGATCCACCACTCATTCTGCCGGCCTCTCTGAGCCTCTGACCTGATCCATCACTCTGTGGACCGCTCTGAACCTCTGGCCTGATCCTTCCCTCTGTCTGTGAACTGCCCTGGGCCTTTGACCTGATCCACCACCCTCCCTGTGGGCCTCACTGAGATTCTATCCTGACCAATTTCTCTGTATCGGCCGCCTCAACCGCCCGCCGCTGACCGCCACCGCCTGCTGTTCCAGGCCAACGACTTCTCCCAGTACAAAAACTACACCGATCTCTCGCATCTGCCTTCGTTCGGTTACCACGGCGACGGCGCCGCTGCGCCCGCGATCCCGGCGGCCGGTGACCTGATCAGCTGCAGCGTCCACACCTACAGGTCAGCCGCCACGTCCCCGCTGTTCCCCAGGGGGTGGATCGGCCTCGTCCCATACGTCAGTCCCTCCATGTTTCGTTCCGAAACTGATTTCTAATTGGTTGGTTTGTCAGACGATTTGTGTACTTGCCGTTTGACAGCTGGGCATCGGGCTCTCCATTAGGTTATCATTTCACTGTGATGGTTGGTGTTGCCCTGAAGGTTTTGACTTTGTTTAGAGGGCAAGCTAATGCGAATGCTGTGACAGATTATCGGAAAATCGATGGTTGTTATTCGGCGTTGTGGCCACCTGCCGCCGAAATACATGACATAAACATAGACGTAGGCATATGCATATATATTGATTTAACTTTTCCGCGATGACATGGCTATTACAAGCTGATAGGGACATAAAACAGCAAGCCTATAAATCAAGGCACATGTACAAAAAAGCAAAAACGCACGCATTCAATCAGCACGACACGGTACATCCCGTCGCCATCCCTAGCCCATCTTTGCAAGCATCATTCTGGCCAATCGGGCCTTAAATCGGCCTAGTCCCATATTATAAAACTCTGCAAGTAACCTGTTGCAGGCATCCGCGCCGCTAAAGCTCAGGCGCGCTCCTGCTTTGGTTTTCACCCTTTGCCGGTGCAGTTGTCTATTGGGCCGCGTGCTGTGTGGGCACTGACGAAGCTCGCCGCAATGCCCGGTCAGCAGAACTCCCTTCATAAGACATAGCCGATAGTACTGGGCGATCTGCTCGGCGTTTAACCACTTTAGACGCTTCAGGTCTGCGCTGATGTCGTGTTTCGATGATGCGAGCTGCCGCTAAATTGCGTGCAGATGGTGTGGTATTTTCCTGCTCCGTGACGTGGAAATGGTGTGGTTATATGCAACAGCTTGTACTGCTCATCCTAGCTGACATCTCCTACAGAGGACTACGAAACACGTATGCATCTTACGGCTCGTCCATCGGACCGCGACCCCTGTGACGCTATTCCTGTCCCTTCCGACAGTACCCCGGAGCTGGCCACGCAGAGCCTGGGTGACGTCACCGCAGACCCGGTGACGTCAGAGCTGCAGCTGTACCAGATGTACAAGCCGCCGCCGCCGTACCCGTACAGCAAGCCGGCCAGCAGCTCGACTCCGGACCTGGCCTCGGCCACCGTCCAGGTCAGTCCAGTGCCCAGGGGTATCCAGGTCAGTCAGCTGGCGGGGGGGGGGGGAGGGAGCACCACAGTCCGCCGCAGCCTCGTTCGGCGCGCAGCCTGGACACGCGCCCGGCGCCCCGATGGGGCGTGACCCGGCCGACCTGTGCGGCCGCGGCCGGTCGGCGGCGTTGGCGCGGCGCCGGCGGCCGCTCGCTCCGGCTGGCCGCGCCGCCGGGAGATAGCCGCGCCGCGATGTCGCCGCGCCGCGCCGTCAGCGGACCCGGTATCTGCTGCCGGCCAGACCCGCCGGCGGCGCTGATAAGATAGAGCTCGTCAGGGCCTGCGGCATCAGCGGCCTGCGGCATTCTAACGGTCTGCCCTAGGCGGCCGATCGGGAGAGGGCGCTGCTGATGCATCTTGTTTTTGGGTTCCGGCACTCCTCATTAGGCCTCAGGCCACGTTGCGCCTAGATGCAGCGGATCCTGGTGGCGCATGTAATCATACTTTCGTGCGAACGATGTCTGGTCTTCAAACATCAGAACCGTTTTGTTGTTTATGCCTGGAATGGTATTGATCAGCTATATCATGCAGTATCGAAATGAGCGCCGAAATTTTTGTAATTGCTCAGCTTTGACGAAGCTGCGTAGGAACACATTAAAGTGTTCCCGTGACTTTACTAAACAAACGCTCCTCCTGAGAATCATGGACTTTGGAGCCGAAAAACGCGGCTGACCGAGTCGGCCTCCCCCCGACATTGTGGGTGTACGCCTGGTCCAGTTTCCGTGCGGACGGTGGCCGGGTCGGGACGGGACGACTATCAGGGACAGCGGCTCGATGATTGTCCCGCTCGGACGGCGATCGGTAAACAGGACGATAACGCCCCCATCGGTGAACGACGGGCGTCGGGCGCAGAAACGGAACACTCCAAAGTTTATGCGGAATAGACAGCTGAGCACGGGGCAGGGCGCACATGCTGTGGCAATTAACCGTCGCATTGGTGGACGCCCGAGCCATCTTCGCGTTGGTAGTGGTGGTGGTTGTGGTGTTTGGGGGGAAGGGGGTCTAAAATCGCCTCGAACGATGAATCCATTGTCTGAATTGCGTTAATTTGGAGCACATACTGGCATTGCCTTTACGGTGAAGAGTCCACGTGGTGTCGGTGATCTCTGCTTTGAGGTTCTTGCTTGGATGAAGATGGTATGTAAAAACCACGAATTTCGCCGACCTAAATTGCCTTTGACCTGACTGACCTAAAAAAAACTTTTGTTCATCGGGGGGATGGGAGGAAGCATGAGTTAATCTCAAGCGCTGGTCTACATATTGATTGATAGTAGTTTTGGTTTCTGTTTGTCGTCAGAAGTCGCTCTGAGCCTCTCAAAACTGCCCTGTCTGTAGGTTACGTCCGCTAGGATCCCATGACAACCAGAATCTACTGATGTGATCTCCTTCGAGGTCATCTCTAAGGCCACCGTGATACGTCAGTGTGAAACAGAGTATCGTGTAGCAGAAGGACCAGTGTGCGCGCTCGTTTTGGTGTCATTGCCCTTTCAGGTCAGGCTTGGAAATGACTGGGAGAAGAGTTTCGTACCAACCTCCCTTGCACTGTTGGTGTGGAAGTTGGCCAAATAGGGAATATTGGCGACAGTTAAATCACCCGTAACCAGTTAAATCACCCGTATGCACGGTGGAGAGAGAGAGAGAGAGAGAGAGAGAGAGAGAGAGAGAGAGAGAGAGAGAGAGAGAGATTGAATCCGTTGCGTGTGTTTCTAGGTTATTTAACTGGCGTGATATTGTATTAGCACCCGAAAGCTAATTGGTGAAAACAACTCACAAGTTGACGATATTGAGTATTCCTTCGGAAAGAAAACTATCAGGAACGCTCCAGCACCACGTACAGTCATCAAGAGATTCCAAAGATAGATCATAGAGCCCATCCTACTCCTGAGCCATAATTATTCGCCTTGATGAAGACAGTTAAGAAGGGAAATGTCATCAGACAATATCAAGGGTAACTGACTTTCCATTCCATTCGTGCCATATGGTGTTCATAAAGGCTTCGGCCTATACGTCGTCCTTTGACCTTAAGCCAAGGGCACGGGAACTCTTCTTCAGTTGGGGGGGGGGGGCGAGAAGCATTTCGGGTCAGTTCTGTCCTGTCAGCGTCATTAGGGCCATTGTTGAATTTCAAAACAGTTGTGTTGGGGCTGAAGCCCCTCTGGCCCCATGGCTCCCGCGCCTATGCCCTTAACTGACTTCTTACGCTTTCTAAAGGACTTTTTTCTAAAGGCTTACCTTATTGAGGAATGGGTTTCAGACTGCTTAACGGCATACTTGAATGCTCCTGTGAACGTAGTTGGTAGCATTTTTCTGCGATGATTTCGAACACGAATCCGACACCAACTTAACCCTATTCCAGTATCCGTAACGCTAGTACGCATTCTCATATAGGGGGTATTCGCCCCCCCCCTCAGATCTCGAGAACCACCCGTCTGATTTGATTGCGACAAGCGGCAGTCGATTCGCCATGACGTAAACTACATTTCTGCATGAATTATGAAAAAAAATATTAAAATTAAATTATTATTAAATATATAATTATAAAAAAATATAAAATTAAATAAATTTAAAAAAAAAACGTGAATTACATGAATTTTAAAAATCTTGTAAAGGGTACATGGGGAATCAAAGAAGTCAGAAAGGGAGTACTTTTTACTTGTCATGAGACCGATATTTATGAGCCAATTTTGATGCAATGCGGATTAATCGAGAGCTAATCGATGGATCTTTTCCCTTTGGCCAACATCTTAAAGTTCTGACAAAGTTCATGGGCCTGGAAAATGGGAGGAATCCGTCTTTTTCAGAAGCTGCATTGTTCATTGTTACGAAAGTTGAAAATGTTTTATTAGTCGTAATTAGTCATGTTATACTTCAAAAGTACAAATCGTATTCCACTGTCTGTATAATATTGGTACAGGCGGCGCCAGGGACCTGAAATCGGAGGCACTGGCATGGCCACCTGTTCATCAGGTCAGCTTACATTTCTCCTAATGAGCCTCACATGACCTCATAGTCACATGGAATTGTCTTGGGCTCATTTCATAGTGTCTGGAAACGTATCCAATCTTTTGAATTAGCTATATTTTTAAGAGTCCTGTGTATGGCCGTCGTAATGTAGGGTACGCGTGTGGACATTTTAGATCATAGCTCCGTGACCCGGCCTGATATCGATCGGAAAGTTGAAAGACAAGTAGTGGACACTGATGAGTCATCTGTATTCCGGATTTTTCATTTGGAAAATTGGCGCCAAAGATTTTGACACGAAACCAAATTTTGACTTCACCTTTATCTGGCCTTGTGAAGTGGCCGCAGGCCATCAGTATATTTTTTCATGTTTGCCCGATTATTTCCCTGTACATTCATGTGAAGTTTTAGGTTCTGTTTTAAAAAAATGTTTTTGGCAGCCATTTTCTTGTGCCTTCAGCAGTGCCAAAAATGACCTGAGTTGCATCTCAAAGACTTCGCTCGGCTTCGCCCGTGGGGAAGATAAAAATCGAAAATTTTACATGATACGTGGAAAGAAAAAGAAAGGAAAACCGACCAAGTTTTGTGAATCTGGTTCCAAAACCCTAGAAACGGTGAGCGGAAAAAGCGGGGCTTTTGGCCCCACCCACATATGGGAAAGGGTTAACGGACGTGCATGTTTTTGTCTTGGCCTTTTTCTATGCTTCGTGCAATAGAAACACAGGGTCCTACAGTTCGTGTGGGTGCGCACGTGCGCTGGAGCCCTTTCTAAGGAGTGGAGGTCATTGGTGTGTGCCGCTGTAGCTGCTGTGACGCGTCGCGGTAACCTTTGGCTGTCTCGTGAACCCTGCGGCCCGGTCGTGGCGGTTGAGTGACAGCAATGTAGCCGACATGCCCAGCCGGACCTGGCTGGGTGCTGAGCTAAGTCCATTACCGTGAAACTGTCCGCTGCAGTGGAGATAGCTGCCCGAGTCCAGTGGAGACCTACAGTGATAGTTATCTGCTGCAGGACAGTTCGCGATCGTTCAGACCACTGCTCTGAACTGCAGCTGCAGTTGCTCCTGAAAAGAGGCATCGCCTGTCTTCACGAGCGCGGCTTTAGCTTCGTTAGTCACTCTCCGAATCCATGAATTATTTGGAACTGGTGCGGACCTCTGTGGTCATCGCGGTAGTCTCCTCCACGTCTCGGGCAGTGCAGTGATTCTCACCTGGTGGCCCTGGAAGTACTGTGCGGTAGAGGAGCTTCGTTCGTCGCCCATACCAGCAGACTCGCCAGGGTGCCCTGCAGTTGTTCGGGGCGGTGAAGGAGTGAGTTGGCCAGGAAGCCCCACACGTGGTGGCGGGCAGTAGGAAGGCGTTCTCAGTCACTCGGTCCGCACCGAACGACACGGCGCCTCCGTTTTCGGTGGGAGGTGGCGGCCAGGCGAGGTCACGAGGTCAGTACTGGCCGTGGTGGCCACTCAGTCCTGTGGCTACGGGGGCGCGGCTATGCCGAGCGTGCCGGACGCGTTGTGGTCGGAGTTGTTTCACTGAAGTAGTCATACGGACCGTTGCATCTACATATTTAGTGCCACTGTCCCGCAGCTCGTTGGTTTTTCTCACCGGGCGTCTGCGGCAGTCTGGCCCCGCATCAGTCTGACCTTGCGGCGTCACTCGACGGCCGCACTGCAGGCCGTTCGTGGCAGTCTGACCCAGTCGGGGTCAGACCGGAGAGTCTGAGATAGTCTGACCTGGACCGGTCTTCTGCAGCAGTCTGACCCAGACCGGCCGTTTGCGGCAGTCTGACACCGCACCAGTCTGCGGCACTCTGACCCTGCATCAGTCTGACCTCGGGGCGTTACTCGGTGGCCGCGCTGCGGGCCGTCTGCAGCAGTCTGACCCGGACCGGAAGTCTGAGACAGTCTGACCGGCCGTCTGCAGCGGTCTGGCCCAGGCCGGCCGTTTGCACCAGTCTGACCCTGCATAGTCTGACCTCGGGGCGTTACCGGGCGGCCGCGCTGCGGGCCGGCCGGCCGCCGGCGGCGCCGCGGCGGCTCGGCCCGATAGCGGTTGGCCGGAAGCGGGCGCCGGTCCCACGCCCCGGGCGGCCGCCGTGTCAGCGGCGCCGCCAGTCGGGTCCGGCCGGCCGCCGGCGCAGCGCGGCGGGTGACTCGGGCCGTGGTGGTCGGACCAGCCGGGCTGCGCGCTGGGCGCCGGTGAGTGAGCCGCCTGGCTGGAGGGTGCCACCGGCCCCATGTGTTTGTGTGTAAGTGGGGGACCGTCGGGCTTCCACTGTCGAGCATCGGTCGGCGGCCGCGAGTCGGCCTGCATGGAAGTGCGGGAGTCTCTATTCTTGGCTCGCGATTGACCCTTGCAGGCAGCGGAGCCGGAGCCGGCCTCCCTGCCTGTCGGGCGGCGGTGTCTGCCGGCCTCCCTGCCTCTGGGAAGTGGTGTCTGCCGTTTTCCCTGTGTGTCGGAAGGAGTGTGCCGGCTTCACCGCCTGTCGGCAGGCTCCGTCGTCTGCGGTGAGGCTGACGCCCGACGTCGTGCCGGTGCTGTCCGTTGGGCCCGCTGTGGCGGTCCGGTCCGGAGCCGGCGGCCGCCGCCTGCCGGGCGGTCCTGACCCGGCCTGCTACCTGCAGCCGGCCGACGCCCGCAGTCCGTGCTCGCGCATCTGTTGCCAGTCCGCCGCCTCCCCCGTGGGGCCAGACGGACCTGGCGGCGCCCACCAAAGGCGTGCGGAGAGTGCGACCCGGTGTTGGCGCGGTGTGGGGACCAGATGCCAGTGATGTGCTTGAAATGGTGCGACTGGACCGTCAGCTCCTCAGCTTTTCTTCGCTGAATTCTGAGACGTAAGTCGTGACGGAAACTGGCTGGAAAAGTTTGCACAAAGGGGAGACGGGCGTGATGGCACCACCGCAACTGGATTGGAACCGGCTCCCATGGCATGACGACAACCGGCTTCCGCAGTGAACGACGGGCTTTCCGATTTTGTCCGTTCGTCGTAACAACGAATTTCTGGTGCGAAGACTATCATTTATTCGACGCCACTATCTGGGTAGGCGCGGGTCCAATACTCCTGTCTGACAGCAAGGGCTTAGCCAGGACTTTGCTCATGAACTTAAAGGGTCTTGTCGGGAATCGAGCCTTTCGAGCAGAAAGAGCGCTTTTCGGCGTGGTTCGACCACGGAATGGTCGACCCACCTGTTTCCTCTGTTGACTGCTTCACGTGAATGAGAAGCTCAGGGTTTTCATACGCCTACGGCTGTAATGACCGCCCTCAGCCCACCGGCGCGGTGGCCTGTCCCGGCCCCTCGTCGCTGACGGCCGGTCAGCTGACTACCTGTCTGTGACGTCAGTGGTCGTCAGTCGGCTGACTACCTGTCTGTGACGTCACTGGCGGCTGGCCGGCTGAGTCAGCTCGTGCAGCGCTCAGGGTGAGGTGCCTGGGTATGAGCGGCCGGCGCAGGGCTGCCGGTACTGACCTGTGGTTCGATCAGTCCTGGTAACGCCTGACGTCCGCCAGATCCTGCCCTGTTGACGTGCTGCCGATGCGATCCTCGGCCTCCTGATGGGCGATCCATGCCGTCTATCTCCTGACGTCCACAAGGTCGTGTGTGGGCTTCTAAAATTTATCTCTTTAGAAAATCAAAGGCTGAAAACACGGCCATTAACGCTTGGGACCGATCAAGTGTATGTCCGAAAAATCCACTGAAGTGGAACATTTTCTTTTAGTTCCGGATCCTGTTTGCTTTTACATCTGACCTACGTCCGTCAGGCATCTCGCATCTCTCATCAGTATGCCGCTGCTGCTTCGATATGCGTCCCTCTCCATTCCCGTCATGTCTTCCATTTTGTGCTGGTGGTCTGCGGCATCAAACGGGCGTGATCCGCGCTTTTCTGAATGGCGCCAGCGGCGTGAGTGATCGCCTTTCCTCTGACGTAGACGGAGAGATACGCCACCAGTCCCGGTTGGGACACACGTGGAGCTCGTGATTTCCGGTGCTGTTCAGAATGTCTGCAGCTCTGAAAACCGTGCCGCGCGGCTCGGTAGTTTAATGGTATTGTTGTTACGACACCGTGCGAGGTGCTGGTATTGTTGGCTGCAACACTGTTCGAGGCACGAACTGTGCTTATCGGCCAGCAGAAGTGGCTAGGTTCGGATTCGCGCAAAACGTTCAGAAACGGATGAACAACGTCCTCCCGTGCCGCGCGCTCTGGACTGTGGTTGGCGGCGAAGCGTCGTTGTTTCAGGACTTCGTGTGACGGCATCAGACGTTTCTGGCGGCCGAGGCGACGTCGGGCGCCTCTCTCGATGCATTTTCGGACCCGCTCCGGTCGTGGCGTTGGAAATCCGTGCGCCCACATACCCGGAACAATGCACCCGATTCCCACGCCTCTTGAACAGTGGCTCGGCCGTCCGTTAGCGCACCGCGGCAGCGTCCGCCGGACGCGGGCTGCTTCCGCCGACGGCTCGTGGCTGGCGATTTCTGACGTCAGCGTCTGACGCTCTACCGTCTGTGTCCAGATGTGCTTCGTCGTCTGAAACTGAAAGGCTCCTGTAATCACGAATAAAGGGCTGGGTAACAGGTAGTCGGTTTGGGCGCAGCGCTAGGTGACTTCCAGGGACGAACAGTCGTGCAAGATTAAGTGACGTCGAATGGAGAGGTGCGGGGGGCGTTACTTCGTGACTCAGTGCCTGAGTAATTGTTGCGTGGGGACACTGACTGTGGGACACTCTTGTGTGAGTTGGCTATAGGTTCCCCAGCACGGAACTGGCATTCTTTTCTTCGTGCAGGCGCTCTCTGGGGACTGGAATTTTCCTCCGTTGCCTTAGACGTGTATACTCACCAGTGCACGGATCAGGTCGGCCCCGCTGCCATAACACCTGGCGCCGCTGCCCTGACACGGGTCAAATTGGCGCCGCTGCCCTGACACAGGTCAAATTGGCGCTGCTGCCCTGACACGGGTCAGGTCGACGTCGGCCGCCGTGCGGCGCGGCGGTGGCGGCGGCGGCGGCGGCGGCGGCGGCGGCGGCGGCGGCGGCGGCGGCGGCCGGCGCAGGGCGGCCGTGTAACTGCGCTGCGGCGGCTGTGACGGCGGTGGCGGCGGCGCGGGCCCGCACCGCCGCCCGGTGACCGCCGCCGGCCGACCGGTGACTCACGCCGCGCGCCGCCGCGGCCGCCGCGGCCGTCAGTTGTGCGCCGCCAGTCGGCCGGGTAGAGGTGCGCGACGCCGCGGCCGCCGTCCGGCAGCGATGGTGGCCGCCAGCGCCCTAGAGAGCCGCGAGTACCACGGCCCCGAGCCGGACCCGCCGCCGCCGCCGCTCGCCGCCTCCCTCAGGGTAACTGCTGTGCCGGGGTCGGTCCGGGGGTAACTGCGGTGTCGGTCCGGAGGTAACTGTTGTGCCGGAGTCGGCCCGGGGGTGACTGCTGTGCCGGTATCGGTCCGGGAGTAAGTACTGTGCGGGGTCGGTCCGGGAGTAAGTACTGTGCCGGAGTCGGTCCGGGGGTGACTGCTGTGCGGGGTCGGTCCGGGGGTAACTGCTGCGCCGGGGTCGGTCCGGCGGTAACTACTGTGCGGGGTCGGTCCGGGCTGACCCGGCCTTGGGTCGTGCCAGGTTGGCCCGGCCGGACTTCGGCTGGTGGCGGGTCGCGGTGTGCTGACGTCGCAGGGTGGTGCGCTGGTGTCGCCGCTTGTCGGGATCCGCGCCCTTCGCCATCCCGTCCCCGGCGCGGCCGTGTCGTCCACTTTCACCGGCTCCGGACCCGTGCGCTATCTCCGTCCGTCTGGTTTTGTTCCCCCGTGCTGTATGTCTGCAGGTGGAAACCAGTCTTGAGCCAGCGTTATGTCTCGAAAGTGATGGCTCGTTGAGATGACGGTGTACGTGACAATGGATTGGTTCAGGGTCGGTCCAATGTGTTTCGCAACGCCCCTGGTGGCGTTGACAGAAAATGTGTCGGCAGCTACCAGTCCAAAGATATCTGCGCATCAGCGATGCAAAGAACTGGTTTAGACGGCTTAACCCGGGCGTAGAAAAAAACCTGGTGTTATTTTTGCACATACTGGACATCATGCGTTATTCGGTTTCAGCATCAAAAGTACTGATGAGATGTTTTCGAGCGTTGTGTCGGCAGAGGGGCACTGCACGGACGCATTGTCGTGCGCCGCGTGTGCTGTCTGGCGGTGCCTCGGTCGTCTGCGACCTCGAGCCGGCCAGTGGGCCCGCGCGGCGCCGGCTCAGACACGGCCTGGGCGTGTGCCGGTTACCGGCGGCGCCGCCCGCCGCTCCTCCGGCGCGCCGTCGGCCGATCGGACAGCATAATGGCCCGGCCAAGGGCGCTCCGGGCCCGCGCCGCGCCCGCTGCGCCCCGCCGCGCCGCGCCCGCCGCACGCCTCACCGGCGCATCCCCCGCAGACGGCGCCGCGGCCGCCGCCAGCCGGGCCACCTGCGGAATGTGGGGTGTGTCGCGGCGGCGTGACTCGCCTCGCCTCGGCCCGTCTCGCCTCGGCCCGGCTTCCACCTGAGCAGGCCGAGTCGTGCGCCGTCCGGCAGCCAGCCCACGCCGGCTCGGCTTTCGAGCGGCCGGGAGCAGAGCGTGCCGCCGCCTCCCCGCTGAGGGAGGGGAGGGGGCGGGCCGGGTCGCGTGAGTGGGTCGCCGCCGTACCGCTCACGGGCCGCTCTGCGTCCGCAGGTGAGCCGCTCCAGTCCCGACCTTGTGTCACGGAAGAACCGGCTGAACCAGCCGCGGCCGACGTCCGGCCTGAGCCGCCAGACGCACCGCACGTACGAGAACCTGGCCGACACGGTCGCCTACTCCCAGGTGAGTGCGTCCGCCCGGGGCGGACCGCAGCGACCCGCCCCCAGGGGCCCGCCCCCGGGGGCGGGGACGCCGGCGTAAGGGTCGCAGGGCTGGTGTCTCTGCCCCCGGCATGGGTTGGGCAACGCTGGAGTCAGACTTCCTTATGACCCATTCGCGAGAATGGACCCTGGTTGGTATGACTGAATGAATGGGGGTTGAGGCGGCGCACGAGCGAGTGGGGAAAGTTCACCGCGGGCTGGTTGTTGAGTAATGAGTACCAGGTATCTTTTATTGCCGGCTGGTTGGCCAATTTTTTTAGCGTGGACTGCAGTCTGCAATGCTTTCGTATTTAGGAGTGTACTGATAAACCGTCCGGCTGAAGAGCTTGATATTTCGCCACACAGTGTAGCGGTAATGACTCAGTCGAGCAACAGACGTTTTCTGTTCAAATCATACGTTATATAAACATGATTAGTCTGCAGAACTTGACGCTTCATGTTGTTTGGACATATGGCGCTGAGTTTAAATGATTTATTTGGACATTATCGTGGAACACAGTTAATTCCTAGGGCAGACTATTCAGCAGGTCGTACAAATTAGTAGAAGCGAAATCTGAACAGTCATTAACGACGGTTTTTATGTCTGGTTTGATGTTCATTCTTTTATTGCTTTTGTAACGTTGGGCTGGTAATCTCGCGCAGAATAATGCAGGAGAAAGTGAAACGATATAGAAGGAGGATACAGACTATGGTTGGGTTTGGTGTAATACTTTTTCCCATTAGCTAAGTAATCAAAAAGTTTGTTGTAGCGTACATGACTTCTTCAGCAGAGTTTTTGTCTGAGTGAAACCGAAATCTACAAAATGGAAATGACCACGGTCAAGGAATCATGTAGTGCAAATAAGGAAATTTTGACCTTATGGTGGTCCTTATGGTCCTTGTGATCCGCAGGGTCATAAGGACCGCTGTGGTCCTGCTGTAGGGTCACAGGGGCCGCTGTGGTCTCGCTGCAGGGTCACGGGGCCGCTGTGGTCCCGCTGCAGGGTCACAGGGGCCGCTGTGGTCCGGCTGCAGGGTCACAGGGGCCGCTGTGGTCCGGCTGCAGGGTCACAGGGGCCGCTGTGGTCCCGCTGCAGGGTCACAGGGGCCGCTGTGGTCCCGCTGCAGGGTCACAGGGCCGCCGTGGGGCCGCTGTAGGGTCACGGGGCCGCTGTCGTCCTACTGCAGGGCCTCTCCGGGACCGCCATGGACCCGTGAGGCCTCCGCGCGCCGTGTAGCCGCCGCCGGGCCGTGCGCGGCGGCGGCCGCGGCCCGGCGCCGCGTGCCGCCGACACCCGACACCAGGCGTGCGTGTCACCGGCGAAGGTCGAGCTGTCGCGCCGCAGCCGGACGTGACCCGATCGCGGCGCCGGCTGCGCCGTAGGCCTGGCCGCGGTCTCCGGCCGGGCCGTACTGGGACGTCGCCTCAGTTCGCTGACCGGATCCCCTCGGGGCTCAGCCGGGCTACCCCGGTGGAGCGCTGCCGGGACCTTGCCTGGGTTCCTCGTTTCCTAGTAGGATTGTACTGGGGCCCTGCCGGGACATTGCCCGAGATCCTGGTGGAACCTGTTCGGTGCAGTGCTGGTGCGCAGCGCGGGGCCCGGTTGGGATCTTGCTGTGACTGTCCGGGGCCCTGCCGTGGACTCTTGTGGACCCGTTGCTTGGTGGCTGACGCGGTGGCTCTTTGGATTGCGCTGCGGAGGAGCCGGCCCGGCCCAGAGACGCGGAGCGGAGCCGGCGGCCGGCCGGGCCCGAGTCTGCGCTGAACCCCGCCGCGCGGCTGGGGACGGCCGCAGCAGGAGGCCGCCGGCCGGGCGGAGGTGCACCCTCTGCGGGCCGGGGTGTCCCGCCGACCTCTCGGCCGCTGCGGTCCCGGCCGTCGCCGCGCCGTGTTTTGGTGGCGTGCCGCGCCGCCGGTCCGAACGATTTCCGGTTAATTGCGTTTCCCTGCCCTTGCCTGTCAACCTTTTGTGCGAAAAATAGTCTGATTCGGGTCCGTTGGAGGGACGTTATCTGGGGTTACGTCATTGTGGTTCAGATGATAAGGAATGCTTTCAGGCTGAGCAAGGTGTGTGTGACGTCACGTGTGAGGCAGAGCAAAACTATGCGGTCGGTCACGGCTTAGCTGTTTGCTCTCTTCATTCTGTGAAAGCTACAGGCCATGTTTACTCACCGATTGAATCATGATTTGTCACGACTGATTCAAACTGTCTCACGACTTGAAGAGTTCTTTGTTTTAAAGGCTGCTTTCCCTGACGGTATGTAGGGATGTAGCACCTCTTCCAGTCTTTTTTGTGAAAGCTTTTCATCATCTTGGTACTCGGAGCCGGTTACTTCACCAGCTGGAAACGGTTGGTTGCCTTGATATGCCTTGTCTTTGCTAGGTTTTACCGAACGTGGTCAGGTTGTACGTTTTGCAGCGTTTGTGGTGTTGGCTGCTGGCTGTCCAGCCAAATTCAGATTCCTGTGGAATCGTCCTTGCTTCTGTGCTGATAAACCAAGGGGTGACACCCACCCACCGCATGGGTTTTATTTCGGTTTCGTTTGTACACCCTGTGACCATCACCAGAACTGACCGGCTCTGAAGCCTGTGCTCTGTCCAGCTGTCCTCTCCGCTCTTTTGACGGAGCCGCCTCTCCGTCTGATCCGCAGCAGGCGTTCAGTTCTGAGGAGCTGGACCGGGTATACCAGGTGGGGCCGGCGTCGGTGTCAGCCCAGTTCGTCACCCAGTCGGCGCTGGTGCCGGAGATCGCGCGCAGCCAGCCGGCCGAGCCGCCGGCGGCGCCGCCGCCCGGACCCGGCCCGGCGCCGCCGCCGTCCGCCGGCCTGCTGGCGCCGCCCGCCGTCGACCCGCAGGGCCCCGGCTCGCCGAGCCACTTCCTCAGCGGCAACATCCGCGTCAGCTCGGTCGGGCCGGCGCCGCAGCCGGCCGCCGACGAGCCCATCTACGAGAACGTCGACTTCATGCAGCGCGGCCGGCCGCCGCCCGACGCCGCCGCCATCCGCGTCACCGACGCCGGCACCGTGATCGCCGTCGACGTCCGACTCGAGACCGTCGGCGGCGGCGAGGCGGCCGACGGCGGTCGGCCGCGCTGGGCGCGGGCCGACGGCGCACCGCCGCCGACCATCCCGTACCCGGCGGCCGCCATGCAGGAGCTGGCGCGGCCGCCGCCGGCCGCCGCCGAGGCCGCCACCCTGGAGAAGCGCCGACGGAAGCGCTGGGGCGGCGGCGAGCCGGCCGCCGCCGCCGCGCCGCACGAAAAGTCCAACACGCTGCGCAAGCTGAAGGAGACGTTCACGCGGACTCGAGACGGCGCGTCGCGGGTCCGGACGTCGACCGGGTCCGGCTCCGGGTCGGGATCTGGGTCCGTGACCGGGCTGAGTCAGGTGACGCCGGACGTGATTGTCAAGCGAGAGTCGACGGCGATTCCGCGTGAGCAGAGGGTGAGTAGCTGCCCGCCGTCCGGCGCTGGCACCTTGTCGGGTGCGATCGCTGAGCCTACCCAAAACAACGGCTATGGTGTCCTGATTGTGTCGGTTGCAAAAATCGGTCGTGACGATTTGGTTGTCTGTACCGTCGCTCATTCCCGTCATGTCTGTTCGAGGCACATTTTGTTTTGACACGTAAAAACGACGCTGTTCAGTTCTTGGCGGTATTTTGATGGACGTGGCACGAAATCTTGGCGCCACTGTGTACTCTGTTGGATCGGACTGTTTGTGTAGGAACCGGTGTCGCCACTGGGGAGCACGTGGTCCCTTCTTTATTTTAGTCCCCCTACCCTTATTGGGTAGGCAGGAGTGTCCTTCCATGTCCATGTGATCCGGTTACGTTAATCTTAATACTAGACTCGAACATTCATTCATGTTGGATGAATATCTTGAACTCCTTTACATTCGATCACACCACGCTCTTGAAACCGAGCACCACATGGTCACGAGAACCCACACGTACTCCATCCAGCGGACCGTTTGGTGACCGGTATTCACGTCTATTTGATGCGACCGGGCCCGAAACCGTTACGTCTCCAAACATGTCGCTGCTGTCACCAATGAGCGGTCGATACTGCTTTACGATAAGCCCGATCGACGTGACCGGGTCGGGTGGCCGGCGCAGCCTAGTCCGCGGTCGCCGACGCAGCAGAGGTTTTCCTCCTCCCAGCCACGAGGAAACGGTCCCTGCCCGCCCCGCTCACAATGGCGAAACCGCGTCGCCGAGATATGCCGGTCTGGCCGGTCTGGTCTGGCCACTTTCCGGCGCGCTGCAGCGCCGGACCGGCGGCCGGCCGGGGCGCCGACGGCCCGTTTCCTCCCGCCGCGCGGCGGTGTCGGCGTGCGCCGGGCGCAGTGGCGGGGCGGAGGCCGGGACGGACGGGGCCGAGTGTCAGTGCGGCGTGCCGGGCCGCTCGCCATGGCCGGCCCCCGTGACCCGGCGCTGGCGCTGTTCCAGTGCCAGGCGATCGAGGCGCGCATCGCCGACGCCGGCTTCTTCCGCGAGTTCGAGTCGGTGGTGAAGAAACGCGACACGGCCGAGTACACGACCGCCCGCCGCCGGGAGAACGAGAACAAGAACAGGTGAGCGGCGACCTCGGCTGCTGTTCAGCCGCCGACCGAGGCCACCAACGGCCGGACGTCTGGGGCTGTGTCTTGTGGCAAATCTTCAGTATTTGATTGAAATGGCCCTATCTGGGTCCATGGAATTTGAGTCCGTTAAGGTTGGTGATGCCCCTCCGTTTCGCCGCTTCGCTCTTGTTCCACTCATCGGTTAATTCATTGTATTATATTGTGCCTCGCAAGATGAGAAACAGTGAGGGAATCCAACAGGCCCTGGTTCATGCCTCCACTTTTCCTTCTGACATATGGAAAGGAGGGAATTCAGCTGGCTGCCACTTCCATTTGCGTGAGCCCTTGCCATTTTAAAGGAACGGCGCGACATGGACTTCCAGCAAGCGTAGGTGCTACATTTGGGGCACGGAGAGCGAAAAAAAGACAAATCCGGCGGACCTCACACTATCCGTTGGCACCCATTGTTAGCGGCGTCCTTCCGTACCCTCATCGCGGTGGGTCGACACCCGTTGTAGACTTTCCCGCGGAATCGCTTGTCCGGTGTAGGCCGGTCCGTTCCCTGGCCGTGCACCAGCCGGCGCTGACTGAGCCGGGCCCGTGTGACGGCAGCCGGCCGGGCCGGGCCGGGCTGGCCGCAGGGGGTGCAGGGCGGGGAGGTGTCGGCGGCCGGTTCTCTCCCTCGCTGCGGTCGGACGGCGCCGGCCGCCGCGGCCGGCGGCTCTCCTGCTCCCTGCCCGGGCTCCGCTGTGCGGGGATGGCCGACAGAGGTGGCAGGTTGCGCCGTGCAGGCCCTGTGGAGCGTCGGCCGGCCGAACGGGTCTGCCGCATCCGGACCGGAAAACGGCTGAATAGGCGGCGAAAATTAGAGATGGAACCGCTGTCCCATTTTTGTCTGGTACTTGGAGGGTTAGATTGTTAGGAATTCATCCGAACGTCAGAATGACATAGTGCGTCATGTAAACGATATGAGACCTCCTGGTGAAAAGGTTAAATGCCATACTTTCCACTCATCCCGAGGGTGCCGCTTCGTAGGTGTGGGTGCGAATTCAAATGAATGGCATATGTTTATGCCCCTGTCCAACAACGAGCAGTTTGGAATTTGCCGCCGCCGTGGTCGAGGGATAACGAGACAGACGGCAGGCCGGTGTGTGGCTGGTCCAGTTCTGTACCCATTCTGAGCCTCAGAAAGGGCACCTGTATTTGGCCCGAGATCGAAAGGGTCGGCCGGTCACGGGGCGGCCGTGTGCTGGAGTTGCACGGCTCAGTGAAGGTAATCCATCGCTATCCGGTTCGGTGCCTGGGGTCAAATTGCTCCATGTTTAGAAACACGTGGGCGGCAGGGTCTGGCCCAGCAACAGCCTCGGTATACCATCGTCTCTGATTCGAACGCCACTCACTCCAGTACGTTCGGGCTAAATTAACAATAATAGTAATAATAAATAGGATCTCCTGTCACCAAGAGGAAATTTCGCTAATCTTGAGGTCAATTAAAGAATTTGAGAAATATGATGTCATGTCACCAAGCGGAAATTTTGCGAATCATGAGACGAATTGGAATAGGAAATGGGGTTGCCAGGCGCCGTGACTTCGGACCGACAATGGCGCATTTAGATATTTTAAGCTGCTTTTCACAACAGCGAGCACTCGGTGTTTATGTCAAAAGCAGATTCATTTTCGGCCGAGCACCTATGTCGCCACGAAAACGTCTGCCTTGAGCACTTTCCGCTGCAAGCTGAACCGGGATGGAGTGGCAGGTGGGATCAATTTGTGTTGTTGACATCCATTTGTGTTGTTTTCTACCAAGGTGGTCAATTCGTAGAGAAACTCAGTTTTGCCGTAGTCTGCTATTGGCTGTTGTGGACTGTTCGTCTCGTATGTTCACGAGACAGAATGAACCTCTTCTCTTCGTGCGCCACCTGCAGTGTTTGCGTTGCCTGATCAGTCAGCGGTCAGTGTTTGACGTGTGGCGGCGCCGTGCAGGTTCAAGGACGTCCTGCCGTACGAGGATAACCGGGTACGGGTTACACCCACCAAAGACAACCCGACCGGCTACATCAACGCCTCCCACATCAGCGTGAGTACAAAGCCTCCGAAGTTGCCGTGGTGTTCATTTAACGTATCGCATCGTGACAGAATGCATCCACTCATTACGGATAGTTTTCGTTGCATTCTTACGTTTTTATTCACTGCTGATGTTCATTCCATGACGCTGATAGTAAAACGCAGTAAGTTACACGCATTTCACCTAGAACTGCGCGTATGTTTCTTACGGCGACCCGTGTGCATCTGCATTGTGTGATGCATTCTTGATGTGCAGGGTGGGGGTGGTGGACGCCAACCGTGATGTGGAAGTGACGTGACGCAGTGTGCTGACGATGCCGGCCGGCCGCAGGTGACGATGGGCAGCCAGCAGCGGTTCTACATCGCGGCGCAGGGTCCGCTGCCGACGACGGTGCTGCACTTCTGGCAGGCCGTCTGGGAGAACAACGTGCACCTGATCGTCATGCTGACGGACGCGACCCGCGGCCACGACCGCGCCTTCCCCTACTGGCCGCAGCAGGACAACACCAGCGTCGAGTGCGGCGACTTCACCATCAGGCGCAAGATGTCGACGCCGTCGCGTGCCTACGTCACCTCGCGCCTGCTGGTGACGGAGCGCGGCTCGCGCAAGGCGCGCGTCGTCTGGCACCTGCAGTTCACCGACTGGGCCGACCACGGCTGTCCGGAGGACGCGGCCGGCTTCGTGCAGTTCGTGGACGAGCTGGACACGCTGCGGCAGACGGCCGCGGGCGAGATGACCGTGGCGCCCGGCGGCAGTCGCAACACGCCCGTGCTGGTGCACTGCTCGGCCGGCGTCGGCCGCACCGGCGTCACCATCATGTGCGACGTGCTGCTGCACTGCCTCGACCACAACCTCGAGGTGGACGTGCCGAAGCTGCTGCACCACCTGCGCCAGCAGCGCATGCTCATGGTGCAGACGATGACGCAGTACAAGTTCATCTACCAGGTGTTGGTGCACTACCTGAAGCGCTCGCGGCTCATTTAGCCGCCCGCGCCGCGGCCGCCGTGGCCGCCGCCGCCATCGAATTCCGTCCGCCTACTGTGATTTGGAGAGACAGCGAGTGTAAGAGGGGCCGAATGAGGGAGGGGAGATGAAGGATGCCGCGCCGTGCCGCGTTGTTTCACCAATCAGTGCCCGTGCCATGTAGCTGCGCCATCATGTCCATCCTACATAATCACGTTATCGTCAATATACGTTATATATTTAAGTGTTTCTGGCCTCGCATTCTGGCGTGCAGCTGCTGGTTACCGTCAGCGGCTTAGCGAAGTCATTATCCGACTGGTCATCTGCTCGACAAAGATCACGGTTCAGCACGCTTCTGGCCAATCAGTACTGCCCGGCCATGGCTAGCTGTCGGTGACTGGATGTAGACACTGTGCAGGCTATAGAAGATTCGATGGGGACGACACTGTGAACTACAAGATTGGATGGAGAGACAATGAATAGCACGGCGTGCCTCCCTCCCAGGCAGGCCTGGGGCACGAGCATTCCGAGATTACCGCGGCGTGCAGTTCTTGGGAGGTACCGGGAGTGATCCCGTCGTGTCCCCGCACACGTCAGGTGCCATACAGACATCGAGAAACAGTGCCTCGTCTCCGTCCACTGCGTGTATGATCAGTCAGCAATCGTTAGCTGGTACAACTCAGGACTGCAGAATCCTGGACAGCTTTAATATTTACGAGGACGTGAAGCATAAATGGCATCCAGGTGTCACCTTGCGCACCATTCCATGCTGTTGTCTGCAGGCACTGATTTGACTTCATCATATGTCAGCTGAATGACACAAATGAATATCACAGCAGGCATCACAAGAATTCAGTAAGAAGCCCGTACACAACGCGAGTAGTACACGGGAACAAAGACGTGGTCAGTGACATATCAGACAGCACACCTGAAAAAGCTGCTTTCAAACCTTCATCGTCTTTTGCTTCCCGGGGGGAGGTAGGTATCGCTTTAAAAAATTTTCCTTCCGACTCGATCGCAAGAACAAGGAGCGCACTGTCTTTCACACCTCACGGCTGAAACAGAGCCATGACGTCTGGTGCATCCTCATTGCGCCAGCCAGCATTCGCTGGCCACGAAAGAAGTTTCCACGCTACTAATATTTCGCGGCCGAATTGACTGCTCGCGTTTTTTTTTGCGCTCAGATCCGCCGTTATTATCAATGGAACATTCCAGACACACCACATTACTGGTCAAAACTGGATCAAACTGGACGTTTCGTATCGTTCCACTGCACGATCAAGATCTTACGGCGCCATCTGGTTCGGTGCCCGGGGAAAAATGCTCTTTATTTGCTCCATTTAGGAACAATTGATGGCTGGGTCAAGCTTCACACAATAAACTCGGCTCAGCGTTTGCTGTGATTTCAAATATGCCCATTTCGCAAGGCTCAGGCTAAAGTTATAAGAAAACACTACCCAATGCCTATCTGCTTGAGCGTTCACTTCACATAATTCCTAAAACGTCATGGCATGCGAAGTGTCTGATGTCCATCGAGTTTTTCTTCCTACCATTCGGTTGTAAAAAGCAAGCTATCATTCACCAATCCCGTAACAAGAAACACGGGTGTGTACTGCCACATGTAGACAGGACAGTGCATTCCTCCCCTCCCCCTCCCGATACGACCAATTTGCACATGACGCGAGCGTGTCGACAAGGTATCTACCAACTCTGTCGAGGGGAGTCGACAAATTCCATCTCTTCAAAAACATACGTTTTGAAAGAAGTGGTCAGTCTGACCCCTAACACGCCTCGAAGTCGAGATCTTCCTCCTTGGCCCCGCAGTACCCTGATCATGACAACCGATGTCACACCGGCTCCCCAGAGAGTTCCAACAGGGCACGTCCGGGCAGACATTACTCCCACGTCATCCGCTGCTGGGCGCCTGAACGGCAGCAGGCAATACCTTTCACCCCACCACACGCGGCCGTCTCAGGCGGCCGGCGCGCGGCCGGCGCCGCCCTCCACATCGTCGGCCGGGGCCAGCTGGCGGTCGTCGGCCTCGACAGCGGTCGGCTCGATCACCAGGTCGACCGTGTCGGCGTCCGGCGCCGGCCGCCCGTCGATGATGAGGTCCAGCTGGCGGCCGTCGGCCGCGATGTACTCCACGTCCCCGGCCAGGAACGACACGTCCACCGGCTCGCCGTCCAGCTGCCGAGGATCCAGGGTGGTCGGGTCAGCGGCACCGGACAGCGGCGGGTGAAAGACTGACCGGCAAGCACCGCCGGAAAGCGGCGGATACGGGATGGACCGGACAGCGGCAGGCACAGGACGGATCGGACAGAAGCGCCGGACAGCGATGGGTACAGGACGGATCGGACAGCGGCGGGTACAAGACGAACTGGCCAGCGGCGGTTATGGGATGGACCGGCCAGCAGCGCCGGACAACGGCGGGTACAGGACAGACCGGACAGGGACACGCACAGGACGGATCGGACAGCAGCGCCGAACAGCGGCGGGTACAGGACAGACCGGACAGCAGCGTCGGACAGCGGCGGTTACGGGATGGACCGGCCAGCAGCGCCGGACAGCGGCGGGTACAGAACGGACCGGCCAGCAGCGGATGCCGAACAGCACGGCTGCCACAGCCACACACAGTCCTGACAGGCGATTACTGCACCTCATCTCGCATACATCAGGTCATCGAGCCGTCACATGAGCCCCACAATGGATTCCGCAGCAGGCTCCGCGTTCCCCCCACAGGCACTCCAAGTCATGACACAGTGTATTCTAAGCTCATACTGTCTGCTACCCCAAACCGGGGAAAGTTGTCCAGTCCCTAAGTTCCCTCTTCCGTAAAAAGAAAAAAAACGACGTCTTCCTTTCATGACCAATTCCGCAGCAGTCACCGACCAGTACGATGCGTCGCTAACGCACGCCCAACGAGTTCCCGATTTTCGCCCCAGGCTTCCCACCTGATCTGCATCGGCGGTGACGAAGGTGCCCTCCTGAACAAGTACCTCTGGCCGCGAGTCGTCCCTCACCAGCATTACCACCTGAAGACAGAAGGGGGCAGTCAGGACACCAGCGTTACCACCTGAAGACGGTACAAACGAACATCAACACTATCTCCTGAAGACGGGACAAAAGAACACGAACATCATCATCTGAAGACGGGACAAAAGAACACCAACATTACCACCTAAAGATGGGGCAAATGAACACTAACATTACCTCACCATCCAGGAACGGGACAAAGGGCTCTCAGTGGAGCGACATCACCATCTAAAGGCGGGACGATAGACGAAGCGTCGCATTACCACCTGAATAAGGGACTGTCAGAACGTCGACACTACCACCAGCATAAAGGAGACGGGTTACCACGATCACCACAATCACCAACAACGAAAGAAGATGCACAAACTGCCACCACCTCGATGGACTGAGATTACTGCAGACAAAATTAAAAACAAGTTCTCCAGTTACTGGTAAAATGCACGGTAACTGCGCGTATGTCGTGCACGTGATGCGTTTAGGTATGCGTGCAGGATGTTTCAACGGCAGAAAACGACGACAGAAGCACCAAATCTTGAAAGTTCGGCGCTCCAGACCACTCCGACACCGAGCCTACTCCGACCTAGCACTTCAACATCTGTGAAACAGCTGCAATACGCACGTGTCCGTCCTTGGAGTCGACCAGCTCGAAGGTGTGCACCACCTCGTCAGTCGGCACGTTCTCTGACGTCACCAGCGTCCGGTTGATGACGTAGTCGTCTGGGTGTTCACCATGGCTCATCTGCTCCATGTGCTGCACTAGCGACATCTGTTGGTGAGATGGGAAGTCGTGAGCCCTGCGACGGCTAGGGACGAAACCGTGACCTAGACGGATGCAGCCGTGAACAATAACTATCGCCAGTCACAAGACGAGCGGAGAGGACGACTCTCTTGGAAGGTGACCAACACCAGGGTAATATGGAACAATCGCCCCATGCCAAACATCACACCCACGGGCAGTACACTTGAGTCGCTTACAATTATCCCGCATTACAATGCATCTGCGAAAAAGCCTGTCCTCCAACATCGGCACTGCTGTTCCTGACAGCGCAACACAGTGACAACGTGGGCACGACGTCAGTGCCAGTGAAGCAGACAGGCAGCCATCGCCACAGCAGCCACAACCAAGTCCCATCCGCCCACCTTCCTCATGAAGCCCAGGCCGCACTGGCGGCACTCGAACGGCTTCTTATTGCTGTGCGTGAACATGTGCGCCTTGAGGTTGTCGCTGCGGCTGAAGCTCTTGCTGCAGACGTCGCAGTGGTAGGGCTTCTCGCCGGAGTGGGTGCGCAGGTGCTGCTTCAGGTGTTCGGGGTAGATCATCTGGAGCGGACAGTGCGGGCACTGTAGCGGCCGCCGGCCGTCGTGCGCCATCTCGTGGTAGGTGAGCAGACGGCGACGCTTGAACCGCTTGCCGCACTCGCCGCACTCGTAGCGCCTGTCGTTCTGGTGCACGTAGCGGCCGTGCATGATGAGGTTGGAGCGCAGGGTGAAGCGGGCGCCGCACAGCTCGCAGGCGAACGGCCGCTCGCCCGAGTGGCCGCGCACGTGGTCGCGCAGCGAGTACTTGGTCTTGAACTCCTTCTGGCAGAGGGCGCAGCGCCACGGCCGGCCGCCCACGTGCTGCAGCAGGTGGCGCGCCAACCACTTCTCCGAGCCGAACCGGCGCTGGCAGCCCGGCTGCGGGCACGGCACCTGCGGGTCGCAGCGCGCCTGCTGGTGGCGCAGTAGAGCGGCGCGTTGCGCGAACGGCCGGCCGCACGACTCGCAGGCCAGCCGAGCCGGGCGCGCCGCGTGCGTGCGCGCGTGCGTCCGGAAACACTGGCGGCTGGCGAACGACTTGCCACAGGTGCCGCAGCAGAAGTGGTCGTCGCCCGTGTGCTCGTGCATGTGCTCCATCAATGATAGCTGTGAGCGGAATTTCAGGCCGCACTGCACGCACTGGTACGTCCTGGAAGCCTGTGGGCAACCAAAACACACACGTTTTTTTAAGTCTCAGTAAATAAGGCACACGAAATGAAAGACAGGACCAGTTTCCCGAGTAAACGATACAATAGCAATACTAATGCCGGCAACATGCTGTCTACATCACATGCAAAATCAAACATAAAACCGAGACCCTATTTGGCAACGTCGCCACGCCTCTTCTGCCAAACACATCGCACCTTGTGGCATTTCTGGTGTTTTCGGACGAGCTTAGGCAGGGCGAACTTTTTGTTGCACATCAGGCAGGGGTATTTTTCTTCAGTATGCTCCTTCTCGTGTTTCAGTAGGTCTCGTAACATGGCATACGTATCATGGCACACCTAGAAACAGCAGACACGATGGGCATTCAGTTTGGCGTCACAGATGCTGACAAAGTTAAAAATGGACGTCCGAACAGCCATTCACGTCCGAACAGCCAAAATTTTGTCCCTACCGTGGTTCGATTGTTGCAAACGACTTCCAGTCTGGTCAGTTTACAGGCAACCATATCGCACGGCAGCATAACCAGATTAATATAACAATATAAATTCATCCATGTGCTCCTTCGGAGACAAATCGACGAAAATCAGTTCAGCAGCACACCATGAACAGTGACTTACGTGAATAACAACGAGCAATCCCATGAAGCCGCCCATTCATGACCTACACTCGCAGACGCGCGGACGTCAGATTAAGGAACCTGCATACAAAGTTTTTCTGCCCGCCCACAAGCCGTCTGCGGGATGAACTGACCTCGCAGAGGTACTGTCCGTTGATCCGCAGGCTGCGTCCAGAGACGGCCAGCTCCAGGCTCTCCTCCTGCCTGTCCACCTCCTTCTGCGTCAGCTCCTGATCGGGCTCCTTCTGCGCCGCCTCCTGCCCGGCCCCACCCTCGGCCGTCGGTCTCGTCTGAAAGCCGTCAGAGTGCCAGTGGACACCAGGACCAGGCAGACCGTGTCCATTTCCCACCTACTTTTCAAGATACGTATTCTTCTCATGACCACCACTATTTTGCCTGCAAAGAAGCCACTTGCATTTTCGCAAGCGTAGCAACCATAAACGAAGGTCAGTCGGCCGGGCAACAGTCGAGTGCCGGCAGCGCCGCCGCCGGGCCGCACCTCGGCTATGTGGCTGTTGATCCTCTGCATGGCCTCAGCCAGCCGGAGCTGGTGCTCGCTGCCGCCGCCGGCGGCCGGTGGGACCGGGACGGCCACCTCTGGAGGGAGGGCCACTTCCGGAGGGAGGGCCGCCTCCGGAGGGAGGGCCTCAGCAGCGCCGGCCGACTGGCGGTCAGCCGCCGCCTGAGAGGGGCGCAGAACGGCGCCAGTCAGGTCACATCCACAGCGCCCGGACCGCCAACAGAACGCCGAGATCATAGGCAGTGTCCTCGGATACAATCCCCAGAGTGTCCGCTTGAATAACTCACGAAAGCATGCGTGTTTCCAACCGGGAGGGACGGTGTATTTATGGGTACTACCAGCAATCACCATGAAGGACGTCTCCCCACGCACCCAGTGGATTTTCGTTGTGCAAATGTCTCATGATGTCCACGGATCGCGATTCAGTGGACCTTTAAAACGTCACCGGAGCCTGCGTGAAGCAGATGAAGGCGAGGATAGCATGTGGAAAATGTGTTGCTATGCATGGATTTTTGGCGAATTGATAATGTAAACGAACGACAAAATACAAGTTACACAGTCGCGAATGTACCAACCGTCTACAGTGCATTTATTGTTCATTCTATGATGGTGGTTGGCTGACATGGCTGGAGTGACAAAAACACTCACGATACGAAGAGATGTCAACGCTGTTACACAGTTCGCCCGTAACGAGTATAAATATCAAGTCTATATAAACATATAAATGCTACACGTTACATACTGCACGATCTACCATTACTCTCTCCATGAAGGAGAGACCCTCGAGCCTTGATCACCTCTAGTTCAGCAGCGGGGACGACTGTCCGTTCGGTCCCAGGGTTCTGGTCGGTGTCGGCTGACGGGGTATCGGCCTCGCCCTCTGACATCACAGGTGGCTGAACTAACGATCTGACCCACACGTATTTGACCTGCAACACAGCCGATCGCAGTTTTATGATAGCGTTTGGCCCACAGGCATTTGGATATTTGCACAGGCATTAATATTTGCACAGGCACACAGGCATTTGGATAGCGTCCGGCCCACAGGGGGCCGGACGCAATCCAAAGAACCGCGAAAAGAGTTAAGCTAAATGTGCTTTTTGTTTAAATCTTACCTCTGGTCACAGATCAGCTGCCAAAACGGTTCGAATACCAAACAATCCACCTGGACACTAAACGACATGGTCTGTAAGCCTGTCCACAACTGGACCTCCTAACCAGTGAACCACGCCTGAACAGGATCCATATTTACCTACTGAAGCGCTACCAACACCAACAGGCCAAAGCCCAATTAAGGCAGGATCTCTACAAGTCCGCGCGTCGATGCCGGGTTTTAGCCGTGGCGGGCGGTCCGGTCCGGTCCGGTCTCGGGCGGCGGACGGCGGCCGCTCACCGTTTTGTGCAGAGTTCTGTGGCGCCGCACCACGGTCGGGTCGGTCTTCCTGGGCCGGCCTCGGCCGCGCTTAACGGGCGGCTGCTGCTCGGCAGCCGGCGCCGACCGAGCGCTCCGCTTGCGGTACGGACGGACCTGAGGTACCAGCCGGTCGGCCGGACCCATGCGCACCACCTGGACAAACCGACCAGGTCAGTCGGCAGGTCAGTCGGCCGACTGTCGGGTGGGACCAAGGTATGAGCTTCCAGCCACCAGAAGCGGCGACGAGAAGGACACACATGAAGAGATACACGGAGCAGGAGTGGTGTAGTGCGCTGAGGTTTGAGGGCTACACGGGGTAGGGGACACAGGAGATATGCACCAGGCACTCGTCCCGAATGACGAGTGCCTTGTGGATATCTCCTAAAGGAACCACCCCAAAGTTCCTGTAACTAAATATAGCCAACCGGAATAGGGAGGACGTAACATTTTACCTGAACACACACACATCTCTCATCAACAGATGCGGAGGCCATTGCAGTTGGGCTTTGCTGTCACCGCCACCAAACCGCGCGGCCTTCACAGACGCATTTCACCAATGAGACTGTAAACGCCGCCTACTCCAACAGGCCAGTTTAAAGAGCTATGGCCACCCAATATCAAAATGCTCAAACATCACATCACGCCGCCGGCAGGTGGGTGACCCAGCACACCCCGCCAGCACATCAGCTGAGCCTCACGGCCGCCAGCGCTCGAGGCGAGCCACGACTGACCTCCACGGTCTCGGCGCGGGCCGGGCCGGGCGGCGGCGGCCGGCTGTCGGCCGGACGGCGCTGCAGCTCGTCGCCTGGATCCAGCGCCTTCAGCTGAACGTAGATGGTGCGGACCGGCGCCGGAGACGGCGGCCGGCTGCCGGCCGGCGAGCCGGCATCGCTGTACACCGTCTGGCACCGAGAGTCCGTCAGTCAGGAGAACAACGCCGGAAGTGCCGCCGTGATGTGATGCAAACCGACACTGGCTTACCATGTCCGCCGCTGATACGCCACTCGTGCATCACGTTCAGCGCCTGACACGTACCATCTGCCATCAGCCAAAGTATAACAAACAGGGCCACCTTGTAACCTGAGCTACATAACCGCACTGCGATGTAAAAAATAAAAAAAATAAATAAAAAAAAATCACCGCATTCAAGTGTGCTTCAAGTCTGTCCTGGAGCGGGTTTTCTCCAATGCCCTGCAGGTATTTAAGATTCATCAGGCCCAAAGCAGAACTAGCACTCGAAATGCTCCTCACCTCTGCCATGAGCGCCGAAACGTCCAGGTCGGGCGCGGCGTCCGCCGTCGGCGCCTTCTGGTCCAGGAGGTAGCTGGCCAGGTCGTCCGGGTCGTCACACGACTCGTCCAGGGGGCCGACCTGCGGCTGGTCCGGGTCCTCGGACGGTGCGCCCAGCAGCTCTGCAGAGTCGCAGCGCAGGCTCGGACGGCCCCGGCCGCCGGTCGAGCCCGCCGCGCCATCGTCCGCCAGGCTCGCCGCCGGCTCGTCGGTGCCTGGCGACCCCAGCAGGGCCAGGTCCGCACAGGCGGCGTCCAGCCCGTGCCGGTGGTCGCCGCTGTCTGGCAGGTCGTCCGCTCCGTGGAGCGGGAGTCGGGCGCCGGGGCCGCCGCCGGACGATGCCCGGCAGTCCGGGCTGCCGGCCAGGCCGAGAGATTCCAGCACGTCGTCCGAGGGGCGCGGCGAGCCTGGTTGGTCGATCGGCTCGGCAGGCACGGCGCCGGCCGCCGCGGCCACCCCTGTTGGCAGCGAGTCACCATCAGTTACCAAATACGGCATCCGATGCATCACAATAATACGACGTCCTGGTGGCATCGTACCATGCTAACATCATTCTGTGGAGATAACGATATGTAGGGAACGATAAGCCCGTACACTGCGGACCAACCACTTTTCTTGTCCACTAATGCCGAAAGGTTGCGATGCTTTACAATCACGGCCATCGAATACGTCCTACGAACATCGGACAGCGCCGGATGCAGCTGGCTCTGACTTCCGCCACCGCCAACACCTGACAGGAGCCGCCTCTCCAGTCGGTCACGCTCACCGTGGCTGTGTCCGGGTTCGGTCCGGCCGCGGGAGGTCCAGTACTGAGCCCGCAGCAGCCGCGCCTGACGCTCGCGGCGCGCCGTCAGCCCATCCAGCCGGTTCAGCGTGGTCGCGCAGGAGCGGCAGAGTGCGCAGCCGCCAGCGCGGCCCGGCTCCGGCGTCTGCAGCCACCGGGGCAGCCGATCAGGACACCAGGGGGAGACCGGCCCTCGGCGACCCGGGCAGCCGATCACGAGACCACGGGGAGACCAGCCCACGGCGACCCCGGCAGCCGATCAGGACACCAGGGGGAGACCGGCGCACAGCGACCCGGGCAGCCGATCACGAGACCACGGGGAGACCAGCCCACGGCGACCCCGGCAGCCGATCAGGACATCAGGGGGAGGCCAGCCCTCGGCGACCTGGGCAGAGGGTCAGGTGTCGAGGAGGACCGGCACACAGCACCCCGGCGGCGGATCACGAGATCAGGGGAGGCCGGCACACAGTGATCCGGACAGCCGATCAGGATGCCAGGGGAGGCCCGCACGGGACGGCCCAGACAGCGGATCAAGAGACCAGAGGACACAGGCAAACAGCGACTCGGGCAGAGGAGCAGCCGGCGAGGGAAGGCCGGCACAGAGTGGCCGCAGCAGATCAGGGAACCAGAGGAGACCGGCGGCGGCTCCGGGGCTAGCGACGCCCCAGCTAGCCGCTACTGATTCTGAGCACGCTGGTGGCACGCATGGTGCGAGGTAACCCCGAACCTTTCCATGGTTTATATTACGGTCAGTAAAGACGAACACACCAAACACGTCCAAAACAGGTAGCAGTATTTCATCTAATGTTCTAAACTGACCTGTCATTAACTTTTCCAGCCAACATCACAAACAATGCGACAAGGAAATGTTTCGTCACGAAACTCAGATGGTAACAGAAAGGCGCCACACAAGTTACAGGCTTAGCAAGCAAAGGAACTCCAAATATATATGACATGGACAATCAAAAACTTAATGTCAAGCACAGGATTACTCACCAGTGATAAATGCTTGTCAAGGATTTCGGCGAAGGTGGACAAACTGAACTGAGTCCTCTCCCAGAAGATATCTGTGCTGTCCTGTAGTGGCTGCACACTCTGACACACCAAACAACTGATGGTCTTGTCGCTTCTGGAACAGGAGACATTAATATAAGGATATATTTCTAGATCCAAGTTCACTTCAGACCACCAAGATACCATCACGACCGTCAGCTGAAAAGACATCGGTTTTGTTTTGTCAAATGTGACTTATTTGATAGCCTTAACTGTTGGGTGTTGCTGTTAGGTACTTCATTACCTACACCTGAGGTTCGCTATAAAAATGAATGAGCATGCAGTTAGGACCTGTATTCGATTGATACGTCAAAATATGTTGAAATGAGACAAAAAATAATTTAAAACTGATTAGAAAAACTCTATTTTTGCTTTCCCAGCAAATTGGAAGGGAGAATTTCACGAACTGTTCATAGAGTGCGAAAGAGTGGTTGGATAGCATCGATTTTTGGAATGAGAATACCTCTCGTGAGAAGAACACGACTGAAAACGACAAATCGCACATTACGTATGAAGCTGCCAAATTCTACCATGCACATTAGCCAATCAAATTCAAGTATTTCACATATTTTCTTATCGCGTCAAGGAATGCTTGTATTAGCTTAATTTTTCAAAATGAGAACACCTGTCGTGAGAAGAACATGACTGACAATGGTAAAGAAAACTTTCATGATCAATGAACCCGTTTACCAAACTCATATTTTAATCAAAATCGTGTATTTCACATATGCTGTGTCACGTAACGGGTTGCTTGGATTGGGCCGATACTTTCATCAGAACACCTGTCGTGAGTAGAACATGAATGAAAGCGATCAATTCCACATTTCTGAGCATCTCACCCAGTATTACCCCACACGAATAGTTCACTGCACGCGAACGTCGTAGGCTGCCGCGACAATTCACGTGGGACTCCATGGCAGCCGCGATGACTTCCGAGCATGGGTTAAATTACAGGGGACGGGGGACTGGCTCCCCCACTTTTTGCCCGTGTGCGGGCACCTACTTCATGCCACAGCAGAAAATGGGCTTTGAAAAAAAACTTAAACCCGTTCCAAGAGACATACCGAAATCAATTTTTCCGATTTATTTTTATGACTTTTTGACCTCAGCAACCATCAGCTTTTAGGCGCCCCCTCCCGTGTATTGATGGAACACTTCGTAGACATGGCACCTTTTACAGTTTAGCGCTCTCGAACAGGTTACGTAACCCTCACATGCTTGGCGTCCCATACAGGCCAGGCGCTCCTCTTCTTGTACAGACGAGACGCATGTCAAGAATTTGGCTCTCCTCACAGACCATATACGTCTACGCTGCAGGCGCCACATATAAGTCAAGCGCCCTCGTACAAATCAAGCCGCTCTGTGCAGTACAAATCAGGCATCCCTCGGGGGCTCGGCACCCTTGGCGAACGGGGCGCCCCGCACAATGTGGCACGCTGCATGTATTCGGCGCCCCCTCTACAGACCAGGCGCCCATACAGGACTTGGCGTCCCATACAGAACATGCGTATCTTACAAGGTACGCGCCTCGAACAGGCCAGCCTGGTTGTGTGCATGTTTATTTCCATTTCATGTGCTGGTTTTTCACACACGTCGGACTCACCTTTAAATGGAACAGTTAAGTTTTCAGTCAAAAGATGTGAGGTACTGGCGGTCCTCATAGCTGACAATTTTAATTAAAAAAACTGGAATGACGGATATCTTCATCGGCACTATCCTAAGTACTGGCAGACCTAAAAATTACCTACCCCTGATATCTGCTTTAACCAAAGATGGCCAGATGTAGCAAACTACCGGGAAAGATCAGATGTGACGCAGCTGTTTCCAACCAGTAGCAGCCAACGAAGTAGCGGAAAAAATGAAGTCAAAAGTTTAAAACTAAAAATCACACAGCCACAGGAGCACAAGCAAAAAAACGTTTCACTTCATCTGGTTGTATGGCACTGCCCATGTTTGCAAACATGAATCAAAAGATAAAAATGCATTGATATAGGTGCCTTTATATCCGTTAATATGTAAGTAAACTACTTGTGTCATTCTAAATGGTCCTGGATGGTGCCCTGCTTCAGACCGGCGCCCCCCCTCCCCATCCCGGAGGCTGGCGCCCCTCTAGGACAGATGGTCCCTCCCCACTTTTCGTCGTGTTCCTACACCCCTACTCTCGGGTTGAATCCAACATAGTGAGGGAGGAGGAGGGGATGGAGGATTTGGTCCCCTTTGAGATCTTAAAACGATGTCTTATGATTATGTTGGCGTATAGGTCAAATGAGTTACCAGGTTCTAAACTACATCACTAAATAAAGTGCAAAACACTCCCAATGATTCAGTCAGAACGGAGAGGGGAGTCTGCAATGTCTGGTAAAATCAGGATGGTATACTGGGCTTTTTAAATGACTTCAGGATTGTTTTTCAACACACGTGACTAGTAATGCTTTTTCAAGGGCTCTGACTTCGAATTTTGGGATCTACATTTCGGAATTTAAATACTTCGGAAGCATTTTTTCTTTCTAAGAAAAACTGCAAAAATGAGTGCCTTCAAAAGGAAGAGGGACTCAAAACCCAAGTGTTCGGAATTCAGGTCCAAATCCTTGTAAACAATTGTGTAAGCCAGTGACGAGTCATAGAAATGGATACACATGGGAGAAAACACGCAGTTAGGCCGGCACCGCCGGGAGGATCAAACAGGGCACCTCTAGATTTTTCTTTAATAACTTCTGGAGCGTTAGAGTCAGCCCAATCAAACTTTCACTATCTGTTCATCAATCAACTTTACAGATGTTGACTCAAAATCATTTCCATGCTAGGTCAGGTCACCCAGATATGGCGTCATAAGTGAACCCCTGCATGCATGTTTTCGCCTGTTCGGGTGGTGGCGCGAGTATGCTTCGTTTTCTGCAACCTTCGCCAAAAAAAAATGCATACATTATTTGGATTTACACAAAACACGGTCTCGAAATGATATACAACCATGACATGTAAGCATTAGAGGTCATGCTAGGTCGCATGCATGATGACAGTTGGACTGATTTGCATTGTCAGTGACAGAGGTGGTTGCTGCTGATCTTACCCATCATTCAAGCCAGACAAACAAATCTATATCCACCTTTTATGTTCACTATGTGCAACGTGAGGTCATGTCAGGTCACGTCACAGGAAGATGTCAAAACAAAACGAAATACAACAATGTCAGTGGAAGACCGTCAGTAGCAGCAGGGAATAATTATTGTTCCTAGTCAGAAAATGAAAAATGACCTTCTGTCGTGACCTGACATGACCTTGGCCCAGTGAAGAGCACACAAAACAGATTTCATCATTACGAGATATCACTTCCGTTCTGCACTTGACGCAATTAGGAGTCCTTGGGAGTAATTATTGCCCTATGTCAGGAAGGGTAATGCAGCCTAATCTGACCTGACCTACACTAACCATGACTGGATGAAAAGCAAGTAATGCAAAACTAATCATCAGAACTTTCACTTCCGTCCCTTCCGTCACGTGGATCATGATGATGCGATGGTCTAGTCTCACACACGCACTTACTCCCTAGTAGGTATAGATCTCTGGTTTGTAAAGTAAGACCAATATTTCACCTGACCTAGGTTGGTCCTGACACGACACTTTTAACATTTTGGCAAGCCTCTGATGCAGAAGATCGTGACCTTTCGTTTGATACCCAACTGAAGGCTCTAAGACCAGTATTTCTGATGATATGATGTACAAACCGATGTCAGTTTTCCGACGTCGTGTTATGCGTTTTCCGTGACCTGTGGCGTCATCAGTCACATGACTAGGGCTAACATAGTATTTTCTGAATCGCAAGACCCACGGCTATCGATTGGTGGTAGACGGGTGCAAATCCGACAGTTAGATCCTGAGATAACGGGAGGGGGGACGCCGTTTTCGACACCCCGGCAGTCGAGAGTACAACAACACGTCATGCGGTGCCGGGTTAAAACTGTCTCATTTTTGTTTTAGCTCTACTGATGGGTTTTGCAAATACAAAAATTCCACTGCTTTAAATGTGTCACACAGCACGTAAGGATCTATTCCTGGCGTAAACTCGAGGATTTATTGGTTCGATCAAAATCCGACGCAGTACAGCGCATCTTTACCTACACACGCATCAGCGAGTATTGCTGGCCAGCCCTTCATGCACACTTTGGTTTGTTTTGTTACAAAAACAGTCAGGTCTTTCAAACAAAACCTTCCCAATATACAGCAACCCAACACATGGCCATTAACCCTATTTCCTGAGGGCTACATGGTATGGCTGATTCCCGGCTGGGGGATCCGACCCAACTCCCCTAAGATCTCGAGAACTACACATTTGATTTCATCGCAATAAGTGGTCTTTCACACAAAACCTTCGCAATATATGGCAACCCAAAGCCAAAACAAGTCAAATATATTCTGGGTTTGGCATTTGGAAAGATCATGTCAAAATTATGACTACTAAACCAATCTTTGACATTTGACCTTGACCTGACCTTCTGAAGTGACCTCGGATGAACAAAATTGTATTTGCATGCTGCGCAACCACTTACCTATACACAACATAACGCTTTAAGTTCTATCTTAAAAACTCATTTTTTCGGCATTTTCTGGCATTTTCCTTTTACCCCCAACAGGGCCAAAAATGGCCTGAACCAAAAGCATTGCCTGGCTCTGCCACTGAGCAAGACAGAATTACGAAATTTTGTCACGAGACGCAGAAAGAATAGCTAGGAAAAGTGACCCAGTTTCGTGAAGCTGCCTCAAAAATCCTGGAATTGGTAAGCAAAACACCCGAGTGTGGTGGATTCATACAGCCCCCCGCCCCTGGCCGGGAATAGGGTTAAGGACGACATTATGGAACAAATATTCGTTTTACACCCATCACTCAGCCATTTTCCGTGACAATTTCACGACTTAACTCACCCCATTTGTGGCGGTGCGGGAGCTGCTGTTACTGCTGTTATTGCGGCGGCCGCCGGCCGGCGGGCCCGCGCCCGCACCAGCTGCCGACGCACCAGGCGCAGCCGACTTTCGGTCAGGTCGTGGCCGTCCAGCTGGCGCAGGCAGCGGCGGCAGAGCAGGCGGCCGGCGCCGTCGGCCGGCAGCTGGGCGCCGCAGACGGCCGACAGCCGCGCCAGCAGGTCGGCACCGGTATGCCGCGTCCGGCCGCCCACCACGCTCACGAAAGAGCCCGGCTCTGTCTCGGCCGCCGAACACACCAGGCACGGCCACACGGCCAACATCGTCGGACGGAACGTCGCCATGCACCCGCCGTTCTTCAACGGTTCTGCAGTAAAAGATAAAAACACAGGTTACTGCACAGTGCACCAAAATGCAAAGATCTTAAAATAAAATAGCTCACAACTTGCGGGTGCAGGGGTGGGTACTAGAAACTCCTACTCTTTCTAAGCCATGTAACTCCAAGAACAAATGTCACAGCACCATGGAATTTTCAGCACCCCTTCATACATCAACACTGTCTATTATGGAGATGAAACATTTCTCAATGTCATCCAAGGGCATGCTAAAATGATGCCATCAGGCAATGTTGCATGGTTTTACTGTTTTTTAAACTCTCAATGTCTGTTAACAAAATGGTGCCAAAAAATAGTTCACAATGTTCAGTATCCTTCACAATGTGGTGAGGACTTAATGAAGACCACCCATGTTCAAACAACATCATCCTATGACAAATTCCCTGAACCACATTTTTCAAATATGGCATCCATTTACTCCACAACTCCAACTGTTGCAGTCATCAGAACATGACCTGCTACAAACACAAGTATTCTGAAGCACTTTATGGAATTTTATGTTTGCTGAAACTCTTCTCAAATGATAAAGATTGAATGGAATAATGAAAAAAACTGTTTTCTCAGACAGTATCAGTAATTTTCACTGAACAGGTGGCAAAAATGTTCAGCTTCACATAGAAAAAGATGTCTACTGCATTATGCAACCCTGTATGAAAGCAGCTTAAATGAATTCAAATGTTTTGAGAACCATAATGACTGATGGGGCTGATGGGGATTCCACAACTGTGGTTAACTGCTGTATTTGGAAATGAATGGGATACTTGGACTTGAGAGGACTTGAGAGTGCACTAATGTCATGGTCATGTGATAGTAGGCCACCAAAACAGAGAACAGAACACATGAGGTGAGATGACAATAAAATGCCAGTGTCTGCTACGTCTTAAATGGAACTGTTGAGTGGAATAAAATGAGCAACCAACAAAGTTCTGACGTGTCATTAGGAATTGTTCTATGCATACAGCTGGACTGTATAAATACCATGCTGGCCAGTCCTGGCTTGACAGACAACATCCAAGAATTAAAACATTTAGAGGTGACAGTGCTGTGCTACACAGAGATATGGGAGTTGTGCCACTGTTCTGGAATACCAGCAGATATGGCAATGTTTTCAAAGGTCCTGAACATTTCTGAAGAGGATGCATAGTTTGAGGCTTAGCTAGCTTTGACAAAGAAAGTGACAGAACGGAAGATGGTTACACTGCGGAAATAAAGGAAACAATTTAACACAATGCAAATGGATGTTCAATATCACCAATGACCACAAATTTGCCTGATGCATATCCAGGTCACAAGAAAGTAGTCAAACAAATAGCTGGAGACACAATATGAACATAAATATATGTGGCACAAGGGTAGAGAAAAGGTGTTTGTTAGTTTCCATGTGGAGTTAATTTTGGTGTTTTCCCAAGAGAAATCCCTTTGTTTATGCATCCTTTAAACTTTGGCAACCAGGATAATGGTATAATCAGTATGCTATAAATGTACACTATAGCATTATTAATGTATTTATGCCATCATTAATGTATTATCATCAATGTACCTCTACTGTCATCAGTGCACTCATCACTAATACAACTGTATTGGATTACCACCAATGTACCCTCATTATTGCATTATCAACATGTTGTTCTCATACTTCATCAATACATCATCACTCCTTTCAACAGCACATCTAGGATGGAGCTACTGAGGCCATGGCCCTCATTTCACTGGGAAGCCTGGAGGCAACAACTTCTGGGCTACCATTTTTTGACAAGGATCATGGAAAGTCTGTTCTCAAAATGGAGTGTGTCATTAATGCATGCAAATTACCATGAATTGCAAAATGTCATGACCAAAGTCTGGGTGAATCAGCATTTTTAGGTAGGTTAGGTTACAAAGATAGAACTTTGCCACCCTCACTTCAGCAATTGATTTGGATGTGCCAATGACTACACTGGCATCAACATAAGAGGAATGATGGCCTCTCATGGCCTTCATGATGGATTCATGGGTTCTCAGATATCACCTGCTACATGAGTTATCTTCTCCACTCAAAATCCTGGAAAGCAGAATTTCCATTTGCCTAGTACATAGGAAAATTCCATTTGCAGGGAATCACAGACTAGGTCATGTAGTGCTAATGAAATATGATGGCAAGCAGACCATCCATGTTACTGTTACTGTATACCACCTCACTTCCCATGAATGAAACAAACTTGCCAAAAAATCTTTTGGAATCAGGGAAGAAAAGAATACTTGAAGATGTCTACAGCAAGCTAATTATGTAGGTGATATAGTGTGCTGTTTCTCAATCTTTAATGGATTTTCTAAATCTCAACATCATTAATGAAATCTAACCATCTTAGTCATTATCGGTAATTATCAATTACCTCAGTCATTCGAGTTAACAAAAGCTATCACTGTTGCCAGTCCCTGTTTAGTACCAGAACACAGGAGGGACATGGTTGAGGTGCCTCGGCATCTACGGTCTTCGTTACGAAAGTTTCTGAAATGAACCAAAACATTGTCCCGTTGCATGTCATAAACCACGTCCCCGATAATTACTCGACAAGTCATGCCAACGCTGATCACCAGCCGCCCGTGTAACGACCTCTCCTTTCTTTGGCAGACAGATACTACGTTACTACTCACTACTTACACGCTCTTCTTGCGTTCTTTGCCATGGCCCGCACAATGGGGAACTTGACCACTAATTCCACAGCCGTCGAAGAGGTCAAAAATCCGAACAGGGACATCGTCTTCATATATTCCGCTGATGCAAGATAGGATAAGCCTCGCACAAGTTCAAACAACATCAACTACGTCGAGTTGAGAACCATGCAAATACTCAACGCTGCTGACTATGAATGAACAAAACTTCATCGGGGACAGGGCGTGCTCGACGAAGCTCACAAGACGAACATCAAAGTTCGTTTCGGACGCGCGTTCGCGCGCTGCGAGACATGGGGTTATACCTAGCAATTCCGTCGTAATGGACATGCAGGATGTTTGAGCATCCGTCCTAAGTTCAGATATTGCATTTTGTATCAATCTTGCGGTTGCTACCAACAAAGTCCATGGTTGTTGTTTATGAATGACACAAACTTCTTGAGAGATGTAAACAAACATGGCTGCTCTTGTGTCATTCCGCGCTCCTCATATTCCTTCCTGTCCTTTTAATTTACTTAAGTGTTACCAGAAATTCATATTTTGGCAAGGGCATTGAAAAAATGCGGTATAGATAGGTGTTTACGTCTTCACTCTTACAATACTGCTTTCCAAGCCTAAACTATATTTTTGACGGATGGTTTTGGTTCAGCCTCAAGATGCAGGAATACGGCAATTGTGGCCCACCATCCAGAACCTTGTGTTAAGTTGTGCAGAGGTGTCTGTGTTGCTGTGCATTTATCGTGATGTAACTGGGTGAGCCATTTCGTGCTGTTGAAATTATGTGATCATTTGAAACTCTTAATCCGAAGTTCACGGTTCTGTCGGCTTCAAATGTGCGTTTTTCCGATGTGCAATGGGACATCATGTGAGCTACGCCCAGGCGGAATTTTGTATAAGCTAAGTTTTTTGCGTGTTCCTGCAGGCGGTTGTGTGGGGCACTGCAAGACAATAAACTGAGCGGATTTCTGGATTAATTTGTTCCCAAAGGGCTAATCACGAAGAAGTCAAGGTAAGTGAATATGTGCATTCTCTTTCAGATCACAGTACTGTGATGCCTTTCAGGGACAAACAACCAGCCTGCTGGGACAAATTGTTTGTTTTCGTTGTGGCATAAATGGCTTGCTCTCATCATGTATTTTCAACAAATATCAGGCTTTTTTGCTTATGCTTTGGGACAGAGCTGTTCCGAAGTGCTTGAAATGAAAATGGGATTGGCTTCTTTTGTCATTGCTGTAATGAAAATATGTGCAGAAGTTGAAGTGTGGCCTATTAGGTCAAAAGTTGAGTTCATTTTGACCACATGGCATTGTTTTGGTGACCTTGAAGGGTTACAGTTACAAGAAGTACAGTTGATGTGCATTGTACAATTCTGAACTAGTTAATTTCAGTTTTGTATCTGAAGTGAAAACAAAAAGGGAGATCAAAGGACTAAATAAAAAACATTTGGGTTGTCTTCGTCTTCTGTTTCCCCATTTGTATGGCTTTTCTTGAGTAGGTCATCAAAGTATGTCCTTCAAGCTCAAAGTTGTGCTTTGTTTATGTGCTTTGTTAACAGCTATTTATTTATGGTATTGTATCAACATTCCTGTTACATTGTTTGCACTGAACATAATGTGTGCTGTAAATTTGTTTTAAAATTGAATACTTGATTTAACTTCTTCCAAGTAAGGACAAAGTCAGCCATTCTTGAACCATGTGCAACTTGGAACCTTAGGAGGGGTTATTTCAGTTTCTGAGAGATGTGACATTGGTTTCAGAAAATTGAAGTTAGGATTTTTTTCACCTTAACTGGAACCAGGAGATTTGAAAAATATCATACTGAGACATGAAAGTTAAATGATTAGCCAAATAATTGTGTAATGGGAACTAAGTGGTATCTTTGGCTGAACCCCAAAGCAAGACTTGACAGCTTAGAAGTACTTTACCCATGCTTTCTACATTAAAACAACAATATTTTTGCATCATTTAGATTGGAATCAGAGTTTGATTCAGTCATCTACTAAAAGCATGGTATTTCAGCTCAGATTTATATGCAGTAAGATGATATTTTACCAGCATGGACCAGAACCATCTAATTTTATCTAAGTTATGCCATGCAGTTGGTGGTGTGGCCAATAAAAGGAGTTATTCCTTTCCTTTGCCAAAAAAATCATCATATCTAGTGGGTGCCTTATGAGAAAAATAGCATCATTAGTTCTAGGAGATAGATTTTATTGCATTGTGTTATTGGGTACAAATGCACACAAGAAATGCATTGCAGTGTAACAATTGCATTTCTGGGTGTTTTGAAGTCATGGGGCAGTACCCTGTAGAATAAGATATTTGGAATTGTGACAGTAAAAAAAAACCCAGTGGTAATGTGGAAGTTGCTGGAATTTTCTGTATGACCAGCAAAAAAACTTAATTGTATTGGCTCTTCCCAAGTTCAAGAGAAAAGAGTAGCTGGTGGCCAGGTACACATATCCTAATTCCTAATCTTTCCATCCTAGCATCTAACAGCACATTGTCCTGCAGCAAGGCTATGTCTTCCTCAGTGGTTAAAAGTATGGAACAAGTCTCATTTTGGTACATTTGGAAAAAGCCTCTTGACTTGGTGTTAGCATTCCCAAAATAGATGGCAATGCTCACAGTTGCTGTATACCATGTGTAACAAATCCACAATCATAAATCCACAGAGACACTGTCAAACTCTGTTCCATAGCAAAAGTGTATTTTTCCCTGGGCAAAAGGTTAAATCCAGTATATGTGACATATTTGGCTAGCTCTTGCTCCAAATTTGCATTCTGTGGCAACACATTGTCAGGCCAATATGTAACTGAGGAAGTAAAGCAAGTTATAAAGATTATTTGGAGGAGAGGTTTTCCACCATTTACCATCATTCAAATTCCTATAACACCAAGAGTGTCAAACATGTAAGGTGACAGTGCATTCATAATAGAATTATTGCTGTTGTTTCCAGTATAAGAGCATCATTGAAAAATACCTGACTTAACTTCACTGCATCTGCATGCCATTTAGTTGCCTGGTTTCCATGCAAGAATTGCTAATAGATGTTTATATGTTGTTAATCCATTTGGCATTGAGAACAGTTTAATTGTGCTATTAGTTTTTGTTGTAGAATGCATGTTATTTTAGTTTTTTCTGTAGCGTTGAGGATCATCACAAATATATTTTTGTCATGTCTTTTGCCTTTTTTGGTGGATGTCTCACAAAATGCAATTTTGGTTGTTATTTGGGTGTCCGTGATGCCACATGCTCACCCCACATCTCATTTGTTTCCAGCGTGGTTGATTTCCGTGTATGGACTAACCGCTGGCCATTGGGCGCGAACGCATGCACCGGGTCAGGTGGTTGCGTCCCTAACCTGGTTGTGGTGCCAAATCGGGCTAAGCTGGGCTCGTCATGCATCGGAGGTGGGTGCTGCAGGAGACGACCTGCCAGGCTGAGGCTGCGTTTGACGCGTGCGGCCCAGTCCGTTTCGAACTCGCCCCGGTGGCTCGCGTGTGCATCTATGGCATAAAGGCTGTAACGGCTACGATCGTAGCTTCTTTGCTTGACTTAACTTACTTTTTGCATTCGGCGGCATATGGCATCGGCGATTGTTCGCTGACAAGCCAGACAATTGCACGTGGTCATGCACGGCGTTTGTTTGGCGTCACGTGGCAGAGGCGTAATTCGGGAAACTGTTTTGTGTGTGATCGTATTTTTCTCATCTCAACTGCAGCGTGCATGCTGTCTTTGTATTCTCTGTTTACTGGTGTGTTATTTTCTCAGTCATTTTGCCAGTTGCATTAGAACGTTTCATTCTTTCCGGATTGTCCTCATTAGGAGTGGAGCAATGTGCTGCTGGATGATGGCAGTGGTAATGGGTGGATGGGGCTGGTACGACCATACCAAGAAGCGCCCTGTGTTTTGGCCCTCTAGGCACAGCTCACTGCAGCCTTTGGCTGTCTGCAAGTGGATGGTCCGAAATTTGGTGTGGGCATTGCCCGCAGTGGATTGACAGTAAGCAGCGAGCAGTTTCCATCGTGCAGCCTGTAAAGAACAATGTGCAGCCAGTTTGCATTTCGTGAGCCTCGCACGCTCTTCAGCACCTGCCCTTTGGTCATTGTTCTTGTGGTCGGCCGTTTTGCGCATTGTGCTGGATGCCTTTGCTTTTCTGACGAAGTTTGTGCTCATTTAACGCCGTTGTGTCACGCGGCGGTGTCGAAACGCTGCGTGATATGCTTTGGCTAGTGTTGGACCAGTGGAGTTCACCATATGAACAGGTGAGCTTTCTTTTGACGCATCGAGAATTTGGCTTGGCAAATTTTGGCTCAAATTGAGCCATTTGTGATTGATCATTGGTGGAAGACTTGTGAACTGTCGGAGATATACGGTTCACGTGGACGCTTATCAAGTGGACCAGGACCAGACAGTGAGAGATTTCCCGATCTGACGGGTTGAAGGCGAGAATGTATAACAGGAATGTTCCACCTTATACACATGCTTTGACTTGTCGCCAGGACAAAGCCAGTAGTCTTAGAATCCAGTCTAATATACCTTGCATCTCAAAACTCCACACATATCTACTTTAGCTTTGTTTCCGGCGGTTTTTCCTCTGTGTCCTATTCAGCCGTGTCTTATATACAGCTGTTGTTTGGCGTCATGAGTGAACGAAGCCAGTGCACGGTACAGAAGGTGTGAGCTGATTGGCCTGTATTGTTCATATTGACAGATGACTGCAGAACATAGTTTTTGGTGCATTACTTCCTTGAATGGAAAAGCGTCAAAGACATAGATATGATAATGAATAAAAAGCATTTTTGTAAAAATACAAAAATGATTTCTCCAGACATCACCGGCGATGTTTTTCACACCAGCCAAGTCTATGAAAGGTCGCTTGTCTGTTACACACGAAACGTCGACCAAGCGGAGCATTCCCTGTAATTCGCTGTGAGAATGTGTGACAGGCTGGGATGGGCGAGTGTCTGTTCGGCCTGGAAGTTGTGGGTATATGTTATGTCGTTGAGTGAGTGTTGCAGTGAACCATAAACTCATGTTAGCTCCGTGAACTGTGAGTGTCTGTGGTTTCCGTGAACGGTGAGTTTCTGCGGTTGCCGTGAGCAGTAAGCATCTGTGGTTCCCGCAGCCGCGGAGTGTCTGCGGTTTCCGTGAGCTGCGAGTGTCCGTGGTTTCCGTGAGCGGTAAGCGTTTTGGTTTCTGTGACCACTGAGTGTCTGTGGTTTCCGTGACTGCTCCGTGTCTGCGTGTTTGTGTGAGTGATAGATACTTGCGTCGCTGTGAGCCATGCGTGAGCGCGTTTTCGGCGGGCGGTGAGCGTGTGACGGCCACCGGGCAGGTCGTCGGGCGGCCGGCTGGCGCAGCAGCTGCAGCCCCCGCGAAGTCCCGGCGAGGTGGCGCACCATCGGGACGTGATCGTGCACCGCGACAACTCCGGCTACGGCTTCACCGTCTCCGGCGACACCCCCGTCTACGTGCTCAGCGTCAAGGCCGGTGAGCCCGCCAGCTAACCGGAGCCAGAGGATGATGCGGGTGCATTGTGCTGGATGGCTGGGGGCGTCGTTTATGAAGGGGCATTGTGTGCTATCCTGAAGCTGTTGGAGCCGTCCGGTGGGCATCTCGAGCCCCGGGGTTCCCAGAAGAATTACTCCGACACGTTCGTCCCGCTTCATTAAGTTCAGCCGGCCGTGTGTGTCCGGCCGGCGGCGGCGGCGCCGTACGGTCGTGCCGTCGTGCCGTCGTGCTGCCCGTGCCGGCGTCCTGGGCATTCTCTCTGGCGCTGCGGCCCACCTGTGCTGCCGGTAACGTGATCTGTGCGCCGGTCACTGGCGAGCGTGCTGTGACTCAGCGCCAGACCGGCGGCCGCCGCCGCGCTGTTTGCTCGGCGTGGGCGCGGCGACTGCGCGGCAGCGGCCCGCTGCTCCGGCGCTCGAGACAGCGGGCTGCGGCGGTCAGTCGCTTGGCTGACCTGAAACGCCCGCTAGGGGAACAGCGCGGGATGGGGAGTGGGGGGGGGGGAAGAGGACGAGTGGCCGTTGTACCGTGGTTTTATGGCGTCAGTTTGGCGAACTCCCGCGGAGTTTTGGATTGAAATGCACAGATACGTTTCTGCCTTGCGTAACATCGCACCTGTTTTCCGAAGGTGGCCCGTCGTGGAAATGTGAAATCTGTGCGTTTTACACCGATGTTAATGTCCATAACAAACGGTCCTCCAAAATAGCGAGGTTTGTTACTAACATTTTTTTTCATACTCAACAACGGGCATTTGACTTTCGTTTTTATGCGCCTCAATTGTTATGTATTTTGGGCTCCTCGATGTCAGTGGCGACGCCGTTGCAGACCCAGTCCTAGTGTGTGGGGGGGGGGGGGGGGGGCATGCCGAGCTCTGTGCTCGGGGGCGGTGACATTTGGTGGCACGGTGCAGACGGCTGCGCCCTGTGTGTGTGAGGTCAGCGGCCGCCGCCGGCCGGCCGCACCTCTGACGGACGCCCCTGTCGGCCGCCAGATGGACCGGCGGCCCGCGCCGGCGTCCACCAGCTGGACGTCATCATCAAAGTGAATGGTAAATCGGTCGACCAGCTCAATCACCAACAGGTGGTCAACTCCATTTGCGGTGAGTAATCCGCCCAGTCGGGGTGCGAGGCGGCGGTTTTGTGAGGTCACTTCTCTGTAACCCCGCTCTTACTTGACGTCCTCTCAACGCTTGATGGGCTTTGTCGACGTGAGACGTGTTAACTGCCACGGGGGCCTTTGCAAACGGCGCGAAAGACATCACATGGCATGTTTAAGCCCCTTTAATTGAACCTCAAGCTATACCCAGAGGTTTCGCCTGGAAATTGAGAGGCATTGTGAGTACGATGGCCATGACATTACTAGAGGGGACGGTTTTTCGGAACGCTAGTGACAAGACATCTGTAAGGGAAGGCCACTTGAAGACATGTTTTACAATATGTGCAACATTACGCAGGTAACCAGATGACCAGGCCGATCGCCGATGGATTTCAGTGAGAGACAACGGAGTACTTTAAACCCGTGCTTAGACTTGGCAGTTAGCCTTCCTGCCGCGCCTGCGTTGTGTTATGACAGAGGAGGCAAAACACGGAGGGGAGTCTTGTTTGTCTTCCATCCCGTTCGAAGGTGTATGCAAAGCTGGTTATTTGAACGTTACATGTTCATTTCCAAGCAGGATGCAGGCCAGACGCTAGAGCATATTGTAACGTATTTATCGCATTTTGTGTCTTCTTACAATGACGTATTTCCTGTAATCCTTTTTTCTTCATCGTCGTCTGAGACTTACAGGTACTTTGAAGTAGAGGCCAGCAGCTGCACCCCATCTCCATTGCTGCACTAGGTCGTACTTACTCAGGATTGTCTAGTTTGCCATGTATTTTTCTTCGCTGGGGACATACGATTCCAAGGGTGCTAGGGCAGCCGGATCCGTTCAAAAGTAGCCAGCGGACTGGCCAGGGTCGTTACCTGCGGCTGTTTGTTTGTCGAGTAGGATGGTACTGGACGTGGTCGAATGTATGGCGTCATCACGGACACGCCGCACTCATGATGTATATACCATGCTAATGTCGGCACTTAATCTGGCGTTGTCCCGGGAAGCGTTGTTTGTGTGGGTAGGTAGGTGTGATGTCATCCATGACCCTGACATAAGAGTGGCTGTCACGGGTGGCGCAGTTGTTTTGTCTTCAGCATGGCCGGCTCAGTAATGTCTCGGGAGAACGACGATGGCTGCAATGGTGACTGGCTCGTGGCTTTATCAGTGCTTGTTGGGGTTGCGTGTCGCTCATTTATGTCGGACTAGCGTATGCTACTCATGGGCGTTGTGTAAGTTACATCAGTGAGTGCCCAGATCTCACGGCTGCTCGATGTACTGGTGCTCACAACTGAGCATGCACCAGTGCCCGCAGATGAAGTCTTTTGTCACAGTGCCGTCAGGTGACTGTTGCCGTCCGTGCTCCCGCAGCCAGCAGCAGTGTGCTGCTCACCTTGGAGAGCTGCCGCAGCCCAGCCAGAATGCCGAACGGGGCGGGCAGCACGCCGCCGACGCGGCCGCTGCCGCCGATCCCGAGCCAGCAGCGCGAGATCACCGGGCCGCAGCCGGTGGACGTGAGTGCAGGTCGCACCGCCACGGTTCGGCAGCGGCCGGCCTGCCTGCTGTTGCCATGCCGGAACTGAAGGCTGGACGGGTGGAGGCTGCGCTTTTCCCTCGGGGCTTCCTTGCCAGCTTTGCTTGCGGCACTCTGCTGTGTGTCGTTCACTGATACGAGGATGGCGATCTGACGCCACTGACGTTTTTCCTGAAAGGAGGCTCATGTTGGAATGGATGACAGGCAGAGAGCATGTACGCAGCCTGTGCGCTATTGCCTTGCGGGTGACCGACGGGCCGCTGTAGCCGCCAGCGGAGGGCGGGAGCGCCCAGCCTGACGCCGCCTTTCTGCAGGACATGGCGCGCCGCCACTGGGCCTACAAGAAGTCACACACGATCCAACTGATGCTGGAGGAGGAGGAGCGGCACGTGGACGCTGTGCGCGCGCAGCTGGCGGCGACCAGCGGCCGCGCCGCCGACAGCAGCCGGCTGCGCCAGGAGCTGAGCAACGCAGAGGCCTGCTGTCGGATGCTGCGCCAGCAGCTCGACACGCTGGGCGGCGGCGCCGAGCCGGCCGCGGTGAGTCGGCTTGGCCCCCGCTGCGCTGCCAGCGCCGGCCCGCTGCATGCCTCTCCCGCTCGCTGGAGCCACCTCCGCCTGCGCTGCCTGGCTACGTTTGTTTCTCCGGCGTTCGGTTTGTCACGCCTCTTTTTTAATATAGTTTCTACGGTTTCTGTCGTTTTTTTCCGTTTTCACCTGGCTGTCCTGTCCGGGCGGCGGCCGGCGCACTCCTAACCCGCATGCGGCGCTGAGCGCGCCTCTGTCGATCTGTTGCAGACGCCGCCGGCGCGCTCCCCCTCGGTCCCCCGGCCCGCCTCCCTGGCGGCCGACACGCCGCCGCCGCTGCCCGTTCGCAACCGAGCGGCGACGGCGGCGGCGGCGGTGGCCGTCGGCAGCGGCGGCGGCGCGCCCCTGCTGGACGTGCCGCCGGCGCTGCCGCCGCGCACCTACCGGCTGGAGCGGCCGGCCGACTCGGAGCTGCACCGTTCGGCTTCGTCCGCCTCCGCGCAGCTGCAGGTCAGTGGCGGCGGCCGGCCCAGCTCGGCGCGGAAACGCTCGGAACGGAGGAGACACGGTCTGTGGACGCTTGTACGTCGAACCGGACTTCTAGGGCAGCCGAGCTGGCGGGCGGCGTGCTGTGGGCAGCGCCATCTGTCGCGGTGCTGGTCTATCCGTCCTACTGTACAGTACTGTCGCGACGGACGGTCGTGCCGCGCTCTGGTCGGCACCAGGTGAGAAGGGATCGACTGGAGAGGTGCCCCGGTCGGCGGTGGAGTCTGTTGGGACGGGACGGGATGGTGAGGGGGTCTCGGCTCGTGCGGCCAGCCGGGCACGTCTGTGCGCGTCAGGTGGGTAGCGCCCTCTGTTGGGTCACACTCTGCGGCTGAGACGGGCTAAGTTCGCTGGACGAGCCACGCCGACAGGCCAGCGGCGCCCGTCACTGTGAACCGGTCTTTTGTCAGCTCTGGCCAGAAACTGAGCCCGGCCATTGGCCCGAAGACAGCACCCGGGCGTCGTCTTATTTGGCAGTAGCACCCTTTACGAGTGTGCCGTCACCTTAAGGCCTGTTCCTGATCCTGTATAGCTGTCCGTTCCGCCCTGGATATCCTGTCGCCGTAGCTCAGAGAAAGGTAATGTCGTCAGTAATATCCACACTTTTTTTACTTTTTTTATTTTTACCACAGCGATGTGGACATGCCGTCTGACGCCTGCGCCGAGTGCGAGATGCCTCCTGTCGAATGTCTCGCTGGGAAGTGGGTGCCGCCTCTCCCCGCGAAGCGATCTGGCTTTGCGGCTCCTGACCGAGGGACAGCTTATTCCCACTGGTCTGACTAAAAGCTTGATAATGATGGTCCATTTGGTGACGGGGACAGGTCTGAAGACTCACACAAGGTGTCTCGGAACAACCATGCGCGAATATATTGTTTCGTGTATACTGGCACATAACACACACTGATCATTCTAGGGTATAGGCTTCTCAAGACCTCTCCACGAAACCCATATGCCAAGGCAAAGACTTCTTAACACTTCTACATGAAAACCGTGAACCTATTTTTCTTTATGCATGAAGCTGAAGGTGGTGTTCTTTTGTTTTGGAAGTGCTACTCGGCACTTTTATTTGATTTTGTTTGATTTCATTTGGCTATGCTGTTTGATTTTGCATTGCATAGAGTGGTTGTGCGTTTGCGCTGTCTGCTGCCTGTGGCCTGATATGCTCGTTATCATATCGCGTTCACCCAGTTGTCGCTGCGCAGGTCGTTACGGTTTGGATTGTGTGGATTTGACGGGGTTCTTTGACGGCCTGCAAGAGAAGCGTTGACCAGGGGCTAAGTGCGCAGATCTGGGAAGGCTTGCGTCTCGCGTGACGCGACAGAACAGGGCACCGTCACTGTTGGGGGTTCCTTGTTGCGCAGTGGCGCGCGGGAAACTCGGAAACCAGGCATCGTGAGCGGCGTGGAAACCGGAGCGGAACGTTTTGCCAGAGATTACGTCTTCAGACTGTCCGTAAGCGTACGACGTCTTCGATTAGATCACCGTTTTACGATCCGGACGTCGCAGTTGTCATTTGTGATGGTTCCACCCGTAAAAAGCTCCACCGTCATGTCATGCTGTCACTCAGTTTGCGCACGCGGTCGAATACGTGATGAGGAGGGAGGGGGCTGCAGCATGCCATGACGACAGCAGGTGCATCATCGGCCGATCGCCAGGTCCGGGAAGCGCCGTAACCGCTCTCGGCCTTCGCCGATCCGGCGGCGCTCTATTCGCGTCCGGCCGTGGGGGTGGGGAGGTGCGACGCGGCAGGGTGATGTCAGAAGGGAGTGCCGGCGCCTTCCAGACGCCGGCGGCGGCCGTTTCAGCGCCCGAAGCGCACGCGTGTACAGTCCTTGCTGAGCTTCCTCTTTGCTGGGCGGCCGGGCGCCGTCGGCTCGCACGTGCGAGCAGGTTGGCGCTGCGCGGCGGCGCAAGGTCCGGTCCGGCCGGCTCCGGCTGCGGTCGGCGGCTGACTCATGGCGGCGGCCGGCAGCGACCGCCAGCTGGGCGGCCGCAGTCGCGTCCCGGCGCCCACCCCCGCGCCACCTCCGCCTCCGCCGTCCGCCGCCGCCGCAGTGTGAGACCGGGCGGCCGGCCGTCGGTTGGCGTCCGTGCAGTGTCTCGCTGTGGTGCCGTGCGCCGCGCCCGGCATCAGGATGGACTTCGTGGCGCGGCTGTACCGGGTAAGCCAGCGGCCGCGGGCCGTGCGCTCGGCTCGGACCGCCGGCGAGGCGTTGTTGGCGGCCGTTGGCCTTGTTTACAGTGGCGGCGGCGCGGCGGCCGGCCTGACCCGTCTCTTTGGCCGGCAGAACACGTCCCCGGCGCGCGGCACCGTCTCCTCGCCCACCCATCAGCGCACCAAGTCGTCGCCGGACCCGGCCAGCCTGCGAGCCGCCATCGCCAAGCGCCAAGAGAGTAAGTCCGCGCGTGCGCCGCGCCCTTCTCGCAGGCGCGCGAGACGCCGTCGTCTGTACGTGCAGCAAGTGCTGTTTTGCGCCGTCGGGAGGGTGCAGTTGGGACCAGCTTTCGCCACGTAATCGGCCGGCGCGGATGATGTTGGCTTCTTGGTGCTGTCTGGTCCAGCCGTCCTCTGCCTCCGGTCACCGGGCGCGGTCTCCTGAATCTCCCGGCCTCCTGTTACCGTCCGTACCCTGGCTGCCGTGGCCGGCTGTTACCGGTCGAGCTCTCCTGGCGTGTTGGCGGTCGACCGTGGCCTCCCGCGGCTGCTGGTGCTGGCCGTGGCCCCAGGTGGCGGGTGAAACGCGGCTGGCGCTGCGGCGGCGGCGGCTTCCCTCATCCCGTGTCGTCACCGGTCGGGCCGGCGGTGACGTCACCGGCAGGAGGAGGCCTGGCGGCCGTAATCCGGTGGTGCCAGCCGCGCCCCGGCCGGCCGGAGCCCACGGCTGGCCGGCCGTCCGTTGGGCCGGTGTCCGGGCAGAGCCGCCTCACCGGGCGTCAGGGTCATGTCGCGCTGTGTCCGCCCTCTGAACGGCAACTGAGCGCTCGGATGCGCCGCCGTCTGCCGGGGGGTGTCGGGACGCGCCGCGCCGGCCGCGCGGCCAAGCCCGACCCAGCGACCGAGCGGGACGCACAGGCGGCGAACTTAAACAAACAGACCGGGGCCGCGGCCGGCAGCGCCGCCGCCGCCGCTGCCGCCGCCGCCGGAACGGCCCGCCCGGCGGCGGGCTCGTGACGTCGGCCGGACGCCTGTCGCGGGCTGACGGGCCGGACAAAGGTGGCGCGGTCCGGCTGGCTCCGGCCGGGCTGACCTTTGTGACACGGGCGCCGTCCGGCCGCGGCCGCTGAAACATGCACCGAGCACAGTTGTAATGAGGGGCCCTCCTACTCGGCCGGGTGTCAGTGGCGTAGTGGAGCGGCGTAGTTCGCACCGATTTGCACATGTCGGCGGTGAGGTCCGCAGTATTGGCGTTGCCTTCTTCGGCCCGTTTGTCGCGGTAGATGTGACGGTTCTGGACTTGCTAGGCTGGACCATAGGGCTGGGACACTCCCTCGCAGCTGGGCTGTAACGCGGGAGCGCAGGAGTCTGGGTAGTCAGTCGATGGAGTCGGACTTTCTACTGTACAGCGTGCCCGGTGGTCGTTCGTCACTGGCGCGGTAAACGGTTTCACCGGTTGCATGCAGGCGGCGACGGGTCGGATGGTTGACGAGCGGACACGGTCGGGGCCTTGGACACGGCCTAACACTGCTGTGTGCTGTATTGTGGTGAAACCTGAACAAGCACTTCGACATTGTTTGGCACGTTTGGGCAAAAACGCACCCACGGACGTACCAGAAAAACTGGACGGCCGAGCTTATTTTGGAAGCGTTGCTCGAGACTTTGCACTCCTAACTGGGGCAACGTCATCTTCCGCCCGAGCTGCAACACTGTAAGGACTGTCGTCCATGCTAACTGCTTTGTTCATTGCACGTGGTGGAGTTCGTGTCAAAGTGGTCAGCGAAACTCCTTGACGCGAAAGGAGCTGTTTGCATTAACGTTGCAAAACTTGCCTTGATGTGGTCTGGTAAGACCAGTCGGGTCGATAGCCGCAATTCGGAGTAACGTCATGCCGCCATAGATGGCGTTGAGGTTTCCGCGTTCACGTTGTCGAAGTAACACCAGGCTTGATATTTTCGTTTTGCGAGTGTTGGGAACAGCACGCTGTGTGGGAGTAATATGTGCTCATCATGCGTGCCGATGTGAGTCCTTGGGATATCATTAGCGCAGTGCCATAGCTGGACTGATGTGTCTTTTCAGATAGCCCACAATTTTCTACGCTGATGGTTGTTCTCATGAAAGACAGTCACTTCGCGACGGAAGCTTTCGTGATGTCACTCGCTTGCCATACAAGATAGCTTAGATTTATGGCTTGGTCTAGTACAACATCTGGGTGTTTGCCGGAGGGTGGACCGTCAGGCTACATATGTCTCGGCCCTGTTGAGTGAAATCCGTCCGAGTTGAGCCGTAGAGTGTCTCGCTCGTCTTCCCTGGTCATGCGGCTGTTGTCCCTCGCCATATCCGTCCCCTCCCCCGTCTCATCGCCGCGGTACGTCGTGGCGGGGGAGGGGGCTGTGAGCGTCCGTCGGCCGCTACGTGCGCCGCCCGATCGTCGCCGTGGTACGGTCCGTCATCGGGGAGAGGGCAGGAGCACGTCCGCGCTACGTCCGCGTGCCGGCCGCCCTTCCTCTGGTGACCAGGCCGCCGCTCCGCCGTGGCCACCACCGGTCCCCATCTGTGGCCGCGCGTCCGACCGGACCGTGGCCCTGCACTGCTTCCACTGCCCCCCCCCCCCCAGTGTTTTGTGCCGACCCGGACAGGAGTCCTCCGAGCAGGAGCCGGTGACAGGATTGCTTCTAGCATTGTAATGCTATTGAGAGCTGGAGGAAGTGTCATAGTTCGGACCGGGTCCCTGCCGGTCTCCGGACAGCGATGCAGCAGTAGCCGAAGGCGGCCTGCGTGTGCGCCTGTCGGTGAGACTGAGCCGCAGTGCGGGGCGGCCGGCGCCGGGGCGGGGCCGCCGCCGCCGTCGGCCGGCCCGTCAGTCGGCCGTCACTCCTGACATCTGACGGAGCGGCCGTCAATCAGCCGCCGCCGCCGCCGACCGAGCTGGCAGCGCCGCACGCTCCCATTGGCGCGGGCGGGCCGGCTGCCGGCCAATCGCCACCCGTCAGGCGGCCGACCTCCGCGCTCCGACGGCCGTCGCGCTGGCGATGCGTGGGGGTTGGTCTCGCGTGGGACCGTGACTTTGTCGTTCGGCCACTTTTTCCCTGGCGAAGCGAGCCCGGCCGCGCTGCTGAAGGTCACGGTGACGGGACGTTTTGTTTTATCTTGTGAACAGGCGGATGTGGGTGGGCTGTGTGATCAGCCGTCACACCGTCGCATCCACGCTTTCAAAATGGAACGGGGGCGAGTGTAAACACAAGTTGAACAGGCCGTCAGTCAAAGACGGTCAAGAAGAGCCCGGTCCGATTGGTGCCGCGCTGCACCCGGCCACCTCTGCTGTTGCCAACGCTACGTCAGAGCGGCCGGGCCGGACGGCGGCGCTCGTCCGCGGCGAGGAGAACCAGACGCCGGCCGCCTGATTTGCCCTCCGGTCTGTTTGAGCGGCACCGGGCCGGCAGCGGCCGTCCGTCGGAGCCGGTCCCTTCCGAGAATGAATGGGCGCGGAACTGGGTCGGCCGCGGGTCTGCGCGGCGACCCCTGACCCGGCGCCGCGCCCTTGACCCCCGACCCGGGGGAGGCAGCGCGGGCGCGGCGACCCGACCTGCGGCCGCCGAGCCGGTGTCGTGCTGGCTCTGGGAGCGCTCCGCCGGCGTCGGGCACGCCCGGTCGTCCGCCGCCGGCAGCGGCGCAGGCAGGGCACGCCCGGCTGGGCCGCTGCCGCGAGGGGCGGGGTCAGAAGCTCCTGGGAACGGCGCAGGTTCAAGGATCGGCCCCGTCGCCCGGCGGCGGCCGCTCCGTAAACCGCGATCGAATAAATATTTGCAGAAACATGTCGTCATTGGTGTGGTGCCATACATTTACAGCGGGCTTGCGGCTGTGTTTAGATGTCGGGGAGATGAGAGGCTTAATCTGTCAATGTTTGCGGACCTCCAGGGTTTTGGATTCAGCTCACCACTTTCACACACTTTCCACGCAGGTAAGGAGCATGGGCTCTCAGGACTCTTTGTAGCCCAGCTCACTGAAACGATCTTTCCTATTGCTTAGCGTGCTAACGCATCTCCATGAATGTCTAGGACCGTTACGAGTCAGCCGGCTGCTCCAGTGCGGTAACGAATTGCACTGATGCATCTTTATGTGGTTTGTGTCCGTGATGAAACTTTTACCGAGCAGTGTTCTGGTATGCGTTCCTTACATTGGTGCTGTGGAGGAAATGTCTTAGTAAGTCGGCCTAAATTTCTGGGTCGCGTTTGGTTTTGTGATAACTCCATTGCCATCTGAAAATTGTGGTGACCACTGGACTTATCGGGTCATTGTAGGGCGGTACAGATTCAGCCGTCGTGGATGGCCCGGTGGAAGGTAGAGTCGATGTACGTTAAGAGTACTTTAACTTCGGTGTTGAATTCGAATGCGTCGTTAGGTCGATGGACGTCTTTCCTCCTTGGTCTGGTTCGTGGGTGCGAGGCCACGCGGTTTTTACGCACAGTTTTTCCTCTCGAATGTAGCACTCTTGGTTGAATGATTTCCTCAATCTCCTGAACGCTGGTCGACGCGCTTAGATTATCTGAGCCATTACTCTGGACGCGTTTGGTTTGGGAAACTTCAGTTTGGGAAGACTCTCACACCAACACATTGTGCACTTATAACTAAGCATGGCGTCATGCTGGCCCGTCGTCGTTTGTTTGGGATTTGCAGTGTTGCGTCAAGGGCTCGACTTTGCCCTGAAAGCACAGCTCTTGATAGCGCACCATGGTTTAGGTAAAGCATCTCACTTGTGTATACTGGGCTAGAGCATAGCATGCATGTTATGATCGCCATTATGGCCAAACAGGTCATGCATGAGTACTGGAAACATGCCTCATCGTCCTTTTAATGTGGACGGCGGGAGCGCTGACCCCTCTGCATGCGAATCGCGCCGTCCTGTGTCTGAGGGCAGGAGAAACAACCAGTGAGCGGTCCGCTCTTTTCCTCGCGTTATTCAGGGCGCACCACGAATCAGGCGCCCAGAGCACACTGCAGCGTTGTGCACCCCGCACGGCCAGATCGGTTCACGATCCGGGCCGCACTGCGGCCTGCACGCCGTCCGGGCACGGGCCGGGGCCCGGCGCGGCGCCCGGTGCCGGCCGGCCGGCGACGCGGCCCGTTGTGTGCCGGTAATTGGCGGCGTCGGCCGACAGCTGGCGGCCGGCCTTGCAGCGGCCGAGCGCGCCGCCGCCGCCGCCGCAGTCGGGCGCCGCCAGCGTGCGCGGCTGCCGGGCGGCCGCCGCCTGAGTCACGCCGCGCCGCCCGTCCGGTAATCGATAGCGGCGCCGAGTGATCGCCGGCCGCACCGCCGAGCACGCCGCTCTGTGCGGCCCGGCGCCGCCCTGTGACGCTGTGACGGCCCCGCCTGCGGCGGCCGGCCGCCGGCCACCGTCGCCCGCCCGACCGGTCCCCACTATCGGCGTGCGTGCCGCCCGGTGACGTGACGCGACGCGACGCGGTGCGCCGCCGCCGCCATGTCGTTCCGCGAGCTGCTGGGCGAGCGGCGCCGCGCGCGCCTCAAGACGCGGCTCGGCCGCTACAAGAGCGATCTCTGCCTGGCCACCATCCTGCAAGGATTCCCCTCACGAGGTAACGGCCGCTGCGCGCGGCGCTGGCGCCGGTCGGCGGCCGTCACGCGTCACCTGCGGGTCTTACCGGTCACCGTCCGCGCTGGACAGCCCGCCGTTTGGCGCGTCCTGTACCGGCCAGGTGCTGTTTTCCAGCTGTTCTCCGCCTTCCGCGCGGTTACTGCACGTCGCACTGGGACTGCGGACGTTCTGCGTTGTCGCGCGTCGCTGTGCCTTCACGCCTCTGCAGGCGCGGCCGGGGTGCTGTGGACCGCACCGCCGGCCGACGCCACGCTGCAAGCGTCGGGTCCGGGGCAGGGGCCGGTGCGAGTAACGGCCGCGGCCGGGGAGGGATGCCGGACCGAATGACGCCGGCCGTGCCCAGGCGTGGCGGCCGGCGGACGCGGCGCGCCGCCGGCCGGCCGGTGTCGGGCGGCGGCCGGCCGGCCGTGTCGCGCTCCGCTGGCCGCCCCTGTGGGTCGCCGGACGCGGGGCGGTGGGGCAGGTGCGCGGCCGAGGGCCGCCGCACGGCTGCAGGCCGCCGCCGGCCCGGCCGCCGACGACGGAGCCGCGCCAGCGCCGCCGCTGGCCGGCCGCTGTTTATTTGAACACAGCGCGCCGGCAAGGAGGCGCGGCGAACCGCCGGCCGGGCCCGGCCAGGCCGGGTCGTCGTGAGCGGCGGGGCGGCGGCGACCTGCGTCCGCGCCTCGTGTTTCGCGGCGGCGGGCTCATTAGCCGCTCGATCGGGAACGTCGGCCCGTAGCCCGATAGCCGTGTAGGTACGCCGCGGCCGGCGGCCTCTGCACTAACGGGTTCCGGCCGTGCGATGCCCTCTCACAAAGGCCCGGAAGGGGGCGCGCTTGGGCCGGCGCCGTGGCGTTGGGAGCCCTGCTGCCGGCCCGTGCCGCTCGCTCCCTCCCGGCCACGGGAGCCGCGGCGACGGAGGCGTTTTGGTCTGGACGAGATCCCGACCTGGACGATCTTGCCTGGGCCGTCTGTGCGGGGGCAGCGGCCGGCCTGGCGCGTGAGGACTGGTGTGAACAGCGCGGGCCGCCGTCTGCCCGCGGCTCGGCGCCACCCGCGAGGCGGCACCGCGGCGCCACGCTGCTAACTCGCCTGTCCGCGGATGCTGAACCGGGAGCCGCGCCCGTTCATCCGTGTCGGCCGGTAATGCATCGGTGGGAAGCGGCGCGTCCTTTCCCAGTGCGATGCGTCGCCGTCGGCGCCGGCCCGGCGCCACCGGACTGTTGTGCGGCGCCCGCGGCGGGCACGCCGACGAAAGGCTCCCCAAGAGGCCGCCGCCGGCCGGTGGCGCAACAATGCCGACGTCGAGCGGGGGCCGTGCGTGGTCGCACATTGTCCCCCTGACCGCGGAGAAACGGGGCAGCCGCCGGCGGCCGGGCCGGGCTACCGGTCCGAACTGGAGCAGACACACGGCCGACCGGTGGCCGGGGGTCCGGAACGGCGCGCTCTGGTGCAATCCGTCGGCAAGGACGCTCGGTCCCTCTGGGAGTGCCCAGCTGGCGTTCGGCGTGTTGACGACGTGTTGGACTGCATCCACCGCGGCCCGCATGGTGCAGACAAGTATAAACACAAATGTAGCAAATGTAAAGTCTCAGTCCATGTCGCTGTTTTGTGGTCTGAGTCGTGATAAAGAGTGCAGTCTGATAGAACATGCAACACGGAGTATCCCACTGGAGAATAAAAACATTCAAAACAGTGGCAGTGTTCATGACCTTACCGGGCGAAATACAACATGCGGCACAGAGTATGCCACTGGAGAATAAAAACGTCCAAAACAGTGGCCATGTTCAGGACCATAACTGGCGAGCGACTGGCAGTCGCTTTCGCCGGCGGCGCCCGCCGCCGGTTCACCCCCCCCCCCCCCTTCGCGGCCGGTGCCCGTGCACCGCGGCGGGGCCGAGGCGATGACCTCGCGCGGCGCGCTCAATGCGCTAGTCCTTAAGAACAGCCGTGGCAGGTGGTGTCGCTGTAAAAAAGCTGGTGTTCGTGTCAAGCCGGACCATATGAGTCGAGTAGGTTTATCACGGGGTACAGTCGGGTACATTCGGGTGCGTTAGGATCTTCTTGTAAAAGTTGACTCGGTTCGATCAGCCCAATGTAGTTGAGCTCCGGTGGGGATCTGGCCTTATTCGTCTGGGATCCAGCCTGGTTCAGTCAGGGTACAAACCTCCTCAGACCTGGCCAACCTGGAAATGTGGACTGGCTACCTTGCGAGGCAGTGTAGCTGGCTTTGAGGTGTCCAGTCGAGATCCACCCGATGTCCCTGTTGGTATGTTAGGCGTCATGCCCAGCGGCAGTTCGAACATATTCAGCTAAGATCCCTTGGGGTATTGGGTCGTTTTCAGTGCAGCTGGCTCAAACTGACTCCCAGTCGGGTCCAGTCCCAGACTTCCGGGGTGCGACCAGGTCCGGGCGTGTCCAGCCGGGGTACAGTCTGGTCCAGGTGTGTGCAGCCGGGGTAAAGTCGGGTCCAGGTGTGTTCGGCCGCCGTGAAGTCTGGTCCAAGCGTGTCCCGCCGGGGTAGAGTCTGGTCCAGGTATGTCCAGCCGTGCTAAAGTCAGGTTAGCCCGGATGCGGTCTGGTTCAGGTTTGACCGGCAGGACCCTGTCCTGTCCAGCCGGGCGTCAGTGGGAGGTAATCCGTCAGCTGCGGTGCGGGCGCGGCGGCCGGAGCTGCCGTGTCGCGTCGTGTCGGGGCCCGGAGATGTGTGGCCGCCAAGGCCGGCCGCCGGCCGAAGGCAGCCGGCCGGTTTTGCGGCGTGCCTGGGCCGCGGCCGCGGCGGGAATGCCGCCGACGTGACCGCTGCAGCCGGCAGGCCGCGCCGCCGCCGCCCGGCCCGGCCCTGGGCCGGCCACCTCCTTCGGGCCGTCCGTCCGCGGGACCTACCTCTCTCTGGTTGCTGTGGCCGAGGCTGGCGCGCTGGCGGCCGAAACACGGCATCCATGGTGGGGCCGCGGCGAAACCCTTTCCGTTTGTCGGCTGTTTGTGACTAGGTGACTGGGAGTGCCGTGACTGTTGGCTGTTGTTTGGTGAGCGGAACAAACCGGCACAGCGGTGCAAGGCTGACCGCAGGCCGGAGAAAATCGGCCGTCGTCGAAAGGATCCAGCTGCTGTCGGTCTTACGAACCCACGCCGATTCCAAACCAGTCTTTCCTGTCTGCATCGCATGATGTCGAACACTGTTTTTAGAATGTGCATGCTAAGTCGACCATGCAAACTGCCTGCGGTACGCAGGTCGGACAGTATTGGATTCAGCCACCAAGCTGCATGCGTGCACACAGGCCTCCGGGGCGTTATTCCCAGGTCGTGAGCGTTAGCTGTTGCTGCGCTCCGAAGCCGTGGTTGCGGCCGTGTCCACCGTGGAGCGTGGTCGGGCCGAGCCGTGGCGGCCGGCGGCGCTCACGGTGCGCGGTCCGCGTCGTGCCGCCCGGCCGTCATTAGCCGGGCCTGCCGTCAAGTGTGCAGAGTCAGCCGGCCGGCCGGCCAGCGCCGCTCGCAGGACGGTCACGCGGCGCCTCCTGGTGACTCGCCGGGCCGGCCGGCGGCCGGCGGCGCGGAGACGCTTGGCTGGGTACCGCGGGTACGGTGGGGGACGGCGCTCGTCGGCTGGGAACCGTGGGGACGATTGGAGACGGCGCTCCTCGGCTGGGTACTGCGGGGACGGTTGGAGACGGCCCTCCACGGCTGGGTACTGCGGGGACGGTTGAAGACTGCCCTCCACGGCTGGGTACTGCGGGGACGGTTGAAGACGGCCCTCCACGGCTGGGTACTGCGTGGACGGTTGAAGACGGCCCTCCACGGCTGGGTACTGCGGGGACGGTTGAAGACTGCCCTCCACGGCTGGGTACTGCGGGACGGTTGAAGACGGCCCTCCACGGCTGGGTACTGCGGGGACGGTTGAAGACTGCCCTCCACGGCTGGGTACTGCGGGACGGTCGAAAACGGCCCTCCACAGCTAGGTACTGCGGGGACGGTTGGAGACGGCCCTCCACGGCTGGGTACTGCGGGATCACGGTGTGAGACGGCCCTCCACGGCTAGGTACTGCGGGGACGGTTGGAGACGGCCTTCCACGGCTGGGTACCGCAGGGACGGTGGTCCTGCGTTCGCCGGTGGCTTGCCACGTTCCTTATGACGGGAACATTTACCACGAACAAATGTGTGCGGTTTCAAAAACTAATCTCCTCAATCAAGCGCTTCTCGAAGTTGTACCACTTCACGACGCTCATCTGCGTCAGTAACCCAAGCCGAGCAGGCGGACGCTGATGGACGGGGGTTCGGCCTGGATGGACGGACTCCGGGTGCTGCTGGTCGGAAGCTCGGGCCGGCCGACGATGGCGTGGCGCCGCCGCCGCCGTCTGTGCCAGGCGCGGCGACGTCGGCGGCGGCGCGGCGTGCCGTCCCCTCATTACCGCCGCCGCCGGCAATCGATTATGAACGGGCGCCGGCCCGGGGTCCGCTGGTGGCGCCGGGGGCACCGGACGGCCGCGGGCCGACCGGCGGACGGTATGGCCGGGCATGGCCAGATCCGGCTGCCGGGAGACGACCGCGAGGGCCCGGCGCAGGCGCGGGTCGGCTGCCGCGTCGGGTGTTGCGTGCCGCTAGCCGCCGGCTGCAGCGACCGCCGCGGCCGGCGGCCGGCGCCCGGCAGTGGGGTTGGTGACCTCGGGTGTGGTGACTGGGCGGTGTGGAGGGCAAATGGATGTAGTGATGCGGTAGTAGCAAGTGCTGGACGTTTCTGCGGGCGTCGCCTGTCGCAAGGGACTTGCAACTCGACGCCGAAAGATCCAGATGCCAGGCGACGACAAAGCTGGAAAATGCCCTTTGCTTGTAACGCATTGATAATCCTGGTCTGCGAAGTGCCATTCCTCTCTGCCCGGAGATCAATCTCATTGGTTGCTGGGCTCATTTTTATCTGGCATTGTTTCGTTGTCAGTTTAGTATGCTGCATTATTTTGTACGATAACGGGTTTGAAGAATACAAGCGCGAGGTCTTACGTTTATATCTTGTAAGACTTAATCTCGCCGAAGTTCCATTCATGTGGTGCTCATATTTCGATTATTCACGTTTGACAGGAACAGCGGTACCACAGAGCTGCCAACAGATCGCCTGCAGAACATTTTCTGATCCTAGCAAGCCGACTAACGTTTGACTTCAGATTTGATCGCGCTGTGTGTTTATGGTTATTTTTGATATAGTGCAGCGCATGGAAAACGTTGCTCATGGAAGTTTGCGCACAATCGTGGCTGAAGTCTCCTGAATTACAGGCGTCAAACGTACCGTGAAGATATGCCGCGTGCCCTCCATGCGCGGACGCTAGCCGCACCCTGGGCATTCCCCGCGATATGCCGGTCGATCCCCGGGAGTCACGAGTAGGGCAAGTCGTAATTGATTACCCCCCAGAGACTGGGGGCGTGGTGATAGACGGTACCTGTGCGCTGCGCTCAAGACTGCGATGGATTACGGCAGGGCACGTGTGACACCGGCTTCCCACAGAAGAGGGCGGCACCTCTCAATAGGAACCCTACCGATTTTTCGTCGTTCTGGTGCTGTTCGTTATAAATCAGTCGGAGTCTTCCGTTAAGATCCTGTAGACATACCCCAGGAGCGGAACCCATCTGGTCATTCACTGATGGTAAGTGCATGGTAACCAAGTTGTGAAGATGTCTGTGTGGCGACCAGTGCGGGACCAGGCGGTGATCCGTGGTTACCCTTGCGGCGGGCGCAGACCGTGGCCGTCAGTCGGGCCGGCGAGCCGGTGCCCGGCTCGGGGCCAGGCGGTGACCTGTGGTCACCCGTGCGGCGGGCGCAGACCGTGACCGTCAGTCGGGCCGGCGAGCCGGTGCCCGGCTCGGCAGAGATCCGACCGGCCGGCCGCGGCGCAGCAGCCTGGGCACGCGTCCCGCACCACTGCACCTATCATTTCCCGACCAGCCGGCACGGAGACCGTGTGAAAACGGTGACAGAGTGCCCACGGCCGCCGCCGCCGCCGCCGCCGCCGCCGCCGCCGTAAAGCCGCTTCCTCTGGGCGTGATTGAACGGTCACGTGCTGCGGAGGCTGGAACACCTGTCACGGAGTTATTAGCGCGGGGACGGCGTAATTATGAAGCGGCGGCTGGCGGCGGCGCCGGGGATTTCGGTCCGGGATGCGGCTGCGAACGGCTCACAAGGCCGTTTTGGCGCTGTTTTCGCGCTGGCGGTACGGATGGCTGGACGCGGCTCGGAACCGGCCTCCGCCGAGGCGCCGAGTGTTAGTCCGCTCTTCATTATCTCCGGCCTTGGCGTCGGCAAAACATGCAAGGTTTACCTGACCACTCGGTCGTTATCTCGGCGATCTTGTCCCCGGCGCCGTGACGCACGGACTCTCGCCGACAATTACTCGGTGCCGGGTCTTTCCTTTCCAGTTTAACCTTGGTGTCGCAATGCTGGCTCCCGCCGTGCCCTGCCGGTGCCCTGCGTACGCGTTCGTCTGACGTAAATCCGCCAAGAAAATTGTACGTTTTTGTGATCGCACGTGTACATGATCAGGTGGCTCGTTCGATTTTTCTGTTGGCTGGTCGTTGTGTCCACGGAACCTGTCCTGTCGTGATCATTGCGTCGGCTTGAGTTGACGGCGTGTTGATCACTGTGTTTGATATGTGTGGCTTGTCGCAGCCAGTTTGCTGTGTGTGGTCTCGTTGTAGTCGCATGTGCTTTGCGTCTGTACTGACCCGAAGGGTCCATCCGAACTGAATCCGGCATTCGGATCATTCTGCGCGACGTTTTTTTTTCTTTTTTACACTCGACATGGTAGCCAGTGTCTAGTGTCACGATGTCTTTGTCACAATCTCTCGGTTTCTATGAGTTAAGCCCTCGTTGTTCTTTGGCCACTAAGCACCCGGTGTCCGGATGTCGTTGTTGTAGTCCCCGTACGTCCAGACGTCAGTGAAGGACGTCATGCTGTATGGTGTGCACTGTGTATCCAGGCTGCTAAGTTCCGTCCGTGGGCACCGCCTGACGATGGCCCTGCCGGGGCTGTGTCATGACTCATCGTCTGCCGGCACCGTCTGACGATGCTCCCTATGCCGGTGTTGGCGTATTTTCTCCCCGGCGCCGGTTGACTGTGTCCTCTCGTCCGGCAGGTCCGCGCCGGCTGAGCGCTGCCGAGTCGATGGGCGACCTCGGCTCCGGCCAGCGGCACGGCCGTTCGCCGCAGCTGGGCGGCGAGGTGGACAGCCCGGTGTTCACGCCGCCGGGCACGCCGCCGCCGCCGTACCGCGGCAGCGCCACGGACGTGGCCGCCGCCGCCGACTGGGACCGCGCCGAGCTGGAGGTACACCGCCGCCGCCGCCGGCCGCGGCGGGGCGGGAGCCGGCAGTTGCGGGCCGAGTGTGGCCGGGCGGTAGAAGCGCTTGTGGCCACAGTAAATGGCGCATCCCTCCACTTTGGAGGGGTCTGGGACGGGACGGGACGGGACGGGCCTTCGGCGTGGAGCGGGCGGGGCTCATCCCCGTGCGTTAGAGTTTGTTGGGTGTATCTGCTGTACCGGCAGCGGGGTAAAGGATTAGGCTCCAGGGGATGTGGTGAGGTTGACGGTCGACGGCCGTCGGTCTGGAGGGCTCATGTGAGGATGGATGACATGCGTCGGTAGTCGGGAGTGGTTCTGATGTCGCTTGACGTGTTGGTGTCTTCATGGGCCGTGAGTTAAACAGAGTAACCCGGTGTGGAGCCTCTCCATGTGCCGTCTGCTAACGCTTCAGGCTGTTTTGGCGGAGGGCTGCGTTCCGGCGGGTGTGTTTGGCTGCTGCTGGGGCTGCGGTGGTGGCGGCTCTGGGCGACGTTTTAGTGGCTGGTCGTGTGCTGTCGCGGACGGTGCCGCTGGCCGTGTGCTGGCTCGGCCGTTCAGAGGCGGCCGCTCGCTGCCGCGGGGGCTCAGATGGCTGGATCTCCGTGGACTCCGGACCTGGTCTCCCCGAACCCGTTCTCCGAGGCGCCTGGGCACCGTTTAGCTGTCGATATTTGGACCGGTGACGGTATTGGCACAAACACTAAACGCAACCAGTACATGGCAGTGTGTCAGCGGAATGTTTTCGTGCGGTTCCAACGATTTTTCTATTTTCTCGTAACGCTCGTACGCCGAAGAAAGAATTCAGATCTGCCCGGTATCGGCCAAGTTTCGGCCATAGGACGTGTAGGTCTTGTCCTAATTGCATGTGTTGCGTCACGGCCGGGGCAACGTGAAATTTATTTCAAATGTCAAATTGGTGTAGTAAGCATAATGTATGGGTTGTACTAATTTTTCCCTGCATTTACTTTGATTTTTTGTAAACCGTTTGCAAGAAAAAAACTCATCACAAGAAAGGGGCTTTTAATTTTTTTACAATTTTTGAAAATTCGAAAAGGCTTTCATGTCATATTAAAAGGCTTCATTTTAATAGCATCTTGGCGTGTGGCCGCTGTAAAGGCCGGTAGCGTCAGGGTTCTTGTATCTTTAACACGTTTTGTTTTGTTTTGTTTTAACACGCGCACTGGGAAGGGAGGTCTTTGTGCCCCCCCACCTGTTTTTCTTGAATATCTCGACAACGGATCGAAGTTGGTTGCTGCTACTTGGTGATCTTTATGGCAATTCAATATCTCGTCGATTGACGCAGAAAAATCGAAAATCGGCCGGAAATTCTTGAAGTTTTAAGCATTTGAAGTCAGGCGAACATAACGAAAACGATGGTTGTCGCTGGCAAATGGGAACTTTGTGAAAGAACCAGCGTTCTACCAAAGATTACCGTTTGAATGCAATCACGCTACGCCATTTAGACGTAAGTGATGGATATAGCAAGACAAAAGTCAGGGTCAGTAAGGGTCAGAGTCATCAAAGGTCAAGGCCAAACGGCATGTGACCTGATCCAGATTTGTTTTGCAGCATGTCGGTTTGTATGAAATATGCATTCAGAGACCTGAATAAAAACATGTGTGCGCACACTGGTACACTTACATATACCAGGGTCAGATAAGGTCATGGTCATCAAAGGTCAGAGTCAAATGTCTTGCGACTTGGCCCAGATTTGCTTTGCGACATGTCGATTTGTATGAAATGTGCATTCAAAGACCCTAATAAAAACACGTGTGCACACATGCATCCTCTTGTGCATACCGGAGTCATTTCGGGTCAGCGTCATCAAAGGTTAACGATAACTATTTTGTGATCTGGTCCAGGTTTGCTTTGTAATGTGTCGATTTCTGTGAAGTATGCATTCAAAGACCCTACTAAAAACACGTTTGGCACATTGATATATATATATATATATATATATATATATATATATATATATATATATATATATTTATACATATATACAGATAAAGGTATACATACGTACATAATTATAAACGCTGGAAGTGACCAAATGTGCCGATGTTGGCTAACTTCACTGAAAGTACGCCAAAAGATATGTATAGCGCCCTTATTTACGCTCAAGCTATCCCGCGTTGCTCGAAATCTGATCTGCAAAGGATGGGGAAATAACGCCGTAGGTCAGTAACCTGGCATGACCTCGACCAGAAATCCTCAGTCAAGACGTCAAATGAATGGAAGTTGTCATATTCCACGTTTCAACGGCCAAACAAACACCCTTTTCCCCTTTCGTTCGAAAAGTCGTGTGGAATGGCCTGGACGGGCCAAGAAAGTGTCGAAAGTTGGCCTTTTCCACCCCATTTGACCTTGAAGATATTAACCTATGGTCCTGAAAATTGCACACAGTGTTAATCGTTATGCCCTTACCCTGTCCGTAAAATTCCATGTTTCCAGCTCTTTCCGTTTCCGAGATCGGAAGGGGCCTTTTTGTGCCTCACTTCCAGTGCGCGGTAGCGCGAAACCCCCTTCCACTGCGCGAGTTAAATGTAGAGACTTGGTTCCTTTATGAATATACTGAAAAGTATTTTCTTCCGTTCAAGGTAATTGCTTTTCATAACGCTTTTAACGGATCATGTCAGCTGAAGATAGAAACCTAGGCGGCAGTCTGCGCCGGCGATGACGTTGGTAAAACCGGCCCAAAACGTACTTGTAGCGCAAATGAATGCTTTCTGCAATAAACAAGTCTCCTTTGGATGTTCCTTATTTTAGAAGGTTTTATTCTGCGTCGATTTCAGTTGTTAAAATTGCGATAAGGTAAATTGCTCGCCTTTTGCGACGCACACATACCGGCGTTTTCGGTGGCGGACTCCCCGAAAACAGCAAACCTTCGGTTCATATGACCTCGTCTGACCCAGACGATATCGTCTTACGGTCATGAATCTTGCACTTCGAGGACTTCAAGGATGCGTCAAGATAGGCTGAGAACATTATGCTTCAGTATGGTAGATTTGTAGGTCCAAGGGAGAGAAACACCCACGCCTCCTTAAGGCGTCGGAAGTCAGGAGGCCCTCCGTTTTGCGTGCTAAGCGCATTTCCCGGCGTATCTGGAACGTAATGACGCATTGTGAAGTAAGTGTTACATATGAACGTCACATTTTCGCATTTTGCATCGCTTGTTCAACAGGAGGTAAAACGCTTGCCGCCCTTTAACTCTGTGTCGCGTAGTTTCTTTGTGTTGGACGCGGGCCACGGTGACAGTTCGTGAGGTCACCAACGGCGCATGCGCACTAGTGACAGGAGCGTACTGTTTTGCCTTGTGTACAAGACCTTGATTAGTGTTGTTTGAGATCGAGAGTAAACTGTCCTCATTATTTTTACTTTGCCGGTCTTTGGAATGCAAAACGTTATGCAAAATAACATTGCAGATAGCAAATCGCGGAATATGAATGTGTTCTTATTTATCAGTCATAAGAAATAGAGCACTGTTTTTGTTGGATTCACGATCCCTGGCTCCAGTTTGCTACGACAGGTTGAAAAATAGTGAATGCCATGTGCTCGAACTCTTTGTCCGGCTGCTCCTTATCTTGAGACATCCTTTCCATACATGCGGACGCACCAGCACATTTCCCGTTTAGATGAAATTGGCAGATTGGCTTCTGTTTCCATTTTTGAACGATGGCGCATTTACAGAGGTATTATTTCGTTGTTCTGACAGCCTGTTAGAACAGGTTGCCAGAAAAGTACACGCCGTTGGTCGTTGTGACAGGCTGGGTTATTTGGAGGTTTCGTCACCTGAATAATGATATTTGTGAGGGCGTGGCCTGGAAGTTTGGACGTACTTGTCATCCTATGGCTGCCGGGTGCTCCCCCGTCAGTACCGCACCAACAGTCCCCTGTCAGTACTCTGGCGGCTGGCGACCAGGGCGAAGTGCGTGCATGACCTGCGTGGTACGGCCGCGATGGACGCGCCGTTCAGGGGCATGCTGTTGCACGGCTCGGCTCCGGCGGCCGGCGGGCTGCACATTACGAGCATGTGATCAGCGCTGCGATCGGCGGGTCGGAGCCAGAACCGGCCCGCAATCGTCACTTGGCATGTGGTGTTTGGCTGTTAGGTCGGGCGCATGTTGTTTGAGGACCGGTGGGGTGGGTTTCCGCGCCACGCCGGGCTGGAAGGGGTGCGGTTAGGACTGACGAGCGCCGCAGTCGCTGCAGGCAACCAGAGACAGTGTGCCGTGGCATGCCAGTCTGCATGGTGTACATTCGTCTCTGTTCGCCAAAGCTAGCTAGCTTGTGTAGAACATTAGTAAGTGAAACGGGGACAGCTTTGAAGGGGGCGTAGTCTGGATTGCGTATCCTTAGGTTGTCTTGTGTGCATTTGTGATAAGATGAGCATACCACGTAATCTGCTTACTTCGTGGAATAAGGTGATGAAGCAATATGAACGATTGCACGTTCAAAACGCAACGCTTCGACGTGTAACGCTGATGCGTATGGAGTGGCCGTGCTCATTGTTCCGTGTAGGCGTAATGGGCGCTAAACTTAACTACAATGAATGTTAGATGTCTTGCCCCGTCAGCTGCCTACCTTCTGCTTGAAACGTATTTATTGTGGTAAAGTTGCTGTAACCTGTGGCGCTCGATATCACGGATACTAGACGTACACCGTTGTTCCAGCCTTTGGACGGCCTCAGGGATACTATTTTCACGTTTCTTCGTTGATTTCCCTTTATTTTCGCAGTTCGATCTCCCAGATCTTTTTCTCGCTCTCAGCTTTCCACTCAGATATGTTGTGAATATGATCACAGCCGTGCAGGCAATGCGCAAGTATTGCTACACCGTCGGCGGTTGAGCTTGCCTGTTGTTCGGCTCCCTGGTAGCCTTGCCTGCTGTTGTTTCGCTCTGCCTCGGTCCCGAGCGTGCAGGCGGGCGGCGGCGGCGGTTCCCGTGCGTCTCGGCCTGGTCACGATGCGCGCTGAGACGGTGCCGCAGGGGCGGCGGCGCTTCGACCTGAGGCCGTACGCGCTGAGAGCCGCCGTATGGGCGGCGCCTCTCATCAGTACAGTGTGGCGCGTCTGGGCCCGGCTGTGGGCGCGCTGGCCGGTGCGCCGCCGCCGCCGTCGCCTCGGTCGGCCGTGGTCTGCCCGCCTGATGCATGTGTGTTCTCCGTGTGCGCCGCCAGCCGGGGGGTCGCCGGCGGGCCCCCTACCTGCGCTCGCTCAGCCTGACGAGCGCGGCCAGCGCCCGCTCGGCGGCCAACGGCGGCTCGCCGGACGTCTTTCTGCTGTCGCCTGGTCAGGTCCGTAACATGCGCTCAGCTGACACTGCTGACCCGACCTGACCTGACCTGGCCCGACCTGATGTAGCCCGCCCCCGGTCAGGTCCGTAACATGCGCTCAGCTGACACTACTGACCTGACCTGACCCGACCTGATGTAGCCCGCCCCTGGTCTGGTCCGTAACGTAGCGCTCAGCTGACACTACTGACCTGACCTGACCTGACCCGGCCTGATGTAGCCCGCCCCCGGTCTGGTCCGTAACGTAGTGCTCAGCTGATACTGCTGACCTGGACTGACCTGACCCGACCCGATTTTACGTAGCTGGCTTCGGTCCAGATCCGTAACATAACGATCAGCCGATGAACGGGGCCGCGCTCTGGTGGTCTGGGCTCGCTTGAACTGACCCGCCCAGTCAGGTCAGAGCTGACCTGATTGGGCTGAGACGTGTCCAGGCCCGAAAGTGTTAAGCGTTCAGCCAGCGCTGCGCGCTGTGCGGACCTCTGCGATGAGGCTTCAGCGCCAGTTAGGCTCCGAACATGCGTGCACTGAGGCCTTCCTCCCACCGATCGGGCTGCAGTGACCAGGAGGAGTGAGTGACCTAACCACAGTCCTGCCTCAGTGGTCCAGAGGACGCCGTCACGGTGCTCTTTCCCTGCCTCTGACTTGCACACTGTCGACTTCCCAGCTGCCTTCACAAACGTCTGTCCGTGCTTCTAAACACGGCACGTGTTCCGCCGGGCCGTGACCCGACCTTGACTTGGGCCGGTGGACCGGGGCGCGTCGGTCTGGGGCACACGTTGGACGTGCCCTCAGAACGGCTCCGGGCGCCACAGTTACGGCCAACGTCCTTCTGTCCGGCGCTGTGGCGATATCACCGCCACAGACTTGTGGATTTGACGACTGAAGCCTTAGCATCAGCGCATTCTGCCTGTGATGTTCATTAATGGTCGTGTACGAGCCATGTCTGAGATCTCTCATGTCCTTTTCAGTTGTCGTTTTGTAACTCCTTTTCGTTCCATGTTTGTGTATTTGCTCCGTGCCCCTTCCGCCTACATATCCGCCTCAACCATGTCCAGCATGTTCCGGAGATGTGTCCTTAGTGTAATACCCGGTCGGCCAGGCTGCGAAGCCGGGTTCAGGAGGCATGGAGTTGCATCCCCGACGTGATTTGGGTCGGCAGAGTGGTCTTCGTCACCGTCTGCCTGACGTCCGTCTTATGCATGCTTATTTTTTGCTGACAACAATGGGACTGGCAGTCTATCCTTCCAGACAAAAGCAATGATGGTTTTCCTTTCTGTTGTTCCGTTCCGATTTCCTTGCTTTTGGATTCGCGCATTTTCCCTGTCACCTCATCACTCTTGGTCATTGACGTCGGTTAGCAGTGATATTGCACAAAGAAAGCATGTTGTTAAGGGGTTGAAAGCAGTACGTAATTAGTACCAAACGACAGTTGTCGAGACACCATACAGTCCCAGCCCCCCATCAGAGTTTCCCATTATTTTTTCCCCAATGAAAGGGTCCATATATGCTGGTTTACATAACTTGGTATACTGTATTTGGAAAAGCTACGACATGTTGCATACCGAACACCTTTCTCCATTTCGAAATCCTGCAAGATGCACATCACCTGTTATCACACGTTATGTCACATCACTGAACACTGAACACCACGTCATCGATGTGTTGTTCCTACTGAATTTGTGGTTGACCACAGTGGTGACGTCACCAGCCAGTTTTTGAAGGTTTGCATGGTAACTGGTCCACAGCTCTGAAGAACTATCTTCACCATTTTGCTGAAACCCAGTAAACTGGCGTTTTTTTTTTCAGAAAATCGTGATCATATGAGAGAACATATTGATCAAGCACTTCACAACTCGGGTCATTTCCCCCTTTTTTGTTCCGGAAAATTGCCGTGGGCGGAACATGGCAACGTGGGAAACTAAGAAATGTACCAGGACTGATAACTCTGTGATTTCTTCAACGGACCTATTTCTTTTGCGGCCTTGATAGAACTCCAATTAAACAGAATTATGGATGTAGATACTATGGTTATTCACCGTTATTCAGTTCCAAGCTCCCAGGTTCTCGTTGATTTTTGTCACCACTTAATTTCGGAACATGACCTAGTGGTCCTCCGATCTCCGTGCAGTGAAGAGATTATGCTGCTCCTGGCCGGGCACTTGTATAACTGCTGCGGCTAAAGCCCGGGCCTTATAAAACTGGTCTCCCGTTTTCATCTGCACCTCTCGTGTTGGGCCCCCACACCTCCCCGTCGGTAGCGTCTCGACACCGGGCCAGTCTCCGGCCACTGACGTGTGCGGGCCAGACCGGACCGGACCGGACGTCCGGGGCGCCGCCTGGCGGCCGTGGTCGGGGCGCGGCCGGCGGCCGGGCGGGGCGGCGCTTTTTCTCGGCGGTTCCCCGCCGGGCCGGCCCGGAGACGCCGGCCGCTACGTGCCGCCGCCGCGGCCGAGACAATCGGCCCGGGCGCCGGGACGCGGCCCGCACTTAACCAGGCGTCACGCCTCATTCCCGGTCACGCCCCCGAGCGCGCAGCATGCCGCGTCACGCTCCTCCCCCCGGCCCTGCCTCCTCCTCCGCTGCCGGCCGCCGGGGCTGGACGCGACGACGTTGGACGCAGACGTGTCTGAGCGTCTCCGGTGTAGTACGGCGGGATGGGGAGTGACGTGTGACCGTCAGCCCGCCAGTCTGGCGGTGCCGCCTAACGCTGTCCATACGGCTGACCGTGGCTTTGTACCGTCCCTCGTTATCGCCGCTACGGATGTCCGCCACGCTTTCCAGATAACGCATACCGCCATGGTCTTCGTGTGGCTTGTTCTAAGCTCGAACGCCCATTTCAGACGTGTGTTGTGAAAAATAGGGTCACCTCTAGTTGATCAGACGATGGCTACCCCACGTCCGCACTGTGAAGACCTTGACAGCGGCGGGCGGCCGCCTGTTGCGCCGCGCTGTAATCGCTGTTTTCCCGACTGCCCGCCAGGTGTCTGCAACGGACACGTCCGGCTCCAGTCCCAGCATGCTGCAGCCAGTGAACCAGCCGCACATCATGTCGATTGAGGACGACGATCTCTCGGAGCAGGAGTGTGTGAGTAGCCTCCGCCGAGCCCGCGTCGGTCGGCCGGCGGCGGAACCTCTGAACTGGCACCGAGTCGTGTTCCCCTGCCGCCTGTGCTGGACGCTCCTGTGGAGGGCACGGCGATTGGCCGTGTAGCGGAGCGCGCAGAGTTCCTGGTGAAATGCCTGTGCGGCGGATAGCTTCATGTGCGGAGTTGAGGTCTTTGTGTGTGCCCTGTGTCCTGCAGTACTTCGGGACATGACGCTCATGTCTGCGAACGTGATGTAACTGTTCGTGTTTCGGGCTGGCCCTGCTCGAAGCGATGTCGGTGTGGACCCACACGCTTTATAACACAGGTGTCTGTGCTTCGCAGGGTCAGGAGGACCACGGGCCTTTCAACAGTCTGAACAATCTGCTCCACGATCACGCTCACCTAGCCGTCTTTATGAATTATGTGATATCAAACTGCGATCCCTCCAGCCTCGTGAGTGGCTCCGCGGTGTGCGCCGCACCGCGGCTTCTCGGTGGCGTCCGGCGGTCGGTCGGACCGAGCGTGGGCCCCGCCGGACCGTGTGCCGAGCCGCGGCCACCGCCGCCGGCTCTCAGGTTCGCCTCGGCACGCGGCCCAGCCGTGTTTCCCCAGCCAGCTGCGGTCACGCGCCGCCCGTGCTTCACGTGCCATGGGCGGCGCCATTGTTGGCGCTCTGTCACGCCGAGCGACGCTGCAGTCATTGCTGGCCGTCCGTGACTGCCGTCCGTGACGCCTTTGTTGCTCTTTTCGTTTCAGTTTTTCTACTTAATCAGTGATTTGTACAAAGAGGGCAACGCGAAAGATATGCGCCGGTGGGCGTACGAGATTCACTCCAGCTTCCTGGTACCTGATGCTGTAAGTAAGCTGGTGTAGTCACGCGCAGTGTGCCCCTGTCAAAGGTCGTTTAACGCTGCAGTGCCGATGTGCGTTCCTAAAGCTATATTGTCGCCATTTGTCTCCGTTCTACCCAGTTGAACTGGCATGTTGGCTGTCAGCGGGTCGTCCTGAATGCTGGTTGGTGTTGCACCTCTTGATAATGTCTGTCGCCTTCACTGTTTGGAGGCTTGTGATCGCGGTGGTGTGAGGCGGTGGATGATATTCGTCTGTAGTAGGGCCTAAAGTTACGTTGTGGAAGAACGTGGAGCCCTGATGGATTAGTGTGGTTCTTGTCTGATAATCACAAGTGTGCCGTGATGCCCGTTGGCGGTGATGACGTTAAAATTGGCTGAGCGGAAAATGGTGGCCGCTGCGTGTTCGGCCGGCTCGTCGGTGCCTCTTTTCCTTTCCTGGAGACGTTCTCCGTCAGTCGGCGCTGGTGTCGCGTGTCGGCCGTGCCAGCGGTCACGTCCTTGGCGGGCGTGCTCCGTCCTTGCGGGTCGGCACGCGGCCGGGAGGTCACCGCGCGGCCGTCACGTGGCCGGGATGGACGGCGGACGTGCTGGACTGCCGCCCGCCCCCTGGCCGTCTGGGCTGCCGTGGTGCCGCCGGCGTGGTCTGAGGACGCCGTGGTCCGGTGGTGGCTCTCCGCCAGCCGGTGTCGGCAGTTCGGTCCGGCCGCTGTGAGGCCGGTGTGTGGCAGGTCGTACGGGGCGTCATGAACGACGGTTGTAGCGTCCGCGTCGACCGCAGTGCACGTGTGTTTTCTGACGTGGGGGAGGTCCAGTGCAGTGGATTTACACGATATTGTCGGTTTGGGTCCTGCTCGTAGGCCGGAAATGTCGTCCGGCCGGAGTACCCTGGAGAGGAGGGCGGTGGATGAAATTGTTCCGCTTCTTGCAGGTGATGCGTGTCGGAGGCATAGAGGAAGCGTCCCTGCTGAAGATCGATGAGATCTTGCTCCACGATTTGGACAAAGAGGAGAAGTTGCGGACGGTCAGTGGCCTCCTGCGCCTCCTTCCTGTTGAAAAGAGGTGTCGTGTGCGGTTTCCTGTGTGTTGGGATGCAGTGACATGAGCTTCGGAAATGTCTGCGGTTTGTGTGGTCCACTGATAGGTGATGGACGGGATGAACCAAGTTCTTTAAATACTGGAATCTGTATCTGAAGTTATCCGGTATGGAGCCTCCAGATTCCGACGTCCATGAGAAGCCGGAAGCCCTGCTGTCCACACTGTCAGATCACCATTGTCGCTGCAGGTCTCCTGACTCCTGACCCACCTTGTTCGCAGATATTCCAGCGGGCGCGAGCGCGTGCCCGCGAGGACATCAACGATCAGCTGGCGGACTTCCGCGGGAAGCGGACGGCCGGCCTGGGCGCCATGTTCGGCCCGCGGGACGCCGAGCTGGAGGAGGCCCGTCACGACAAGCTGCGCGAGGGCCGCATCATCGAGGACGTGCTGGTCAAACTGCTGGAGACCGTCTACCAGTCGTGAGTGCCGACGATGCTCTGGCTTTTGAGCCGGTGCAATGGCTTTGGCTCGTGCGCACGCAATGGGCGTGCTTTGTGTGTGAGTTAGTGCGTTATATCCCGGTAAGCAGGTGTCCTATTTAAAATGTTACCTACTGATGCTAAGATTACATTGTGTGCGTCATTGTTGCGGCGCTGGATAACTCCTGCGGTGTTGTTGCAGTTAGTGCAGGTGTATATGCACAGCCATTAGCTGTGCATACAGTGAGCTCTTTCTGGGCATGATCTTGAGGATTAAGCTACCGTGCATAGTATGCGAAGACTTGCTTTCATTTGTTTGATCTCGAGGCGGGGATAAGTGTTCTAGTTTTAGTTTTAAGTGAGTCCCTGTGAACTTTTTCATCTGGGCTGTGTCACGCCAAGAATCGCAGTTCAAAAGGTGTTAATAGTAGGGTCAACTCCAACGCTCGCTGTCTCGTGAGTGGGCTGGCTTGTTACAGTCTTGTGCTTCTGTTCCAGGTCTGAGCAGGAGAACGCCACCGAACACATCCAGACGCAGGCGTCCAGCTTGACCACCATCCTGCACAAACACTTCAACTACCGCAGCCCGTCCGTCCAGCAGGTCGTCGAAAACTGCCCCATGTTCGTCTCTAAGGAGCGCTCGTTTAAGTCCAAACTGCTCAACCGACACAAGAAGGTACGAACGTTGTCGACCGGGCGCGTTTGGAGGCAAGTATCTCGCGAAAGCGCGATTAAGCCATATGGCAGGGTCACGAGGATACACAGTGCGAGGTGGAGATTCTCTGCCGTTCTGTTAAATGAAGTAGGTAGTGCTGGTGCACAGTGATCAGCATAACGTCAAACCTTGCCTAGAAAGACCTGGCATGGCACGGTATATGTTCTTCTGCGGGGCGTGCGTACATGGGCCGGTCGCCGTGTGTGCGTACATGGGCCGGTCGTCGTGTGTGTGCGTACATGGGCTGGTCGCCGCGTGTGTGCGTACATGGGCCGGTCGCCGCGTGTGTGCGTACATGGGCCGGCCGTCGTGTGTGTGCGTACATGGGCCGGTCACCTTGTGTATGCATGCATGGTCCGATCGCCTTGTGTTTGCGTACATGGGCCGGTCGCCGCGTGTGTGCGTACATGGGCCGGTCGCCGCGTGTGTGCGTACATGGGCCGGCTGTCGTGTGCGTGCGTACATGGGCCGGCTGTCGTGTGCGTGCGTACATGGGCCGGTCGCCGTGTGTGAGCGTACATGGGCCGGTCGCCGTGTGTGTGCGTACATGGGCCGGTCGCCGTGTGTGTGCGTACATGGGCCGGCCGTCGTGTGTGGGACGGTAGCGCGGCCGCTCACCGGCCGCCCCGGGCCTGTTTCAGCCGCCGGCGATCCGGGGCCACCAGTTCCAGCTGCATCAGTATTCCATCGTGACGGCGTGCAACGTGTGCGGCGACTCGATTCGCGGCATCAGCCCGCAAGGCTACCAGTGCGCCCGTGAGTCTGCCCGCACCCTGCCCGGCCCCCTCTGGTGCGCCTGTGAGTCTGCCCACACCCCTGCCCGGCCCCCTCTGGTGCGCCTGTGAGTCTGCCCACACCCCTGCCCGGCCCCCTCTGGTGCGCCTGTGAGTCTGCCCACACCCCTGTCCGGCCCCCTCTGGTGCGCCTGTGAGTCTGTCCACACCCCTGCCCGGCCCCCTCTGGTGCGCCCGTGAGTCTGCCCACACCCCTGCCCGGCCCCCTCTGATCCATCGGCTACCGGGCCCCATCAGACCCATTAGATCTGACCCTCATGGGCTATCTGCAACGGCTGCATCGCTCAGCCGTTGAAGCTGGCTCTGAGGTGATCTGTGAACTGTTTGCACCCGCACACGAGAAGCAGATTCTAAGGATCTTTGAATAAGCCTTGGAAAATCGAATTCCGGTCGCTGCCCCACTCGTTCCTTATTTTTTTATTTCCGGTGAAACGATCATGTACTCTTGAGCCCTAGAGCCCAAATACGTACCAAGATCACATGTTACGATGTTCAGTGCGAAATCCATCATGGTTCCACACTATGTAAACAGTGAAGCAACCACCCCCTAACTTTACTTACGAAGCTCTTGTCGGTCGTTACATGAACATTCTCGGACTAACCAGTAATTAAATTATTAGACTTGCTGCAAGACGATTTTCGAACCAGATGTTTAGTCATGGAATGGGTGGAATTTAATGGGGTGTAGCAGTGTCAGCTAGTCTACTGGTTACCCCTCAGCAGGCAGCGAGAGTTCACTGCTGGGAAGCACGGTGGCCTTGTCTCGGCCCGCTGTCCATGTCAGCTGCTTCCTTGGGTAGAAGGCTGCCGAACGTGCAGTGAGGGTCGACGTGTCTGCGGGCCGAGCTCTGAGACGCCGTGGCCATACCGCGAGCCGGGGAGCCTGTTCGGTCCAGGTACACGCCGCTAGCGGAGCCTGACACGGCTCGGCCGGGACCAGACATACTGCGACCCGTGACCCGCCGGTGCCAGGGGCTGCCGGGCAATCTCATCAGGACGGGCCGTGTACCGGCGGCCCCCTCTCAGCGGCGCCTTTCGGCCGGCCGCAGCCGAGTCAGGCCCGTCGTCGCGATGGCAACCCACGCTCCGAATAGAGCCGGCCGGCCCGGCAAGTTCGCTGCCGCGCGGGGAAGTTGCAGCAAAGTGAGGCGCGGACCGAATCGTGTCGACCGGGGCGGCCGCCGGCGCCACGGCCGTTCCGCGAAAGCCCGGCCAGCTGCGGGCGGCAGGCGGGGCGGCGGAGGCGGCGTCGTCCCTGCCGGCGGCCGGCCGGACCGCGCGGCTCTCAGTGGGAGCGCGCTGAACTCGGACAGTGCTGTTGTGCGCCGCCGCGTGCCTCGACTGGCGAAGGGCGGAGGAGGATAATCTGACGGCCTCGGTACGTTGGGGAACGACTCAGCCAACTTCGTCTGGTGCGGTTCCGGCCTGGAAATTTCCGCAGGCAGCAGGGAGAGCTAGTTCCGCAGAAAGTCGCCTCGCCCGTCACGGAGACGGCCCGAGGCGGCTCTTGAGTTTGGTCGGTCGTTACACGACGGGTGAGGGTCTCTGTGCCGCAAGGGGAGGGGGAGGCCCCTGTTGGCTGCGGTCCGGCCGCGGTCACCGGTCCCTGCCGGGGTCGCAGCGTCCCCGGCTCGTTCACCGGGGACGCTGCGAGGTTGAGGCCGGGCTCAACCTGTCAACCTGTCGTGGTCTTCAGGCCGCTGGCGGCCGGTAACGGCCGGCCGCGGCGCGTTAGGGCAGAGCGCACTGCCGTAACGATCCCGGCACGTGCTGAGGCCGCGGCCGGCGGCCGGCGGCGTCGCCGGGCGACCCTGCGGGACATCGGATTGACCAGGTCACCGGCCGGCGGACAAACTCGGCTCAGTTGGGCGCGTCCTGGTCTCGAATGGCGGGGCGTTTGCAGTTGGCGTTGTTCTTGGTTATAGGAATCATTCTGGACGCGACCGGAGATAGGCGCAGTGCCCCGGTCTCACCGGGTCTTTGTGGCCAGAATACAGTGGTTACAACAGGATTCGCGCCAGATAAGGTTTGGGTGATCGGAAAAGTTGTCGTGTAATCCGTGCCGTGGTTTGCTGGGAGCCGTTTCATATCGGGCGTTTTTGGCCGTGCCGGGGTCGTCCCGGGGGTGGATGATTCCTGAGTCAGCGTGGCAAATTTGGAGCCTCATTGTGGCGGCGGCCGGCGCGGGACCGGTTCCCTTGGCCGTTTACGGCCGGCTCCGAGCCGGACACGACTAATCCGGCCGTCCTCGCCGCCAGACTGCGAAATGAACATTCACAAGAACTGCCTGCGCACGGTGGAGGAGCAGTGTGTGGGCGCCATCCCGCGCCGCGGCGGTGACAAGATCAGCAAGCTCATGGAGAAGATCATGCCCGAGCAGCGGAAGAAGATGGCGGGCGGGAGCTTCAACCTGGGACAGAGTGAGTTGACAGTGTTGTTGGGAAAATAAGGGACGTGTTTAGTGATCATCCGCACTGTCTTTCATTGTGCGCCTATAAGTTTTCTGGATTTTATGTGTTTTCATATCCTTACAGATTGTATATATGTTACTCTATAACGTGTCGCATTTGGTGTGAGGATTGACAGTTCTGTGTCTTTGCCCCAGCCTGTGGCAGTTCCCATTTGTCCTTGTTTCAAATATTGGTCATCACTTTGGTCTTGGTGTTGTTGAAGAGGTAACAACGATATTGGTTGTGATGCTGATAACGCTTTCCCCGTCCCCTTCCCTTTCCCGTTCCCGTTCCTGTTTGTTCCCGTACGCTTTCCCGTTTTCCGAGTTGGACATGGGGATCCTTTCAACCACGGCTCACACAATGTTAAAACAGGTCCATTGCTTGACCGGCGTGACGTATGCCTTGCGGTCCGTCATTTGCCATCATAGCTGCCCCGGATTAGCGTTAGCTTTGACCGGACGGCGCCGCGGTGTCGGCGACCAGCTGACTGGTGACATCACCATGATGTCAGCGCCGGTCCGCGCGCCTCGGGCGTTATCGTCTTCTCTGAAGGCCTGTGGCTTCCACTTGGACACGGGATAAAGTGGCTGGCCGCGTCCGCCGAGGCGAGGAGTGGTCCCGGTCGAACCGCGGCGGCTCCGTGACCGGATGTGCCGGCCGGGACCGTCGTGAGAAATGTGACGGCCATATGGTCGGGGACACGACACTGCAGGGCTCTTCGCCGTTTCCTATTAAATGGCTGCGGATAGCTGGGGCGCCACTGGCAGCGCTGTTGGAAGGCAAGCTCACTGCATACATATCGGATCGCTCCATCATTTCCCATCGCACCAGGTGATATTGGCTGCATACCAAGAGTTTCCCTGCCACCTGCTGGATGCTATTTGGCTGTGATTGCTTGCGACAGGGATCTAGCAAGACCAGCCTGGCTCCGAGTAATCATGCGTGCCAAGTAATCTGCTCCACGTCCGGGTCACCTGGTGCCCGTGACTGAAGGTAGCCGCATTGTTCTGTATCACCTATCGGACAGGTGTGTGATGCATACCCAGCTCCAGGGAGAGCAAACGCAGCTCGGTTTGTGGCGTGCAAGGGCACCGACTGGAGCGCCGGTGCGCGCTGAGTCCGATGTTCCGCCCGGAGCCGAGTCCGCGCCGGCCCAGCGGACGTCAGTCGCCTCTGCCGCTGCCGTCGGACCAGTCGGCGGCGGTGCCGGCCGTCTGAAGCCGGCTGCGGCTGGCGGCGTCGGCCGGCGGGACCCGGCACCGGCGGCCGGCGGGGTGCGCGCAGCTGCCGACCGGGCCGTCCGGCGGCGGAAGCGGCGGCTCGGCGAGAGAGAGCGCAGGTGTCGGCACCGTCTGCCGGCTCCCGCGGGCCCGGCCGAGCCTTTAGAGGCTGCCGACCGCCGCCTCTGACGTCCGCCGGGAGTCGGCGCCCGGCCGGCCGACCTGGCTGGCCGCCGCGGTCCGCAGCGGAGAGGATGTCTGAAGACGTTTCCGTGCGGCCCCTGTGTTGTACGCTCGGATGCTCTTAGTATGGGCCTTTTTCCCGTTCCCGGGAAGTTTGTGACCGCGCAAGATGGTCTTCGTGGTACAGAAGTAATGCTAGCTTATGCTTACGGACCGAGCTGTGCTAACCGGGTTGTGATCTCGCCCTTGTTGCCGCTCAGATGGGATTTTCATCATTTTCCCCGCCGGCTGGCCCGACGGCAGCCGGTCTTGGTAAGCATTCTGGGCCGGGCCGCGGCGGCCGCGCCCCTCCTGTCATTCCGTGCGCCATGAGGTCACCCCGGCCGCGCCGGACACCGCACCGCCCACAGGCCGGCGCTGAGGGTCACTGCTGACGGTGGGCACCGTTGCTTCTGAGCTCGGTTCTCTCGAGCAGCAGCTGCCACTCTGCTCGGTGCACACGGGCAGGCGTCAGCTGTTGCTCTGCTCGATACATGGCAGGCGGCAGCTGCCGCTGGGCTCTGTACACGATCAGACGGCAGCCGCTACTTGGCTGGGTACATGGTCAGACAGCAGCTGCTGTTCGGCTGGGTACACGATCAGACAACAGCTGCTGCTCGGCTGGGTACACGGTCACACAGCAGCTGCTGCTCGGCTGGGTACACGGTCAGACAGCAGCTACTGCTCGGCTGGTTACATGGTCAGACAGCAGCTGCTGCTCGGCTGGGTACACGGTGAGACAGTAGCTGCTGTTCGGCTGGGTACACGATCAGACAGCAGCCGCTGCTCGGCTGGGTGCACAGTCAGACAGCAGCTGCTGCTCGGCTGGGTACACGGCCAGTCAGCAGCTGCCGCTCAGCTCGATGCACGGCCTGGCGGTGACGCGTGTGGCAGCTTCACGAAGAATGTCACCCACCACGCACGTCCGCTTATTTGAATGGCACCTATATTGATCTGGGAGACGCACCTGGTTCGGCGTGAGGCTTCCGCTTCGAGATGTGTTCTCTGCCATTGAGAATTTGTGCGAAGTTTGTTTGCGATGATTGCACGTCTCGAGTCGCGGAACTGTTTGCTCTTCGCCTCAGAGTGTTGTGTGTGATGTTGGCATAGGCGACGATCGTAAGGCGTTGCTTCATTGTTGGCTTTGGTCGCCCGTACCAAGTGTTTCTGTGATCTGTCATGTAGGGTATTCTTCCAGTGCCGTCCGGTTCTGGGTTGAGAATAAATGCCTCGTCGAGCGGTGCCGGTTATGTTCAACCGCGTTGTGGCCGGGACGCGACTGCCTGTCACCATGGCTTGTATGTGGGTGGACGGATGGCACAGTCGGGCCGGCCGCGGGATGTGACCGTGGGGCCCGTCCGCGGCTCTCTCGTTAAACCGCAGGTCGCCGGTCGCCGGTGGCCGGTCGTCTGGGCGGCTACCTCTGTGCCGTCTCGCGACCGACAGGCGCGCTCCATCGCCGTGATTAGGGCGCCGTCGGCGGGCTCGGCCGCCCCGCTCCGGGCGGCGCCTCTCACGGCCGGCCTCTGTTGCAGGCGACCGGGCCAAGCGGTCCTGCGACGACTCGCCCGAGCCGGCCGCCAACGACGCCGACCCGGGAGCGTGCGGTGAGTACCGGCTGGGCCGACGGCCCGCCGCCGCCTGACGCGCATTGGCACGGACCGGCCGCCGAAGACGGGCCGGGGCGGCCGACCGACCGTGCTCCGCGCTGTCGATGCTGGTGACGGCGCTCGTGACGTGCGTCTAGAGAAGGACAGCTGGCGAAGCTGGTGGCCGCTCCGGCCATTGGAGCGGCCGGGACCCGACCGCGCTCACGCTGGCGGTGGAATTAGCGGCGCCGTCGGCGGGAGACGGCCGCGAGAGACGGCAGCCCGGTGTGCCGGGAGCGCGGTAAAGTTGGCGTGATTGCCCCAGTGCCGCGGGGCCGACGCGCTCCGACGGCTGCCGGCAAATCCCGTACTAATTGCTCAGCACGGGCCTCGTAGTCTTGGAGATCGGTGCGATACTCGGCATCCAGCCCGGGCCCTATCGCATCTCGGACGGCGCCGATTTTCGTGCCGCACGTCGTGGTCCGGAGCCGACGGCCGTGTTCCCGAGTGGAGACGCTCCCTTAGTAAACGCGGTCCGGTATGCTGACTGGACGTTCACATATGCGTAGTTGCGTCGTGTTGCCGTCTGTGAAAAAGTGCGTTGCTGGCGCCGACTAGGACTTTCCAGCTGGCGTGATGAGCCCTATCTGATCCTAAGGTATTATTTTTAAGGAGTCACTGGCCGTGCGACGTTGGGCGGCTCTTTGGAAATTCTCCGCGGTACATTCCATTCGTAGTCTGGATCATGTTCAGGAGCCGTGGGAAAGCGCTGTGAGCGTGCCGAGTTATGGCAGAAACGTCGCGAACCGGAAAACTGATGGCGGATGTAGATGTCCCCTGATAGATGGCGAGCCTTTCACGCGGAGACTGCGAGAGACAGGCCCGTGCCAGCTCGCCGTGACGTGCTCGCGAGAGACAGGCCCGTGCCAGCTCGCCGTGACGTGCTCCGCCCGTGTCCTGGAGGCAAGTGGTGCCGGAGTTTGGACGACGGCTCCCTCGGGAGAGGGGGCGTCCCGATCCCGGAGACAGCAGTGCCGGACGGCTGCGGAGCTCCTCCAGGGAGCTTTAGAGACTGTCATCAGCGCCGTCCGCTCCGTCGGATGTCCCCCGTTACCAACACTGACGGACACGGCCACCTCCGCGCGGGACGAGGACACGAGTCCGGCGGAGGCGCGGGGCCGAGCGGCGTCATGAGCGACGGTGCGAACCGCCCCCTGTGGCCCGCACGTGCGGAGGAGGTGGCGGCGCTGAGCGGGCGGCCTGAACTGGGCGCCGTTCGGCCGGCGGAGCGGGTCTCGGTATCGGCGCTGGCCGGCGGCCCGTGGCGGCGCGGCCGGGCCGTGTGGCGGCGCGCTGGCGGCGGACAGTGAGCCGGTGAGCGGCGCCGCTCGCCGGTCGGCCTGTGTCCGCCGCCGGCCTCGAGCCGACCGCTCACCTCCGCCCCCTCAGATGATGTGTGGAGGACACGGCTGCGGCGACCGGCGCCGGCCGGGCGCGGACGGCGGCCCACTCCGCCGGCCGCCCGCCGCGGACCGCTCTGCCCGTGCGGCGGTGTCGGACTTGTGTGCGTCTGCGAAACGGGACTGTCACGGTCGGACTGACGCCCCGAACTCGCAGCCGCCTGGGGTTCGCCGGTGAACGGGGCACCGTTTTGACCGTATCCGTCCCTGTCACGGGGAGTGAAATTGGAAGCGGCGGGGCGTCTCGCGAGTACCGCGCCGCAGTTCCGGGGCGTCTGATAATCGAACGATGATTTTTCTTTGTTGGGGACTTGATGAAATGGTTCTCACTCAGTAACACTGGTGTGATGTGGGATGGAGATGTCGTCGCTGGCTGAACTGCAGCGTACTTTGGTGATAAATCTAGCATATTTTGCCGGCCATATCTTCGTGATAAATCTAGCGTATATACTTAGGATTCCGGAATGGTCTGTGTTACGGTGTCTTCAGTTCAGTCAATACGATAGGACCAGTTTCTGTAGTGGAATTCATGGAATGATGATTGAACGACGGCGCTCGGAGCAGAGTATTGATCGGTAGTACTGCAAATAGAACTAGCCCTTGCTGGCTAGGTCCAGGACATAGTCGTATCTGACCATTCGGTCGTGTTCGGTCCGCTCCTATTCCTTCTGGGATCTTGTTTCGTCGTGTCCTGTGCCGTCCGGTCCCGTGCTGTCCGGTCCTGTACCGTCCGGTCCGTGCCATCCGGTGCTGTGCCGTCCGGTCCTGTGCCGTCCGGTCCTCTACCGTCCGGTGCTGTCCCGTCCGGTCCTGTGCCGTCCGGTCCTGTGCCGTCCGGTGCTGTGCCGTCCGGTACTGTGCCGTCGGGTCCTGTGCCGTCCGGTCCTCTACCGTCCGGTGCTGTGCCGTCCAGTCCTGTACCGTCCGGTACAGGCTCATGCGGTTGGTCGGAGAGCCCGGCGCTCCTGCTAATGGGTATCGACCTGTGTGTCGGTCCAACCAATTCTGATCAGGGGTCGACAAATCGGGCAGTACGCGAACAGTCCGCTTTGTGGTCTGCTCTCGTGCGAGCGGTCCAGTTTGTGCGCCGCTCCTGCGCAGCCTTGGGCTGTATTGACGGCTCATGACCTTGGCCATGCCATTTTAAATCGGTTTTAAATAGCATCATCCACGAAATAAACATTTCTGTGCACTTGTTTTCTTCTGGCCGCCGAAGTATGCTTTTTTAGTTTGTCGTCTGCCTTAACCTTCCGTGTGTGCCCATATTTCTGATTTGAAGTAGATAACTGCATAATGCCGTGATAAACGAGCGGCCCCATTATGTTGATGGATCCGTTTATCAGCTTGCTATCCGGCCTAATCCGCATGTTGGATTATAATACTTGTCGATGAAAGACGGCTCTCTCTCTTGAGCTGATAATTTGATAATGGTGTGATTCGTAATCAGTGGACCATTAGTTGCCTTTGCCAGGCGTGACACAGTTGCGTCACTTGGGGATGAGCAGCACGGTGTGCTCACGTTCAAATGGAAAGGGTCGCACGTCGATCATGCGCAGAGCCAGTGGGGTGAGGGCATAGCAGCCATACTTTCTCTCCATTCCCCCCCCCCCAGCCCCAGCCCCAGCCCCAGCCCCAGCCCCAGCCCCAGCCCCAGCCCCAGCCCCAGCCCCGCCCCGCCCCGCCGCTACTCCCATGTCTGTACCTGTACCTGTTGTCTGGCGGAGCGTGGCACGACCGTGTTGTGCGCGGCGATTGCGGGAGCAGGCTCGACACGGCGCGGTGACCAGGCTCCTGTTGGCGGGAGAGCACGGGCACGGGCCGGCCCCTCCCCGCGCCCGCGCCCGCGCCGCCGTGCGGCCGTCGGCCTGCCAACCGGCACCTCCGCACACCTACGGCCGTGCCAATTTCATAATTTGTTTTGTTTCCCCGCGCTGTCGCGTTTTTAAAGAGCAGACGCCAGGGCCGGCGGCGGCGTCGGCGACCGCGCCCGGCGACCGGAGGACCGTGGCCTCGGCGCCGGCGGCTCCCTGGTTCGTTGCTCGCTCTGCTGATCTCGGGCGGCAGCTGCCGGTCGCAGTGTCCGGCGCGCTGACGCTCCGAGGTGCGCCGGGGCACGGAGCGGCGGACGTTCCCGGGGGCGGCATGACCTTGCCCTCTCTCCGGCGGCGCGTGCCGCCGCGGCGCCGGCCGGCCGGCGGCGCCGCGGCGCTTGAGACACCGGCCAGTGTGCTCCGTGCCGACGCCGAGCGCGGCGGCTGCCCGCCTCCGAGCCGGCCTGACCGGACTGCGCTGCGGCCGGGCCGCGACCTGCGCCGGGTCAGCGCCGCCGCCGCCGCGTCGCGTCGCCGCGTCCGCCGCCGCCGCCGGCGACCATTGATTAGCCGTGTTGCTCCGGTGTGTGGCAGCGTAATCAAAAGCGGGCCGGCCGTGGCCGCCTATTTTTACCGGCGATCGGGCGTCGGCTGGCAGCGCGGCCGATCCTGCGGCCTGCAATTAAGTGAGTGGGCCCGCGGCGCGCGGCCGCCCGGGAGCTGAGCGGCGCGCCGGCGGCGCCGGCGGCGGCGGCGCCGGCGGCGGTGGTGGTGGTGGTGGTGGTGCGTCGGCGCCGGCGGCCAGTGCGCCCTGTCGGCCGTGGATGCAGCAGCGCGGCACAGGCGGGTCGCCGCCGTCGGCCGTCGTCGCCATGGGGGAGCCTACCGACAGCAAGGCCTCGTCGCTGCGGCGCAACAACAGCCTGAAACGGCTGCTGAAGCGCTGGGGCTCGCCAGGTGGGTGGAGGCCGGCCGGCCGCCAGCTGACCGCCGGTCGGCGGCGGCGGCGGCGGCCGGCGGCGGGCGGGCGCGCCGCGAGCCGCTCCGTTTTGGTCTGTCGCGGTGCCGGCTGCGGGGCACGCCCGGCTCGGTGGGCGCCGCGGCCGTGCGGTCCGGCCGGTCCGGCGCCGGCCGACGCTTGTGTGGCGCGGGTGACGGCCACTGGCCGCGACCGCCGGCCGGCGCCCCTGATTGCTCGCCCTGGGCGTTTGACATTTGCGCCGGCCGCTCAGTGCTGGTCGTTACCGTGGCCGGCTGGATTGGCGGGTGGGTGGTCATTGGTTCCGTTCAATGGGACTGGCGCCAGAAATCATACGCCGAACGTCCGCCACAGCCACAGGTTATGAAGACTTGCTGGATGTCGGCGAGCTTCGGCTGGCATTTTGTGGAGTTCCAGTGGCGGCTAGGTGGCTGTGCTCCTCGCGTCAGACAGCCCGGTGTACTCAGAATATCCTGTAATGATGTGGGATTTTTGCCCCGTTTCTGCGTCGCGTCGTTAATTGTTGGCATTTCGATGAGTCCACTCATTATTGACCACATAACTTTTGCTTCTGAACTGAAGCTGAACTTGTAAGACCAGCGAATACAGTTCAGCTGCAGTGTGGATGAGAGGCTAGCAGCTAGCAAGTGACTGGGAGATGGCGGTCGGCCACTATCTGTGAGTTTTATCGCCACCCTCGTGGTATGAGTGCTTCTGTCAGCAGCGACGGACGGTGGGTTCGGACTCGTTGGGCGGGCTGAGCACTGACCGGCGCTGGCCCGGTAGCGTTAACGGGTCCTCTCTCTACTGATACGGGCGGCGGCGCTGTGCGCCCGAGAGATGGTGTCGTCAGCGCCGACCCGTCCGTCGCCCGCGCCTGCTCCGAGCGGTGGACTTGGGCTCCCGCCGGCGCCTCGCGCTGTTACAGGCCCCTACAGAGCGGCGGTGAGGAGAGAGAGGGTCGGTTAGTGCCGTCGAGCCACCGGGGTCACTGCGTCGCTGGTCGTAAGAAACTTATCAGCCTGGCCGGAGGCATTGGGTGAAAACGGTGCCCGGCTGGCGGTACGCCATTGCTTACAATAGCCCTGGCGTCATTTGCGAAAGACGCCCCTGCCCTCGGAGAAACCCGAAGTGAGGCTTGGCAGCTTGTAGGGGTTGGCTGGTCAGATCTCCAGAACGTTCTTTGAGATCTCGCCTGGTCTTGCCTTTTGCGTCCGCCTCACCCATCGATTGGTGAAACGTCCGTGACAGATAACAGAATCGATGACTTAATGCGGTGTGATAGGGCCTACCTTGGCGATAATAAAACGATCGAGAGGTGATTAGTTGGAATGGGATCAGGCGCCGGGCCGTAGATCACCACTCTGTTTACGGAGGACGGCGGAGGGACATGGGCGTGGTCACTCCGAACGGTGGAACCGTCTGGAATGACCTTGATTTATCCCTGCGCGTCTGCTTTGTCCCTTGGATCGTGGCGTTTCCAGAAGACTAGCGCGGTTGCCGCACAACCTGCGGGCGGAGCGCGTGAACGCGTGATTCCGCACCGGTGGACGGTCTCGAGCTCGGACGCCGAGACCGAGCTGTCGGGCTGGGCTGGCCGCGGCCTGTTTGCTCAACACGCCCGGCCTTCGTCTCGCGACAAGGTACCTGGAGCTGTCGCTCGAGTCAACACGATACGGAGCGAGCCTTGGATGGGCGCCGCCGGCGAATCTCCGCGGTCAGGCGCCTGGTCGCTGTTCGGCCGCGGCCGCCGGCCGGCGCCGTCTTCACGTGCCCGCCGTCAGCCGTCGGCCGGTGGGGTGTCCTGAGTTGTGAGTCGTCGGCCGGAGGCGCCAGTCGGCGAAGACTCCGGAGTCGCGAGGCGCCGGCCGGAGGCGCCGGTCGGCGAGGTTTCCGGAGTTTCGAGTCTCCGGAGTCGCCAATCGGCGAAGGCTCCGGAGTCGCGAGGCGCCGGCCGGAGGCGTGAGGTTTCCGGAGTTTCGAGTCGCCGGAGTCGCCAGTCGGCTGAGTCTCCGGAGTCGTGAATCGCCGGCCGGAGGCGCCGGACAAGGAACACCACTTGTCCGCAGTCTGGGTCGCCGGACGGGGTTGCCAGTCGGTGGGGTCTGAACAATCGCCTGCCGCCGGTACCCTCCGGCGGCGTTTCGCCGTCTGCCGCGGAGGGTGGAAGGTATCGATGTCGGTCGGAGGTCCGACCGGGGCGTGTCGCGTTTCCACGGTAACGAAGCCATGGATGCTGCCACCTCGTTTGGTGCTGGGTTCATGGTACGCTCGAGGTTCGTGCGTGGGCTCAGGTGGCCGCTTTCTGGAGGAATACGTGGAGCATTTTTAACACTCCAGCTCGCAAAAATGTACTCTGAAATGATGCTTGAACGGAAAGCAGAAGCGAAAGGATGTCTTGTCTGCTATACTGAACACACGGTAGATTGCGTTGAACATTCTTTGTAATGTTTGCAGCATATCTTTGCAGTTAATGACAAAAGGCCAGCATTCATGTGATGAATGGATTCGTAGGAGCTACGGAGTGTAGGATACATAAAGCTGATTGAAGCTGACATAGAACTGATCTGGAATATCGTAATGCGCGTCATGTGTCGCTGGCATGTGGTTAAGAACGGGTCGTTGCTGCAGTTAAGGACAGCTTATGACGCTGGCACTGTTCATCGCCACGTAGGGAGCGATTGCAGCCTCTGTAAACCCCTCCATGGCTGTATTTTGTTTGAGCGTTTTTGCCGTGACAGAATTTCAACGTGCCGCCCTGCCTCTACTGTTTGTCGGGACGGCGGCTGCACGGGCCTTTGCGCTCAAGTGTTCGCCGGCCTCGTCTGACGTTTTGTTCCCCTTGGGCCCGCCGGACAGTGTCTGACGTGCTGGGTTCGGCACGCTTGTCTCGTCCTCCTGACACCGGCCCCCATTTATTACGACAGTTATTTAGATCACTGTCGTAATAAGTGCTTACAGATCACAGGTACATGGCGACTCGAATACGCATGGTCGGTGTGCTGGGTGGTTTTGTTATTGTTTGGTCTGGTTTTGCACTCGCAGTTTAATAACCTGCCTTATGAACACTCAGCGGAAAGTGTTGTCAAATGTTAGGAATACCGATGTTACTGAGAACATCAAACCCGAAAAGCAGAGTAAATCCGGAGTCATTATGAAAAGTACCACTCTTAAACTCGGTTTAATTTTGCAGCCAGATACTTCCGAAACGTCCCAGTCTGTCAATCGTGCTTCGGGCCTGAGAACGAAATTCAGCAAGTTTTATTGAGTTTCATGTTACAGCATTTAAGCAGTGAGCGACTGAAATCTATTTTTCCCCTTTCAACAGAGAGCTGACAGCATCTGAGGCTGTGAAATGGAGCTTCGGCTTCGAGCGTCCGAGCTTTTATCACTGGTGTCGAATGCGCTGCTTCAGGATTCGCCGTAGTGTTGTCCTGAATGGGACACGTAACACCACATGCGGGCGTGTCTTGAGTTCAGACAATGAGCCTAACGCCGTGCTTGAGTCCGGATGCTTTGAATTCAGGTCTGAGTCTGAGGCCGTCAGACTTGTGCTCGATTCCAGCGGAATCAGAGCCGAGTCCGGGTTCGCTTCCATGTGGCCTGGAATAGGATTCGGAATCAATTTAGTTGGCAGATATGTTGAGTCGGATTCGGAATTGATTCAGTCAGGCTGTGGAAACATTGGAATCGGAAGCGAATCGAACGGCAAAATGTCTGATTCCGTTTTTTATCACAGTGTAACCTACCACTGCTTTGGTGGCAATATATATATATATATATATATATATATATATATATATATATATATATATATATATATATATATATATATATTATTGTCTTAAGTCATAGATATGTAACTGGTGACTTGTTTGTTTGTTTCTGTCTTGTGGGTTAGGACGCACAGCCTCTTGAGCTCAAGCGTCCGTGCCCGCAGTCGTCTTTTGTGTCGTCGGGCGTCAGTCGGTCGTCTGTTTGATTTGTGACGAATGTTGTTATTGACTTCAGACGTGTCGCTAGAGCCGCGGAACTGTACATTGTAAATAGTGCGGAAACGTCGCGCTAGTATTTAGTTATCACGTCATGCTTACTTTCCAGCTCAATTTCCTAAAAAATGAATATCATGAAACGGTTAAGATTTTCTTGCGTATGACAGCAATTGGTATTCAAATATTAACTGTTGCTGCTAGATACCAGTACCAGTACCATTCATCCAAACAACTTCGTGCCAACTCGAACCGCATTTGTACCGTTGCACGGGGTGTCTGTCGAGTACTTCCTTTCCCCTTGTTCGACCCATATATTTATGGTTTAGGTAGCTGCAGTCAGAGGTAACGTTTTGTAGAAATAATAAGGGAGGGGGAGCCAAATGCCTTACTACGTAACCTTCCCCCCGAATGAGTTTGTCGGCGGATTTAGCCGCTTTATTTTGATCGACATTAATTGTCATTTGTAATTTTCGGTTATCATTACCATCTGAAAAGATTTCTTTCTGTCCTTAAAACTGGTCGAAAATATTGGGCGAGGGGACCTGCCTAAATCACCATTGGAGGGGTAGGATATCCACATTGGGAGGCCATGGCTGCTGCCAGAGTATGAGTTGACCCCTGGTAGCAGTCGTTTTACCTACCTCATTATTGGTATTTTGGTATTTATACGTATATTATGTGGTGTATGTATGTATACATGTGTGTATCTTTGTATCCATGCACGTTTATATATATATATATATATATATATATATATATGTGTGTGTGTGTGTGTGTACATCATTTGTGATTTGTTACATTGATTTCTATAACTTTATGGTTATATTGCATTTACACTATTCGGTGGAATCAGATTGGTATTCGGAATCCGACAGTTCCAGCCGCATTGGAATTGGATTTGGATTCGGAGTCATTTGCCTCGTTATGGAGTCGGAATCGATTCCGGTCATGCGGAATCAAGTTCAAGTCTGGATGTGGATGCAGTATCTCTCAAGTCTGCTGGTGCCGGATCGAGTTCGAGTCTTGCTGAGACAAAAGTCTGTTTCGTGTCCGAATCCGGAACAAAAAGGCCCGGGTGTAAGTGCGAGTCCGACTCTGAGGCATCCTTAAAAGAAAAAAACACGATAGTTCCAGTGCTCTTTATTTGCTACAGTGTCCGTTGCATGAGTTTTCAGATGTGCATCCGGTCCGTATCAGTCAGCTGTCCAAACGTAGGCGTGATTTATTCCGTAGTAAAGATTGACCTTAAGAGAACTGTTATCTTTTACAAACATCTGCCATATATATACCAAGACTAATGTAAATGCATAAGTTACAGGGTAAAGAACATGCACTGAAAAGACTCGCTAACATAACCTAGTTTTTGTAGTCTGCCGGTGTTTCATACGATTTCATTGGTCAAGCTCGAAACGACAACGTGTTGATAAAATGCTAAAAACACAAGGTATTGTCAACGTTTCGACTGTATTGCATTCTTCAGATCACAGCCTTCGTTTTCGTATTTCAGATTTCTCAAAATGTGGAAGACTAGACGTGACACGTCATAGTGATGCGAGTGATAGACCTTGCAAAAACAAAAAAAAGGTCATCGGAAGTAAAGAAAGGCTTAAAAGGAGAGGCATAGAAACAGCACCCAGAAAAACAGAAAGGAATGTCAATATGTCATTAGGGCTCGAAAAACTTGCTGCAGTGTTCGGGTTAGGGGGCGTTTTACAAGTAGATTTAATTGATGGCGTAATAGCGCGAATAGCATAACATGGTATCATGATAGAATGATGGCATAATAGAATGATTCAAAGATATACCAGGGTTAAAGGTTTTAAGTGATAAACATCACGACAGCAAAGCGTGTTATTTGATGCTTCGTTGACGAGGTCTTCTTTCGTGGTCTTATCACGCGCATTCTACTGCGTGTCATGTCTAGTATTTCAAATTTTGAAGTGAAATTTGAAATACGAAAACGTATGCTGTGTCCTCAAGAAGGCAATACAACCGAAATGTCGACAGTATCTTGTGATGCCACTGTTTCATCCGATTTTAATAAGCAGCATTAAGCTTACACATTCTTGGGCAATACCACGAAAACGCGAGTTTTTGATCGAGACGTTCCACATGAATTCTTGCATGAGGCGATGACAGATATAAGAATTTTTTTGTGAAACGTCGAGGTCGGAACGTTTCGCTCGCCGGGTAAAGTTCTGGAAGATATTTCCTGTGCGCTTTTCCCCTTTTCAGCAAATTGAGTTGATGTGCATTGTAGGTATAATAGTCTCCGGTATGCCAGTTTTCAACTTAATAGATTTTTTAAAGGGAATCCAAATTTCGTTGATCATGTTGAAAACATCGTCCAAAAAATACGGAGGTAATTTCCGAAACTAACAGATAGCGACAAAGAAAGCTTATTAGCTTAACAAACTGAAAAATAAGTTGAAACTCAACTGAAAAGGAAGAAAAATCATGAATCATCATTATCTGTCAACAACTGACATCATTAGGTATCTGTTGTGTTGACCACGGTGACTTGGAAGCATTAAATACTGATGCATTAAGATATGTCTACATGTGTTGTGTAGGCTTGCAATCATAAGATTGTCTGAAGCCCAGGAGCGCATTTCCGTCCACCCCCAGTCTTTTGGGGCTAATTCGTTTATAGGATGTGTCTTAAAAAAATTATGGACAAAAAGTGATTTTATTGCTTTTAAATGAGACCGAAATCCAGAAATGTGAGATCCCATACAAATAAAGAGGTACAGTAAACCGATCCAAGAAACGGCTTGTGCATTCTTGGTTCGCATGCTTACCAACGTTTACCGTATCAGAATCACAGGGAAAACAGTGCTTGTGCTGCTCCGTACACAAATGAATGGCATTGGAATTGGTTCTTCCGTGTGAATGTAACCTGTCTCTAGTTTTAAATGCACGTAGGTGTATGACGATTACTAAGTTGAATGAGCTCAGATATTGCCTTGTGCGAGCCATGTTGTCTGGCTGTTTGCCCGTTTTTCCAGAGATGCAGTTAATTTTTCTTCCTTGAACTTTGTCGTAGGCGTAGCGATATGAATCTGAGTTCAACTTACCTTGGTTCGAATCTGATGAGTCCAGCATTTTGTCATGTGGGTACGAGTCTGACTCCGACTCCAGTGTTCTTCAACTTAGCGAATCTGAGTCGGAGTCGCTTGGTGGGAAAATTTGGATCGATTTTGCTCCCTGCGTCCGTCGGTGTCGTCATAAAATGTATGACATATGTCGTCAAGCATTACATGAAGAGCCACGTCTGGAAAAAAATAGTAGCTCGATTTTGGTAACATCGAAGTACACGAAGAAAGCGCATTCTCTATAAATACGAAAAGCGACCAAGTACGTCTCCCCAAACCACTCGCGTACCTGCCTCTGTGAAAATTGAAAGCTTCTTTGCATTGTTCAAAAGTGCAAGAAAAACAGGTCTCAAAAGTCCCGAAGGTCCAAGGTCCTACCATTGAACCATCGGAACCATTGAAAATGGCGAGCGAAAAACCTCAGCCCCCGCCCAGAATGGAGCTGACGGAGGCATGGACAGGTGCGACCTGACTGCCTGAGTGCAGAAAACTGAGCCGAAAATTGGCGTCACTGGGCCGAAATTCCAGCAGCGTGAGTCATCACGTGCCGGACCGTGAAAAGCCGGGCGTCAGGCGGCGCCCGCTGTGCATATCCACTGAGGGTCGACTGCACTGCTGTGTGCAGCGGCCCGATCTGCCGTGCTAATCGCCACCACCGCGCGGTGTGGGCCGAACTTTCCGCCGCGCCGCTCACGTGTCAGCCGCGGGAACTGCGCGCATGAGACAGTTGGGATGTCGGGCGTGATGCATGGCTCCAGGAATGTATTTTTATCCCGTTGTGTGGTGTGCGGAGATACAGATCGGCGGTTTTCGGGCCGGCCGGACAGCGCCGCTCGACCTGCCTGGGTCGAGCGGTGCTGTTCTGGGGGGATCTGTTGCTCCCGAAGGTGTTCCAGCGCTGGTGTTGATCCGCGGGCCGAGGAGACGCGGCTCCGTGTTTAATATCGGGCCCGGCCGTTTGCCCTTGACGCGCGCTTTGGCGAATGTGACCGCTGGTAGAGTGAGACTAACCCGATACGGGATCGGCGTTCGGCGAGCAGGGCTGGGGTGTGGTCCCGAATCAGACGTCGTCCGGGGCCCGTATTTGCCGCTCAGAATCGGAACCGTATCTTGCCGCGAGCGGACTCCTTTCGCCAAATGACGACACTGCCAGAGCACCGTAAAAATGCAGTTACGAACAAGCCAACCAGAAGTTCGCCATCGTGTCTTCCGCAGACGGCACGAGTACCTGTTCCGTTGCCAAGTTCTTGATATATCTTCCTACATATCGCCGCTTTGGATTTATGAATATCGTTGTGACGGTTGCATGAACAGTTTGCAAGTGTTCTCCGGTTGAGTGGGGATTGTGGTATCTTTACTGATACTGGGCCATTGGGCTGGCCAACGAAGGCAGGCGGTTGCCGTAACCAGCATTGGGCCAGCCTGTTCGGTAGGACTGTGAGCGAGGTGAGTGTGACGGACAACAGCGGCATTTTCCCCGTCCCGTTGTCCACCTCTCCGTCATCTAAATCTGGCTTGGAAAGAAAACTATGCCGTCCATGCGTGTGGCGTGGAAACCAAATGTTTCAGATCGTGCGGCCGGCAGATACGAAACGAATGAAGTGAAATACGCCGGTTTTCTGTGCAGGTCGTTTCCGTTTGGGGACCGCATATCGCCGACCTGTTGCGACACGAGCGACTAGCGGCTCTGTTCCGTTGGTTCATGGTGGAATGAAACGTATGGACGCTGGCGGCTGCGAGGCACGGCCGGCGGCGTCCTCTGCCGCGCCGCCGGCTGAGCCGAGCCGAGCCGGCCGAGCGCCGCCAGCTGAGCGCCTAGTGCACCGAATCGCCGCTAGATGGGGACGCGGTGTGCTCTCGCCGGGCACCCTCATCATGCGACTGACGGCGGCGCGCTGTCGGCACCGGCGCTGGTGGTTTCGCACAGCGTACGCATGTACGAGGAAGCCAATCCGAACTGGGAGATTGGAAAAGCGCTGCAGCGAGCCATTGACTTGGCTGCAGAATGTCCTTAGGTCCGTGTGGCAGGGCTACGCAGAGCTGTGCGCTCAAAGTTCGTGGCCTGAAAGGCTTTGGTTCCATTTTAACTCAAGTCCCCTTCCACAGTCAGACTTGGTTTTTTTCCGGAGCTGGGACGTACTGTTTGATCCAGTGACTTCCATTTCCAGCTGCCTCCTAGCATGACGAGTTCCTAACATTAGGAACTATTCCAGAATCTGAGAAGGGAGATTGACTTAGTCGCTCATCTGTTTGCTTATTCACGTCACTAGAAAATGCCAACAAAACTCGTCATGGAGTCGAGCCAGGAAATGAGGAATTTCAGCCATGAAGTGCACGTCAACAACACCGAGAAAACGCTTCCGTCAGCATCGTATCGTCATGGTTGGGTCATAGTTGGGTTGGTTATCTACAGCTACGTCATGGTTGGGTTGGTTATCGGCGAGGAACACCAGAAATCGGGCAGTTTTATTGACAGAATGTTCAGGCTGTATCCGTTCAAATTAGCCGGCGGCAGGAATGGGCAGCGAGATAAACGATGACTAGAATTCGGCCGAGTGTGAGGAAAACCCTCCTCCTGACCGACGTCAGACCGAGGGTGAGGCAAACCTGCCTCCCCCCGCGCCTGACCTTTGTCCGGCCGAAAACAAGGCTAGCCCTGTATTGGCCTGGTCGTCCCCCTGAGCTGTGGTTGACACCTCTGCGTCGGTGTGGCGGTGATGCCGGGCCCGGCGCTGGCCGGCCACTCCCCACCGGTACAGTGGAGGCCACTGGTCGCAGGTGAACGCGGCGCGATGACTAATCCCCCCCCCCCCGGCTTCCAACGGCCGCGGCGACAGCGGCCGTGGCCTCGGCGCGGCGGGGGAGGGCCGGTCGGCACGCCGCCGACACCTGCCGAATGGCGAACACGCGTTCAAATTGGGCGCTCCCAGGTCCGGAGGAGGCGCCGCTCGTCTCCGTGACCGATCCTCTCGCCAGCTGCTGCGTAATGGCCGCTGCGCCGGGCTGAGGGGGGTCGACAGTAGGGCGCCCGCCTGGATGCAAAGCTGGCAGTCCATGGTGCTGCGTGGTATGACAGGGTTTGTACCAGTAACGGAGGAACCTCTGTGGGGATGGTGGGGGGGGGGGGAGAAACGCAATTTTGGCCTTGTTTCTCTCCATGCACCGCCATAGGGTTAATGTTGAATGTTGCCCAAAGTTGGGGAGAGTAGCGGTCTCCCTGTCCCCCCCCCCCACGATTCGCAGACTCCTGTGTTGAACTCACCTTTGCTCTTGGCCGTGAAGAGCCGTAAACGTGATCAGTGGTTTGGAGTGTAGTTTCATCGCGGAGTTTTGTGTTTGTTTTGCTTGTTAGGCGATGCGTGGTGTTTCACTGTTTCATACATTTCACTCGCGTGACGTTAAGGGAATTCGGCAGGTCGTAGTGTCGCATTATTGTCACTTCCTCCTAGCTCATTTACAGTCTTTGTACGTGTGATGTATATATGTGCATATGTACACGTGTATACGCATATTCCTGCGCACGACAGCCAGGATTCACAGTACAGTTTGGGTTATAGAGTATAGCCAAGATAAACGATGACGCTTGGGGAGCGGGACAAAAGCGGAAGTCTGTCCCAGAAGGGGAGCCGCGGTGTCCAAACACTGGCGGCCGGCCGGACGACTATTTGCCGCCGCCGCGGCCGGTGCCCTATTTCGGCCGTGCGGTCGGCGGCGTCGGTATGTGTGTCAGTGTCAGGACCGAGCGGCGGCCGCCGGCCGTGTCTGTCCTGGAGACCCCGGCAGCCGAGCGTGACCGGCGGCCGGTCGGGCCCGGAGGCGGCGGTTCTGCCGCCGGTCGGGACCGAAGCGCACCGCCCAGCCGTCCGCCGGCGATCGGTCCTGGCCTGACGTTCGGAGCAGGCTCTCTGCGGTCAGAGGACGTCATGCGTGCCGGCGCTGCGGTGGGTTTGTGAAAACTGACCTTGATTGGAATTAAAGACACGCGTGTGAGCCGCGGCGACTGTTACGAAAGGCAGGGCAAGTCATGGATGAAATAGGCATCCCAGGGCCGCTGGACTGGACGCTGTGGAATGATGTACGTCCCGCTCGTTTCAGGAGTGGAATTGCGTTTTTGTGTCGTGCGCAGTGGGCGATTTGTTGCCTTTTTTTTCTAAAGTCCGATCCCAACTTTGAATTTGAAACCTGATGTATTGCCCAGTCGAGTTATGGTGCGAATTTGCGCTGTGGACGTCGCCCGTTATTTTGAGATGGAACCAGTTGTGGCCGTGTTCAGGAACGCGACGCCTCCAAGAACCTCGCGACCTGTCGTCTCGGCCCGCTGGAGGCTGGCGGTCGCTGGCCGGCCGTGGCTGGCTTTTGGGGTACTCCGTCAGGCGAACCGCTGGGGTCTAGCGGTAACTGGGCCGCGTTGATGGATCATACAGTCCACGGCCCCGTGGCCCGTCCCCGATTGGCACATTTCGCCGAGCCGACGGTCACGGCGCGTCCCGTGATTCCCGGTCTGAGTATGGTCGGCGCCCTCTGGCTGCTCTCCGTCCTCTCGCCTGGAGCCGGCGCCCGCCAGACTGTGCGGGAGGCGGTGCTGGACCGGGCGGCGCGGCGGCCCGGCGCGCGCTGCTGGCGGCTCCCGGCCGCGCCGCGTGCCGCCGCCGCCCGGTCCAGGCGGTGCTGCCCTCTGCGCCGTGACGTCAGTCGACGCCGCTGTTTTGTTTGCCCCATGCGGAGGGCGGCCGTTCGCTGTGTTCGGGGACACCGGCCGGCCCGGTCCCGGCCCCGGCCCCGGCGCCGACCCTATCTGAGGCCGCATCAGCGCGGGCCGGACGGGCCGCCGGTGCCGCGGCTTCGGCCGGCACGCGGCCGGGTGATGAATGGGCCGCGTGTTTGCTGTTTTCTGACCGTTTGGTCGGCTTCCGTCGGCGCCGTCCGCGGTGCCGTGCTCCGGGAGCCAGCGGCGGCCGGCGCACGCACGGTCGCGGGCTCGGTAGCGGCGGCCGGGCGGGCGGCGCCGGGGCGTGTTCGCCAGCGCCGCTCACCACATCTGTCGGGCGGGCGAGGGGTCTGGCAAACGTCACGTCGCCGTGTACCCAGGAGGCGGCTGCAGAGCGCGCGCGCGCGCGGGCCGCGGCGGCGCTCGGCCGCCGGCAGCTGGCGGTGCCGGTGCCCGGCCGTCGGCCGCGGCCGCAGGCGACGCCGCCGGCGGACGTTGGCCCCCGCCGTCCGGCCCGGAAGAGGCCGGCGCGGAGGAGCGGTGCCGCGCAGTAATGGCCGCGCCGTGGGAACGGCCGCCGGCCTTGGGACGGCGCGGCGGGCCGCGGGCCGCCCCTGCCCGGCGCGTCGTTTTTGCCGCCGCCAGCTGACTGCGCGGCGCCGTGACGCCGCCGGCGAGACGGCCGGGCGGCGCAGTGACAGCGTCGGCCCGCCGGCGAGTCGGGTCCCGGCCGGGGTCGGACGGCCGGCCGGGCTGGAGCGGCGGACTTTGTTTTGCGGCGTTGCGGGGCGCCGCAGGACGTGACTCAGCGGCCGCCGCGCCGGCAGCGCCACCTCCCGGCTGGCCGGTACCGTAAACAGGGCAGCCGGCTGCGCCGCCGGCCATACGCCGCCCCTCCCTCCACGCCGCCGGCGACGACGCGCTGTCACGTGGCCCGCTGGCACAGCCGACGCCGCCGACGCTCGACCCCGCACGGCTGTCGCCGCCGCGCGTTAGCCGCCGCCGCCGCCGCCGCCGTCGCTAGTCGTCGGCGCGCTGTGAAGCCGCGGGCGCGGCGGCCGGGCAGCTGCGGCGCGGGTAGCGGCCGGCCAGCGCGATAGTCGGCCCGGCCGGAAACGGTCCGGCCGCCGAGCGGTGAGTCACCGCCCGCCGCGACTGGGCGCGCTCGCACGCCACCAGCGGCCGCCGGCCCGGCGGCTCGGCCCGCCGCGCCGCCCGCAGTGCTGCACACCGGCCCGAGCGCGGCAGACCGGCGGAGGCGAGCGCCGCGCGAGCAGCGAGTGGCGGCCGCGTGACGTGGCGGACGCCGACGGCGGACGGGACAAAGCCGTGACGACTGTGCTCGTGGGGACGGTGAGGCGGGGAGAGGTGTTTGACGCCGGAGGGCGTGTTTAGACGGACTGTGCGGGACTGTTTTTGCGGTCGGCCGCGGCCGCCGGACCGGGGACGGCGAGGCGAGTCCGGACTGCGCCGGTGGTCGGTCGTGGTGCGGTGTTTGACGGCGCTGCGTGGCCGACTCCCGCTGCTCGGCACCCGTCTTTGTACGGCGGCCGATCGAGCGGCGTGACGTCAGCGGCGGCGCCGGCCTTGGGCGCGGATCGTCGCGGATAGCTGCACTGCCACCCCCGCCCGGACCATGCCACAATGGTCATGATGAACATCTCCACGCTGAGTGACCGGCTGCGCAAGAAGCGCGACACGCTGTTCCGCCGCTCGGCCTCGGACTTGGACGACCGGGTCGTGCAGGAATGGCAGTACCTCAAGTTCGACCCGAACCGCACGCTGCGCGCCGGCTCGACCAGCCAGCGACCGCAGGTGGCGACGCCGCGTCCGGGCGCCTTCCAGCGGCTGACGCGCGCCACCAGCACGCTCGGCTTGACCGGCACGCTGCCGCGCTCGGTGGCGTCCGGCGCGCTCAACGCCAACGCCGAGAAGGCGCGGCCGGCCCAGGTGGCGCCGCTCTGGGCCGGCACCAAGATCCGCGCGCCGGCCAACGGCGTGCGCTCGCCGGAGCGGGTGGTCTCGCCGGTGGGCGCCGCCGGCTCCCGCATCCCCATCCGCATGCCGTCGCTGCGGCTGAAGCCGGAGAAGCGGGAGCCGGCCGGCTCGGCGCAGGAGCGGCTGCTCACGAAGCGCTACTCGCTGGAGAACCTGCTGGAGGCGCCCGAGGAGGCCGACGGCGGCAACTGCATCTGCGAGGAGTGCGTCAACCGCAACCGCGACCGTGAACACAAGCGGCGCTCGTCGCAGTGCATCGAGGTGAAGGCTCTGGAGAAGGGCCGCCGCGTGCTGGGCAAGACTAAGAGCGCGCCGGACGCGCCCGGCGAAAAGCGCCAGCCGAACGGCAAGGGCGCCGCCGCCGCCGCCGCCGAACGCAGGGAGGAGGCGGCGGCCGCCGACAAAAAGGACAGACGGGTGCAACACCGGCGCCAGAAGAAGGCCGCCCAGAAGGCGTCGGACCGCGCCAGCCAGAAGGCGTTCGAGAAGGCCAAGAAGGAGCAGAAGCGGGCCAGTGTCGTGAGCGTAGACGTGCCCGACTCGGGGCCGTCCAGACCGCGAGGTAAGACGCGCGCTCCCCTGCCGGACGCGGCGGGCGGGGTCGCGGGGCGCCGCCTCCGCCGCCGGCTGGTAGGCGGGCCGCGCGGACGGAGCGGAGGCGCCGGGCGGCGGCCGGGCCCCGCCCCGCCCCGCCGCCCCGCAGCTCCGCCGCCAGGTCGAGCAGGTGGCCCGTGTCGGCAGCGCCGGCTGCCGGCGTCCGGGTGATTCGGGTCGTTGCGCGGCCGGCGGCTGCGGTGGCGGGACAGCGACGAGCAGCGGATCGGCGGCCGTGGGTGCCGCGCCGCTGGGCCGGCCGTGCAGGGCGTCGGCTGACGTCAGCAGCCGGCCCCGGCGCCACTGACTGGGCGGCTCTGGAGGTCAGCCTGCAGCGCGGGCGAGGCCGCCGGGTAGCCATCCGGTACGGCGCGCGGCGTCGCGGGCCTCTGGCGTCCGGTCAGCGGCCGGCCGGCGGCCCTCATGACTCACTTCCGACCAGCGGCCGGCTGACCGGCGTGAGGCCGCCCGGAAGCGGTTCGCGCCGCCGCCGCCGCCGCCGCGGGCCTGTGAGCGGCAGCGCCGCGGCCAACGCCTGCCGCCGCCGCCGAGCGGTGACGAGTCGGCCGGACGGCGAAAGGCGTCGTGACGTGGCCGGCCGTGTTGTGCAACGCCAGCCTTCCGGCCGACTGCGGCCGCGGCCCCGCCGCTCCGCCCTGTGACCAGGCACTGGCGACTGCCGCCGGAGGTCGCACGGCCATGGGCCCCGATCCATGCGCCACGAGTTGAAACGAGCTCGGCCTGGCCGGTGCGCTCGCGTTTCACGCGCTGTCGTGAGAGGCGGACAGGCGCCGCTAATTCGGCCGCTGTGCCGAAAACGGGCCGCGGTCTCGCGCGCTCGTTTCGGCGGCGGCGCAGCGGGTGCGCCGCCGCCGCCGCCGCCGCCCAGCCGTCACGGCGGCCGCGCCCGCGTGTCTCCACTGGCGCGGCGCCGCCGCGCCCGGGCCGTGGCAACAGCCGGCCGGCGGCGCCGTTGGCCGGCCGGCCAAACGGCGCCCCCGAGCTGGCGGCCGTGCTGACGAGCTGCCGCGAGGAGGTGCCTGACTGAGGCCGCACGGCCGGTAACTGGCGCCGGCCGGCGGCGGAACAGGCCGCGTTCCGGCCGGCGATGGGCCGCCGCCGCCAGTTGACGTGATGGTCTTAACTGGCCGGCCCATTTCGGGGCTACGACACGTCTCCCCGCCCCCGCCAGTCGCCACCTCTAACGGGCCGCCGAGGGAGCGGCAGCGGCCGCCTCAGCCGCGCCGGCCGGCCGGCTGTCGCCGCGTTCTGAGCCGGACTGCCGACGGTCTCTCGGCCGCACAGTTCTCAGCTGGAGCCGGAATAACTGGGGCGGCCGACGGCGCGCCCGGCGCGCTCGGCCGGCCGGCGTGGGCGGCCGCCGCGGCGCTGACGAACCGTCCGATTGAAGCCCTCCTGACGTCACCGGCCGGCCGAGTGGCGCGCCGTTTGCTGGCGGCCTCGGCGCCGCCCCAGCGGGGCTGACCGCGGGGCGCCTCTTCTGGGAGAGGAGGCGACGGCCGGCCGCCGGTCGCCGCTCCCTGAACGTCCAGCGGCCGGCCCAGGTGACTCAGCCGACGGCGGCGTCACGACTGTTAGTCACCGGCCGGTCAGGCGGGTCCGGAGAGGGCCGCCGCCCGGCCGATCCTCCGCGCCGGTCCCGTGTTCGCCCCACGGCCGCCGGTACCGTGTCCCACCGCCGCCGCCGGTAGCGGGATTCGAGCGGACTGCCGGCGTCGCGGCCGACCGCGCTCTTCCGTCACGTTCCCCCGGCTGCCGCAGTCCCGCGGTGTTCCCTGGTTCTTCCCGGCTGCACCGCTCTGGTCACGGCGACGCACCTCCCCTCGGGGCCCGCTGGTGGCGCCCCCTTTTTGTCCCGGCCTGATGACGTGGTGGACCTATTTTCAGCGGCGCGCCGCGTCGCACCCGCGCCGTTTTTCGGCCCAGCAAATTGAGGTGTGTCCGGGAGAGCGGCAGGAGATCGGTGGGCGGCCGACCCGCTCAAGCTTTCGGTCTGCTGCGTTCAGGTCTGATCGCTGCGCTGTTCGCACAGAATCTTCCCTGTCATTTTTCGTCTGGTTGAACAACAAGAGATTAATAGTTGTAGTATTTCGAATATTTATCTTTCATCATACATGTATGTCAGCCGAATAACTCAGAATTTTTTGCCGAATAGAGACCCTTCACCTTGCATATGTATGAGCCCGCGGTCAGTTGGTTTCATTCCGCTAATGTTGGTTGTCTGCCTGCGGCTGCATCGCGAACTGCCGGGGACACCTGTGGCGGTGTTGTTTCCTTTTGTTCCGCAGCGCTGCCCGGGACACCTCGGCCCAGCGTGTGTGGGGTTCGCCTTCGGGCTCGGCCCGGCGCGGCGCCCGGCCACTGTCTGCTGAGGCGGAACTGTTAACGTCCGCCAATTGCACATGCCGCCGTCCGGTGTGTCCGCGCTTCTGACAGGGCCGCCGAGGGGTGCTGGAGGGCCGGAATGGGCGGCGCCTCTCCGGTCGGGGCGTCCGGCCGGCCTTGCCAGAGCGAACCCGGCTCCCTGGAAGCGTTCCGGGATGGGCCTGGGCTGTATTGCTCGGTAGCGCTTTCTTTCCCCGGGGCACGGGACGCTCGGGTGGAGCCGGGCAGGAGACGCGGTGCCCGCCGCTGCCGGCGTTCTCCGAAGCCCCGCTCGTCCCCGGCGCCTGGCGGCGGCCGTTGGCGAACACTTGGCCGTCGTGCTGAGCCGGCGGCCGGCTGCAGCCAGCGGGAATCGATCGGGAGCGTGTCCGGCGCGTGGCTTGTCGACGCTCCCGGCCGGCCCGGCGTCTACCTGGCCGCCCCCCGCCGGCCGCCCCCGCGGCCAGGTGCACGGCCACTCGCGCCGGCCGCCGCCGATCGATGGCCGGTTCACGGCCGAGTCCCGGCGCCGCGCCGCGCCGGCGGGCCGTGCACGGGGCCGGGCGGCGCCGCGCCGTGTCGCGGCTAATCGGCGCGCCGCCGGCCCGGCACGTCGGCCGGACGATGTTTCGGGACGGCGTGCCGGCCGTGCGTCCTGCGGCGGCCGGTCGACCGCAGGCGGCGCGGCCTGTGTCGGCCGCGCGGGGTCGGCCGTGGAAGCGGAGCGGCGCGCCGATCGGAGGCCTTGGTCCGTCGTCTGACGGCAGTCGGGCTGTGCTCGTCTCGTGACGGGAAGGTCGGCTCGGCGCGGCGGGCCTGTAATTCCAGCCGGGCGCTCTCTCGGTCTGCACGGCAGGATGCGACTGAGCCGGCCTCGGTGCAGAGAAGGGCCGAGTCTGCGCCGGCGGCGGCGAGCTCCGACCGGCGCCGGCCCGGGCCTCCGCGAGGGTCCGACGGTAGCTGCGGTGGTACAAAACTGTTGTCGAGGTCAGACGGTACGTGCTCTCACTCATTCCGTCGCTGAAGTTACATTTCGCTGCGCAATGGTTACAAACGATTACACAACGGAAGCAACCTAAAACGTGACGTCGGACATCAGGAAAGACAACTGGACCGTTCAGGACATTTTATGTATGTTTCCGAAAGACGGAATGAGTTAAGTACTCCGTAAATTTTAGAACGAAGCGTCTGAAATCCGACTACAAATCAGTACTGAGGGCAGACTGGGTTCGCCTTGAGCACCAGGGTGCGCAAGGTGCGCTTCGGTTTCCAGTCAGGGTACGTTTCAAAATATACCGACGTCGGCCGTTCTCGGTGCAGCGGCCGCCGGCCGGGACCGGGCCCAGGGGGCGCCGTCGTGTTGTACCGGACGGCGGCCGAGCCTCTGGGCCGTGAGTCACCGGCCGCCGAGAGACGGCCGTCCGCCCGCCGGGATCGCCGGCGTGTTTCCCTGCCCGCGCGGCCGGCCGGCACACTGCACGTGGCCCGCACAACGTGTTTGGGCGCTTTTTCTCGTGTCAGTTGGTGATGTGAGCGAGTTGGTACGACTCGGTGCCCAGATCGAAGCACGCGTAAAAACCGTCTGGGGAATGCAGTTTGGAAACGGCATTTTTGTGTCGAGGAGTCTCTCAAGATGGTCTAGAACGCGCTGACTGTCGAGAAACGGCCGCTTGGTATAGGCGTTACGTGCACATTGTGGCAAAACCATACTCCATGGCTTGGCTTCGGCTTGTGATTTTTACCTTGCATTGTCGTGGTAAACGACGTTTTGTCTCGTAGTCCTTGAGCTGCTTATACGTGCCCAACGACTAGCCGCTATCGTATGGAGGCAGCATGCGTTCACACTCGCCCTGCCCCGACGATTTGATAGCATCGGTGATGCCTGGCTGGCGGTTCCCTCGTGCATTGCGCTCGGCGGGCGGCACAGGAAAAACTGATACAGACGGTCGGCGCCGTTAGGTCGCAAGATTTCCGTCTAAGTGACCCCAATTGTGTTTGCCACGAAAGGGCGACGGCAGTGCGGCCAAGCGCCCGCACTGAACGCCGCGTCAGAAGCGCGATGGAGGATGATGCGCGCACGTGTGGTTCGGCCGATGCTGGCTTCCTTAGGTGCGTTGACACGGCATTGGCCACAGCCACAGTAGGCCGAAGCTTGCGCAACACGTAAGTGGCGTGCGCGGCGTGCCAGTGGTCGGTCGCCTCTGCCCGCGACCTCTTCGAGAGCGCGGTCCGGAGCCGCAGCCGCTCGGCCGCCGGCCGGCACCCTTTATCGCCGTGTTTGGACGCCCCGGAGCGGTGTCTGGCGTGCTGCGGCCGACCGGCCCGCGGCGCCGCCCCCGGCTGCACGTGGGACGCCGCTGCCCGGCCGGCGGCGCCCTGTTCAGTTCCGGCTGCCGGCCCGCGGCCCCCTTGAACCCGGCCCGGTCTCCGGCCGCGGAGTCAGGTGCCGGGCGCCGGCGGGCGCGTGCTCTGATTGAGGAGCGCCGCGTGCCTTTTCCGCGGCGCGCCGTCCTTGCGCAAGGTTAATTTATTGGCGGTGTTCGGCCGTGTCCTGCCCCGGCCTGGGCTCTGCGTCCGCCGGCTCCCGCAGCGCCGGCCGGCCGCCTGGCACGTGGGCCCGAGTCGCCCGCCCGGCGCCGCGCTGCCCGGCCGGCCGCCGTCGCGACCGACGGCTGCTGAGCTCGCCGCGGGCGACGCCGTCTTCGCCTGGGCTGCGTGTCTCGGTGGCGGCCGCGCGTGTCGACGCACGGCTGGAGGGGGTGGGGGAGGCTGTCGAGCTAATATGAGTATCTGAGGTCTCTGCTGTCTGATGTTGGGGTACCCCAGTCAGCGGACAAGCGTTTCGCCATGTACTGTCTGCTGCTCAGTTGGACGTTGTATGCACATTCGGCGGCGGCGTGTGTGTGTACCCTTGGGAGTTTGGACACCCGGCCGTCAACCGTCGCCCCCCCCCCCGCCCCTCCCTCCGCCGTCGCCGGGTTGCTGCGCCATCGCCGTCAGCTGGACTGCCTTACGAGACGCCAGCCTGCCAGCGGTGAAGTACGAGCTAATCTGAGCCGAGAAAATTGTCTGCCTTCGTTTGGATGTGGTGCTGAAATTGGCCACAGCTTTGAATGTTGCAAAAGAATGTAGATTATTCCGCCGGACTGCAGCATTGTTTCAGTCCTGCAGGGGTCTTATCTGATTTGCCAGTTTCGTTTTACGCTTCAGTTTTGCATCCATCAAACGTTGTATTAAAATGGCAGGAGCATCCGGAAGCCTGGTCATTTATTTGAAACGGGGGCGGGCGACCAGGTTTGTGCCGTTGACCGGGCGTTATTTCCGAGCACGGCCGATCGTGAGCTGCACCGTTAAGCAGCGCGGCCGCCTCGGCGGAGCACTCTGGCGGCGATGGGGCACGCTCGCGGCCGCGCGCCGGCGCCGACCCTGACTGGGAGCCGCCGCGGCGGCGTGTGTGCCGCCCTCGCCGTCTCCGTAAACAGGGCGCCGCGACGCGTTCAAACAGCGGTCGCCGGAGTCGGACGGCGCGTCCTCGGGCCGGCCCGGCAGGTGCGCGCTCAGCGGGAGCGAAGGTCTGCCGAGCCGAACCGAGACGCTCGCCTGGCCGACCGAGGCCGCCCGTCTGCAGCGCACGGCGCCGGTCGCGACCGCTGGGAAAGAATCTGCCGGCTGTGGATGGGATTTTCAGTTGTCTTTATTTCGTGGATGCCGGCGGTGACGGGCTCCGGCTTCGTGCCGTGTGTGTGATCGGCGTGCGGTCGGTGGCCGCGGTCGGGCAGCCGTGACCGGCCGTGGGATCGTGCGGCGCCCACTGACGCCCGCCACCGTGTTGCAGGTGACCGGGCGACGCCGGGCGGCGGCCGGACGGACCAGCGCCGGCCGGACACCGTCACCGAGAAGGACGAGCGTCGCGACGAGCCGGCCGAGCAAGCGGACGTCGGCTCGACCAACAGGTGGGTGGTGCCGGCGCCGAGCGACCGAGCGGCCGAGCGGCGGCGGCCGCCGTCACGCCGCTCCCAGGCCGGCGGCCGCTCTGAACCGGGCGGCGCCGCGCCCGCCGGCCGCCGAGCCGAGCAGCAGCCGCCGCCGTTCGGCCGGCGGAATATTTATGCCGGCCGGGAAGCGAAGATGGTGTGGTCGAGGCGTATTTCGGGCCGGGTCGATGCCGGCTGGCGGTGGTGGAGCGGTGTGGTGGCGGCCGGGGTTGAACGCTCCCGTGCCGGCTCGGTGGCTGGGTGGCACGAAGGCGGCGGCTCGGCGGTCGCGCCGAGGTCCGCCTGCCCGAGATGGGAGCGCCCTGTCCGGGTGCTGGGACTTGATTTTGCGATTTGAGAACTAAAGAATGACATTCGGATAGTTCGCGGAGGCCGGGCAGACAGGTTCTAAGAGCCGGTCGTCGGCGGGCTGGGAGGACGGCGTCTCCAAACACGAGGCTGCTCGATGTCGTGGGCGCTTGAGACAGGGTACGTATGTTGATGGGATGTTGTAATGGACGGTGCATTTGGCTGGAAAGGTGAGTGGTGTAGGTAGCCGTGCTGTTTAATTGTGGCCGAAAGGTTTCGAACTGCTGTGGTTTCCGGTAAATGCTCAGCACTGATATATTCGTAGGGCAGGGGGACTGCGTTTCTCTGCGCTGTAGTTAGAGCGGACACGAAACATCCAGGGGTTTGATCGCCACCACTTGCAGAATGCCCACTGAGAGTTAGGTCATACCGGCCGTAACTGGTCGACGCCCAAGGACTCGGCGGCCAGATTGTCGCTGTGTCTCTAGAGGTTCACCAAGCGACGGTGGATTGTGGACCTGGGGGCATCGTCAAGCGTCCTCTGCCGGCGTCACGGTCGGCCCGGCCGGCTGTCGATATAACCCTCCCCCCAGTCGAGCGGCTTCCCCGGCCGTGAAGAGGGCGCGCCGCCGGCTGCGAACGGACGCGTATGGCGGCCTGGCCGTGACAGCGGCGGCGTCCGTTTGGCAGCGGGAGGCGCGGCGCCGTCCCGTCCCTGGCGATAGATCGTGCCCGCGCTGCCCTGTCGCCAGCAGCTGTCTGGCCCTCGGTCTGCTGTTTGTTTTTGATCCATGCGGGGTCAGCTGGTCGGGTGTGTTACGTCACACGGCCCGTCCGCCCGGTGGGCCCTCTGCAGTGGAGCCGGGTCAGGTCAAGGCCAGCGGCGAACTCCCGCGTTTGCTTCGCCGAGAAAGTGTGTATGCCGTGCCGGCGATAGTGTTTAACGTGAGCTGTCGGCTGGCTGGGCAAACGATGACCCGTGAGTATTTCCAAGCGCGTCTCGCCGACGCGACCCTGCCGCGCCGCGGCGGAGACCGGATCGGCGCAGAACACTCGGTGACTCGTGGCTTGCAGCCGCCCGCGGCGCTGCCGGCACGCTCGAACGCTCTCCGAAACCGCGCCGGTCGTTCTCCGACGGCGACGGGTTCAAACAGCACGGTGGCCTTCGGCCGCGGCGTGCTGCCAGGCCTTGGTGGCGTCACGGCGCGGCGCGACGCGGCGCCTGTCGCGCCATCTCTTGTCATAAAGTCGAACTGAGTGAGTGATGGCGTCGACCCCCAGACGGAGCGGTCGCCTTCTGCGCTGCTGCTGTCGGTCGGGAGCAGTGTGGCGCCTGTGTAGCTATTGAGAATTGGCTCTGATTTGTCTTGCTTTTTTGTGGAAAAAAGTTCAATTTTGAGTTTGAAACTTGTGCGGTCGTTCAGTTATTTCGGAGACGGTCTTTGTGATTATATATCCGCGGTGTCCGAACTGTCCAGATGCACGGTTACTGGGCTGGCGGACAGGCACAGGGCTCAATGGTTATTGGTGTGTATGACGAGAAGACGCCACTTGGCAGTTTTCGGTGTAGGACTGTGGCATGCTTCATGCGAACAGGCTGGTAACATGGTTTGGCAGTCACTGGCAGCGCTGCGGGGGTCAGCTTGCTGACTTAATGAAAATCAGCCAACAGCGGAATGGACGGGCTCTTTTCTTTTTTCAAACATAAGACATAGACGCTTTCCATGCACGGGCACTATAGTCTTCGTCATCGCTCTGGTTAGTCGAACCCTAGACGCCTTTTAATAGCCGAATTTAAAGGGTGGAGTCCATCCAGAATATTGGAAGCAGGATATGGGAAGACGTTGACCCTGTCCTCTCGTGTATGGGTTCTCTGATTAAGGTCATTTCATGGAGATCTGGCCTCGCAATGCGGGTTCAGTCTCTTCATATTGCACATCCGTTCCAAATTAACCATTGATCCTGGAGTGGGCGTATTCGTTGGATTCGGAATGATGCAGAATTATCTGGAACCAGCTATGCGCTGTGTTGGCGCTGCCCGATAGTTCTAAAAGCGTTGCACACGCTGCCAAGGCCGTCCAATTCACGTTCACGCGAGCTCGACCAAACTCAGTTTGACGCCGAGTGGCGGTTCGGCGCCAGCCAATGCGGCAGATATTATATTTCGGCGGCGCCGCTGGCAGCGGCTCGGCTGACCAGCTGGCACCGGAGGCCGTCGGCGCCGCTGCCGTATTGACACGGCGTCAGCCGTCCGGGCCGCGGCCGAGCCACGGCAGCTCCGCAGGGCCGGCCCTGACCGACCTCGGCCGGTCACGGGTCGTGGGCCGGTTAGGGGGGGGGGGCGCTGTGTCAGCGGTCCGCGGCCGGCCGTCGGCTCCGGACGGACCGTCGACAGAGCCGGGCCCGGCCGACGCTCGCCGGGTTCGACGGAGGCCCGGATGCTCGGCGCTCCGCCGCCGCCGACGCCGACGTGCTGGCGCCGCGCCGAACGCGCCGGCCGGCCGGGCCCGGCCGGCTGGCGGCCGCCAGTGCTCGCCAACGCGCGCGCCCCGTACGTGTGTGTGTGTGAGCGGCGTGTGCGTGACGCTCTGTTCGGCCGCCGCCGCCGTCGCCGCCGCCGGCAGCTGAGATAGGGAGCTGGTGGAGCCCGACGGGGGCTGGGGATGGGCGCTGCTGGGTCCCCAGGGAGCTGAGACTACCGGGTCCCTGGGGGAACTGAGACGGTGCGCTGCTGGGTCACAGAGAGAACTGAGACTGCTGGGTCCCGGGGAGAACTGAGACGGAGTGCTGCTGGGTCCCCGGGGGAACTGAGACGGTTCGCTGCTGGTTCCCGGGGAACTGAGACTGCCGGGTCCCCGAGGGAACTGAGACTGAGTGCTGCTGGGTCCCGGGGGAACCGAGACTGCCGGGTCCCCAGGGAACTGAGACGGAGCGCTGCTGGGCCCTGAGGGGGCTGACTGAGAGCCGGTGGAGCCGGGCCGGGGCGGCACGTTGGTCGCCGCCCGGCGTGACGGCCCTGCGCCAGGCGTTATCAGGGGTTGCAGCGCGGGCTGCCTGCAGAGCGGCCTGTTGTGTCAGAAAACACGGCCGGCGCGTCGGAGCTGGACCGAGGGTCGAGTCGTCTCCGCGCTGGCGCCCGCCGCCCGCCGCCTGCAGCGATCTGCCCGAGCCCGGACTCCCACTGGGCGCTGGCTCGCCGTTTCACCTGGTAACATCCATGTCTGTCCTTGGGGATGTCGGAGTACGCCGTTGGCTGGACGTCTTTTTCGGAACCGATCCGATCGGTGTCGGCCAACTCCGCGCCTCTCGGCCTGTGTGCGGAGGGCGAGCCATCAGTCTGTGTTCGACGCCGAGGCGGAGGAGAGGTTGGCCAGCGCGCGACCTCTGTGTCCGCTGCCGGCGGCCGGGCCGCATTGAGCGGCGTCGCCGGCCGGAGCGGCGGCGTCCGGCCGGGCGTGACCGGACTGCGGCGCCGCCTCAGGAGCGCTGCCAGCCGGCCACGCGTGCGCCTGCCAATGGTGATAAACGCCCGGCGGCCGGCGGCCGTGCCAGCGCCGCCGCCAGCTGCGGCCGCCCCCGCCCCCGCCCTCGCCCGGGGCGCCGCTTTCGCCGTCAGAGCTGGTCGCTCCGGCCGTGCCGGACCGTCTGTCACGTCACGTCGGCGGAGGCAGAAATATCAGCGGCTCGGAGCGGCGGACGCGGCCGCCTCCTTGCCGTCTGCAGTGTTTTCCTTGGAGGTGGTCCGACGCGCTCTGTCGTTGTGCAGAGCGGGACGGCGTCGTTGTGTTTGCAGGTGGACCCTTTGACGAAAGCTGACGCCGGCTGGCCGCGACGGTAACCTCTCGACGCCGCCGACGCACTCCGGAAGCCGTGCGAGGGGCTCCTGCGGCTGGGCTGCGGATTAGGTCCGGAGACGTGGGCGGCGCGGCCGAGACCGTAATCACGGACGGCCGCAGATATTCGCGACACCACAGAGCCGGGCGCTGAGCCGGCCTCGGCTGGTACTTTCATTCAGGCTCAGCCGGTTGCCGCGATGCGGACTCCGCAAAGCCGAGGGATGGTCCGATCCTTGGCGTGCTTTCATCCCGGGCCTGCATGACTCCATGCTGCTGACGTCAGCGAGCCCTGCCCCACCCGTGTTCCAGTAAGACCCGGCCGGCTGGCTGGGCTTGCGACCACCGCCGGAAGCTTCAGATCAACGAGATTCCTCTTATAAGCGTAATCTCCTTTGGAGGCTGATATGATGGATTGTTCTGAGTGCATAAAAAGCCCTGTGTTGCCAACCGCTTGATGTGTGTTGTGTCCAACGGAAGTCCTAGGGCTGTCGTGGCCATTTTCTTGATGGCCTTTTCTTGGTCCAGGTTTTGCAGTGTTTCATTGAGGCTGTTTCGTCTTCGTTAGGGACAGGCTTCTTATCCTGGGCTATTTTTACGCGAGTTTTTCTCATGCGGACCAGGACCGCGGTGTTCTCGTTTTCGTATCCTCTCTGCCGTCCGTGCAGGTCGTAGGTCGTTGACCGCAGCCAGCGTGTACATTACATCAGGATGCCTGTGCACCTGACCTTTGCGTCTCCGCGCGGTGGATTTTTCGTCACCTGCGCGCGCGGCCGCGGCCGCTGCGTCGCCTGAGGGCCTTGCATATGTACGGCACGATCCGTCGCCAGCCAGACCAGTATCAGTGACTCCGTCTTCCGGCGTGCCGGCACCAGCTATCCGACTCCGTGGCCACTTCCGTCCCGGAGATAGTGATGGGCCTGCAGGCGTCGGCGGTCGGCCTGCTGCGGCGCGGCACGCTGTGCCGGCTCGGCCGCCGCCCCAGGTCTGGGCATGTGCCGTGCGCCGGGGACCGACCCCCGCGCGCTGACGGGCGCGGAGGACGGCCGCTCACGCAGGGCTGTCGCGCCGTGGCCGAGTGGTGCCGCCCGGCCGCGGGGCGTGTGTGCCGTCCGTGGCGCGAGTCCCGTCGCCAGGTCCGACGACTCCCGGGCCTCGTCCCCGGGTGGGACGGCGCGCCGGGCCGCGTCGCTTTGATCGGCCTCCAGACGTGCGCGACTGCGGTCGGTGTTTGGGTCCGCTTTTAGGCTGCGGGGAGGATCGGTGGCGGGGAGGGGGAGGGCAGGGGCCCGCTGGCAGCGGCGGCGGCGGCGGCGGCGGCGGTGTGGTGCGTGTCTGCGGGCCCGGCCGGCCCGGCGAGAGCAGCGTCTGAGCGCCGGCAGCCGGCCCATTGATTGGGCGGCGGCAGCGATCGATGTCTGACCCGGCCCGGCCCGGCCAGGCCCGGCCAGGCCCGCAGACGCCGGCCGTCGCTCCCTCCGAGACCGGCAGACCGCGCCGCCGACCGGCCGGACGGAAACGGAGCGGCGCTGACCGCGGCCCAGCTCCAGCCGGCTTCCTGTGCGCCGCCGGCCGGCTGCGGAGGAGGGCGGCGCGGCCGAGCGGCGCCGCCGGCTCGTGAGGAGGCGGCCGGCCGCGGCAGAGACGGGCCGACGGTGACCGCGCCCGGTGGCGGTCCGGCCCCGCGCGGCGGCCGCCATGCCGCGCCTGCACGACGGCCACAAGCCGGAGGACGTGGTGCGCCGGCGGCTGCCGGTGCCGCCGCAGAACTCGCCCGACAGGTCGCCCGTCCGGTGCGTGTGGCGCCGGCGCGACGGCGGCCCGGCCTGTCGGCGCCCGCCAGTGGAGCAGGCGGCACGGTCCTCTGCCGTTGTCGCGACCGTGTCGGGTGGTGTGCGTGCAGATGTGTGGTTCTGAGCGCGCTGGCCGCATCCGTCTGTGTGTGCTCGCCACGCTCGGTGGAAGGAGGCGCCTCGGCCGGGGCGGTAGCTGTCAACTGTCGCCGCATTGTCGCCCGATGGTTGTGTGAAGATGCTGTTGTGGCGTGTCGCCGGCCGTGGCGTGGCGTATGCGTTTTGACGACGTCCGTGCTCTGTTGCAGTGGGCTGCCGCAGATCGGGAAAAAGCCCTCGTCGTCGTCCATCACGCGCTCCGAGAGCTACCGTGACCACCGGGAGCGTCAGGCCAGCCGGGTAAGTGCTCCTCCGGCGCCGTGGCCAACACTAGAGGAGAACACCACAGCCGAGGGAAAGTAAGACCACACGTGCCTTTCGGCACATTTTCAAAAGTGACGACCAAAACCGAAAGGATAGCTGATTTTTGGGGTCATTGTTTGGGTCGTCGAGGCTGTTGGGTCATTGTGGTCTGTTGCGGGGACCTCAGGATGGTGTGGCGGTTGATGTGTCGTATTTCTGCGGGACGGTCGCGTGACCTGCCTTGTTTAGCGGCCGCGCAGTGGTCTCGCAGTCCGCTGGGTCTCGGTCAGGGACGTTTACGCCACAGACGCGTGGAACGGCACGGCCGCGTAAACAGTATCGGCCGGTCTATCGCTGCGGTCGATCGCGACACGCCTCATAATTGGGCGACGACAGCCGCACGGCGGGCGTCTGGAGTGCGGCCGCCGCCGGCGCTATCAGCATCGATCTCTGAGTCACGCCCGGGCCGGGCGCCGCGCTACGCTGGTGGGCGGCGCCCGGCCGTCGTGGCTTCTGCGGCCGCTCGGCCGGGGCTCGGCCGCGCGGTGGCGCCGCCGCGGCGCCGAGACCCGGGCCGGCGGCCGCTCCGGCTCGTTACCGGCCGGCGCCGGCGATCCGTCTTGGTAGCGTGTCCGGGTCGTCACTGTCGGCGCGACGAGCCGCCCCGACGGCCCGGCCCTCCGGCTGATCGGCGGCCGCGGCCGGCGACGACGACGCCCCCCCCCCCTCATGCGACCTGGGCTCCCGGCGACCTGGCGGGACCCCGGTACTGACCCGACTGACGGCCAGGCTTTGCTGCCGCTCCTGGTGGTCTGTCCGTAAATAGATCGCTGCCACCTGCGACCCGTCCCAGAGACCTGTCCGGATGGCCTGTCGTTATACAGAGTCTCAGTGGCACATTCTTGTGATCCATCCCTAAGGGTGGTCTGGGCTGGTGACGGCCCCCCCCCCCCCAGAGTGGTGTCAGCTGGTGACACGCCCATGAGGGTGGTGACACGCCCCTGAGGATAGTGTCGGCTGATGACTGGTCCCTTAGGGTAGTGTCGGCTGGTGACACGCCCCTGAGGGTGGTGTCTGCTGGTGACGGGCCCCTCAGGGTGGTGCCGGCTGGTGACAGGGTGGCCCTGATGAGCCGTCAGTCGGCGCCGCAGCCCGCCCATTAATCAGGGCGCCACACAGGCGGCCGCTCGGCCCTCCAAAGGCGCCGCCGACGCCACGCCCGATAGCGTCGCCAGCGAATTAAAGTGGATTACGGGCCGTGCAATCTGGCCGGCGGCCGACCGCCTCGCGGAAAGTTTCCGAAAAGCGCCGGCCGGCGCGTGAAGTGCGGCGGCCAGGCGGCCAAGTTTCGGCTGGGCCGCGGAGGCTGCTCCGGCGCCGTGGGAGCGCTGACCGGCCCGGGTCCCGGGTATTTCCAGCGCGCGGCCGCCGAGCACGTGTGTTGTTTGGCCGACGGTCAGAGCGCCGTTGAAGTGCAATAACAGGATCTGACGCCGGGCCACGCGCTGCACAACAGCGGCAGCGCCGGTGGCCGGAGGAAGAAGCCCGACCGGAGGCTCCGCGCGGCCGGGCGGCGTCGCCGGCGGCCGGTGGGCCCTCGCCGGGCCGGCTTTCCACAGCCGGCCGGCCGGGCGTGGTGTGACGGCGCCGGCGGTCGGCTGGAGAGGTGTTTAACGATCGGGCGAGCCAGCAGAGTCGCCGGTCGTTCCGCCGCGCCGGTAATCTGCGTCCGGGGACCGGCGCCGCTGCCGCCGCCTGATCCCGGGTTCAGCGGCCGCCCGTTCCGCCGGGTCGGGGTAATTGGGGTCTCGCTCCCCCTGATCTGTCGTGGAGGGCCGGCCGCGCCGCTCTCCGGCGCTGAGTTGGAGCGGGCTGGCCGTGGTGGCGCCACCTGGCGAGAGAGCGCTCCGGCGAACGCGCTCCGTGCCCCGGCGGGGCTGGAGCGTTAACGCCGGGCCAGCTGGTGACTGCGTTCGAAGTCAGACGCGCACTCTGTCGCAGTCGGGGACAGGTCGCGGGAGAGTGATGCCGCACCTGTCACGGCCGGGACGGCTGCGTAGGTCGGCCCGCCGCGTGGGCGTTAAGCCCCGGTGACGGGTGTCTGCGTCACGCGGCGCCGCCCGGGCAGGCTTCTGACGTGATCGGCCCCGCCGACGGCCGGATCGGAGGCGGTGTGCCGCCGGGCCGGCACGGAGCGGCTGCCAGTCAGCTGTAGGGGTGCGGCGACAGGTGGCTGTGTGTGGCGGCTACGCCGGGGCGAGGCCATACCACTGGTGTGGACTCGATGTAGGCAAAAGATGCAGTGTCTGTTTTGATGGGGCTTCGTTCCAGCCAGCGTCATGTCCGGCGTTGAACCGCCGCTGTCTTGTGAACGCCGAGGCTGCGGAGCGACCGTGCTCACTGGCAGCGTGCAGACCTCGGATTAGCTCCGTAAATCCGCCACACGGCCCCGCGACTCCTTTCCCGTCAGTCCACCCCGTAAATTTTCCTGTCGCCGGAGTATTGTCATGAATCAAAGTCGTGCGCGCATTGTTATCAATGGCATTTGGCCGGCGCCGGGCGGCGCTGGCCGGCGCCGATTACGCGGCCGGCCGCCGCAGCCGCCGCGTGCGGCCGCGCCGCCGTGTCGCCGCCTGATTGGTGGTCTCGGCCGACGGTCGGCGGCGATGATTAATGCTGGTCGTTAACAGCGGATGGCACCGACCACGCGGCAGCGACGCGCCGCCCGGAATCCCGCCGGTGGCGCGCGCGGCCGCCTGGCAGCCGCGCCGTAGGGTGTGGTTCCGACTTTGGCGGATAGATGTCGCCGCGGTAGATTCGCAGTGTGTTTCCCGGCTTGCTAGCTAGCTAGTCTTTGTGGTGGCTGATGTGTTGTTTCGTCTTTTGCAGAGACATACGCGAGAGAAGCGGAAACACAGTGATCCCAACATACCCAGCTCTAAAGTCAGGTGAGCCTGCTGACCGCAGAATGAGTATCCGGCACTGGTGTTCTTTGCCGTGCCTTGCTATCGCACGAAGGCCTATAGCGACTTGTTGCTAATTGACTTGTCGTGTGTTGGTCCTTATCTCTTCACCCCGTAATCTTATGGTGCAGAAGTTCATTGGCGTCATCAGGACCACGGGAGTCTCACGTGGCTTGGAACGACGTAGTTTTCTGGATGTCCCGGATCTCCTGGTTCACCGATAGTCTGCATGTATGAAACCTAATTTGCTTATGGATCGTCCGTATTGCTTGTCCGCGGTCCGAATTGCGTCGCTCCAGCTTCGTTCAGCCGCCTGGAATAGCGCCGTCCAAGTCAGAGTGACTCACGGTGGGTTTTCAAGCGGGCGATTTTGTTCTGGGGAAGCAGCCGACGTGACCGCTTTATTCTGTCCTCGTTAGTTATGGTGGCACGGGCCGTTTGTCGTCCGGCCTTTGTTCTGAAACGAATCTGCGCCAGCGTCGTGCAATGAGTTTGTTTTGTGAAATGAACTGTTTCCCTTTTTGGAAGCTGCCAGTACAGGGATTCTGGTGACGATGCTCGCGGTCTGCGTCGCCACTCTGCCTGAGCCCGGACAGAGGAACGCGTCTCCGCTCGCGCCAAGCACGCATGTCTCGTGAACTGCCGCCGGCGACGTGACGGGGTGGCGTCAGCGGAGCTCGATCTGGAGCCGGCCGGCAGCCATTGAGCGACATTTGGCGGTGGTCGGAGCGGCGCCGCGGCGGCCGTCTGGTTCCAATCACGGCCGCCACCGCCAGAGGTCACCGGGCGCTCCTTTGTCGGCCAGGGGGGCTGGGCTCCGGCGTCGACGCTGACGAGTAGGGGGGAGGGTGTGGGGCGGAAGGGGCGAGTCACGCAACGGCTGCGGAATCACTATCTTGAGATATGTAGGGAGATCCGTTGTAGTTTCTAGATCTTCGTGTCGGCTGCGCCCTGAGGTTTCGATCGCCGCCCGCGGGGCGTAGGGAGACGGCTGCTGCACGGAGCTCTCAAGGAGTCTGGCTCGCTCTCTCGCTCCTGGACTGGCACCCTCCGGTCGCCGACAGGCGTGCTCGTCTGAGCCTCTGTAGCCGGTGTCTGGGCGCCGGTGGAGCCCTGGCTGGGCTGACGGCCGGTCGTGCGTGCGTGCCGGCCGGCGGGCTGGGCGGCGGGCCTCGGGTGGGCGCCGCCGGCGTCCGGTCGACCGGACGGCGCCCGGCCGGCGGCGCCGGCGCCTGGCCGCCGACCGCCGCTGATCTATGCACGGTGTTTGCCCGCTAACAAGATCATTAACAGGCCGTGCCGGCGCCCCTGATGAATGGAATTCGTGGGAGCTGCTCTGACGTCAGGCGGCGGCGGCCAGCCAGGTCGGGTCGCCGCCGTCGCCGCCGCCGCCGCGGGACGGAAATAGCGGCCGGCTGCCGCGCGCCGGCACGCCGCCAGCCGGCCGCCCGGTATACACACACGCACGCACGCGGGCGACGACGGAGGCGGCCGCGGCAGCGCCAGACACCTGTTGGCGGTCGGGCGGCGGCCGTCGGCCTGCGCCGGTCCGGCGTCGTGTTTCAGCTGGCTGGCGGCGAGCGGCGGGAGAAGCGACAGCTGCCGGCGGCTCACCGACCGGCTGACCAGCGCGGGATGCTTCGGGTAGGGTGGCACATGGTTGCTATCCAGCGGAGACGTCAAGGTGATGAACATGGATTTAAAAGCATTCAGACGCAAACTGGTTAGGGGAAGGATTGTACTGTCATTGAGGATAGATGGCTTAGGCAATCGCCAGGGACGTCGATGAAGTTAGAGGGGGACACCAAGATGGTCGAAACGGGACAAGAGTGCAATAACCAGAAGCATACGAGTCTAGGGCACACAGGACAGTCGGCAGAGGAGGATAGAATAGCCAGACGTACAACACATTCATCAGGACGTCCAGCAGGAAACAGTCAGTAGCGGAGGCGGCGGAGGATGGACAGAACATTGGGCAAAGGACGGGCTCGGCAGTCGACAGGGAACGGACAGGGCGGCCGGTAGAGGACGGGCGGAACAGTCGGCAGGGAGCAGACAGGACAGTCGGACGGACAGGACAGAGTCGGCGGCCGGCCGGGACGCCGGACCGGGGCGTCCCTGCCAGCTGGCCGGTGTCCCGGAGTGGCCGGCTTAGTCGGTCCACAGTGAGTCGCGGGCTCGACCGTCGTGGACTGCGCGGCCCGAGACACCGGCGCCGTCTGGCCTGTGCTGCCGCGCGCAGGCCGCGCGGCGTGCTCCCGGCGGTTTTGGCCGGGCGGCCGTCCCCGGGGAAGGCCGGGCCCGCTCTGGCCAGTGCGCGGTGCGAGTGGAGACCGAGGGCCGGGCGGCGCCGGTCGGCTCTTCCCTCCCGGAGACCGGCCAGCGCCGCGGCCGCGCCGGCTGCGTGCCGCTCCAGCCGCCGCCGCCGCCGCCGGCCGACCGGCTTTTCCCGAATCTCTGTAGAGTGCTGGATAAATAGGTGGCGTATCGTCGAGTCAATATTTTCGTTATCGCGGCGGCTGGTGGGGGCGCGCGCGCGCCGCCGCCGCCGGCGCCGACGGGCTGCGGCCGCGGCGCCCGGCCGACGCGTCGATAGTGTTTGCATGGTGCGTTACCCTCTGCCAATCTGGCCAACGATCGGGGCCGGCGCGGCCGCGGCGCTCGCAGACGGCCGGCGCGCCGACCCGACCTTTGTGGCTCCGATCGAGGCGGCGCGGCAGCGGCGACGCTGGTCGTGAGCGGCGGCGCCAGGCTGGGGCCCGCGGCCGGCGGCGACGTCACGTCAGGAGGTGGCCGTGGAGGCCGTGGTGTCGGCCATATGCTGGAGCTGCGCGCGGCGCACGGCCAGAGTGGAGTGGACCTGCGCGAGCCTACAGCCCGGATGTGAGGTGCTGCGCTTGGTGCAGTGGACGGTGACCGGTGTAGTGGTGGGACGACGGCGCGATCCGCGCCAGCTGGACGGTTGTGAAGAGGCGACCTGGGTCCGACTGCCTGTTAACCGTTTCCGTCGCAGTACGGCTGCCATTCTGCCGTGACCGAAGTTGGTCCGGCGACGAGAAACCGCGCCGGACGCCGCCGCCTCGGGCGAAACCTCCGTCGTCGCAGCGCGCGGCGAACGAGACACCGGCGCGAGTTCCGCCGCACACGGCGAGTCGGCCGCCGCCGCGGACGGCGCCCGGTCGCGCGGTCTCGGAGGACGCGTCGCCGCCGGGCGAGGCCGCCGCCGTGGCGACGCCGCCGCAGGTCGCGCCGGCAGCGGCAGCGGCCGCCGCGCCGCCGGCCGCCATGCGCCAGGCCGAGCGGCACACGTCGTTCAGCGCCGGCAAGCGGCGCGCCGTGACGCTGCCCGCCACGCTGGCCGAGTCGCGGCGCGCCTTCTCCGAGAGGTACGTGGGCGGCGGCGGCCGCCTGTTGACGCGCGGCCGTGGGTAAACGCCGGCCGCCCGCCGCCGCCCGGCCGGATTCTCTTACCTGTCGGCAAACAGGCGGCGCAGGCGGCCGCCCGGTCCGGCCGCCGCCCGCCGGCCCCGATATTGCCGACAGACGCCGGGCCCCGGACTTGACCGGATCGGACCGGACCGGACCGGAGACCAGACCAGACCAGACCAGACCAGACCAGACCAGACCAGACCAGACAGAACCGGACTAGACTAGACCATACCAGACCAGACCAGACCAGACCGGACCGGACCGGACCGGACCGGACCGGACCGGACCGGACCGGACCAGACCAGACCAGACCAGACCAGACCAGACCAGACCAGACCAAACCAGACTGCGGGCCGGACCAGAGGGCGCTGCCGGCGCCCGAGGCCAGTGACCTGAGGCTGAGGCGCAGCGGTCGCCAATGGCATAAGGCCACACTTGGATCGATGATTGTCGAAAATGAGCTTTTGCCGGAGGCAGTAACCCTGCTGACACGACGTTTGAAAAATCGCTCGTCTGTTTTACCTGAACACGGATGTCCACTCTTAAAAATTGAATTTTGTGAGTTCAGACGACCCGGGCTGATAACTAGTTGCGAACGTCACGATTAAAAAGACCGCCGTTATCCGTTGTATGTTGGTCACACTGCGTCGTTGGCTGCCGTTTGTAGATTCATTTCAATATATGTTGTTGAAATCGGCTATGCGACAGCCGCGGACCATAGGAGTTTCCTCAGTTTGCGTGCCGCTACCTGACCCAGTGACATTTGCGTTGGCTTAATTAATTACCCTCCATTTGTGAATGAATGGAATTAATGTTTTATAATGTCCATCCAACTTACGGTTTTCGTCGTTGCTTTATAGATATGTAATCTGAGCGCGCGCTGATAAAACTGCTGTGCGGAATTTGGCACCAATGTTTGAACTTGGCTTTCGCCTATTGGAAGGAAAAAAAGACTTTTACCGTACTTGTTGGAACTAGCATATTATCATGGCTTGTTATCTTCATGGTGTGATCTGCCATGTTTGATGAATGATCTTACCGTATTTGGACTTTGCGGTGAGATGTTGGTCAAAGCAACGCGATTTTCCCCTGCCATATCATGGGTGGTTGTGTTATTGGGACATTTAATGATATTGTCTTGTGGTATTTATCGCCGTGGGTTGGAACTTGTACTTGTGTTCAACGACCGTTTCTGCCTGATGTTACTCGATTCGACTGTCTCGGTCGGCCACTAGGTGGCGCGGTTTGGATCTCCTCTCTGGCCCGGCACGGTAGCTCTGGCCTGCTCCCTGGCAGACCCGGCGTCCCGGTCCGCCGCCTCTGCTGTCGGCGCCTCCCAGCGCCCTGTCGGCCCGGCCCCAGGCCAGCCGAGGCGCCCGGGAACGTGAGGAGCGCTGCGCCGCCGGCGGGGGCGGCGGCCGGCCGCGGCCTTCGCCGTATCGGCCCGAGTTCGGCAGGCGGCGCCGCGTGCGACCGTGACGTCACGGACGCGGGGGCGTGTCGGCGAGTATGCCGGCCGGGCGGTGATTCGGCGGTGCCGGGCTCGGTTTGTTTGAGCGGCTCCGGCCGGCCGGCGGCGCCGCTCGGCCCGCTCCGCAGGGACTCGGGCCGCGGCCGGCCGTATACGCCCCGGGCTCGGTTATAGCGCCACCGAAAAATGCCCGCTCGAAATAGCCGCGTCGGAAGCGTATTTCTGCGGAGTCGGCGGCGGCGGCGGGCGCGGGCTACGCCGCTGGCCGCTCGAGAGGCTGTCACGGCCTGTTATCGGACCGCCGGCTGAGAGAAATGTCCGCTGCCGGCGCTGTATCGGCCGCTCAGATAGTCGGTCGGCCGGCCGGCCTGTCGGCGCGTGCCGTCTTGTCGCCCCACTATGCTGAAGACGCTGGAGCCGTTGTACCGGCGCTCCAAGTCGCTGGTGTCCATCAACGCGGCCACGGAGTCGCCGCACGCCGGCCGACCCCGCACCCAGTTCTTGAAGTAAGTGGCCCCGACGCCAGGGGGCACGGTTTGTCTGGCCGGCGTCGAGCGCCATCGTCCGGCTGTGGGCTGCGACCAACGGCCGCGTCCGCGGCGCCGGCGAGCCGGCGGCCCTCGTGTGTTGCGTCGGGCCGTGGCGGCGTCAGTTGGCGGCCTCCCTCGGATTCGACAACCCCGGCCCGACGACGTCGACGACGACGACGACGACGACGACGACGACGACGGCCCGTCTGTGCGGGATCGCGGAGCGTCGCCTTTCCGGTGCTGATGGACGCGCGCGGAGTGGAGTCTCGTAATCGGAGGTGGCGGCGCCGCTGGCGGGTGTCGGTTGGCCGCGGCGCTCGGTCGTCGCCGTCTTGACGCGTCTCGGGGAGTTGACGGCGTGTCCCGGGCCGGTCTCAGATGGGCCGTCTGTCAGGACTCGGTCGCGGTCGAGTCTCCGTCTCGGCTGGGATCGCGGCGACGCTCCGGGGCGGCCCGCGGATCAGCTGCCTGCCGGCCGCAGACCGCCGCCGCGTCCCTGACTGGCTGTTGGGCGGCGCCGCCGTCCTGGCCGTGCTTCGTCGGGGCGTGCTCGGCCCGGGGAGGACGGCGCGTCTCGGGCGGACGCCGGACGCCGAGCTGGCGACCGCCGGCGGCAGCGCTAACAAGCGGCGGCCGCGCGCGCCAGGATGAGCCATTTGCCGGCTCGGTGCCCGCCAAGTGTGTGCCGGCCGGCGCCGGGCGCAGACGCTAATGGCGGCTGCCAATCAGCCGGCCGGCCGCCGGCGGCGGACGCGGCCGGCTGACGGGCCGTGCGCTCCGCCGGCGGCCGGCCGAGAGCGCGGCACCAGAGCCGGCTCTCCCGGAACCGGTGGGCCGGCGCGGCTGCGCCGACAGCGCGGGGGCGGTGACGCGGCCGGCCGGCCGGGCGTGCGTGGTTCTCACGCTGGCGATCGATGCCGGCCGGCGTCGGCCGCGGGACCGGCCGGTCCGGCGGCCCGCTGCCGGCCGGGTCAGTGTCGGTCCGGCGGCCCGCTGCCGCGGTCAACACGCGCTCGGACCGTGCCGGCCGCCCGGACAGACCGGCTCCGGCTCGGCCGTCGATCTCCCGCCGCGCCGCCGTCGGCTGTGTGGCGTCGGCGCCGGTCCCGTGCCCGACGCGTCCGCTCTTCTCGTCCGGTGGCGTTGGGCGGCCGTTCCGGCTGGTGCGCGTGCCTGTGTGCGGGGTGGACGGGCGGCCCGGCAGCGGCGGCTCGCTCCGTTGACGGGCCGGCCGGCGCGTCATGGTCGAGCCGATCCGCCGCCTGAAGCGGCTCTTCACCGTCTCGGACGGCAGCGATGCGTCTCGCTCTGACTCGGACGACAGCGAGGACAGGTAGGCGGCGCGGCCGGCGGGCGGTCAGCGGCGGCCAGGGCAGAACTCTGCCGGCCGGCCGGCGCCCCGGTAACCAGGACTGGTCTGCCCCGGGTGACGTTCCGGTCCAGCAGCCAGAGACAGGGAGCCAGTTACTTGTGCAGATTGAAATGCTGCTCCCTCGAATCAAAGACGACCCGTCCGCAGTGCAGTGTGGAGGCGACCCCCTCCCCCTCTCCTTGAATGGATGTCTACCATCTAGGAGCGCATCCTGGGAGACCTCAGGATACACGTTCAGTTAAGTACTGGACTCGGGACTGGTCCAGAAACAACCCCGCCGATTTGTAGCAAAACTGAAGGAAACTTGTTCAAAAGAAATGTGCTCATATTCACTTTGACGTCTAGTATCGGTCTGGATCCCGCATGGTATTCCTCACGGATTATGAGACCGTAGGGTCTAGGGTCTTAAACATGCTTTTCAGATATTGCTGCATCAGACCATGAGACATTCGTTTTTCGTCATCAAGCATTTTCCTCATTGCTGAATTTCAAAGAAGATCGAAACTGGTGTGTTGTTTGTCGTCTTCGAGATTGTCAAAATTGTCTCGCAAAACGCTTGCCAACTTATCATCCTGAAAAGTGGTGCCGTAGTCGGCGGTAGAACGATGTTTTCGGTTCTCCGGGTCGTTTGTGTTTGATGTTTTTTCCTCCCGGCAATGGGCGTTTAGCAGCAGGCATTGGTTGCGCCTCTTGTTTACGTTAGCTTTAGTCCTCTGTTGTGTAGAAGAGGTGGGTCTTCTGAATCGCACAGGACTGACACGATATTACGCCAGTGTCAGAGGCGACTCCCGAATCGTCCCGGACTGTTCATTCTTCGTACTGTGGAAGCCGTGCAGTCCTCGCTGATGGGGGCTGTTGCTGTGGTACGCTCCAGCGGACGGCTCCCACTTCTCGTCGGTAGACTGCGGCCGGCCCGAGCCGTGGCGCGCGCCCGTCCGCTTCTGGTCTGGTTTGGCCGGTGTGACTTCGTTAGCTCGGCTTAACCGGGCGGCTGCGCCGTACCGGCACCGCCTTGCACTCTGCACCGCCGGCAATGTGCGTTCTGTCGGACGGCGGCCGGGCCAGGCTGTCTTGTCACTGGCGCGCGGCGTGCGCGAGCCGCCGGCGCTGCACAGTGCTGCAGGTGCCGTACGCTCGCGTGCCGTGTTCGGCAGCGGTGACGGCATGCCGAGCCGTGTGGTAACGCCCCGTCCGCCTCTGTTTCAGCGATGTCGACCTGGAGAGCCAGGCACTCTGCAACAACAACCACTCCGGGAGCTCGTCCAACTCCAGCCTGTCGGCCCGGTACGACGCAGGGGGACGGCGCCCCCCCCCCCGCCCCATGCTCCTCCCACGCATCTGCCGTATGCGGCTTATCGTGGTACCTTTGATGTCTCGCTGCGGTAGCATTGGTATGCAGAGGAGCGATCGTTAGATTGAGGAAAGTGATTTCATTGATGACATATCGAAAGGAATCGCCATTCGTTGCATACCCCATGAGGTTTATGTAATGTAACCAGTTGAAAGAAGACATCAAAGCTGACAGCTGCAGTTCACTGGGCACCATTTCTGCGCGTTAGAACGCACGTCTGGTGCACGGGCTGTGGAGTATGTCATCAGGTGCACATGCGTGCCGTGTGTATCCACCCTCCCCCTCGCACCGCCGACGGTCCTCAAACACTGGCCGCGACGCCCTGAACCGCGATCAGCTATCAGCCGCCTTGGCCTATCCGAGGTCAGGTGCGGGGCCAGGGTGACGCGGTAAGGACGGCGTCCTCGCACTCGGGGCGGCGGCCAGCGGGCTCGGCCTGTATCTCGGGCCAGATAGGGCCGCCGCCGGCCAGCCGGATGTGCCGGCCGGCCGGGCTCCGCAGGACGGGCCGTCGGCGCGCCGGCCGGCCCGATTGGCCGGGTGCGGTGCCGATTCTCGGCGGACGTGATGGCCGGCGGACGTCCGTCCAGGCCGGTCCAACCATTCGGGCCGGTCTGACGGCCGGCCGGCGCCGCTCGCGGCCCGCGCTGAATGCCGAGCGCAGCGGCCGCCGGCCGGGGACGACTGTCGCGGGCGTCCCCGGGCCGGCCGGCGGCTGGCGCTGTGTTCCGCGAAGGCCCGCACGCCGTGGCGGCCCGCTCAGGGCTCAGCCTCGACTAGGGCCGTGTTGGGGCACGGCGGGCCGACAGGGATCTGCGGCTGTCTGAGCATGTCAGCGGCCGACTGAGGCTGGCAGACAGCTGGACGTCACATATGGAAAACGATCTGTGTGGACTTAACCCAACACTGCTGCGCAGGTCTTACATCGAAAGTACATGTTTGGGGTTGGGCTTGTGCGCATGTAGGCGGCGAATTCTTTTATATGTTCCTTTGTTTTTATAGGCTGGTTTATATAAATTTATATATTGCTGCACATAAATTTGTCATATTTTGTATGCGTAATTTGCTTATATGTTGTATATGTATTTATAAATATGTATTTCTATAGGCGGGTGGCGATGTATAGGCGGTTTTCGTATCGTTGTTTTTGCTCGTGGTGCCTCGTATGGTGTCTGTGTATAGTTGGTTTGTCAGCGGCTCCCTTGCATGTTAGTGTGTGTCGTTGCTGCTGCGGATGTCCAATGATCCCGTGATTTTCCGAGCTTGTGTGCCTTGTGTCGCGGTGGAGGGACAGTTTCCCTGTTTGATATGTTGGGGCGCAGGTACAGCTGCGGCCAGCACGATAACGGAACGATAACAGCACGGAAACGTTTCAGTGTGCCGTACTTGCTGTCCTTGTGTCTGTTTGTGGTGTTTGTGTGTCGCTGTTGGCCGCTCCGGCTGTACGACGGTCCCGGTGTTTCGTGTGTTTGTGTGGAGCTGCGACCAGCGTGTAGGGTCCCGGTGTCTCATGCGTTTGTATGTGGCTGCGGCTGCGTCCAGCTGGCAGGGCACGGTGTGTGGTAGGTTTGTGTGCGGCCGCAGCTGTCCAGCTGGCAGGGCACGGTGTGTGGTTGGTTTGTGTGCGGCCGCAGCTGTCCAGCTGGCAGGACTCGGTGTGTAGTAGTTTTGTGTACAGCTGCAGCTGCGGCCAGCCGGCAGGGCACGGTGTGTAGATGGTGGGTTTGTGCGCGGCTGCAGCTGCGGTCGGCCTGCAGGTCCCCGTGTTTGGTGCGGTTGTTTGTGTGCAGCTGCGGCCGGCCGGCCGGGCCGGTGTTCCGTATGTTTCTGTGGCGCTGTGGCCTCCCGGTGTTGGTGTGATTGTCTGTCCATCTGCGGCTGTGGCGGACTGGCAGGACCCGGTGTTTGGTGGTTTTGTGTGGGGCCGGCCGGCCGGTCGCCTGGGCCCGTGTGTGCGCGCGGGAGGTGGTCCTGTGAGACCAGCGGCCATTTGGATGGGCGGCCGCTGGCAAATATTTGGTCAGCGGCAGCCAGATGATGCACAATTGATTCCCTGCATTGTGGGCAATAACACGGCCGGGACACCGACCCGAGGTCCACGGCCGTAGATCGGGACATGTCCAAAATCAGGTCCTGGCCCCAGATAAGCTGCCCCGGGCAGTGGTGGGGAGGAGAGAACTGATGCCGGCATATACTTGGCACCACGTGACCGGAGCTGGCCAATCTCCGGACTAAAATGGTTGAGCTGGGCGGTCGTGGACGTAATGGGCGTGAATTGGACTAGCCTGAACGGTTATAGCCTGGGACGGGCCGTTTCGGACCGGCCTTATCAGTGTTAGTTCATAGGAAGGAGGGCGTGACTTGCATGCGCTCCGGCTTGATGAAGATCGCCACCCTCAGGGCTGAAAATCTGGCGGTGATATTTTGGTTACCGCGGCGGCTCTTTCCTTTTCGGAGGGGGGGGGGGATAAGGCTCGTTTTTCTCGCGACTGCCGACACCTTGCCATCGAGCTTTCCCTGTCCCGCTGCGCCGGCATTGCCTATCTCGAACCACACAATGCTTGACTAATTACACAGTCTGTGACCGTCTCCACATTCTCCACGTCTCCACACTTGGCCGTCCCCTGTCCGTAACCATCCCTAGTGACCGTACCCACAGTCCGTGACCGTTTTCGCAGTCTGTGACCGTCCCCAGTCCGTAATCATCCCGACAGAGACCGTTCCTGCAGTCCGTTACCGTCTCCACAGTCTTTGACCGTCCTCGCAGTCGTTGATCGTCCCACAATCCTTGACCGTCCCCGCAGTGCGAGACCGTCCCTGCAGTGACCGTTCCGGCAGTCCAGACCTCGCCCGGTGCGTGTTGGTGACGGAGGCGCTATGCGTGCCGCAGCCAGGAGAGCCCGTCAGCGTCGCTCGATGCCGTGTCGGTGGGCGGCCGGGTGGCCGGCACGCTGGCCGAGGGCATGCCGGGCTGGGACTCGGACATGGAGGTGGACCCGGACCCACCGGACTGGCAGCGCGGCATCGACGCCGAGGTGCGCCGCCACCTGCGGCCCAAGGAGAAACAGCGGCTCGACGTCGTCAACGGTGAGGTGGGTGGAGGCAGCGGCCGGCGGCGGCTACTGGGGAGAGGGAGGGGATCCTCGGGGGAGCGGAGGGTGCGCGCGGCCGTGGCAGCTGCCGACCGCTGGGTCAGGAGATGAAGGGTCCTGATGGCAGCTGCTGACCGCTGGGTCAGGAGATGGAGGGTCCTGATGACAACTGCTGACCGCTGGGTCAGGAGATGGAGGGTCCTGATTGCAGCTGCCGACCGTGGGGTCAGGAGATGGAGGGTCCTAATGGCAGCTGCTGACCCCTGGGTCAGGAGATGGAGGGTCCTGATGGCAGCTACCGACCGCTGGGTCAGGAGATGGAGGGTCCTGATGGCAGCTGCTGACCGCTGGGTCAGGAGATGGAGGGTCCTGATGGCAGCTGCCGACCGCTGGGTTGGGCGTGGAGGGTCCGGGTGCGACTATGGTTGGGTGGTCTTCACCCAACCCAGCTGCTGACCGCTGGGTCAGGGGGTGGAAGGTCCTGGTGGCAGCTGCTGACCGTTGAGTCAGGGGATGGAGGGTCCGGAGTGGTAGTTTCTGACTGCTGGGTCGGGTGAAAGTGGTCCTGGTGGCAGCTGCTGATCGCCGGGTCAGGTGTGGAGGCGACCCGGACATGGCCCACCGATCATCTGATGTAACGGCTGTAACGCCGGCTCGATCGCTAGTCTGGCTAAGATGGGGCCGCTGTCTGCGAACGCAACAGCGGTGATCGCGCAGAGGCATGAGCGTGGCTGTGGCCGGCTTGCGAAGGCCGTTATGGACGCCTCTGGAGTCTGAGTAACGGCACCCGCCGGATTTGAACCCGGAATCTTGTCTCGCCGCGCCAGCGTCGAACATCATCGCGCTGCGATGAAATGGCTATCCACGGGATATTAGCCTTAGGCTGCTCCGAATTGCCCCTCGCCGCCGGAGCCGTTTTCAAGTACTCTGTGTGATTTAGTGGCGGGTCTGGGTCTGCGGCGGCCGGCGTGTCGTGCGGGGGCCGGATAAGGCTGAGGGCTCCTCGTGTCGGCTGGGGCCGGCTCTTCAGCATGGCTCCACTGGCGGCTGGAGGTGCGGCTGTGGCGGTGGCCGGTGTCTGCCCGGACCGGCCGGGGACCGCCGCGGCGGGTCAGCGCCTTGGGTAGCTGCTGAAGACGCCAGACCTCTGGGAGAGCCACCGGCTCCCGGGAGGCGGCGGCCGGACACCCCGGACAGGGTGCTGGCGCTGACTGGGCCGGCGCTGGTCGGGCGGGCGCGGGCGGCCCGCTCTCGATCAATGGCCGCGAGAGGCCCGGGCCACGTGAGCGGCGCGGGCCCGCCGTACCGGAGACAATCGATCGCCGCCGAGCCGGCCAGGTTCGCCGAGACGCCGGGCCGGGTGGCCGGCCGACTGGCGGCTCCGGGACCAGCCGGGCGGACCACTGGCGGTCCCAGACCAGCCGGACGGACCACTGGCGGCTCCGGGACCAGCCGGACGGACCACTGGCGGTCCTGGGACCAGTCGGACGGACAGACTCCGACCACCGTGGGTCTCTGGGTTAGCTGGGTAGGGAGAGGCGACTCGAACTCATTGATGAGTCGACGGACTATCGTGGAAGCTCGTTTCTTTGTGATGCCGTGTTACGTGACGACTCTGGATCGAGCAGGGTGATGCACGGGTCTCTGTGCCGGTCGCCTGCCGCCATATCCATGAGACCAGCGGATGTTGTACGGGTCGCTGTGCCGTCAGTCGGCTGGTGAGGCAGGAGGGGTGACTGCGGGGTGGTGTACGAGTCTCGGTACCAGCAGTCCGCTGTTGAAGTGGGAGGGGTGACTGGGGTGGGACTCTGGTCTTGGTGACGCCAGTCGTTTCGTCAGAGGCCTATGAGCTCCGAATCGACCCACCGACTGGGTAGATGCATGGCCCCACTGGCGCCGGCTGGCCCTCCGGGCGGCCAAAATTATGACTGCGATGGTGAAAATGGCCAAACAAAGTGATTTCGTCCGGGCGTATTTCATTCAGACGGGCTGATAGGATTAACGGAAATATTTCAGTGATCAGAGCAGCGGGGTTCTCGCACAAAACTTTCTGGTGTTCGAATTCGTGCGTCCACGATTATCATGCTTTCTGCTTTCTTGAACTTTTTTGTTATTTGTTAACATTGATTGTTGGCCTTCGCCATTATTTGCAAAACAAGTTGGACATGGTTGTGATCATGCCATGCAGCATATGTTCACCATGCCTTGGTATTTTCAGAGCTGTTCCACACAGAGAGAACGCACGTTCGGAACCTGAAGGTGCTTGTTCACCTGTTCAACCGGCCTATGATCACCCTGAACATCTTGCAGCCGAATGACATCAATCTGTTGTTTGGTGAGTTCTGGAAAATGGCTCGGCGTTAAAACATCCGTGGCTCTCATGACACGATCCGAGTGTTTGCAGTGAGTCCTGACCGATTCGTTTTGCCTGAAACCGTCATGTCGTATGCATTCCACCTTAAACATATTCTGTTTCAATTTTCCTACCTGGTTTTGATGTTGCGTTTTCGTCGTTGCTGTGTTGTTCCCGTCGGTTGTTTAATGCCCTAAGGGATGGGAAACAGGCTTACGCCGTGTGAGTTGTAGTCTTGTTTTCTTGTAGGTAACCTCGAAGAATTGTTGGAGATTCATTCGAGGTTCAACGCAGCGATGAAAAAGCGCCAAAAAGAAGACCCTATGATGGAGAAAGTTGGAGACATCCTCATCAACATGGTGAGGCTGCCGTCGCAGAGTTCCCCACAGTTAATTCCATTAAACGAGGCCCTTAATTCCAGTGATTTGTCATCGCAACATCTTTTGTTTGTTTTGACGTTTTCAGCGCATAATCCTCAGTGTTACTTGATTGATTCCATGATTCCCGATAGTTCATTTCATTGAACGATGTCATTACTCCCAGGGATTTGTCATTGGAACATCTTTAGGTGTCTTCCTGTGAAGTTTTCGACGCAGAATACCCCATTTAGAAATTTCCTGCCCTTCATTAGGAGATGTTTTGTAGGTCGCGATTCACAGCACGACCAACGTTGTCGAGACACGTAGGGCCCTGTCTCTGTCTGCTCGTCCCTGCTCGTCGTGCCCGCTGGTTCCTGGCCTTGCCGACTTTTCCTTCCGCTGTGGCGTGGAGTCACCGCGTCCCACGCCGGTTGTGCGATGCTACGTCCCGGTGTTCGCTCCACCACCGGCCGCCGGCCGCCAACCCCGTCTGCTCTGTGCTGCTGGGAGCCGGGCCGTACCCTCCCCGCCCGGCTGTAATGTGGCGCTTGGTGGCCGGCAGTTTGAGGGCGAGTCGGGCGAGAACTTCAAGACGGCGGCGGCTGCCTTCTGCCGGTGCCAGTCGATCGCGCTGGAGAAGCTGAAGACGCTGCAGAAGCGCGACCAGCGTCTGGCCGCCTTCCTGGCCGAGGCAGAGAGCGACCCGGTCTGCCGCCGACTCCAGCTCAAGGACATCCTGCCGACGGCCATGCAGCGGCTCACCAAGTACCCGCTGCTGCTGACCAACCTGGCCAAGTACACGGTGCGCGGCTCCGAGGACCACGCGCTGGTGCTGCGCGCCTGCGAGAAGAGCAAGGCCATCCTGGAGCACGTCAACAAGGTGGGCGCCGCGCTGGGACAAACGGCACGGCGCGCAGGGGACGCGACGGGGGCGGTTGGGTGAAGTCTGATTGAACAGCGTTCTGATACGTCGTTGCTCATATTTAACGTCTTGGTGAAGCAGTCGACCTCCCGGATTGCCTAGGGACTGATTTTGTCGCTGGATGGGATTTTTGAGGGCTCGACGTCAGATGTATCGGCCAGGGTGAGAGCGCCGCGTGGGCTCAGGACGCCGCTTCGTGCGGCAGCCGGCCGGGCCGTGTTTCGTGGGCCGCCTGGTGTGGCTAGCGGGGTCGTCTCCGGTGTCGGGCCCGGCGGGAGGACGAGTGTCGGACGCCGGCCGGCCGGCTCCGGTGTCGGCCGCGCTCTCTCGCCCGCCCGCCGCTGACACCCGTCCGGCTGCTCCAGGTGAAAGGCGAAACGGAGCGCCACGAACGCCTCGTCGAGATCCAGAACAAGCTGGAGCAGAACGGCTTCACGCGCGTCGACAACCCCATCGTCAGCGAGTTCAACGGCGTGAGTGTGGCGGCTTTTAGGTGTTCGTCATCGCTGGCTAGGCTGTCGTCGTGTGACTAACGGGCGCGCTGTTGCCGACGGAGACACCTTAGTGGAGGTCGGCGGGTGATTGTTTTACTTACATTAACCATCTCGGGCACGTATTTACAGTATGCCAACCATGGTTGTTCACATAGCACCCATCTTTTATGTATGTTGTCACGAGATGTTTGCTAAGAGGGGTGACAAGGGATTAAAGCGTAGGATTGCCGTGCGTCTCGTTGTTTTCCGTTGCTACGTCCTGCGGGCGCCAGTTGCAGGCCTTGTCGTGTTGTCTTGTACATTCTGCCCCGTACCCGACGGGTAATCACGATATGTTGATCGCTGTACTGCTGATGAAACGGCCCTCTTGATTATCTGCACGAGCTGTAGAACAACCAAGTGCTAATGTGGCACTTACCAGGACGCAGCGTGGCATCAGATGCATGAGTATTTTTGTGTTCCTTTCAGCGCCTCGACCTCACCAAGTATCGTATGATACACGAGGGTCCCGTGATGTGGAAGTTCAGCAACAAGGGCAAGCACGTCGAGCTGCACATGATCCTGCTGGAGGAGTTCATCGTGCTGCTGCAGAAGCAGGACGACAAGTACGTCCTCAAGTTCCACACGGTCACCGGCCGGGAGATCAGCCCCATCGTCAAGACGGAGAACATCCTGGTGCGGCCGATGGCCACCGGTGAGTGGTCGCGCCCGCCCTGCTCCGTCGGTCCCACTGGATCGGCCTCGGTCGTCCTGCTACAGCGTTTATCCTACGGAAGACAGCTTCAGACGAGACGACGATTGACGTGCCGTTTTAGCTGCGCCTGGAAAGATCTCGGGTCCTTTCTGCGAACAAGTCGCTCGTAGAAACGTTTTTAGGTTCCGTGTGGCATTAGGCGCATTCCGTACGTTGTAATGCAGTGCAGAGTAATGCAAGGTCTTGTGTTGTAACTCTTGTTTCTGTTGTAACTTTTCCTGTGCGACGTCACAGGAAAACGATTTCTTTGGAGTGTGAGAGTAGATCCGATGGGGTTAGTTTTAGCTGATCTCCGTCTGACGGTCCGCAACGTTCAGACGGTCCGCCGTGCTCCGATGGTCCGCCGTGCACCAGTGGTCCGCCGTGCTCCGGCGGTCTTCTGTGCGCCGGTGGTTTGCCGCGCTCCTGCGTCCCGCTGTGCTCCGGTGGCCTGCCGCGCCCCTGCTCTCCGCTGTCTCCGGTGGCCTGCCGCGCTCCTGCGGTCCGCTGTGCTCCGGTGGCCTGCCGTGCCCCGGTGGCCTGCCGTGCCCCGGTGGTCCGGTGACGTTCGGTGACTGCCGAGTCCGGCCGGGCGGCTCCAGATGTCCGGTCCGGTGAGGTCGGCAGCCGGACGCGCAGTCGTCAGCGGCCGCGTTATCCCGTCCGGCACGCGGCCGGCCGTCGCGCCGCCTGACAAATGACGTCTGGCCTGGGGGGAGCAGATACGCCGCGCCGCTCCGAACCCGACTGTCCAGACCGTGCTGCGCCGGCCGCCGGAGCTGGGCGCTCGGCATCGGCCGGGCCTGCGCTCGCGCTCCTGTGCACGTGTGCTCTGAGTCAGAGCGCTGGCCGTACGGTGGGGAGCGGCGGCCGGCTCGGGGAGCCGGTGACGGGTGTTCGCGGAAGGGTGAGCTGTTCGAGTGGGTGACGTAAATTGGCGGGGGCGTCGGTCGCTCTGAAGTACGGGTCGGGATGGCGGGCGCAATCACCACACGCAGCGAGCGTGGACCATGTTATGTGGACCATGTGGGACATCTAAGTTTGTGTGGGTGGGTGGGGCGTGCATGCGTGCGTGTGTGCGTGCGTGCATGCGTGCGTGCGCGTCTCATGAGCGTCATGCTGACGTGATCCCAAGGTTCAGTTGTTACGTTTTCGTGTTCGTATTCGAACAACAGCGATTCGTTTGCAAGCTTTTTTTCCATTTGAGTGGTGCGATCATCCTGAGCATTTTCGTGGTGACTGATGGTGAGGACTGAACGGTACGGAAGCCGGAGGGCCGCCAGTCAGCTGGCCGTCAGTTCAGCTGGCTACCGCTCTGTTTCTCCACGACCACCCAGGGCCGGTATAGGCAGCGTTCTCATCGGCTCGCCGCTGACCGTATCATCCCCCATCATGCCAGTCTGTGTGATTGACTGACTGTCGCAGACGGACGTACCCTGTCGGCTGCTGTCCGCCTGTGGGATCGCCTGTTTGGCCGTACGCTCGTCCGGTGTTCGGGAATGATGCCGGCGCTCGCTGGAGCGGCGCGCCGCTGACCGCGCGCCGTCCTGTTGCAGAGAAACGGGCCTTCTTCATCCTGAACAACCTGAACGTGGGACCGCAGATCTACGAGCTGCTGTTCGGCAGCTCCAGCGAGCGCGACACGTGAGTATCGTGGCCGGGCCGCTGTGTGCGGTGCCGGCGTTACGGAGGCGTGGTGTCCGGGTCCGTTGTCCTGTGTGTTTGAGGTGTCGGTGCGGTGAGTGTCAGTGCCGCCCGGCCCGGAGAGGGGCCGCCCGCCGCTGGCCGGGGCTCGTGTGGCGCCATCTTCTGGCCCTGTGTGGGTCTGCTCTGCGCGCAGCCGCGAAAAATCGCGGGAACCTTCGGAGTACGTTCGTGACGCTGATGACGAAATGTCGCATTCCTGACGGAGGAGAACGGAAAATGCCGTCGTCTTACTTGTTTGGTCTGTCTGACCGTTGACGGAAACTTTTGAAGTTTGCCGGAATGTATTCATGTCAAGCAATGGGTTTCGACATGTCTTCACGACCATTCAAAACGAAGTCCTTGCAGACCTGCAGATCACAACCGAAAGAACTATGGATTCATTATTAACGTCAAGAGTCAGGATATTAGGCAGTATACAGGATGTATTGGGGATCATTAACAGAGCCTATGTGGAAAACATTGCGTGTGGTAAAATGTGTTTCACGTGTATCCAATGCCAGTTGTGGTTTGTTGATATAGCATTGGTGAACACATGATTTGTTCGGCCGATTTCAATGAACTTGACGAGGAACGTAAAAATGCTTCTTGGTATCCTTTGATAGTGCAAATTTGGTTTTGCCCTTACAGTGGTTTGTTGTTTGGGACGTAATCAAAATTTATATTTTTCGGTTTGTGATACAGCAATTGCCCTTCCAGCGCTGGAAGTAAGTAGAACTTTTGATATGCATTGTGAGAATTGGTCTCATGGACTGTATTCTTTCATCATCTTGTCCTGTCGCAGTATCGGAACGCAGTTTTATAAGTGCTCATTCCACATACCAAAAAGCCTGCGCCAGTTTTCCCAGTAACAGGAGACGGACGTGTTGTTTGTTTCTGGCGTTTCGGTGAAGTCCTCGCGGAGCTGGAATCTATCTTTGGTACCTGCCGCCCCGCATGTTGTTCAGGGAGCGACGTGGAGTGTTCGACTGCGCACTGAGGCGCGTCTTTGAATAGCTGCGAGAGTCACAGCCGACACTGCTCTTTCGAAATAGCTGCCGACGCGAGAAACCACGATGAACTGTCGGCCGGAAACTCTTCATCAGGCCGATAATAGAGCTGTCCCGTGGAGCGTGATACGGGGGATGTTGGCAGGGCTGTGCTCTGCTCTTTATCAGTCGGGATACAGGCCGACGCCGGTCTGTTAGTCTCTGAGCCGACACCTGGCCGGCGCGGCTGGGCCGCTGGCCTCGGGCGCCGGCCGCCGCCAGCGGAGCAGACCGCAGCCCGGCCGGCGGCCGCTCCCGGAACAATGCCTCCCCGCCACGGTAGTCGCCGCGTTTCCCCGAGCCGTGACGCCCGGCCGCCGCCCGGTGACGTAAGCGCCGCGTAAGTATGCCGCGTGCATACGCCAATTACGGCGCGGAAAGCGGATTACGCCGATCGCGCGCCGGCCGTACGAAAATGGCGCGCCCAGTTGCGAGAGCGCGCGCCGGCCGCCGGCCGTGTCTGCCGTGCTTCGGGCGCCGGCGGCCGAGAATTGGCGGACGGTTTCGCAGGCGGGCCGGCGGCGGCGCGTCGGCCGGCTGATTTCTATTCAGCCCGCCGACCGTATGAGGCGCCGTCTGGTGAAAGGTCATCGCGGCGCGGCGTGAACGGCCGGCGCAGCGCCCGGCGCTGGCTCTGTCCCGGGCGTCGCTCCGGGGAAGGCCGCAGCCGAACTACTGCTATAGGCCCGGCTCGGGCTGCAATCTGGCCGATGTGGGCAAATCCACGCTGAAGGACTACTGGGACCGAGATAGGATGCAGCAGAGTCCAGCACGCAGTTGTTTTGAATGGCGACTGTTCTGAGACCGCGGTGCGTGAGGTTCTTTCCTTCCTCCCTCCTCCAGTCCTCACGCATTATTGAGCAAGTGGCTGTGGTGCCTTCTTTGGGCTGTCTGGACCTCGTGACGACCATCGCGGACGCGTCGAGGCAGTGCCTGCTTGGCCGGCTCCCTGTGATGCCTCTGGTCTGTCGCCGCTGTCCTGGGGCAGGCTGACTTCCCGTCTGTCGGTGCCGTCAGGCTTCGTTCGTGATACGCAGCGTGGACGCTGCCGTCAGCGGCTGTTCTCGGAGCAGCTGGGGGCGGCGCGCTACTGCGGGTGGCGAAGTGCGCATCAGCGTGGCCGGAGCCGGCGTCAGGCTCCCGCACAAAAACGCCCGGCCGTCCGCAGGTCCGGCAGCCGAACCAGCGGCCGAGCGCGCGAGCTTTTTGTGCCGCCCTCGCGCGCCTGTTGGATGTCGGAGCTGTGAAGCGGCTTCCTCGCACCGCTCCTCTTTTTCTGGCCCATTTAAGGCGCTGTGGCTGGTCCGAGAGTCCCGCGCTGAAGGCGGCCCAGTCAACACGGGCGGGTGACGGATCGCCGGACGCCGTGTGAGGGGCTATCTCCGGCCGGCCGTGGGCGGCTGGTGCGCCGGCTGGTCGGCCGGCCGGGCGGGCCGGGGACGGTGCGATCGGTCGGCCGGCCGGGCGGGTCGGTGATGCTGCGGTCGGTCGGTCGGCCGTACCGGGAGGCGGTCGAATCCGTCGTGACCGCCGGCGCGTTCCGACCTGCGGCCGCCCCATCGCCGTGTCGTCGCCGAACTGCCGTCAGGCCGCGTCAAAACAAACACGGACCGCCGGCTTATTTGATGGCCGCCGTTACGAGCGCGGCGCGGCCCGGACGCGGCCCGGCCGCGCGGCCTGTTTTCGTTGGCCGCGCCCGCCAGATATGTGGAAACGGGCGGCCTGCAACGGCGCGCGGCCGGCGGCGGCGGCGGGGGCGGTCGGGCCGCGGCCGCCCGGCGTTCCCACGTCCCGCCACTGAGCGATCAGGGTTGGGGCGGCCGGGAAGTGCTGGGGTGCGCCTGTCGAAACCGTCCTGACCGCCGGCGAACGGCCGTGGAGGCCTTTTGCAATGTTAGGCAACGTGCCCGCGTGCTGGAGAGGCTAATTGTTTACGCTTGATTGTGAGTAATTTTCCACAGGTCTGCACGCTTCCCGAAATCAAATTAGCTGCATTAACAATGGCATTGATCGCCGGCGAGATAGTGTTCGCGGCGCCCCGTAACTGGATGATTGCGCCAGCTGCAGTCGATCGTGCATTTTTAAATGTTAATCTGACCTTTGAGGGCCGTGCCATTCGACCCGTTGCCGGCTGGCAAGCGGGCCGCGTTCGCTGGCCGTGCGCCATTGTTTGGACGGAGATCAATCGCAATATCTGGATGCACGGTGCGCGCCCCGCCTTTGGCCGCGCTCCCACGACAGTGCGGTATTCATCACGACCGCGACCTGCCGACGGAGATCCCCTGAGATACGAAGGCGATGGCGCCAGTCCGGGCCAGACGTTGGTGAATGCTCTCCGTTCTCGAACTTTGCATGCTTATGTAAACGACCGGACGCGAAGCATGTCCGCTCAGCGGCCACGTAAGCGACCGGCGACGACGTAGCCTTTTTCTTCTTTTTCCTTTTTTCGCCGTTTTCTGAACGCCGTAGCGTGGATTTAGACAGACGTGAGAATTTCGCGGCCGGTCGGTCGCGAACACTCATCCGTCTGTCGCTGGCGCCGTCCAGAGACGGAGCCAGCCGGTAGGGAGCAGGCGATATGGCCGGCTGGACATGCCGGCACCGGCGCCGGCGGCGGCCTGACTTCCCCGACGGCCGATCAGTCGGTAGCCGACCCACCAGCCGGACGGTGAGCCTCCGGCCGGCACCCGGACCGGCCGTCGGCGGGGAGTCGTGTTATCACCGCCGAGCCGCGCCGGCGCCCCGGCGTCCGGTGGTCCAGGCGGGCGGCGTTCCTGGCGCGGCTCTATTGTGCCGGACGGGCACGGATGTGTGGACCCAATAGACCAGCCGGTCGGCGGCTCGTCTGAGGGTGTCGGCCATATGGCGTTGTGATGGGGTGCCGGCCTCTCCTGGGACAGCCTTCGGCGCGCCAGCGCATTGTTGGCTGCTGGCCTCGTTCCGGTTGTCCGGGGCGTTCAGTACTGCGCCTCCTTCCGGCTGGCTGGAATGTTCAGTACTGCTCCTCGTTCCGGCTGCTTGGAGTGTTCAATACTGCTCCTTTGTCCGGCTGGTTGGGGTGTTCAGTACTGCTCCTCGTTCCAGCTGGATGGGGTGTTCAGTACTGCGCCTCGTTCGGGCTGGCTGGGGTGTTCAATACTGCTCCTTTGTCCGGCTTGTTGGGGTGTTCAGTACTGCTCCTCGTTCCAGCTGGATGGAGTGTTCAGTACCGCGCCTCGTTCCGGCTGCTTGGGGTGTTCAGTACTGTTTCTCGTTCCGCCTGGCTGGGGTGTTCAGTACTGTTCCTCGTTCCGCCTAGCTGGGGTGTTCAGTACTGTTTCTCGTTCCGATTGGCTTGGGTGTTCGGAACATCCGGGAGGAGTCAGCTGCGTGGAACCTGTCGCTGTCCGTCGCGTCAGTCGCAGACCAGGACCGTTGAAAATGTCGAGCGCCCGTTGAATCCCCTGATCCGGCCGGATATTTGCGCCTTCCGCCCGGACCGCAGTCTCTTCATGAGACGCTGAGCCGCAGTGCGTCACGCTCCAGCGTCAATGTGGGCAGCAGCACGTCCCGGCCGCCCACACCAGCGCACGCAGCCCGTCCATCGGGCGGCGTGTCCAGCATCCGGGGGCGACAGCCGGACGGAGAGTGCCGCCAGCCGTGTGAGCGCGGCTTCAGCGCGGCCGCCGCCGGCCAGGGCCGCCGCCTCAGCGCGCGGGAGGCCGCACCACCGCGGCCCGGCCGCGCCCGCCCCGGCAAACAGCGCGTTCTTCACAGTTGTCTGCCGATCCGGCGCTGAGTGATAAGGGCACTCCGCCGTGGCCTAGATCCCCTGGCAATGAGCACAAAAAGCGCCAGGTCGGCGGCGCGTGTTTGTGCAGCGCGTGTTTGCGCCGGCGACGGCGGAGGCGCGGCGGCCGGGGTCACCTGGCGTCGGCCTGACGCGCCGGGTCCGAGTCACGACCGCCGGTCTAAAGCCGGCGCCGGACGGAAGGGCATGCCCGCCGGCAGGATACTGCGGCTCCCGGCCCGGTGGCCGACGCCGGCGGGGACTCCTTCAGCCACGTCAGACTGAGTCAGCGCTCCGGGGCGGCGAGTCATCTCGTGACTGGGGGACCGGGGACTGGTCCCTCAGTTCCCCAGCTGTGATCGTCTGCGCGGGAGACTGGTGACCGCCCGGCGCGGGCGCCTTCGCTGCTGGCTGAGCGCTGCTGACGTGGGCGGTGTCTGTCAGCTCCGGGCTGGCGTTTGAGAGAATGTGCTGGATGGCCAGCAGGTCCCACCGTGGAGCTACGGGGCCGTACTGGCGGTACTTCGCACCTCTATGACGATCATTTGTCCTCCGAGTTTGTCGTCATTTCCGTATTGCTGTGCCGTTAGCCAGAAAAAAAAACGTTTCCAAGTCTCTTGGATCGAAAAAGTAAACTTAATATATGGCTGGCGCCGGTGAAAAGTTTTTGCGTTGGTCTGAGCAGTTTTCGGATCGCTTTCTTAATAGTATATTGATTTCGTTTGGCCCGATCGTAAAACAATGCACCATGAGGTGTGGCCGCGAGATATCGTTTCGCCCCTCGCTGCGTTTTTAGCACCTCGAGGCAGCCGTACGTTGTGAACATATCGTCTCGCTTGCCATTCGTGGTGATGAGTCCGTCCGAAAGCTGCGCACGCTGCCGTTGTTAGCACCTTTGCTGCATTCTTTGGATCGTGGTCCATTGTTTTTGGCGAAAATATAGACCTCAGCGAGTTCTGCCTGGCGATGTGGAGCCACTCCAGCCATGAATGGGAAGTCAAAGCAATGGCAGACAGATGAAGACTGACTCGTATATATAGACAAATCAAGAAGTGATGTGACAGCATGATCAAAGGTATCTGATGCTCTCTGAAGGACGGATTTGTGCTTTTTGTAAACATGGAGATCAAGGCTGGAGACGGTGTTGTTTTTTGGTGTTGAACACCAGACACCAGAAAATGTGTGCTCCAAAAACACTTTACGGTCTGAAGGTTTGCTCTTGTGCCTCCGTCAAAAATCTGCATTGTAGCCATGATGACCAGATCTCTAACTCTGCTAGCAAATGCCTCTGTCTCCGTTCATTAAGAAGCAGGTGTGATGTCATTACTGATCTACACTAAGAACACCAACTGAAACCAGTATCACTCTGCAAAATTTCGTACTCCACAACAAAAATTCTGACATCAAGAACGGAAACCAAATTTCCAACCCTGATGGAGATCGTTGAAGCCACTGAGAAATCTTGCTTCACAAACGAACCAGCTTCCCGATTTGAACGTCGGTCAAAACCGTCATTTTGTTGGTACAATCGAGGAGCGTATTGCTCGAATAATTTTCGTTAGGGAAGACGGGGCACTGGGTTAGTTCCTGCGGGCGATCCCTCGCGTGAGCATTGGCATGTCCAATCACTTCCATGGACTGTTGTAGATTGCTTCCGTCATGGATGTTGCAGCCCATAGTATGGTGGCAACCGTGGTGACCGTACCAACTTGCAAGGATTTTAACATTAGCTCTGTGGCGTTACGCGGGGAAAAATGCCGAAAAAAGGCATTGGCGACGTTGGAAAAGCTCCTCGGCGGATGGCCTCCGCATTTTTCTTTTCGTTGGTATCATAAATGTCGCCGGGAAACACCCAATGTTGATATGACAAGACAAGCAGTCAGAACGAACATAAGCGATAATTCCCAGCTTTCCCACCTGGTCGGTATCCGTCTGATGAAAAGGGAAGGCAGCTGTTGTTACCGGCCGCCAGTCTCCCCCTCCGACCTTTGAGATTGGCGGGGGTCCGGCATTGCCTGACGGCTGTACCGTTGGGCCACTGGGAATGTGGCACGACCTCCATGTTCATGCTGCGCCACGGGGTGGGGACTTTTTGACGCTGATAGTACCTCACACTTGCGTGGTGAGACGAACTGTTCTGTATTTCGTATATAAACAAGCTATTACATTTCGAGTGGCATGGTGTGGACAGTACGTTTCGAAAACCAGCCTGGAACTGCAAATAGACCGAAACAGGGCCTTCCTCACGCAAGAAAAGCCCAGGACGTCAGACGCTGATTCGTGTGCTGTTCTCATAGAGCCGGTACTGGGTGTGTAATTTTGCAGGAGGTGCGGCGGCAGCTCGCTGCTAATGCCCCGGCTGGTGATTTAAGGGGGCGGTTACTGCGGCTCGCCTTCGACACCCCGCTGGCCGCCACGTCAGCTGGCGGTCCGGTCCGGCGTGGCTGCGTCCACCCCGCTGTGCCGCTGTCGCCGCGGCGGCGACGTCTCTGGCGGTGTCTCCCGTTTGGGCGCGGTATGGGTCCAGGAACACCCCATTGTTCTGGCAGAACCTCCGAGGTCCCGCCTGCCGTTGCGGTGCCTTCTCGGTTTGGTTTCGTGACCGGTGTTCGGCTGCCGCTGTGGCATGGTCTCGGATATGGTGGCTACTCGGGCGCGCTCCCTGTGTCGGCGACCGGCGCGGGTCCGGGGTGACCTCCGCTGCCGGGTCGACCCGGTCGGCGCCGGACCACTTTTTTGTCGGCGAAAGTACGGCCGCTCCTGTCCGGCGGGACGGACGCCGCGCCCTCCTGGCCCGGCCGACCCGTCCCGGAAGCTCGCGCCGGCCTTGTGACGGCCGGCCGGCCGGCGCGCCGGTGTCACCTGCCGCCGTCCTGCGGTCCGCCGCTCCGTCGTGACGACGGCCGGCCGTGACGGCCGCGTCACGCGTGACGCAGCCGGCGCCGGCCGGCGGACGGACGGCGGCCGACCGGCGTGTTTACCGGCAGGGTCGGGTCAGCGCCGACCGGCCGCCGCCGCCGCCGCCGCTGCTCCGCCGCCGCTGCCGCCGCCGCCGCCGGCCGACCGGGCGGCCAGTGCCGTGCGTCGTGCCGGCGAGGTCGGACGTGTGGTGGGCGGAGGTGCGCGCGCCGTGCGGCCGCCATGAACCTGACCATGTTCGGACTGGGCGAGGCGCGCCGCTCGTCGCTGTCGCTGGACAAGGCGGCGCTGGAGCGGCGCGGCAGCCTGGCCGGCCGGCTGGCCGAGGACGCGGCCGTCGGACGACGCGGCAGCACCGAGATGCTGGACCGGCTGCGTGACGCCCGCTGGCGGCTGTTCGACCGCGAGCGCTTCCGCGACCGGCGCGGCAGCCTCAGCCAGGAGAAGCTGGAGCAGCGGCCGCCGGCCGGCCGCGCCGCGCTCAAGCTCGAGGACGAGAAAACGCGCACGCTGGACCGCGACAAGACGGGCCGGCGCGCCGCCAAGGTGGAGCGCCGCGGCAGTATCGTCACAAGGTCTGTGCGGCGGCGGCGGCTGCCAGAGCGTGGGCCGCGGGCGCCCGCCCAGTGCGTGCGGCTTGGCGTGTTGAATGGGTCGAGCCGCGCGGAGGAAGTTCTGACATCATCGCGCCGTGTAAGGCGCCGCACGCGTACCGGCCGGGGCTGGTCCTGTGCCGGCGGCCGACCGGTCTCTCCGGCGGCCGGTCCCCGGGCGCGCCGGCGCTGATTGTCCTCCGCGGCGGCGGCGGCGATTGTGTCTGGCGCCGCGGCCGCCTCGTGACTCACCGGCCGGCCCTGGGCTCGGCTCGGCTCGGCCGCCGGCTGATGGTCCGATACCCGGCCGGTTGTCCGGCGCCTCGTCTCGAGCGGCTGCCGTCCTGTTCGGCGTTTTCCGGCCCTCCCTGTCCCCTCGGCTGACCTTTGACCTCGTCAGAGGTCGGCCGGCACTCCCGTCCACCGCCGGATGACCTGACCTGACCTGACCTGATCTGACTCCAGGCCCGGGTACGCGGCTTGGCCTCCTCCCTGACCGTCTGCCATCCTGCACGGCCTGGCTCTCGCAGGACGATCCAGTCGGGCTGGGCCTGACCCCAGAGCTGAGCTGGGAATGGGACAGTCATGGCTGAGGCGCGCCCAACCAGCCCAGCAAGCCCAGTTTGGTGCAGCTCAGCCAGTCGATGGACGGAAGGGTATCTGCCGTCGGCCTGCTTTTCCGGGCAGGTGGACGGAACTGCATCCACGGTCGCCGTGTTTCGGTTTCGGTCGACGACGCTGGTTCTACTAGCGCGCCGTGGCTATGTTGATCGAAGAGCTGTTTGTGCGCACGCTGCTGTGTCTGTGTCGGTGGGCAGAACCGTTCTCCGGTGCGCTGCTGTTGGTACGTCGGTACAAAGAGGAAAGACCCCACCATGGGCAAAAAGTTGTGGAAAATTAAGGTTTAACGACATTTAAGCTCCCCAACTTCTTTCCACTTTACTTCTTGTCATGTTACGCTTAATGGCGTCAGTTCAGACTGTGGGGGGATGCTCCCATGCTCCCCGTCGGGCGGAGGCCGTGACAGATGCACAGTTCCCACAGCGCTGCAGCAGCAGCACGCAGGACGGTGTGCCGCCTGAGCTGTCTGTCTGTCCGCCGGACCGCGGCGCAGATTTACCGGGTCGGCGCGGGCCGGCCGGGCGGACGTCGCGGACCATTGCACGGCGCTGGCGGGCCCGGTGCAGCGGGCCGGCGCGGCGGCTGTCCCGTGTGAACCTGCCCCCGGCGCCGCCCGGGGCGGCCGGACGCTCGGCCGCCGATGGCGGTCAGCGCAGCCTCGGTGAGGCGCGGCCACTCGCCGGGCCGGATTGGCCGCCGGCTCCCGGGAACGGGACGTGCGCGGGAAGGCGCCGTTCGCCCGGTGCCCGTGCTGTGGCGGCGGGCCGGGCGGCGGCCGGGCCGGGGACGGCCGACAGCCGCCCGACGCCGGCTGACGGGCCGGCCTGTTGAGACGCCGCACCTGACGCCGCGCGCGCGGGCGCCGAACAAGGCGGCCGTGTGGCCCGGCCACGCTCGGCCGGCGCCGGTGACGGGCTGGAAACGACGGCCGGCCCGTCAGCCGCCGCAGTCCATTACGCCGGTCTGCGCCCCGGCCGGCGGGCGGTCCGGGCCGGCTGGGTCCGCCTCGGCGTCAGGCGGCCGGTCAGCGGGCCGCGGTGGGCGGGCCCGGCTGCCTGGCCAGAGATAATGACTCCGGTGGCCGGCCGCCGGCTCGGGGCCGTCGTCTCGCGGGCTGGAGACAGTCGGCCCTCTCGACTTCCGGCGAAACCGGGCCGAATGGGTCGTGTCTGTCGAAATGGGCCGGACTGGCCGCGGCGCACGCCACTGGCCGGCCGGCGGCCGCCCGCGCGGAGCGCGCGGGAGCCGGGCTGGGCGGGAGGCATGGCCGTGAGGGGACGGCCGACTCACCCCAGCCGTGCGGACGGCTGGAGCCGCCGCCGCCTACCGCCTCCGGGCCCGGCTCCGGTAAACCGCCTCTTCCGCTGTTTGACTTCCGAACAGCAGCCGGCGGCGACCGCGGCGGTGAACCAAGGTTTTGCCGCCGCCGCGACGGGAACGTGAGTCAACGTCGATCTCTCCTCCGAGGAATGCGCTCTCTTTTTAGGGTGTCTATTTCGGCGGGGAAGGTTGCCGTCTTAGCGTGGGTCGGCGTTTACGTCGGCCCCGTTGATGGCGGAGGTAAACATGTTCTGGGTGGGACCCGCTGCCGTTGAAAACACGGTGGTGTCCCGCTGGGAGGCTGGATTCCTCCCTCTCCACTCCTTCGGTCCGAGTACACCGGCCAGCCGGCCGAGTGACGTCATCCATTGAACGATCCGTGTCACCGTTTTACGCGGAACAGCCGGGGCCACGGACCTCGCACCTTTTTTGGAGGTGGATCCGCACACGGCGCATTTGTTCTGGAGGCCGCTTGCGAAACGTTACACGGCGTTGGTCGTTGTTTGTGCGAAGTGATGCATTTTCGCGTCCTTTGTTACCGCTTCGTGAAGAATAGTTTGTTTTGGTGGTTGAAATGCGATCCTTGAGTGCCACTAGACACTGGCCATAAGCAGGGATATCAAGTGCGAGTCGTTGAACGATAATTGGATGAGGTGACGACGACATTGTATTAAATGCGTTGACTGTTTTTGTGGGCGGAAAGTTGCAATACTTTTCCTCTCATTGCGTGTTACTTCTGCGAACATCGCGGTGCAGTTTCAAGGATGGGGTACAACGTCGCAGCCTGGTACCCATTAATATGTAGCTTTATCTCGGAGGCATTGGTGTTTGCGAATTTCAGTTGTCACTACGGATAAACATGTTTAGGATGTGATGTTCAGTCCTTGTGTAGGGTTATATTGTGGCGGCCCGTCCACGGGCTCACCGCGGCCTTTCGGACGGTGTTCGATGGCGGCCGCCGGCCGGCCGCCGTCAGCTGACACGCACAGAGCCGGTGTGTCTCAGTGATGGGTGTCCGCCGGCCGGCCGCTGTCAGCTGACACGCACAGAGCCGGTGTGTCTCAGTGATGGGTGTCCGCCGGCCGGCCGCTGTCAGCTGACACGCACAGAGCCGGTGTGTCCCGGTGATGGGTGTCCGCCGGCCGGCCGCCGTCAGCTGACACGCACGGAGCCGGTGTGTCTCAGTGATGGGTGTCTGCCGGCCGGCCGCCGTCAGCTGACACGCACAGAGCCGGTGTGTCCCGGTGATGGGTGTCCGCCGGCCGACCGATCGCGGGAGCCGGACCGGCTGTGCTCGGCGCCGACCGGCACCCCTGCTCCGTCGGGCGACAGGACCGCGCCGCGCCGCACTATTGACATGCTAATGGCGGCCGGCGTTAGCGGGGTGCCCGGCTCTCTCCCGCCGGGCCGCCGCCGCGGACGACCTGACCGGTGTCGCGGCCGCCCGTGACCCAGATGCGGCCGGCCTGCACTGCGCACCGCCGTTGTCTTTGCGCCGACCGGGCGGCCGTTTTTCTGGCCGGCCGCCGGCGTCGCGGCTGCCTCCGTCCCTCGCGGCCGCCGCTGGAAATTGGCCCGGCCGCCGTCTAATCTGGGCCGCGTGCGGGCGCCGGCGCGCTGCGGCGACAGTGCGCGGCTGTGCCGTCTGCAGACCGGTGGCCGGCCGGCGGCGCGGCTGTTGACGCGGCGCGCGTCGTCTGCGGTATGCGGCCGCGCCGCGGGCCTGGCGGGCGGCTCCTCGCGGCCGCCGTCACCCCGGCGTGAATCAGGCCCGGACGGAGCCCGCCGGCTGGCCCGGCCGGCCGGCGATCACGGAACGCCAGCCGGCCGCCGAGCCGCGGCCCGGCGGGAGGCGGCCGCAGCGCGGCGCAGCCTACCCGTCCTCCCAACCCGCTCAATGGGAAGTTTTGTATCGAGGCGCGGGATTCGGCGCTCTAAATTTAGCGGCCGGCCAAATGCTGGCGGCGTCTATAAATACCCGGCCGCTGTCAGCCGGCGAACTGGGCCGCTCCGGTACGGGCGATCCCGGGCCGCCGCGCGCCGACACTCTGACCCGTGTGGACGCGGCGTCGCCGCCGATGCGGGTGCGCCGGCCGGCGGTGGCGGCGCGGCGGCCGGCGCCGCCGATGAATGAGCGGCCGCGGCTTCCGCCGGTCCGCGCGCCGCCCGGCCGCTCCGTGAGTCGTGACCGGGCGTGAGTCGTGAGCGGCTGCCGTGGTCTGGGTGTCGCCGTGCGGCGGGGACGCGACGGCGGGCGGGCTGTGAGCGGCAGACCCGGCCGCGGCCGGCCAGGGAGCGCTGATGGAGCGGCCCAACACTTACATGGAGGCGTTCCGAGCGGCGGCCTCGGACGTCCAGAGTCACGCCTGCAGGTACGGCCGCCGACCATTGTGACCGGCGGCACGTGCGTGGCGGGCCGCGGCCGGGCCGGGCCGGCGGCCGGCCGGTGCAGTGGTGCAGCATGGCTGCGCTGGTCAGGTCCGCCGAGCGCCGCGCCCCGACGCCGAGCCCTCTTCTGTGACGTGGAAGCGGCGTATCTTTGTCTCAGTCTGCTCTCGGATGTTTGCTGGTGGTGCTATGGTCCGGGAGGGGGAGCTCCGTCCGTCTGCGGCTTGTGTTTGTGTTTGTGTGTGCTGTGCTGGTCGGGAGGCGACGATTGGAAGCCGACTGTCTCCGGCGGCCGCGAGGTGTAACGCTGGTCCGTCCGTCTGCCGCAGGTGGTACCGGCTCATCAAGGATGCGGCCGACGCGTACCAGGGCCGCGACGGCAAGGGCCACAAGCGCGCCGAGTCGGCGCACACGCTGCTGCAGGCGCAGGACTCGAGCGACTCGGCCTCGACCGGCGGCCCGCCGCGCGACGACGAGCCGGCCGAGGGCGCGGCGGCGGCCGCCGGCGGCGCCGAGGCGTCGCTCTCGCCGGCGGCGGCCGGCGCCGCCTCGCCGTCCGACGCGTCGCCGGCCCAGTCGCCGACGGCGCCGCGCAGCCAGCTGACGGCCAAGGCGGCGGCAGGTACGGTGTCGGCCGTGTCGGCCTCCTGCCGCATGCTGTCCGGGCGGGCGCTGGTGAATGCGGGCGGGCGGCCGGTACTGGCTGCACAGGCGGCGGCGGCCGGCGGCGGCCCGTGGGGCCCGCCGCCGGTCTCAGTGCCGCAGCGATGACCGGGTATGGCAGAGAATGCGTCCCTGGCACTTTCTTCTCGAAGAGTTGTGCACCTTTCAAGTGGAGGGACTGTTGCGCTTGTTGGTTGGCACGAGTGGAAAATTTGGGAGCTGTTCTTCCTCACTTGCTCGCCTGACCCGCTGTCAGACACATACGTCTTCACACGCATTCCATTTCCAGTGTGGAAAGAGTATCATGTTGAAACTACTTTCACAATAGTGAGTCGCTTGTTTTCCTGTAACTCACCCAAGCGTGAGGCATTCACACTTGAATGCACATGATGCACCCACATTTGAAACGCCATTGCACTCTTATGCTGTCATAATAGCCTTCCAACTCATGCACCAGACGCGGATCCAGGGAGTTGGGGAAGAGGGGCTGTTTGCTGAAAAAAAGGTTTGCTTCTGACCGGCTGGACCCAGAACACAGTTGAGTAATTTTCGTTAAGTCCGGAACGGGCGTCGGGACTGGGAACTTTGCGCCGGTGAGCCCCGCTCTCTGGATCCGCGCCTCGGGATCGTCACATGTGCCCGTCTTACACGCCGGCTGCGGGCACGAATGGCACGCAGACGAGCCGAGCCGCCGGGGCGTGTGTGCGGGCGCCGGTCTGACGGCGGCCTGCGGCAGGTGCGGACGGTACCGGCCTCAGCTCGCCAGCCGAGCGGCGCCGCATGCAGCGCGTCGAGATGCTGAAGATAGCCGAGTGCACGCAGCTCATTGACCCGGCCGAGGTGGTCGTCTCGCAGGGCGTGGTGCTCTCGGCCGAGCCCGTCCTGACGCCGATAGGTGGGTCTGCGGCCGCCGCTGACGCCGGCCGGGGCCGCAGGGTGCCTGCCGTGGCGACCACGGCAGCCGTGTGATCCTGGCGGCGGAGCGTCCTGAAAGCTGAATAACCAGCCGGCCGATCGCCGGGACAGGGGGCGTCCTTGGGTTGCTTTGGCTAGTTGGGTGGTCTCTGACAGGAGACTCGATTCCCCCTTTCTCAAGGTGATCGGACTGTTCTCTGGTGGCTGGTGGTACGCATGTGGGTGCCTGCGTTTATTCCTCCACTTCTTTGTGGTGGATTGTCGGGTGGTTGGTCGACCTTGTCTGTTGACAGCCGCTCTGCCGGAACAGCCGGCCTGGTGCCAGTGTTCAGTGTGCGCATGCTGTGCGGTTGCAGCCCCAGCTTTCCAGTCCGCTGCCGGGTGTCGCCGTCTCTCGACGGTCCCTGTCTGGCTGGCAGCGGAGCGGTCTGCCTCCGTCACACAGAACAGGGGTTCGGCCCGCGCCGCCGGCCACCGTTGACGTAACGCCGGCTTTGTCGCGTGACGCGTGCCCGTCGTGCAGACAGCTTATTCCGTGTCATTGCGCGGGAGTCGGCGGCGACCGCGGCGAGCCGGCGCCGGTCGGTGGCGGCCGAGCTGCCGGCTCCGTGATCAGCCTGGGCTTCCGTGGTGGTTAATCTCCGGCCGGCCGGGGTCGGGTCCGGCGGCCGGCGCCGGCCCGTCCGGCCGCCGGACCGGCACCGGGCCGGTCAGGTGCGGGATCATGACGTTCGCGCCGGGCGGATGACGTCAGCCGGCCCTGTGACGTCGGCGATGCTCCGCGAGGGCGCGCGCTGACCGGGACGCGCCTGTGGCCACAGAGCGGCTGCGACGCAAGGACGAGCAGGTGCGCCAGACTCTGGCCGAGAAGCAGGAGCTGGTGGCCGACATCCTGCAGATTCCGCGCGACGACTTCCAGCACATCGCCGAGATGGCGGCCGAGGCCGGCGGCGAGAAGGACGCGCGCGAGCTCATCCTCAACTCGATCCTCAGCGGTGAGTGGCGGCCGGTCACGACGGCGCCGTCACGCGCGGCGGCAAGGCGCGGTCCGCTCACAGCCGCGTGACTCATCGGGGCCGGGTCAGCGGCGGCCGGCGATGGCCCGGTGGCCTCGCGCCCCCGACCGATTCGTGCACTGTTGCGGCCGGTGCATTGTTGATGGAACACATCGGCTCGCTGCGGAATGCGAAGTCCGCCAGTGACGGCACGTCGGGCCGCCGACGACATCGGGGTCGTTGGGGGGACCGCGAATGCCGCGTCACTGCCGCTACCTCTGGGCCATCCCGCATTCCCTGTCAGTGCTGTTTGGTGCCCCCCTCCACGGACGATGGCCGGAGGTTGCAGTCGCCCTCCCGTATCGTTCCAGTGGACCGGAATATGTCCATAATCAACGAGACGCTGAAGGTGACGGAGGCGGACATAGTGAGCAGCACGTGCACGCCGGGCCCGTCGGAGGCAGCGGCGGCGGCCGAGGGCGGGAGGCGGCCGGCCAGCCCGCGGCCGCGGCGCGCCGACCGCTCCCACCTGGCCGCCATCCACCAGCTGCTGCAGGTCAACAGCCAGCTGAGCGCCACGCTCACCACGCTGCTGGTCAGTGCCGTCACGACGCCGTCGGCCCCGCGGCCGCGGGACGGTGGCTGGTGCGCCGCGCCGCCGGCCTGTCTTCTGTCTCGCCCGCTCGCCCTGTCTGTTTGTGTGTGTGAGAGTGTTCGTTGGCGTAGCCCCCGTGTGTGTGTGTGTGTGTTTCGGTCTGTGCTCGGCGGGTGGTGTCTGCCCAGGGTAAGCTCACCGCCTGTTGACGCGGGCAGTCGGACCTCTGGTCGGTCGATGCGGAGGATTTGTGCCGTGACCTTGTGCTCTTCTGGCCCTGGGCCGGTGCATGATGGTGTGTTGTGGAGTACGGAGGGGCGTGGGGCGCAGCAGTCTGACGGGTCATCTCTCGGGGTGATTGAGCGCGCATGGGCGTCGTGCGTCGTAAATGGTAATGCGCTGTTGCATTTATCAGCTGGACATCCTGAGTACCCTGTAGGCAAGTCTGGAAAGGCCTTGCTTTGACCATGTGGAGTCGTTGCTTGCCTGGGGGGAAATTCTGTAACATTGCAGTGTGACTGAGTGACCCCCAGGCGTCTGCGTGACACACGCCTGTGCCAGTGTCGGTATGACAGTTTTTTTTCGTTCGGTTAAAAGTTTAACTCTGAGGTTATTTGCCCATATCATTAGTTAGTTGGAAACCTCGTTATGGGCGCAGAATGATCTCTGCAGTCGGCGCGCCCTAGAGAGACCGGTAGAGAATAGTACGGTGTGTGTGACAGGGTTCCGTGTGATCGGCGGGACTGGGGACGCCCGTGGTCTGCGGGTCGCCGCCCTGTCGGTCTGCAGAGACCGACTGCCGCTGACGCCGTGCTCGCCCTCCCCGCAGGGTGTGATGACCGAGCGTGACGAAGAGCGCGAGCGGATGCGCAGGGAGCTGCGGTACTCGCACGAGCGGATCCACCAGCTGCACCGGGAGGGCGGCGGCGCGCTGCCGGCCGCGCCGGCGCCGGCGCCGGCGCCGCTCGCCCTGCCCGAGGACAGCAGCCGGCCGCAGAGCTTCGTCTCGGTGGCCAGCTCGGCCGAGCCGGCCGCCTCCGACGCGCCGGAGACCGACGACGAAAGTGCGTGAGATGGCCGGCCGGCGGCGGGGGGAGGGGGTCCGCGGCTGGTTGTCTGAGGGAAGTGACTTCGGTGGCTCACTTTCCTTCCGTGAGCCTGTGCGCCATTGTCTTTGCCTTCGGTGTGCTGTTTTGGTCGCCGGCTCGTTTCATTGTGTTTTTGTGGTGAGTTTGGCGGGCTGCGGTCGGCGGCTCGGCCGCGGCGGTCGGCCGGCGCCGGCCGCCTGTCGAAGCTGGCCCAGTTTCCGGCCGCGGTCGGGCCGGCGTGCGAGCGTCTGGCACCAGCTGACCGGCCGACTGTTGCAGGCTCGCGGTCGCGGCTGGACACCAGCTCGCAGGAGGGCGCCGAGCCGGCCTCGGAGACGCTGGAAGAGTCGACTCACGAGGTACCTGTCACCTAGCGTCGGTCGGCCGTGCCGTGAGCGTGCCCGTGTGCCTGTCTGTGCGCGCCGCCCGCCGCCTGGCGCCGCCGGCCCCGGTGACCGTCGTTGTGTGATTGCAGACGGAGACGTTTGATTCGGCGTCGTCGAGTAGCGCGTGTCTGACGTTCGAGTCGGCCGCCGATCACACGTGATGGCCGGCGCGGCTGCACGTGGCGCGGCGGCACGTGGCCGCACGGCTGCGTCCGGCGCCGGCCGGCCGGCCCGCCGGCGCGGTCCTGTATAGGTGCCAACACACAACAGCCGGTCAGCCGCGTGTGTACATACGATAATTATATTCTATTCGAGATGCTGTAATGTGTAACAACTTAAGTATACCAAATTTGTTATTGTTATTTTTGAAGAATTCCACGGGGGTATGAGTCGTTCCCTCTCATCAGTCGCTTGAGCTTACGTTTGAGATGGGGTCGGCGCGCGCGCGCGCGGCGGAGCCTTTGTGAGTGCTGTTAGGCCTTTGTGACTCGGGCGCGCCGGCGGCGGCGGACCGGGCGGACGCGCGGCCCTGTCCGCCGACCGGCCGGCGCCGCTCTCAGTTTAAGTTTCGCTGTGGGCGCGGCGGTCCGGGCCCGGCACGGTGGCCGCGCGGCCCCGCGCCTTTACCAGGCGCGGTGGCGGCCGGCGCGCGGCCCACCTAATGGCTTGAATGTCTCTCTCCTGTTGACCAAGATTAGGACGGGCTGGCACCGTAATCTTTGTGGCCCGGGACGCGGGCGGCGTGAGGCGCGTGTGTAACCGTGCACAAACTGCGTACTGCGATTTAGTACTGTACCTATTTGTTCTTTGTCACTGAGACCATTTATACCTGCAGCGTCGTAAACCAGTTAAGATAAACGACTGATTCGACGTGGGAGTTTGCGATTTTGGCGCCGGAAGGCACGCGGTGAGAGGCCGGTCGACACGTGCAAGCGCTGCGGCAGGAACGGCAACCAAGAAGCCGAGCGAACCTAAAACGCTGTAATACGTCCCAGCGCAGTGGAACAAAGCCGGCTCCTCACAACCCGCCGTGTATTTCGCCGCCGGGCCGAACAACAGACACCACACTGGCGGGGCCGACTTGGCGCCGCGTGCCCCAGCGGGAGACGCGGCGGTCGTGTCGGCCGGTCAGCGGAGCCGCAGCAGTGCGGCGACCAGCAGCAGCAGGGGGGCGGCGGCCGCCGGCCGGCCGGCGCCGCTGTTCGGCAGCGTGCGCACGCCCCAGGCGTCCCAGACGCCGTCGGCGCCGATGTAGCGCTGCACGCACAGTTCGATGACGTCCAGCGGGCCGGCGCAGTCGAGCACCACCTTGTGGAAGACGCGCCGGTCGAAGCGGTCGCCGAGTCGGCGCTCGGCGTCGCGTCGCAGCTCCTTCAGCCGCAGCTCGCCCACCTTGTAGCCGGTGGCCTGGCCGGGCCAGGTGATGTAGCGGCGCACCTCGTTCTGCGGGCACGGCCGGCGGTCAGCCGTCGGGAGCGGCCGGGCGGGGGCGGGGGCGTCACTTCGGGACGAGGCCGGCGGGCGACTGAGCGGCGTTCGGTCGCCCGCGACCTCGAGTCAGACTGCTGTGACGGGACAGAGTTCGCGGCCGCTGCGTGCAGGACAACCACGGACGGTGGCCTGGCAGTCCGGCGACGAGGCCAAAGCTCGCCTGGAATCGAGGCTGTACGCAAAGTGCCTAAGTCCTCCTCTTACTTGGACCATCAGCTTTGAGTACGGTGTGACAGCCTGCTTTCACCTTGTCCTCTCGGATAGGCCACCAGCGGTGTGATTAATTAATCGGCACGGAACGACAGCTGACGCGCCGAAGTCGCGCAGTCATCTTATTGCGCAACTGGCAGGCGTACCGAACGCTCCTACGAAGTCAGCCATCACGCCAGAGCGCAAAGATGCCTCCTCGTTACATGCGAGTCGACAAAGTCCAGATCTCCCGCAACGACAGGCCGACAGCTCGCGTGCCCGATTCGGCCCACCCTCACGCTACCTGGCAATGATAGCCGGCGTGCAAACGCCTTGCCCGAGTGCACGCCGTTCTGTCGCCGTTACTGGGAACAGGACAATGACGCATCGCCAGCAGCCGACGTCGTTAGCAGTAAGCACCCTACGTGCGCGCAGAGACGCGCAGTGAATCGTGGCCGATTGCAGCGTGGCGTCAGGGTGACTAATCATTTCCAGCCGGCTCTAATGAAGCTGTGAATGTGCGCCTGCTCTGCGACTCGCCTCGATCAGTACGCGGGAAGACGCGGTGTGGTTCAGCATGTACTCCACTGCCCTCTCTTGGGTCCAGTTGAAAGCGTGAAGTCCCGTGTCGACCACCATGCGGCAGGCGCGGAAGATTTCCTGGCTGTATCGGCCGTACCTGGAAGAAAAACGTCGTATGACGGTGCACGTGACACCGTTCTGATAATTATGTCGAGAATCACACGCACTAGTAGCATTAGAAAGTGGCGAACGAACACGGGAACAGGCACCAGCAGATTTCGGGCGATGCTTTCCGTGCAATGATCACACGTTAAACGTGGAAGGAAAGTAAGGATCGCGGAGCTCCGTTCAGTCGCCCCTGCATTTCACCCACCTGCGCCTGTAAAATGCAACAAAATGATAGATAATGCAACCCATTACTTAAGCCTATTTACATTACGCAAGCAGAAACATTACCTGACCAGTGCAGTACCCCACGGTTTTCTATGGTTTGAATATTCGCAATGAGTAGTCATCGATTTGCCTAAGTTTCTGGTCAACTAGCGAACTGGCGTTAAAGCCTATGCGTTATTATGCACTTACAGTATAAAACAATAAGTTTACGGCCTACGACCGTCACTATCAGCTGGTCGGAAGGGCAGGGCCTGTCGGGCTGGCGCACCTGTCGTACGGGTCCTCGTACAGGCCCATCTCGTGGCCCAGGTACTCGGAGTAGAGCGCCCAGCCCTCGACGATGGCCGCGTTCAGCGGGAAGCCGGACGGCGCCTCAGAATAGGCAGGCCCGTCGTTTCCTGCCCGACGGAAGTCCGGCAGACCTGCAGGAGCGGTACCGATCGGTCAGCTCGGTGCACTGCAGGAGCGGCACCGAACGGTCACCTCGGTACACTTGCAGGAGCGGTACTGAACAGTCACCTGGGTACACTGTAGGACCGGCACAGAACGGTCACCTGGGTACACTGCAGGAGCAGAACTGAACGGTCACCTGGGTACATTGCAGGAGCAGTACTGAACGGTCACCTGGGTACACTGCAGGAGCGGTACTGAACGGTCACCTGGGTACACTGCAGGAGCGGTACTGACGGTCACCTGGGTATACTGCAGCAGCGGTACTGACGGTCACCAGGGTACACTGCAGGAGCGGTACTGACGGTCACCTGGATACACTGTAGGACCGGCACAGAACGGTCACCTGGGTACACTGCAGGGAACGGAGGGAAGACGGGAAGGTCATCTGGGTACACTGGACGGAGGTGAGGGGCGACAGGGGACACTAGAGTAGAGGCGGCGGTACCGGCGATGGCAACGCCAGTAGGCTGCTGGGAGGGGGTGCCACGGCCGCCGCCACGGCCAAAGATCAGGGCCCGAGTCCGCAGAGGCTAAGGTTAAACTAGCAGGGAGAGAACAGCGGCCCAACTGGACCTGGCATCGTACGAGTATATTTAAATTCACTCGTTACCGCAAGCATTTCGAAATGACCGTCGATTCTGCACGGTGCCGTTATTCCTATGCTGAACTGTTATCGTTAAAAACACTCATTGTAAAACGGCTCCACAAGCTTTGGACGTCTGACCCAGCCTCTGTCTGGCACAACATTGCGCGCCACATGTATCAACGATATCCTGTCGAATCGTTTTAGGGGAAATCAGATTGCGCTTGGTGAACAATGCTCATTGACGTATCACCGGCTGAATGAACTGATTCAGTGCCACTGACTGAACGACCGATAGTTAAAAATGTCAACGAGGTGATTCATAGTGAAAAAGAGCCTCTGCAAACAATCGTTCAGGCAACACAGTCGCCAGCAACAGGAGGTCGCTGTATGGTGAACGCCGCTTCAGTTGCGTAAACTGAATTGAGCGCTTAGAACCTACCTTCATTTTCCAGCAGGTAGGAGAAGTAGTAGTGATGACCGGGATTAGCCTCGTGCGCCGAGAGAGCAGTCATCTCGTACTTGGGCCTGCGCCAGACGCATCGCGTCAGCACCACCAGACACACCCGTCCTGGCATCTAGCGGCCGACCCGAACAACTGAACAGGACGGTGAAGCCGAACTGTCCTGTATCGATGCTTCCTCACCGGGCGGCCTCACCTCACCTGATCCTTATTTGAAGTTCGCAGTCAGATAAATACATTGGAGCGACGACCCATGAGTGGTCTCATCAGCAGCTCCGTTGGCATCGAGAACCTCAGTTGCTGTAAGCCGTGTACCTCATTGATCCTCAACATCCGTCTCGGTTTCCGCAATGCCGATTCTCGGCCTCAGGCATAGTTTCTCGTCACAGCAAAGGTCTGTTCTACAGTGCGCCTAGTTAGAGCTGGCTGCGAGACCGTCCATAACTCACTGTTCATCGTAGATGTATTTGTTGATCCTGAACTTGCCGGGCCGCGAGCCGTCGAAGGCGGGGATGTTGTACGAGGCCGAAATGCCGTCCTTCTGGTTGTCAGGCAGAACGTCCACTCTGCAGCATGTCATTATTAATAGTCATATTCAAGGGGCCACCACTGGAGACAAGGTGTTCCCAGCACTACAGTTCCTTGGCAGCAGCACCCGATGCAGCCATCGACCTCCTGATTTTCATTTGAATGTTCATCTATTTAAACAACGTGGTGTCTCAGCGAACTGAACGCATACCAAAACTTAAATGCAGATAGAATGCCTTATTTATACTAAGTGTTACTGAGGTCCACAGCATTTATCAAAGCGCTTACTAATACGGAAAGAAGCATTTGTCATTATTCATCTCCTCTCGTGGACGGCACTGCGTTTAGACAAACTGCGTTTAGACAGGGCAGCGCATGCCCCGTAACAACCACCTCATCCCGTGTTCAGCTTACATGACGTCTGTTTTCGGCATCTGCAGCACGACCTTGTGCATTCTGGGCCGAATCTTCTCCTTGATGATCTTGGTGAAACCGGCGATCAGCTCCTCAGGCGAGTTGTAGTAGTTGTTCCTATCGTTCCGCAGCTTCTCCGAGAACTGCTGCACCGTCATGTCCCGCTTTCCCAACTCATCAACCACCTGTCCGCCAGGCGATCACACCACCGGTCACCGATGACCGTGCTCTTCACATCCGCTGGGTCACGGCGGAGGTGACATAAAGAAGAATCCATGGCGCCTAAAAAACATGTCATATACAAATACATGACATAACGGGCAGCGACTTTTTTTCTTTCCCAGCCATACGGGTCACTTGTCAGGAAGATATGTGTTATACGCCTAGCTGCTGACCTTTTTCATGTCGGCCTCGATCCTGTCCACCTCCTCCAGCCCGATCTCGTGGATCTTCTCCGGCGACAGGTCGGAGGACGTGTGGTACCGCAGACACTCGGCGTAGTAGTTCTCGCCGTCGGGCAGAGATGTCGCCGCGATCGCGGGACGCGTGTTCGGCAGGTACTCGCGTTCGATGAAGTCGGCTGAAAGCGAGCGTTAACCCAGATGTTTCCCAGACGGGCCGGCCGCCGAGGACCGGTTATGCAGCGCCGCCGCAGTGCCAAATCTGCCGCAACTGATCGCGTCACATCAGATGCACGGAGACTCGATCGCAATGGATGTCTCAGCTGGCTGCAGGCGACGCCGAGGCTGTGGTGACGGGATGGATTCGAACCCGACCGCGACCAGAAAAAGGCAAAATCTCACGCGATTACATCACCGCCCGTTACCAGTTACGATCAACATGACGCGGAACGGGATGTGGCTACCAGGGAACAATCATGAATATCAACAAGCAGGAGCATTTTCCGTGGAACTCCTTGGTCAAAAGCAAGGCAAGCTTGGCATATCCTACTTATCATGTATCAAGTATCATATACGTATCAAGGGATGCATTTTTCATGTCGTTCAAAGAGTAGTGGTGTTAATATTGGCTGAGCAATGAAGGAGTTTGAGACCAAACGCCTGTCTCATTCACTCACCGAGCTTCAAAAAGGTTTTGATGACGTCTTCCTTGACCACCTTTTCGGCCTCCTGTCTAAGCTCCTGCTGCACCTCTGCGCTAATGGAGTCCGGCATGTCCAGGAATGGTTTGTAGAAGTCAGACTTCTCCAGTGGCACGTCCAGCGCACGAAACTGCTCCGGCACAGAGTACTGCGGCCACAGAGCACGTCATTCAGGCCGGGTCTCGACAGACCATAGCGCTAGTGCCACGACTGACACCACTGGCATAGACTGGCGCAGTTTAAGCTGTGTGCAATGTTCTGAAAATAACCCTTTAGATATTACTGCACTGTCTGACATTATCGTGGCCGTGCTGAACTCGCTTTTGGCCGCTTAGGCTGCAAATCGGCAGACAAAACTGCGTTACGGCGTTACCTGAGCAAAGTTCCGAAAAACACGTTTGCGTTCCCAATTAGACAGTGAAAAAGACATCTAATAAACAAGATACCTACCGCCTCCTACGGGCTCACCATGGAGACGTTGTGCAGTGTCCTGTTCTCACGTATGCCTTCCTCCATCAGTTCCTGGATTTCCATCGCCTGGCGCGGGAACTCCTGCAGCCTGAGCGGACCAGTCAGAGCGGTTAACGGCCGCCTCACCCCCTCAGACAGCCCGCGGGCCAGCAGCGTCACAGCCCGCCCGCCGACGACGAGCGCCGGCGGCCAGAACCAGATCGACCGGCAGCCTGTCTGCGTGAACAACGCGCCAGCTCATCGGTGTAGCCACGGTTCAGAGACTGGGGACCACGCTGACTGCGGTCCACCAGGAACAGGTAGGGCGGGTGAAGAAATCACCTTTTTCCGGGCGCTGCACGCAAAAGGGTTTTCAGCCAAAAGGCTGAAGTCCCTTTTGACTGATTTCAAAGTTCAAGAAAATGGGTTGCCAATGGGAACCACCTATTTGATTCATTAGAACTAGGGGGCAAACCGCTACTTTTGAAAAACTGCGGACATGTCTCCTGCAGCCACCGCAAAGATCACACCCAGACGCAGATTAAACGTGTGGTGAATTGGTGATGAGCGTGTGACTGAATGAATCGTGAACGAATGTGATCTGCTCACGAAGCCGACGTGTCAAAACAGGGACGTTCTTCTCTGCGGTTGGCGGCCGGTGGCCGGTCGTCGGACGGCGCGGACGGATCGCTCAAGCCATTGAACAGAGGCGCGACTGTCGTCGCCGGCCGCTGAGTCAGATCTCCGCGCTGAGCCGCGCCGGAGGGCGCCGCTCCGCGGTCCGCGCCGCAGCAATGACCAGTCGGCCCCGCTCCACTGCGTCCTCACCTCAGCAGCAGCGTCCGGTAGTTGTCCTCGTTCTCGAACTTCATGTAACCCACCAACAGGGAGAGGCCGGTGCCGACGCCGTCCAGGTATGAGACTGGGTACAGGTACCTGACGGTAGCCAAAACACTTCAGTTCCAGTCACGTCAACGCCAGATGCTAAAATGTGAACCAAAGGCAAAGAAATATACAAAATAAATACGCATTTATTTCTTTATTCATTTATTCATTTATGTCCACGTGGCTGAACAGGGCCCCCGCAAAAAGTTTTACAACAAATCTGGAATGAACATTGGTTATGAGTAGTCGGTTTGCGCCAGCGCCGGATTTCAGAGAGTCCCGCGTTGCTATATCAGACCGGCCGACCACTGCATGATTCCCACAACAGTAGGTCTCACTGTATGCGACCAGGTGAAGTCAAACTACAGAACCACACGATAGTGAACCCCGGATGGCAGCTGCAGCAGGCCTGCTGACGGGCTTCGTTATCGGTATGCATCGTCACACCTGGACGGAAGCGGATTAGCATGTACGCCGTGTCATGCGGGCCGCTCGACCTGTCACTTCGCCTACAAGGTGCCGGCAGACATGTCTACACCTAACCACCAGAGGTGTCGTCCAATATTCGGGGCTTCCTCATTCCGGCCGCCGGGGCGGAATCTGGCACGATCCAGCCGCCCAGCGCTGGCCGGCTCTCCGATGTCCCACGCAGGCGGCAGAGGTCACTGATCGCGCCGCCGCCGGACGCATCAGCTGCCCGCAGGGTCATCACCTCACAGCCACCACCGGTGGGCGGGTTCAGAAGGTCTAGGGTCCTCATAGCGATCCCCAGAGGGCGGGGGAAGGGGAAGGGATCGCAGGGCAGAGTCACTGCTGATGTCAGCAACGGGCGAACGCCACCGCAGGGTCAGGGGTTCTTCGCGTGGATCACCAGCCGGTTGGGGTAACGACAGGCCCAGGGTCCTGCCAGTGACCACCAATGAGCAGGACCAGCTGAGGGTCGGGGTCGGCTACGGGTCTGCGGTTCCCGCCGAGAGGGGAGTCTCCGCCGGGTACGGGCGCCAGGTCTGAGTCACAGCTCTCTGCGGGGCGCGCTGCCACGTTCGGCCTGCGCGCTCCAGGAGCCCGCTGTTATCGTTGGCCCGGTCGCGAAAAAATCCCTGGCCCGGCGTCCGGGACGGGCCGAACACACGCCGTGTTTTCACAGTCGGTCGTCAGATGCCATGTTCTCGGAAACATCGTTGCGTTTAGGCCCCCGGAAGCCGTTACGCGGCACGGTCCGGCCCCATTTCCCACCCGTGCAGGCCTGAAGCCGGCCGGAGCCGGCAGGAGAGTACCAGGGCGCGCCCGGCCGGAGGCAGGGGCGTGGCCCTCTGTGATGCAGCCAACCCATCACCGCGCGTCACGGAGGGGCGTGGTGTGTCATCACTGACGACACGACATGTCGGCGGCGCAGTGGCGCGCTGTCCGTTCCCTGGATGGAGACGGGCCGGCCCGGCCCTCGGCACAGGGCTGCCAGGCCGGCCAGTGTGTTGCAGATAACTACAGGTTATGTGGTCGGGTGTTCAGGCTTCCCATGCATCGGTGTAGGAACGGAGGGGGAAGCCAGGGAGTCCATGACTCCCACTTTTTTAATTTCACGTTAGTCCTCTGGGAAAAAGGGCTTTGCCACCCCCCCCCCCCCGTTCGGACGCTCGTACAATCCTATCCCAACATGTTCAGAGGTTTTGGGGGACTTAATACGTTAGAGGGGCACTACGAGAATAGGTTTTGACCCCCATGATTTTACTCGATATTCTTTAGATTACGCAGGTTTTCGTTATCGGTCGAACATAACGAACTGACGAAAAAAACTGACGAACAAACGGAAGAGAAAAGACGCCACCGCCCGTTATACAGGAAGGTTCACACCAAACCAGCAGTTTCCGGTCGACAGGACTGCCCAGCCACCTGCGCGTTATCAATATAATACGGTAGAGAGTCAGCCAGTGTCAGCCACGTCGGTGCTCCGGCCATTCGTTACCACATCAGCTCACCCCATGTGGGTAAAGCCGTCGATGTAGGTCTTGAGGCTTTTGCGCAGGATCTCCATGTTGATCTTGTCGGTGAAGCTCTTCGTGAGAGGCTCTGTCACCTGCAGCTCCTCGAGGAACTCCTGGCAGCGGTTCCAGCGCAGTTCGTACGACGACATGGCGTACGACGTCAGGTTGGCGTCGTAGGTGTGATTCCCCAGCTGCCGGAGAGCAGAGGCTGGTAAAGTCACGTGGAAATGGAAAACCGATGATCGCTTCCATTTCGATTACTTTGCTATCGGACTGCCCTTTTCATTGACGGAGAGTACAGCCATGACTGTGAGACGTCGACATAATCGGCCGTAAACGGTATTTCCCCTACGTTCTCGCGCAGTTTGATTTCTTGCGTCTGCTTCTGGAGATGTCTAGATCACCCCAGTTCGCGCAATGCGAGTGCGATGACGTGATATCTACTCGCTCCATAGAACGTGGGAAAACGACAATGAATGGTCAGAGGTCAAAGCGAGCGCGTCGCGTGGCGTGGCGTTATAACGCAGTGGGCCGCAGGCAGGCCCGGTACCGCCCAGCGGTCGAGGAAGCCGCGTCGTTACAGGTGGCGTGTCAGTGCGGGCTGCCGATTGCACAGCGGTCGGACGGCGGCGTCTGCTGCTCACGAATGAGTAAGAGGTGCTGCCTGATATCTGTTCTATACACAAGACTCGTTTGATATTGGAGCGATACACGAGACGTGTTATGCACTAAGCGGGGCCGCATTATCGATGTGAGTTTTGTCCGGTCGAAATTTAACGCAGCCGCGACAAAATGACAGTTTAGTAAGAGCAACATGGTTTTAGAATTGTGGTTGGCGAACGTCATGTTAATATGAGAGACAGGTGAGTCGATTAGTGCGAGAGTCTTGTGGTTGTGAAACTGTACTTTACATGCTGTGCATCATGAGGCGTTGGAGGTTGCTGAAATTCATTTTCGTTTGGAATCAAGTCCATGGCCGAGTGCATAAAATGGCGCTGAATTCGAAATCAGTTTCGAAAAGTCACGCACACGAGCCAATTCCCGGCACCTTGCGGTCCGCCATTGCCACGTGACGAGATCGTATGATGCATTTTTGGCGAGCAGGGATAACAAGGAAAACGATAAATCCAGGCAGCGCAAAACGTCGTCTCGGTTCCGGCAAGTTGATCTGGTAACCATCGGTCGCATCGGCTTAAACTCAATGTGCACAGTACGTGCCACGTGCCAGTGGTGGCAAGGCGAAAAAATGGTTTCCCAGAGTTTTTAGTGATTGGTTAAGATGCTGGCGATCTCAAGATCCCGGACTGACACCCCACGGTGTAGCTCAATGTCGCCACTTTGTCCGGGGAGCCGACTGTCCCGTACCCGCAGTTTGGGAGCCACGCCACTCGGAAACATGTGGCGCACATATCCTCAAACCATCAGTGTTTACATTGTGATGCCACACGGAGACAGTCCGCTATTACGCCGCAAATCAAAGCATGCGATGCTGGAAGCCATTCACGATGACGCAAAGATATCGCCCAGAGGCGGTCGGCTTTCAGCCAGCATACCAGGATTCCATTTCAAGACACGGCCGAGCGCGGCAGTTCTACTACTTTCGCTCGCTGACTGGTTGGTGATGAATCGATAGCTGCGGTGCGCGTCAGTGGGCGCCCAACGACTCCAGACAGGCAGGCGAGCCAGCCCCGGTGACCGTGGCTGTGGGTCGTTGACGCCGGCTTAGTGGGTCACTGACGCTGGCTTTGTGGGTCACTGACGCCGGCCGGACGCACGTGGGAACCGACTCAGTCACCGGACGCCGCAACAGGGCGGCACGAAAAGCCCGGTTACCGACTGGGGCAGGGCCAGGCCAGGCAGCAACGGTGGAACGGAGATAAATCAAGATGTTACTTCCGCTAGGGCCGACAGGGGAGCCTTGGACTAGGCATGTTTAGCTGGTGTTATCGCTGATTAGTTAATGGGTAATAGGCTGGGCGTCCATTTTCACTACGAAAACATCGCCGTTGTTTAGGGCAGCCCACGTCGGGGAAAATTCCAAACCCTGTGAAAAAGATGGCTCGAATGGTAATACACCTGCAATATCACGTGTCCGACACAACTCAAAACCTATTGGGTCAAACAGGTCGCAGCACGTTCTTCTGAAAAACGCTCATCTCAGGTTTGTTTTGCGTAGCGTTTTGCTTCATGGTGAGTTAATTATTCCTTATGATTGATAATCGCCTGGGGAAACAGCAGAAACTCTCACGTGGGGTGGAAACGTCCAACGACAGCTGCCCGAGCCACGTCTGTGCACGTCTTGGTGCGCAAGCCCCGTCCCGCTCCGTCACGAATCAAGGCGCAGCCCGAGCATGTCGAGCTGTCAGGACCCGCCCACCGGCCAGAGTTTCCTGTCAGGTCCCTTCCGCAGGCCAGGGTTTCCTGTCAGACCCCGCCCACAGGTGAGGGTTTCCTGTCAGCCCCCGCCTATGGGCCAGGGTTTCCTCGCCCCGCCACGCCCGCCGGCCAGGACTCCCGGCAAATTTCACCCACCGGCCCGAATTCCCCGTTGCCCCATCGCAGGCCGGTCAGAGTTTCCTGTCACCGACCGGCTACAGCCGCCCATTCAGCGCGTGGTGATGCGCCACGCTCTGCACGAGGGCGGGGGCCGTGTGGTGGGGAGGGGAACCTGCCGCCGGCGGCGCCCGGCCGCTCCCGCCTCTCCGTAACGGCCGTTCATAGCCCGTGCTGGCCGGGGCCGCGTGGCCGTGTGGGCGGACCGGGCCCGGCGGCACAGACACGCTCGGGCCGACTCCGTATCGGGTCGGCGCTGCAGCGTTAGACATGACGGCACGAGGCTGTTAGCCACTCGCAGGGGTCTACATGCACTGCGCTGCATCGGTCGTGAACCGCAAGGTCACAGGCGACATCTGAACCCCCTTAGTTAGGGTTTTCGTAGTTTGATTGCCTGAACGTTTCCAGCCTTCGAGCACCACGAAAACCCTGGCTACGCCCCTGTGCGCGATTCTCGGTTCAAGGTCAGGTCGGCCGGACGACCCGCCATATAATTCGAGACCCTTGTCAGCGGCCGCCTTCACTGACAGTGGTCGCCGCTGAATGCCAGTGGCACAGATGTCAGCAGAAACCACAGGTGTCGCGCAGACGCGGGCGGTAGCCACGCGGCACAATGAGACGCTGATCCGCTCGGAATGCGCCAATCAACAGCAGCATTGCGCCACAGGCCTCGGGCGGCTGCACCCTCGCCCGGTCTTGCACACGGTCACTTCTAGGTTCGGCTGCAAAGCGGATTCGCCTGGATCGCGAGGACTGAAGAGGCCGCGGCATAATGACACGGCGAGAAACGAGGAGATAAGGGGCCAGCAAACGAAAAGGTTCGTCTGCGTAGCGCGGTGATGCGAAGAAAATGTCATGCAGAAATTGCATGCATTGCTGTTCAGCGACAATGAAAATGCATGCCAAAGCTTCATTCGGCCTAAATCAACCATGGCCAAGGATAGTGGGAGTTTGAAATGGCATATCTGGATTTTTTAGAGACCTTAACTCCAGGTCTGCGGTTTATGACTGGGAAGAAATGGTCTTAGGTCCTACTGAGACCCCAATTATTTCCGAAAAATCTCCAGCCATTGGCAAACCATGATTATATATATCATGCTTTCGTTCTGTCCAGTGGCGGCGGAGGCCGGAGGGGGGGGGGCAGCAGGGGCAAAATGCCCCCATTCAAGACATGAGGGCAAACATCTCTATTTGTCCCTGCAAAAATGGTCCCGTGCCACGTACAGGTTTTTGGCAGCTGAGCCTTAGCTTTAACCGGTTTCAAATGAATTGCTTATACCGCTGCACCACTAAGTTCCTTGATCGATTCTGTACACGTCTGTAGAAATAATTGGTACTGTTCCTTTGGGGTTGATGCAAATGAAGTCGTATACAAAGTTTACATGTCGCGTTGTGTGTGTCTTCGCCGATCGCGATCCAAACCAGCTCATTTCGTTTATAGCTGAAAATGAAATTGTTCGATGGTGATTGGTTTGAGGCAACCTCGTATCTCAGGATTTCAAAAACGTTATAAAAACTGCATCTAGACAGAGATAGACAGAGACAGATCAAGTAAGACAGAGACAGAGACAGACTCTGGATCAGAACAGAACCCGAACAGGATGGTGTCGTTAGTGACTGTCAATGTCCCTATGCCTCCCTTTGCACAAGCACTTGGACCAGAAGCGCAGCCACAGAGTTCCTATGGGTCCCAGGACTTCCTAATTTTTTGTGGCACGCGAAGGGCCCCCTAATATTCGCCTAAAGAGGATCCCTGGAGGGAAAGGCAAACCCACTCCTCCGCAAAGGGTTCCCTGTTCCCAGGCAGACTCCTCTGGCACGTAGCGGGGTCCCCTGACCGAGAAACGTAAGTGTACCCTCCGGTATGTGTGTGCCTACCAAAAGACATATGCGAGGACCGGAAAGGATGCTCCTCTGCAAGACAGCCATCAGCCAGAAAACATCCCCCTGCCACAGGATGCTGTCGGCGTGTTGGGAAGGGAGTTTAGTGACGTAACTTAGACCAAGGGCCATAGGGATTTTATCATCCCAACTTCAGAAATTCTCAGTCCTCAACCAACTAAATTTTCAGCCAGTAACACAAATACACAAAAAAGGTATTCTGAACATGCTTTCTAGATAAGTGTAGGTACGGATGCGCGCAAGGGCAATTTCTTGATGAGAGGACGGAGCATGTGTCTGACTGCAGTCGCACGAACACAACAGATCCTCGAAACACGAAAAGGGTAATAGTGCGCCTGCCGCACTCCCCAGCTACTTCGCCGTGGAACGATACAACCACGTTATGAATGTCACCGCAATGCCGGTAAGCTGCACCGCCATTGTGTCCTGCTATCATCGCGGGCGGGAGTCAACAGCTCTGCCGACACTTCGCACCACAAAACGGCCTGGCCATGGGTACGTCCCGGGCTGGGAATATGTATAAAAAAGAGGGCATTGTTTTCAAGATATTCATGAAATTTTTTTCACACTGTCAAAAAATGGATCAAACCGATGCTTCGTCGAAATGTGGTACACCAAATATAAACGAATTTCGCCGTGGTCGTTATTCATGCGCAATACTTACATTAACATAATTATTCACGTTCACCAATCGATGGCAGTTGTTGTGCCCTGTTAACATATACCTGCCTGTGAGTCTGACCCAGCGACAGGGTATATGGTTCTGCGCGAATCCCTGAACAGCACGATCAAATTTGGTCGTAACGCCGCAAAACGCAAAAACTTTAACGGCGCTGAGCGTATAATTCACCTCTGCAATTTTCAGAGTCTAAGGTGCCGGATGAGCTGGTGAACAAAACAGGAGACGGTTCGAAACCTCGCTCAGCGCGGACCAGAAGTAATGGAATCCCGATATGTTTTAGTGCTGTCGGTGTTGCGCACACTCATTCTTAATGACACTGAAAAATAAGTGTCACGTACCCGTGGTGTTCTAGCCATGGAGGTCGCCGGAGTCGTCAAGGGGCCCCATCACCGCATCAATGTTGGGTCCCCTCACTCGCTGTCGCCCCGAAAAAAGCCGGGCCACGCCACTGATTTGAACCGTCTCACTGATGTTGAAAATACCTTTTTGAGCTTTTGCTTTTTGCTTTTTTTTAAGTATTTGCGCTGTGCGCTACATGCATGCGAGCCCGATAGTCATTTAAAACTTTCGCTTGCAGACTGCAGTCCCAGTCCATCCAGTACATTCAGCCACATCAAGTGTTGGCGCGAGTGACAAGACATTGGGTGAAAAAACGCGGTTAACATTATTGTTTAGGCGGCCCGTTTCGAGCCTTCTGCGCACCAGACCAAACCATCTCAATCAAATGAAGCGCCCCATCTTTGCGTGCGCCTGGTTCATGCGTACAACAAGTGGTAAATTAATAAGACCAAATTACAAACTAAAAAGACTGTACCAGAACACAGTGGGGAGTCCACTGATTCTTTTATCATCATTCATTTGTCATGTCTGGTGAGAACCCAAAACAAAGTAAAGCAAATCCGAGGAGAAACCAGGATTTAGGGATATCTTAGGTTCCGCCGAATGGAGTGGCTGGAACCGCGAACGGTTTGCCCCCCCCCCCTCCCATCCTGAAATAGCTTCCGTCGCTCCTGGTTCCATCTCGTGGCACTGCCATGCATTGGAAGACGACTGCACATGTTTGCATCACACGTTTACAGCTAAAAATTCCATCCACGAAGCTGGCTTCAGGAAAAGGCTAACATCGAGGAGAATCCAAACCGCAGCACCATACGACCCAAAGCTGCCGATGAGACCCACTGTTCGCCCTGCCAGTCAACGATATTCAGCTATCACCTTGCAAAACAGGTGGACGAAGACGAAACCGACAGCTTCCGTCACATGCACCGAAACCACGTGCGCGCAAACAATGTCATGATGGCTGCAGCTCTCGCTATGGGCCAGTTCCCAATGTTTTCTCTCTTCATTGGAAACCAGGCGGTACCGGATGAAAGTGAGCAGCATGTGAATTGGCTACAGCTCTCATGTGCTAGAACCCCCGACTGGTGCCGCGACGTCTGATTTCAAGGTATCAGCACGTGACAATCAAAATCAAGTTCTGAGTGAAAATGTCAGTCAGTTACTGACTGCTTCAACTGCATCGGATAAACCATCTGGCCCGGCCCGATAACCCGGTATTAGACCCGCCGGATATCTTCATCGTTATTCGACCAGATAGCCGGCTCTGAAGCCCTTCTAATGGCGGTAAATGAACGGGCCAACGCGCACTTTCCACGCAATTCAGTTACAGTTTCGGTATGCTTGGTCTTTTGACTTTATATATACTATTCGTCTCAACGTCGCTGAACACAAAGTTTTTTGCAGGGCGGACTTAGAAAGAGCAAGCCTACTCTACGAAACCACCGAGACGGGCATTACATAAAATACATGCAAATACAGCGCCCGCGAAAAACCTTGAGCTCTCAGGTATTCGTTTCCTTGGCGCTACACAAAGAGCAGTTGCAGCAACAAATAAAGATCCTGTATCATTGCACTCACTTCCTAATACTTTGTTATGCCACCGCGAGCCTTGCTGACCTGGATACGGCTGGGCATCGACTGTAATGTAATGCAGACGAAAGTAATGCAGTTCCATATCAATCTCCCACGTCTTTTTGAGAATTTCCTGCAGACGCGACACCGACGACGTGTCGTGGTCGTGCAGTCTCCTCATCACATAGGATCGGGCATTTTGAATGATGTTCAGGCTGGGCGAGTTCCCAGGCCATCCCAGAACAGGAATGGAGTTATCTTGAATGAACCTGGACACGATTTTTTACCTGTGGCAGGGGCAGAATCGTGCATGAAGACGCTGGATTGGTGGTGGGTATGCGCAGGAAGGCGGTGATATCCGAAGGCGGTGATAAAAAGGATGCAGCGTTTCCCTGTTGTCGTTTCATTCTTGGGAAGCAAATAAATTCCCCCTCGACCCGTAACCCTACTGAAACAAACCCACACCATGACCGAACCAGGGTGTCTGGCAAACTCCGACTATGCCGCGAATCACACCTGTCGGACCCCTTGGGATGCCGGCCCCTCCCCTGACACACGGTAATGCGCAGGGAGGTCAGTTCATCATTCCACATCACCTTCTTCCACTACCCGACAGACAAGACTTTGAACTTCTTGGCAAACCGAAGACGTTGTTTCTTCATGCGCACAGCTAGTAGCGTTTTTTGGCCGATGTACGGGACGGCATTTTCAGATCCTTCTGTAGCCTCCTCTGAACGGAATGCTCAGACTCGTTTCCAAGTAGATCCGGATGGGATTTCTTTAAGTTTAGCAACACTAATCCCGGGGTTCTTGAGTACTTCTCTCTTCATGAGCTGATCTTTAGATTTGGAGGTTTTCCTAGGCCCCCCAGGGATGATTTTATGAGTGGAACCGCGCCAGTAGGTGTGTTTACAGCCACCGCCTTCAGCCGCTTGTCGGTTGCTAGCCCCTTGCCTGCGCGCCGACTTGTATCTTATATTGGCTTTTTCCCTGAATGAAAACCAGTACGTGGGCCATCTCAGTGTCGCTGAGATTCTTCCCTGACATAAGTACCGTCTTGTACGCAAAATACAGGACTTACCGTGACCACAGCAAAACCACAAACTGTGCCCCTTACATACAGAGACACTACAGCACCAAGTTTCCGAGCCGACTCACGTTACACTGGCTTGGTGAGTAGTCGGACCTAGTGGTGCTGACAGAGGTGCAATAAGCACGTAACTTTCTAGCATGACGTTTAGAGCAATTTCCTTGTTTTATGAAGATTCAACGATACGTCACTAGGTCTGCATTTTTCTGCGTGCAGCTGAGATCAATTCTACCTCTATTTGCATCCGAGTCGTACTACTCTCCAATTCGGCCAGATGAATTTTCATTATCCAGTATAATTAACTAGCATTTGTCCGGAGAGTAAAAATCCCTATGTCGTGCAACTCCTATGAAGACTGAATTGCTGGCATTAAAAAGTCCAATCCACTTCCAGCGGCCCCATCAATTACCAGACCAAGCGCATTTTTCCGTGTCCCGTGAAAGCATCAGTGATCCTGCGGTGTCGCGCGCAGTGATGAGTGGTCACGTGCCACGCACAGCAGGGCGGTGCGATTGTTGGAGAGGTAGAGGCGGGATCAAAATTGCCTTCAGGTGCCGCGGGCCGGCTCAATGGCAGAATTCTCGAAGGAGACATTACTCATATCAATACGTTTCCAATGACCTGCGAAGAAGACATACTTTGGTTTGTTTGTACACAGACACTAAAACGTACAGAAAATGAGGAACAATAAGAGTCACAAAACACGGAAATATGTTATCTTCAGAGTATATTTCTCCCGCTAGGCAACGTTAAGGTGGTGGAAAGACACAGTTTTTGCCAACTTTAACAGGAGGAATGCGAATGTTCTATCAACAACCGGGTTTCGTTCTTGGCAGCAAAAAAACTGTTCATCATACCGCTGTTTCATCACACTGCTGTTCAGCCATCGCTGTCCGGAGACCGCCGTTTATCTGACCATCACAGCAGCACCAGAAAACGAACAAAAGGACCCGACCTACGCGACCGAGCAGATTCGCCCAGGAACCAAATGAACGCCTGTTTTGCTGCCTTAACTACCAGCCCCGCGGCGAAGAGAGCTGGCAATCCAGTCAAACGTTCAAGGTTGCTGGCTGTTTGGCTGAGGATACGGAACCGCTCGTTCAAACAACCATTTAAAAGCCTGCGATGAGAGAGCGTCAACCCAGGGTTCCTTGCCGTACAGCTATATTGCTGACTTAATGGAGACGCTGTTGTTTTTGAACACCACTTAGAGTACCGAGGCCAAATGACGTGCATTGGATGGCAAAATAAAGCATTGCAAACAGGGCTCTGCACGCTTGGAGACACCTCAATCAGGCGAATCTGTTGTGACGCAACAAGCTAAATGACGACTGCCGTCCAAGCTATGAGATTCATTGATGTAAAAGCTGGCGAGTAGCCAATGATGGTGTCCCAACTCCGAGAAGATAGTGACAAGGATTATTCCTGACTCGAGCGTCGCAACGCCTTGCGCACTATGATCTGTGTATCGAGCTGTCCAAGCAGAATATTCGGCGAAGCAGTGGCAGCAGCACGTATTCAGGCAAACGGGTGCAAAAGACATTGTTGGATCCTCTCTTGTATACATCGCCATTGGGATAATGTTAAATTTTCCCGAGACAGGGTGCAGTTGCCCCCACTGATCCCCCCCCCTTCTCCCCGGTGGCGCCGATAATGTCTTATATTTTGCTTGACTTTTGCCACAGATTGCTTCAAATGATGCATTTCTACCCACCAACTTGCGCCTCGAAATGCTTACAAACACACATGCATTGCACAATCTTAGTTTTCGCCAGATATGGAGACACAAAAATCATGCCAAAAGAGTTACCGAATTTAATGGGTGGGCCGGCGAACCTCCAGTTAATTACCCACTCTGGTGGGAGGTATTTTGCCAGCATTTATCTCCTTGTCCCTTCAAGCAACAAATCCAACAAATCTTTTGAAGATAAAGTCCGCATGATAGTCTCACAGTCATCGAAATCTAGTCACCTGGGTCGAGTCCATGGACGTCCGGCGGAATCAAATATGGGATACGTAGCACCATTTCATTTCCTCGGAATTTGCACCACTGATCACAACCAAATTTCGTGGGAACTTAGTCCGTATATTGATCTTTCCTACAAAAACTCGACACTGACCTTCATCAGGTCAGCAAAGGCCCATCCAAGTCAACACTTGGAAATACTGCATGTTGTGCAAATAGAACGTAACACAATCTGGTGGGCTGTAATTTGATAGGACATCCGAGGTCAAATGACCTAATTCGTTCATTTGAGATCGTTCACGTTTAATCGAACTCAACAAAATCCGCCCTGAAAAAATTGTATTGAGTGAATTTAGATAGACCTGGTCAAAAAAAACAAAAACAGAAAGTTGCAAATTCATAACTGACCTTGAACAACCTCAGTTGATTCGACCCAGCTTGCTATATTTCGGGGCATATGCATTTACCATGCAATCGAAGTCCCCGTCAAATTCCTTTAAGCCCCATCAACACAATGCTGCATTTCTAATACTACCTTTTGGTAAATTCCCACTGCCATGATCCAAGTCACTTATGCTTCGGGGTACGTACGTTCACCCTATGTAGAGACTAATTTCTCACAAAGTTTCTTCTACATCGGGTCGACAGATCTGAAGGCAAAGGCAAAATGATTTGACGTGGATCATTTGATGTCGGATAACCTCGATTCACCTGACCAGCGTTATCATTATCTGAGGATTGTATTGTAAGTTTATCACACGAACTCCCAGCGAAGTTTTGTGGCCGGTTACGCGGCAACAACTACTTCTTACCCAGTACAGGGTCCGCCCTACGGTCCAACATGCGTGCAGCGGTGTCCGCTGCCGCCGACGGACCGGCCGTGCAACCTGTCTGCAGACTTCGCCGGGCCATAGTGAGAACGTTTACGAGCCGATGTTACAGTTTCAAAGAAGAAGGGTCCACTATGAGTACAGACTGCATTGTTACCGGAAGCTATTCACAAAAAAGCAAAAAATCATAGCAATAAAAAAACAATGGATGGGTAGTTTCACCCTCCACTCATCCTCATCAACACGCATTTTAAAATTCATACATAGTGTTGTATGAGAGATCGGCAACAGACGCTTAAATTTCAGTATTCCTCTCCAATGTTTGAACCGCGTCGTGACATGTGAAATCACCAGACAGTTATATAAGAATTAAGTCGGAGGAGACAGTACACAACTCCTGAATTGTTACGTAAAGCTATAGCTTTTCCTATCGCCCATCTGTGCCCACTGCCTCCGTCGGTGTTCGGACAAAATGGCAAAACGTAAAAATGGCGAATGTCTTTTTGGTGAATGCCAGATGGCGAATGCCGAAGCCCTACATGTAAAAATGGCGACCGGCTTAATGGCGAGCGGCAAAATAGCGACATGTTAAAAAGGCGACACGCCAAAATAACGAACGGTTAAACGGCGAACAGCAAAATGGCGACATGTAAAAAAGGGGACATACCAAAGTGGTGAACGGATAAACGCGAATGACAAAATCGCGAATTTTTCTAGAATACATTTCACCCACTGGTTTGCGTCGGTGAGTTAGGGCTCAGATTAATGTACCTTAATCCCTAATGTACTTTAAAGGCTGTACCTTAAACCTATTATTCAGTGGAGCAACTCACTCTCCGCTCATCACCGTTTAACCGTTCGTCATTTTAGCATGTCGCCATCTTTACATGCCACCATTTAGCGTTCGCCATCTAACATTCACCAAAATGGCATTTGTAATTTTTACATTTCACCATTTCACCCTACCCTCCGTCAGATGTGGCTAGTTTCGTAACCTGGCGACAGACCCGCTCGGCTCAACCATCCCCCGCTTCTGGCAGCCCTCGGCATAGGCGTACGGACACCTTTACATGTGATGGGGCCCAGTGGCGTTGGAACCGGGGGGGGGGGGCAGTTGCGCCCCAGCTTTGGGCAACATTTGACGTTAGTCCCATGGTTTTGCCTGAAAACAAACAAGGTAAAAATCGCGTTTGCTCCCCCCCGTCTCCACAGAGGTTCCACCGCTCCTGATGGGGCCAGAGCGATGACCAGGGTTGATAGGGCTGTCGGCCAGTCCGCCCTCAGGCCATTGTAAACCCACATTGAGAAACGACCCAAGGACGACAGCCAGGCCAGAGCCATCAGCATTTGTCCTCTCCCAAATATGGCGAACAAGTCAAGTCCGTAGAGCCAAAGGCACGGGAGCCAAAACAGGTGAGTAGCTTACGGAATAACGGTAAGAACGAGCGAACGGGCTGTGGACTCTGTGCATCTGCTGAGCAGATGCCTTGACACGAAGACCCCTACCCACCTGGCACACCAGCTCCGCGCATATGACGCACCCGGCCATTGTTCTCACTTGAAGCTGGGCGCACACGTGATTCGTACGAGTTTCAACGTCACGGTTCAGACGATTGAATACGGTCTGACGAAAGATGAGACCTGACGGAATCTAACGTTTGAGCCCGTTGTGCGCCTTAAGACACAAACATGCAGGCGAGCAGAAAGAATGCAGAGCATTGCGAGAAAGCACGTGCAATGACCAGAGTTCTGCGGTCCGCCGTACTGGTGATCGCGTGGGCGAGCACGTCAGCCGATCAGAGACGGCAATGCCCCAAACGAAAGAAGCACTGCAACGGTTCGCGGCTGCCTTCCGATCGGCTTCGGCTCGGTATTGCCAATCACTTGAGATCACTGCATATGACATGGATCGGGAAAGCTCCGGTATATGCATGTTAGGAAGCGCAAACCGAACGTCCCAGTAACCGTTTACGTCTCGGGTTCTTTTCTCAAAAACGGAATGCTCAAGGTTACGTCTGCAACGTGAATCGGTGGCAGCTGCAACTGTTAGACTGGTGTGCAAAGAATAGACTGGGACCAGTTTGTATCTCCCTTGTGTTTTATGCCATAATTTGGGGAAGACATCGCGCAAACGCGAGTAATGCCGTAGAATTTACGCTTAATATCTAGCTTTTCCTGACGCATTGTTTCCAAAGTAAGGAAGTCGCCCGCTCTGCTCTATGTGCAAACCACTCATGAGACGATTCCTGCTGTCCTTTTCCTTAAGAATTCGCAGTGCCTCCCGCCATTGCTCAAGTTACCTGTGTGGCGAACTCCGGGTTGTCTTCGAGTCGCCACGCGAAGAACTCCTGGAAAATATCGCGCACTTTCTCGGCGATCTCCGGCTTCGAGGGGGCATTATCGAGCGTGTCATAGCTCTCCTGGGCGGACGTTGTGTTGGCCAGCGACAGCAGCAACAGCACGAGCGACACCAGCTGCCGCCATGCCCCACTCCTCGCCGCAGCCGTCATCGTGTCACTGCCGCCGGACGCCCGCCGGCGCCCTGCTGAGCCGGGCCGGCGGCGACAGCTGCGCTAGCTGGCGGCCGCCGCCCGAACTAGCGGCCGCCGGAGAAAGTCGGGACGACTCAGCGCCAGCCGGGGCCGGCGCGGTGTGTAGGTCACGGGCGCGGGCGGCGGCGGCGCAGCCCGCGGCTGCTGCCGATGACGGGCGGGAGCTCACGCAACGCGCAGGGGAGGACTCAGCGACTCGATCCGGGGGCATCGTTGACATGGATCAGAGGATTTCGTTGACATCGCTTCACGTCCGTGCCAGCTAGTAATTTGCTTTCTTTTTCTTGGCTTTGCTTATGTCGCTCCTTTTGTTCTGGTCGCGCCTCTTCAGCAGCATACTTGGAACGGTTTAGAGGGCCAGCAGCGCTGCCAGGAGTCCGAGAGGAGCAGACGCCGCAGCCTCCCGCCGCACCTCAGCAGCCGCGCTCCCACGGGAACGCCCCAGCCCGACGACGGGCGCTTCTGTGTATGGCTCGACTGGACAAGGTTCGCAGAGTAGTGACGAGTTCCTGCTGTCCCCTGACCGGCGCCTGCATCCGTTGCCGGTCGGCGTCCGTGCGGAGACGCTGATTGGTCCGACCGACGCTCGAGCGGGGAACAGAGTAGCGCGAGGCACCAAACCCTGCTGTGCCCCGGGTGGAAGTAGGCACGTAGTCAGGGTTTTCTTCAGGGGGATCAAGTGTCCAAAATTGAAAAAAAATGAAAAACAGCAATTTTATGCAATTTGCCTTACATTTAACACACAAAAAACTTATGTTTGCTTTTGCAACATATATGTCATCACTATTGCCCATTCCTACGAAATCCCTACATATCTAATGCAGACCGCTTGGCTCCGGGGGGGAGCATAGTCCCATGTCCCCTCCTCTTGGTTACGCCCTTGCGTGGAAGAGCAGAGATAGCGCAACGGGTGGCATCCTTCTCATGCGCGTCCAGTTTTCTTGGCTCCTGCCGGCGACACCACATTCATCACCGCTTGCTGTCCATGCCATATAGCGATTTCAGTCTGGCCGTCGTGTCCGTGACGCGGCAGCCGACTCTCCTGCATTGCCTACTGCGTAAACACAACTGAAAGGCCCGTCTCCTGTGAGAATCAGACTGATTGCACCTCGATGTCGAACGGGTCTTGCTTAAAAAGCAACAGCCGTTTTTTTAACAAGAATGATACTCCTTTAATTTCTGCTTTAAACTGAGACAGCCAACATTATGAGGAATATTTTTCATGTGTAGTTTTAAGTAACATCGTTTTCTACCGAACAAATTTAGACCAATAAAGCGAGTTTTCCCTGCGTTTACATCATATGGCAATCGTAATGCAATCGCAATGTCACGTAATAATTTATGTCCTGTTATCTGTGCGTGACGAAGCGAGTGGGTGTGCGCTAGTGGGCGTCAGCAAAAAAATCGTGCTGAGTGAGTCATCATCGGTGCGCGATGTTATAGCATAGTTTTTGGTTTCATATATGTTAAAATCTACTTCCTGATCCCGTTTATGTCTGATGCTTATAGGTATTACCCAAAACACAAATACTCAAAAGTGATCTTGGTAAACAGCAACTGGGCGGTACCTCTCGCTGATCAGCAGATCAAAATAGTCCTCACCGCTCATGTGAATGAAATCAGGCATCCGAGTCCTCAGTCCTCGAGCCTCGACACGTGAAATGTCGCTGTCTTATAACGATACTACGTCGTCTGGCCTTAAAACGGACGAAACTCACGACGAACGACGAGGAACATGGCGTTGTCCCGATAGTACTGAATGTATCATTTGGTACCTATGCCCCACCACCAAACAGCAAATTCTCTGGTGCTTTAAAACAGCATGTCTTCTGACCGCGAGCTCCTAAAGTAACCCAGTGTTGTCTGTTTGGCAGACTACGCTCTCCAGCAGTGGAGATACGTCGGAGACGCTGGAGACAAACGCTGCTGGCTCGACGCATGGCCATGGGCGTCTCCGGCGCCGCAGTCCGTTCGGCCGAGCTGAGCTTCACTGATCCGGCAACAAATGGCGAGCGCCACACGACAGCAGCCGACAAACGGCGCCTTCAGTCCCGCAGGCGAGCTCAGGTTGGTTGGTTGGTTGGTTGGTTATTGGGGCTTAGGGGCGCACCAACTACAAGGTCATTCGGCGCCCAAGGCGAGCTCAGTCCGCATGTCCAGCAGCTTAAGAAATATGTTGGGGAGAAGCAGGAAAGGTGGGGCTTGTAGTGTGCCATTGCATCCGTGTATTAAAGTAGAACCTATTTATCGACTGATGAAATTCTAGCATCATTACAGGACTGCTTGACTGTTTGTCCACGTCTGGTAATCATGTCAAATATCGGAAAAATGCGAAAGTATTCTTCCTTACTTTTCCAAAAATAAAACTTAAAGTCGGGAGAAATAGGATTTTAGGAACATTTCTCCCGAGGTCGCCCCGACCTCGAGAATTCCGTGACTTATATCCCGTGACCCATGCGACTTAGAAACCTAAAAATCACATGAACGTAATATGGTATATAGATAAGCCTGTGTGCCAAATTTGATCCAAATCACGGAATTGAGGTTTTCAGGAACTCAATATTTCGTGGCACTGAGCCACATCCCCAGAATTTTCAACTCTGCCTGAAAAAGGGATCCCACAAATACTGTCCGTTCAGTTTCGACAGGTTCCGAGCCACATTTATTTCGATTGGTGAACGTTCAGCTCCAATCCAGACATTTCGCCAATGTAGCTACACTATCTTACTGGCTCTGTCAGATTCCTCGTCATTCGCAAATAAGGTCGCATCATCCGCATATTGCGATATCTTATTTTCCATGTCATTAATTCGCATTCCGCGGATAGCATCCATCCAATTTTGATCGCTGGTAGTTCCACAGCCAAATTAAAAAGTATCCCGGAAATCAGGCATCCGTGTATAATGCCACGTCTTGGTTCAGACCACTGGAATGCGAAACCGTTGTTTAGTACCGCCAGTTCGATGCCATTGTATTCATCATCGTTCACTTAGCTTCACCGTCATCGTCACCATTACGCGGAACAAGTGGGGTCAGCCAGCCAGCCTGTCGGCTTTGGTCGCAACAAACTGGCATACGAAAAATGGCATTTTAACACGGGACTCTATGGTCTAGTTGTAAAATGTGCGCCGTTGTTGCCGTATGACTTTGGAACCCCCGTGTCGGACGTGGGTGGCGTATCTCTGATGTGACAGAGTGGCGGCGGCCGACGGTCGGGTGTCTCGCCGTCGTTTTCGTCCGGCATCTGGTCACATCATTCACCAGTCAGCTGCTGTCTCAGAGATGTATGGGTGTTCGCGATTCCGTCGCACATCCGCTAGAGTCACGAGACGGCTGGCAGGAATTCAATGACGTCACAGGACCGGAGCCGCTGACATCATTCAGCGGCCACAAAGTAGCATACTGCAGGAGAGTGGTCCGTGGCGTAACAGGCGATGAGTCGCAAGCGGGGATTGACTTCTTCAGCACCTACGTTTTGTCAGTTGAATCCAGTCGTGTTTTGGCCACAGAGATATTCCTTTTTCCGAAGGTTTTTCGAGACCCCGCTGCGCAACTGCATACGGCGACCACTATCGACCAAATGTCCTGTCACTGCTTGTGGATGAATCACGATGTTGCAACATGCAAACTGTCTAAGTATATTTGTTCGTTTTTTGTCCCTCGAACATCTCCCACTCAGCCTATAAGTTCATCTTTTTTAATCATTTATGCTTTGATAGCAGTATGAGAATAGATATCCAGAAAGGTTTACTTCCATGTTCCTCAAATGACCGGTGAAAGGAGCGGGGATCGAGGAGCCCCGTCCCCATGTTTCTAATTGTCATGCAAACCCAGTTTTGTTCAATGAAAACAACAGCCCAAAGAAAGTCTTCACACCGCCTTTTACAGGCCACAAGTCCTTCAACATCCTCGTATTCGCCATTTGGCCACCTTGGACATTAGGTACAGGCTTTTTCTATCCCTTTCCTTTTTTCCCTTACTTTCCCCACCCATTTACAAACGTTTCAAGACATAGCAATGGAACACAAACGAGGGTGTAGCTTCATCTTTTGGCGACAAGATGCTGTTCAGCTTGATTCTTTTAAGGAGCATAGCAGCCCTACAGGCGATCCCACAAGGAGACATGCCATTGGATTCTGGTGTCCATTTGTTCGTTTGCAGAACCATAGCCAGGGTTCCGCCAGAGGGCCACGACAAACCTGACCCCTCAAACCTGAAAACTCGGATTTCAGCCATTTCATCTTCGAGCTCCGGAAATGTTCATTCATTGTCATTTTTGGCGCGAAAAAATGTCAAATTTTCAGTTCCCGGAGAGCCGTGGCCCCCTGCCTTCTCCCCCTTTGGCTACGCCCCTGATCCTGTGGAATATAACCTGGTTTTGACAGCCCTAAAACGACTTCTGAGAATGAGCACGGAATGAAACTATTTTTACTGCATAAATCTGCGCTTCCAATCACTTCATGACACCTCCGAGGTCCTTAACAGTCAAAAGAGGTCATCGAACTCAATTCACGATTTTGACCTAACATGGCCTTGACTCAAGCATGAACCCGTATCGTCGTTAGTGACGGTGGTCATTAATTCCACAAGTGGCACTCACGCAGAAGAGTCATTAAGACTTAACGTAAAGCTCTTACGTTTGCTATAAGTTGACAGATGACAGCCGTCGGCGTATCATGACTTGTCAATGGCATGCTGTCGTGAAATAGGCATAGGTCAGTGGCTTGACAATGTATGTACCTCAGGTTTAAGGGAGCAAGTTAAATAGGTTTGAAACTGCCATGAACAATTTTAGAGCGGTCGGGCTGTCGTGAGTCATTTGCGGAAAACCTCGGGAAGGCGAGAAGTTTGACCAATCCCTTTCGTATTGGCGCAGGTGAAGTAAAATGAAACTTGTTACGGCTGACGTTGCCAGCGTGCCGTGCATCTCGCTCAGAGACCGTACTGCAGAAAACTGACAGGTAAAGCGCAAATCAGTGCACCTGGCGACTCCTTTTGCGATTCACTGAATCACGCCATTCCGTTGACAGGTCACAATGTGATGATCACGCCATCTATACCCGACGATGCTGAAAAACTCGTCATAAAGTAGCTATCTGCGGACATCAGAGACAAATCCGCACGTTCACTATGACACATCCATCACTCCGCGATTGGCACGTCAGTCTCAACAGACGACCATTTCGCAACGCAGGCGTTCCTGCATTGATAAAACTCAGTATTTCGCACCGGAGGAATCACGGGTTTCAATGTCACGCGCATCCATCTTATTGTTCGCTGTCATTATTGAACGGGTAACGTCTGAGCACAACGATGAAGAGCAAAAACACCAATCTCAGGAAGAGCTAATAACTCGGTACAAGCCTTACAATCTAACGCATGCTGTATCGAAACGTAACTCTTGTAGGACTAGATTATCTTTCGGTAAAAACTGCATGCACGGGTCCAGAAAACACCAGCACTGTGTCCGAACAAAGTCAATGCAACCTTGACCTCCCACCCTAAATCGCAGACAAACAATTCTGGCATAGATGACGTTAATGGCGCGCGCCTTGGAGTTGCGCGCTCAAACTTTCTACACGCAGGGGGACGTCGGCGAAAGTCGTTGTAACGAATGCAATAGACCGAGAGTCGCCTTTAAAGACAATGCCGGCCCGAAAGTCGTTTCTAACTACTTGCCGCTACCGACTGGTCAGAAAAGCAGGCACTAAATAAGACTTCGCCGAACTATACGTCCGGACAGACGTAGGTGTCAAGAAGACGGCACTGCAAGAGAATTAAAGATGCGCCTCGTTTCTAAGCAGTATACATGGGTATCAATCTGCGACTGTCTCTCTGGAGAACTGGAGTCTCTGAGCCCTGGCCCCCACCGGAGACGGAGAGTCGGAGGTTTCTGGATCTCCGTCGACATGATTCGTTAACACGTGGTTGTTGCGCCATGCACCCACGTATCTGAACAAGACTGAAGGAGCAAACATATCTTGTGGGCATGTTCACAATCAGATACATATTGTTATAATGCAGTGCAGAGGCTGAAAATGTTGTAAGTTGAAGAGCACGGAGTAATTGGTAACCAACAACTATTGGTTAAAATTTATAAAATTTTACTGGGTAGCCAACAGTTTTCATCCTGGTTATATCCAGTTATATAGATCACAATGGCTCCTGAATGCCTCGAGAGATCAAGGCTGCACCACGTCACAAACACCGGAATTTTTACACCTACTGAGTCCTTACGACTTCGCACGCAACCAGACCGACCGACAGGCCACTTACGGCTGTCCGTTTATGTCCTGTTCACATACATATCAGGAGAAAAACAGTGGGGATCAGCATGTGTTGTCAGCATATATTGCACAGGTGATGTCTGACCGCTCGATATCACGTAGTTTGAACCCCAAGCAGTGCATCCCGAGTCGCAGACAATGAAGTCAAGCCCCTGCAAACAACAGCCAGCGCGGTGCCAAAACACGCGCCGGACCTGGGCCGCAAGCCATCCCGAACAGCGCGTGTCCCGACTGGACTACCCCTCTTCCGCCGCGCCAGTGGCGACAGTGGCTCCGCCGGAGCAAGGGGGGCGAGATGAACGGCGGCTGCGGCCAGGCGTCGGGCGGCCCGACAGCTGGGCGGGCGGGCGGCCCGGCGGCAGCGGCCCCGCGGCAGGTCAGCTGGAGGCCGCCAGCCGCGCCTGAACCCGGTCCAGTAGCGGCTGGGGCAGCACGAACAGGGCCGGCAGCAGCTCCGGCCGGAACCGCTCCACCGCGTCCAGACACAGCCTGCCGGCAGTACGCGGCGGATCAAATACAGGCGCGCCACGCGGCCCCGGCAGGCTGACATCGCCGGCGAGCACACAAGGTCACTTCTAACCGGAAAAACGCACAAAACAGGATTCTGCAGCTCTCGCTGTCCTCAAGCCTGTGGAGTGACGGATCACCATTGTGAACTAACTCTGGAACTCAGCCGGAATGTGCACAAAACCGGCCGCAACTCCTCGTTAGTATAGTGGTGAGCATTCCCGCCCAGCGCCGAGCACTTTTCAAGCATTTTAGCCCAGTGTCTGGGCCAATGGCCGCCACCGCCGGGCACTTTCGGCGGCCGGCTCGGCCAATCGCTGCGCTCCCTGGGCACTTCTGCCGCCGCCTGCGGCGCAGTCTACCCTGCGCCGGCTCAAAAGTGCCCGTTGGCCAATCGCCGGCCGCACCGGGCTCTTTTCGGCACTTCGGTCTGAAAGTGCTCGGAAAACTGCCCGGCGACCAATCAGCGCGCGAGCAAGCTCTTTTCGGCGGTGCGCAATGCGGGACAGCCTAACCGGCTCCTCTGCGTCAGAATGCTCAGAAAACTGCCCGGCGGCCAATCAACGCGCGAGTTGTGCTCCTTTCAGAGGTGCGTCACGCGATGATACTCAAATGTTTATGTGTCGTATGTAGCATGACAGAAAACTTTCGAATTTCTCGTATGAACCGACGGCCAAGTTTCGCCTCATTTTTAAGAAGCATTAGTTTAGGGATGTCAGTTTCTGGAAATGACCCTTGGGGGCCCAGCCGAGAGCCCGACAACCCAACCACTCTCCAAATGTGGGCTTCTCCACAGATTTAGCCCACTTCATTACGGCCAACGGAAATTCATTAATTGCTTTTTGTTAATAATTATCCAACGAAAAATCGCATTTATCCCATACACACACATATATATATGTATATAGATATATACACATATATATATATACATATATATATATATATATACATGTCGATATAGAAGATAAATAGATACATCGCATCAAACTTATTCCTTGCTTTCTGCCTATCTCTTATCCACTGCGGCCGTCCTTTTTCTTATTACTACTCATTTCCCTTTAAAATCGACAGAAAATATTCCGGAGCGGGGCCAAACCTATATTGGGTGGGCCCGAATGAACAATGGCTGGGCCCTCTCAAAAGATTACAAGTTGACACCCCTGCATTAGTTGGTTGGGCCCTCTCAAAAGAATACAAGTCGACACCCCTACATTAGTTATCACTGTACGCGTTTCATGCTTATGCAACCATACGTGGCAAATATGATGAAGACCTAGGATAACATATTAAAAACATCCGAGAAAACTCCTATGTACTGTTACTGATGCAGTTTCTACACCTTTTCGAAAAGCAAATCGAAGAATAGTCTAAGCAAATTACTTCTGTGGTCCCAAGGTCGTTGGCGAATCAGTCTGACACCCAGTATTTCGGAAAGCTCGTTTCTTTCCATGCAACGCCATAGGGTTAATTTTAAACACCGCCAAAGTTTGCCGGAGGCAGCTACCCAATGCCCCAGAATTCCAGTGCCCCTGGGAACAGGAAGTCGAAATGGGAGTATAAATAGGAGTTTATTTATACGAGCTTTCTGACCACGCTTCATTTTCAGTTTTGTCACGTCATTCGAACGGCAACTGAAAGGTCAATCACAGATGGTAGGACGGTCGATTTTCGAAACTTTTAAGCGTCTCCAGGACGTATAAAAAGGGGTAAACGTTTTTGGGAAGTGCTTATTTATTCTGTCGCATATTTTGAATCTGGGGAGCTTTTTAGTGCTCGGAAAACCATTCCATATGTGCCACATGCCATTTCATATACATATGACAAATGTCCATACGCAGATCCAGTAAACTGGAAAGTCGGGTAATTTTCTGCATGATGAAAAACTGGTATTCGGCTGTCATATTCGAATATGATGTGACCACTATTTTGAATCTTGCTTAAGGACCGTTAAAATTACCCGTACAAGTCGGGTAAATTTCTGTATGATGAAACACTGGTATTCGGCTGTCATATTCAAACATGATGTGACCACTATTTTGAATCTTGCTTAAGGACCGTATTCTGGGATAAAAAGCGCGGTACATTTTAAAACAATACAACTATAAGCAAAACCAGAACACAATAAGGGGTACATCTGATCCGGAAGAACATAGTATTTTGTCATATGTTCTGAATCCCGTGAGACTATTTGTGTTAAGGACCCATTTCCGTATGTGTGTTATGCCATATTACGTATCCATTGCAAAAGGTCATAGGCGGATCCAGGTAGCAGAAAAAGAGGGATCAAGAACGACATGGTAATAGCTGTGTTTAATTTCGTAAGTGAAGTCTCAGAAACAAGAAGAAACAAATTGCCCCATTTTACATTACTCCGGAGCCTCTTCTGCTTTTCATTGCCAATCAAATATATATTATTTGTTCGTTGTATATGTGGAACTACCAAAATCAAATACACGGATGCAGATGTCTGTTAGGCCCACTGAACACCTTATCGGACAAAATATACACTCCAAAAACGATGTCTGGAGACATCCGTGGAATATATACATATATATGTATATATATATATATATATATATATATATATATGTATATATGTGTGTGTGTATTGTGAGGAGGTATATGAGGATAAAGATGCGAAAATCACAAGTTAACGTCATTTTATTAATACAGTCATAAATTCTTAGGAATAACGGAGCATAAATACTACTGTACATTCCCCTATTGCTAAATCCTGTATATTATATATATATATATATATCCTATACATTACGTTCACCACTGGCCGAAGCGTTTCACAAACTTACGTAAACTTGCGAAGGCTAAGAGTACTTCGACGACTCGAACTATCTGCGATGTTTTAAAATACATTAAAATAATACATGACTACGTCAAAATGCATGATCTCTAGAACGCGCAATATTCCTCAAACATGCTTCCCATAAACGTGTTCTAGAACCGTCACTCGGGAGAAAAATCTTGGAAATTTTGTTTGAAGATGTAAAAGATATTTACTCTTGCCCTTGCCTTTAATCTCCGTAAACTTTTATTTATGGCAAGATAATAGACAAAGTAACATTTTCATACACATGATTTAAGCAGACATATCTTTGCACCATATTCCAAATGTGTCTACGCGTCTATGTGTAGGTGTCCATGATTATTACTGATGTCACTAGATCCAGTTGGGATGGTGCGTTCATTCCCTATCCGTGCCGATGCATTCCAACACGAAAATGATATATAACACGCTGACTCAAACCATGAAATGAGACAATTTGAGATCAGTATCGAACAACTAAAGAGGGTGTAAGTAAACGATGTATAGTCCCCGTAAAAAGTAGCAGCGAACCAATCAATCGAATAAAGTTAACCCAATTCCCGGAGTGCTAGACGGTATAGCCGATTCGCAACAGGGGGATTCAGTCCCCCTCCCCCCCCCGAGAACTCGACAACTACATATCAGATTTCATCACAACAAACGGCAATCGATTCGTCATGACGTAAACTGCATTTTTACGGAAAGAAGTTTTCAAAATTTTGAAAGGGGTGGATACAGGGGAGCAAAAAAGTGGAAATGTGGGATATTTTCGGACTTGTTATAAGTGTTGTTTACGCACCAATTTTGACGAAACTGGCAGGAATCGAGAGATTATGAATAGGACTTTTACCATTGGTGTATGCATTTGAACTTTTGAGAAAATTCATAGGCGTTCACAGGAGTTCAAAAATAGAAGTAGTTTTTCAAAAACTGAATTACCAAGAAACTAATAAACACTTATTAGGTTCTGCTAGCCATATTATGCTGAAGAACTACCAATCGTATTAGTGTTTGTATAATGTTAGCATAGGCGGCGCCAGGGACATGAAAAAGAGAACCGTGGGATCACATGTTCTTCATGTCAACTTACGACTTTTAACCTTATATGACCTCCAATGTCCTTAGGTTCACTAGGAATGATCTTGAGTGCATTTAATATTGTCTGAAAACGTTTCCAATCATTTCGATTTACTCTGTTTCTAAAACTGCATTTTACGGCTGTTTTGATACAGGATAAGTGCATGGATATTTTAGATCATAGCTCCGTGGCCCGATCTGATATCAAGCTGAAACTCGGTACACAAATAGAGGGGACCCTTTTATGTTATATACATTTCGAGGTTGGCATTTGGAAAATCAGCGCCAAAATTATTACTATGAAACCAAATTCCGACATTTGATCTTGACCTGACCTCGAAAAGTGAGTTCAGACTAGCAAAATTTTATTTGTGTGCTTGCCCAACTATTTACTTGTACAATCACACAAAATATGAAGTTTTTTTCTTAAAAACGCCATTTTTGGCCTCCATTTTTCTTCTACCCTCAAGAGCGCCAAAACAGTCTGAGGTGCCTCCCAAAAACGTTGCCTGGCTCCTCTCCTAAACAAAATAGAGTTACAGAATTTTGTTACAGCACGTAGAGAGAATAGCTAGGAAAAATCACTACATTTCGTGCAGCAGCGTCAAAAACCCTGGAATTGGCACGCAAAACATTCGAGGGGGTGAATTCATTCTCCTGCCCGGAATAGGGTCAATGGTGAAGGGAGAACGGAAGCCCTGTTGCAAGTTTCGGTCTCCCCTTTCCCAGGTGAATTGACGCAGCCATGAAGACGGTGCAGCGGAACGAGGCGGTTGTCCTGTACCGGTGGTTGTCAAAGAGCACGGGAGTAGCCAGGATTTTGATCAGGAGGGGGCCGAATCAGTTCAGGGGACCTTGTAACCACTGGGGACCTTCACAACCAACGGTGGCCCATGTGATTAGAATCATATTATGGCGCAAAACGACAGTTGGTGACGACCCCAAAAAACGACGAATGTAAGGCGCACCCGTCAGATCGACAGCAGCGCCTTTACAGGTAGACAGGGACCCTTTGCAAGCTGACGGGGAGTCTCTCAATTGGCCAGCAGGGCCGTTCGTACAGACCGAAAGGAGGTCCTTCAGAGGCCGACAGGGCCCCTGTATAGGACGCCACGGGGCCCTCTCCGGACAAGCAGTGCCCCCCCCCCCCCTCCTCCCAACAACCTAGCATGGACCTCTAAACGCCCATTCAGACCACAGCCTCTCTTCATAGAAAACATAGCTGTCTTGCATAGTCAGAGTACGTTATTTTGGTTTGTAATGCTTTAATAATCTGTTTCGGACAGTATAATACACAAAGATAGTGTAAGGCGCCCTGCGGGCACCTCACTGTCAAAAGCAATGGGGGCGAGGGACCCAATGCTTTGGGGCTCCCTAAGCCTTCGGCCCCAGGGGGGCCCACTAGGCCGCCAGGAGACTCACTTGGCCTCGGGGGAAGGGCGTGGCCCCTTTACCCTTTGGTTACGCCACTGTCAGAGTGCGGAGTTCATCCTGGATATTATTATTGTCGCTTCTTACCCTTTAACTGGAAATGAGATGTCACACACAAAAACAAATATTTTTCTACTGGCCAGCTGAGAATTCGGCGAGCAGTAGCTCTCACGAGCTAAAACGGTTTACACAAGGTCCAAACTGTCTTTAAGAAACATGAGGTGACTAAAAATATGGATTTCGATCGTTACACACTATCTCTGGATGCCTAGAACATGCATTTGTTTATCGAAAAAACACGCTATTCAGGCAGCGGTTAAATTACGACCGAAGTCTTTTCGACATATGGAGACTGCACCCAAAGCGCTGCCCCGCACAAGCACGTAACATTAGTTAGTAACTACAACATTCCCGTGCCCGCCGCAAGAAATGAGCCGGGAGACTTTTTCCGTACTCGCCCCTCAGGGCGCTAGCACCAAATGTCGCAAACAGCTGGCGGACGGCTCGCAAACTCTCTCTTCTCTCCTTTCCTCTCCCCTCTCTTCCCCTTTCCCCTGCCCTGTCCGCCCAGCGAACTGGACTGGGTTCGATTCCCCGACGGGGAGCGTTTTAGCCAAGAGCATGATCATCATTCAACCTAGGCATTGCAAAAAATCTAAACGAAGTAGGGCGTTTTAGCTTACATAGAGTTCTGCTTTCCGGAACGATACGAACAAATCACCTGCGACCCCGTGACGGGTTTAACGGTGTACTAACAATACCTCGGTGAGCCGGTACAGACAAACAGGCATAACAGCGTACACGCACCGAATAAACCACTGTCTGCACTGCTGTCAGATGCATACAAATGATGGGACTGCAGACTCTGATACTGATGCGGAGTAGTACAGAAACACAGGGATACTATTGTAAATGAACGGGGAAGACGACATCGTTTAAAAACCATGCTGAAGCTTTGATGAAAACGCCAGGTTGACAATGGACACGTATACAGGGCCGGATGCCCATTACATCAAGAAGTGCAACGAAAGACACCATCAGTGTTGCACTAATTTTCCTTCAGTGGTGAAGTCATCGGAGAAAGCGATGTCAGCCCATTCTGGCTTGAGATCGCAACACCCACAGACACTCCTCGTTAGTATAGTGGTGAGTATCCCCGCCTGTCACGCGGGAGACCGGGGTTCGATTCCCCGACGGGGAGCGTTTTCACCATGCGAATCGTTTCATCCGGACACATCGTGAGACAAAGTCTAGCTGAGACAGGGACAGGCAGATCGGGCGGACTGTCTCCGCGCATTTCAGTTACAGACTGAGTTGCGCCACCGATGTGTAACACATTACATTCCTTCCTGGAGGTTATCCTCTCATCGGACGATTCTGTTTAGGGATGGAGGATTCGGGGAGGATCACAATTGCACACAAGGATGAGTGCGCTGGCATTATTAAGCGACAAATGCTGGAGTGTACTGGCATCATTAAGCGCATGTGATGTACAAATACATTGTAAGCCTGCCCCATTAACAGCACATGTAAATGAACAAGGCCCAGCCTAACCATCAGCTAACCCATAAAGAACCATAAAATAAGTCACTGATGCCGCATTCATTTTCTTCAAATACTTTTTGTTTAGTGATCAGGGAAACGTCGTCTTCTGATAAGCCTGAACCTTCTGAAATTCTGAATCTACAGCCTGAACCTCCCAGTACCTCACTCCTCGTTAGTATAGTGGTGAGTGTCCCCGCCTGTCACGCGGGAGACCGGGGTTCGATTCCCCGACGGGGAGCGTTTTAATCGAGTGGTTCGTCCCACCGCAGTCAGCACCACGTACAACTCGGAAGACTGCGCCATTTTTTATTTTTGGAAACGAGTGCGCTAAACCAAATGAAGTACAAAACGAAGGATTTCTTTTGGTTCTAGTGTCCTTCCGATGTGTGCATTAGGTGCCCAACATATTCGTAATATTCATTCCATCTCTGACGTCTTTTATGGATGTTACAAAATCAAAAAGTCAATGCAACCTTACACCCTATACACAATTAATCTGTCCATTGCATAATTTGAGCTATGACTGCCAAGTTGCAGCTTGTGTTCTCATCCGTCCGTTTCTAATGCAAAGTTAAATCTCAAAACCATATTACATTTCGCTTATTACATTTATGCTGCTTTGGGCATTTCAAAACAGTGCTCACGTAATCACATTGTCTTTGAATCAACTGACTGTACTTCTGGCCAGTCGATAGGATTTACCTATCCAGAAGAACCATGGGTTTACCGTTCCCTTTAAGCAGCATTAGGTCCGATGGGCTAAAGCGACCCCTAACCGAAGCATCATTGCGTGCCCCAATTCGGCGTCTACTCAGCTTATTTCAAGGAGCCTCAATCGCGTGATCGGAATTAGTTCCTCGCGAAGCAGGCGACATTTTCCGCGATACTGACGATTCATCTTCCCAGCCTTCAAGCCATAGTAAACCTACTGATTTGGTAGCATGAAGAGACGAAAAACGTGGTAATCATTTACTTCCCTCGAACGTTTTCCTTGAAATGCTACTGGAAATACTTCAACCGATGCTCTTCTGGACCACCTCACCAGCTCCTCACTCCTCGTTAGTATAGTGGTGAGTATCCCCGCCTGTCACGCGGGAGACCGGGGTTCGATTCCCCGACGGGGAGCGTTTTCACAAGACACCTTGATTTGCCTAATCGCAGTGTGGATAATGCATCAGACTCACTACGGAGTCCGCTATTAAACGCCTCCTTGTAGCTTAGCTGTGCATCTGTATCTAAATCGTGCACTTACGTATCGGCAATATTCGTGTAACGCGTTAAAGAAAAAAAACCGACAAGGACCAGTGTCGCTGCCGTACATATATTATGCGGCCTACAGGGCATTCCAAAATTAAATGCATCGCAAGGATTGTACTGTATCTACAAATAGCCGTCCACATCCTCTACAAAGGGCTATTCTGTGGCCTCTGTCATGCAAGCAATGGTACGCAGATAAAAAGAATGAGACCTAAAATATGGCAACCCGAGTACCACACCACTCGCAAGTCAAAATGAGAACACAAAATAAAAAAGAAACAAATGAAAAAATCAGCACTATCAGCTCGACTGCAAAGATCGCAAGATGTGTTTTAAGGTATGCTTTAAAACCGGTCAAGAGGAATGGTGTAAAATGTGACGTATGACATGGGTGATATAGTCGGTACAAGCTCGGTATCTAAAAGTACGCTGGCCGAAGGTGCTGATAGCACGAGACACATGCAACATATCTGACTGTTTGGTGACGCGACATTAACACCACGGTTTCCGAATACCACGGTTCATCAAAACCACGCATTCCGAAGTTAAATGCATCATAAGGGTCCATTAATACCAACTGGGACCATATCAGACATACGGCTGAATCCCCATGAAACGCGGGTTGGCCTCTTTTTGGGTCTGATTCTACGATGACCATGGCAAGCGCTGCGTCACCTGAACACCGCGCGTCGGATGCCTTAGTCACTTCTCAGATGAATGCGGTTATGAATGGAGGCTGTTTTGGTGCGCTTTAAACCGGGTAGTCAAAGCAGAGGTTGAAAACGCTCCCCGTCGGGGAATCGAACCCCGGTCTCCCGCGTGACAGGCGGGGATACTCACCACTATACTAACGAGGAGTGAAGTGGTACGGCTTTCCTGGATCTGTTCATTGTAAAGTGATGGGACTGACGAAAATTGGCACGACATTTGCCATTGTGAACAAAGCAATCCAAATTACGCTGGCAAGCCTCACGCAAGGAATGGAAATTGCATTTTTAAATGACGGCTCCTGCACCAGGACGCGCAAGAACCGAATTTGGATAGATTGCGTTTAGAGGTACCGTCGGATTTTGATGGAATGCAGGTTATCCCCGTTGCGTATTGGCCCCTTCACCGACCAGGACGTGTCACGTAACAGACTGTAAATAACGCGTATAGGCATCCGTCGGACGATCACAACCGCACTCACCTGAGAAGTGACTTAGGTATCCGTCGGACGACCACCAGTGAGGAGGCGTAGCGGGACGGCTCGGGGGAGAAGATGCTGCACTCGAGTCCGCCGACGACGAGCACCTCCCCGGGCGCGGCCGGCGCCGCCGCGTGCCACATGCGAACAGCCGGCGCCGGCAGCCAGTAGCGCACCGGCCGCCACCGGGCCGCCACCACCTCGTACACCCAGGGGTCGTCTGCCGAACGGCGACCACGGCCTGTCAGCTGTGCCGTCCTGCCCAGGGGTCTTCGGCAGCCATTACGTCCGGGGGTCGCGGGTGCAGTTCCGCACACACATGCTTATTCGTCCCCTTGCCTGGCCCGGTAACATGTGAAAGATATACCTACTGACCATATAAGTAACACACTGGAAGACGACGTAACTACGGCGTCGCATGTTATGACAGGAATCCTGCATTACGCGAAACCCTTCAATCACACACTAAAATGACTATTTCGCGCTATATTTTCGACAATTCGATTTCCTGATAAATTCGGTAATTTGATAAACTCGAAACCGTTTGGTTCCCGGCGTACCTCCCTCTTTACCCCAGCTCAAGTGCGTGTCCCTCGCCCCATCACCAGCCGCTGTCAGACGGCCAGGCTGGGACGCAGCCCACCCCAGCAGAGCACGGTCAGACGGCCCGGCTGGGACGCAGCCCACCCCAGCAGAGCACGGTCAGACGGCCCGGCTGGGACGCAGCCCACCCCAGCAGAGCACGGTCAGATGGCCCAGCTGGGACGCAGCCCACCCCAGCAGAGCACGGTCAGACGGCCCGGCTGGGACGCAGCCCACCCCAGCAGAGCACGGTCAGACGGCCCGGCTGGGACGCAGCCCACCCCAGCAGAGCACGGTCAGACGGCCCGACTGGGACGCAGCCCACCCCAGCAGAGCACGGTCAGACGGCCCAGCTGGGACGCAGCCCACCCCAGCAGAGCACGGTCAGACGGCCCGGCTGGGACGCAGCCCACCTCAGCATAGCGGCAGTGGCGCCCCCTTACCGAGCGGCTCGTCGCGCTCGTTGAAGCCGCCGTAGACGAGCAGCTGGTCTCGGAGGAGTGGCGTCAGGCTGTGCCAGGAACGGCCCTGCGGCACCAGCCAGGACGGGTCCTGCGGTTCCCTGCGGCCCGGAGCTCGGTCACGCCGGGAGGCCGACGCTAGCGCCGGCCGCCGGCAGCCGGCCGCAGGCGCCCACACATCCAAGAACGGCGCCGTCACGTCCGGATCGGTAAGACACCGATACACTTAACACGGCCCACAGGTTCCACAGAACCGGCTGCAGCTGAGGCACGGCTTCTATAGTATTTTTAGCTACTGTACTTCAACCGTCAGTATTATGACTACTGCGTGATGAGAAATGCAACACAGCTGAGAACCGCGCCTACAACAAGACTGTGTCAGCCTTTGGGATAGAGTAACTTCGCAATGACTGTTTTCTGGAAGCAATGTCCCCTGGGAGGAGTTAAATACGAATCAATAATTACCATACCCTTATCTACGTCCAGGTGCCAGCAAACGCGATCAAAAGCACACACACACGCACCTCCGCGCCACAACGTAACGCCTCGACAGAGCGGACTCACAGCGCGCTCCAGCACATGGTGTCCATGTCCAGGCAGTAGAGGTCGTTGAGCCGGCGGCCCATGCGGCCGCCGAACACGTACAGCCGGCCGTGGAGCAGGGCGGCGGCGTGCGCGGCGCGCGGCCCGGGCGGCTGGCCGCCGGCCGCCGGCCAGTGCCACCGGTCGTCGGCCGGCCGGTAGCGCACCAGCTGGTTGTTCCAGCCGCGCTGGTCGTTGGCGCGCGGGTCGACGCGGAACGTGACGGCCGAGTAGTCGGACGCCGAGTCCGGCCACGGCCCGAACCCGCCCAGCACGTAGAAGCTGCGGCAGCGGCGCGGCCGGCGTCAGCGGCGGCCTCAGCGCGCCGGGCTGGCGCAGCCCGCGGCCAGCCGAGCGGCCGGGGCGGGCCGCGGTCGCGAGTGGCGGCCGATTAGCTTGTCGACCACAGCGCAATCGAGCGTCGACCACGGGCGTCTAGTGCTCTGTCGCAGGTGGTCCAGGATTCTCTGTCTCATGTAAGGCAAGGCCTGTCAGTAGTCCGGGGCTGCGCATCTCAGCGGTCTGGGGTGGCGTATTACGTTGCCCTTTAACACGTCGGTTAAAATCTGCCAGCGCCCACAAGCTACCCACCATAAGACATCCAATTAACTCCTGCATCCCAAACTCAAAGAACACAAATACGTCACGACTTCAGACATTGTGACACCAGATTCTGGTATCAGTTTAACCTCTTGAACGGATGACTCTAAATGAAACAGAAGACAAGAAGATCAAAGTCCAAAAACCTTTAGACCGAAATTAAACATAGCGTCATTCTTGGGGGCCTTCCATCATCGAAAAAAGCTTTAACCGAAACAATCATCGGCCAAACCTGAGGGAACACGACTCTGGACGGACTACAGTGCTGTGGCTGACTACAGGTGCATTAGCTGACTGTTCCTACCGACATACTCACTCGCCATTGTAGCACCAGCTGACTAGCTTGTCACAGGCCAGGGGAGAAAGGCCGGCCGGGTGCAGCAGACGCCATTCCATCCGGTCCAGACGCAGCTGATACAGCGACTGCACATTACAGCTGTTCTGTGCCACCAGATGCTCACAGAAACCTTAAAAAACTGATGTCATGTGAGCCCAGAGATGACAAACTCCAGTTACCTGTCATTCCTCAACTTTGTAGATTGAATTTCCTTGGAATTTGTAGATTATGACTCAAAATGATGCACGACCTTTTCTACACCATCATCAACACAGGGCATGACATGGCTGGACCTCCTATATTATGATCATCACTCAGTGATGTCAAACCTTACCTCCATACAAATACATGCTGTTGTGGCAGACTGCTGCTGTGCTGCCACACAGCTTTGGAGGAATATTCCCAACAGTCTCTGCTAAGTGCCTGAAAAAAATGGATGAGAGCAGTGTTAAATATCTATGCAATGCCTTGCACAATACATCATTACATCTAGACCCAATATCACAACAAAAAAAAAGAATCATGCCAGAATCAATACTTCCAGACTTTCTGGAATCAATGGGCCACTTACCAAACTTCATACTCCGTATCATACAGAAGAATCTCTTTTGGAGAATGATAGCGAGTTCTGTTGGGAAAATGGAAAGGTTCGTCCTCTTCCACAATGCGCTCCTGTGAAAGAAACCATTTTTTACTATCAGGATACAAAGAGAATGAAGACAATGACTAAGCAGCTTGAATGCCACAAAACAGCAGTCCTCAGGTCACCCAATGGCCAGGGTAAAGTGGTGTAGGTCCTTGGCAGTGAGCACCGGGCCATGTAGTGGTATCAGACCTACTTACCTCATAGCCACCCCAGACAATGATAAAGTTGTTGTATTTGGCAGTTACATGACCAATACGCCTGTGGATTTTGCTGCTTTTCCTTGATAATGGTCTGACATGGGAAGAGTTCCACATGTGAACCATCATTGGTGCTCAAACGTCTACCATCATGGCCAAAAGTCAGCAAGCACCCTGAAATAGAGACCAATGGGTCAAGTGATATCAACCTGATATTGACAGAATCAGAATCAGATGGCAGAGATATCTGCCACTTCTGTTACCAGACAACACCACCTAATCATGAACTAAGAATGCAAAAAGTCATGGCTTCATTGCAGAGATGGTCAGGGCCTCACATAATCTATATAAAATTGTGCTTATGGGTGCACATCTGCACATGTCTTCAAAGACACAAAGGATCAGCAATGGCCAACCTGCAAGCCAAGTCACAGCTATCAACAAGATACTAGGAACAGCCCAAGGGTTCACCACAAGGGGAAGCAAGTTAAGTCATCTGGGGAAGAATGTATGAAGATACCCATAAAATGCACTTTTTGTCAGAATTAGACCACTTTATTTTCCAACCCACAAAAAGTTGCCATGTTGTCTTGTTGTAGTTTAATGCTGTAAAATGTCACACATGATGCCAATGAAATCAATGTGGCACAGTGCCAGTGTTGCTTCCCAATGAATATTTCTTTAGGAAGGTCATTATGGCTATGTGTGCCCCAATCCAACCTGCTGCCACAAAAGCCCAGAATGTAACAGAATGTCCAAAGAAGGGCAGTGCTGTCCCAAGTTCAATACTTCTGCCCACAAAATTTTGAAAGCTGACCCAAAACCAGTTCCCTGCCCCAAAAGCATTCTGTCAAAAATTGCCACATTTTCCAGAGTGGATAATTAGGCTGGTGGTATCTGATGTGACCAACTTGAGAATAGAAAAAGCACAAGGAACAAGACCAATGCCCTTGAAACAAGACCAATGAACGTTTGTCTGCAAAGTATGACAGAGGACTCAATGAGTGCACTGGGCACACCAGCTTCTCAGGAAACATACACCAAAGTGCACCAGCTGCCAAAAAATGAGCACCAAAATGCAGTCACTCAGAGATTGCATTCCCAAATCCACCATGTCCAGTAATGCATACTCTACCAATAAAATGACATCATAGATTCATAGCCATATTCTAGTTTGGAAGCCTGTATGAGGTTTCACATCAAGCAGGTCCCCATTGGCTTGGGACTGAGGGGATGGAGAAATATGCTTTGTCAAATGCAATGTGCAAAGTAGTAATATCAAATGTAAGTACATGGCCCACCCTCAAGTGCACATCTGTCACAAAAAAAAAAACAGCTAGGAATGCTCTTCTGCATCCAGGGTGCTCTTTGCATTCCATATCCCAGGCAGAGGAAGAGGTTGGTCTCACAGTCTACAACTCAGCAAATCTGATGTTATCACAAACACTGGCAATGCTTAATCCAAATTTGGTGTTTATTCCATAGACAATGGAACAGGGGAAGGTGGCACGGGTTATGCCCTCGCTTTTGGGTACTCCCTTTTGGGGTTTGCCCTAATTTTTAGGGAAAATCCCACCCTTCAGGGAAGCATTTTTTGCCCCCTCCTCACACTTTTCTTCTATGCTCCTACATCCATAGCTGATTCCATGATCAATCTGGATATTTTGCTTTTCTTCAGAAAAATGAATGTTGTTACCTGAAATGATTTCAACTTGCAGTTTTCAATTCTGCTCCATTTTATTATGGTCTACTATTCTGGCAGCAAAATCCGGGCTTAATACATATTTCCAGCATACGTGGCTAGCAAAAGAGGCTTCTAGCTTAAGTGTGCAGTCCAGCAGGAACATTCCAGATTTTTGCAGCAGCTGGCCAAACCCAGGCTAAAACTAGGTGGTACTTCAACAAGCTGACTGACTAATGTTGTCATAAAAAGTTATGAATGGTTGGAATGATAACAATGGCAAAACACAAAACAGGTCACATTATTAGCATAACCAACCAATTAGCATAGCCAACAGCAAAACTATATGAACATGCCACCTTCCTCTGTACAGCTCGCAATCACAACAAATGATGTAAAGGGTACCAAATATTCCCTTCAAGTGATTTGGAATACCCTTGTAATAAACAGCCATTAAGACAGTTTTGTTTTGTAACTGAGCACTAATTAAAATTTCATTTTTTTGCAAAGTTTTTTATTCTCTATAGAAGACAATATTTTTGTACTACTGAGAATCATTGCCCCAGCTATTGAAAACAATACTGTTGACAACTACATTCAGTTGTAGCTTGGGGCAGAGCTTGCCTATGACAGATACAGTTTATGCATGACAAATATGGCACAGACAGCCATTCCTTATGTGGCAATTGCAGTCCTTTGTCATTTATGTACCCTTATCACTGGCACTTGTCCACTGCTTACTGCAGTGGCGCACTGCTTCTTCAAGACACACGCCAACCCGCACCGCAGTGCAAGTGTGGTGGCGTGCACACCAAGCACTGATACACACACCAGCGAATGCCTCCATGCCCACCAAGCTGCATTAGTTTCCAGCTGGTGTGCACAGACAAGATTTCATCAAAATTATCACATTTGACGGACTGGACCATGGTTGGAAATTTGGCTTCTGTTCTTGGTGCTGGAGTACAATTTTTGTTTTGGATCACAAAATTTTACAAACAGTAATACTGGTTTAAGTTGGCATTCTTGCTGCAAGTACTTTGTGACATCATACTTGCTTCTTACTGAACAGAGACTGAAGCATTTGCTCACATGCTTAGACATTCATCAACATGGTTATGATGTAGCTTTCTAATGGAGACACAAGATTTTGGAGTATAAAATGCACTTGGAGCACATACTTCTTGGTGTTCTTCTGCAACAAAAAACAACACCTTTTCCAACCTTGGACTGGACTGAATGGGAACTGGGGGCTGCAAAACAACAATGCGTAGTCTAGAGGCCATGGGAAAATGGTGAATTGGTAGTGCTATTTTTATCACAAAAATGATGATCTTTAAGGCTGTGACCAAATCTGGAACAAGTGTTACTTCTGATGTTCAAGAACAAAAAATATACTCCAGGGTGGCATAGCCCACAAGCAGAAACCAACAACACAAATGACCAAGGCTATATGGCAACAATAATCAAGGAATTACCATGCACACAGATGCACTTGACTGCTATGTTTAAAAGCCAGAATGAATGTCTAAATACTGACTAGACCAACACTTCCTGTTTATAAACTTCAAGAAATAGGAAATCCAAAGAAAATTTGCAAATCCCGCAAACAAAAACCAAATTTCCAACTCTGCCCACAGTATCTATGCCCTGGGTTATATCCATAGGCTTGGTGGGAAGCTCAACACGTTTCTCCTATTTGCCCAAAGTCCTTGCAGGGACGTGGAGAGTAATCGATAGTTCCAAAGCCCATACACGAAGCAGCGGGGCTAAGCCACCACGGCTAAGCGCGTGGTGCTCATCCAATGCCACGTGGAAAATGCAACTTGTAGGTGGGGTAAGACAATGCCCGTATACTGACATACTTGCGACGCGATGACAATCACATTTAGACGAAAATAAACGACGGACAGGACATGCAATGCTCCGTCAATTCACCGTACGCCCGGCAAGCCCGCTCACCCAACCAAGGGTTCAGGAGCCGTAGTCGGGTGGAGGCGGGGACACAAAACTTACATCCTCAGCTCACAATGATGTCCCGAAATGTACGCACAGTAATCAATGCTGACATTCAGCGTATTACAGCACGCCATAGCACAGCGTTCTCATGACTGCGGACCGGTTCCCTTAGCAACCGTACACCTAATCCTCCCAAACTTGGAGCGCTAAATTAAAACCTGACCAAATATTTGATCCCCTTTCTATCGACGATGCATTTTTTCTATCGATAACCAACATCAGGTCGGGAAATTGGGGACTTTTTCCGAAGATAACCCTATAAGTCATTTTGAAATTTATCATATAACCAGACCGATCACATATAATAACCGGCCATATCGAATGAAATTGGTTGCGGGAAATTTTATCAAAAAATTGTCGATACGAAACGTCCTCTATCCTTGTTTACTGGCACCTTGCCAACTTCTGGCGCAAGTTGTTCGTCGCAGAGGGTCGCGGTTGTCGACGTGAAATCGTTCGCAATGAGGTCGAGGATGGCAAAGTTTTGAACGGTGCCGCAGCCATATTCTTTCTTTTCGCGTTTTATGAACTTGTATTGTAATTGGACACACCAAGATCAGACATTATTGAGGTAAGCAAGTGGTATTCGGGCGTTTCTTCCATGCTGGTGGTCCTGATATACTTGGATTCATGCGTTACCCGATATGCCGTTGTGCATCCTGTTCCTTTTCATCGGATGTTACGCGAAATGTGGATGTACCTGGTAAATATTCACATTGTCATCCTTTTAAATGACATTCAGTATCCATGCGCATTCGTGCATTCCCTGCTTAACTGTAACTTTGTTTAGGCCATTTTTTTGTTTTTTCTCCATGCATGATTCACACATCCTTTCATTGCAGCTTCCATTTGCCATTGTTCATTGCATGAAAACAAAGCCAATCAGTTTTCCGCATAAAGAATGTTGCAGCTGTAATTGGTATTGTAATGTCTGGCCAATCTGTTAAATGTGGCAGTTTTTGGCAAAATATTCTTGGGACATAGTTAAGGGCAGGAAACTTATTTTCATGAAGCCTTGGAAAGCTCACGGATATGATTATCATGGTTTTGCAGCCCACACTGAAGCAGTTTGGTGTGTTTGGGCAGCAGATTGGACTGGGCCACACAATAATTGTGATTCTTCTGTGGAAACGATGTTTAGTTCACAGCAGTATTGTCATGGTTCAACATTTGTCTAAATTGTGTCTTATGGCCTGGTTTTCGTGAGAAGTGATAAGAAAGATGAATCATTTCATCTGCAGATTACAAGAAAGTTTGAAATAATGTGCCTGGGACAAGTTAGGTTCAAATGTTCTGCCCTGAATGAAGGCTGGCATAAGACAGTATCTCATTGATGTCTGTGATGTTTGTTGGTAGGATGCTGGGATGCATGATGAGGTTTTCTGGTAAAAAGCAGTAGTTGAACAGGCATCAGTTGTTCTTACTGGACAAAAAGTGGGGGCTAAGGAGATACATGTCCACCTGAAAGATAAAGAAGACTTATGGTGGTCCTGTGGTATTGCATGAGAGGAAACAGCTTTTACCAGGCTTTAGTCAGCAGTGCTGATTATTCCTGGTGAAAGGTGTGTTGCCTTTTTATGACATTTTGTTTCTGCATTTAAGGTATTAGATGCACAATGCATACCAAATAATTGATGGGGACAGATACAAGGCACAGATCATTCATCTGAAAGTGCCCCAAAATGCTGTTTTATTATGTGCTGGGGCATGTCAACCACCAATGGTTGTATTGTGCCCCAAAAAGGAAGAGTGCTGCAGTCTAGAAAGGGAAAGAGCACTTAACATACTCATTTGATCACTTTGATCTGGTAACACCCTCTTTGTCTAAATCAGGCTCCAGGGGAATTCATTTTTTGATTTTGTTAGAGGAAATGGTTGATAATGTGTAGCAATGCATTATACATGCAAAATAGTCGCATATGCATACACACATCAGGGTTACAAAAGCAGTTCAGCTTATCAGTAGGTCATAGTTGTTTGGACTTCACACATAATAACACACATGCACACCAAATATTCCTAATTGTGTTGGCTTTCCATCACATTCATTGTAGTTTGCAAAATTTTAATGATGCACAGTACAAAAATATCAGTTTTCAAGCAATATTTCAAGAACATCATGCTGGCCTTCTGGTTCAGAACAAAAGAAGCCATGGCATTGTTGACCATTGCCAACTTTTCATAGGTATTAACTAGATAGTGTTGAGATAGTGTGTAAATATCAAAATATACCATAGTTATTGGCATGTGTCATGCTTTTACATCTTCTCATACTGCATCTTACTTCAGAAAAGTGCTTTAAATAAAGAGGGCAGCCTTGGGCAATATACATTAATTCTGGCATTTTGTGTGGATGCTTCACCCACTATTGTGTGCTACGAAATGTTGGACAATAGGGTTGTTCCATGCACCCAGCCTGTGGCACCCAGCAGATTTCCAGTACATGTCAAATGCTATTTACAATACAAATACTGAAATCTATATGCTGTTATTGAAACACATCAGTTGGTTATCAGACTCTGCATTACCAGTATGTATGAAACTAGGTGCTTTAATTTTTTTTTATTCCTCATGAAATTAATGCATTCTGTGTGCATTCAGTGTTCCATTGATCATTAATTGCTAAAATAATGGATAAAAGATGGAGCTTGGCATTTTGAGTTTTATGGTTTTTTGTCCTTTTTATGATAAGCATTTTCAATATTTTGTACCTGGAGCCTCTTTCATTACCCTCTAAACCATCTGTAATATTTCACGTAGTCCCTAGTATTTATGTCATGTTTTAGAAAGGTACAGTAAATCATGCCAGTTTTGTATTAAATATTCTCATGCATTCAAGCACAACAATATCAGCTCTGTGATCCAGTCTTGAAATAGGCATGGCTGTCTTAACCACTGACCAGCCATTAATTTTGCTGTCCATTAGTGGTGCTGTCCAAGTGAAAAAGAAGTCATGAGTTGCAAGAGGAAAATAAAAAGGAATTGTACACTTTGCCATTTTAGTTTTGCTGCTTAAAAGACCATGCATGATTAAAGATGACATCACATCAAATGCCTGCTCATGACAGGGTCCTTGGGAGCATGTTTTTGATGCAATAACTGTAGACACAGGGCTCAGTTAGATGAAAAATGAAATAACATGGTGTTTGTTCCCCTGGGAAAGCCCTTGAGTAGCCACAGTAAAATGTGCTCAATGTCTGTAGGCATTTCAGATGTTCCGTGTGGTCTGGCTATTGGTTTTACCACCACATGTTTTCCTTATGTATTTATTGAATTGTTTGTCCATAGCTACTCATCCCAGTACCAGTGATTGAAGATGCATATTTTTAATGTTTAATTTTTGCAGACTGAAAGCCCTGCCCATATTTAGGAAGAGTATCACCAGCAAAACATCATCAGCCATACTGGAATGTGTGGCAGTGGGCTAGATGAAATTTGCTTGATATGAAGAAATGTGCCCATGGGTGGTCATTTGTGCCAATAACTATGTCAGTAACTATGGCAGGTTTTCATGCTTAAACACCATTCTAACATCATCTTGTTAATGCCCATGAAAAGTTGGCATTGGTAGGAAATGCCATGTTATTGTTTGCTCCATGTGGGACTGCTAGTGTGATGTTCTGGAAATATTCCTTGAAAGGTAATATTTTGCATTCTCTCACAAGTCTTGCAGATTGTGACAGATGTGATTGAAAGTCATGAAACTGGTTTATTTGGTGTGCATAAGTGTCTCTTTATGTGTTAAACCCCTATGTGAAAACTGTGCTCCAGAGCGACAAGTTGAACTGTTTTTGTAGCCCATATATATATATATATATATATATATATATATATATATATATATATATATAACCTGATTGAGATAAAGAGGATGTTGCCAGGCATATTAGTGATAAAATGAGTATGTTAAGTGCTCTTTTCCTTTTAGAATGCAGTAGTCTTCCCTCTTAGGGCACAGTACAGCTGTTAGTGGTTTACATGCCACAGAATATTTCCTTTTGACAAGTTTATCTTGTTCAGTGCATAGTAAAACAATTTTGGGCTCCTTTCAGATGAATTATCTGTGCCCCTCTCATCCTGCAAAGACATTGGTTTTAATAAGTACATAATATTTCAGAAGCTGGTAGCAATCATACAGGCCACCAAATATGGAAAAATGATCAGCAGTGTAGCTCTGGTGGAGTCCAGTTTGAACATTCTGTCATTGGTAACATACTTCCAGTGATGAGGGAAGGAAGTGAAGGGTGTTTTGAAATCTCGTAGGGCCACCTGAAAATGATTCCTACATTTGTGATGGCCATCCCCCCCCCTCTGCTGCAGGCGTTACTGAGCGGCTAGCTGGGCACGCCGGTCGGTCCGCCAGATGGCCAGGCTGTGACCCCCCCTGCTGCAGGCGTTACTGAGCGGATAGCCGGGCGCACTGGTCGGTCCGCCGGATGGCCAGGCTGTGACCCCCCCCCCCCGCTGCAGGCGTTACTGAGCGGCTAGCCGGACGCGCTGGTCGGTCCGCCGGATGGCCAGGATGCAGGGCGACGACCCGGCCTACCTGGAGGTTGGCACCGAAGTCAGCGCCAAGTACAGGGGGGCCTTCTGCGAGGCCAAGGTTCGCAAGGTCGTCAAACAGGTTAAGGCGAAGGTACGTTGCACTTGAGAGGTGTTGGAGGAGCAGCTTGCACCGTGTTCGGTAGGTCGTACAAGCACACAGTTTTTCTGCTCCCTGTAAGGGGCCTCATTGTTTCTAATCTCGGGTTCGCACATAAGTTAAACGTTGTGTCTGGACCCATTGTGCAGAGCAGAACCATTATGTGAGAGGCGTCGGCAGAGCGCATTTGGTGGTGTGACAGTTCCGGTACGCGTTGAATCTTGGCCCTTTGAATGTTGTCCTGTTAGTTGCTGTTCCTTGGTGTGCTGAATGGCGGTGTTGTGTTTTGATTGTGCCGATGTTTTTCCCTGCGATGGTGGCCGATTTATGTTCATCCGATAAGTAATTAAGTTAAATACCATTGATATAGCTTGTGATGTTCTCTGCAGGCCTTTATGCTCACCCATTCTGTCATTGGTTGTCTGCTACCATCCTGTTTCCACCCAGAGTTACAGAAACACATCTGATGTGACTCGACGCATGTCAACAGGTGAACTTGAAGTTCAACATGGGCACGGTAGTGGTCAGTGACGACCATGTGAAGGGAAGGCTCCAGGTGGGGGCCACTGTGGAAGTGAAACACCCTGACAAGGGGCAGTACTTTGAGGGCGTTGTGGTGAAGATACTAGACACAAGCCAGTATACTGTCGGTGAGTAGCGTGTGGCCATCAGCAGATTTGCTCTAAGGGACACCAGCGTCCACAGTACTTCGTGTGTGTCGAATTGTTTTTGTCATCGTGATGTCGTCATGTCGAACACGTTTATTCAAAGTCATGTCGAACACGTTCTGTAATCAGTGCTGGTTGGTTGAGACATCGTGAACATTGTGATCAGTTGGATTACAGGTGTAACTGACTGTCGAGCCATCTGTTGCCGAATCGTGAGTTGCGGCTGGTTCTGGACAAGCTGTTGGGTTTAGGGCCGCCATGTTCTGACTTTACTGTGCCCCGTGTCCCGGTCTGACCGTATCCCGTGTCCCGGCCTGGCGGTGTCCCGTTTCCTGACCTTACCGTGTCCCGTGTCCCGGTCTGACCGTGTCCCGTATCCCGGTCTGACTGTGTCCTGTGTCCCGCCCTGGCCGTATCCCGTTTCCCGGCCTGACCGTGTCCCATATGCCAGTCTGACCGTGTCCCGATCTGACCGTGTCCCGTGTCCCGGCCTGACCGCGTCCCGTGTCCCGGTCTGACCGTGTCCCGTTTCCCGGTCTGACCGTGTCCCTTGTCCCCATCTGACCGCGTCCCGTGTCCCGGTCTGACCGCGTCCCGTGTCCCGGTCTGACCGTGTTCCGTGTACCGGTCTGACTCCTCCCTGTGCTGGCGCAGTGTTCGACGACGGTGACATCACGACGCTGCGGCGCACGTCGCTCTGCCTGAAGTCCGGCCGCCACTTCACCGAGGCCGAGTCGCTCGACCATTTGCCGCTCACGCACCCGGAGCACTTCTCCAACCCTGTGCGGCAGCGGCGGCGCGGCAAGTCCAACCAGTGAGTGCGCCGCCGTCGCCACGGCCGACTTCTAACGTCGCCGACCCCGTCCCGTGCTAAGCTCGTCCTCGAGACGACTGCTGCAGACGTTCTGTTTCTGAATGGTTGTACGCCGTTTCAGTTGAGCTGATGGGATGTGATTGATGTCGCACTTCCATTGTGTTGAAGCCGGAGTTTTGCTGGTTTGCGTTGCGGTGATCTTGGTGTAAGTCCTCGCTAACGGTTTCTGGAGTCCTGGCGTACCGCGGTTTTTCTAAGCTGTGTTGCGTACGAAACCATGCATCTAGGGTTGTGGAGGGCATGCAGTACCGTTAATGTCGTCAAGCCTTCTACAAGGTCGTTGCAGTAACCACAGCTCGCAATTTCCAAGTATGTGTTCCATGAAAAAAAATTGCAGATGTAGCGAGTTTTGAATTAGACAGTTGTTTATGCTGATAGGCATAAACAATTGAATGTGATGAGAAATGTCCATTGAAAGGCGGGCGAAGGTGGTAGGAATTATCTTTGTAATTGAAACTGTTGTCACAGCCTTTGTTTCAAAAGGAGGATAGCCCTTTTCACATATTTTTTAGATGTCTTGAAACACATTTGTAACGTAGGCTGATGACTTCTGCTGTGGTATGTTGTTTATGGCTGTCGTGCCGAACAGAACTTGAAAGGCGCAATTGAGCTAGTTTCCTGTTTAGGCAGACATCGTGCAGTCTTGGAAATAGTGACCCTGCAATCTCCTGCATTGCTGTTGTTTGCCCACTAAGCCAGTGGGGAGTGTCTCTCCCGTGACGTGTTGACGGGAGCGGCCGGAGCGTCATCTGACCGCCGCCCTCCCGCGCCTCAGGTCGGACGACTCCAGCGAGTCGGAGAGCGACTCAGAGGCGGACGGCACGCCCACCAAGCGGACGGCGCGCAAAACGGCCGAATGGCTGCACATGGTGGGCAAGGTGGTCAGCGTCGAGGTGGACACCAGCAAGAAGAAAAAGGTGGGTGCCGGTCGGCGGCGCGCGCGGCGCAGCCGGCCGCTCGGGGTGGACGCGGTGTCCGGGTCGGCGCGCAGACGGTGCCTCCTTTATAGAGGCGGTGGGTCGTCTTGCTGACACTGGCCTTTTGTGCCGGCGCACCGGCCCGCAGGCCGTGCCTGTTGTCGACGTGGTGATTAGTGGTTGTGAGTGGTGTCGGTAATGGCAAAGTCGGCGACTGGTTTGGATCGAGTCTGAGATCGCGGGATCACGAAACGAGGGTTTACTGGTAATCGCCAGCCGTGTTTGTCCAGTCTTCGGAGGCTCCCCGTGAAGACGGCCCGTTGTCGCGGCGACCTTCCGACTGCGGCTGCTGCGAACGCCGCCCGGTCGGTCGAAGGCCCTGTGGTCAGCTGGGGCGGTACCGGTGTCGCGGGCGCGGCGCCGCGTGTGCCCGCCGGCCAGGACGGGCCAGGCCGGCGGCGTGGCCGCTCCTGCCTGTGCCGGTGCGGTGACCGGCTCCTCCCGGGGGACCCCGGGCGCCCTCTGACGGCCGACCGTACCCCATAGGACAACTGGGTTCCGGCGCTGGTGGTGGCGCCGACGGCGCGCATCGACGCCCGGCGCGACTTCCTGGTGCGCAGCTTCCAGGACGGCCGCTACTACACCGTGCCCAAGAAGGAGACGTCCGCCTTCCAGCGCGACTTCGTGCCCAAAAACAACAGCAGCCTCAAGACCGGTACGGCCCTCGGGGACAGACGGAGGCAGTGGCTGTACGGGGCTGGGGTGGACCGATGGTCGCTCTCCTCTGCTTACGATCCGACTTTTTAGAAACGGGTGTGCTGGCACAGCTTAAAGATGTCACCGTTGTGATCGTGCGAACCTACACTGACAAAGTACGCCCGAATCGATGTTAATTCGCGGTCGCAATATGACCGCGCGGTATGCTGTTGGCGTTTTAGGTGCTGCGTTATCAGCGTTTTCTTTTGCATAGACGATTGGTTTGTCGCTTCCTTTTGGAAAGCGCTGGATGTTGCAAAGAAACCCTAAAATGTCAATCACACGCTCGGATTTTTCGGCCCTTTCTTACCCTGTGTGACGCATTTGTACAGGCACCATTGCATCTCTGTGTATTTGGATCGAGCCTTGTGACTGCTGCTGTTTCCGACGCCGCCAAGCGCTGTCATCGCGCCCTGTGACCGACACGTTCCGCGTCCGCCAGCGATCGACAAGGCGGTGCAGTACCTGGAGCGGGACGAGCTGCCGCCCCACTGGGACCGGGACGCCCTGTTCGACACCAACGACTCGGAGACCAACGACACCGGCTCCGACTCGGAGGTCAGGCCCGACTGCGGCTGCTCGGGCCGGCGCACTGCGTTCTCAGTCTCGGCCCCGCGCGGAGGCCCGGCGTTCATGGGGAGGGAACGTGGATCGTGAGGGCGAAACGTTCTCTGGGGAAATGGCTGGATTTTAGCGCTGTGGTGGGCACATGCATGGACGTGTTTGGTCATGTATGGGCCGTCTGCCTAGGCGCCGAGAAAGTTATATCGCGGAAGGTTTTTTAGTTTGTGACGGGCCGTTGTCGGCCCGTGCGACACCAGACTCTCAAATCGTGTCATTCCGTGTCGCCGCCGTGTCTGGCATTTCGGCCGGCCGGCACTCTGGCAGTCCCTCCCGTCAGGCCCCTGCTGTGGCTCCCCTGTGTGTCCGGCTGGTGGTCGTAGCTGCGGGCCGCGGCGCCGGAGCGGGGCCGTCAATAATAGAGGCCGCGCGGACGTTCCTGGGTGGGCGCGCCGACCGCGCCGCTGCCCGCGACGGCGTTCGGCGTGACGGTGGGGTTGAGTCGACTGCTCCTCTGTCTCCGGTCTGCTCCGGCCGCTCCGTCGCCTCGCACTGCTCACACTGCCGGGCCTGTGACTGCTGGCGACGTTTTACCGCCTGCGCCTTACTGGCGGCCGCCGGCGTCGTTGGAGAGCCCTGCCGGGCTGCTGGATGGACGGAGCGGGGCGGGGCGGACTGCTACCCACATTTCTCCCCCGCCCAGACGCGGGACTAGAACACGGGTCAGCGCGTCACACGAGCGCGGATACCGAAATCGGCCTGTCGTAAATATGCCAGATGTCAGGAAAATTGTAGAATGTGTAGTATAGTGGCACTAGAAGCGTGTGAAGAGGATTGCATCCATATATCTCATGCACTGCGCCCAGGAATGTAATCCCCGATGCGTTGTCCTGATGGAAATGGCCGACGTTTAAGAAAACTTGTGCCGTTTGAGTGGGCCGTCCAGTTTTCCCTGGGAACCAAAGTGCCTTGCCCCCGATTCTTTGTGTTTGTCTGTTCCATGTCCTGTTGACTGAAGGGCACTGGGGAACCGTGACAATTGTGGCTGCTTTGGCGATTCATCAGAGACACGTGACTGCGTTCATGGAAAGTGCCGGGTCGATCGTGAGACAGATGCAGTGTTGCCATCGCGGCCTGCGACGGGGGTCCGTTCGTCTGTCATATTGTCCCATGGACAGATGGTCGCCGCTTGCACCGTTTGCCGTATCCAGAGCTCGGCGGCCGTGCGGCGTCGTGCTCGGCGGCCGCTTGACGTTCCTCCCCGGGCCGGCAGAGCTCGGACGAGGAGTCCCGCGAGGAAAAGGACCACTTCGTGGCCCAGCTGTACAAGTTCATGGACGACCGGGGCACGCCCATCAACCGGGCGCCGACGGTGGGCGCGCGCGACCTCGACCTGCACAAACTCTGGAAGGTGGTGCAGAAGCAGGGCGGCTACAACCGGGTCACCAATCAGAATGTGTGGAAGACGGTGGGCACGCGCCTCACGCAGGACGCCGCCAGTCCGGTCAACACCAACTCGGTCAAGGTGGCCTACAAGCGGTGAGCGGCGGCGGCGGGTGCTCGGCCGCGTTTGGCGGGGCTGGGCGTTAGGAGATGCGGCGGCTTGTTTCACATCAGTGGGGTATTGATGCACGGTAAAGGAAGTGCATTGGCTGGTGCTTATGCCAGCCAGTGCCGAAGCAGTTCTGATGAATTTGTCATTCCAAGCATTTTGCAAATGCAACGCCCTCATTGCGGTCTTCATCAGAAGATGGTGTGAACAGGAATCACACAGGTGTGGTTAACCGTGCCTTGTTCGTATGCAACAACACGTCTTACTGACATAACTTCTGTGTACTTCTTTAGGTATTTGCTGCACTTCGAGGAGTTCCAGCGTAAGCTGGGCTGTACCCTGGTGTCGCACACGCGCGGCGCCAAGGTGCGGTCGTCCACCGGGCGCAGTCTGATACGCGAGCGGGACCGGACAGTCTCCAGCGGCAGTCCGGCGCCGCCCGCGGCGTCACCTGCTGCCGCCGCCCCGCCGCCGCCGCCGCCTCCGCCGCCGCCGCCACCGCCGCCGGTGGCGGCGGCCCCCGGCCGCGGTGCCGCCAGAGAACGCGACCGCACCTCGTCCAGAGCAAGTCCGGCGCCGGTCGCACCGCCGCCGCCGCCACCGCCGCCCCCTTCACCGCCGCCGTCGCCGGCTGCGCCGGTCAAGGAGGAGCCGGCTGCGGCGCCGCCGCCGCCGCCTCCGCCGCCGTCGGCCTCCAAGTCGCGCAAGAAGCCGACGGCGGCGGCCGAGGCGGACCGGAAGCGGGCCGGCTCTCTGGAGAGGCGAGCGTCTCTGAAGAAGAACGATACCAAGGATGTGAAAAAGGAGCCGCCGGAGGAGCGCGAGAGCAGGACGGAGGAGGTGAAGGAGACGAAGGAGACTGAGGTGGGTGGTCCTCTGATTTGTACATGCGCAATGTGCGCCTGGAAAGCCATGACGGTCACGGACGCGGCAGTGGGCTGGTGGCACTTGCTGTTGAGACTAGCATCGTGTTTGGAAGCGCCTAACGATATCTTGTCATATACTGGTTACATGGTTTATTCAGCGCCAAACTGCTTATTTTCGTTATTGGCGTTGGGGCGGTGTGATCATATTCTGTATGAATCGTGCAACTGAAACCGACCGCCGGCTGTCGCAGACAAAGTCAATGCGGACCCGCAACAAAGAGTCAGAGTCGGCGTCGTCGGCGTCGCCGGCGCCCAGCGACAAGTCGGACAAGACGTCCGGCTCAGGCGCGGCCGCGTCGGCGGCCAAGACGCCGCGCGAGCGCCGGCCCAGCTTCCGCGAGTCCAAGTCGTCGCCGGCGCCGGCGGCGGCGGCGGCGGCGGCATCGGCGTCGTCGCCGGCGTCGTCGGCGGCGGCGACGACGGCGGGCGCCGAGCCGGCGGCGGCGGCTGAACGGCGCCGCAGCGGGCCCGTCAAGCGGCGCAAGGACGAGTCGCCCGACGACGACGAGTGAGTGCCGTGCCCGGCCGGCGGCCGCCGCGAGGAGGGGGGGAGGGGGAGGTGAGGGGTCGTCGACAGGTGTGTCAGGTTTATCGCCTGTCCCCGGGGAGTCCAGTTCGGGAATTTGGAGGGCGTTGACCATGGAAAGGTGCCGAGAGGGTTTTTGAGTTAGGTCGTTAAGTATATGGTGCTTCCATTCGCTTAATGTGTTTCTGCAACAGTGTCTCGCTTTGGCTTAAGTTGGGTGGATGCGTGGTGTACGAAGTGGAAAGTCCAAGGTAGTATTATTTCTTGCAGTTGAATTGACCACTGCCCTCCGTCTTGTTTACTGTATCAAGTTTCCGCGTATGTCAGTGTGGTATTTCGTTATTCGACCCACATATTACAAATATTTTTCTCTACTTCGTTTCTTCAGGCATTGCCATGGCGGAAAAGCGATAGCTATTAGAGTTGCGCCTGATGGAGTCGAAAAACAGAGGGCCATGAGAAGGTAGACCACAAACTTGTGCTGTTTGTCTTTCCTTGTGGTCACATGGGGCTACTTAGCTTGCCACGCGTGGAGCACTGGTATGCCTTGTCACGTGAATCTATCACTCCTTTTAAGGAAATGTCTTGCCCTTCCCCTCTCTTTTTAAATCGGACAGCATTATCAGAACTCACCAAAAATGGCATCATCGTTTTACTAATCATTTCATTGAGAACTTTTTTATTAATATTTCAGCCTTTCTGGTTTTGGAAATATTTTTAGGGTGCCAGTGGTACATGTTTTATTTAAGGGAATTGTACCCCACTTTTTTTAGAACTTGTATCCCTACTACGTGTATCGGTTCCGTTCATTCTGTGAGCAAAAGGTAACTTGTTACGTTCTGTGACGCCCTTTGGCCAATTAAAGGCTTGTGTTTTGCTGTGGGTCGTTGTTGGGTCAGGGAAACATTAAACGTGATTAATGAATTCTGATTGTTGTCATCGTTCAACCTTTGACGGCTTTCACCGTGGCGTTATAAAGCTTTTTTCCATCCTGCTGAACTGATTGCGATCCGCCGAGAGGTGCGAAGCCGCTTGAATGTTTTCTGGGTCATGTATGTTTACTGCTACAGCGCGAAAATTCGGCGTACGCAACGTAAATTGAGATCTTCAAACGGCTTTTTGAAAGACGCGTTAGAGCCTCCCTCATCTTTCACTACCATGTCCGTCATATCTCCATGCTCCACGTCGTTTCCCGATGGTTGTTAACCGAGTTCTGGACACGTTTGGAAGGTTTTCCGCGGCGGTGCATCCTAGACTTTTACTCTGCCTGTGGGTCGAACACCCTGTTTATATGCGTATGATCTTAGCCAATGCACGATTGCACTTGCTGTGGTGGAGGGTTGGTAGATTCCGGTCCGTCCGGTTGCGTTGCCGTCTCTGGTGGGGCATAACCGTCGGGAGTTTCTGTGGCCTGTCCTAATAGTCCTCATGTGATTGGACTGGTGGGTGGTGTAGCCTGGCAGCCTGGTGTCAGCGTCCAGGAGCCTTCCCTTGAAACAGATATTGTCCCCCAAACTTGTGCACTGCATTAGTTCTTGTCTAGACTGTCAGGAGATGGCGTTTTTCGCTGGTCGACGCCGTCGTTCTCGTGAGACCGGATGTTTGCTCCTCGCTCAGTCTGTCTCCCTCCCCTCCCTTTCCGCGTCAAGTTCGACTCCACCAGGCTGTGATGCCGTAAACAACGCTGGTATTCCACGAAGTCGAGTAAAGTAAGGTAGTCAGTAGCTCAAAGCTGATGCAAACTGGGATTATCTCCAGAACTTTGCGAGTCCGAGGCAGACGTCCTGTGCGGATCCTTTCTGCTTTACTGCCCGAGAATAATGGAACTGGAGTTTCCTTGCCCGCGCTTTTATGTACCGTCGCCGTACTACCAGCCGGGGGCGTTTATTGTTGATAAACGCATCTCACCCCGGCTGGACTGAAGTGAGTCGTCGTGAAGTCATAAAACTAACCAAAAAGAGTTTCCATCTTGGTGACGTATTGCGGTCGCACACATGTCAACGCCAGTGTCACGCGTGTCGTGAACGGAGGCCACCCCCAGTCCCACATCACCTCGCAACGTGCCCATCCGCCCCGCTGGTACTGCTATTCGCCCGCAACGGCCTGCCACGCGCTTGTTCTGGGATGGACTGGATTCGGATTTCTGGCATCGTGTTGTTTGTGGGCGTGTGCCTTGCTGTGGTGCCAGTGACGAGGACGGCCTCCGTGCATAGTTTCCAAACGTCCTTGACGTTAAAACCGACGGATGCGCGTCTCGTTCTGTGCACGTGCCGCGAGTCTGACGTGTTTTGAGACAGCTTGAGTGGCTGAGGTGTTTCGCGCTGTGGTGTCGCGGAGTGCCGGCGGGCGCGTGGGCCGGAGCCGGGGCCAGCCGAACCGTCTGACCCGCCGGCCCGCCTTTCAGCCCGGAGACGCTGCCGTCGTACGTTGACGTCCAGGTCGGGGACAAGGTCTCCGTCCTGTACAAGATCAACTCCAAGAAGGAGAGGACCATCTACGAGGCCAAGGTAAGCTGGAGTGACGGCAGGGAAGCGTCCAGAGGTGGTCAGTGTGCCATGGTTGGTCCGGAGAGACGAAGTTAAACTAATCGCGGGGACATCAGACTTGGTCACAGGAAGAAAGCGCAGCTGTTATGTATTCGACCGAACAGATGGAACGCATCGACGTCTTTCGACATTGGCTCGTTCTTGACGTTCGGACGGCGTATTGCTGTTGCGTCGAAGGTTTGGGAACATTGCGCGGATCGCGATGGAATGCAGGTCTCGTTTTGCGTCCGATTCTAAGTTGACGGATAAGTGTTGCGACATTTCGGCACCGCTTTGCTCTTGTGGAATATGGCCTTTCCGCGATGACAGTAACATACCCAGATCAGCAAAGGGCTCAATACAAAACTGGGATAATCTGTATTCCAATGGGATCCAGGCATATGTCTGTATGGGAATGAGCATACGCATTTCCGAGTGAGTGAGTCATCCCCTTGTCCCTGGTATACAAGGGGAGCGCTCTGTACGGGCCTGACTGGTCGCTGGCTGCTCTCCGGCTGTCCGGTGGTGGGTAGCCTGGTGGGGGGTTTGCGGAACCCGCCCGTTCAGTTGACTTCTTCGTTCATCTCCGGCCTCTCGTGGCTAACGTACAGCGTGGTGTGCGGTATTCATATCTTATCGCATTTCATGAGACGTCGGGGGATTTTGCCTGTTGCTGCTTCGTTGGCCTTGAACTCAGTTGTTCGCCGTCCGAGCAAATGTACAGATGAAACCTCCCGGGCCCTCAGCCTTGCTAAGTGGCCGATCGTGAAGAGGGAATCGGCGTGGTGGTTAAATATGCACCCACTCTGCAAACATGTAGTCTGTAACGTTATCACAAGACATTGGCGCATGATCCGATTTTGTTATGATATCGGTATTGCCCCCAATGCTGTTGTGGAGTAATTTCATGCCTTTTCGGTTCCACCATGTTGAGCATTCGGATTTTGGCGTTTAACGCTGTGTCGGCGCCTAGCGTGTTTTTGTTTTTTTTTTTTTTTTTACCGCGGACGTTGGCGCTAACGTCCGACCCTGCCTCCCCTAGGTGCTGCAGGTGGACTCGGCCAGCGTGCCCCGGCGCTACTACATCCATTATCTCAACTGGAACAAGCGCTACGACGAGTGGGTGAAGCGAAACCGGATCATCGAGAACCTGAGCTGGGCGCCGACACGGGCGCGCAGGAACAGTCGCGTCGAGACAAAGGTGGGCACCTGCCGGCGGCCAGTGGCACAGTGAGACGCCCGCGCGAGACGAACAGACGCGGGACGGAAGGCGCATGCATTATGGCATGGGCAGGCCGCTGGAACGTAAAACCCAGTGTGACGTGTCCGTAAACCGACCGAGGGGTCTTAAATTTTTACAAGATGCTAAAACGTTCCACCACGTGCAGCCTTTAAAAGACTTGAAAAAGGCATATCGCGTGAGCAGTGGCGTGCTTGAAACATACGTTTTTGTCAGTGTCGGCGCCCTGTTACGCAAAAAACAAGCTTTATTGCCCACCCCTCCGTTAAGAAAATGCTGGCTTCGCCCTTGGCTTCCGCCGTCTTTTTTATATGATGGGGATATCCCCACACAAAGGCACATGTGCGGAGTGGCATGAAAAGAAAGGCAAATATTTCGGCTTCAGACACTTTTTAAGTGATTCCGGAAATGATATTCATGATGTTCATTCATTTCAACGGGCTCTTGCCACCTGCCATGGGCAACAAATAACAAATGCCACTGCCATGTTGTAGTCGAATCACATGTTTATGATTTAGACGCACGCAAGACACATTTGACTTCTTTCCGATGGACCAGCGATCTGAAATTTGGCGTTTAATTGACTGATTCTAAAATGGTGCGATCATCGCACGGAACCCTTCAGTTTGGTATTAGGTGGCAGTGTCCCAGTCGTTTTTTTTTATTTTGTGTAGTAAAATAGCGGACCATTATGTAGCGGTCATGTTGCTTCCTCTCTGTCCTGCATTCACCCGTATTTGGCGTTCTCCTCGTGCGGGATAACCGGCTGGTGCTGCTGCTACGACAGTGTCTCGGCAGTGCAGCACGCCCCTGGTGCGGGCGGACTCTTAGAGCCGGGGTGACCTCAGCCGTGCGCTGCGCGTGATTGGTCTGTCGGCCGAGGCCTTTTTTGTAGATTTGATTCGAACGGTTTTCTGGGGTGCTTTGGGACCAGAGTCGGCGCTAAGCGGAGCTTGTTGCTCGCACTCCGATCCCTACACCCGATCTTCCGTTGTAAGGTTAACGGCATGATGCGGGGGCGAAAGCGTAAGGTGCCGACATGACCAACAAGGTCGCGCGATAGCCAGTGTTTCCCCTCTATACGTCAGTTGCCAAGTGACCTGCGGAAGGTATGCAAGCGCCCAGATGACTTGAACCCACCTTGCCAGGGTTGGGAGTGGTGACAGACGCTCCACCAACTGAGCTACTGACACAAGAGCTGCCTTAAGCCGGGTGACCTTGGATGGGTCGGCGCGACCGTGCATAGGCGGCTTTTGGACTGGGGGACGAGGATGCGCGCGTGCCCCCACACTGTCGTCTGTCATTGCCGTTTGTTACTGTGTGGAAATTGACGTTATAAAGTCATCATTTTCCGCTGCTTTTTGAGACTCGATCGGTCACGGGCACTGACTAGCTCTGCTCAGTTGGGCGAAATTTCTTACATCCGTTTTACGAGTTGTAATTGCTGGTAGCTCTTCGCCCCTGACAGTTTCTGTCCTGGTCTCCGTGCACAGCCGGTGGTGGCCGGCCCTGTGCCGGTGTCTGGTTATCCGCTGACGTCTCCGCCCGGTCTCCGTCCACAGCCGGTGGTGGCCGGCTCTGTGCCGTCGCCGTCTGGGTCCCGCGGCGGCCGGTCGCCGGTGGTGGCGGCGGCTGCCGCCGCGGCCGCGCCCGCCGCGCCCGCCGCGCCCGCCGCTGCCGCGCCGCCCACCCGCAGCTCCACACCGGCCTCGGACGTGGCCCGGTCTCCTGCCGGCAGCGGCTCCGCGCGTGCTGCCAAGGGCTCCGCCGCCGCCGATCACGAACGCAAGTCCAGCCAACGGAAAGGTGGGATTGCCAGCATTCGAAAGAGGGTCATTGCTGCTACACATTGGCCTTTGGGCTTAGCAGTTTCTAAAATTGCCATTCTTTAAGCCTGCCAAGGGCATTAACGAGTTTGAGATAAGTCGACCGCATCTTGTTTGTCAGATCTGTCCACTTTTGTGGCATTTGTGTACAGACTAAAACCTGTTGTATTCGCGTCGTGTTCTGGATTACGGTTTGGCACCTGAGACCGTGGTAGGGGGTGCCTGTGACGCGTCGTGTTCTGGATTAATGCTTGGCACCAGAGGCCGTGGTAGGGGATGCTTGTGACGATGTTTGTTGAGCACGGTTCAACAGTGGTCATCCTTGCGCGCCACGTCGTCTGTCGCCCTCTGACCGGCCGGTCTGCTCGGGCAGGCACGCCGGCGCTCTCCGACTCGGAGGCGGAGCCGGCCGAGAGCGCGGACGACGTCGCGCCGCCGCGCCGCCGCCTCGTCCGCCAGCGCTCGACGCCCGGCCGCGCCGCCGACGACGCCGACGTCGAGACCAAGACGACACCGCCGCGCCGGGGCAGCCGCCGCGCGCGCAAACCTGAAGCAGGGGAGGCGGTCAAGAGCGCGCCGGCGTCCAGCGAGGCGCGCGGCGAGGACGAGAGCGGCGCCAGCCCGGGCCGGCCGGCGGCCAAACCCAGTCAGGAGCGCCCGGCCGCTGGCGCCTCTGCGCCCGCCGCCGCTGATGTCCTGAAGACGAAGAAGGCCGTAGCCGAGGCGGACTCGACGTCGGACGCCGGCGGAGCGCCGCCGGCGGCTGCCGCCGACGCGCGCGCGGTCAGCGACATCTACGAGTTCACGGACGAGTACGATGACGGGTTCCCGGCGCGCGACACGCCGAACAAATTGAAAAGTGTGATAAACACCTACGTGGGCCGGACGAGCCGTAGTCCGGCAGCGGCCGTGGAGTGCGCGCCGGCGGCGCCGGCCGGCCCCGAGCCGGCGCCGGCTGCCGCGCCATCGCCCTCGCCCGGGAAGAAGCGTAAGTTGGCGCAGGACGACGCCAAGTCGCCGGTGGCGTCGCCGAGCAAGGCGGTGAAGCGGACGCCGTCGCGTCGCACGCCCGGCCAATCGCCGAGCCCGCGGCGGCCGGCCAAGAAGCGGGCGACGCCCGGCGCGTCGTCGCCGGCTGCTCGCGCCGAGCCGTCGCCGCCCGGCGCTGGCATCACGTCGCCGCTGCTGGCCGTCACCAAGCTGCCCGACTTCCAGCTGAGCCGCGTCACGCTGGTCAAGGCGTCGTCGGTCAGCCCGGTGGTGGTGTCGCTGCCGCCGCTGCCGCGGCTGCAGCCGGCGCCGCAGGCCGTGGACGCGGCCGAGCAGAAGCCGTCGGCACCTGAGCCGCCGCCGGCGCCGGCCGCCGCCGCGCCGCCGACCGCCGCTGTACCTGACAAGCCCGTACCTGCCGAGAGCGCCCGGCCGTTGGCGAGCGTGGCGGCCGGCGCCGGCCCGCTCCGGTCCGGCCGGGCCGCCGCCCAGAGGCCCGCGTCGCCGCCGCCGGCCGCCACCAAGCCGTGCGCGTCGCTCGGCAGCGACTCGGACGGCTCGAGTCGGAGCGAGGAGGCGCCGAGCCGGCCGGCGCGCTGGCGGCGGGCGCCCGAGCCGGACGCCGAGCGGCGCGTGGCGGCGCTCTCCTCGCCGGTGAAGGCGGGCGCCGGCTGCGACCTCACGTGCCGCGAGACGATCCCCGGCAGTCCGGAGCGGGTGGAGGGCCCCGGCCGGCCCGCCTCCGACCCGGACCGTCTCGAGATGCCGTTCGCGTCGCTGCCGTCGGGCGTGCGGCCCGGCCCGGAGCCGGAGCGGGCGCGCCGGGAGACGGCGCCGCCGACGCCCGACAGTCCTGACGGCAGCGCCAGCTGCTCCTCCAAACGGTAACTGCCGCCGCGCGCACGCGGCGCGCCGATCCCTCTCCAGTCCGCGGGAGGGCCGCTTTCGGAGTACACTTCTTTGTGATTTTGTGTCATCCAGTAACAGATGCTTATCGCGATATTTCTCGCTTAATGCACATGGTGAAGTTGATTGTAAGTGGGCTCTCAGCGTCAGAGTTACGCATGGTCACTAGGGTTGGAAAACGTGTCTTCTGATGTTGGAGAAAATCGAAAAATACGTGTCCCTGAAGACCTTTAACACGTTAGGAGTTTGATTCTGTGTTTCCAACGAAAAGCAGCAGTATAATCATGTTCGTGGGGACAGTATTTCTTGTCGGCCACTTCTTCATCATTTCTTGACGGCAGTTCGTCCTGAACTGCTACGATGTTTTGTGACGCATTCTGCGGTCATCTGTCGATCCTCAATACGCAACAGTTTATTTCTCATGGTATCGAGCCATTTGGTGTAGTTAAGCTCTCGTGGCCTGACCACCCCAAGGTGTTCCGTGCTAGACGCTGCCGCCGTACACGGCAGGGAGTCGGTGTCGTGTAATGTGCCCAGTGTTCGGTGTTGACTGTGCCGCTCGTGCTGCAGGGAGTCGGCCCGCGCCACACCCAGCGGCCGGTCGCCGCGCTCTCTGGTCTCGTCGGACGGCGAGGCCGAGCCGCCGCCGGCCGCGCCGGCCGCTGCCTCCGCCCCGTCCGAGCCCTGCCCCGGTACGTGCGCCGCCCCCGCCCGCGCCGGCCTCCTGCCTGGTGCGGCGGGCGGTCGAGGGTCGAGAGTGGGAGGGCTGTCCGGCTTGTGATTGAGAAATGGAAGGGTGATCCAGGGTTGCTGGTAGTGTCTTGTAAGCTGGTGTTCAGGCGTCAGGCGCAGTTAATGGCGTCTTGGTTGCCTTGCAGTTGCCTTGTAGTTCGCTGTTCTAGAATTGGTTCCAAAATTTGCTGTTCGTTGAAGGCTAGGCACACTAGGCACGAGGCACACTAGCTTTTGGGTCTTTTTGGCTTGTCTAAGTACACTGGCACCTGTTCAGTATTTGTCCCAAGGTCCTGTTTGAATGCGGACTAGGCTCCCTGTGGTCTGGTTGTCACGATCTCTGTCTCCGCGTCTGGGAGGCCAGGGTGGACCTGGCACCACTATTGGCCTCGGTCGGCTGTTGGGCGCCGAATGACCCTGCAGTCGGTGCGCCCCTAAGCCCCAATAACCAACCAACCAACCATCGGTCGGCTGTGTTCGAGACGCGCTCGGACTCGTGCTCTCTTCGTGTCTTGCTCTGACGCCGCTGAACTGGCTCGTTGCAGCGAGCTCGCCGCCGCAGCCGGAGGTCAACGGCTTAGTGGCGTCGTTGACGGCGGCCAGCCTGCCGGCCGGCCGCGGCCTCCGCCAGCAGCCGCCGCCCGCAGCGCCGGCAGACGCCGACGCCGACGTCAGCGCAAAGGCCAACGCCGAGGTCGACGCAGACGCCGACGCCGACGCCGACGCCGACGCCGAAGCCGACACCGAAGCCGACGCGAATGCCGACGCAGACGCTGAAGTCGACGCCGACGCCGAAGCAGACGCCGAAGCCGAAGCCGAAGCCGAAGCCGACGCTGACGCTGACGCCGACGCCGATGCCGATGCCGACGCCGACGTTGACGCTGACGCTGACGCCGACGCGGCCGCTGCCGCCCCGGCCCCGGCCGCTGTCGAGGAAGAGGAGCCGGCAGCGAAGCGGCGGCGCACGCGGCGCCGGCGCCGACGCCTCTCCGCCCGCAGCGGCAAGGGTGAGTGCCGTCGCCCGGGCGGTGTTCGGTGTTAACGGGCCGCCGGCCGCCGGTCCGCGGCGCGCGGCGTTGGCGTCCCCGCCGCCGGAGAGCGAGAGCCGACAGGAAGCGGCGGTGGCCAGACGCCGACCGCATGATTGCCGGAAGTTTCCATTAATCAGCGCCGTTTGCATGGGCTGGTGTTGGCGGACGGCGGACGGTCGGACGATCGGGCTCCGGCTGGCCTGGTGTTGCGGTGCTCCGGACGATGTGGCGTGCTGCTGCTGACGCAGGGGACACTTCCGCCGCATCACGGTCCGTGTGGCGCCGCATCGCCGTCCCGTCGGGTATCCTTTTGGGGATGCCCGACGGAGCGTTGTCGCATTGTTACTGATCGTGGCATCGCATCAGCCCGATTCTGGTAGTTGCATGTTGCTTTTCGGTATAATTTTGTTTATCTAGGTCCGTTTTGTTCATCGCATGATTGCACTCTGGTTCAGTATGATAAGAATCATGCCGTTCCGTTCAATGTTGAACTATTGTCCATGTTCTGTGACTGGATTGGGCGACACTCCGTGTCGCGGCGTTCGCGAAGTGTCTCGAACCAGTTCGTGTTGTTTGAGCAAGTCTGCCATTTCTTCGTTTTCTGTTGATAAGTGTCATCATCGGGTGTGATAAGTCTCATCATCGTCACATCCATCGGGTGTGACGGACATGTGTGCGCTGGGCATAGCGCCGCCCCGTTCCGTGTACATGTAAACGATGGATGTGCTTTGTGTGACGCTGTCTCGTCTACATGTGAACGGCAGACTTGTGGTGAGTCAAGCCGCTTCTTCCCGCCATGTGAACGACAGCTGTGCGGTGGGCCTGACGTCGTTCCGCTCTGGCCCGTTCTGTCCACACGCGGACAACTGGCGCGCGATGCGCCTGACGCCTTTCGGTTCCGTTGCGTCCAGGTGTGAGCGACAGCGATGATCTCACGGAGAGAAGCAACGGCGACCGCGGGGACGCCGAACAGGGCCGCCCAGACAAGCCGTACAAGTACAATTTCATGGTTACGTTCGGTGAGTAGCGGGGTGCCGTGCTCTCGGTTGGGTTTGCCGTGCCGTTGAACGGCAGCGGAGCGATCGTGGTGTGCGACTCACGCGCCGGCTAGTGGACAGCGCGTTAGTAATGGCACGCCTGGTGTGGGAGACTTAGCATTTTTGGGGCGCTGTCGGTGTTGGTGGGCCTTCATGGCTATCCGTCCCTTTGCTGTCGTGTCCGGTTTCTGTCGTTAAGTGTTTGGTATGTCCAGAGTTTGCTAAATGCCACGGATGATTATCCTTGTATTTGAAAACACGTGGCAACTCGGCATAGTGTAGGAAAATGCTGCAAACCTGCGTAGTGACGTCACAGCAACGCCCTGCCATTTTTCGTCGGGCCGTTTTGAGAATTTCACGTTCAGTCATTTCCGGCTGGTACCAGGCTGAGACGCCGAGGGCCCTTTCATGATTCGTCTTTGTCTGATGACGTTCCCATGGGCTTTTGCCGCCTTTCTGTCACACCCACCGTAGGTGTATCGTTCCGGCCGTTGTTTTGGCCTCTTTGTAGCCGCCACTCCTCTGCCTGCCACCCTCTGTTTGAGTGGTCGCCGTCTGTGATCCTCTTTGTTATCGCGGCCTGTTGTCTTCCCTTTGACCCCCCCCCCTCTGTTGTCCTCTCTGTGACCGTCGTCTGTCTTCTCTGTGGCCGCCTCATATTGTCTCTGTGGCCGCCTCATGTTGTCGTCTCTGTGACCGCTGCCTGTCGTCTCTGTGACCGCCGCCGCCTATCGTCTCTGTGGCCGCCTCATGTCGTGTCTGTGACCGCTGCCTATCGTCTCTGTGACCGCTTCATGTTGTCGTCTCTGTGACCGCTGCCTACTGTCGTCTCTGTGACCGCTGTCTGTCGTCTCTGTGACCGCCTCATGCTGTCGTTTCTGTGACCGCTGCTCTTTGGCCGACAGACGAGAGCACTGACCGTGAGACGCGAATCCAGATGCTGACCGAACAGATCGAGAAGCTGCGCGACAAGTACGCCAACTTCAAGGCCGACCTGGGACGCGTCCACCGGCGCATCAAGAAGCTGAAGAAGAAGCAGCGCGAAGGTGAGACGAGGCACCGGCCACCTGACTGACTACCCCGCACAAGGCAGCCTGAGCGCCCCTGAGTCGGCTCAGGGTGAATCCTTGACACGGCTCCTTGTGTCCGGGCGTGGGGGCATCATTGCCCTGAGCCGGTGTGGTGGGGTCGGCCGGCCGACCGCGCCTGTGGAGCGCCGCCGGACGTCCGCGCCGCCGGCGGCCAGTGGTGCTGACCTTGCTATCGGGGACGGTCCCCTGACGGACGTCCCACGCCACGCTCGCCGGGCGCGCCCGCACGTGCACGGAGTGACCGGACATGGTGGCGCCCCGTGCCGTCGCGGTCGGCCGGCACATCCGGCGGCGGCCGGCCGTGGCGCCTGATAGACAGCTGCCGGCCGCCGCCGTCCTCGACCTCGGGAGGGGAGGGGCTCGTTGGGCGTGACCGGCACAGTACTGCGCCCGTGTCGTGCTGTCGCGGCCGGGAGCGGGGCAGGGGTCTGGTCTCCAGGGTGGGTGTGTAACTCGTGAGGAGCCTGTTTCTGGTACGGTCTTGGTCTCAAAGAGTGTCACGGACTTCAGAACTGCGTGCGTCTCGAGCTGGTCGGGCGTTTTGATGGTGCTATAAAGAGTCGTGAAGCCATAACGCTCTTGCATGGCGTGCCCGGTTGGCACTTGTGACATGGGACAGACTGCACTTGATTTCTCCTGTCCTGCCGTACTTCATTGGAACGTAACCACCCGTTAGTTGGTTAGCCAGGCATTGCCGACTTGGGACAGACTCCAGCCCTTGAGACTGGGCCCTGGTTGAGCACATTCCTGTGTTGGACGGACGCCGAGTGGGAAGCTCTGACCGTCCCCAGCGTCGCTGGGTGGTTTCCGGCCTTTGTCCGGCTCCTGGTGCCGGGTCCTGGACCGTCCCCAGCGCCGCTGGGTGGTGTCCGGCCTCTGGTGCCGGGTCCTGGACCTTCCCCAGCGCCGCTGGGTGGTGTTCGGCCTATGTCCAGCTCCTGGTGCCGGATCCTCCTGGACCGTCCCCAGCGTCGCTGGGTGGTGTTCGGCCTATGTCCAGCTCCTGGTGCCGGGTCGGCTTCTCTCCCGGTTCTCGTCAGTCCCCGGTACCAGCGACGCGCCGTCCCGCCACTCCCCGACATCCGACGTGTATCCCATACCGTCTGTGGCCTTTGTAGGCACTCCATGATGCAAGAGGGTGATGCTTTCCCAGTTGCTTTGTCGATGTTGATGTTGATGCTTGGTGGACCGGGGGAAAACTGAGGAGTCTCACAGCACGTTCTTGCGCGCCTGGGAACGGTGCATCCAGCCGTTCTCTGATCATCGTCCTGAGCCGGGCAGACCGTGGTGGCTCTAAACGTTTTTATTGAATGCGATTGAGTCCGGGGCACCGTCGGCCGCTGGGACGTGCTGCCTGGCGCCGTCCGGTCGTCGGCCTGTGACGCCATGTGCCGCACGCCGGGCCGGCCTCGCCGACCGCCGGTCGCTGACCGTCGCCGGTCCGTGTTTCAGCGCCGGCGCCGGCCGCCGAGGGGGTGAAGAAGCTGCGGCCATCGTTCGTGACACCCTGACCGCGGCCGCCGCCTGCCCCGCCCCGTTCCACAGCTGTGATGTTTTACCTTGGTTGAAGACGGGCGGCGGCGGCCGGGCGGACGCACCGGCCGGCCGGCCGCCGCGCCCTATTTATTTCTGACGGAGCGTACCTCAAGCGGAGCGGCCGGCGCGCCAGCGCCACCAGCGCGTCACAGTCAGCTGAGCGGCCCCCATTCACTGGGGGACTTTGTAGAATTTTACCCACGGTTTTATGATGGGCTGCTGTCGGCTGATTTTACGTGTACAAATTATTACTTGAATTCGTTTTATGCATCCATGTGCTTCTGACTCATTTTGTACATTCTTGTAAATAAACTCGCCGGAAATTTGCCCCCAGTCTTTCAGGCAATCTGTCTTCGACTCGGAAGCATAGTGGTGGTAACAATGGGTTATTTGTAAGTTTTGTCTGGAACGATATTGAATCCTTGTATTAGCTATGTCCCAATATTTTCACAAAATTCTTTCCAAAGTCATTTTCCCTGGATAGTTTACGAAACATGCTTGTGACACTTCATGGTTCTGAATGCTGATAGCGTGTGGCGGTTGCGACATTGTTTAGTATTGAGCGCTTCGATTTCATGGACAAACCGAGAAAATTTCCCGAGAGGTCGACAATCTACCAAACAAATATTGCACCACGTGCGCACAGTTTTAAAGCTAAGTCGTGTTGTAGTCGGCACTGTACAGCCGATTGCACCACGATTTTATTACACGACGCGCACACAGATATTTCGTCACCCAAATATCGCCAGCTGAAGGGGCTCCCCGACGTCTGGGAAAGCCAGCAGCAGAGCAAAAACAGCGACTGTCGCCTGCTGTTCGCCGCTCCCCCTCTCACACACACATCCACGGGATGTCGCCAGCCGCCACCGGCCGTCACATTCAGCAAAAAGGCCGTCCTGCAGATGTCCGGGAGTGTTTATGCTGCCCCGGCCGCCCGCACGGTTGTCATGACAACCGGCCGGTTCATGGCCGTCGGCGGAGACGCTCCCCAGGCGCGCGCCGAGGTCCCGCAGATGCGGCGGCCGGTCCCCTACACTCGGCAGAGGAATGCGGCCGGAGGCAGCCGGCGTCTGCGACTGCGGCGAAACCACGACTGCAGGCGACGCGGGCGTCCCGCTGGCGGTGCAGGCAATTGCGCCTTTTCCGACGGCGTTCATTTTGACCTGAGCTGGAATTTCCGTGATAAGTGTTTACACTAAAATCTGCGGTATCAGTCTGCGGGAAATGATTGAACGGCTCAGTCGTTGCCTTTATTAGTTTTCTTGGTGTCTCGAAAATTCGCCAGTCATTGGTGGGTGCACGCACTTCCTATGATCCTTGTTTTCCGAAAGACGTCCGTAAAACAAAAATTAATTTGTGTGTAAAACCAGTGAGGCTCCTCGTGGGGCGCAAATGTGGCCTTCTGCGTTACCAAGTTCGGGGCTATTTTTATGATATTTGCCTTATCTTTATTCCCTTTACGCATTTCACACAACAGACGTATCTCGATCAGTTTGTATTGCGAAACGTCACGCGCATCCAATACAGTATATGAATGATACATGGTTTCGCGGGCAAAAGTGGCAAAATGTTGCCCGCCGATGACGTTGCTGTTTGTCGATGGTGTGACCAAGGAGAGCACTGTTGGTCCGAAACGATGCTGAGACCAACAATGCTCTTCGATGTTGGGCTGCACTCGGTTTTACCGTAGACAGACGGGGAGCACTGCTCCTGAGACTAGTCACAAAGAGGCGGGCAGTCATTTCTGCCGTCCAGCGCAGCGAGTCTCGGGCTCGCCTTGCAACCAAGAAGCTACGAACAGCTACAGCTCGACGAAAGACCTCAGATTACGAGCACTGATGATGAACTAAACATTGTCGACAATGAAAGGCCTCCGGGGGTCATTGCCATGACAACGTTTTCCTGTTGACCGCGTGAAATCTGTTGAGCGGCGCGGCTGCGGCCGTCCGTTCGTCTGCGGAAAGCCAGGCCGGCCCGGCAGGCCGCTCACGAGCTGCCGGCCGGCTGCAGGTCGCGCGTGGCGCCGCAGTGCGGGAACAGCAGCGGGTGAGGCAGACAGTCCCGGTAGGCAGCCGCCGCCATACCGTCCACCCAGCGCGCCTGGTACGCGCCGCGGTCCGCGTACCGGTACCAGCCAAAGTCCAGCGGCACCTTGTACACCACCCAGTCGACGGCCGGCGAGCAGAGAGCCACCCGGGCGGTGACCGTCGGCTGGTTGGCGGAACCGTCCGCCTCGCCGTACACGCCCAGGTAGTTGCTGGCCGCCTGTTTGTTCTCCAGCCAGACGCGGCCGCCGTGACGGATCTGGCCGAACAGGCGCCACGTGCTGTTGTCGTGCGCCGTGAGATCGTAGCCGGCGCGGCCTTGGCTCGTGGCCGAGAGCGAGAGCGGGCGAGCGCCTCCGCTCAGCGTGCGCACGTACACCTCGTCTCCGGGCGCCAGCGAGTCGTTCTGGTGTCCTCCAACCTTCTCGAGCCGGTGCGCCACGGCCGACTTGGTTACGTTGCTGGCCGTCACCTGGCCGTCCACCTGCCGCACGCCAGGACACAGACTGATCAGCACAGGTAGATTTGTACGGCACATGGCTGAAAAGTCGAGACCACAAACCGCGATGACGGACACAACTGAGCTGATCATGCAACAGGACCCATGTTTGTGGATCTGCTGCGTTCAACAGAGCATGGATGAACACATTTATATCTTGAAAGTATGAAGGGCTGCCATCGAAACTTTAGATAATTTGTAATCACCTACTCTGTTACAGTGTTCTGTTCGGCACGTTACTAAGTTCGGGCAAAGGTGTGCTTAACTTCAAGATTATGTTAACGAGAATCCTTGAAACAGGAAAAGAAGCACTAGTGTCAGTAAATGTCAGGTAAATGGGGAAGAGTGTAGAATGCCATAACACATCCTCCATGGCTTAGGTATAGGAACGGGGAGGGCTTGGGGACCGTGTCCCCCCCCCCCTCCCTTCCACACACACCTTGTGAAATTTGGCATTAATCCTACCGGAATAACTCATTTAGCTCCCTCATTTCCATTTGATGCTCCTACGCTCCTGATCCATGGTCTTCGCTAGGACATCGCCACATCACAACCGATCAAAAAAGCAAGGTTCAACGGTTTCGAGCCCGCCAAGCTCCGATGCGATGCAATGCTTCAGTGCGATGTAATGCTGACCAATATCGGGGCATTTGTAGCCAGTGGTCGGCTCAAAACTCCTGCCCGTGATAACATTCGGCAACCCTGTGCTTCTCTCGTCGTACAGCTGGTTCTGGTCTAAACTGTCTTGGAGTACAGTAAGATCGTCCCGCTGGGGTCCAGAAAACCCCCAACTCCGGTCGGGGCCAGTATTTTCTAGGGGGACAGTCGCTGAGGGATACTAATGTTTATATATATATATATATATATATATATATATATATATATATATATATATATATATATATATATATATATATATATATATATATATATATATATATATATATATATATATACCAATCCCAGGGATTCGTCTATATGTATATGGCGGGAGAGACGAAAGTGCTACATGCACTATTCGCTCAGCAGCACGCCCCACGAGGTTCGCAAGGAGATGTATAGCTATAAATGCACGTGACTACGGACAGGAAAACAGAAATCCAGAAGTTCAGTCAAAGCTCCTAAATGAGTACGTAACGACGTTTGTACTCAATTGCTGACTGAAGTTTTTTCTGAATGTAAGGGAAGAAGGTTTTGTTTAGTTTCAAAAAGCCCAAACATTTCCACACAGCTTGATATGACTTCTTCACTGAGATCCAAACTGCCTTCGTCTGTTGAAAACATTTCAGCGGATCCCTGCAAAAGTAATTCGCTGAGCAAACCAAGGGACATTGAAAACAGTTATTGGTATCATCTGTTCAACTGCAACTTATAAACACTTTCGACTTAAAAAGAAATGATGAAACCATCGATAACCAATAACGGTAAATAAAGTACAATGTGATAATGTGTTATTAAAAAAAGAATATCGGAGGCTTATAAGGCTAGGTTGATACGATGAAATGATGGTCAACATGTGACCAATAGCAAGGTGTATATGTCGGCGATCACCATGTTATCTGACACGTTTGTATTATGTCCGGTTCTGTATCGCCTGGTAGGAGTTGGCCCTCGCCTCCCGGTCTCCGGTCGCACATACTGGATGCGCTTGGCTTAAATTTTTATGTACACGTCGAGTGAGAACTTGAAAATAGGTGCTGCAACTTCAGGATGTGATTTTGGTCGTGACGTCTGATAAATTGATTTCAGTAGTATAGCGCTTCTGATATTTTTTTCATGAAGATCGCAAATGTAAACAGTAAACATATAATGTAAACATTAACGTTAAATGTAAGCAGTTAACAGTAAATGTAAGCATATAAGCCGTAGGAGACCGTCCAATGTCACTGTAGGGGATGAGAAAGGGGTATTGAAAGGCGTTTTGCCATTGGTGTAGTTCAGAAATTCTTTGCAAATGGATGATTGCTGGAGAATAACATCATCGCTTCAGTATATGCATTTTTTCATTTTGTAAAAGGGATGCTCAATGCCACCTTAAACATGTTCTCGGCCCAGCCCTTAGGAAGTTTCCCGTGCAAAGTTGCGTGATGTTAAAACTTAAAACCGATTATAACAACTTGAAAACGAAGCTGACTGGCAAAAAGTTGGTTGAAATGAAACTAGGGATTAGTGCGTGTATAACCAAGTACTCCTCATATCTTCCTAATTTCAGTCAAGTGGTCTTCACTGCAGTTGCTTGAGCCGTTGCATGGAGGGACTTTATCTGTCACGATAACTGATGGAATCCTTCCAAACCACGCGGTACCGAACCAAATCAAACAAGACACGCAAAAGCAATTTGAAAAAGGCTCCAGTGACTGGAATTTATGAATTTATGAAATTTACGAACTTATGTAAAAAAACTGCAGCAGGACATGTCCTGAGACAGAATCATTTTTTAGGCTGCTGGAAAGTTGGCTCTCATCGAAAATAACACGCGGAGCAGGTCACGCCGAGTGAGCGAAACGAGCAAGGCCTAGTGGAAATCAGCTGGCCGAAAGGTGGCGTTTTCCGCCATTGTGTAATTGGCATATGTAATTTTTTGCGAGGTAATTTTTGCGGGGCATATATATATATATATATATATATATATATTAATATTGCCTTCGCCATGCCTACGTCTATCCGGACATATAGTTCAAAGAAGTCATATGTAGAGGCTGCCTTCTGCACCAGTCGGTAGGGGCAAGCAGTCGGAAACGACTGCCGGCCGGCATGGCCTTTAAGGGTGACTTTCGGTCCTTTACGTTCGCTGTATGGACGTTCGCCGACTGCCTTCCAGCCTTTAGAAAACTTGGGCGCGCAACTTCAAGCCGCGCGCGCCATGAACGTGCTTTATGCTGAAATCATCTTGGCATATACATTGACATATGTATCCATATGTCTGCGATTTAGGTTGGAAGCCAGGGGATACTTTTGGCGTTGGTCGGAGTCAGGGACGTAGCCAAGGGGGGCCATGGGTGCCATGCTCCCCCCCAAGCCAAGCGGTCTGCTCTAGGTACATGGCGATTTCGCATGAATACGTAACAATGATTATATGTATGTTGCAAAAACAAACATTCTGTGTTTTCCTGTGCACGAAATATGAGATAAATTGGCTAAAATTGTTGCCTTTTGTTGTAAATTTCGTCATATTCCTGCGGCATGTGACAAAATTTGACATTTATCCCCTTCCGAGGAAAATCCTGGCTACGTGCCTGGTCGGAGTGACTGTCAGTGCAGTTGCCTAGGTCAGTACTTCCTGGTCCTGTGAAGCCAGAAAGGAGGCCTCTGCTTTCGAAGGGACCAGTTTGACTCAGGATGCAGTCTCTGCAGCCTCAAGTTGGGGAAACGTCCCATTGAATCGAGATGGAAGACGGAAGACGCAGTACCCCTCGGAAACTATGTCCCTGACGTTCGGCAGCGTGGCCTCAGCACAAATGGAAGAGCCTCTTTAGAAAGGAAATGACCTTTTACCCAGCTTCCAATAAACTGCAGACTGGCGCAAGCGAGTCGTGTCTTTCTGGCCAACTGTCAGTATCAAGAGTTTGCGAGCACGCCGCAGTCCGGGTCTACTGGGAGCTTTGTCGCAGCCAACTGACATGGAGAAGGGACAGACGAACGGTAAGCCCAACTTCGGTGGCAGGATCCAGGTTCGAATCTGGCTGACATTGTACCTTACGTCATTATTCATAGTGCACGGCGTAAAAGCTGCCAATTTGACTAAGCTCGTGTCCAACGGACGCATACTTCTGGAAGGGGATGGGTTTTCTGATTTTTTTTCATCACAGTCAACTGGACTGCGTGATGATCATGTGGTCGGCTGATAAAAAATAAAGAATTGTAATTTGCAAAATGCAAAGATCATGCTGCTAGTATGGCCAACCGCTTCAAAATAGCATCTGGAACATTACACAAATTATGGCAGGAGATTTCCGAAAGTCACTGCATATTTCATGAAAATTCCGCATATTTCAGGTCCGCAGGATTTCAGACCGTTTCTTTCCAGTCACTGCCATCGGCCTAATGTTAAAATCCCTGAATATTGGCGGGTCCGGACCCCCCCCCAAAACGCCCAACCCCGAGATCGCCAGCCATGATACTGAGGGTATATCGTGGCGAACTACGTAATTATGACGGGACAGGTCTAAGAGAAAAATTGGTTCCCTCGTATAACAGATATGTGCCAGTGATGGAAGTGATACCCGAAAAATGGCCAATGTCTTCGGCAAAAGCTTCACGTGTCCGTCCCGGATAGTCCCGTCGAACCATTATCAGCCATGTTAATGACTACAAGGTGCAATGTCTGCCCATACGCACCGTTGCCAGGCCTCGGCAGGTCTGCATGTGGAACAAGAAGATTGGGTCGCCGCTGACGATGGCCCGCTTGTGCGTCTGGTACGCGATGATGGCGTGGCCCTCGACCATGGCTTGGTAGATGAACCGAATTCGCACCACGTTACTCGTGGAGATGATTCGCACGTCCATATTAGCGTAGTCGTTGCTCTTTTGGAGCGTGCGGATCACCTCGCCGTGGTCGAAAACCTGCACAGTCGTCATCGCCAGCTCGTGGATGGTGAAGTTGAGGTCGATGTACTTGTCGGGAGTGGCGACCAGCTCATAGTCGCACGTGTTGGTTTCAGAGATATGCACCTCATTCTCGTTGAAGTGCATGGTGCCGTGTTCACTGAAGAAGGTGGTGCCGCACAGGACCGAGTAATGCAGTTTGAAGCCTCGGAAGCCAAGCGACTCGTCCGAGTACAGATTCATCACCACGTAGTTGGAGCGTGACGTGAAATCAGGCGGTTTCACCTTGCCACAGTAGCGGCCCATAGGCTCGATATCACGCGAGCCATCGCGCACCACCAGACCGTCGAACGAACAGTTACTAGACGAGGTGCGCGGGATCTCGATGCGGAAGTCCTCGAAGGTGACGTGGATGTGGTGTCCGACCGGCACCTTGATGATGTAGTAGCAGTTTGCCGAGTTGTGGTAGTCGGAGGGGTAGTTGGGCGAGGTGATGACCTTCTGCTCGGTCTCGTGCGTGAAGGTCCCTCCGCAGGCATCGCGTCGCACGCGGTGCAGGGCAGGCGCTGCCGACCACGACTTGGCCAACTCTTCCTCCAGGCTGGGCTCGGCCAGCGCGGCGGCCACCGCCGCCGCCACGAGCAGCACGCACGGGGTCCACATCTTCACTGAGCGGCCGCTGCTTACCACCTCGGCAGCCGGCCGCCGGCCCCCGACATTAATAAGCTAAATAACTGGCGGTCGGGCGCTCGTGCCCGGCAGAGGCGGCTCTCGTCGAAGGGACAGATTGCCAGCAGTGGCGTGGCCAGGATCTCTTTTCGGGGAGGCACTAGAGAATGAGGGGGCCCCCCAACACTGAGGAGGCTCCTTGAATACTACGGTGGTCTCACGACTAGAACGCTAGGGGATAACTGGTAAGAGCCCGCTTTCTTTCCCATAGCAACCAAGCTCCCCGTAAAAAGCTGGCCTGGATTATCTATATTTACTGCTCTGGCCACTGGGGCCCATCAACGGCGGAACTCCCACTTTTTCCGGGTCAGAATGCTCAGCCAACCTGGTAGGCGCCGATTACCTGCTTACATTTTCATTGAATTGCCTTCATGACCACCTGGCGACGTCACCGCGCTGGCATCCGGCAGCCATTCCAGGGCGGAGGTACCTTCCCGCCAGGAGCTTCCTTTACTTAATAGGGTCCCTAGCCTTTCCAGGTCAGTGAGCATTGGGACCCTTTGGGATATGCCAGGAATCCAGCCCAGGAGTTCCCCTTCCTATCTTAACACTTACTGGAGTTGGGATGACAAGACCCCCAGGGCAATAGGCTTAGGTTACGCCACTGGATCTCCTTTTCCGACGCACCGAAACCATCCCATGGCACGAGGACCTTTCCTGGCTGGCTGCTCCTTTGCACATGAACATCCTTTCCGGTCCTCGCGTAGGCTTTTTGGTAAGTACATGCCGGCAGCCCACTTACCTTTCCCGTTACCTGCCAGAGGGGTCATTGCCTAGGATCTAGGGGCCCTTTGCGGAGGAATGGGTTTGCCTTTCCCGACCAAGGGTGGGACCTTTAGGCGAATGCCAGGGGGCCTTTCGTGTGGCTGGGGGAGCGCTGGATTCCTATGACCTCACAGTACTCCCTGGAGACGGTCACATGTGGGGCTCCGAGAACAGAGAGCATGCCCCAAGGCAAGACTGAAGGTTTTTAGACACGACAGCGCTCGTGGTCTTCAGCGTGGTTCGCAGAGCTATTAGCCTACCGGCACTTACGTCGCCACTTGCCCCTTCTCCAGAAAACGATTCGTCGTCGCCACCAGTAGCAGCTGGATCCGCTAATGGCGGCGGCCAATCAGCAGTGTGCTCAGTTCAGAGAGCGTATGTCCTGTGCGGTCAGCAAGAATGAGCACGTCAGAGCTGGGGTGCTCCACCACGGAAAATGTGGAAAGACATCCTCATGCCTCAAATTTCAACATTAACTCTTCTATGAGTTTGTCTGGTGCTCTGACTTGATTTCGGGTACTTTTAGATCGATATGTCCTGCGGTTTTTGAGACTGAGCCCGTAACTTTTTTCAAAGTTGGTGAAGTAGGTGCCCCTCCACCCGTATGCACTGGAGGATCCAGGGGCCCTCCCGGTTATGATCCAACAAGCGCGATGGGGAGAGGACGCAAATAGCCATACTGGCACCCTCCCAAAAAACACATGGCTTTTACTACGCAACTAGGGTTTGTAATCTCTTGACACTCTGGGGGCTGACTCGCTGACCTACCATCCATACCCAGCAAATTCTTTTGTTGGGTTTGGATTTGCTGGGTTCAAATTTCAAACCTACCATCCCCCCCAGCTGAACCGCTTGATCCACCGCTGTCTGTATGTCCTATGAAACAAATGCAAATACACAAATTTCATGTGTCATTCAAAACACAATGATGTCAGGATTATTGTCTATCCCCCTTTTTATAACAGCATTTTGGCCTCGTGGCCCATGGACATAGGAACAGGGGGGCCGGGGGCCATGGCCCCCAACTTTTTGAAAACTTAACATTAGCCCTATGGGGAAAATGTCCCTGGCACTCTCCTTCTGAATGTTTCTACTTTCCTGTCGTGATCCCGTCGTGACCTCATAATCTTTAGTTACGTGACCTATCTTGACCTGATCGCAGTAAACGTTTTAACATTTCTGTGTCAAAATTAATCTATCCTGCATACCTGTGGGCTGTCAAAGTTTTAAGTTTTGGGCCTTTCGAGAGGTATTTGATTATTTGTCTTGCTTACGCGAAATGCGAAATTACGTCAATGCGAAAACCCACGTTGCACAGACGGATATTCGACATTGCTACAGGAACGCAGCAGTGGGCGTCTTTCGGTAGGAAAATGAAGCAAAGGACCCGAGGATTATTAGCTGACTGCATGAAATTTCGGTTCTGAAAAGAATTAAATGCGTATTTATTTTTTACACCGGCATCTGACACCACTCACTGTTACCACCATGTCGAACTCCTCGTTCAAATCAGTGTGCAGTTTCTTCTGCTGCGGTAAAACTAACTTCGAGGAGACCTGAGTGGTCCTTTATGGCACATCTGTTGCTGGAGGAGTGGGGGGGGGGGGAGTAAACGAACAGGACATCATATGCTCTCGTGCCAGTGGTTGCTCTTTTGCTCATTCGTATCTCGCCGACTGCGGTTAATACGCTAAATGAACGATGCAAATTGGTACTCCTAGGAAGTAGCAATACCTCTATCCTTTTATTCCCATCTTAAGGGTTCTAGGATAAGAAAGGTGGTAATGGGAGATCTGTCCTTTTCAACTATCAGTGGTGTCCTTATGTACTCCCGAAACTTCCTTTTTTACGTCTGGGGATGTCGTGTGCATAAGTGCGTTTTTTCCGTGGATGGCGTCCACAAATCTCCCCCCCCCCGTTCACATTTTTAAGTCCATCCATCTAATGAATGACCAAAGCAAACAGAAGATTGTGCATTGGTACATTGGACGGATCAGGGGTGTCGATTTGTGTTCTTTGAGAGGACCCTAGCCCACCCAATGTTGATTTGGGCCTAATCAATGTTGGTTAACACCCCCCCCGATATTTTCTGCTGGTTTTAACCCTATTGCCGGAGGGCTAGACGATATGGTCGATTCCCGGCAGGGGGGTCGATTCGGCTCCCCCTCTGAAATCTCGAGAACTACTCGTCCGATTTCATCGCAACAAACGGCAATCGATTTGCCGTGACGTGAACTACACTTTTATAAAAAGAAATTTTCAAAATTGTGAAATTTTAGGATACAGGGGGGCAAAAATATCAAAATGGGGGGTATTTTTGGACTTCTTATAACTTCGTTGTTTATCGACCGATTTCGATGAAACTGGCATGAATTGAGAGGTTATAAATAGGGCTTTTACCATGAGTCCACAAATCTGAAATTTTCAGAAAATTCATGGGCGTTCGCAGGGTTTCAAAAATAGGAGGATTAGTTTTCTAACAACTCAATGAACAAAAGAGGCAAACACCATTTTTTGGCTTCTGCTACTCATGTCATGATAAAGAAGTACAAATCGCATTACAATGTTTGTATAATGTTAGCATAGGCGGCGCCAGGGACATAAAAAAGGGGAAACTGTCATGGTCACACGTTCTTCAGACCAACTTGTGACCTTTGACCTCAAATGACCTCCAGTGACCTTGGGGTCACTTGGAATGATCTCGTGTGCATTTAATATTATCTGTGAACGTTTTCAATCATTTGAATTCACTCTATTTCAAAAATTTCATTTCATGGCTATTACGATGTAGGGTACGCGCACTGACATTTTAGGTCATACCTCCGTGACCCAACCTGGTATCAAGCTGAAACTTGGTACACGAGTAGAAGACATCCTTCTACGTTATATATATTTCGGGTTTGGCATTTGAAAAACGGCACCGAAATTATTGCAAAAAACAAATTTTGACTTTTGGCCTTGACCTGACCTTGTAGAATGACCTCAGATAAACAAAATTACATCTGCACATTGCCCAACTATTTAGTTATATATCCATATAAATTTTTAAGTTCTATCTTAAAAGCTCTGTTTTTGGCAACCATTTTCCCTTTACCCTCAACATGACCAAAAAACCAACATGGCATGAGGTGCCTCCCAAAAACGTTGCCTGGTTCCGTCCCTGAGCAAAACAGAATTTTGAAATTTTGTCACGGCACGTAGAAAGAATAGCTAGGAAAAGTGACCAAGTTCCGTGAAGCTGCGTTAAAAAGCCTGGAATTGGCAAGCAAAAAACCCACGGGGGGGCGGATTCAGCCCCCCTGCCGGGAACAGGGTTAAAGGGCAATGAGTAATGATAACGAAAAGAGCGGCCGCAATAAATAAGACATAGGAAGAAAAAAGAATAAAGCCAAAAGCGAAGTATCTCTCTATTTTTTTAGCATGTGTGTATATATATATATATATATATATATATATATATATATATATATATACATACAAGAATAAACCTAATTTTTCGTTTGACAAATAGTAGCAAAAACCTTATACATTTCCGCTGGTTAAAATGAAGTGGGCTAAATCCGTTGAGGAACCCACAATGGGGAGGTTAGGTTGTCGGGCCCTCGGCTCGACCCCCCCCCCCCAATATTCAAAGAAATCGACATCCCTGGGATGGATCATCGCCCACTGAGCGCTGTCATATCAGAGCACACGCGGAACACTAGCGAAACAGTAGCACAGACAGTTTTAGGCACTAGAAGAGTAGTATACATGACCTCAGCCGAAGACACGGGCTCATATTTACAGCTTGTAGACCACGACAAGGACGCAGTAAGGATTTTCTTAAGGGTGGCACGGAGCTCAGTGTGAACTGAAATCATAAGAAAACCACCTGCCGGGAAGACAATGTGCAATGGTTTTCGCAAAAAATGCGGGCCTTGGGGGGCCGGGCCCCCCGGGCTTCCCCGTCGGCTGCGCTTGTGCACCACGACGTTGCGGCCTCCTGCAGAAAGCCCAGCGACATTCATCACTGATGTAAATTTTGACGAACTTTTCTTAGTAATGCCTTAGTTGCCAGTTCTTCCTGTATCTAAACTAACTCAAAGCAAAGGTAAAACCAGCAAAAAAAAAACTATCATGTCAAAGGCGAAACCAAGGAAAAATTAAGGTAGCAACGATAGAACATTAAGGAAAAACTAACTGAAAGCTAAGTGACTAATGGAAACCTAGGTGGATAATAAGATGAAACCACAGTGGTATTGACGCAAAGCGACAGTAAAACGAGCCCAATGCGACGGTAAAACTAATTTAAAACAAACGAAGAACTCGAATTTCCGTTCTTACAGCAAACTAAGATAAAACGCAGGCAAAAGTGAGATATGTCTGAGTTTCATTCTTCTGGCAATTCCAACGTCGGCCTGAAACAAACGGCGATCAGGAAATAATGGTTTATCGTCCGACTGTACAACTCCAGACGATCGATCACCCCGAGACGGTCTTCAAGAAAACGGCGTTTCCCGAGTCTGCACGCAGTCCAGTCACCGTCCTGTGTCCCTGCCAACGCCACCGTGTTAAACGGCCTTGACTGCCCGCGGTCGCTGCGCACTCGTCACCGGGCAGTGGCCTCCAGATCATTGTTCTAAGGTGACAAGCTAACCACCATTCCTGAAATATACGTCATCTGATCAAATCAAGCTGGATGCAAATTTTCAACCGTACGGGCTAAACCGCAATAAGCGCGGAAACCAGTGGCACATCAGAACGTTCCGTCTGGCCTTGACTTTCATCTCTCACTTGCCTGATCTTACCAACGATGACGCTTCCATAACTATACTGCGTCTTTGAACTAGAGGCAAACCAATGCGTTACGCGGATGGTTTAGGGTCTAAATCAAAGCTTTGGACCGCACGCAGACCTGTGCACTCGTGTAGTACCTTTATCTAAATAAAGGCATTAAGGTCGGAATCACAAACTTCCCGCGAACGGAGGACCTTAAGTCCTAAAACTGCACCCTCACATGAATGGCATCTGACCACTGATGCCCTAAAGCTTGCTTGTTCTGGATGGCGTTTGACTTTGCGATCCACCACAAAATTTGGGGACTCCAGCATCAACGGTTCCCAAACCAAAGGTCTGAATGGCAAAGGGGTACATCTCGACGTGCAGGCAGCCACATCTGTCGACTGTCACGCATCATGTGCACCTGCCCGCCAATTTTCAGGATTCCAGCGTTAGCAGTTTGCGGCAGTGAAGGAGGGATGTAAATCTCTTAAGCACGTCGCGCTTCACAAGCAGGCTGTACCCCGTTCTTGGCCTGAATCCATCGAAATTGACTGCCCAGTTGCCCGTCCGCCTTTCCAAACTATCATCGCACCAAACCGCGCCGTTTGCGTCCCGGCAATTGGCACATAAGAAACATGGGTGTGAAAGAGGCGGACGTGCGCTGCACGTGATCCGTTTCATCATGCCCTTAATGTGGGGTACCGTTGGATCGCCCTAGTGTTGGTCTTTCTGTTCACCAAAGGTCAGCCGCCTAGGTCACTACTGACGGCACTCAGAGGTCCCCGAGTCCAAACCGAAACAAGTGTCTATGGATCGCCACGTGGATCGTACGTCGGTGCCGACAACAGAAACGAGTGTCCGTTAGTGGGGCCCATGTTGTCACCAAGTCTTGAATCAACAGCACCCACCGTTTGACCTGTACCCGTGATTAACTGAATTTTGCAGGGGTCCGGTTCGCGCTACGTGAAACGTGCCACTCGCCACGAATCGATTCGAAACCTACACCATAATCTGTCCGTCGAGTCGGCGCACCCGATAGTGCCACTTGTGGCGCGATCGGCTGGCGCGTTCGGGCGCTAGACGTTCGGAAGCTTGGTCATACTGACTGACTGACTAACACCTCGACCTAAATTTTTCCGAGCGACCGCCATATATGAAATCTCGCTCACTAAAAACGTGCAAAGCACGCTTTTATCTCTTCCGGCTTTGAATAGTTCGTAGAAGCGAAAGACTCCTCCTTCCCTCGGGAGCTCACATGCGTCATTCCTCATACTCACTGTCTCAAACAGCATAATCGATGATATCTCTGTAGGTCAGATCTTTGATTCTTGGGGACCCGGTCATGAGCTTCGCATTTTGGTGGTGCATACACACACTTACACTATGTGTGCCACTACTACCTGCTAGACAGCAGTGGTCGCAGCGAGCAGAAGGATGAAAACCCAGTGGTGGAATTCCCTGGGTCAGCCATGTGTATACCGTAAATCTTCCGTAGACTACCTAGTCTGCCTCTTGTATAGCCTTCCTTTTGTTCATGAATGCCCACGCCGCTCTACGTAGTCGTCACATATGCCAGTACCTGATATGGCTGGAGATTTCCTTAAACTATTGGGAGGGAAGTCCACGGATTTTAGATCGTTTTTTTCAGTCATTGCCATAGGCTCACTGCCAGAATTCCTCAATATTGTGGGTGAGGTCCTCCCCCGGGATCGCCTGCCATGATACCTAACCTTGTCATTAAATATTCGTTTTGTGCCAATCTTCAGATCGTGAGAGGTATCGGTTTACTTTCATTTTCGTGAACCGTTTGTAATACTAAGTACGTGTGGTTTAAATGATTGTCTTTTTCTCCCCGAATAAATCTTACAAAAACAAGGAACATTAACGATGATTGGATACATATGCAAATGTATATATACATACATACACATATGCAAATGTAAACATATTCAAAATTATAATGTTCCAACTTCAATATTTCATACCCTTCACAAATATTCGCCAGGTATTCCAATTCATTTTTCTTCCCAAAGAAGTCCGGTTTTAGGCTGCCTTCCTGTAGCAAAGCCAAGCTTCCTTCAGGGAAACACGATTTTCTCGCATTTGCGTGACATAAGAAGGAAAATAAACAATATATATATATATATATATATATATATATATATATATATATATATATATATATATATATATATATATACAACGAGGTCCAAAATGATACTTCCTCGGTTCAAAGACAATGTATTAACGTTCATTTTCACATCAAAAAGTCAAAAACCTCCGTCATTGAAGGCAAGTCGCATGATCTGAGGTCATGAGGTCACTAAATCAAACATTTTTTTCAAAATCAGAAACCAAAATATGCGTCATAATTCAAATCAGGACCATATGAATGTATGTAACATTTCTACACTTGCACCGGCTTTATACGACGAACAGCTTAAAATACCCCCAAATCGCCGACTTTGAAAAGTTGTAAAGGCTATAGCTAAAAAACTGTCAGACGGATCAAACTACAAATCTCACAGATGAATTTAGAACACCAGATAATCTTACGGAAGAGATGAAATCAAAATCTGAAACATAAGTGTGCCTCGGTCGATCTGTGGTGGAATGCTCCGCCTGACCGACGAGTACCAGGAGAGCATCAGTGGTTGGCACAGCTGGATTCCGCATCGAGAGCGAAGGCTGCTCATTCAGTCTGTCTCCTTGCCTTCATTTCATAGTCGGTGGTCAGTGGTCAACGCGCTGGTACCAGTGGCCATTAGCCCAGTATTTCAGCGACAAACACCATGCCATGCGGCACTCCGACCAGGCCTCGACAACTGCATTTTACGGCTTTTCTGGTATGAAGTACGTCATTCCATTCTGTTAAGAATTGGGACCAGGGTAACTGCTGGTTCCAGTCACACCAGACCTTCCCAGCGGGGGTAGTCCAGGTGTCCCGACAGCCGGCCCAGAGCCCGCTGAGCCCCGGGCCCCTCTGCGGTGCGGAAGGCGCCCGGCCGCTCGGCAGAGCCTCGGTCGCAGTGGCCGGCAGGCGCCTCTGTGCCGGCGGTCACAGATAAACAGAGTCGGTCGGCGACTGGCACCGACGTCGCGCCGAGTTCTTACCCAGAACGGTCGAAAGCCAGACTGACGCGTGTTGCCAAACACACAGCGGCTGAGCGGGGCATTGAAGGCCGTGGAGGGGTCAGGGGTCGGGAGGACACGCCGGGACCAGATGCCTAGAGGCGGGCATCGCCAGAGCAAGCCCACACGAGACAGAACCCGATTTACTGTGTGCATTAGGTACAAAACACAAGCATAGTTTTTTTTCGCAAAGCTTTCCCTAGGATCTGTCGCATCGTAAATACGTTTTTCAACTCCCGTATTAAATGTTACCAGTGGAGTTCATACAAGTCTGCTTTTTTGCAGTATAGGCTGACTACTATACACAAGCGTGATATTTATTTCCGGGACTGGAAGCGATCAAACTTTTGCGGAAACGATATCACGTAGGAATAAAACAAGTCGCTTGTGTCTTCCTCGTCATATACGGTAGAACGTTTGCACTGTTGGAGGGGGGGGGGGCGGACCACTTTTAAGCCTATTTTTTCGATGCAGTGCCATAAGGCTTCCTCTACATTTTTCAGATTATGTGGGCAGCAGGTTATACCTTCGAAGCGACACACCTTTCCCTCATGCAGGCACGTAGTCGGGAATTCCCTCGGGAGGGGGGGACGAATGTTAGTTTTTGTCATATGCCACTGGCATATGACGAAATTTATAGGAAAAAGCAGCATGTTATATAACCGACCTCATCTTTCACCCACAAGAATACTTAAAATGTTTGCTTTTGCAGCATTTATATGATCACTAATCCTTATTCATGCAAAATCGTGTGTATATTACATATCTAATGTAGACCGCTTGGCTAAGGAGGGGGGGGAGGCGGGCATGGCCCCATGGTTCCCTCTACTGTCCCTGCACCGCTCCTTCCCCCGTTTCCGCCGGCCCTGCGGAATATGGCTGATAATATGGCTCTGTCCGTCCGAGCACAAGTGCCTGATACTGCCAACCACTTTCATTTTGTACTATTTCTCCGTCCGCTATCACCAAACCATGCGCCCCACTGAAACGTTTGGATTCATTTCTAAGAAAGATAGGAAGTCACAACACTCTTTAAATTAAAGATGCATTGTATCGAAGATATTCACGATCGAGCAAAGCTTCGACTGCAGACGGATCACCCACTTTATAACAACAGTTCGAAACCCTAGTCGGCGTTATACACACATGATGTCAGCTTGGTAACCGACGTGGAAGGCGATACTAAAATCACCAATTTCCGAGCCAGTGTGTCGCGCTTCAGTTTTCGGTATCATGATCTGGCTGAAGGAGCACTGCCTGTTTTCCTTCGGAATATGCGCGTTAAGCATCCTGGTGGGATTGAGATCGTATTCGCGGAATCGCGGCACGATGGGGGAAGTTTTTTCGGTTTGGTGTCATGTTGTCCACTGTTGAGGCATAGCCTAGAAAACTGGTTCCAAGCACCAGAGTTTTCTTCTCGACAAGTATCATTCTTTCGTGAAAGGATTGGGCAATCAAACCAACAACATGGCTTGTCTGGTTGGAGACGGAAGCTGTGTACTTGGAAATACTAGCTGGATTGTATTCTGCAGTGAAAACGAAACGGCTGGTTTGAGCTGCAGATGTGTAATCCAGCCAGCGCAGTGGAGACGGTCTGAAGATTATGGGCACGCTTCCTTTTGTTCAGATATTGTCAACTGCCTTACGTCAAACAATGTCATATGTGTTTTGTTTACACTACTGAAAAAATCTCAGACAGCGTTTGAATACCAGTTCCATTTTATCAGCCTGAGGTGTTCGCTTTGGTTTCCGGCCTTTTTCTTCTTGTTTACTGCTAGGCATGACAGACGGTGCATTGCATGACGTGGTGCAGATTCAGCGCATAGGGCAGGGAAATCCATTTACCCGGATTTTAAGAAGGCGCCGCCAGCTGAACGGCGATCGGGAGCGCGCAGTACCACGACGTTCCCGCCCTCAGCTCTCCTGGAATCCTGGACTCTCTACACAGACATGCACGTCAGAAAACCCGCCTCTGGCGTTCAGGGCAGATAGCGGTGACACTGAGCGGCTGGCACCGAGTCTGAGATAGCACCGTCCCGCCACAGGCTCCCCCCCCCCCTCCACAGCTCTCAACGGAAGCGGCTTGCGCTCGGGAAGTGGTTCGTTATCGGCGTCAGGCCTGACGCACGCGCCCATCCTGCCTCGTCTGCAGGCGTAGGACACAGTCACAGCGTCAGCTGAGGCCGGCAGGAGTGAACCCGTCCACAACTGGCCATTCATAACGTGCCTGGGGCTGACGCTGTGGAACGGATGCCGAACGGCCGAGCGCCCTGTCGTGCAAAGCGTCGGGTTGTGCGTGTCTGACGGGTGGCAGCGGCTTCCGCTCATCACCCTCACCAGTCAGCGCCGGAAGGCACAGGCTCCTGAGTCCTGACAATCGTATGAGCGCTGCTCAGGATCTGAGAGAAGTCCTACCTGTTGGCTAGACGGAGTCCGTAGTTCGGGCACTCACAGAGTACGAATACCAGCCGTAGGACTTATTTAATTAAAACGGACGCACGGTGGCAAGGGTAGCAGTACCAAGTGTCTGGTTTGACGTCAGATAGGCAAGGGAGGCACAAAGACTGCGGTGCAGAGCACAATCTTTCCTGCTGCTTCGCCATCCCGAACGCTGCAATAATACGAGTCCACGCACAAAGGCGGCTATTGAAGAAAAGGAAATAGGATTATAATGAATATCCAAAGGAAACAAAGGTCACCGAGGCCGGCTCACGATACTCAGGCAGCTCACATATGGTATCGCTGGGAAAATTGGAGTTAGGGACGAAGTCGTACTCGTATCCAAAGTCCTGTTACTAATTGGACCAAACTTCCGTGATGTGCCAAATAGGTAGTTTTCAATGAATTTGAAGTTCGTTTTGCGTCAGCTTTGATGTTTGTTTGAACTCCAGAGATTAAAACTTTCACGAGATTTTAATCCCATTGCAAGCATTTACAGTGAACGCCTATACTACCGTCCTATTTAACGGCAGTCATCACCCAAAATGGTGTCACATGATAGCCAGGCCCAATGTAGAGTGTTTGGCTACGTCTGTCAAGTTCAGTCCGATTCGCATGCGAACTTCTACACTGAAATACAAGGATGGGGATAATCGACTAATTGTCGCAACTTCCTGTCAATACAAACTCGCCCTTCACGCCATGTCGGCACACTGAGTGCCACTGTGTCACTAGTAGCTTGGAAGTCATTAAATGTCAAGCAATGACGGGTGTGCCAAGAAGAGGTGCCGGCCTAAAATTCGTTGTTGGCAATCAAAGCAGCCGCCGATCCAAGGCTAGGGAGGGGGGGGGGCGATGGGGACGATCCTCCCCTGAGGCCTGAGAAGGGGCTCCCTCTTGGGCAGGCTCCGAAGGGCCCCTTTTAGACCCGAAAGGGGGCCTCGAAGGGGCGCCGAATGAGCTTCACGGGGTTTCTGTGGAAACATGACGGACTCTTGATGCAGTCAGGGGGTCTGTGGTAGGGTTAGATGACTGCCGAGACGCTTAGAAGGGCCCCTGGAGCTCTCAAAGGTCCCCTGAGACCACAGCAGGGCTTCAACACGGCAGATTGCCCCCTGAGACCTTCAGAAGGGTCACGGGGCCCCTGAGACGACTAAGGTGAGGATTGAGTCCCTAGAACGGCATGAGGGCCCTTGGAATGTCAATGGGGGCCCCGAATGGATTTCACGGGCCGTGTGAAAAGCTGAAGGTTCCTGATGCAGTCAGAGGGCCTCCGGGATGGCTAATGAGACCCTGGGACGGCAAGATGGCCCCTTAGATGAATAGAAGGGTCCCTGAAATTTTCCAATGGTCCTTGGCACCGCAAGAGGGGCCCCAAAACAGCGAAGGGTCTATTACACTTCTAAAAGTGTCAGAGAGGCCCCCGAGACGGCAAGAACTTAAGAGGGTGGTTAGCACGGCATAAGGAGACCATGGCCAGCCAGAGGGGCCCGCTGAACAGGGATTCCTGTAACCTTCTCAACTTCGAGAGGGGCCCCAAATGGTCTTTCTGAAAACCTGAGGGGTTCTTGAAGCATTCATGGAGCCCCGGGAAGGCCAGGTGGTTCTTGGTACGGCGAGATGGGCCCCTACATGGCAGATGGCCCCTGAGACCGCCAAAAAGGTTGGAGGGCCCCCTGCAAGGCAAAGACGACCTCTGATAGCGGAGATAAAATATATATATATAGAGAGAGAGAGAGAGAGAGAGAGAGAGAGAGAGAGAGAGAGAGAGAGAGAGAGAGAGAGAGGTATATATATATATAGGGACATAAGGGAGATAAGATAGAGATAAAGGGACTTCTGAGACGATATCGGGGCCCTGGACGGCCAGGGGTCCCCCGAGTGTAAGGTGGGCTCCTGGCACGGAAAATGTTCCCTGATAAAGCCTGAGAATCGCCAACAAAAGCCCCTGATACGGCTAGAAGGGCCCTTAGACTGCCAGATATACTCCGTGTAGCGGAAGAATACATATGATACCGCCATGAAGACAACTGGAGACGTTCAGACGGCCCATGACACTGCACAGAGGCCCTGAAATCGCCAAAAGGTCTTTTCCGCCAGAGGGCCCCTGAGACGGCAGAAATGTTCCTCAGAGACGACAAGAGAGGCATCTAAGACAACAGTGGGTTTCCTGAGACTGCTGGAGAGGGACCTTTGAGGCTGCTAATTAGTTATCTTTAGCAATAGGGGCCCCTGAGACGACTAGAGGGGCCCCGAAGCCATTAAATCTTGAGATGTCCAGACAGCTTTTGAAACGGCCAAAGGACCTAGAGCGCCGCCAGAGGCGCCTCTGCCACGGCAGAGAAAGACTTATAGAGGTCTCTTGTTACTGCCTGAGGGGCTCCTTTGACGGTAAAAACTCCCCAGGGATGACAAGATGGCTTAAGATGGCTTAAATGTGCCTGAAACTTGATGATGATGATGTCAGATGGGTCCATGAAACTGCCCCAGGTGCTCCTCAGACCGCCAAGGGAGTGCCTGAGACATCCCGATGGACACGTGAAACTGCAAAAGGAATCTGAGACCACTAGAGGGCCCTGGCTTGGCAGACGGCCCGAGACCACCAAGAGTGCCCCTGTGAAAGTGGGACGGAACCTAGCCTAAGCTAGCAAAAATGTCTCCAGAAACTACGATGGGGCAGAGGGACTCTCGGATCAGGTACAGACACGACATTCCACACAGAGGGAGGGACGCAGCTGCTTAAAATACCGCCGTTGCTGTCATATTTCGGCCACTTTGCAGGGGAACATAACATAAAATTTTCTCAAATAAGGTGACGCGCTGGAATTTTTTCGGTTATTATTTATGGTAAAAAAGTAAAATTACATCAAATATTTCCCTGAACCCGATCAAACCAACGTTTTTTATATCTGAAGCACAAAGAAAAAAATAGGGGGCCGGCCGGGTGGAAGGCCCTCCTCTGACCATTTGCCCCCCCTCCCGCTCCCCCTTGGCAAAATCCTGGATCCGTCCCTGAGTCAAAATGTTCGAGCTGTCACGTGTCGAGGCATCGCTAACAGAATGAGACCCATAAAGTTAGCTCAGTAATTTGAGAATTTTCACCCCATTCATATTGAGCATACCGGTCCAATGCGAGTACCGACAGAGAACTGGACGTATGGTTTCTGACCTGTGTGCCCGCCATCTGTGGGCAGGTACGGAACAGACCCAATCATCGCAAGACCGCCAGAGGTCACCACCAGTGTTCCTTGTGCGGTAGGTTGAACTGCTCATGTGACGACATTCTCTGCCCGAGCGGGACCGGTTTCTTCGTCCAATCTGGACCTGGAATAAAGCAGACCTGAGCATGTGATCTTTTTTGTGCAGGCGGAAGGTTTGGTTGCTTCGTCACGCGACACGCTGCCTTGCATGCAACAGGCCGCGGCCATTCCCTGTCTTCGCCTTGCAGACTCGCTATCTTGCTTGATTAACTGTCGTGCCAGTTGAACACTTCAGCAACACCGTAAGCACAATGGTCACATTCTTGGCACCCATGGGACTTCGTGTCTTACGCTCCTTTGACAATACGCGCATATTTCGATTCCATTCTGCACATTTCACGTCTGTCGCGCTCGGTGCGACACGTACTTGCCCACGGTGGTTAGGGATCCGGGAAGATGAGAGGATCTAAACCACCAGCAGAGGGATTTTAATACTACGCTTATGACGGTGACTGAAGGAACAGTCTGAAATCCTGCGCAGACCCCCTCCCCATAATTTCCGGGAATCTCCAACCATGTTCCCTACATATCTATGCTCAGATGCTTGACAGGCGATTTGCCTTTACCGTACCCACCCTGACGCATTCAAAGCCCATCTCTGGCGATTTCTTCACCTCTTTGACGCATTTACTCTACGCCCATTTTGGCAAATATCCTGATTGGTCCCATGATATCCTGATCGAAAGAGGCATGTACGTGGACACACTGACGGCATGTGATTTTTTAAACTTCTATTTGACAGCAGGCAGGGGGTGGGGGGGCCCATGCTTCATGACCTTATTACGTCATAAGCCATGGTTTCTACGCTGCTTCAAGAATGACTTCGGGTCACAACACTTTCCGCTGTTTTCTATCGATCTACTCCCTCTGCGAGAATTACTCAGAGACGTGGCCCGCTATCCGAACGACCGACATGCTCTTTTTACATTTAGCCTGAACGTGCTGTAGTGTGTGGTTTTGGGATCACAGTTCACGCTAAGCCGAATTTGTTGCCGGGCGCTGACCCCGCTACCCAAGAGTTCCCAAATATGGAGTAATTTTGCCCCACGTGCCGAACCAGGTGACGCTGAGGGGGTCTTTATCGTGCCGTGCAACTCCACGTCACGGCCGCTCTGAGATCGACTGACCCGTTCGATCTGGGGTCAGATACAGGTATCCGTTCTGGGACTCGAACCCAGAACCTGTCTCGCACCGGACTCTGTTGTATGGCTCTGCAACCACTAGGCCACGGCGACAGATTTACCAAAAATCCAACGAGATAATTTTCGCCGTTACAAATAAGCTTGCCTCGCATCGCGCAGCATGCGATTCTGTTTACGTTCCAAAGATTTTAGTGTCCGTCCGATGCTTTCACATTTTGGACGCCTGGAAACACTCCCTGGTCCATCCCATTCACAAATCCGACGATCATACAGTTTCTTCCAACTACCGACCTATATCCTTACTCCCAGTCATCGCCAAAATAGTAAAGCGGGCGGTGCATCGGCAGTTCTTCTACTACCTATCCTCAAACAACCTCTCCCCCATCCTTCTTCTCTCCCCATCCCAGCACGGCTTCCGCCCGCGGCACTCCACCGAGACGGCGCTCACTTGCATCACAAACAGTATGCTTTCGGCTACTGATTCAGGTCAAATTTCTCTCTTGCGCTTAACTGACTTGAGTAAATGCTTTGACGTCATTAGTCATGCAACTGCTGGGAGTCCAACAACCTAGTTCAAAAACTATCTTCAAAGTCATACTCAAAGTGTTAGCCTCATTGGCCCTGATGGTTGCATCAAAATCTCTCCTCCTTTGGCTGTCAAGCAGGATGTTTTCCAAGGCTCTAATCTCGGCCCAGTCCTCTTCTGTGCGTTCGCCAATGACCTGTTTTTTTACGTCGCTGATGCCTAAGTCGTGCAGTACGCTGACAACAGGTCTTAGTTTCTGGCCCAAAATCTGCAGTATCAAAGTTTATCTCACGCATGGAACATGCTCTCTCATCTCTTGGCGACAGTTTTCATTCTAACGGTCTAAAAGTTAACGTCACCAAATTTGAGCTCATCACTCTCGGCTCCAGACAAAACCTGCGCGCTCTTCCACCCATCAAAATTTCTTACCGGGAAACATGTCTGGCTCCCAATACCGAGGTGAAAAGCCTAGGTATTATTGTCGACCAGCATCTACTCGTATAATGGGATGCACATGTCCAGGCCGTCTCGCACAAGTGCTGCAGCACCCTTACAGCCCTCTCAATATATATATATATATATATATATATATATATATATATATATATATATATATGGAGTTACGCGTTTGACTTGGTGCTAAGATGTATGAAATGCATCATCACCACACTAGAAAGGTCATAATATATATATATATATATATATATATATATATATATATATATATATATATATATATATATGAGTGTGTGTGTGTTTGCGTGGTTGAAAAGGACCGCTGATTAGGCATTAACAAGGTTTTTAATGCACTGTTCGAAGTTTCTAGCGTTTGTCTTCGCGGTATTATTTAGATTAAAAATCGTTAATACCAAATCACTCATATATTCGTCGATATGTTTAAGTCCAACGTTTCGAGATCATATCGCATTATCGAAGTAAACTAACTGGCTCAAATAATGAGTTTCGGGTTTTTAAAGACATAACTTGTACAACTTCATCATTATCGCATCTTTTAGCATGGAGAGAAGGCAAATCAGCACCCCTGTTACAGAGCAGTTATTAACAAATGTGAGGTGGGCCGGGTAACAGTCTTTCAAAATTCAAACGCCAAAGCAGAAGTAGTGCTTTCTTAAAAAAACATCCACAATACATGTGGCTATTATGACCCTCACGGCAATAAAATGCGGACTTGATCATCATAAAACAGACATACACAGTATACAATAAATACAAATATAGAAGCGGGCATGATGCCACCGATGACAGAGGGCCTTACTGATGATCGCCGACAGCGCACAGGCGTGCCTTTACTTTCCGTCTGAAGGGCGCGTCACTCAGATCACGAATGTGTGATGGTAGTGCATTCATCTGACGTGGAGCGCTGTGCACAAAGCGACGCTTCCCCGCCGTGCGGATACCGGGCACGTGCAACAGACCGTCCTGTCTCGTGGGACGGACGTGATCATGGTGGTCTCGGTTTGTGCAGATCTGACGGGCGATGCACTCGGGTTGACCAGCGGTTAGGATTTTGTCAAGAAGGCAGAGGGAGGGACTGGTATTGGAAGAGCTCAGATGAGTCATGCCATTCCAGGGTGTCCCGCACACCCGACACGTGGTCGAATTTGCGCTTGTCCGAGATGACTCGGGCCGCAAGATTCAAAATCTTTTGGATGATGTCGAGATTTTTGGTAGTTCTGTTGCCGTACACCACCAGACAGCAACGGATGTGCGAGACCGTCAAGGCGGTGACTATCCCGGATAGGATGTTGCGAGGAAGGTAGTGACGGAGGAGGTGGAAGAGGGCTGTAAGGGTGCTGCAGCACTTGCGCGAGACGGCCTGAACATGTGCATCCCATTATAGATGCTGGTCGACAATAATACCTAGGCTTTTCACCTCGGTGCTGGGAGCCAGACATATTATATATATATATATATATATTGATCATAATAGAAAGAGACATACACAGTACACAATAAATACAAATATAGAAGCGGGCATGATGCCACCGATGATAGAGGTGGCATCTATATATATATATATATATATATATATATATATATATATATATATATATATATTTGGAGTTACGCGTTTGATTTGGTGCTAAGATGTATAAAATGCATCAGTACCACACTAGAAAGGTCATAATTATTACTTAGATTATTGCATAGCTTAGAAATCAAAATGGCTACTTTTCCTGCATGTCATAAATTTAATGTGGATTGCATAATTTGCGGGATCTGAGACAAAGAAGACATGAAGAAGACATAAGGCACTAGAGCTGTTAGTGATTTTCTGGGAGTCAGTGGGAATTCAGAAACATGGGGATACGCAGAGAAGACATAAAATATTGGAATGTCCTCCTAATCTTCATCCCTTTGATGCAAAATACTATTAAACTTTTACTATCAAATCGTAATAATTGATTATTAAACTATTCAATCGTGAATGATACCCGACCCTGTTCAGATTGACGCATACAAAAAAGGAATGTTACATGAAGCATCATTGTTGGTATTTGGTCTGCATCTGCATAGAAAGCTAGAGTAAACTGGGTATCCACTCGAATCCACGCAACGAAAATAATCAGAATACACTCACGTCCAACGCCTCCACATCGGTCATCCACGACGTCAAACAAACGCCACAGGTTTACCCGCTAAGCCGAAATTTGTATAAAACCACCAAATGCCAAACTACAAAAATATTACAACGTTCCAAGAAATTGCTGTGTACCTTCTACGTGCAGTTTGCTGCGAGAAAATTCCATAGTCTATCTGAGCGTATTCAAAAATGAATTTATTCAGTTCCTTTCGCAAATGTATTTCCACGGGAACGGGAAAATGAAAAATACATATATGACCTAGGATGACCTAGCATGAGGTCACAGAAACTCTATACCGAAGTCTCAGATCATGCTGATATGCAATGCAAGCCACAGCCATCATACATTGTAAAAGCACCGACAGTACGATGGTGGAGGAAAACTAAACGTCACATCGCAAAACGTGGCCGCCTTCATGACGCCATCGAAACATAACCATTTTGTCAGCATGTGCAGAACTGATATAAGAAAATGCACTGAAAATTTGAAAACGCTTCGTTCATTCATTTTGGAGATTTCTAAGAAATGCGGCGGGGCGGGGCGTTAAACGCCCCCCGCTTATCAGTCAACCCTCCAGTCAACCCCCAATCCGTCAGCGTCTGGGAACGTAACAATCGCACCGCAAAGGAAATTCTCCGGAGCGTGATGAACGAACAGTCTGCAGCTTGAGGTACTCCACACGCTTCTCGATCCCGGAGGGTCAGAAAATAATGAATTCCACGACGTGTCCTTGAATCCCGCCGATGAGGAACTCCTGACGCCATTTTACTTCATCGTCGGACAAGCCTCTCCATCGCGGCCGTCGAAAATCATAAATGGAGAAGCACACTCTCTCAGAAGACGATGGGAATAGGCGCAGAGGACGGCAGATCATTTCTGCTGCAGATGGGTTCGAGAGTGTCCGCCTCGCCTGTCCCCTTGGTCAAAGCGGTACCAAAGTGACCGTGCTCTGACGGAGGATGACATCGGGCTCATGGCCGATGAACAACATCCGAGAAGTGTTCGGCTGAGAGGTCACGTGGTGAGCGTTTGTCATGGTCTTGATACGATCAGCATCGGTGCAAACCAAACTCGGTTTCGACTGCTCTTGGTAGATTTTTACATGCATATACCTACACATAAATACATATATGCATGTATTCATATACATATGCATTTGCGTGCGTGTGTGTATGCGTTTGAGTGTCTGTGCTGTCGTTCTCTCGTATAAAATTCCTGCTTCTTGCCTCTATGCTTTCATTCCATTGCCTTTTTACATAACTTTGTCATATACCATTTTTTGATGGAAAGCAAAGCATTGGTATGGTGTTGGCAGCACCAGGCATTATGGAAACCTACGCTCCTGATCACTATGCCTGTTTGGCCACGCAATCTGTCACTATTTCTTTTCTAAATGTTTTACTGGTCATTTGATGCCGTAATCTAGGTAAACTTTCTACCGATCTGTTATCTATTGCGGTCATTATTTCTGCCATTTTTGGGCATTTCCCTTGTCAAAAATGGCAGAAAGCACGGGGGTGCAATAATCAGCTTTGAATGGGCCGAGTTGCACATTGGGGAATGGCCACCACAAAAAAATAGAAATCGACATCCCTGACCTTATAAATGAATAAAGGCGTATGCCGAATTCCGTGCCTGAACACTGCGCGGTAGCTAGTGCGAAAACTGCGGGCAGCCGGCAGATCGGCGGTCTTGCAATCTGCAACCATCATAATCTGGCGCCATGGCGAAAACGAGCGTCATGAACGCAAAGACCGGCTTATACTGCAGCAATGGTACCACATATTACGACCACATCTTACAAATCTGGTCCAGACTTTGACGGAGGTGTGATATGTGGTAAAAATTTCCTTGGTAAGTGTGGGCAGTAAAGCGGAGGAGACAAATAAAAACGCAGCTTGTGATATTCCGTGCATCTTCTGCCTACAAATAACGTCAGAATCTCTGAAACTAACGTGGTATTTGTTGAAGACAGAATACAAATTCCTGTTTCCGTCTAATTTTACGCGTAAAAGTCGGAGTGAATATACCACAGAACGGAATGCTTGAGCCAATGCCTCAAAAAAATCTAGTATCGCTGTTGTCAAACAAACCTTATTTTCACGTAAGATATCCATTCCGGCGCATGCAGCAACGTAGGGTTAATACCAAAATTTTTCAAAGTCCGTGGGGCCACCGCCAAATTGGTAAGGCCACTGCCCTACCTGCCCTATGGCTGCCACATGCATGCGACAAAGCGGACGAGGAACGTCACAGGAAACTAAAACTACTATTGGTCCCCTTTGACGTTTCGCTCAGCTCTTTATGTTTATTACTGAGCTTTCATACTTCATGTTTTGACGGACATCCAGCACATAGGCCTAGGTCACCACATTCACGTGAACTGACTTGATGGCTAACTGATTCCCTCAGGTGGCTGACTTGTCGTGCAGAGGCTCCTCGCCTTCTCGACCACTCGCCGTCCAAAAATCCTACTATGTAGGATTCTGGAGGGTCTTTTTACACGCCTTTTTGCGGTATCGATGTTCTTGTCAGTGTTATCAGACGAGTTTGAACCTGATCCTTTAAACGCATGTATTTTAAGTATGCATCGCTCGTTGCGGTTATCGACAAATTTTATCGATAATTGCCTTAATTCCCTTTATTGTTTATCTAAAGAAAATTACCAATTATCGATAAAAATCATGTTTTTTACCAAAAGCGCCGTTTATAAAGTCACCGACTGGTCCCAATTTCTGAGGAAGATTACACTTAAACTATAAATGTAAGGGCCTTATTGCTACCCAGATGCGCACCCAAGGGGAGATGCGCCGCCCCCACACGTTGTTAAGAATCGACAATACGGCACAAATATCGGACATTTGTGCATTTTTTTTTATTTTACAGGAGATATAAGCAGCTTTTAGTTCAAAAATTTATTTTAAAACACTCCGCAAGGTAAAAGGAATATAAACAGGAAGTTTGAATAAAACTGGTTGGATCCAGGCCCTCGTACGAAAATCCTGGGAACTCCCCGTTACTGTCCCTATTACTACCTGACTTCGTCACCAGACCGACACAACTTTTTGCTGCCTGTCCGTCGACGAATGGACATTTTTCATAACAGTTTTATCACGACATGAAGGCGATTTCTAAGGAAAGGTGTCATTGGGCTGCGCAGAATACCTGGTTATTGGGGTAATAAAGGGTAAAACCATGGTCTCTGCTAACAAGAAAGGCGGCAAGTGGCCAAAAGTGTGCGCCTGTTTTGTCCGTGGAAACGACGAGACTATTTGCAAAACGTGCGAAATAATTATAAAATGCAAAAACACTAAAAAAAATTATAAAATGCAGAACAAACATAGGGCTTGGCTCGTTGAGACAGGCGCATACGGCCCAAGTTTCAGCAAAACGAAGACAAGTAGCAGAAAGCCAAAGAAAGAATCATTTTAAAGGAAAACAACATTGACAGGAAAGGAAAGAAAGGGATGAGGGACAGCCTTCTGGATGCACCGTTTGTCTTGAAAGCTCACTTCAAATAAACGATGGAACCTCAAAAGTCTATAATGTAGCTCAATTTATCGATAAATTCATCCATAATCGATAAATATGATAACATCATATCGTTTATCGATAAAAATCAAAACCCATATTGATTCCCATCCCTAGCCGGCACGACACCATATCCATCATCAGACGACACCACCATCTTGGACATCTGTCTCCAGTTGATGTGTGTGAAGAAAGCAGGGGATGATGATGACCCGGTAGATCTCCCAGATCTCGGTTCCCAAATACATACTCCTTACTTCTGAAGCGGAAAAGTTTTAATAGAGCATGCTGCGTGTGCTCTAACTTCGCAACGCAAGTACTTCTGAATATCAAACATTTTGTTCCAGGTACCAAACCAGGTGGCGTGCAGAAGGACGTTTGACGTGCAGTGCCATTTGGTGATTACGTCATCTCCATGAGGTGATGACTCGTCCACTGGACTCGATAACGACGAACCCAGAACACAGTTAGTTTCTGCTCAGCCACCGGTGCTTGGGTATCATAATAGTCCGATCCGTAAATAAACAACCCAACAAGCAAATGTATTTCTGGTCTAAGCAGATCCAAACCCATAAATTAGATACGTCTGCTTGCTGGAACGGCCACAAACAGCAAACACGAAATGACGTTGTTTTCATCCTGTCCGGGTCGTTGTAGAGACCCTCGAGCGCAGCGTGTCTGGCGTCATCAGTGGCCATTTCTCATCTCTTTCCGGTCCAGTTTCTAGAAACATCCAGCGGGGGAATCGGGAGACCATGTCAAGGATGATCACGGCAGAACGGCGCGGCTGCGGCCGTCCGTTCGTCTGCGGAAAACCAGGCCGGCCCGGCAGCCCGCTCACGAGTTGCCGGCTGGCTGCAGGTCGCGCGTGCCGCCGCAGTGTGGGAACAGCAGCGGGTGAGGCAGACAGTCCCGGTAGGCGGCCGCCGCCATACCGTCCACCCAGCGCGCCTGGTACGCGCCGCGGTCCGCGTACCGGTACCAGCCAAAGTCCAGCGGCACCTTGTACACCACCCAGTCGACGGCCGGCGAGCAGAGAGCCACCCGGGCGGTGACCGTCGGCTGGTTGGCGGAACCGCCCGCCTCGCCGTACACGCCCAGGTAGTTGCTGGTCGCCTGTTTGTTCTCCAGCCAGACGCGGCCGCCGTGACGGATCTGGCCGAACAGGCGCCACGTGCTGTTGTCGTGCGCCGTGAGATCGTAGCCGGCGCGGCCTTGGCTCGTGGCCGAGAGCGAGAGCGGGCGAGCGCCTCCGCTCAGCGTGCGCACGTACACCTCGTCTCCGGGCGCCAGCGAGTCGTTCTGGTGTCCTCCAACCTTCTCGAGCCGGTGCGCCACGGCCGACTTGGTGACGTCGCTGGCCGTCACCTGGCCGTCCACCTGCAGCACGCCAGGACACAGATCATTGTATCGCAGACCACTGAAACTCGACGGCGCAAACATTAGGGACGAGCGCATCTGAATGGATAATGCAACATAATCGACCTTCATGAACATTCACTGATGGGCTTATTGCGGTTCACTACACTAGGCAAACACATATGAGCATAATCACGCTGTTGGTAAGTCACCATGCTGGGGCACCTCGTCCCACACGCCGATGTTTTGCATGTTGTTCAACGCGACATGTCCATGTACAAAGGGGAGATAATGCTGACGATAGATGAAGATAAAAAGGCCGTGAGCAGCAGAATAACAAACCAACGGACGTTCGAAAGGGTCGCGATTGGGCAAGAAGCCAGAATATTCTCCCTTAGGTTTGCGTAACGGTTCCATTCGAACGCACTGCCTGGCGGCCAAACATTGAGCCAAGGTTCATTGGGTTTGTGTCTGTCTGCCGTGTAATATGGTACTTTACTTAAGCCAGTATCGCAAGTTCGCCGACATTGGAATCTGTGACTGCCAGTCACTTCATGATACAAGCGCGCGAAACAGCTCAACGTTTCCATCAGCAGTTCGCGTAGGTGCGACGTTCATGTAGGCACGTTGGGGTTCAGCTGCATCTTTAAATTGACGGAACATAGCGAATGATGCCTGTGGCGAGAAGCTGTACGGAAAGAAAAGAATTCCAGATCTTCAGATAAAGATTTTGTCGTCCCCACGGAAGTCTGCCTACGGCAGGTCGTTCGAGGCGTCGTTAAATGTGAAATTCGCTGTTCCAGCCAGCCTTTCCTCCCTCCAGCCTTGGTCGGGAAAGGAGACAGCCAGATGACATTACTGATCAGAGCGAGCCCATTAAGCCAACAAGCCGCAGAAAGAGTGAGAAATGGATGCGTTCTGTCCCTCAGCCAACTTCCAAGAGCTGTGCGTGATAAGCACGTGGCAGAGTCCGGATACACGCAAGCAGGGATGTCGATTCCTGTAAATGATTGGAGGGGCCGAGCCGAGAGCCCGACAACCTAACCTCCACTAAGTTTGGGTTTCTGAAGGGAGTTAGCCCACTTTATTTTGGCCGGTGGAAATTCATAGGCTTTTTGTTCTTGTTAAACAAATTCAAAATTGCCTTTATTCCCATGTATACGGGTATATCTGTACACAAAAGATAGTATGATAGATAGATATATCACTTTAGATTTTATTCTTTATGTCCTGCTTATCTCTAATCTATTTCGGCCGTTCTTTTCGTTATTATTACTCATTTCCCTTTAAAACCGGCAGAAAATATTGGGTGGGCCCAAACCAGCATTGGGTGGGCCCAAATTAACATTGGGTGAACCAGAGCCCCTTCAAAAGAGTACAAATCGACACCCCTGCACGCAAGCTTTGATTTCAAGTCTTTTTCCGGACTTAAAGAGATTACCTGCGTGGTTACTAAGTATCGCAAGCAGAGCAAGGAGCTATTCAAGTCTCAAGAACGAAGCTCACACAAAACTCCAACAGAATAATTCTCGCCCGTACAAACCCTGGGCGGACCAGCAAGTGAATGCCCATACGCACCGTTGCCAGACCCCGGCAGGTCTGCATGTGGAACAAGAAGATTGGGTCGCCGCTGACGATGGCCCGCTTGTGAGTTTGGTACGCGATGATGGCGTGGCCCTCGACCATGGCTTGGTAGATGAACCGAATTCGCACCACGTTACTCGTGGAGATGATCCGCACGTCCATGTCATTGTAGTCGTTGTTCTTTTGGAGCGTGCGGATCACCTCGCCGTGGTCGAAAACCTGCACAGTCGTCATCGCCAGCTCATGGATGGTGAAGTTGAGGTCGATGTACTTGTCGGGAGTGGCGACCAGCTCATAGTCGCACGTGTTGGTTTCAGAGATATGCACCTCGTTCTCGTTGAAGTACATAGTGCCGTGTTCACTGAAGAAGGTGGTGCCGCACAGGACCGAGTAATGCAGCTTGAAGCCTCGGAAGCCAAGCGACTCGTCCGAGTACAGATTCATCACCACGTAGTTGGAGCGTGACGTGAAATCAGGCGGTTTCACCTTGCCACAGTAGCGGCCCATAGGTTCGACGTCACGCGAGCCATCGCGCACCACCAGACCGTCGAACGTGCAGTTACTGGACGAGGTGCGCGGGATCTCGATGCGGAAGTCCTCGAAGGTGACGTGGATGTGGTGTCCGACCGGCACCTTGATGATGTAGTAGCAGCTTGCCGAGTTGTGGTAGTCGGAGGGGTAGTTGGGCGAGGTGATGACCTTCTGCTCGGTCTCGTGCGTGAAGGTCCCTCCGCAGGCATCGCGTCGCACGCGGTGCAGGGCAGGCGCTGCCGACCACGACTTGGCCAACTCTTCCTCCAGGCTGGGCTCGGCCAGCGCGGCGGCCACCGCCGCCGCCACGAGCAGCACGCACGGGGTCCACATCTTCACTGAGCGGCCGTCGGCCGCCGGCGGTCGCCCTCCCCTCCCCTGCCGCTGATCGGGACGGGCGCAGGGGCGTAGTCCGGCCGTGGCAAGGCGGCCCGCAGCAGGCCGAGCGCGCCACACCGAGCTCTGCGCAGAACTGGTGCAGGGTGCGAGTCGATGCTGGCAGAAGCAGTTTTCGTCATTGGTTTTCAGAGGCGGGGCTTCTGGACAGTGGGTGTAGCAGTCCGTAAAGCAGGAAGGGCGGTGTGCCTGCAAACTCCGGAAAATTTCGAAACATCCCTAGGCTAATGCGTCGAAAGTAGGATAGACAGAGAAGGACCCGCGGCGCGCGGCCGACGATGCCTCAGGGCACCTCCTCGTCCACGTTCGACGGCCGGAGAGCCGGGGACATCACTCACTAGTGCTGTCTCGGGAGACGTCCGTAATCATTTGACCAAGCATCGACTTGAACCAGAGGTCTAGAGGCTCGCTTGAATGTCTTCAGACCAAGTATCACAACGGAAGACCAAAGGGATTCAACCTCCCCAATAGTGCAAGAGATAGTGCAAGTGTCTTGACAGCCGGCCCAGAGCCCGCTGAGCCCCGGGCCCCTCTGCGGTGCGGAAGGCGCCCGGCCGCTCGGCAGAGCCTCGGTCGCAGTGGCCGGGAGGCGCCTCTGTGCCGGCGGCCACAGATAAACAGAGTCGGTCGGCGACTGGCACCGACGTCGCGCCGAGTTCTTACCCAGAACGGTCGAAAGCCAGACTGACGCGTGTTGCCAAACACACAGCGGCTGAGCGGGACATTGAAGGCCGCGGCGAGGGACGGGGTCCGAACCACAGAACGGGCCAGATGCCCCGAGGCGGGCGCCAGTAGGAGGCCTGCTGGCTTCGCCTGCTTAAACTTGTGTCTCCTCTTTTATGAGACACGGTCCGAGACCATTCTGGACGATTCACATTTTTTCTCGCACGGAAATAACAATACGTGTTATTCAGTGTTAGCAGTGTTAACAGTGTAACAGTGTTAACGTGTTAACAGTACGTCTAAGCAGACTATTCTTGGGTAACTACCGGCAAAAAATGCTTAGTCTCAGAAATATTTCCTCTACAGAAAAGCACTGATTTAATACGCAGAGACATTGTTTATGCTGCTCCGAGGTTTGATGTGACTAATTTCGCCTTCCTGATTTGTTCCCTGTCTGAAGAAATCCCATCATTTTCCTCTCGCGTTCTCTGTGATGACAGGCCGCAGATGAGGAATATCTTATTGCGAGGGCCAGGTGATTGGTTTAGGTTTGGTTCCGTTCCCGTCGTAGAAATTGGCCGGTGTCGAGGGACCATGCGTCCATAAGTTGTCTGCGAGTGACGGAAACATAACACAGACGGACACTGTCAAGGGCGGAGAATTCTGTAGACGGTGGGTGGAGGGCGGATGTTTTTTCAGCTGTTTCCGTCCTTGCAGCGCCATGAGGTTGACCTTACGTGGCCTTACCCCTTGAACATATCGCACACTTGCCAGACAAATGGAGTTATTACCACATGCCGAAAATAGCAAAAAGCGTGTTAGCACGTGCCGTGTAGTGAAATCTAGGTAGCCTAGGTTAAGATTTTTGCTGCAGTGCTTTATCATAGTAATCTTGGCTTTATCCACTAGGTGCAGAGAAAAAGTCTAAGGTCCAAACGTTAATCAAGAGATGATGAACCACACCCCAGAGGGTTTATTGCCGTTCAATAGCTATGGATAATGACTGACGCTGATTATTCCACTTCAGGTTTGTTGCGCATATTCGAGGAATGGCTTAGTCGTAAGTCTGGAGCATAGCTTGACACCTGTTCGTTGTATTTTTCATTGAAAAGAAAACCTTTCTGGCAGAACGAATACAATGTATAGACACAAACGGCAGTTCTCTTTACGGTCAGACAACAAAGAACAGAAGACGGGTGATAGTCAGCACTAGAAGTTGTCACTGGTGACGTAGTGGCAGCCGCTGATGTCAACCACGACCGGTGATGACAGTGATGATTCGAATGGTGATAATTCAGGCTGCATGTATGATGGGCCCAGAAAACTGGACTCTTCATCCCATTCTACACGCAAACATCTTATAAGAATCGCGCAGTTGTAACGGCATGTGGTAAATCTCGTACTACATTCGGCCGGGAATCATTCTTTAAAAACCCTTGTGATGTCCTGAATTTTAACCTCGCGCTATCGCGCTCGGCCAAAAATCATCACCTCAGTTTTTAAAGAACTCTAAGCAGGCCGGTGTATTTACGACTGGCATACCAATACGGCACCACCTGTCTGTGATTCGCTGTTGTAGTGACGTTCCTAAGATGACGTGATGCAGACAACGGTAAGACTGGCGGTTGCAGTCGTCGGAAAACGGCTTCAGAAGTGATGAAGGTGATGAAGCTACCGAGAAATGACTGTTAGCGGTCATTCTCTTCATAGTCTTTTTCGAATTGAAATGCAAAAATAAGTATGGTATTGACATATCAGTGGTATCGGATTGTAGTGATAATAAATGTAGCAGCTGGTATGCCTTTCGTAAATACGCTACCCGGCCTGACGCAGTATTTTATGATGCAAACCATCCTCATGACCCACTGCCAAAACTGATTCCTGAAATTCATAGGTAAAGTTGTTTTCAACGTTTTGAGAAGACCTGACAGCAAGTCAACCGTCGGATAGAGTCTAGCACCGATGCGGATATACGTGGATGGACGTCAATGCCAGCGTGACGTATTCGCATGCGGAGAAGTTCCAGAGTGACTGCGGGCACAATCAGACATTGCCTTCGCTGTGCTGCCAGGCGAATTTATTTCCGAATTAATGGAGGGGAGCTATAGGCACGTCGTAAGGAACAAATCTCACGTCGCCATTCGATCCTATGTCGTTGCAAAACCACACTGACACCACTAAATGACTAGGGCGTTTGGTGACCACGATTTGCGCAGTATCTCTTGTAAACACAGTGCCGGATACACCCCTCCCGGGGAGATCTGCGCGTTTGGTGTCATGGAAGTGACGTAATTGAGTTCGCATCGCAGTGGAGAGTGTTTGTTCACTGTCACGGACCGATTTTGTGAAAAATGGCAGTGAAGAAGAGTTCAAGAGCCTTTTTTGTTTTTAACGACGCATAACGTTCCGTCGCTCAGTGGGAACATCGTCATCAGTCTACATTTACTGGAAATTTCCGCGGTGGGATACCTAGTTCGAATCGAAGTCACGGGATCTTACCGATGCATCCTTCTCGGAACTACTGGGAATAACACTAGTGTGGTCGCGATGCAATTGAACTGTTCGCCGCTGTCACAGGACAGTTCAGAACGCGACGCACGTCAAGCTTATCGAATCAATTCAGCCTGACAGAAATCTCTTGCGAAAAATACGACGAACTGCCGGAACGCGAAAATCTTGCAGACACCAAGCTTTGGTTCGGCAGTGAGGAAGGTAAGCGGCTGGTACGGACTCTGAGATAGCACCGTCCCGCCACAGGCTCGCCCCACAGCTCTCAACGGAAGTGGCTTGCGCTCGGGAAGTGGTTCGTTATCGGCGTCAGGCCCGACGCACGCGCCCATCCTGCCTCGTCTGCAGGCGTAGGACACAGTCACAGCGTCAGCTGAGGCCGGCAGGAGTGAACCCGTCCACAACTGGCGATTCATAACGTGCCTGGGGCTGACGCTGTAGTCAGCGGGTCAGACACCGTCAGCGGCGGAAGACTGGTAATTGGATCAAAGTATATGTGGCAGCCAGGTCAATAGGTCAAACTACATCCGCGGCAGACGGTCGGTCAGTGGGCCAAACCTGGCGCGTACAACACGGTTGATCAGTGGGTCGAACAGTGGGTTACACAGCGACATCGAATGGACGTGAATTACACATCGACGAAGAAAATCAGGCGTTGACTCCATAGGGCGTAGAGGTCGTTGGATTGAGTTCATTAACAGTAGTTATAGACGACTCCGCCAGCATGAAGATGTGGGTCCGAAGGTAGAACCAGCAGGGAATGAGCAGTGGGCCACTGAAAACACAATCATCTGCAGGAAGATGATTTCCATGCAGGTCGAATAAATTTTACCGACTTCTTGCTATAACAGCGATAGGCGGTCAGGACACTGTAAGGTCCCATGACCTATTACTAGACACTGCAAGGTGTCACCACCTCCCTCTAATGTATGCGCGGACGCAAATAAAGCAGATACGGTTCAACATATATTCATTTAATGGCACAATATAAAGCCACAACGAACGCATGCCATCCCCAAGTGGACATGCAACATATTCGAGCAAGCATCTGTGACATGAGCAATAAGTGATTCCTTACCGAAAACGTCAAGACTCCGCCCATTCACCCTGCCCGCCAGCAGCAGGGCCCGCCCCGGCCACTGCAGCGACCATCATCGGTCCGCACGGCAGGGAAGAACGACAGTGAGCCGACAGCAGGCCGGCACCGCCGGCGCCGAACCCGGCCGGCCGGCGGCCACTACCGGCGGTACGAGCTGTCGCGGCGCTGGCGCCAGCCGGCCGGCGCCGCGCCGTAACCCAGCGCCGGTCGGAAAACGCCCGGCCCCGGCGGAGGCCAGCCGAACGGCTGCACCAGCGCCGCCTGCTGGGCCAGCAGCAGCATCTGCTGGGCGGCCATCTGCTGCAGCAGCGCGGCGTTCCGGGCGGACGGCGCCGGTCGCCACGACGCCGGCTCCCGCGGCGGCGGCGGCGGGAGGTGAGACGGAGCCGAGACGCTTCTGCTCAGCTCCACTGGTCGGGACTCGCCGGGGCCGCCTCCGCGCTGAGGAAAACAACACCAGCCTCATTTCCCGGCCGGCTGAGAGGCGACAAACCCCCGCCCAACCCCACCCAACCCGGCTAACACGCAACAGGAAAACCAAGCCACTGACAAAACCCCTACTGACAAACAAGCCTGGGCTAAATCATGGTGTGGCTGATCTCACCAAAAGTACCGGACGCTGGTAGAAAAAACGCAGATTCGAGCACGAGCTGTAAGTTCGATTCACACAAAAATCCTGCTCACCGCCAGATGAGCAGGATCCCCTCCCCAAAATTTCCCCGTAGGGCTATCGACAAAATCCTTGCCGGAGTCAGGAAAACAACAGTGCCCAATAACTCGGCCACCAGACGGCGCCACTGACCTGCTGCGCCTGCATGCGGATCAAACGGCCATACAGCCGCGTGTCTCTAAACAGTTCGAGCGCGTACGGCACCGACTCCTCGTCCTCGAACACAACGAAGGCGAACTGGCGCGGTTCTCCCGTTTTCTGGTCCTTAGGACGGTGCACACGCTCCAGGGGGCCTGCCTGTCAACAGAAGGGACATGCCCATGTGCAATTATAGCAGAGGCAAAAAGCAAATGATACATGATGGGTCCAATGCCATGAACCTCCATACATTGTCCTGCTTTGAAAGAGGCAAAATACAATAAATTGCTAAATCATAACTCCAAAATAATGTGGCAGCTTTGCTGCAAATTCTTTGAACTAGGAGAAATGACAAGGCAATAAGACAGATGGAAAAACATGTTCTTTAAAAATCATGAAAATGAATCATGATAGACATACTTACTTGTAAAAACAGCTCAAACAGGACCTCATCTTTTAAATCTCTTGGTAGGTTGCCACACCATATTGTTCTGCTGGCTTCATTCATTGCAGGATATTTTGTCGATGTTAGAATATCCTGTCTAACAGTCCAAAGATGATATAAGCAGTCTCAAATCATTACTGTCATGCAGGCAGGCAAATCTTGCAGCATGCCATTTGGATGCTTTGCCCCTGTCTTCAAGGATGCATGCATGTACAATGAAATAACAGCATGACTGAAAAAATGTTAATTCTTGGAGAGGCTACAAACCAAAGGTCAAAATTCTTGGCATACTTCAGGGTTTTATAGCTTCAAAACATTTTGTTCTCAAAGTTTTGGACTGGGCAACATCAATTCTTCTGTTCTCAAATAAACAACAAAAGCAATCCTACGCTTCACTCACTTCAGGTTGTAATTGGACAAATAAATGTCTGCAACCTGTAAGCAGTGATCTCAATATTGGCCCAAGCACACTTGCTACACTGGCCACACTCAAAGGTATACTTTACTTCAGTTCTGTTTCATTTTTTTCATTTTATTCTTATCAGCTTCAGGCTGTGAAAGTAAAATTCTGATCTTGTAAACTGGTTCAGTTATCTCAACAACAAAACCCATCCTTAAAATAACAAAATGACTTGTGGCAGTCTTAACAATGCAATGTTTGCACTGAATATTCATGGCCATTTCATAAATACTACATTTATAAGGCTAGAACCATTGCTCAAATGACATTAATGACAAGTGTACCTATTTTCTATGCCTGCATACAGAAACTTGCCCTAGCTCTGGGGCCTGTTCAAACCACCTGTCTCTGTTGGCTGCAGGTTGCTTTAATGTGCTGCTTGTGAAGTTGTCAATGTATTGAGACAGCTTGCACATCAGCATGATATAGTGTTCCACAGATAGTTTTGTCTTTAGTCTCTGACATGGGTATGCCTACCACAGTATGATTTCTTGTCAGACTTACAAGCTATTCAGAACTGAATCATAACAGATTCTGATTCATCAATTCTTTTCATGAATCAGAATTGGAATTGATTTCCTACTCAATAACTGTGAATTGGGGTCAGAATCAAAACCACCTTTTGGCTCAAAAATCAGGGGATCAAATCAATTCACAAAGTTCTTGGAATAGATTTCAGGAATCCTGATTGATTTCAGTGCATGACACTTTATATTGCCATATTGCCATACACACTTTATATAATTCTTGTAACAAACTAGTAGCAATGTCCTAGGATGTGCCTCTGACATCCTAATGATAACATTTTATAAACATCCCAGTATATAAGGGTGCAAATCACCACCAAAATATAACTTTTTGGTACATACAATCTGGTAAAACTTGATATATTTCATAAAAGTGAATGTTAGTACTACCCCACATGAGACTGCCCTATCCTCAGTTCATTTCAAGTATTTCAAGCTATTGCTTGTATTGCAGCTGCTGCAGCTGATGGGATACAGGCACATAACCAGAATTTTCCTTGGGGGGTGGGGGGCAAGTCAAACTTTGTCATACAACACTGGCATATGATGAAGCTTATAGGAAAAAACAAGAATTTCATGTAACTGACCTAATGTTTAACCTGCAGGAATACATATAATGCTTGTTTTCCCAACATATATATGATGACTATTCCATATCTGTGTGAAACTGCTATATATCTAGTGTAGACTGCCTGGCCCACGGGGTAACATGGCCCCCATGGCTACATCCCTGATGGGATATAACATGCTGTTGAAAATATTCTTTGGAGTAAAACATCATACAGACTGGAAAGCCCTAAGCAATGTTGTACACTTATAACCAGGCACTGTTACATGTTTAAGGCTTTCAGATTTTAGAGACACGTAAGATAAAACATTGTTCAAAGCAGTAGCATAACTGCAATTCGAAAATTGGGTGCAAAATGTCACAAGCGAACACTTTTTGCATACTTCTTTACCCTGCTGTAAGCGCCTGCTATGTTTGCGTAATCCCTCCCCATCGCACACTAAGCGCAGTGTGGAGGCTAAGGTTAACGCGCGAAAAGATATCTTGAACGCGCGATGGTAGTTCTTAGTTTTGCCACCAGGGGAATATTGATTCATTTTTTCGCCGACAGGAAGGGTATATAAAAACACTGACATTGGCTACAGTGGCTCGGTTTGAGAACCAATGGCATGAAAACCAATTGACCGATTCTGCTGATTCAGACACCAATCCGTTGGGCCGAACCTTGCGGTCCTCTGACTCGTGAACTTTTTCTTCTGACTTACTGGTGACGTCACAGGTCAGGTCAAACCGAAAAAAGTGAACCACTTCTTCCAGAACCGTCGAATCTCAATGGAAAGCAGACCGAGACTGAAGTATGCTTGTTAATATGTTCCTTGCAACTTAATCTCTTATTTTAGGTGTAACTTGGCACAAGGCTATACAAAGTCAAGGCCAAATGCTGGGCCAAACTTGACCTCCGTTACAACGTGTCATGCGATACAACTGTAAAGTTGATCCGGCCACGGCGCCGTGAGCGGCTTCGTACGCCTGGGAGCGCTGGAACGCCGCCGCTACCGCCGCTAGGGGGAGTGAAGGCCTCGGTCAGTGTGGCCACCAGGGGGCGGCAGCGGCGGTGTCCCGGTAATGCGGCCGCCAGGTGGTGTCCACGGTAGAATCCCGGCCATCGGGGCACTCCGTAGCGTGGCTTCTTTGGGGTAGGTCATGTGGGTGTCGGGCCAAAGAGGGTCTCGAGATTCTGGGGTTAGGGTTTCCCCTGCGTTGGGCACTGTGGTTCTGAGTGTGTTAGAATCGAACGTTTCGCTTTGAGTGTTAAGGTTGGTTGTACAATTCTTAAGCTGCAACTTGCAATTTGTAAATATATGAGATCCAAGAGAGCAGTTATCTTTTCTCCTTCGTGCGGGGTGCCGAGGCTGTTCTACGGTGAACGAACATTCATTGCCTTCCCCGGCTGCTAGTAACTACCGTGTGGCAGGCGGTTAAATAGTAAATGTTGCTACATCCGGTGATGGCGTCTGTTGATAAAGACCCTTTGCTATTCAACGCGCCTGGCCAGAGTGTGACAAGGGGGTCCGTGGATACCTGAGGTATACTTTTTACACATCTTTCCTGGCCCATTTGACGCAGAAATTCTAAAAAACACACTCTGAAAGAGCCCAGGGCACAAAAAATTGCGACGGCAACGGCCCCAATGCTGTAGTTTCGAATTCGGAGCACCACAGCAGCACGCTTGTGACATCCCATTTCATATTTCTAGATGACACAGTAAGTCAGTTTGTCCCATGTTGCACATTTCCAAGGAGTGGTGTACAAAACTGCAAAGGCAGATACCTGCAGACCGATCTAGGCTTGTATATGGGTGTGCACTAGGTAAGAAGACGGTGCGGTGACTACGCGGGGATCATATGGTTAATAACACTGCAATGTTAAAGACCAGGATGCATAAAAAACGCCATTTCCACACAATATGAGGTCAGTAGTGCTGATGTTCGACCACCACATTGCCTGTTTTTCATGAATAATCCGTAGAGTACTAGGACATATTGGTGTGCGATAAGTACGCAGATGTTGCGATTTCTATGTGAGGACCGCATGGGTAATAGGACTGCAATATTAAAGATCACGATGACCAAAAAATAACTGCCTTTGCACAGTACAGCGTCCGCAATGATGATGTACGACCATCACATTGCCTGTTCTTGATCAACAATCCGTACCAGTACCGTTTGCATATAGTGCAAGCGCACACCATAGTACAGCATGGTGTGTGCTTGGTAACTGGACGGTGCGGTGGCTACTTACGGTAGTAGCATTGCAATGTGAGAAATTGCACTGAAGAAAAGCGTCGTGTTGGACCTCCACATTGTCTGCTCTTGGTCAGTAATCCTTACCAGTACTGCTTGCATACTGGTGTGCGCTAGGTAAGTAGACGGTGCATTGACTACGTGGGGACAGTACGGGCAATAGAACTGCAATGTTAAGGATCACTTTGAACAAAAAACTGCGCACAGCAGAACGCCAGAAATGACGATATGCGACCATTAAACTGCCTGTTCTTTATCAATAATCCGTACGAGTACCGTCTGCATACTGGTGTGCGCTAGGTAAGTAGACGGTGCGTTGACTACGTGGAGACAATGTGTGCAACAGCAATGCAATGTTAAAGATCCCAATGAGGAAAAAAGGCCGTCTTTACACAGCAGAACGTCATCAGTGCTCATGTACGACCATTGCATTGCCTGTTCTTGATGAATAATTCGACCAGCAGCATTTCCATATTCGTGTGCGCTAGGTACGTAGACGGTGCGGTTGCGATATGGGGACAGTAAGAGTAATAACAATGCAATGTTATTGCATATAACCGTCTTGAACAAGAAGCACTGTCTTTGCACAGGAGAACGTCAGCAGTGATGATGTGCAATCATCACATTGTCTGTTCTTGATCAATAATCCGTACCAGCATCGTCTGCATATTGGTGTGCACTAGGCAAGAAGACGGTGCGTTGAATACGTGGGGGACCGTACGGGCAAAATCATTACAGTGTTAAAGGTCACATTGAACAAAAAACACTGTCCTTGCACAGTAGAACGCCGGCAATGATGATATACGACCATTACACTGCCTGTTCTTAAACAATAATCCGTACCAGTAACGTTTGGATATTGGTGTGCGGTAGGTAAGCAATGACTATGACTGTGCAATGACTACCTTGGGTCTGTGTGGGTTATAACACTGCAGTGTGAAAGATAACGCTGAAGTAAAAAATATCGTTTCCGTGCAGTATTACATCAACAATGGCGATGTATGACCCCCATTGCCTATTCTTGATCAATAATCGGTACCGGTACCATTTGCATATTCGTGTGCGTTTGGCAAATAGACGACGCGGTGGCTATGTGAGGACCGTATGAGTAATAACATTGCAATGTTAAAGATCACGATGAGCAAAGACGTTCTTATCGAACAATATAACACTAGCCATGTTCATATACGGCCACCACATTACCTGCTGGTGATAAATAATCTACACCTGCAGTGTTTCCAGATTGGTGTACGCCAGGAAAGGGAATCGTTCGTTGGCTATATGGGGCTGTATGGGTGATAGCAATACATGTTAACAATGAACAAAAACATTGTTAACACACCATATGACGTCAGCAACGATGATGCACAGCCATCACATGGCCTGTTCTTGAGGAATAATCGGTACCAGTAACGTTTGCATATTAGTGTACGCCAGGTAAGTAGACGGCGCGGTGACTAAGTGGGGACCATATGGGTATGTCAGATTGCAACGTCAAAGATCACGATAAACAAAAACGTCATTTCCGCACAACAGAACGTCAACAATAATGACGGAAGACCTTCACATTGCATGTTTTTCACCAATAATCCGCACCAGTAGCGTTTCCATATTAGTGTGCACTAGATATGTACACGGTGCGCTGGCTATGTGGGGACCGTATGGGTAAAAGCATTGGAATATTACAGATCACGATGGACAAAAACGATGTTACCAACCAGTACATCGGCAATGATGATGTACGGCCATGAGAATTATTCATCTCGAACAGGCCATTGCCTGTTCGTGATAAATAATTCGTGCCAGTACTGTTTACATTTCGGTGTGCGCTATGTCTATAGACGGAGACGTAGCGCAAGGACCGTATAAGCAAAGGCATTGGAATGTTAAAGATCATGTTGAACAAAAACAGTGCTTGCGCAGTATAACGTCAGAAATGATGATGTGCGACCGTCAAATTCCTTGTCCGTGGCCAAAAATCCGTACCAGGAACGTTTGCATATTGGTGTGCCCTAAGTAAGTAGACGAAGCGGTGTTTACATAGGAATCGCGTCAATTAGGTCACGTCATTAAGACGTGACCTAAGATGACTTCGTTTCCAATTTTCACGCTTGAATGTGCACAACTGATGCAAGAAAAGCTACTGAAAGCTTCAGGACGCTGTGCTTATTTGTTTGGGAGATATCTGGGAAATTCGTCGGGAGGTGGGGGGGGGGGGGCGTTAAACACCCCTCAGGTCAATAGCGAGCTAGCATGGGTGCATGTTACGTACGCACCAGATGCTGTCACTTAAGATGAAACTACATCACAGCGGCGGGTGAGGTCTTGGTTCGTCACCGTGATAAAGAAATCATCATGAGAAATAAATAAAAACAAATCTGCGGTGGTAACATGAACGATGTCGACGGCAGTTTAATGGTCATGCATGTTCACATAACATTATGCGTGAATAATATTTCTGTTCATCGTAATCTTTAACATTGCAATACTATTACCCATACGTTCACCGCGTAGCCACCGAACCGTCTACTTGCCTAGCGTACACCAGTATGCAGACGCCGCTGGTATGGATTATTTTTTCAAAAACAAACATTGAGATGGTCGTACCTCATAATCGCTGACATTACATTGTGCGGAAACAACGCTTCTCTGTTCATCGTGATCTTTAGCATTGCCGTGGTATTATCCAAACGATCCCCGCGTAGCCACCACACTGTCTATTCACCTCGCACACATCGATATGCAAACGCTGCTGGTACGGGACATTGATCGCGAACAGGCTATGTGATGGCCGTACAACATCATTTCTGTGCAAATACTGTGTATAAAAATAAATAAACGAATAAATAGATGATAAATGCAAATACAAATACATCGTTACACTGTGAAAACATTATTTTCGTTCAACGTAATCTTTAACATTCCAATGCCATTGCCTATACGGTCCCTACGCATTCACCTCCCCGTCTACCGACATAGCGCACACTAAGATGTTAACGGTACTGGCACGAATTATTGATCACGAGCAGGTAATGCGATGGCCGTGCATCGTCACTGCTGATGTACTACTTGGTAACATCGTTGTTAACCATCGTGATCTTTAATATTTCAATGCTTTTACCCATACGGCCCCCACATAGCCAACGCATCGTGTACATACCTAGTGCACACTAATATGGAAATGCTGCTGATGCGGATTATTAGTGAAAAACATGCAACGTGACAGTTGTACACCATTATTGCTGGCGTTATATTGTGCGGAAATGACGTTTTTGTTCAGCGTGATTTTTTACATTGCAGTGCTATTACCCATATGGTCCCCTCTTAGTCACCGCATTGTCTACTTACCTGGCGTACACTAATATGCAAACGTTACTGGTACGGATTATTCCTCTAGAGCAGGCCATGTGATGGCCGTACATCATCGTTGCTGTCGTCATATGGTGTGTTAACAATGCTTTTGTTCAATGTTAATATGTGTTGCTATCACCCATACGGCCCCATATACCAACGAACGGTCCCTTTTCCTGGCGTACACCAATCTGGAAACACTACAGGTAGGGATTATTAATCAACAATAGCAAACGTGATGACCGTACATCAACATGGCTAGCGTTATATTGTTCGGTAAGAACGGTTCTGCTCATCGTGACCCACACGGTCTCAACGTACCCATCGCACCGTCTACTCACCTAGCGCACACCAATATGCTGACGGTCCTGGTACGGGTTAATTAACAGGCAATGTTATGGTCGTGCATCATCATTGCTGTCGTCATACTGTGCGAAGACAGCGTTTTTGTTCAACGTGATAATTAACATTGCGATGTTATTGCCCATACGGTCCCACGAAGTCATCGCACTGCTTTTTTTTATTTTTTTTTTTACCCAGCGAACACCAATATGCAATTGTACGGATTATTGATCATGAACAGACAATGTGGGTCGTATATCATCATTGTTCATGTTATGTTGTACGTAAACGACGTTTTCCCTTCAACATGATCTCTCACATTGCAATGCAATCCACACGGTCTCAACGCAGCCATCGCACCATCTACTTACCTAGCGCACACCAATATGCAGGCGGTATAAGAACGGATTACTGATCAGGGACAGGCGATGTGGTGGTCGTACATCATTGCTGACGTTATACTGTGCAAAGGCTTTTTTCTTTTTTCCGTTCAACGTGGTCTTCGCACCGTCCACTTCTCTAGCGCTCACCAATATGCAAACGGCACTGATACGGATTATTCATCAAGAACTGTCAGTATGATGGTCGTCCGCCGTCACGGCTGGCGTCTTACTGTGCAGATAGTGTTTTTTGTTCAACGCGATCTTTAACACTGCAATGCTTTTGCCGATGCGGTTCCCATGTAGTCAGTGCACCAGCTACTTACCTAGCGCATACCAGTATGAATACGCTGCTGGTACGTATTACTGATCACGAAGAGGCAATGCGGTGGTCGAACTGTTGATGTTACAGTGAGCGGAAACCACGTTTTTTCTCCAACGTAATCTTTCATTCTGGAATGCTATTACCATAAGGTAGCCACCGCACCGTGTACTTACCTACCGCACACCAATATGGAAAGCTGCTGGTCAAATTATTCATCAAGAACAGGCAGTGTAATGGTCGTGCATCAGCACTGATGATGTTCTGCTGTGCAAAGACAATGTTTTTTGTTCAACGTGATCTTAAACATTGCAGTTCTACTGCCCATACGGTCCCTATGTAGTCAGTGCATCGTCTAGTTACCTCGCGCATACCGATATCGATACGCTGCTGGTACGGATTATTGATCAAGAACAGGCAATGTGATGGTCGTACATCACTGCTGACGCGATACTGTGCATAGGCTGTTGTTTGCTCTGATCTTGAACATTGCAATTCTATCACCCATACGGTCCACAGATTGCAACCGCACCGCCTGGTTACCTATCGCACACCAATATGGAGACGCTGCTACTTCGGATTATTCTTTAAAAAAAAAACTGGCAATGTGATGGTCGAACATCAGCACTGCTGAAGTCATATTTTGCGGAAATGACATTTATTTGCTTATCCCAATCTTTAACACTGCAGTGTTATTGACCATACGGTCCCCACACGGTCTAACTACTATCCATCTAACTACATCTATACTACTAACTACTATCTATCCCGTAGTCACCGCACGGTCTAACTACCTAGCGCACACCTATACGAAAGCCTTGATCGGTGTGCAGTTATCGACCTTCGCATTGTTGTGCAACATTCCTTGGAAATGTGCAACATGGGACTTTGCAGTATTATGCAACATTCCTTGGAAATGTCCAACATGGGACAAACTGACTTATTGGGTCATCTAGAAATGTGAAATGGAGGTCACAAGAGTGCTGCTATGGTTCTCCGAGTACTAAGCGTTTCTGAGCTCTGGGCTCTTAAAAAGTGTCTCTTTTAGAATTTCTGAGTCAAATGGGCCAGGAAACATACATCGCATGACACGTTGTAAAGGAGGTCAAATTTGACCCAGCATCTGACCTTGACTTTGTGTTACCTTGGGCCAAATGACACCTAGAATAAGAGATTAAGCTGCAAGGCACATATTTACACCCATGCTTCAATCCCGATCTTCTTTCCACTGTGATTCGGCGATTCTGGAAAAAGTGGTCCTTTTTTCGGTTTGACCTGACCTGTGACGTCATCAGTGCTATCGATTGGCGTCTGAATCAGCCGAATCGGTCAATTGGTTCTCATGCCATTGGTTCTCGAACCGAGGCACTGGAGCCAATGTCAGTGTTTTTGTATACCCATCCTGTCGGCGAGAAAATGGAAAAAATTGCCCAGGTGCCCGAACGGAGAACTACCATCGCGCGTTGACCTTAGCCTCGACGCAGCGCATGGTGTGCGATAGGTAAAAATTACCCTATGTTTGTTTGTTTGTTTGAGAGTTAGGACACACAGCCGCTTGGGTTCAGGTGTCCAAAGTCTCGGGTCAAGGCAGGTCAAGTCTTGTGTCTCGTCGGACGTCAGTCAGTAGTCTGTAATGCGCCTGCTATTTCCAATGACTTCGAGCGTTGTTTTAGCATTTGCGCCAGATATGTTTCATTCTTGCAAGCTTCCAGTTTGAAAACGCATCTTACCATTCTAGAAAATTCTGGTGGAATCCACTGTGATTCCAACCAGCGTTCAGATGGGAATCACGTGCCCTCAGTGTGCCAGTGAATCACTACTCCGACCAAAACATTACGGGGATGCGGGAAGTCCTCCACATTTGGGGGAGCAAAGAAACGTTTTGGGTCAGTTCTTCCCAGTCTACGCCCATTCATTGTCAAATTTCAGGAAAGTTGGGGATGGATGTAGCCACAGTTAAAAACTGGGCGTAGACAAGGTGACAATTCACCAAGAATAGGTACGGAGGGAGGTAAAATCTGCTTTTTTCGGGCGTTGCGACAAACTACGGTTGAACTCCCTTTTGCTAGATTTCGAAGTTCAAGAAATTGTGTTGCCAATGGGAAATGCCTATCTGATGCCTTGACCCGCGCACGACCGTCGGTCGGCAGCGATCACGCCCGACGGGGGGGGGGCGGTTGGCCGCCCCCTCTAACTCACGAACGGTTGGTTGCACGATGAAAATAAGCACACCGTTGGAGAGCTGGTGAAGGGCAGAGTTGAAAACTTGTCTCATTTTTAGTTTTAGATAATATGTAAGCAATTTACGTCCTATATATGTTTTCTCATAGCCGACTGCATAAAACCGAGAAACGGCCTGAATCTCAACGGCTGTGGCTAACAGCGCATAGGTAAGGGTACCAACGCACTAGTAATGGTCCGCAGATGCCGATACACGTTTAATTTCTCAGATTTGTTTAATACATACGCCGAAACGTTGAGTTAAAGACACGGCAATTTTCACGTCGGTTGTTGGCGGGCGCCGCAGCCGTGCGCAGTATGAAATTAACGGGAACTAACTGTAACGTTCCTTTATTTTTGCGACATAAGCCTATCCATGTACATTTTATTGATCTTAGTGGTTCTTGTGATGGTTTCTCATGCTTAAATTCTGGAAAAAATCATTAGGTACTAATCCATACAATTGGCGGAGCTTTATTCGCGAGTACCTGTTTATTTCTAAGATATGCAATTTTAAAACTTTTTGAGATTCTTGGTATTACTTACGTCTGTGCAAACCAGTTCCATTTTCTACCCATTGTGAGTAATTCATTGCTGATTTTGATGGTTGTACATTTTGGCTCATAACAGTTATTCATGACCTGACTCAGGTCAATGGCTGGAAGTCATTGATACTTTCCCAGTGACGGTAACTAGATGTCTGCTTCACTCCACACTGAAAATATTATGAAAAATTCCACCAATTTCCGAAAAAAACGACGACATGTCTTAAAAATGGGCTTGACCTTAGGTCAATGACCCGGAAAATTCCGAAAATCTCAGACAGAAAATTTGTTGCGTCTATCAAGATGACTAATCCCTGAAAGTATTGTTGTGATATCTTGTTTTCCGAAAAAGTTAGAAGGCGCTAAACGTTTTTGGACATAGGTCCGTTTGACCTGACCTAAGTCAGACATCTGACTTGACCTGAGGTCAAAACTTTGGCACAAGGTGTAAAAATGATGAAGCAAAAGGTGCACAAAGTTTTGTGGCTCTGTGTTTGTTTGTTCTCTTGCAGTCCTAGAAAAACCTCAGGGGGGGCGGTTAACTGCCTCCCCTCAATCGGGGGTGGGTTAAAAATTAGTGGTGACAAATCGCCGCTTATGGAAAACTGCTCGAGACATGTACCCTGCAGCCCCACAGAGAATACACAGGGGGAAGCCGTCAGCCTGCTCCCGATTTCTGCGCCCTTGGGACATCGTGAACCTACTCAGGATACTAGCCAAAATGGACGCAAAGTAAATGCGTAACACGAATAGAGAAACTCACCGACATATTCTCCCAATGCGGGTGTCCGCATGAAGGCTAACCGTTTGTCGGGCATGCAGTTCCACGTGTCGTGCACACGCGAGACGTAAGGTGTGTAGTGCATCCAAATAGGCAGATGCGTACAATATTAAAAGCATAAGATGTTATAGTTCGCGCAGATGCCAGGAATGATGTGTTCCGATGGCCGATGATGTCGTTCGAGCGTTTAAAACAGTACGGGACTTTACATGGCGATCTCCTCGTTGAGTCGGATGCGCGGGGGCACGGGCATAGAACGGTCGCAGATCATTCCCGGTTCTGTCCTGTGAGAAATTCAGCGTTACGCATGCGTCTGCGCAGTGAGATTAATCGCGATAAATCTACTTCGAACGGGGGCATGGGTAGAGTTTTAGTGTAAGTTTAACGTCAATCCACGAAAAGTTACGCCTGTGGCGCTACACGGAAATGATGGGACTCAAAATGGTGTTCACATCACCAATGATTTTGGAAAAGCTCCGCTCTTGGAACGGGTTTTCGAAGTGTGTCGCCGACTCACGACAGCCTCCCAGCCAGGCCCGAGCGAGAGGTCGCCCATGACAGTCCTAGTGGCCGGACCAGTCGACGGTGTCACACAGCCGCCGCATGGCAGGTCATCCATATCGGCCGCACATTTATCAGCCACGTGGAAGACGTCTGTTCGTCACACGTGACAGCTGGGACGAAACAATATCACCGCCTTAACCGAGACAAAATAAGATCGGCACTTGACGTATCTAACCAGTGAAAAATGACGAAACAAAATATATTGAACAGGGCATGACGGCGGAAAACCGTATCGTTTCGGTTTATTTTTTTTTAGCATTTATCTTAGCTTTTTAGCGGTATCGCATACTGGGTAAGCGTTTCACGACTAATTTACTCCGGAGCGGAAGCCAGACTTTGTGATAAATCCGGTTTGAACAGAGAACCCAGAAACAAGTGGCAACACCACATCGCAGGGATCCAATGAGGCCGAGAAGGAGCGGATACGTTCTCATAGTGCGTCGCGTGTCGGAACGAAACAAACCGGTCACGCTTGTGGAGAGACATGACTTGCTACGGCTCCTATCAGTTCAGGTGGAAATCAAAGCAAGGAACGCGTCCTGTCTGGACGTCACCACATTCCAGTCTCGCGCAGTCTCGCACACACCACACACCGCTAGGAATGCCGTTGCCAACCTGTGGCGGTGACGTAATGACAGCTTATTCTAGGCAGTACCGATCCACGGATGACGTTCGAACATATCGCAGACCCTACGCCCAATAGCCTTCCAGCATCCGTCTTTGGACCGTTGTGTTCAAAATGCAAAAGAATGGTTCGAAGTAGTAAACGCATGTCACGACTATTTTCAGAATGTCCAGACGCAAAAAAGCATGCACAATTTGTAAGCGTTCAACACAGATTTAACCTTTTTTCCTCTGGAAAACCTCTCAGCGTCCCATTAACCCGCCCACGACAGTGGGTCGGCGACGATCACGCCCGACTGGGGGGGGGGGGGCGGTGGACCGCACCCCTCTAACTCACGAACGGTTGGTCGCGTGATAAAATAAGCACACCGTTAGAAAGCTTGTGACGGGTAGAGCTCAAAACTGGTCTCATTTTTACTTTCATATAACATGTAAGCAATTTACGTCCTACATGTTTTCTCATCGCCGACTGCATGAGACCGTGAAACGGCCTGAATGTCCAGGGCTGTCACTAATAACGCATAGGTAAAGGCACCAACGCGCAAGTAAAGGTCCGTACATGCCGAAAGACGTCTAATTTCTCAGGTTCGTTCAATATATACGTCGAAACGTTGAGCTAAAGACACGACAATTCTCACGCTGGTTGTCGGCGGGCGCTGCAGCCGTTCGCAATTAGAAATTAACGGGAACTAATCTTAGCGTCTTTTTATTTTCGCGACAGAAGCCTATACATGTAATTTTTTTGTCTTAGTGGTTCTTGTGATGGTTTGCCATGCTTAAATTTGGGAAAAATTTATTACTTACCAGTCTACACACTTGGCAGAGCTTTATTCGCGACAGCCTGTTTATTTCTAAGATATGCAATTTTTAAAACTTTTTGAGGTTCCTGGTATTACTTACGTCTGTGCAAGCCGGTTCCGCCATTTACCACCCATTCTGAGTAATTCATCGCTGATTTTGATGGGGGTACATTTTGGCTCACAACAGTTACTCGTGACCTGATCTCAGGTCAATGGCTGGAAATCATTGATACTTTGCCCAATGACGCTAACTAGATGTCTGCGTGACTCCACACTAAAAATGTTATGAAAAATTTCGCCAGTTTCCAAAAAACATGTCTTAAAATGGTCTTGACCTTAGGTCAATGGCCCAGGGAATTCCGAGAAATCTGAGATAGCAGATTTGTTGCATCTATGAAGTTCACTAATTCCTGAAAGTATTTTTGTGATATCTTGCTTTCCGAAAAAGTTACAGCGCGCCAAACGACATAGGTCCGTTTGAACTGACCTGGGTCGGACACCTGGCTTGACCTAAGGTCAAAACTTTGGCACGAAATGTAAAAATGGCCAAGCAAAAGATACACCAAGTTTCGTGGCGATGTGTTTGTTCGTTCTCTCGTAATCCTGAAAAAGCCTCAGGGGGGGAGCGGTCGACCGTCCCCCTCCAGCCGGGGCGGGCTAACAGTGGATTCTGTGCCACAAGCGTCCAGATGTGTACGATGACGTACACGACGAATCTGCGCCGCAAAGGTTCAAACAATGAGTCTGTCATCCACATAGCTGTATTCTAGCACGTACACCGAGCACCGCCACTGCCATCAACACGGATCTCACACCTGATACCCGACGAGCGAGCCCTTGCCGATGCACTCGCCGATGAAGAACCAGAAGACGACCTCGGCGCCGACCAGCGTGTTGACGGTGGCCTCCTTCACGGTGAGGTTCCGCCAGGCGCCGGTGCGGGCCGACTTGACCAGGCCCTGCAGGCCCTGCTGGATGGCCGGCAGGTCGCCAGGGCTGGGTGGCGTCAGCTCCACGCGTGCGTACTTGAGGAAGGTGGCCAGCTTCGGCCGAGCGGCGTTCACCAGGTCTGCGGCGCGGTCGGCCGGTCAGCACGGCGCGAGGCCCACCGCCACGCCCAGGAAACGTTAACACCTCTGCTTTTGCAACCACACAGTGACCAGGGTCAGATGCATTGCAGCCATGCTGTAGCAACTGGACAGTTCAAGTAAAATGTGTCAGTGTCAAATGCAACAGTTCCATCTGCAGCAACCAACATCGCCCTTGTCATAAAAACAGAACACTGGATGTTACAAGTAGAGTTCTGGTATTTTATTCTCATCGCATAAGCCCTGGAGATATATTCATACTCATACACTTGGCATACCATATCATCATCCTCACTTTGATTGTAAAGACTGTCTTCTATTCCATTATCATTACAATCAAACAGAACTTTGGATATCTATGTATATATGCGCGCACACACACACACACACACACACACACATTATATATATATGTGTTTATGCAATGCATATATATATACATATATATATATATATAAACACATACAAATGCATCTCCCTCTCCCCATCCCTCTCTATCTAATGATCATAAAGAAAGGAAAGATCAGAGCAAGACAACAGCTTTTGAACTTGGCTGTCAACCATTACAATGTTTCATGTTAACAATCCCCAACATAAGAGTTGCCAAATACTTACTGGTACCCATTGCAGGCAGCTTTGCCACCAGTCCTGCCATCTTGTTTGAATGGATGTCACAATTTCTACCTCAAACTGGCAGTATCTGGAAGGTTTAGAACAGTAGTGGATACATACAATACAATAATCAGAAAAACACATCAATGGGAACATTCCACCTTGGACACTCACTTGGTCTGGAAAAGGGCAGACAACATTTCATGTATAAAATGTGTCTATTAAAAACCCTATTCTGCTGACAAGGTCAGTCTTTGGGTATTTTTCAATTTTTCAGAATTTATGACTCTGTTGTGAAAGTTTCAGACCAGTTGGAATAAGTTTTTTTGCTCTAAAATACCAAAAAAATCTTCTGTGCACTCACTGAAGTTTGCTACTTAAATAATGTTTTCTAGTGATATCCACAGTTTATCAGACATCTGGGTTATCAATCTGCTGGGCATTCTGCAATATCGCTGCAACATTTCTGTAGTCCAAGCTCAGGTTGTAACTGCAGAAATAAATCTGAATGTGCAGACTGCAAACAGTCTTCTTCTTCTGCAAACTGAATGTGCAGACTAGTCTTCAGCCCAAGGGGTAATTGTGTAATGAAACTGCATGCAAAAATGCAGGGCCTTCAGTGCCATCTCATTCATGACAGGCAAAAGTTCTACATGCAGGCAAAGCAGGTGGTCTAACCAGGTCTGAGAAACAACGCAGGCTGAGCATGAACTCTACCCATTGTAATATCTTTGAGCTACTTACAAAAAAATAAAACACAGGAGAAGAAAAATGAATTAGTTATATTGGAGCTATCTATTTCACAAATATGAGATTATACAGAATACAGCTTTAACAAATATACAGCAAGTACAAATTCAGTGAAGTGACAGAAGTGCAGATACATAACCTAGAATTTTTATCAAGCATAGTGTCACATAATGTCAGTTGCCATAAGTCTGACAGTGCTTAATGGAATAAAAAGTGTGTGAGGAGAAATGTCCTTTTTTCAAGGACCTAAAGCTCCCCTAATAACCAGTTTTCAAATCATGACACAGGCATCAATGAAATATTTGTGCTAACCTCAATGCTGCCCCACATGGGGCAGCAAGCCGCTTGACCTAGGGAAATATCCATAAAGCTCACCTACCTATGTTTGGTTTCCCATCATATATAGTGGCCTTCATTTTTTCACCCCAAAACAACTCATATCATTATTTTTTCACCACAATTTTCTGATCAAGATGATACATCTTTAATACATCTAGCACAAAGGGCAATGGCACTGTCATTGCTTCTTTGTTTTGTTAGGGAACATTATTATGGGTATGTGAGCCCTAATGCAAGCAACATGCCAAGGTGGCCTGTGCTGCCCACAGTTCAGTAGTTCTGCCAATTTTTCAAGCTACCTAACACCCAACTCTTTGCTCCAATTCTGCCACAATGGCATATTGATGAAACCTGCCATGCTTTGCAGACTAATAATTCTCCACTGCACTGCACTTTGCACTGCACTGATACAGTGGATGGAGAGAGATGACAGACCAAGTCCTGGTAAATTTCATTGAAATCTTGTTGGAACTGCACAACTGTTCTTGATTCCATTTTAATTTTTGTCCAATAATTTGAAGTGTGTTTTAATTCTATTCATTTTCATATTCATCGATTTTGCTATTGACTGTCTTACAGCATTCAGAAGTTTCTAATCTACTGCCATCATGCTTCAATTTTCACCCTCACTTTCCTTGACAAAAGAGTGAAATCAGGGCTGTCATGACATAGAGAAAACTATTCCAGTGTCAAGCATAAATCATTCTTGGATGTACCAAGCAGCATAACCTTCTGAATATGAACAAAAATCACTGCAGAAATATGGAAACATTAGTGCAAAAATAGCATCTTAAATGACAAAATGGTGTAGCAGTGGAACCACAGTCAACATCAGTGCAAAAACAACATACTTGCTTTCCCAATTTAAAAAATGACCACTGTAGAATCTCAATTTTTTTTGCTTCACAAACATGTCACATTTTGGGATATCTATTCTGTACATCCATGCAATGATCAACAATCCAACAACCAAACACCCTCTGCATTTCAGTCTATAAGAATGTATGAGTACAGTACAATCTATAAGTTTGATATGAGCAAGGCTAAAAGGCCTGTTGGCCTTCAAAATTCCTGAGAATGGTGGGTAAAGTAAGGCAAGGTAAGGTCAGAAGACTTTGTTCCCTTCATTCCAAAATGTTCACTTGCTTACACCTGAAATCATCAGTTCGTGAACCCTGTTATCGTACGTCGTACGGAATCTGAATGGCATTTGTAAATATCGACAAAACATAATGGCAATTCCTTCGCACTCTGTGCGACAATGCGGCCAACAGTATTAGAGCCGTTAGGCGGGCTGAAAATTACTCAACATGACGGCGTCTCTTAAGATCTGCAGAACAGAATTTACCATACCACAGCTACGATGCACTGGGTGGTCATATATTTGAAAACATCCACCGTATATATCAGACCTACCCCTGCCTCCAGAGCCGAAAGAAATAGCGCAACTTTTGCCTAGGCATTGAAGAAAATGAGGACCTAAAGAAAAAACATTCATGTCCAGCTTCGGTTTTTACAAAACGTAAAATAGTTCATAAGATATGAAAATGTGTAAAAAATATTAATATGATTTATATGTATTAAAGAAAATATGAGCGCTTTTTGTACTGTACAATGCAGAAGAAAAGAAAACTTTTCCTCTTGAGCCACCAAAATTGTAACGGATCCGTCACGACTGTCTAATAAGACAGTATCGAATGCCAAGAACATCTCGAATAACCTTGGCAGGTTACTGACGATTACTGATTGACGTGTGGCGAAGCTAGGACAGGGAAGTCTGGACACAGGAGAGTCAGCAGGAGCCCGGGTCCCGTGTACATATGTATATTAGAGCCAGTGTGGTAGGACCGTACTCGTGGTATGGTGCTTAAACTGAGGTTAGTACCCACCAGAGAGAGAGGTTGGTTGGCTGGACTGTGGGTGTGGGCCAAGGTAGCTCATCACTAGGTAAATATCTGGATTTCGCCAAATGTTCCCATTATGTATGTATGGACATTTTCAAAGTCTGGATCAATGGCCATACTTTTCCCCAGCATATCAAGTTTAAGAAAAGTCAGTGGCAGTTTTCCAATGCCAAAAATGCATTGTCAGCATATACAATTTACTCTTTCAGCCAAAAGATGTTAATAGTATGTTGTTTTCCCTAAAAAAAATGGCAACCAGGCACCAGATGCGGTCAACAGTAAGATTCAGCCCGAGCGCTTACTTCCAGGGAAAATAATCGTAGTAGTGGTTGCATGGCGTTTCAAATGCAATATTGATAAGTATTACTTACGATTTCAGCTGGAAAAACCTGAAACACACATTATTTCCCCCGAAACAGATTGCGTCGTCACTGGTATGCTAACCGCCAGACGCTCGCGTAGGGATTTTTTACGTTTCTGCCTTAAATAGTTTGTTTACGTGAGATCTCGACGCTGATTGGTCGTCGGTCAGACTCAAGGTCCAATCAAGAGTAATAAAAAAGTTTTGGGGGAATAACTAATGCGATATAAATTATCTTAAAAATAAAAAAGTTAACCATTGTAAAAATAATAATAGTAATAATAATAGTAATAATGATAATAATAATAATAAACAATAATAATAAAAAAGTAAAAATATTACAAAGATGGCAAAGCGTAGTTCTAATTTGAAAAATACAAAAAAAAACAAAAAGCAGTGAAATAAAATATCTGAAAACAAAATCACGGAACAAAACTGGAAAATGTTAGGAAGGGAAATAAAACAATAAATAAAAATTTACCCTAGCCTAACATAGTAACCAAACCTAACCTAACCTAACCTAACCTAACCTAACCTAGCCTAGCCTAGCCTGGCCTAACTTAACCTAACCTAACCTAACCTAACATAGCCCAGCACAAAAAATCACGGAACAAAACTGGAAAATATTAGGAAGTGAAATAAAACAATAAATAAAAATTTACCCTAGCCTAACATAGTAACCTAACCTAACCTAACCTAACCTAACCTAACCTAGCCTAACCTAACCTAACCTAACCTAACCTAACCTAACCTAACCTGATCTAACCTAGCCCAGCACAACCCAACCTAGCAACCTAATCTAATGAGTATTAAATGTCATAATGTAATAATACTGATATCAGACATCCCAACAATTATCTAATACAGTAATATAACGGCGTAATAATTCAGCAGTTCCTCCAAGTTCAGTTTGTGGCAACAGAATAGAATTTTCCTGTATATGACGTCATTAATCGCTTGAAGATGCATGCAGGGTCTACACGTCCTTGATGTCAATAACCTTAACCTTGGCGGCTCTAGATTTTCTGCCGCGGAATAATGTTGTTCTCTGCCAGTGGACTGCAGCACGGTATTACTGTGTGGTACGTTATCGTTACGATTTTGTTGTTATTGTTTAGAAAATCAAGTAGTGGAAAGTACGGTTAGAAACAGGATGATACATTCTTTACATTGGTGGCAATTATACAAAGCGTTGTTTGCGATTTCGTCGGGCAGAAACTTACCTTTAGCCCAGTAATGCTATAATATAATAATATAATAGGAATGTAAGTTAGTTTTGTAATGGTCTTGATCTTCCAAATTCTAAAAGCTTTCATAGATCTCAAACCAGATTTTTTTCAGCTGTCACCTACCAGAAATACATGAGGCCATCATCTCAAGCTGTACAAGCCTACAGCGAGGTCCCTCCCTGGCAGTACCTCCTGACAGAGCAGTAAACATGTGGAACAATCTCCCATCCCATGTCATCTCTTCCCCATCTCTGAATACCTATAAATCCATGTTTTGGAAATAAAAATCCATCTGACTGGAAAAACATTCAGTATACAACTGTCTGATAGAAAATCACTCACCAGAGTTCCAAATGACCCTGTCCTGTAGGCAGAGCAGACCAAAATATTATCCATACTCCTGAGGTGAAAAATGGAATACAGTGATGTGATATTTGTAGGTATGGTGTCATTTACTGTTTTAATGTTGAAGTAATACACCATAAGATAGCAGTAGCCTATCTTAACCGAACATAACTGCGACCTACCATAATTACTTGGTATATAACAGCAATGGTGTAGTATAATGATGTAGTAGATAATTAAGCAATAAATGGGGCATTATATATAATTTGCCAGCAGGGTGGCAACACCATTGTTGGAGACAAGAACTGAATGTGGCCTGGTGTCAGCAGTATGAAAACTCTGTGGACTTTGGGGCCCAAGGAGTTAATTAACATCCAAATTGCTTTGATTTGTCAGGTGGTCATTGCATTGTAAGTGGTTGTCAGGACCAGGATGAACATAAATTTTCAGGAGAAAGATCAGTTTAGAAGGCTTGGGTGGCCAGAATGCAATGGGAAGAAAGTGGGATTCATACAAACATCATTAGTCATGACAACCATTTCTGTTGCTTTTGGAGGTGAAGGTGGAAAATTGGAGCTCTTGATCTGATCTGAAGTTACCAAGTTTTGGCAAGAAAAGTAAATTACCTATGGTACATTGATTGGTAAAAGTTTGGTGGTGATCAGTCTCACGGGCTCAGGGCATGCTATCACATGCAGCTAAAATGATGATGTTGTTGCTTTTGGGCATAATTGGCCTGATTTGAGACCATCAAGTTCTGGAAAGGGTAGGACTTTGTGTATGTGGTGTCAGTTGGTGCAGGTTTGGTCTTGATTGGTCTTGTAGGCTCAGAAAATGGTATCACCTGCAGCCAAAATAGGTTATCTGTTGCTTTTGGAACTGATTGACCTGACCCGAGGTCACCAGGTTCTGGGAGAATTAGTAAATTGCATATGACAGGTCAACTGGAGAAGGTTTGGTCTGGGTCACTGCCATAGATTTGGAAAATGGGATCATCTGCAGCCAAAAATCAGGGATTTTGTCACTTTTGTGGATGATTGATGTGTCCAGAGGTCACGAAGTTCTTGAGAGGAAAGAAAATCACATGTGGCACAGATTGTTGAAGGTTTGGTGGCAATCAGTCCCACAGGCTCAGAGCATGTGATCACCTGCAGCCAAAAATGGTGTCTTTGTTGCTTAGAGGTGATTACCTTGATCTGAGATCTCAAAGTTTTTGAAAGAAAACAACTGCATATAGTGCACTGATGAAGGTTTGGTGGCAGTGGATTCCATAGGCTCTGAGCATGGGTTCACCTCTGGAGGCTTTTTGTTGATGTCTGATGTGAGTTAGGGTCATGAGGTTTTGAATAGATGCAAAATTTATTGCTGATTTGAAGATTTGAAGGGGTACAAAATGCCTGCAGTTACCAGTGGTCATTTAGTCCTTCCCAGAAATCAACAGCCATGTCCCCAACAACCATGCTTTTTCCTTTCATTTGTATTGGGGCACAGTGCCCCATTTAAAACACATTTCTAGTAACAGAATGCCATATTTGAATATGGGATGTTATTCACCATGTCATTATATGTGCAGGGTCTGTACAGATCCCCAGTGTGATAACCATTAAACTTGGAAGCACTGCATTGTTTCTGTGGAGTACTGTTGTTCTCTGTGAGCCATCCAACACATTAACAGTGTATGGTACAATATCCTTACAATTTTATTGCTGTTTGAGAAATGAGGTCATTGCTGGGTACCATATGAAAGAAAATGCAGTATTATTTACGTTGGTGGTAGTCATATAAAATCATGGGGCACCTGTCTGTGTTCTAGCCAAAATCTGATGTCACAGGCAGGGCAGAGTCATGTTACTCTGTATTTGTGAAAATATAGCATGAGCTGTGTTAAAATGAGTTTGCATCCCCCTCCATTTGAAACTATTCATCCTTTACTAAAGTTATTGCCAGTGTTGTGCAAAATGTGCATATTTTTCAGGTTGAGAATGAATCGATTTTTTGGCACTGCTTTTACATTTACCCTACTGGTGTTTGTGAAATCTGGCGGCTCCAGATCACCTGATGCACAGGTCAGTTTTCAAAATGCGCAGCATGTGAGCTAATCTGATGCCAAAAAGATGTGTATGTCTTTTTTAATATCATGAGGGAAAGTAAAAAATTGGCTCAAAGGCACATTGTTTGTGGTTGTATGTAATACTGCTGACTGCTTACAGTTTTTTTTTTGTTGGCTTTACTATGCTCACTTTTCAGTATATCCGTGTCACATGCTGCTGCCTACTTTTAAGAAATTTGCTACCATAATGTTAGCAGCACCATGTGTAGCATGGTCATTGGAAGCCTGTTGGCATTGGGATAGTGTGGCAGACATCCATCAATAGAAGTGAGACATATAACATGTGTTATGCTGTTATGGAGCATGCAGTTGGGTTCTGACTGACATGGCCTAGACTGGAGCTGTCCTTTGTCACCGGATCAGTCGCGGCCTAGCAACAGACTGTCCCACCCTCCTCCAGCAGAGTCACCATGGTCCACTCAAGCTGGAGGACTTTGGGATTTTATCGCAAGTGGCACTGCTGGATGGACAGCTGGACCCGGAGGCACAGATTTGGTCGTCCTTGCTGGAGCCACTGCTGGTGCCACGTTATGTGGGCACAACAGCGCATGAGGACGTCCGACAGGTGGGAACTTGTCAGCTGATGTCTGACTCTTGGCTGTGGAAATCATGCCTGTTAGGCCCATAATGTATCCGGGCCACATCGTTGCTTGCAGTTTTACTGAAAGTTAAACACCTGCATCCCCCTATATGTGCGCAGCACATCTTAGAACTAGGCTTCAGTCTATTGGCAGGGCTGGAAATCTGGCTTTTGCTCTTGGTGTCAGAGTATAATTCTCGTTATGGAGGACAAAATTTGGAAAGAGTAATACTGGTTTACCTTGGCATTTTTGGTGTATGTCAATTGTGACATCATGCTTGCTTACTGAATGGAGACAGCCAGAGTTAGGACTTTGTCGACATGGTTATAATGTAGCGTTTTGATGGAGGCACAGAATCAAAGTTATGGAGCATAAAATGTTTTTGGAGCACACATTTTCTGGTGTTCTACAATACCAAAAAATAACACCTTTTCCAACCTTGTCTATTAGTCTACCAGTTCAGTTTGTGCATTCCAGTCAGTGCATCTTCCTTGTACTTTGAAGGTGTCGATGAACTTCGGCTGGACATGTGTGGGGACGGATTGTAGGCGCTCGCCAGTTACAGGGCTTGTTTGCATCCGCAGCACATTGTGAACGTGCTGACGGACTTGGGCTGGACGGTGGACGGCAACCGGACGTTCGAGATGCAAACTCCGCTCGGCCGGATGCCCTTCACCAACGTGGTGGCCACCCACGACCGGGCGGCGCCGCGGCGCCTGGTGCTGGCCTGCCACTACGACTCCATCTACGGGCGGGACAAGTTTGTCGGTGAGTGCTCGCCCTCCCGGGCTGTCTGAGGACGAGGTCGAGATCCCGCGGGGTGGTGCGTCAGTGTGTGCGTGTGTGCACGCTTAAGTGGTAGCCAGTGGGGACCGGAATGAGCTTACACTCGCTGATGTGGGCCAAATTGCCAACAGGGACCGATTTTCAGGCATTGGAGGCCTTTTCGTAGGGATGTGTGGAGATCGACCAGAAGTACCGTCGGGTGACGTTTTCGAGCCGTTCCCATAACGTACCATTTATCGGCTATCTTGAGAGTGCATGAAATCGGCCCGCGGACCTGCCGTCCCGTCACACGTTTGCGCGCGATGGTGGCGGCGCCTGGTGGTGACCAGGTCAGTTCATTTGGGAACGCCGGGACCCCTATGACGCTGCCGAACGCTGCGCTGTCGTGCCTCTTAGTTAAATGGAGAGAAACTTTGTTCCTCGTGACCCTTTGATCGCCATTGGTGCTGGTTACGCCCGCGATGGTAAAGTTAAGTGTCTCATCATTGACGGCTTTAACCGGACATTGTGCAGTCCAACCCGCATAACTATGACGCATGGCTGGTTGTCCGCAAAAAAAGCTTGTTTTCGAATCGTGCTGTTTTCACATTTGAATAAGGCCTAGACGAAAATTTCGGATTTGAATAAGCCGTAGATGGAAATTGGATTCAAGGAAGATTAACCTGGCACTGACTGGGGCATTTCGCTACCTTCTATTGCTAGCGGGGAAAGGCCTTTTAAATCCCCCTGCCTATCTCGAGAACCAGTAGCCGGATTCAGCGATTCAGATTGCAGTCGACGGCGCCCAGCCGTGCGGTCCTGCGGCATGTACATTTTTTGTGCTTTTGGGTCATCAGTGATTTCGCAGGTCAGATCAAACGCCCACCAGCCGCCTTTCAAGAGTTGCCTAATCTCAATGACAGGCAGACTGGGACAGAAGTTTGCAGGGTAGTATATCCCTGGAAGGTTGATATCATATTCTGAGTGCCACCTGACCCGACGTCGCCAAAGGTCAGGGTCACAGGCTAGGTCAGATTTGACGTCCGTGATGACGACTCATGCAGTACATGTATCCTGCCCCCATTGAACACGAACATTCTAAAGAAATGACACTTTCAAAGAGATTTGGGCACAGGTAAAGCAGTGAAATGGCCCCAGTTCGTGACCATGCAGTATTAGAACCTTTTGTAGTTTCAAACTCGCATTATCACGATCACGCTAGTGACATCCAATTGGCACCTCTGAATGACCCTATAAGTGAAATTGGGCCATGTTGCACATTTTCGCGGAATGTTTCACAATGTTTCAAAGGTTGATATCTCCACATCGGCCATCCAGAGCGTGGAACGAACGCCACCAGTTTGTTTGCGGGGCTGAAATCTGTATCAAACCGTGAAAGGCCAAATTACAAAAAATGGTACATTGTTGCAAGAAACTGCTATGTGACTGGCACGTGCAATATGTTGCAAAAATCGACAGTCTGTTTAGATGTATAAAAATCGTTTTATTCGGCTCCTTTTCTGAAGTGTATTTTCACTGGACCTGGAAAGTGGAAAATGCGTTTTTAACTAAGAATGACAAAGGATGAGATTTTGCGTGCTCCACAGTCCACATGAACTCTCAGGTCACGCTGTATGCAATGCAAGCCACCGTCACCATACGTTGTGAAAGCACCGACAGTAAATGGCGAAGTAAAATGGAAGGTTGAATGGCAAAACATGGTTATCTTTATGACATCATTATTCGTGACCTAAGATGGCCTCATTTCGGAATTTTTGCCAGTACATGCGCTGTCCATGTAAGAAAAGGTGCAGACAGTTTCAAGGTGCTTCGTTGATTTGTTCGGGAAACATCTAAGAAATGCGCCAGGTGGGTGGCGAGGCGTTGGGTGTTGGGTTCATCGTTTGCGCCTTTAGCTGATTTCGTTTGTGCATTTAGCTAATTTCGTTTGTACGCGCATTTAATCCTTTGGGATGTGTTGAAGTGTTTTTTTTTTTCACAAATCTTGGCAAATGTTCCACAAGTATTGGTGGGACGTGAGAGTTTGCAGCTGTAAATATATCGACAGTAAAATCTGATGACGTATGCTTATCATTTCGTGTGTTCGTACGTTCGACAGTTCTTATGACACTTAGCTTCCGAATATAACCTCACATACATGCGTTCATGTCCATCGGGATTTGACGGCATTTCTGGTTGAAGGCTCATTCTCGATGAATACTGAGCAAGTGCAAGCAGCTTTGTTCTCTGCTGCTTAACGGGAGAATACAAGAACTCAAAAAACGTTGGAAATGGCCTTGGCGAATAGATTCGTTTTAGTTCAGCAGATTTTACGGGTCGAAAGACGTAGCTAGGGCTGCTTTAAGAAATGGTTCGTTTTCCCAATCCAATATATCATCAGGGAAGAACATGGTTAATGCTTTCGAAGGGATTAAGCCAGACCCATCGAAGCAACAGTTGCGAATGCAGACACACATTGTGACACAGTAAAATCGTCGGTATTGATGACTTGAAATAGAATGGTTAACAAATTAGTGCCATTTTCGTCACAATTTTCCATGACAAAGAAGTCCTTATCTACACCTCTGCGCTGGTCTCATTAGCCTCATTGTTTATATTGGAACGGATCCTGTTCGCGGTGAGCTGATGTTCTGATATTACTAAACATTTAAATAACATTATCAAAAGTGCAAAATACATTCATAGCGGCGAGATTATAAGACAAGTATCGTATGGCGCAATATCGTATAGAACAAGATAAATACCAACGAGGATGATTGTCGGATGAGAAAAGTATTTCAGGACGAAATATCGATCGATAATGAAGATTGAAAAGTAATTTTTGCCAAAATTGAAAAATGTCGTGAACAAAACATCGAATGACAAAACGTGGAATGTGAAACATCGAACAGGAATGTGTAATGTGGTAAATGTCAGTAGGTTATTACCAAATATGTTCAATGGCGAATGACGAAATATCAAAAGATTTTTACCATATATGTTAAATGTCGAATGACTAAACCTGGTGAAAGGATGAATAACACAAAGAATGCTTTTCTGCGCGAAAAATATGGCAAAACAAAGTGCAGTATAACACGATGGGTACAGGGCACTGGCCCGAAAATTGCCTGGGTGCCGTCAGACAAGAACATTTCTAAGCCTTTTCAAGGATTCATTTCAAATGTCAAGGGTCTTCTCCTATGTTTGTCTCAAATTCTCGGAAATTTGTTATTCCGCGGGACTATGTTTCAAGGGGCTGCTGAATAGGATCGCCCATCAAAAAGAAAAGGGTTGTCTTGCGACCTGATAATGTCGTTAACGTAGTGGGATTTTTTGATACAATGAGGACCATGTGTTCACTTGCTCCATTTTCAGTGTTTTTTTTGTGACATTCTCTGAACGCTGTTGCCTGGACTGTTCTATCTGCCAGCAACGTTTGACGGTGGGGTAGAAGCTATTTTTCCGAGGCGTACGGATAGGATATCCATGGACCATACCGTCGCTCTCCGGCCTCGGTCGGCTCCCCTGACCGAGTCTGCCAACAACGGCCAGAACTTGCCGTGAATCTTAAATACCATTGGGAAAGAGAGAAGGGGAAGACTTTGAAGAACCGGCACTGGAACTGCTTTCGTGGCTTTGATAGACGGGTGATCTCCATCTTTTCACCATCAAGTTCCCATTTTAATGTTGATTTTGATCTCTTGGGATATTTGACGCCACAAATTCTCTAATCGGACATTTTGCTACGTGGAAATCGGCCACTTGGATGCTCGTCCCAGTGCGATACCTGTTGTACCTTTTGCGTCATGTAGTCATTCGGCGTTTTCCCCATTCGTTGCTTATTTGGGTCATCCTTTTTTAGTTTGGCACTTCAAACTCTTCTGTTCGGTATTTATCCAGATTCATTGTTTTATCCTCCGATATTTTTCTCGTTCAGTGTATGCTCTGTCTATAAGCCTGCCTAAAAATATCTTGCACGATATTTCTGTTCAGTATTCCGCGTTGGACGTGTTGTTTTCCACATTTTGCCCGATATCAGTTGATTAAGCTGTGCAGAAATTTGTCACATACACAAAATGATTCAGGCATCGCTCGTCTATTTTGCAACATTAACATCTAGTACACATCAAGGCGGAGTAAAAAAAGTTTTTAATAATGCGGAAGTGTCATGGAAAAATGCGCTCCGGCCCGGGGCCGTGCGATTAAATCAACTCACCGAGTGTTTTGTCGGTATTTATGTATTCCATATATATACGTATAAATGTATATATATATATATATACATATATATATGTATGTTTACATATAATTTGACGATTTCGACTACATATCCTGTCTTTGTCGTTTTTTTTTTTACTTAAAACGCAAGTTTATTGCCGAGGCTCCATCCAGCGGAACAGTTCAGACACCATCTGGACTGTCTGTGAACAAAACGGTCGTTATCTTGCTCCGAAGGAGGAGACATCATCAGACGGAGAATCGGTTCAGTTAAAAGAAGATGGTTAACATCGGCGTCTTTTCCTATGCGGACTGATTTTGGTATGTGCAGTCACGACCTTCGTTCCTAGGTTTGTTATTGACTTTTGTAATCCGGTAGTTGGACTGTGCGACACGTGGGAGCTAAATTCACAATCAGCCAGCCTATTGGTGCCACATTCAACTTAGTCTGATTTACTTGAGTCGTAGGAGTTTTCTGTACATACACAAAAAAGAAACATTATTAAGGTCGTCCGCTCAGATATCGGTCCTTGTCACCGCAGTCCTACAGACCCGTCTGTGGAACTGCGTTCGGTCCTAGGCATTCCATTTAGCCAGGGAGGGAGCGAACCGTTCCAATCGTTCGTCCGGACCCGGCCCTGACACGAACTAACAGGGGTGAACGGCCGGTCAACTAGGCTCTCCTCGGCATGCGGGTTGGGGTGGAGGGGGGGGCTCATATAGTAAGCGCATTGCATCCTCTATCACACAGGAACCATCATTTTCTGCAGCCGGCCTGGCCCGGCCATAACGTCTTGGCACGCTAATGACTTAACAACTACTTTGTCCAGACGGAGTGAGGGAGCGAACGCAGCAAGCTACCGAACGCAGTTCGACAGGCAGTAACGATTTGTGTTTCAGAGTTTGTGCTTGCTCGTTTGCTATGTTTGATGCTAAATTTTACATCAGTTAAGTGCACTTGTAATCCGTATCCATTTTGCATAGAATGTTCCTTTTTGTGTGATGCATCTGTGCCAGACGTAAATACATTTAGATGGTTGGACATCATTTTGTTAAAGTTACCATTGAATGAACTTTACTTTCAGGCAAATTACAGTTGACCTAGATTGTACTTGATTTATGATAATTTTGGCGAAATTGGCACATGCTGCCTGCAGACAAGAACAGTTTTTTTAAGAAAACACATTTTTGAATTCTGTAATTTGTTTTGTACTTGCATTATTTTTCGTGGTGGTTACATGTGTCCAGTTTTCTGTCGAGCACTGTGCCAGCCAAGCACCAATGCTGGGAATGCACTGGCGACTGTTGAGGGTGCACCTTTGGATGTTGGGGATGCACATGCATCCTCGGCTATATATATGGTCCCGGATGTGGTCCTGTCACGTGAAACTCCTGCTCCGTAGCCACAGCACTGGATCTCGGACGACCAGCTGGAACGCCGACGCTGGTGCTGTACCACAGTCGTGGCTTCATGTGATTCGCGATTTCCCCTCTTCACAGTATATACGTGAACTATGGGGCTGTGCTGGACAGTCGATGTTCTCCTGCCAGGTTTGCTCAGGCTCCTGCCCTGTGGCCTATGAAGGGATAGATGCGCCGTGCTACGCCACGTCTCGTACTCAAAATGTGATAGGGTCTGGTTCCCCCTCGGCGGTGGAGCAGCACAGTTTCTACCATTTCAAAATGAAAAACATTCCCGGCATTCGATCAAAATGGGGCCAGTGACTTCGTCACTAGAAGTTAGGTGCACCGCTGCGCATCTGCCTGCGAATACATCTGCCGTTACGTGACGTCTGCCGTCGACTTATCAACCAGCGAAAGTCGTAAAATGGTAACAATAATAGACTTTCGATTTCCATAAGTGTTTCTGTGACTGCATTCCCCCAACACCAAGAAACAGCATTATTAGGATGTTTCTGTGAAGCTACGAAGGACGCTACACTTGGTAGTGTCTAACTATGTCACGGGAGACTACGCTTTATCTCTTTACCAGGAGAGTACACGAAGATTTCGGTGTACCGTCTCCGGAAAAGGCAACGTAAAACATAAAACACGGTGCGCTGAGATCAGCCCAATAAACCTGAAAGATTGTAGCTGTGAGTTGTTTATTTTAAACGGAAAACATGTTCGCAGTGGGAATTGCGTTCTTGGGAACAGAAAGTCGAACCCGGCGAATCGTGACTAATCCTCCGCAAAACGCATTTTGCGATGTTTTTGCTTCTGTTGCGTTTGCCCAGGGTAGGTCATTATGTATCGCGAACCGTTGGAAACTTCCGGGGGATTCAGACGTTGCAGGATCGTCGTCAGAGCCCCCACCCTCGATATCCCCGAATGTGGCGGCAGGCCGGACAGTTACAGGGAATATAGAAATTCGGAGGGAAGATGGGCAGGCTGTTTTCGCCAGATGTCGTATCAGCAGATCTGTATTTTGTACATTCACCTGATAATTTTGCCGTTAATTCCTGGGTAATTTTGTGAATAGTTTCGTGAGCAGCGCCAAAAAGGTGTTTTTCGAGAGCCAACCCGAATTGAGAGACATAACCTCATTGTCTACAAATTTTCTTTTTATGGTTGTCTGTGGGTTAACAGGTATGCATGTCTTCAGACAGCGTTATCACGTCTCCGGCAGCCCATCCCCTGCTGCCAGCAGGTGGCCTAAACACAACCGCGGCAATATCTCCAATATTTCACATTCGCAAATTTGTCCATAGCTTAAGAATTTGGAGTCTGTTTGACAACAAAGAGCTTCTCAAGGCAGAAACACAACAAAGAGCTTTTCAAGGCAGAATCGACGATATCAGCTCTCGTGCTGATATCATCATCGCCGTAGGAACATACCTAAAATCGTCACAAAGTGGCGTCGGGATGTCGCCCATTGTGTTGTTTCTACGTGTGACGCCGTGCAACGTACGGTCGAGCGCCTCGCACTCCAGTTGGCGCGTCATTGGAGTCTCGGCTACGACGGCGGTGGTGATGGTGCTGCTGATACTACAGTCGAGGAAATGTAAGGGCACCAAGCATGCGAGAATGCTGAAAGCCTACAGCAAAGTGGAACGATGAGTTAGGTGACATAGAGCGTTTCATTGTGGTCTAGAAGTCGGATGGAAAGAAGATGAATTCGTAGGTGATTTCTTGGTTCGGGAGTGTGGGTGCGAAAATAGGTTTTATCAACTTTGGTATTTGTTTCAGACTTGATGAGGCTCACCACACTCTGTGGAGTCGTCTGTTATATGAAGCGAGTCTGCACATTCAATTAAAATTACCTAAGCCTTCAGCCGAAATAGCTTTATTTTATATCTGAACATCACAATCCGTGGTATGTTATGAAGATTTAGATATAATTGGAGGCTGATGAATATACCGGGCTGCGATGAAAACAATAATGGATGCTTTCGCGCAGCATTCGCTTTGTGTTTTTGTTGGACCACCTTTCCAGTCCATCCTTACTAGTGTGAAATGCGAACGGAAAATTTAGCCAGTGTCGAATTCCTTAACAGTAACAGCTCCAGCACTACTGCCGAGCAATACCTTGGTGGTGCTGATTGTTGCATCTCTCTCTGTTTCAGCGGCCACTGACTCGGCCGTGCCATGTGCCATAATGCTGTACCTGGCCGCTCTGATGACCCGACGGTACCTGGACTCCGCCAAGGTCAGTGGCCTCAGAGCAGATCGTCGGCTCTCCAGATAATATGTCCCGCCTATCAACACACAGGCCTGTCTGGTATCGGTAATTATGTGCGTTCAAGATTACCAAGTGTTAGGCGTGCAGTGTACTGAGCAGCGGACGATGACCGTTGCTGCTGTGGTTGACCTCGTGCAGTGTACTGAGCAGCGGACGATGACCGTTGCTGCTATGGTTGAACTCGTACAGTGTACTGAGCAGCGGACGATGACCGTTGCTGCTGTGGTTGACCTCGTGCAGTGTACTGAGCAGCGGACAATGACCGTTGCTGCTATGGTTGACCTCGTGCAGTGTGCTGAGCAGCGGACAATGACCGTTGCTGCTATGGTTGACCTCGTGCAGTGTACTGAGTAGCGGGCGATGATCGCCGCTGCTATGGTTGAACTCGTACAGTGTACTGAGTAGCAGGCGATGGTTGCTGCTGCTGTGTTAGAGCTCGGTGTTGCGGTCAGGGTCGGTCGGAGCTGACGCTGCAGCTGATGTTCCTGGACGGGGAGGAGGCGTTTGTGCGCTGGACGGACCAGGACTCCATTTACGGGTCGCGCCACCTGGCCCAGGAGCTGCAGGAATCTGCTTCCAGAACGTCAGACGACGCCAGCACATCGTCTACCGACCTCAGCCGCATCGTGAGTGTTACCGCCACAGCGCCGCGTTATCGGATAATGGTGTGTTATTGTCGATAGCATCCCACTGCCGTGACAGCGTTCACCAATTTCGTTGCGTGGGGTGTCATGGTCATGGCATGAGGTCATTGTCCGAGTAATTGCTGTGGTATTTCGTCACCTTACATTTGCTGGGGTGGGGTGTCAAACGGTCCGACGCATTATCTCCGCAACCAGTGAGCCGATTCGGCAGGTTCAGTTGACAATCATTTGCTTTCATTGATGCTAGCCCGGGTATGTCACGCTTGCAGACCGCAGTGTTGCATCTTAGTTTATATGTCGCGCCATAGTTCATTATTTTAGTACACTTTCGGCTATCTCGCGCGACTCGATTAAGAAAGATCAGTCAAACCCAGGAAAAAGGACGAAGTCGCGCATCATCCGTTATTTCGTCGTTTCAAATAAAGTTAAATGGCCTCGACAAAAACATTTGACCAAATTGCGCAGAGAAAGTTTACCGAAGGATGCTGGGAGTTTGACGAGGCTGCGCAGTCGCAGCCGGGCGCCGGCGGGAACGGACGGGGTTGACGCACGGACCGCCGACCGCAGGACTGCTTCGTGCTGCTGGACCTGCTGGGCGCCGCCGCGCCGTCAATCGGCAATTACCTGCCCGGCTCGAAGGAGGAGTTCCGCCACCTGGTGGCCGTCGAAGAGAAACTGGCCAAGGCCGGGCACCTGGCCGACGTGCCGAGGATCTTCTATTTCAAGGAGAGCTGGGGCAGCTGGGGCGCGCCGCAGATCAGTGACGATCACCTGCCGTTTCTGCGCAGAGGTGAGCCGATTTGATCGAGATCACGAGCGACGTGAAGAGTCGACACTGTGCGCCTCACAGTGCTCAGCAAAGTCGCGTGAACCGCTTTTTCAGTCCTCACATTTTTGACAAGTACCTGTAATCGGACAGTGAAGTGAACCGGTTGAGTGGCGCCCTTATCACGTCAGCTTCCACCACTGGTATGTCGTGCCTACGGCGAGGCAGTTTAGAATGACACGTAATTTGACAGCTTTGCAACTGGGTTCACAGATGCCAGTTTTTGCCTCGGACGGCCTAATGCATGGTACAGAGGAAGACTGGATGGGGTTTCACTACTGGCGGGCAGCGGATAAGCGTGCTTTGTCTTGGTTCTGTTTCAGGCGTGAAGATCCTTCATCTGATTCCGCACCCGTTCCCCACCGTCTGGCACAAGGACAAGGACAATGGTTGGGCGGTCGACTTTCCGACGGTGACCAATCTGAACCGGATCCTGCGTGTGTTCGTCGCGGAACAACTGGGTCTGGCCTCGTATCTGTAGGTGTGTGACTTCAGGCTACAATCTTTGCTGGCCGGCATGCAGCGGCTGATTTAGCGAAGAGTTCCGACCACGGCTGTTGTGTAAAACCGCGGCTGATGCTGTGTTTGGGGTTGATTTGTTTGTGTGCACGCCCTGGAGAAGGTTTAGATCGAAGAGGGTGAAGCTGCTGCGACGTGGGTGTGGGATTTATACAGAGGTGCGTGCACAGTCATTGATAATCTCGCGGAAAGTGCAGCGTTTAGCCAATGGCGGCATGTGGCTTTAGATGAAAGTGCCCAGTATGTTGCTTTCCTGAGCGGTCAACTGTCGCTTCCCCAGGCCGCTGCCGAGCCGGCGGCCGAGCGTCGCCTCTGTCACGTGACGTCTGGCCGGGCTCGGAGAGAGCTCAGCGGCGGCGATCGACACCGGACCAGATCGGCTGCCGAGCTGCCGCGGCCCCTCCTCGCCCGAACGGCAGCTCTCGGTTGCTCGGCTCACACCAGCCAGCGACACGGACGGGCCCCACCGTCGGCCGGTATTTCTCGGCCGGCAGTCGGCCTGGCGTTGTGCCTTCTGCTGCCGCCGTCTGCCGTGAACGGGTTCGGTTGGAGCGGGGACCTGCCTCGGCGGCGACGCCGTGGCGCTGTCCTCTGGTTGCTGTGTTGTCTTGCCGTGTGGCTATGACGTGGCACTGGCGTGAAATCACCTGGAGGACTGGTGACTTGATTTTGGCTCGTGTACGTGGGGGTCAGCGTTTTGAAAGCTTGCGCTTGCTCGGTAAATAATGGGGGTATATTGCTTGTTTATTTTTGTACCTTGGGTTTTATGATTGTGGCGGTAGAATTCGTGGTTCGTTTCATACCCGTTACGCCAGAATCGCTGGGTACTGAGAACTTTGTCACGGCTAGTCGCAAAGCACTTCCCCCGAAAATCGGAAGACGAGGGTTACGAGTGTTCGCGTTTTTGAAACCTATTACTCTTCTAAAACAAATACAGGATGCTTCCAGCGGGTGTTAGTTAGCTAACTTGTCTCCGTAGGTTTTCACTTGTACTAACTTTTACATTCTTCTCGTCAGACACGCTCAACTCCTTGCCATGGTGACGGATAACCGTTTTCTTTTTTTTTGCTGTCATGTGCAACATTGCGTCATTGCGAGAAGTATGATGTCCGGTCCGGAATCATTGAGATCCCTGCGCGGTTGCAGAACTGTCTCCTAATCTTTCACCGTTCGTTCGCGTCAACCACGTAGGTGGTTTAGGATGCAACGGAAACCATTCATGCGTTAATGTGAAACGTGCGCTGCATCTCGTCTTGAATGCTAGTGACAGATCACTCATTTAATAGGAAGTCCGTTATACACCACATACTGGTTTTGGGGAGCCTGTACCAGCTGAAATTATGAAATTGGAACTGCTCTCCTCCCTGAGTACGAATGGCTACTTAGTGATAATCTGACGTCTCCCCCTTCCCACCATCGTCATGAGGGCTCTCAGCCCGTCATGTCCCAGTAAAAGCGTACATCAATAATCCCGGGGAATCAGATCAGTCTGCGCTCTATGTTAGGTGCCACGGTACTAATATAACGCGTCTTCGGTGTGCTGTTCCTGGTGGATGGTGTTTGTCAGATGTCCTGATGCTCCCCTCGTCCTCCTTGGAAAGACGGTTTTGACGGGGTGGGGAAAGGCGTGATTGTGCCCTGAAATGTTAGTGCAATAACGAAATACCTATACTGGCATTCTTTCATCATGCACCATTATATGAGAGCTTCTGTTCTTGTTCAAATTGAGTGCATTACTTTGACCTCGCTTTCTATTTGTATATGGTCTTCCCTCGCTAGCTGGCAATTTTTCTGGCCTCGCCACTACAGGTATGACCGCATGTCAGGCTACCCGCAGTCTGCCGCCACTCTGCTGCCGCTGTGTGCTGCTGCTTTCTGCTGCCATTGTCTGCCACCACTGTGTGCTGTTGCTGTCTGCTGCCATTGTCTGCCACCGCTGCGTGCTTCTGTTGTCTGCCGCCGCTGTCTGCTGTCGCTGTGTGCTGCTGCTGTCTGCTGCCATAGTCTGCCACCGCTTTGTGCTGCTGCTGCCTGCCGCCGCTGTCTGCCGCCTTCGGCTTTTGCCGCCGTCTGAATGTGAGCAAGTCACCCGCTGGCTGCTGGCTCTGTCAGCTGGCTCCGGCTGTGCGTGACCGAGGTGCCCTCCGTGCCGGCTCTGTCCGTCCCTGGTCTGCTGTAACTGTGTGTGTGGGGGGGGGGGAGTGTGCCGGTGTCCTTGATGGCAGTGTCTGAGATCGACTGGCCTCCCTCGGGAGAGGCGTCATAGTGCTGACGGCGCTGTTGTCGATGCGCCTCTGGCTGGCCCCTCTGTGGAGGATGGTGTGTGTTGGTGCTGGTCTCGCGATGTTGGTCTCTATCCGACGATAGCCTGCCAGTGGCCGACGCACGTGACTCTGATTGGGTCAGGGGTGAGGTGTACAGTCCGTCCTGTAGTGGATGATGTAAGCTCGAGACGCCGCCTCGGCAGCCGTGGGCCGGTCGTGTGTGCTGCGCTGCTCCCGGCCTTTTTTGGGCTGGGGCATCAGGTGCGTTCTGCGTTGCCGATCTCGCTCCGGATATCCGGCGTCGCTGACCGAAGATCAGCTGGTGTGCCTTCCTTCAGATGCTAGAGCTGCCGCTGTGAGTGCTGTCTTTCCGCCAGCCAGCTGGCCGGGCTATGCGGGTGCGGATCTGACTGTGCCTTTCCGAACTGTGTTATAAATGTATATGATCTAAACATATCGATATAAAATAAAAAACACAAATATATGAAAAATATAACCGAACTGCTTATAAACTGTGTCTGGTCATCTTTGTGAGAGGAGTACCTAGGTCCATGAGCTTCAGAAATCTACGGGTTTCTTTATATGGATGGAATAATGTTTCATGTTTTTGGAAACACAGTTATTTTTGTACGAATCACTTGATAGAAAAACCCGCATACTAAAGAAGATTGTGTACACATGTGTCCAGCATGTTTGTGATGCGTGAAAACGGCTAATCGGACTCTCCAACTTAATTTTATCATTGTGTGGACTGGATATGGGTAAACGTTTGTGGACCTCACTGCGCAGCTAACTGTAATCCAGTCGTGGCTTGACGGTGTCGCAGATTCAGAGCGGTCCTTCGGGACAGAGCTTATGTTCAATGATCAAATGTCATGCCGTTACATTTGATACCTTTATGAAGACTGTAAGTAGTGCAGATATGAAGCTACGAAGCGTCAAAACCTGTGTTTTGTCACATCGTCACTGTGTTGCATATGTCGCTTTTAATCGTGTTCGCAGGGGCTGTGTTTGCTTGTTTCGAACAGCGAACGGATGTGCTTTTCTGAATGAATTGGTGCTTTAATTTTTCTTTGGGTGAATGGTGTTGCGAACTAACTATTATTTGGTGTTGGAAACTTCGGTATCTGAATTTCTGCTTAGTGTGAAATATACTTATTTTCAGAGGCATGTTCTGTTCGTTTGGGATTACAGAACGATGTCCAGGTGTATGTGTTCGACCCTGGTGTTGGCGAGTTGGGTTGTTTTCGCTGGCCCCTTCGACGATCTCAACGAACAGGCTTTCCCGGTCTCAGCGGGCTAGGCGCGTATTCGCTAGGTGGCAGCACGTGAGTCTTGTACGCGGCGCTCTCATCTGCCGAAGAGCTAGGAAATAATCCTATGCATGTTCCGGAAGGGAAGGAGTTGCCGTTTCTTTCCATGCAACACTAAAAGGCGCGGTGCGAAGTATATTAGAGCTGTGACATGCTGCTGTCGGGCTCCTGTCCAGCCACGGCAGCTTGTGGATGTTTGGTGCTCAACGGTTTTCCGGAACTGTTTTTTCCTAAAAGCTATTATGCCCGATAATGTCCTGGCGGCCTTAGCGTTCACATGGGGCCCGCAGTAAAAGCAATCGACAGAGTCCCGTTCATGAATTAATAATCTGCTATGGTTAGTGATGTTCAGGGGTTGTTTTTCGTTTCAGGAATCTCCTGGCGTGACCTTTTTTTCGCCTCGCATTCTTTGGAGAAAAAAGGGGGCATGGCAACCACTTGTGTTTTACACTTCTTACTGTAAGGCTTTTTGTGATGTCATGGACGTTCAGACCTTTTCTTTTTGCACAGCCTAGAGCCATTTTTATTTGTAATCTATTTTAGACTTGTCCAAGATGTCGCCATCAGGTCACTGTGATGTCAAAAACCGATCAAATGTGACTCGGGACCCGTTGGTCCGGAATTCTGACACGAGCCCAGTCACGCCAAACCCAGTTCGTCTACAGATCCTGATACTGGCTCGGATTCCAGCCATTTCATTCCAACATTGTAAAGAGAACTAATACATAATAAGGTATATATATATATATATATACATATATATCGCATACATAATATAAATTAGACTATGCAAGAGGAATTTGCATTGCAGTGTACAGTTAAGGATCACAGAGGCAGAGGTGGAAGTTACAAAGGATACCTTTCCCGTCCATTCAGAGGGCTGGAGGGTATACACGTACCCCTGGTAACCCCCAGTGGCGGCACCCGTCTGCAAGAGCACTTATACCGTCTCAACGTCTCAAGTTGCGAGGCGGCCGGGGCTACGAGGGCCCTCAGGATGTTCGCGGGTCTACGATTTTACCTTCCCACAATATCTCGTGCAGCCATCAGCGATATCTACGAATGATGATCGGAAGGCTGAGCATCCAGAACCATGCGTGCTGTCTTGTTTGACATCTTGAACCTACACATAGTTTACAGGATTGGGTTCAGCGGCACAGTTTGGGGAGGTCCAAACCAGATATTGTTGGGCATGGATGGTAGGTCAGCAACGGGGGGGGGGGGTGTGGAAGACGCTGGTTGTGGGTTTACAGTGTCCAGGGACTTCAAGCTCTGTGTACTAAAAGCAGAGACGCGGCCAAGGGGACCGGAGGGCCCGGACCCCCATTACGCCTGTATTTTTTGTGGAAACCGCTGCACATCGTCTTCCCAGCATGCGGTTTTCGTATGATCCCACTTTACTCTGAGCTCCGCCCCCCCCCCCTTTTAAGAATCCCGGCTGCGCCCCTGACCTAAAGCTTTTGGAGCAATGCTTGTTTTCCCCTCCCCCTATCGCGGCTGGGGAATGCGGGGGGGGGGGGCGTGGAAGAGATGCCCCCTGCCGATCCGCCAGTGACGGTTTATGCATTCCAAAGCCCGCGTAGAGAAAATATTTGCACTATCTGTGAACGATATAGGCGGCCACATGGTTTGGCCGTAGCCCCGTATAACGAATCGGTAGCGATGTCGTTTTGTCTAAGGATTCGGGTAGGGGGGCGAGCCGAGAGCCCGACAAGCTGACGTCCCACAGAATGTGTTTCTCAATGGATTTAACCCATTAATTTTCTCCAAACGCAATTTTTAAGTTTTTTTGTTGCCGGTTATCAAATGAAAAATCGTATATGTCCTAATATGTATATACAGATCGATAGATCGATCGAGTGATATACATATATATATATATATATATATATATATATGTATATATATATATATATATGTGTGTGTGTGTGTGTGTGTGTGTGTGTGTGTGTGTGTGTGTGTGCACATTTGCACTTCAGCAATACTTTTTCATTACCATATACTTTGTTGAAGACCAAAGAATATTTTGTTTGACCAGTTTCTTGGAACATTGTTCGAGCTTCGGGATGACCTTTGTTACATGGCCAGGTAGATGGTAAATCAATTGGTCTGGAGACATACATTAATGTTTAACATTTCAGATATCATAATCCATCACCAGAATACGAATATCACAAGCACAAGCAAGTATGCACTGGTAAATGGAATATCACCGGATACAGTGATTAGTGAAGAGTTGTAACTTTCAGTATGAAGGATGGACAGGAAATGTAGCTCAGCAAAAAGTTGATGTAAATAAAGTTTATGCATATTAAAGATGGATATGTAGATGGAATAAAGGGATACATATAGATACAGATAACATCTGTATTATCATTCTGTTGTGCGAAATTCATGATTCTTGATTCCATTTTTATCCCAAACAACTTTCGTATAACTATGATTTCATATTTGTTTTCCAATACCCTCCCCCCAAAAAAAAATTGGTCCTGCCCAAAGAATCATTCATAATGGTTCAAATCAATACCGTTAGGTCCCTGGCACTACCTGACATCAAGACGTCTCTGAAGAGTGAGCCCGTTTGACCACAAAATTTGTTAATATTTCTCTTAAATGCCTCATTTTATGCTTTACCTTTTCCTTCTTCCTATATTTTGGCTATTACAGCTGTTCTTTTCGTGGGCCTGGTTCCTTTGTTAAAACCGGCAGAAAATATTACGGGAGGGGGTCGAAATCAGCTTTGGAGGTACCAGGATTCACATGGGGTCATGGCCCGGGGCGCCAAAACTCGACACGGGGGGAGGGGCCAAAGAAGCATTTTGGGTCAGTTCTTTCCAGTCAACGCCTACAGAGTCAATGTTAAATTCAACGGAGCTGGAGGGCCGCTGCCCCCCCCCTCTCTCCCGCTTCCCGCACCCTTGTCATGGCCCCTCCAAAACAATACAATTGACGCCTCTACGAAATGGGACAGAGGAGAAATAACCAGTGGTTTGTTCCAGCGAGACAGCTGACTGCATGCGATCAGCTGTCCAAGGGCGGAGCCTAATAGATGCGTGGTTACGTCACAGTTGCACAGCAGTTCCGAGAAAACGTTTAATAACTTACAACAAAGTGACCGCATTTTTTCTTCATTCTACAAGGTAGAAATAATTCATTAAGCGTCTATTTTTCCTTTCTCATCCTGAATGTCTCCAGACTTTGCTTTAGCAAGAAGAGCGCGGTGGACTACATTTGTTGACGTTGAATGATCATCCGCGTAGTCACCCCTCATTTTCCATATTTGTAAGAAGTGGGATGGGCGTGGGGTCCGTACCGCGTGTGGGGAACTTGGATTGTTTGTTTTGCTTAAATGGCGCCCTGTTTGTAATATTTCACGAATGTGCTGGTCTGCAGCAAACTGCAGACTTTGTGTGACCTTATTCAGGCGACGTCGGTGATTGCCAGAATGCAGAATCCTGGCGGAGACAACGGCGTGCAAGACCAAGCCTCTCAACGAGACCAGTTCGGCCTGCATTTTTCAGGTCCTGAAAGCGTGGAGTCTTACGGCCACGATATTCCTTCATCTAGCACTAGTAGTTCAAATGTGCCTGGGCTGCTACGAATTGTCCGGACTTCCACAGTGGGCATGCCTATGCCTACTTACAGTGGAATGCATTCACCATCCGATATTGGTGGGGTGTTTTCGCTGCACGAGTCTGGTGACACAGTGAAGAAGTCTGTTGGGTTTGGAGATATGAGGCAGTATGACATGACAACCTCCTCTGATGATGGTTCAATATCAGGGAAGATGACCGTGCCACAAGTATCAGCATCTTCACCACAAGGGGATCCAAGCATAGTGCACACTCCGCAGCCTGCAAAGAAAACTAAAGGCCGAGTGAAGATAAAAATGGAGTATATTGACAATAAGCTTCGAAGATATACCACATTCTCAAAGCGAAAAACTGGGATCATGAAAAAGGTAAGTACATATGGTCGAACTGACCTGGCAGGTATTGAGGATTGGTTTTACTGTTGACAAGAAATAGTGGTATTTTCTGTAGTCGGGTGCTTCTTTCTATTGTATGTGATTTCCAGCTATACATATGAAGCACTAAAGAATTACTTACCATTTTTCTATCTGGTTGGTTTATTGTTTCATGCATTTAGTGCTTGTAAAATAGGTACTAGTATTATTTTGGATCATGTGTGTTTCAGTTGTAAAAATGCTGTCACACATTTTGTGGATTTCTGTAGATTTTTGGGTTGCAGAATCACACAGAAGTAGTTGGATTGGTTCATTTAAAGCATACTTTTGCTGTGTTACATATTGATTGCTGCATCCACATATTGGGAACATGAAGTCAAAACAGTCACTTGATTTTATGACAGGCCTGGATCTCTTAGTATTTCTCTGCAGGTAAGGTCACTTTTATAAGGACAAACCCAATTTTGTCTGGTTCTTGCATCTGGTGATGCTGACAGTGCATGGCACAGGGAACGAGTAACTGGCATTGGATGGCAGCAGTGATATGCATAAATTACATTTCTCCCAGTTATCTCACATGAAGTGAAAGAATGCATGATAACTTAGAACAATATGATTAAAATAATTCCTACTTTTATCATCCATGATCTCAGTCATAAAAGACAAGAACATGAAAAATTGGCCAGGCACAACAGGAAATATTCTTTCATGAAGAATAAAAGAGCACATCTTGCAAATGTTTTTTTTTTGCACTGGATTTTGATACATTGGCTAGGCCTAAGAAAGAATGTGCTATTCATGAGCATGAAAAAACACATCCTTCAAATGTTTTTTCACCATATTTTGATATACTTATTTCATGTCTCAGTACTCATGCATAAAGCATAACTTCATGAACAAAAAATGGGTATTGGGAATGTAGTCCTGTACCAGTCTTGCCATTATTGGTGTCAGTCTCAATATCTTTATGAGAATGTATTTGGGTCATTCCATGTCAAGTCATTTAAGAGTTTCCCCAGCCCCTTCTGATTTTGATAAGATTTGGTCAGTTTATAGTACCTATGGAGCAATGGGCTGCCACCATTTCCTAGCCCTGTGGACCTCTAAGGCAGGGTTGGAAAAAGTGTTGTTTTTTTGGTGCTGAAGGCCACTGGAAAATATGTGCTCCAGAAGCATTTTATACTCCAAAAATTTGGTTTTGTGCACCCATCAAAGAGCTACATTATAACCATGTTGACAAAGTGCCCATTCTGCAAGTAAATGACTGTCTCTATTCAGTAAATATGATGTCAAATTTGATTTTAGTAGGTATGATACAGCACCTCACTGACTTACACCAAGAATTCCAACTTAAACTGGTATCACTCATTACAAAATGTGGTACCGAAAAATGAAAATTATGCTCCGGCACCAAGAACACAAGCCGAATTTCCAGCACTGCTTTAAGGTGAAGGGTACTGTTCATGAAAGGTCACCAATTTTCACAGATATTGCACAGTTCAACTGCCCATAGGTTGGTGATAAATCATCAATGAATGATGCAATTACTGAAGCTGGATGCAGAAATGTTCCAGTTTTGATAAAAAAAGAAAAAAACGCTCATTGATCTAGCAAGGACCTTTGACCTTATTGGATCAAATTAAGTATTTTCGGCTGTGGCTTTGTTTTGTCTCTTGGACCGATGAGAAAATGTAGCACAGCAGGTGCCCTAGTGTCTGCAGTAAGCAAGGCAGTAATTTTTTCTGGAAAAAATTGCAATTTCTTTAGATATATCAACTTATGTAATACTGAATGACACTGGAGTATTATGCCGTAAGGTTGTTGGCTGATTTCTTGTCTTTTGTTTGCCTAATTATGGTACAGTTTGGTGTGCACAATGCCCTGCTTGTATACAACACATCAGCACAATTTTAAATTGCATGACCTGAAGGGCCAAGGTTCAAAAGCCATGACACTTGATCACCAATCGTTCCCCTGCTCTCCAGATTTTTTATATGTTTGTTTTCCTCTTTTTAACGAAAGTTAGTGTATGCAGTGTTCCAGGACCCTAAGGCCAGCTGAGCAATCTCAGCCGTGCATCGGAACAATTTGAAGGTCAGCTGAGGTCGTTGACCTTGATTGCCCTTGGTCGAACAATGTTGGCCATGAATTTGAGTTTTTAGGGCACTGATTCCAAAATTTCCATATATTTTTCATTCATCAGGCTATCCACATATCGGAACTTTTTTTCATGTTCTTTAGAGGACGCTTGCTTTTTAGTAACGACGTCATTCCTTTAATCCGTAGATCGGAAAACACGTATCATACATTTGTGCGCACCGCCAGTTGCAACAACAGCTTCTGCGTTTTAGGAAAGAGGTGTTACAGTGTTGAATGTATGTGAATAAATGCGAAATTTGCAATCATTGCCCCAAAAAGGAATTTAAATCGATGGTCATCATAGTTCGTCCAAGGCCAATCAAGTTCATTGACCTCGGTTGACCTTCAAACGCTACCGATACGCGGCTAAGATTGTCTTAGTTGGCTTAAGGGTTCAAGAACATTGGATAGACTCCTTGCCGTTAAAAAAAAATGAAGAAAAGGCATATCAGATCTGGATGGCATGGGGTCGACTGGTGATGAGATGTCATGACTTGACTCTGGGCATGTTAGGTCAAATTATTTTAAGTTTAAGGCTGATGTGTGGTACACAAACAGGGCATTGTGGATACCAGACTGTAGAGCCTCAGGGCATTTTTCTCAAGTGCCGTTTGACGTAACATAAGTTGATATATCTAAAGAAGTTGGGATTTGCCCAGAAATGTTTCTTGCCACACCTATTACAGATACTAGGGGACCTATTGTCCCACATTTAAGCGAAGATGAAGGGGCTGAGTATGTTCAACCTCTACCCCCCCCCCCAAGAATGTTCAGTTTGGTGTGGTCAGGTCAAAAGTCGTCGCGACGTCAACAAGAAAAACGTGTCATTTGTGAAAGGTAGCACATTTCTGCGACGATTTGCGCTAATCGAGCATTTCTGTGGCGATCTGTCACAGAGTTATGGGTATTTGAATCGTGCATTGTCTTTACAAATCGGTACCTTTTGGTGTCCGGACAAAACAGCGAAACGCAAGAATGGCGAATGCCTTTTTGGCGCATGCCAGATGGCGAATGCCGAATGGTGATTTTTAAAAATGGTGACGTGTAGAAATGGCGACTGGCCAAATGGCGACAGGCAAAATTGCAACATGTAAAAATAACGACTTGAAATAATGACAACTGGCCAAATGGTGAACGGCAAAATGGCGACACGTCAAAATGGCGACACGTTAAAATGGCAACTGGCCAAATGGCGAACGACAAAATGGCGACATGTTAAAAGGGCGACATGCCAAGATGGTGAATGGCCAAATGGCGAATGCAAAATGGCGACATGTAAAAAAGACGATGTGCCAAAATGGCGAACGGCTAAATGGCGAACGGCAAAATGGCGGCCTGTGAAAAGGTCGACATGCCGAGATTGCGAATGGCCACATGGCAAACACAAACACATCCCATATATATATGGGATGTACACATATATACTCATATATATATTCATATATATATATACTAATATATATATATATATATATATATATATACACACATATATACTCATATGCTCTGAGCGCACATTCTTGTTAATGCTAACCTGGTTAAATGTGACAACGAAGTGAGTTGTTATTATTTTCTTCGTTATGCTTTCTGTTCTTGGTACAAACTTCCTTTACTTCTTCTCCGGGGAAAAGTACAGGCCTCCAAAATCATGTAGCGTTTCGTTGATTTCCCATGAACATCACCAGGGAAACATTCAAGTACATTTCACATCCATTTGACATGTCTGGCTAACATAAGGCACACGTAATGGGGTTTCCTCACCAGGTGAACAGGAGGCCGACCTGAGAGGGCATGTTTTTCGATCACACCGGGGGCCCCGCAAACTGGCCGGCCATCTCATCTAGCTTCGTCTCCGTGGTCCTCAGACGTGACGTGCAAAAACGGGAGAGAGAGAGAGAGAGAGAGAGAGAGAGAGAGAGAGAGAGAGAGAGAGAGAGAGAGAGAGAGAGAGAGAGAGAGAGAGAGAGAGAGAGAGAGAGAGAGAGAGAGAGAGAGAGAGAGAGAGAGAGAGAGGGGGGGGGGACGGGCATTGTTGAGGATTTTCCATGCCTCGCTACGTATGCATCAGGTGACATAGGTCAACATCCATTGTTCTTTTTTGAGGGGGGTGGATAATGACAAGGGTTACCGATTGCCGTTCGATTTTGTTTCTGACCGCATTGCTAGATCCTCCTGAGATAGCAAAAAGGGGATGTCGGAGCAGCATCAAACTACTCGTAACCAGTGCACGGCCTGGGGCTAAGATCAGACACATGGATCCCGTGGCGCTGGGTTCGGGTCCCGGAGGAGATTAACTGTTATCAAGTGGCCATCTGACCTGGCACAGTGTGGCCGTATCCATGTATCCAGTTATGCGCCGTGTCGCCATGTATTCATTTGGCATTTTTACATGGCTACACATTGCCATTTGGGCGTTCGCTATTGTGGCATGTCGCCTTTTTACACGTGGCCATTTAGCCATTCGCCATTAAGGCTGTTGCCATTTTGGCATGTCGCCTTTTTTACATGTCGCTATTTGGCCATTCGCCATTTAAAAGTTTGCCATTTTGGTACGTCGCCTTTTTTACATGCCGCCATTTGGCCATTCGCCATTTAGCAGTTCGCCATTTCGGCATGTCGCCGTTTTTACATGGCGTCACTTGGCCATTCACCATTTGGCCGTTCATCATTTTAGCATGTCGCCACTTTTACATGTCGCCATTTTGCGTTTGTCATCTAACATTCGCCAAAAAGGCATTCGCCATTTTTACATTTCGCCATTTTACCCCAGTACCGTAACCTTTCATGACCTGTATCTTTCACGTGAGAAGTCATCCATGGCTAAGAATTGGTAGATGTCAATTTTTTTTCGATAGTTGCTAGAAGCCTAGCAAATTTTATCAAAATCGAAAGGGGTCATCTTGTGCGATTTGACCTGGAATGATACATTTACCAAAATGTTGGTCTGTTGTAGTACCCCTTGCATTTCAGTTTGCCACAGTCTTTGAATGTCAAACCCACAGCACTATTTTTCCCAAAAGCCTCAGAGTCCAGTAGACTGGAATGTTCTGCCATCCTCAGTAAAGATACTACATGTATTTTCCATTGGTGCTGTATCACGCAGTACTTCTTCCGAAAAAAAGTTACGACATATCAACAGGTATGGTCACGGGGTTGCGTGGAGATTGGACATGTTTGATGGTGGGACGGCATTACGTCGATGGAAGTGTCTGCTGAATTCCAGCAAGATCGTCTGTTCCCTTTCCCTGACAGGGCAACTTGGTTCTGGCCGTTATCGGTCAAAGTGGCAACCAGGCGGAGTGATCGGAGTGTGTGTTAGCGACGCTTCCGGCTTTTTACCCGTAACTTCTATGTTAAAATACATATGAAGTGTTAGGTGGAAGCTTGAAACGCGCAGCTTGTGTCATCGGCAGCCGATGGCAAGCTGCGGCAGGAGACGTGCCAAAAATTTCCATTCTACTTGGTAAAGGTTAAGCAGCAGTCCCTTTTTTCGTTGTTGTTCGCAGAATTTCCAAATCAAAGGCAGCGTGTCACGTGAAATATGGAGCCGGGACCAGCAGAAGAATGTCAGCGCTCATGGCTAGCTCATTAATTCGTTAATGACTTGTTAACTAGGCGTGCAGTGTTAACTTGTGATAGCGTCAGTTTTGTCGACCTCACGATACTTTTTGCTCACTTCACTTATTTTGGCATCAATCTTTTTTGCATCCCCAAAAACGACTTTTTATGTGAATGAGGCCTCATAAATAGTTTTTATAATGTCACGCGGTTTTCTTTTCAGTGAATCTTTCGATCAGCGACCATTCCCGAAATGGTCGAGGAAGCCACGAAGCACCCGATGTTGATAATGCGTATGGGCGGATGCTACCAGTGATGTGCAGAGATCCGCAAAATCTCCTGGAAGTCTCTTTAATGGCGCGTGTTTTCCCGGTCTGTACGCTCTGAGTTGATACACGTTTCTGCTGGCGTGTTTGAAGCCAGGATAGTGGCGCACCGTGAGACCGAACGGACCAGATCGGGAAGAGTTGCCCAGTGTTGCCGGCACCGCTGCGGTGCTGACGCTCGGTCCGTTCTGTACCCGGCAGGCGTACGAACTCTCCACGCTGACCGGCACTCAGGTGATGCTGCTGGTGGCCTCCGAGACGGGCCACGTGTACACGTTCGCCACGCGCAAGCTGCAGCCGATGATCACGTCGGAGTCGGGCAAGGCGCTGATCCAGACGTGCCTGAACTCGCCGGACTCGCCGGGCGCCGCGCCGCCGGCCGGCGACCAACGCATGTCGGCCACCGGCTTCGAGGAGACCGAGCTCTGCTGCGGCGCCGACGACGACCAGAAAGTAAGGCCGCCTTTCGGCGGTGGCGGCCAGTTCCAGACGTACCCGCAGCCGTACCCGGCGGGCGGGTCGCAGCAGCAGGCGCTCTCCGGCTGGCCGCCCCAGCCGCCGCCGCCGCCGCCGCCACCTCCGCCGCTGCCGCCGCACCTGGGGCACATGGCCCACCTGGGCGGCACGCAGGGGATGCCGCCACTGCCGCACGGCGGGTTGGTGTCGCACGCGGTGGGACCGGCGGGGCTGCCCGGGCCCTCCTACGTTCCCAGCGTGTGTCGGTAGGGCCGGGCCGGGTTCCGTGGCTGCCTCTCTCGGCCTCGACCGGCGTTGCTCGGGCCCCGTCAGCCGTCGCGCCGTGTCGTGTCGGCGCCGGGCGGGGCCACTTTCCGCTGAAAAGCCCTGCTCTGCCGACGCTGGAGCCAGCCGGTCGGCTCAGTGGGGCGCCTGTTGGGGCCACCTTTGCATCAGTGCAGTCCTTCGCCAACGGATGTTAACGGGTCCTTAGTAAGGGCAGTGGTGCTATTGAAATGGTGCTGACAGAGTAAAACTCACTTTTCTGATGCTGAATTCTTTAAATATTTCCTGCCCCTGGAGTCGTTTTGTACCCCAGTGAAGCCATAACTACTCAAACGCTTAAGAATTCCTCTCCGTCCATTCATGCCATTCGCTCCGAAGGTTGTTGCTTGTAATGGTTTGAATAGTGTCGTTGTGAGAACTTTATGCTTTTATGTTCTGTTGTGCCTGCTTGTTACGTTAAAGATGCTTTTAAGTGCTCGTCTTCGCCGATGCGGTTGTCACATGCCATGATGTTGCCAGGCTATGAGCCTCAACGTTGGAATTCACTGAAGTGATGGTAACAATATGTGTCGTATTTATAAGTATCGGACGGCTGACAGTCTTGTTTTACTTCGATCCGCGTAACCACGAGGACAAAGCTGAATGCGACAACCAATTGAAATGGCGGCAAACTGAGGCGGTTCAGTAGCCGCGCCATGGGGCCTCCTGGTGGCGTCCGTTGTGGCCGATCTGGGGCCGATGCTTGCTCAGCCTTCCGTCGTCGTCGTCGTCGGGTGCGAAGCGGTCTGGCGGTCGGCGAGCGAGGCTCCGGCTGGAATCTGGCCAGTGTCGACATTTGTTCCTTCTGGCGACAGGCGGCTGCAGAGGTCGCGACTCAAAAGCTCCCTGTCGGCTGAGAGTCCGTAAATGTCCTAGAGGCCGTCCATGATGCTGAGCCCTGTCCTGCAGTCATCGGTGCTGAGGGCCGCCGTCCTGGCTGGATTTGGTTTCTGCGCCACCAGCCGGGGTTCTTGCCAGAGGCGGTGCCGTGTCGGCGAGTGGACGCCGCCTGTGTCGGCCTGAGGTCCCGGTTAATATCGTTTGCCTCCCGTCACCAACCGGTCCTTGAGCGACACGCCCGCTGTATAGGTCTGACCCGTGACTGTCAGTCGACCTTCCGGTGACATGGCTGGTGACTGCCTCCTGTGATGTCACTGGCGGCAAGTTTCTCGTCACCGTCACCTTTCTGTCGACCTGTCTAGTTACTGTACCGGGAATTTTCGGAGAGATTAAGTTGTTCTCGGTCTTCATTTATACCGTCTGATTGAATCAGCCGAGTACAGTACGATACGATGTATACCATACAACTATCAGTCCCTGTTTAAGAGGTCGGCGGAGCTTCGAATTTCCTCATCACTTAATCCTTGTCATCGTCGCCTAAGTGGTACCGAATTTTATCTAGATGATTTAAAAAGTGTTCCAGTCATTGGGCAGTCGCTGCGAGTATCACATGGCTTCGACATGATTTGAAGACTTGTATTGTTTCACTGTGCGTGGTTAGATGGTTAGACCACCCTGGCTCAGTGGAGCAAACCGTTGAATTGTGACACACAATGAGTAGCAGCTGAATACGGTTAGCGAGAGTTTTAAGTGACGGCTGTCAGTGGTATCGCTGGAAATGGCACGCCGGGTCATCGCCTGAAGGCACTCTGTGACGGACGGAGTCCAGCCAAACCGGTCTTCGTCTCCAGTTTGAGGGACGGAACAGGACGGCGTCGGATTGGTCTCTCCGCTGCCGGGGCCGGGCGCCGCCGTGTCCGGAAATGGGCGGATGACCGGGCGTTCTGAGGCGGATTTCTGGGTCTGCGGAGCGGCGCCACATGGTCCCGCCTCCTGACCGTGGTCCCGACGCCGGCCTGTTGACGGTCCCTCTGATGGTCTGTCGCCGGCCGTTCTGACGCTGAGGTGCTGGGGGCGGCGGCGGCGGCCGCCGCCGCCGCCGCCCCCCCCCCCCCCCCCCCCCCCCCCCCCCCCCCCCCCCCCCCCCCCCCCCCCCCCCCCCCCCCCCCCCCCCCCCCCCCCCCCCCCCCCCCCCCCCCCCCCCCCCCCCCCCCCCCCCCCCCCCCCCCCCCCCCCCCCCCCCCCCCCCCCCCCCCCCCCCCCCCCCCCCCCCCCCCCCCCCCCCCCCCCCCCCCCCCCCCCCCCCCCCCCCCCCCCCCCCCCCCCCCCCCCCCCCCCCCCCCCCCCCCCCCCCCCCCCCCCCCCCCCCCCCCCCCCCCCCCCCCCCCCCCCCCCCCCCCCCCCCCCCGCCGCCGCGCGCGCCCGCGCGCGCCCCCCCCCCCCCCCCCCCCCCCCGCCGCCGCCGCCGCCGCCGCCGCCGCCGCCGCCGCCGCCGGTCGTGTCGGTCCGTTTCGCTGGGCGGCAGGCATCGGTCACACCGGTGCGCCGCCGACGGCGCATTGTCGCTCTGCTGTCAGTTGGACAGAGGCGGTCATTTCCATACAGTCGGCGCGGGACGGGGCGGCCGGCGCCGTCCGCCGCGCGGTCCCGTCCTGCGGCGGGGCGCCGCTATCGCCGCAGCGCATCGGCGGCGCTGGCGACGCACCGGGCCGCGGGGTCGCGGGGCCGGCCGGCGAGGCACGGACGGCGTGGTGACGCCTGCTGACGTCGGCCCTGGCCCCGGCCCCGGCCCCGGCCCCGGCCCTGGTCCTGGTCCTGGTCCTGGCCCTGGCCCTCGCCCCTACCGCCGGGTACAGCCTGTTGGACGCTGTCGTCTCGGGCGATCGGGGATCGGCGTTTGCGGCTTACTTAGTCATTTTGTCTTCGGATAATGCAGGTGTTTGTCCATCGGGCCATGAGGGAATTATTCAGTTGCAAAAGTTTAAGCCTTTAGTTGTAAAAACTACAGCGCTTAAAAACGAAGGATGATGCAGGTTGCCTTATCTGGGGTAGGCGAATAATCTTTACCACACCCGGCATGATGGCGATGTTATTATTGGGCCGGAAATTTGACTTACGCGTACAGTAAATGGAGACCGCGATTCGCTGAGGTATCTTAAGAGCACACGTTTTATAGATAAACTTATAGCTGGTGCACTAACTGGAGTTTTTTGTACTTTTGCGGTCTAGATTTTCAGTACGAATATTGCACTCCTTCATTTACCCATCGTGGTCTGTGTATATTTTCCTTGTGCCAGAGGCCCTCCTTTCAACAGTTCGATTTCATCATCCAGAATGGTATGGCAGGTACATGTAGTGCATCTGTAAATCGTCTCAGCGGGTGCCGTATTATATGAGGGTGTGCTCGGTGTAATAATCGTGCACTCAGTTGTTCTGGGGCCGCGCAGGGATGGGAGCTCATAAACTGCGCTAATCAGATTAGTATGTTGCAACATTCGATCAGCACTGCGCGCTTACCTTTTGGACCCGTTGCGTTTTGACCGTCACCGTCAGCTAACGCGCCCTGTCAGCTTTCGGTGCACCTTAGCGAGAAAAATCCAGGTGTACGCTCTGCGCTGTCGTTTTTCTGACTTCGTTTCGTGTTTGATGGGTCCGGGCGAAAATGAAGCACGATCAGCGGATGCTGTGTATGTGCCTCTTACGTTGGACGATGGCTTATGAAACATGTAGGATACTCATTGTTCATGTCGCGCGTCTCTTCTGTGCGTGACCAGGTGCCGTGGTGCTTAAGTATGATGATAGCGAGGGTTATCGAATAGCGCTGACGAATATGCGAGAGGAGTCATCACCCCGATATGTTAGACATGCTGGCACTAGCCGTCTTAGGACGCGTTTCGTCTGGACAGCTGGTGCCCTCTGACTTCACCTGCTGTCGACTCTGGGCAGATAGGCCGTTTTGCCTCTACCTGCTGTTGACTCTGGGCAGCTGGTCCGCTCTGACTCCACCTGCTATCGACTCTGGGCAGATAAGCCGTTTTGCCTCTACCTGCTGTCGACTCTGGGCAGATAGGCCGCTGTAGCACGGAGAGCGGAACGTTACACCGCTTTGACTCTACCTGCTGTTGACTCTGAACAGCTGGTACCCTCTGACTCCATCTGCCGTCGACTCTGGGCAGCTGGTCCGCTCTGACTCCACCTGCTGTTGACTCGGGGCCGCTGGTCGGTGCCGCCGCGCCTTCAGCCGGGATGGCTGAGGGCCGACTCTGCGTGACCGTCAGCGGCGCACCGGGCGCGCCGCGGCCGGCTGGCAGAGCGCGCCGGCCCGCCGCCTTCCGCGCGGTTGCACGGCGCGATAATTGATGGCGCGCCCAATTGTTTACGACCGACACGTAGCATCGCCGCTCGTTCGGTTCATCAGACCGACGTCTTAACTGTCGATTCATATTTAAATGGCGCCGTTTTGTATTCAGCTGGGTATGCGGCGTGATTAGATGGGCAATTTATGCGGCGGCCCGGGTGTGCGCGCCTGCTGTTCCGGCGGCGATTAGGCGGCCTTTGATCGGTGTTAGCAGGCGTCCGGCGGCGGGCAGCGGGCGGCGCCGGGCCGCGAGGAAGCCGCCCTGCTCCCGTGTGTCGCAACGGGTGTGTGATGTCCTCGTCGAGCCGCCCGGCTGGTGCCTGCTGGTGATCGATGTGACTCTTGCACAGCCTGGTTCGAGAAGATGTGGGCCTGTTTTGCGCGGGGCTGTGTCGCTGAGAATCTCTCTCGCGCCGCTGGCGCGCGGCTGGCTCCGGTTTGTGGGACGCGCGGATTTGCCGTGTCGTGTGGTCCGCGCGCGGGACGGTCCGCCCGGCCATGGTCGTTGGTCGACAGGGCCGCCGGCTGGCTGCGTGAACGTCGCCCGCGGACTCTAAGCTGGTGTCAGCGGCGGCGGGCCGGTGCGATGTGGAGCTGTTCACAGTCGGACGGCGATGGGGACGAAACATCGCTACGATGTCCTTCAACTGACCGATTCTCGGCACCTCTCGGAGTCGACAGGGAGTCATCTAGGGGACCTGTCGGAGTCGATAGTGAGTCGCCTGGAGGACGTATCAGAGTCGGTAGTGAGTCTGGGAAACCTCTCTGAGCCGATAGTGGGTCATTTGGCCGGCTCTGCGGCTCAGCGCTGTTCCGCTGGGGGCCTTTCGGAGCCGGTGGTCGGCCTGACCGTCAGGGCCTGCTGACGGTGCCGCCGGCGCTGGCGAGACGCCGACACCGGTCGGCCGGCGGACCGCGCGGCCGCCGGCCGACCGTCGCCGGCCGGTTTGACTAGCGGCCGGACTGACCGTGGCCAGGTCGGACCTCGCCCGGTCAGCCGGGACTTGAGAGCTCGCTGCGCCGGATGGTACTGGCGCCGACAGCGGCCGACGGCCTGAGCCGTTCACAGGTCGCAGGTGCGGCGTGTGAGGTCGAATACGGGTGCACTTAGTCAACCAGGCGGGCTGAAGAAGGCTCAGTTTACGTCTTACGTGTCGCTCGCTTCCGCACAAGCCTCTTCCCAAAACTTGGCAACGAAATTGTGGCGTGTCCTTAAAAGGTTGTTCGCTACATGTGTGGCGCGCCCATATGGCGTAATCTGGAGCCAGTCGTGCCATGAGCCAGGGGTTCGTGTCTGGTCGGTAAGCCGTGCTGGGAAGTATTAGTCAGCGATCGTGACCGGCGCGCCCCATTAGCGGGCACCGGCGTTTAGCGGATCTTAACGGGCTCACTGGATCTTAATGAATCGTGTTTGCAGAATCCCGAGCGTGGACGTAGGGGGAGGCGGAAGGATGTTGGGAGGGTTCTACTGAAAAACCCAGTCACTGATCACGGGCACAAATTTTTCCGTTGAGTCCTGTGTTGAGGTGGAGTGGAGCTGGGATTGATGACTCAGGTGTCGTTTCGTCGCCTGAGGGCGGTTTTGATGCTTTGCATCCTGTAAACCACTGACAGTATTGTTGCTGAGACCTGCTTCCGTTCGGCAAGAACAGACGGATTGGCGGATAATTCCTCCGATTAGTTGCCTTTGCCGGTGTGCTGGTGTTACGGGGTCACATCCGTACCGCCGTGGGCGGTGACGTTCTTCTTCGGGTCCGGGCTGTACCCTCAGCCGACAGTCCAGCTGTGCAGAGTACAGATCGGCAATAGACGCTGGCTGCAGCCGCGCCGGGCCCCGCTCACCGGGCGGCGGCCGACGACCGGCGGCACGTGCCACCCCATCAGCATACACACCTGGCCCGGCCGGCTTCCGGCTGCCATATGTGGCCGCGGCCGACCGGCGCCGTGGCCGCGCCGGCCAAACCTGCTCCCCCACACGCGGCCGGCGGCCGGCGGCGGGCCGGCCTTAAAAGGCGGCTCGGCTGACGACCGAGCGCCGTATCGCAGCCCGATCGCGCCGCAGCTGCACCGGCGTGAGTCAGGGCCCCTGGGAGCCGGCGCCGTCGCTCACTGAGCGCCGCCGGAGCCGGCAGCGGCCGTATAAGGAGCCGCCGCCGCGGGCAGCGGCCGGCGGCGCCTCGGCCGCGGGCGATTCCGTGCGGGTCTCGCCCCGGCCGCCGTCCCCGACCCGGCTGAGCCGACAGCCGCCGTCTGATCCCATATCTAGAAGGCGTGTCGTCCCGTGTCGGTCTGGTGGTGAAGTGGCCCTCGCTTGTCCCGGGATGGCATGCCCTCATCAAGTCCCCGTGATGCGGTGTCTGACGGCTGGCGCGCGGGACAGCTGGAGTCCGGCTCCCGGCGGCTGGCCTCTGGCCGGGACGGCGGCAGTCGGTGATGCTGAGCGGCCGGCCGGTCAGGTCACCGTGTCCGCCCGACTGGCCGGCAGCCGGCGACACGCCACCGTGAACGTGCCGCGGTCCGCTGCTGGCGGCTGAAGGGACACGGCAGGCCTCTGCCGTGATGGCCTGAGCCTCCGTCTCGGTCGGTCTCAGTCCCCGGTGGCGGACTGTCGGCGCTGCTCCAGCCGTGTGAGCATCTCTCGGGAGAGCCACTGCGAGGATGCGCGGTATAAAACCCGTGTTCCGACCTCTGTAGGTATGTGCTGGTGCTCCCGGTCACCCCGAGCCCGTGCCGGCTTTGATGACATCGCTGCCGGATGGTGTCGAGTGTCCAGTTCCCTGTCCCGGGAGTAGCAGGTATGGTCTTTGGAGACCGGTGTGTACAACAAAAGCAGCACACCCCGTCGCTTTTGGCATCTCTTGTCTTGTCATTTAAAGCCTGTGGCGAACAGCAGCATGCTCCTCGGCGCCATCCGCTCAGCCCGTTGGTGACGAGTTGGCTTAAACCGATTACGGGTCTGGCACCGTAAGCTTGGTGTTCATTTGCAGTCACCTTTTCTTGATCTGAAACAGAGGTCATCCAGATAGAAGAGGAGCCGTGTCGTGTTTGTGACGGCACGTTAAAAGTCACTTCGGGCTATCTGGCTCGGCGCCTGGGTGTAACATATGCCTCTGCACGGGCGACAGTGTCGGTGGCCGCGGAACAAACTGGGCAGGACAGTTTGTACTACACGGACGACAGCCTCGGGCTACCCAACAATCTCTCTGTCCAACGCTGGACATGACATGTTCCGTCCCACAGCCTTGCACTTTAAGGTGTTGTGATGCCATCAAGTTGTGCTTCAATTCAGCACAATCCGCCTTGTTTCTGAGCTTATCACAGAAACTGTTCAGGTTGACAATGTGCATTGGGTTAGCATCAAACAGCCATCCTTGACTTATCGTCATTGAACGTCACGCGTTGCGTTTGGGGACCGGGAGCGTAATATCCGGCGTTCGTTGTATCGAGAAATCTAAGTAAGCAGAATGTCACCCCTGCGAGTAGGGAAGGCCCATCTGTTGTGAGGTCAGCATCCGTCCTCTGGAAGCGCTGCCTTTTGCTGCAGCCGTACCGGTTATTTCCTTCCCCGTTTGATCATACAGACACCCTCCTCCTAAAACGCCGAGGAGAAAGTCAGTTGCGTGTGCTGCACGTCGCCGGCTGCTCAGCTGTCCTGATTTTCCAGGATCATTTGGCGCTAAACCGGTTTTTTGACTTACATGAGCGTCCATTGCGCATACAGCTTCCGATTCGGTCTGTGCCACGCAACGACGTCCGTGCATGTGCACGTAAAACCGAGTAGTACGTGCTGCTACGCCGTGTACTGAACCCATCTGAGATAGTCCCGCTGACCATTGCGCGGACCGGCCGGTATCATGCTGACCAAAGCACGGACCGGCCGGTACCACACCGACCAATGCACGTACCAACCTGTACCACGCTGATCAAAACACGGACCGGCCAGTACCACGCTGACCAATAGACAGGCCGTCACCGGCCGGTCGGTAGCCCATCAGCGTTACCCGGTGGCGTCAGTGCCGGTTAGTGGGTGGTGTCAGCCGGCTGTCGTCACTGCTTTTGGTGGATATTGACAGACTCGGCATGGTTATTATCGGTCTCGAAGGCCGGCGACAGGGAGCTGCGTCCGTGAGGTGGGCTGGGCAGTACGGCTGGGGTGTACAGAATTGGGGCCGAGAGGTGGACTTGCCACTTCTCATCCCCATCGAACGGTGACCGGCAGAGATCAGAGATCACAGAAACACTGCATGGCTGCCAGGTTACATGTTTTATTCATTGTAAAGCACAGTGTATGGAAATGCGGATGGCAAGTGGGTTCGTTAACGAGTGAGGTTACCAAGCTTATGGCGAACGCATCACGTTTCGTTGCGAACGAGAAACACACTTGAACCGGGCGAGAAAGAACATCCACACTCGCACATCGTGCCAGTATTGATATGACATCCTGGTGAGCAAACCTCTGACTTCACCGTCACCGTGCACGCGAGTAAAGGCGATTCAGCGTGACAGCGGACAGTTACCGAGAGTTCGCGGGGCTGAAGAGACAAGCACTTACGGGGTACGAGAGGAGTAAGAAATAAGCACCGATGTCTTTTCTGGAATGTTTTAATAGACATCCGACGTAGATCCTGGTTCTTGATACGTCGAAACTACGGAAAATTGTTTTGTTTTGTGTCTTGGAGAACGCGAATTTTGGACGTACTGGGGCTCTGTCACGCACCTCGCTTTTAGAAACCTGCTGAGAGGTTTCAGGAAAAGAACAGCTGTATACCCAGCACTGATAATGACTGCACATATAATTTTGGAATGTCACGATTCCGACGCAGTCCGCATAAAAGTCACGAAATGCGCTTTAGGAGTGTTAAATTATTCTTCCGATGGGCGTCGAAGTCTACATTGTCGTCAAAAGTTTTATTTGCCTTGCTGTCTTCGGATCTCCGTCTCAGCCAAGCAGACATCTCGGCCAGCGTGGCGCCTTATAGAGCGCGATTTTATGCTTGCCTGTCTACCGGCACTGGGGACCGAATGAAGTGGGATAGTTCGTGACCTCACTGCCCGGGCGCAGTGGTTTGGGCGCTCCCGCCCCCCCCCCCTTTCCGGCTACATCTACCAGTGGCGGTCTGCACCCGCGTTGTTACCAGCAACGGACTTTCCTGTGCAGTGCTGGGTATTCATAATACTGCCTCGCCAGGCGACGTCTGTATTACTGATCCGAAGCTTGCCAGCTGGAGAAATATTGACCTGGAAGCCGTGGTATGCGTGTGTCTGCTTTCGTGGCGATTTTGCTGTGGTGAGGTCTGATTTATGTTCCATGGTTGTCCCCGCGGTTGGCGCGCAACGCGGCGCTGCACTGTCGTCATGAAAATACCAGTACAAGTTACGAGTAATTTAAGCTCCAAGCTAAGTGCGCCATGTTTTCTGAGTTGGTGTTCTACAAGACTAGGAAGTGGAAGATGGACTAGCCCCTTTGTTTGTGATCGGATGTTGCAGTATATACCCTTTTCGTAATCGAGTCGTGGTGGGAGGGCACCAGTGGTTCAGCGGTGAAATGGTGCGGGGCTCAGCGCTGATGTGGTGCACTGCTTTGTCCCCGACCGCGAAGCACGTGGCACGGCAGTCAGGGGTGATTGGCATGCGTGTTCTCATCGTGTGACTCCGGGGCGGCACAGCGGCCTTCCGTGCCCACCATTTTTGTTGTAATTCGCTCAGGTGTTTGTTCCCTCCTCCGCGAACTCTCTTCCGTGACAGTGGGCCGTAGCGTAACCTGCTTAGTAGGAGGTGATATTACCGCTTGGCTTGCGGCTGAACTAAGTCCAGGCCTGTCGTGTTTAATTCAGTACGTGCTGAGTGTAATTCAGGCAGCTTGCATGCCTGATAGGTGGGTCTTACGACCGAATTGTCATGGGGTAGTGCTCTTTGCCGGGTGTCGTGAGTTCCAGTATCGCTCGTTTACAGGCTGCTCTGTCGTTTGGCTTGGACCGGTGATTTCTTTATTCGGCGGTTTCCGTTTTACACTTAAGGAATATTGCTGTGGCGACTGTTGCTTTGGCCTTTCTTTATTTAGCCAACGAGCCAAACATGCTTTTTTACAGGTCACATCCCTGGTGACTGATCCCAGGAATGTTTTGGTAAGGCCAGCTGCTGAACGTTCGGTTTACAAAATCTGACGAATGGTTTTTGTGGTGACTATCTGGATTTTGATGACCTCTGTGGTGACTGTCTGGATTTTGATGATCTCTGCTTTGGTGATGCGTCATTCATGGCATTCCAAGCAGTTGGCGATAAAAGTTTCAGTCGCATCGTAATTCAGTATTGGTGTTTTGTGTAGTAATGCATTGGCTTGCACGTTTTTATGTATGGATCATATAATTGCTGTTCTCACCTGCTGGGTGGGGACAGTGTATTGGTGTTGTCTGTTCACAACCGCGGGGTTTAGCGGAGTTTAATGGTCCATTTTTCCCAGAGTGTTGGCGAACAACAGTATTAAAATTAGACTATGCTGATTAAAAAAGGGGGAGTTAGGCAGCTTTTTGTCACTGTTATTTTTGGAAGTCTACAGAAAACGCCAGTCGCCTCGCCCTTGTAACGATCAGTGATTGCGTAGAAATCATCATCACCTACTGGAACCTGGCCATACTTCAGAACTGACTGGTGGCGATTTAGGCAGACATATGCCGGGATTCCGATGGAATGCAGGTTGTCCTCGTTTTGCGTGGGATTGTAAACTGATCGGGGTAAGTGTCGCGTCACCTGCGCACCACTTTCCTCGACAGGAACATGACCTTTCAGAAATGACGCATTGACCCGCCCAGGTCATCGAGGGGATGAATACAACACTGGGATAACCTTCATTCCATCGAGATTCAGGCACATGTCTGCTCAAAGGCGCCTGCTCAACACCTTACCTCTGTTGTCGGTTGTATTTTCGAGTTGCCAGGTCACTCGCCAAAACATGTCGAAGTGTTCTGAGCGACTGTGAATGCACCCAACAGACATGTGCCTGGGTCTCGATGGAATGCAGATTATCCCCGTGTTGTATTCAACCTCTCGTTGGCCTGGGCGGGTAACTGCGTCATCCGGAAAGGTCATGCCTCTCCGGAGAAAAGCGGTGCCCATGTGACGCAACTCTTGCCCTTGGTCAGCTCAGAATTCGACGTAAAACGAGGATAACCTTCATTCCATTGAGATCCCGGAACATGTCTGCTGCTCAAGGTGTCCATTCACAAGAACTGGGGTGGCAAAATTAATCTGCGAGGATTCAAAAAAACCCTGCGTTTTCTCTCATCTTAAATAAAGATCGATTAGGTCTTGTTGCAGCCGAGGCCTCTGTCATTCTACCAAGACGTAGCTTTTTTAACGACTGTGCAGGCGAACCTCGGTTCCGTGTAGCGGAGGATGGCCAGTTCAGTCGGAGTTCCCATCGACGCGGAGGGGATTTCTGAACCTGGCGAACACTTTCGTCCGGTCAGCGGTGGCCTCCGCTCCGTCAAACACAGAGAGCAGGACATCTATTGCTGCTGAGATAGGCCAGGGTGGCGGGAGGTATGGCAGGACATGTATTGCTGCTGAGATAGGCCGGGGTGGCGGGAGGTATGGCAGGACATGTATTGCTGCTGAGATAGGCCGGGGTGGCGGGAGCTACGGCAGAAGACGGCCTCCTCCCCAGGGGCGCAGCTGGGTCAGAGCGGATTCAGAACGTGGCGCAGAGACAGTGGGTGTCGGTAGCGGCTTGGGTGCACGGCTGGAGGTCGCGGACCACAAGACGTTGGTCAGGACGGCGCCCGACCGGACGTAGTACCGGGATTTCAATGCGATCGCCACCATCACGGGTATGAGACGACAGTAATGTAAGCGGTGTAGGATCGAGGCGTAGAGGAATATTGGAAACAAAATGATTCGTCGCAGAAGAGGCAATACATCCGTTGACCAGCAGTTGTAGGAAAACATTCCTGCATTAAGAAATGCTGCAATAAATAGGGAATTGTAAAGGCCCTTGAAACGCACCATTGATCCGGTTGGTCACTAGGTTCGCGATCGCTCCGCAAACTCCCTCTATGCGTTCCGCGACGATTTTGAGACCACATTCGCCGCGCACGCTCGCACTCGGCTTGCACACCATCGCGTCCGTCCTCTATCGGTGTCCACCCGGTTCTGGACGCTGCTCACTGCGGTCCACCCAGTCCGGCCGGTCCTGCTGCTGCCGTGCTCCGTGCTCCGTGCTCCGCCACTGCCCTGCTCCTCGCCCCGCCGGCCGGCACTGGGCTCCGCCGGCGGTCGGGCGTCGCGTCCTGCCGGTCCTCCGCCGCCGCCGCCGCCGGCGACCCGACGATCGCCGTATTCGGCGACGTCGGCGGCGCGGCGGTCCACGCCGGCCGCCGGTCGCCGTCCTGATTGGCTGGCCGCGGTCGGGGGGCGGAGCCTGTCGCCGGCCGGCGATGGAGGCGTCGGTCCGTTGGCCGCCCGATGTCTGGGTCCGTTCTCAGAACGCCTCTAAAGTCGGCCGGAAGGGATGTCGCCGTCGCTACCGGCACGGTAGTCTGCCACCTGCGATGCCTGTATGTGGTTTAGACGTCGTTGGTATCGCGGATCAGCCTAGTGTTGGCGGTACTTTATGCGTTGCTTTCTCGTGGCTGTTGTAAAGTAGCGAAATAGTCGAATCCGTGTTAAATGGTGGTTACAGGACTGGTTCTGGTGACACTACGATGTGCGGGGGCTTCTCACGGGAAGTTTCCTGGCGAATATTGTTGCAGCTGTCCAGTCAGTTTTGAACGTCACTCGTGATAGCACGCATGACAGTACGAGACGGAGCACTTGCCCTGGTAATTTTTTTTTGGCGTCAGAAGTGACGTGGCCAGCAAGTAGTGGCTTCGTTGGGAAGTGAAACGGCGAAAATCCTGCACTGAAATGTGGGGAAAGCCGTCTTGCGCCGGCCCCGGCCGTAGTTCCGGAGCGAAATCGATAACAGCCAAGTGAAAGCTGCCGTGTGTGCTGATCGGGCCCGTATGCTGATGCGGGCACCGCTGGCCGTCCGCAGACACCCCGTCTCAGACCGTCCGCCGCATACGTTGTTTTCTGTCGGCCGCGGGCCGCAGCAGTGAACAATACCGGACCTGGCTCTCTGGCCGGCCCCCCACCGCGCTGAGACGGCCGCTGGCCGGCCACTCCGCGTTTGTCTGTCTGCTGCCGAACTGGGGCGAGGGGTCTTCGGCGGCGTCCTGCGGCCTCACTTCGGACGCCCCGTGCCGTCCGGTGGCCCTCAGCCGCCCGGACTCACCCCGGGGCCGACCAGCGGCCGGCGCCCTCAGGCCGTGGCGATGATCGCGGAACGCGCGGAGTGTGGTGTTGTCGGCTGTTTCCCACCGGAGTGGCCAGGCGAGAACAGCCGGCAGATGGGCGGGGGACGGCGCTGGCCGTGGCAGGGCTGTCTGCTGTCGCCCTCTGGTTGACGTGGCGCGGCTTCGCGAAGCTGATGGCACCGTCACTGTTGCGTCTGTGTCTCCGTTGAGCGTGAGTCAGTCACAGGTTATCTGGTCAATCCGCTATCCCCTCGCCACCAAACGCCACCAAACTCTTCCGTCATGTAGGTACCTTTAGGCGTTGTTTTCTTTCTGGTGGCGACTGTAGAACCCGAATGTCAGCTCCCAAAGCACAGCTTGCATCACTCCGTGGATGATTCCTTGTTTGAAGTGAAGAGAAGTTTCGTCTCGGTTGGAACGCGTGTGTGGGGGATGCTGGCCTCCGTGTGATGGACGTGACGTCATACGTCTGTGGTGTGCTGCCTCCTTGTACGGTCGGCGCCGAAACCGACGGCGCCTTGTTTGGTCCTGCCGTCCCGCTCCGGCGGCGGGCGGGGGCGGGGGCGGCTGGCGCGGCGCACGGCTGGTCCTGGTCCGGTCCGGGGCGGCCGCGGGCAGGGGCGGGGGCGGCTGGCGCGGCACACGGCTGGTCCTGGTCCGGTCCGGGGCGGCCGCGGGCAGGGGCGGGGGCGTCTGCCGCGGCACACGGCTGGTCCTGGTCCTGATCCGGGGCGGCCGCGGGTGGGGGCGGGGGCGGCTGCCGCGGTGCACGGCTGGTCCTGGTGGCGGCCGCGGGCGGGGGCGGCCGGCGCGGCGCACGGCTGGTCCTGGTCCAGTCCGGGGCGGCCGCGGGCAGGGGCGGGGGCGGGGGCGGCTGCCGCGGTGCACGGCTGGTCCTGGTGGCGGCCGCGGGCGGGGGCGGCTGGCGCAGCGCACGGCTGGTCCTGGTCCAGTCCGGGTGGCGGCGGCAGCAGGTAACGCCATGCAGCCTGATATTCAGGGTTCGGCAGTCGGTCCGTCCCAGTCCAGCCCGGAGTCGGCTCTTCTCTGTTGGAACTAGACATCGTTTGCTTTATCCATTGGTCGAACTAAATCACGGGTATTATATATTTTACTTCTGGCTAGGCCAGATCGGCCTTGCGGTGTGCTGACCGCTAGATCGGCTCTGATGTGTCCTGGCCGGGCTAGTGACGTCCTTTGTGTCGGCAAGTCGGCTAGTGACGTCTTTTTGTGTGCTGGCTGGGCCATCTGGGGAGTCAGACCAACGTGAGGCCCTCGGCTGGGACTGGTAACCCACAACCAGTGCCGAGCTGTGGCTCATCAGGCCGCGGGACGGTGCAGACGTGCTCACGCTGACGTGATGGGTCCCGGCATTGTGTGACCTAACATCAGGCAGTCGGACCAGATCTAGCTCCTACGAATTTGCCCAGTTTGAATTGCTCCGCGTTTGTTCTTGGTGTTTGCTCCCACCCCGCAACAGTTTTGCGTTTGCATTGTGACCGGTTGCTGTACTGCTAAATGCTAACGGTTTGCTTTGACTAAGGCTCATTGTAAAACTTCGTCTGACTTGCGACGGTAATGATTTGTTCTCTGTGTCCATCCGCTGACGGTCATGACCTATGATTTGCGCAGTTTTGTTGCACTGCAGATGACCTGACCCTGCATCGCTGGGTCTGCCCGTTAGCTCCGGTGACGGCCACTGACGTTCTGCGACCATCTCCCCAGGACAGCGTCCGGACCACAGGCGACGTCTCTGAGCAGAGCGACAGCGGCTCTTCACTGAGCAGCAGCAGGAGCGGCCGGGACACGGCCGGGCCGACCGGCGCACCAGCCGCAGGTGAGGTACCCCTGCACAGGCGCACCGGCCGCAGGTGAGGTACCCCTGCACCGGCAAACCAGCCGCGGGTAAGGTACCTATGCACAGGCCGGACCGAGCGGCACACCATCCGCAAGTGAGGTACCCCTGCACTGGCTGGACTGATGATTGGCACAGCAGCCACAGGTGAAATACCCAGTGTTATAGACATGGCCGTACTATCCACAAACTGGGAGATCATCTTCTGGCGATATATCTCATTCCTTTGGGAATATCCCGCCATAGACTAACCGTTGACGCGGTACCGTGGACTCGGGTGAAAAATCGGGAGCTGTTGTCGCGGAATTTCCTGTTGAGGCTTATAGTGACGTCTGTAGCAGCATGGCGACCCATTTCGGTACGTCAAGTGGCGTGTAAACTGACGTTTTGTCATCAAGATGGGTTTCAGCATACGCTACATATCGGACTTGGTATGGTGTTCTGGAGACATTTTCGCTGCTTTTTTATGTTCTCTGGCTCAACGTATGTAATTCCTTTTCTTAACGAAGCTCTTTTATGAGTGGAGTGGTGTTTGGCCATGAAACTTAAGCGATTTCAGCCACTTGTTGACCATTTGCAACTGAAGTCGTTGCCGGTAAGCAGGAGTTGCGCCCTCGGCGCTTCCGTGGCCCTTTTTACCCAAGAAAATAACTGCGTGCTGGGCGGTAGATGTCGCCATGGCCAACTGAGACCAACTAGTCTAAGCATTGACGCTGATATAACCCGACAGCCATCTTTCCTGATCCCTTCAGTCTGGATTAAATATGACTTGTCCGTTTACTGCCCGGAGGGCTTCAGACGCGGAGATACATCGGCGCCACCTTTCCCGCATGGTGAGGATCGCTAGCGCCATCTTTGTTGTTGTCTAGGACCAGACTATGCAACACCGCTTAATAACTGTCTTGCTCTCGAGTGCCGTCACAGATGTCGGTACTTCATTCCTGCTCCCCCCCCCCGAAGTTCCGCTGACGGTCCGCACAATGGTCATGCGGCCGCGATGTCGTGAGAACGTCAGACTTCCTAAACGTGGGTAATGCCTGGCTTTGAAGTTAGTGTTGAGCTTGTCATACATTATCAGAACATTGTTACCAAAACTTGGTTTGTCCAGGTTGTTTTCTTTTGTCTTACGAAGATATTGTTTCGACGTACGGACCAATATGTTCAGCTGCATGGCGATCATGATACACTTGGCTCTTGGCAGATCAACATTAAAAGAAGTAGAACAAATAGAACTGCAATAATCCTTGTTTTGTGTGCTCTGTTTCAGTAAAGGAAAGCAGTTTGGACTTAAACCATTACTTAGCCCGCTTATAGGATTTTGAAAGTAGTTTCCTTGCGCGCATGCTCCTTTAAGGTTTAAGATTTTTGAGTTTGAAATGTCGATGGTAGATGGTTCGTCCAAGCGCGGCCAATGTTTGCCTTCCGACCAGAAGTGGCAGAAGACCGTAACCCTTTCCCGAGACACCGAACTCTACCTGTGTACAGGTGTCGTGCTAGGCAAGGTAGGCAGAGAGAGGACGATATGTTTCGCCTCAGTAAGCTGTGTCACAAGTGCGCGGTTGTATGTGCAGGTCTTGCTGTGTTGCTGCGGCGTTGGTGGCTCAGCCCACGTCAGTGTTTTGCGGGGCGAAGCCTTGCTCGCAAACATCGCTCGGATGTTTGCGGTTGTGGTTTTGCCGGCAGATCTCACAAACCTTCTTTGACAGTCCGTAACTTAAGGTCATAATCCCTGTTGTCACTGGGCTGTCGTGGCATTGTGTTGGCCCTCAGAAAGTCCGTCAGGACTTCAGGACTGCGTCACATGAAGGAAGCACTGTTGTAGAAGTGGCTGAGTTGGACCGTGATGGTGTCACTCGCCAGAGCAACAAAGCGGTGCCGATAACTGGCGTGAGGCCACAGGCGCCTCTTATCAAACTTTGCTGTCCGCGAGCAATAGGCCGTTATCACGGACCACTGCAACGGCACTCCAGATAGCCGTATTTACTCTCTTAGCCGATGAGAGTGACAGCAGGGTCCGTGCGCTGCACACCCTGGGGCGTTGTTTTTGTTGTTCTGACTCAGCCGGCTGTGTCAGCGTGACGTCGCCGGCTCAGTTCCTGTTGGCGGGCACGGGTGACTCAGTTCCGTCACCGTTATGTGAAACCACTGACACGGTCCTGCTGCCTTGCGTGCGGTCGGTAATGGAAGTTTCCAGTGCGTATTTATTTATTTCATTTCATGGGCAACGGGCACATAGCCCATTAGCAGCCCATGTCACGTGACAAAAATCGTACGTGTATAAATAAATATATACAAAGAAGCAACAACGTTCCACGATAAATCCGATTAGTCCTTGAACATTATGGCATGGAACAGTAACAGCTTAACACTAAAAGTCTTCAGCACAGTGCAGACGCTACAGTTGTTTTGCGTAAGCCATAACTTTTTCGCGAAATTCACGGACAAATTTATGAAAGACATCTGCTTCTGTACATTTCAGTGTAAACTCGTGAACATATTTTGAAATCCTGATAAACAAGCCTGTGTTAATGGTTTCTATCCTAGCGAAAGATACGACCACGACACCTCAGTTATTTTAGTGTCCCTTGTTGTTCTGGCTGCAGCGTGCAGGGGAAGCATTCCAGAAGGACGGATGAGTCTGTTAGACCTTCCTGCACCTTCTTTGAGAACACAGTATCGTATTGACGCCGTCTGCTTTTCAAAAATGAAACATGAAAAGCACGAAATAAGTCACAGTAAGCTAAAGGATAAAATGCGATGGAACATTACGCGTGATGTGCCAGCCATGTAAGGAACCGATGCCTTGCTCTCTCCGCTCCTTCCAAGTGAGTCCTTGCTGCACTTCCCCATATCACACAGCAGCATTGTAAAATGGAGCGAAAATTGGCATAGGATTGGCATAGGAAGCAGTTAAAATCGGCTCCCGTTTAAACGCCCCTGTCTTTCTGCCAGTCTGCATTGAGCGGATTAAAATATCCATCGATCTCTGGACCTTTGATACGATGGTGTCGACATGGTTTATCTGAAACAACACTTAAGACTTTAATGGTCCCTACTCTTGCCGGACAAGTGCCTCCAACCATAAGCTCGACGAAGACAGGTTTCCGTGTCAGGGTCATGGCGAACGACTTGTACTGCCCAGGGTTAAGTTGAAGTTTCCAAATTTTGGACCAGTTTTGTAAACTATTTAGATCGTTTTGGAGTGCAACAGCATCTGGACTTTTGAGACTTTCGTATACAGTTTAATGTCGTCTGCAAATATTAGAAAATTAGTGTTTGTCTTCATCGGTAAGTCGTTTCAAAAAGAGAAGATAATAAGGGAAGCAGAGATTTCCTCCTGGAATCTGGGGTACAACGGTGATTCAGGTCCGTTTCCAGTTAGGGAACGGTGTCTGTTCCCAAACTGGGCTGAGTGACAGACCTATTTCCAACAGGTAGAGGTGATGTAGGTCTGTTTCAAGATGGGATGGGAGCCTGTAACAGGTGATGGAGTGAGGTATGTTTCCAGCTGTTATACCTCTGTTACCAGCAGGGAAGGATGATGTGGCTATTTTTCGACCTCTGGCCCGTTCCGCTGGTCTGTGGCTGCGCGCTGGTGATTCAGTCCTGTGTGCAGTGGACGGAAGCGACTACTCGTGGGTGTTTACCGTGAATGGGGCAGTCGGCTAGACCAGCTTGGTACGCCAATGGTTACACGATCCATGCGTGGCGTGGCCAGCTGTGCTGCCGCGGCCGATGTGCGGATGGCCGCAGGCGTCGCCAGCCGTCGGCTGGTTGTGTCGAAGGCGGCGCGTTTTGTCGAGGACCATCCAGTGGCCGGGCCCCAGCGGGACCAGGCAAAGCGTTCGTATGCGCGCTCCGATCGTAATTGCCCGTTGCATTTGCCATATTCGTTGAGGCGTGTCGGAAGCTGTGGTTTCAAGCTGTAGGGCCCATGATTTGGGACCGTTTGGTAATGGCGTTAAGTGGCCTTCACTGGATCCCCTGCCTGCGCCACGTCGATATCGTATTGCTTGATCCAGTCTTTTGTAGTTCTTCTCGGATCCCGTTGGATTGTAATGTTTACAAGTTGATTCTGCGTCGGTGTCTCGTATTTTGAGTCTGACGGTGTGTTATGAGGACCGTCTGTTGTTTGTTCTGTGGCCTGATGATCTGATGTCCGTGAAGCTTCTCTGCTCGCTGTCGCTTGATGTGATGGTGTGGTGTTAATTGGCTCCTCTGTTCGCCGTCCTGTGGTGTGACGGGCTGTGGCTGCGGCCTTCTCTGTTCGCCGTCCTGTGATGTGATGGGCTGTGGCTGCGGCCTTCTCTGTTCGCCGTCCTGTGATGTGACGGGCTGTGGCTGCGATCCCCTCTGTTCGCCGTCCTGTAATGTGACGGGTTGTGGCTGCGGCCTTCTCTGCTCGTCGTCCTGTGATGTGACGGGCTGTGGCTGTGGCCTTCTCTGTTCGCCGTCCTGTGATGTGATGGGCTGTGGCTGTGGCCTTCTCTGTTCGCCGTCCTGTAATGTGACGGGCTGTCGCCGCGGTCTCCTCTGTTCGCCGTCCTGTAATGTGACGGGCTGTGGCTGCGATCCCCTCTGTTCGCCGTCCTGTGATGTGACGGGCTGTGGCTGCGATCCCCTCTGTTCGCCGTCCTGTAATGTGACGGGTTGTGGCTGCGGCCTTCTCTGCTCGTCGTCCTGTGATGTGATGGGCTGTGGCTGTGGCCTTCTCTGTTCGCCGTCCTGTGATGTGATGGGCTGTGGCTGTGGCCTTCTCTGTTCGCCGTCCTGTAATGTGACGGGCTGTCGCCGCGGTCTCCTCTGTTCGCCGTCCTGTAATGTGACGGGCTGTGGCTGCGATCCCCTCTGTTCGCCGTCCTGTGATGTGACGGGCTGTGGCTGCGATCCCCTCTGTTCGCCGTCCTGTAATGTGACGGGCTGTCGCCGCGGTCTCCTCTGTTCGCCGTCCTGTGATGTGATGGGCTGTGGTTGTGGTCTTCTCTGTTCGCCGTCCTGTGATGTGATGGGCTGTGGCTGTGGCCTTCTCTGTTCGCCGTCCTGTGATGTGATGGGCTGTGGCTGTGGCCTTCTCTGTTCGCCGTCCTGTGATGTGATGGGCTGTGGCTGCGGCCTTCTCTGTTCGCCGTCCTGTGATGTGACGGGCTGTGGCTGCGATCCCCTCTGTTCGCCGTCCTGTGATGTGACGGGCTGTGGCTGCGATCCCCTCTGTTCGCCGTCCTGTAATGTGACGGGCTGTCGCCGCGGTCTCCTCTGTTCGCCGTCCTGTGATGTGATGGGCTGTGGTTGTGGTCTTCTCTGTTCGCCGTCCTGTAATGTGACGGGCTGTCGCTGCGGTCTCCTCTGTTCGCCGTCCTGTGATGCGACGGGCTGTGGCTGTGGTCTCCTCTGTTCGCCGTCCTTTGGTGTGACGGGCTGTGGCTGCGGCCTCCTCTGTTCGCCGTCCTGTGGTGTGACGGGCTGTGGCTGCGGTCCGCAGGTCCGGCGCCTCCTGCCGTGTCCGTGTCCGGTCTGTTCCCGCTGCCGGACGGCCTGCTGCTGCTCAACAGCCCCACCTCCGTCATACAGCGGGTGGCCAGCGAACAAGGTAAGCATCGCCGCGGACGGCGCGCGCCCCACGGACGGGGAACGCGTGGGTAAACAGCCGGGCAGGTGGAGACTGGAGACAGTAATCGACCTGACAGGTTCGAACCTCTTCCCGAATAACGAGGCGACGAATCGTTAGTCCGTGGTTCGCTGTGTCAGTGCGTGAGAGTGGGTCAGGATGTATCAGGCGATCCGTCATGTAGCGTGCTGCGGCAGCTGTGCCGTTGGCCGGAGACTGATGACGGCGCCTGGCGCCGTCTGTGCGGCTGTCGGCGGGCGAGGCCGTCTGTTCCGAGTGACTCACGGCCGGCACTCTCGCGGCGACCGTCTCGCGTCTGGTTTTTGCGGGCGCGCGTGTGTCGTCGGCCGGTTTGCGCGCCGTCGTTTTTCGGCGCGGTGACGGCCGCCTGCCGTCTGTTGCAGCCGGCGAGCCGCCCAACACGGCGCGGCCCACCGACCTGTCCAAGGCGCGGGTCACGGCCGGCCTCTCCTAGCGGCTCCCGGGCTCCCGACCGGCAGCAGTACCTGACGGCCGGCGACGCGGTGGAGGCGGCGGCGGGTCATCACGTCAGCCGTACCTCGGACCGGGAACGGCTGGCGCCTCTGCCCTCATCGCGTGCCTCGTGTTCCCGAGTCGGGCGGACCCGGGTCGCTGCATTCCTGCGAACGGTTGTCCCGCGGCCCCTGACTGCCCCGGGGTCGGCCGGAATCTCGGCCCTCCGACTGGCTACAGCAGTCCTCAGGCTGTCCACAGCAGTCCTCCTACTTTCCACAGCAGCCCTTCGACTGTCTACGTCAGTCCTCCGACTGCCGTCAGCAGTCCTCTGATTGTCCACAACAGTCCTCCGACTGTCTACAGCAGCCCTCCGACTGTCCACAACAGTCCCCGGACTGTCTACAGCAGTCCTCCGACTGTCCACAACAGTCCCCGGACTGTCTACAGCAGTCCTCCGACTGTCCACAACAGTCCTCCGACTGCCGGCAGCAGGCCTCCGAATGTCGACAGGAGTCCTCTGACAGTCCATAACAGTGCTCCGAGTATCGGCAGAAGTCGTTGGTGACTTCCATCGACAGCCTCCAGACCTCTGGTAGCCGCGTCATGGCCTGGCAGCGTTTGGCTCCCTGCGGTCTTTCGTACAAGGCCATATGCAGTGTAGCGGATGCTTTTTTGATATCGGTCGATAGGGTTCAAGACATTTCTTTGGAATAGCTTTCATTGTGTAGCAATGACAGAGTGTTTTCGTTTTTAGTATGCTGTTTTGTGTCGTGTGAGGCCATGAGCGGTGGTTCATATGATCTGATTTGTGGTAATAATGGTAATAATAACCGTCCAGCGTTGCTAGACGTTAAACGTTTGCGTGATATGTTCGTACTCACCGAGATAAGTGCCAAAATGTGCAGAAAAGTGTGTGATTTGTGCCTGATCGGAGTCGTGGATCAGCCGTTTTCCATGCGGTTTGTGAGTCTGTGATGTTTTTATGCGGGACGTTTTCAACAGAATGCCATTTCTGAAACGCTTCCTGTCACCGGGACCATTTTCTGTGCGCACTGTGGACACTGTCTGTTCTCAGGCGGGGATGAAGTGTCCAGTGCCCTTCTTGGGGCCGTTTTGGCGGCGTTACGCTGGTTTTCTCCCACTGTGAAGCCGGTATTGGTTGCGTCGGCCGCGGCGCCGATCGTCGTGCCGAGCCAGCCTGTGGAGCGGGCGGACTCGGCGGCGGTACTGCTCTGCCGGCAGCAGCGCTGTCCAGGTCACCCTGAGCTCCGTCCCCCTGCTGCGGCCGTCTGGGGCTCGGCCGGCGTGGCAGCTCATCGCCGTCGCTGTTGGCGGCCGGCGTGGTATGCCGTCCCTGGGTCAGCTATTTAAAACGGCCTCTCGAAACGGTGCCATCCTGTTTGCGCGGCAGTGCGGTCGTGCGGTGGGCGCGACGTCGCGCTGCAAAAACGAAGCGAGCGGCGCGCCGGAGGCCGGAGACAACGTGACTACCGCCGCCGGCCGGGGGAGCGTTGTCATAGCAGGCGGTGAAGCGCCGGCCCGGCCGATGGACATCGTCGCTGTGTCCGATGGGCGTGTGTGCATGCGCGTGTGTTTGCTGAGGGTCACAGGGCTCGTCACACGCCCCCGACTGGTCCCCGCGGTTTGCTCTGGCGTGTGAGGTGTGTCGGGACTCGCCGCCTGCCGGGTTTCTGCCGCTGCCTCTTTCTGCGCCAGCCGCGCGTCTGGGCGGGCCGGCTGCAGCTCGGCGGCCTCTGTGCACGGATGTCAGGTGCTGCCTCAGCCTGCGGGTGCCCGCTCCAGCCGCGCTCGGCCTCCTTGTAACGAGGTCGCGCCCTGGCTCAGCGGAATGTGGCGCCCGGGCGGGGGCCGGTCGGCGGGCACGCCGCCCGCGGCGCGTCCCCCTGGTCGCCGCCGACTCGGCCGTTGCGACAGCGCCCTGTCGGCGGCCCCTCCAACAGGGCCGGACGCCGCGGTCGGCCGTGCGGGGGGTGGCGCAATGAACACGTCACCGGCCCCCGCCCGCCTGGCGTGAGTGTGTTCCGGGCTGTGATCGCTCCTTGAGGCGTGCCGGTGCCGCGTGGGGGCCGGACGCTGGCCCGTCAGCGTCAGGACGGCTTTGGACTTTTATAGAATACACGCCGGACGGCGCTGCCGTTCCTCGTCATTGTTTTAGACAACGGTGGAACATGGGGAACAAATGGGTGTTTTGGCATTCTGCACTCCGTGCCAAAAAGACAATGTATGGATGTGAAGAGAACTGGGTGGTCCAAACAATATGCTCTGTTGCAGCTCATACCACGATGAACGCATTTGTTGTTTTCAGTTACGTTTTTAGAGTAGTTTGTAGATGACATTAAAACTGGATTTGAAGTTTTGTGACCTTACCTAACAAGCGCCCAGAAATGTAGAGCAATTTATCCTCGCGTCGCAGGGTACAGTGACGTCATGTTTCGAGACCACTCATGAGACTCCGGCCTCTGATGGAGCATCTGTTTCAATCCAGTTGTGACCACCTAAGGAAATGATATCCGAGGCGCTCTCTGTTCACTGCATGTAAGCCATGTATCTGGGTACATCTCGTACAACAGCACCAGAAAATTGAAAGTAGTGAACGTGCCTTTGCTTTTTATTGCGGCAAATCGAAATGTATTAGCCTTTATTGCGTTTCGCATTCGTTTTTGTCTTATAACACGTACTATCGCCCATTCACGTAACAATACTTGTTGGGATTTCCCTTTAAAGCTGAGGCCATTGCTCGTAACCTACGCCGGACCGGAGGTTCATGTGAACCCCCTCCGGTTTTCTGAGGGTAGCCAAAAACGAAAAAAACGCAGAGATACGAAACTGGGGCACCTTTTCACGCATCGTTTCTACATCTGGCGCCAATTTTGTTTAACTCAGGGCCGCCTCAAGTTATTCACCTAGCACAGGTCAAGTAAAACCATGTTCAAGAGAAACACCGAAAGTGGCATAACGTTTTGTGAAGTGGATTGATTGACATGAAGCTGCATATCAAGAGAGCATGACAAATGTCAAGAGAAAAAACGAAAGTGGCATAACGTTTTGTGGAGTGGATTGATTGACATGAAGCTGCATATCAAGAGAGCATGACAAATGGAACAGTTCATTCTCGAATATTTTGTGAACGTTAAGTCATTGAACATTGAACAGTCAACTGAACTTTCGCCTTTTTACGTTTGCTGTTTAGATTGTGGGACTGTTTCAGCGGTTTTCAAACTTACAAAGATACCCTAGTGCTCCTCACGTCATTTGCATACATAACTATACCTCGCCCATGGCCTGTGACTTGGAGTCAGGTCACGTTCATATCGACTTCTGACCCGCAACGGCGTGCAGTTCTTTGGTTTTCAGTCCTAGAATGTTTATTGGTAGTCATATGTGCTTCGGGAGCACTTATATATGATAACGCATTTGCCAAGGGTGACCGAATCCTATTTAACCCAGGCTGACCCGATTCGACCTTCCGAAATGCTTGCTTTGAATCTGAACACACTTTGCATGGCCACAAATGATAAAAACTATACCCATGCCTTCTTTCTGTACAGTTTGAACTGCCCCAGTTTTACTATTTTGGTCGTCAAAATAGAAACCCCTGACGTCGCGACAATAACTCCGACAAATAGTAAGCTTTTGCGTTGTGGCCGTACTCACCGCCCGGTGTCTGAGTGACGTACGTGAAAATGCCTTGGGGCACGGGTTTCATGATGTAGAAGGGATACTGCATGATCCGATGTTCTAGAATTTTATGCTGTGTCATGTCGAATCATTGGTAATGTTGCAGATATACGACAGACACCAGAAGCTCCCTACGTATGGGCGTCAATACCTTGAACTGGATTGACCTTGCTTGACTTTTATAATAGCTGCAGACTTCATATGCGTGCCGGCATGGGTATAATCTCTGCGGGGGCTACGGGGACATCCCGCATTTTCCCAGAAATTATAGTTTCTTCCCCCTAATTTCTGATGTATCAAATGGGTACTTCTCCTAAGCTACAGACATTCTTGGACTTACAAATCTGACCAACGGGATGTCAACCGTAATTTGTCATGCAACGCCCGAAAAGGGGTGATTTTCATTCCCCGCCCTACCTGTTCTTGATGGACTGCAGCCAGCTTGTTTCCCTCCCCCAATTTTTGATATGTGGCCACATTCATGCATGCCAGACATATTTGCGGTGTATTCCAGCCAAGACATATCTATACATTTAGGAAAAATCGAGTCCTGCTCTTACAGTAAGACGATTTCCCCCGTCATTTTCCGCTTTCCTTGAAATGGTCAAATTTGGCCTCAAGAGCCTTTTCCTGACCCTCATAGGACACTTAGGTCATCTTTTAGTTGTAAAACCATTGAGAATCACATAGAAGCCTTGGTTATTTGGTTTGAAAAAGTTTTGTGTTAATAATGGCAACATGGTAATTTGGTCCTAGGTGACATCTGGTTGCCTTAATACTGAACTTATTGGGAGAAATCTGGGTTCTTTCTTCTAGTCTCGCCAAGGGCTTTCCAACCGTGTTTTTACTTTTGCTGTGCAAGTATGGTCCTCGAGATCTTGGGGGATTCTCTCTTTCCCCCTTCCCTCGGCCCGACGAAGGTGTCGGCAATGTCCTCCCGGGTCGATCCATCAGAAACCTTTTACTTTTTCTTGCTGAGTGGCTGGAGAGGGGAAGACGTAGGAATTCCTTTGGTAATTCCTGAGTGGTAGCCGTGTTGCATCCAAAGCAAGCGCGGATCCAAGGGGGAGGGGTGGTGGGGCGATTGCCCCCTCCCCCACAGAGGCTGAAAAGGGCCCCGAATGGGCTTCGAGGGGTTTTTGTGAAAACCTGACAGTCTTTGTGACCTCGCCCTGACAGGCAGATAGACAGACAGCAGTCAGGGGGAGGCTCTGGGAGCGTTAGATGATCCTTGAGACGGCCAAGATGAGGACTGAATCCCTAGGACGGCAAGGGGCCCTGGAATGTCATAGGGGCCCCGAATGGGTTTCATGGGCTTGTGTAAAGAGTGGGTAGAAGGGTTTGAAACTCTCCAAGGGCCCCTGGGACCGCCAGAGGGGCTCCAACACAGCAAAGGGTCCATGAGACCGCTTAAAGTACCAGAGAGGCCCCTGAGATTGCAAGAACTTTAGAGGGTGCCCAGCACTGCATAAGGTGCTCCTGGCCAACCAGAGGGCCCCCTCAGTGGGGACTCACCAGCGACCTTCTTAATCTCGAGAGGGACCCCAAAAAGGGCCCCCAAAAATATTTTTTTTTCGGAATCCGAGGGGTGCTCAATGCCGTCACGGGCCCCGGGAGGGTCAAGTGGATCCCAAGACGGCAAGATGGGCTCCTGCACGGCAGATGGCCCACCAGGTTGCCAAAAAGGTCGGAGGGTCCTTGCCAGGCAGACGATAAGATGACCTCTAAGACGGTATGGGGACACTGCACGGCCAGAGGGCCCCTGAATGTGTCACGCGGGCTCCTGACACGGAAAAGGTCCCCCTGAGGCTGCCAGTGAAGCCCCTGAAATGCCTGTGAAACAAAACCCCATGAATTGTTAGAGAGCCCTAAGACTGCCAGACCCTTGTAACAGAGGAAGGCCCCTGGTACTTTCATGGATACCACTGGAGGCGCTCAGAGGGCCCATGACACTGGGCAGGGGCCCCAAAATTGCTAAAAGGTCTTTGTTGCTGTCACCCTGAGACCCTGGGACCCCTGAGACGGCAAAAATGCCCCCCAGAGGCAAGAGCGGCACCTAGGACAACAGGGATCCACCGAGACTGTTGGAGAGGGGCCTTTAAGGCTGCTAATTAGCAGTCTCTAGCAGTAGGGGCCTGCGAGATGACCAGAGCGGCCCCTGAAACTGTTGAACCTTGAGACATCGAGACAGCTCAGGAAACGACCAAAGCACCTAAAGGACTGCCTGAGTGGCTCCTCAGACTGCAAAAATGTCCCAGGGACGACAGGAGTGAACCCGAGATGGCTTAAGCGCCCCTGAAACTGCCGGACGGGTACCTGAAACTGTCCGAGGTATCCCTGAAACTGCCAAAGGAACGCCTGAGACGTCCCAAGGGACACCTAAAACTTTAAAGGGAACCTGAGACCACTGGAGGGCCCTGACACAGCAGACGGCCCTGACCCAGCGGATGGCCGGAGACCACTGAAAGTGCCCCTGTGAGTGCAGGAAGGAACCTAACCTTAGTTGGCAAAAAAACCCCGAGAAGCTGCGAGGGGGCATAGGGGTTCCTGGACCGATACAGACACATTTCAAATGCAGGGACGCAGCCGCCTAAAATCCCGCCGTTTTGGTCATATTTCGGCCACTGTAGGGAGAACAAAACGCAAAATTTTCTCAGATAAGATGAAGCGCTCGAATTTTTTCGATTACTTGATGTGGTGAAAACACATCAAGCATAGCATTACACCAGATATTTCCCTCCGGATAAGCTCGGATCGGTGTATTTTCATATCTGAAGAGCAAAAGACGGAGGGGGAAGGCCCAGCCGGGTTGGTCCCCACGCTGACCATTCCCCCACCTTTGGCGAAGTCCTGGATCCGCTCGTGATCCAAACGAAGCCTGGCCATTTTAAACGGTATTCGACGCAGGTGGATTCTATGGCCCGGTAACATGTGTTTTTTTTATTTTTAGGCTCGTGCCTCCAAAGTCCATGCCGTTTGTTCATAACTGGTATTCCCAGGTCAAATGCAGTAGGCAATGCTTAACCCTGTTCCCGTATGGTGGGGTGAGGGACTCAGAAGCCCCTTCCGGTTTTCATGCGCTGTTTCCAAGGTTTTTGAAGCAGTTTCTCAAAACTTGGTGGCGTTTCTTACCGATTCTTTCTATGGTTTGGCAACTTCCATGTTTTCTTTTTACCCAGGGACGGAACCAGGCCAAGTCTTTGGAAAGCATCTTAGGCCATTTTTGGCACTGTTGAAGGTAAAAGAAAAATGGCTGCCAAGAAGTGTGTTCTTAGAACTTACTTCGTATAAGTGGATAGGTCAACAACTGGGCAAAGATAAAAAATTGTTGGTCTGAGACCACTTCACTAAATTAGGCCAAGGTCATAGGTCAAAATGTGGTTTCATGTAAATGTCTTTTCTACGATAGCTTTCAAAATGTAAAATCCGGACATATGTGATTTTGCACAGTCATTTACTGATGTTTATAGTTTCTGGTCGCTATCAGGTCCGATCACGGAGCTGTGACCTAAAATGTCCTCGTGCATACCCTGTATCTCGACGGCCACGAAGAGGACTTTTAGAAATATAGGAATTTCAAATGATTGGAACCGTTTTTAAACATTATGAAATGAACTCAACACCATTCCATGTGACTCTGAAGTCATTTGAGATTATTTAAGGGCAAAGGTCGTAAGCTGACCTGATGAACATACAATCATGACAGTTCCTCCTTTTTCATGCCCCGGCGCCGCCTATGCTAACAGTACACAAATAAATAATTACAATTTTTACTTCGTAAGTATAAGATGAGTAGCAAAAACCAAAAAATTATTTTTGAGTTTTAAATCATTTCAGTTTTCATGGAATATTCCTCCTGTCTTCTAAACCCCGTGAACGCTTATGACTTCTCTCAAAGTTCTGAATGTATGGGCCAATGGGGGAACATCCCAGTGATTAGCACTCGATTCATGCCAGTTAAATCAAAATCGGTGTGTAAACAGCAGAGTAATAAGTCAAAAACTGTCCCCTTTCTGACTTGTTTTCTCCGGTATCCACCTATTTCAGGATTTTCATGATTTCTTTTTATGGAAATGTAGTTTAACCCTATTCCCGGAGGGCCAGACAGTATGGCCGATTCCCGGCAGGGGAGGGGGCGGATTCGGCCTCCCTCTGAGATCTCGAGAACTATGCGTCCGATTTCATCGCAACAAACGGCAATCGACTTGCCATGACGTAAACTACACTTTTAAAACAGAAGTTCTCAAAATTTTTAAAGAGATGGATACGGGGGGGGGCAAAAATATGGAAATGGAGGTACTTTTGGACTTATTATAACTCTGTTGTTTATCGACCGATTTCAATCAAATTGACATGAATCGAGAGGTTATGGATGGGACTTTTGTCATTGGTACGCACATTTGAAATTTGGAGAAAATTCATAGGCGTTCACAGGGTTTTAAAACTAGGAGGATTAGTTTTCAACAACTGAATGAACAAAAAAGATAAAACACTTTTTGGCTTCTGCTAGTCATGTAATACGAAAGAAGTACAAATCGCATTATAATGATTGTATAATGTTAGCACAGGCGGTGCCAGGGACATGAAAAGGGGGACTGTCATGGTCGCATGCTCTCCAGATCAACTTGTGACCTTTGACCTTAAATGACCTCCAGTAACCTTGGAGTCATTTGGAATGATTTCGTGTACATTTAATATTATCTGTAAACGTTTTCAATCATTTGAATTCAGTTTATTTCAAAAAGCTCCATTTTACGGCCATTGTGATATAGGGTACGCGCCCTAACATTTTAGGTCATAGCTCCGTGACCCGACCTGATATCAAGCTTAAACTTGATACACAAGTAGAGTGCACCGTGCTACGCCATATGTGTTCCGGATTTGGCATTTCAAAGGATAACGCCGAAATTATTACTATAAAACCACATTTTGACTTTTGACCTTGACCTGACTTTGTTAAATGACCTCAGATAAACAAAACTATATTTGCACATTGCCCACCTATTTGGCTATGCATCCATATTAAGGTTTGTATTCTATCTTAGAAAGCCTATTTTTGGCAAACATTTTCCTTTTACCCTTGACAGGGCCAAAAATGACGTGAGGTACCACCAAAAACGTTGCCTGGCTCCGCCCCTGAGCAAAATAGAATTTCGAAATTTTGTCACGGCACGTCAAAAAAATAGCTAGGAAAAGTCACCAAGTTTCATGAAGCTGTGTCAGAAACCCTGGAATTGGGAAGCAAAAAACCAGCGGGGAGGGCGGACTCAGCCCCCCTGCCGGGAATAGGGTTAAGTTATGGCAAAAGGATTGTTTTTTGCGATGAAATCAGACGGGTAGTTCCTGAGCACTGGGGGGGGGGGCGAATAAGCCTCCCCTCATGTGTTAATGTGCCCCAGCGTTACGGGTAGGGGAATATAGTTCAGCGTTGGAATTTGGAGTCTGTCATGACTAAGGTGCCATCTTCAGTTTAGTCCACTGAACATGCATGCCCCAGGTTGCACACTGTAGTACAGCGCTACTGCAACAATGTGGACGCGCCCCCATCAACCAAGAGACAGTTAAAGGTAACTCAATCGCCACGTCAATCCGCGACGCACGTGCGGCCTGGACGCTACCTTGATTCAGTGCTCGCCTTCCATCCTTCTTAGAGAAACCCTCGCGGGACAACTCGTGATGGACCGTCCGGCTGATACTGCACTGAGAGGGCGGAATGGAGTATGGAAACCAGTGGAATACGTCTTCTCCTGTCCGCATCTGTGGAAGTCTTCATAATGCCGTTTTAGGTGAATTTCGTCGTGCGTCTCGCCACTTGATATCAATTAACCTTAATCTGGGACCATTTTAAGTCATTTTCGTGCCCTTGGCGGATATTTCCACGATGAACCCAAGCGCAGTCGCAGTCGTTACGATTTTATCAACAGCATACATATTTTAAAGGTCATGGCGATATTGGATTCGGCAAACGGACAGGAAAAAGGGATCGAAGGATATGAATAGTGAATAGGCGGAATATTTCTGCATTCATGTATTTGTCTCGTATCGAACTATGTTGCTTACTAATTGCACCATTTTCGTTTCGTTTCGTTTCGTGTCCATGTTTGTTGCACTTTGGCCAGTTGTCTCAGATGATATGCGCCAACCAGGAATTAAAATAATTAATGTCGCCATCTCCGCGAGAGCTGTAAACGCCGGACAAACGCAGCGGCCATGTGTGCGCCACGCACTTAACGACTACAGGACGTTGTTTTGCGGGCTTGGATGGGGTGGAGTGCGGTTGTTCCGTATTTCCTGCAGCAGCCGTCATGAGAAGGAACGAAACCTCTGCATCGTGGCAGCGTGTCGTGTCTGTAGCACTGGATAGCATGATTACCGCGCATCATCGTTCCGATAAACTTGTTCGTGTTTCATCAGGTTTGCTTTAAAAGGCGTCTTTTACAACTTGTCAAGACCGGCCAAACGTGTACGGCGCTGGTACGAATGTGCAGCCGTAGTGGTTTCCACAAGAGCACGTGGCATATTTAATGTCTGACTTATAAACGTCACATAACTGTCTCATAGCACATAACTGTGGCAAATTACGCTGGCTGCAGATAGTGGCGGATTTAGTGAGAGACTATTGGGACCATGGCACCCTTTCATCGGGAGCCCCGTTAGAAAAATGTCTTATCCTGTCAGCTTCTGGGATTACAAGTATTTTTTCCAAAATCCAATTGAATAATGCGAATGACAATTTCCAAAAAAGACAGAAACAAGTGGCAGAAACCCGAAGACAAACTAGCATTTCGGGGTACACGCTAGGTAGCACAGAAGGAGACTTCCCCGCTTCTCGCATGGTTTGGATCCATCAGTGGCTGCAGCAATATTTCGAAGCACGTAAACAACGGAACAGAATCGACGTCATCGCTGAAGTAAGCGCGCCAGTGGAAAACAAACTTGAAGTTCGTCCAGCGATCTGCTAGACTACGTTAAATTTGATTTTCCGGACTAACCCGAGAAGATGACTCATCACCAATCACCATACCACGGCGTCATGTGGTCAGACCGTATAATAAGTACGCGTTGATTTTTTGTTTTTGTCCAGACCAGTTTTGCCACCGCCTCGCCTGATGAGAAAGACATGTAAAAGAAAGGTCCCGGCATTCCTGGCGTAGGCCGAGAGGAACGGTTCCTCCCGCGTGTGCTCGGCGCGGACCGCACTGTAAAACGATGGAATAAGAATAGCGGGAGACGTGTTCGCTTCAGAGACTATCGACTTATCTCTCTCGTGACATGCTGTTCCCGTGTGCCGGGATCCTGACGCCAAGTGAGCTGAGATGAGCTGCAGCTAATGCCAGCGAAAGTGGGGCAGCCCCGGGCGCTCCCACCATCCGTCAGCGTGTGGGGTGCCCTCCGCCTGTCCGATACGTTATCGGAAAACGTCATACACTGCCAGCCGGCACCCCCGCGCCCCGTGCCCCGCAATGATAACGCCACGCCGGCCCGGCGGCGTCCGCTGCTGCAGCTGCCGGCGGAATGCGACGGCGGAGAGCCGGCACGCCGCTGACCGGCCCCAGCCTGTCCGCACAGAGGCGGCCGGCGGACTGGAGGTGAGAGGGGTATCGAGGACAGCCGCCCGCCTACATAGGACAGCTGACAGACACTGTGGTGCTGCATGGAAAATGAAACTACCGAGAACTGGCGGTGACCGCCGGCGCCCTTTGAAAACGTCCGTCTGCGCCCGATTCGGTCAACTGCTGCGCTGTTCTTATCCGTCAAGGGTATTGGCTATGTCTAGGCGTCAAGCACTTGTAGGGCACGCTTGACACAGCAGATAAAGAAGATTAGACTTGAACCCGCCCTTTCGGGTTCCCGAAAACCTTAGATAAACTTCCAAAAGGTATCGTTTGAATCACATTGAATAAAAAATAGCAATGTCGGAAAACTTTGTTCCACAGTGTCAGAAAAAAGCCCCTCCAGCATAAGCACCTGGAGCATCCCCTACTTAGTTGCGACCAGTCGGGGTGCAGTAGGGTGCTAATGGCGTCGTGGCAGTCGAGCCTTTCGAGACCGTCATAGAGAAAGTCCGGGACGCATTTCGTGCTACGTCGCTGGATTGAGATAAATCAGCTGTTACGTCAAATCAAATAACCGTACTAAAAAAGCTGCTAAATGAAGGCAAATCACTGAAATCCTGCCCGTAAGAGAGAAATCAATGACTGGTACAATATACTTTTAAAAGCGTCACCGGAATTTCTGGCCCCTTGACAGGAGGCATCTTGTTTTGGACATGTCCGAACTAGCTAAAGGTGTCGAGAACTCACCCTGGCTTCCAGTGAACAAGGAGACGACGAGGGCAACACGCTTGGTCAGCATCAACAGAGTGCAACTGCAGGATCCTTACGGTAAGGTATCAAAGCATATCCCTGTTGTCCAGCCTGATTAAAATGCACATGTTAAACAGACCACAACTGCTCTTGGGCGTGTCCCAGCAAACGAATCCACATAGCAGAACCTTGCATGTTCCGTAAGAAAACGTCATTGCCATCTGAGGTGCACAGATCTGTCAACTTGCCCACCAGCGTGGGTGACAGATATTGGTTAATGTTATAACAAATGTGTTACAGATAATCGCTTTTGAGAACATACAAAGTCAGGCATATAATACGAAAAGTGGCTGTAAATATGCTGGCGGCTCCATGCACTGGCTTTGGAAGGAGGCGATTAATGTGACTGGTAGGATACGAATAGTGTGGGTAGTGTGAGGTAGGATACGAATAGTGTGGGCAGTGTGAGTATAGTGTTGATTTCGATTGGTAGGATAAAATTTAGCTGATTTGGAAGTGTCACAGATTTGGGGTTTTCAGCTTTTGAAGGCGACAGTTTTGACGTTTTGTGCACCTCCGATTGCCGGTGCAGTACGTGTGAAGGCCGCAAATGACTCGGCAATGCGTCCGAAAAGCATGACGCCGTCGCTAAATGGTCGTAACAGTCGAGTTGTCTTACGCACTTATTCACAAACGCCACCGTCAGAAGGGCATGCCATTTTGAGGGAATGCGTTGCACTCTACTGTTAAACAGAATCCATCTTTGGACTGAGTGACCAGCTGAAACTGGGAACATCTATTGGACTGGGTGGCTTGTTCAGGCTCGTATGGCGTTATGTCGTCGGATGACTGCAGAATGTTGTTTTTATTTTGGGAATAATTCTTCAACTTACCGGGTTTTGCTGAAACCTCACCGAATTTACTTCTACCACCAAATTCAGCGATCACCGTTCTTACTACTCACTTGACCGCTTCTGCTCATACCTAACGTATTCTGTATCTGGCGTGTTGCCAAATATGGACCGAGCTGCTCATTCACTCGCCAAAATTGCCCATGTGATCACCGGAATTATTCGTCGCCGACTGTTTCAGCGCGATCGTGTCATCGTAAACGCTGGTTGAACGAGGCAGCGCAACAAGTTCCGCATCCTGGCACGGGCGGTAACATGATAGAAAATAGTGATGTTCCTGAGTAAACGGTGTGTTCAGTTATCTTTTCATGTGTCGGGCGACGGACATGTTAGCTTTGTTTCCAATGACCGCACTGTTGGCGGTCATTGGAAACTTTAGTTCCAATGCTGTGTGAACACAGTAAAATTCAAACGATACCAAGATGAATATGAAACTTTTCTGAGATAAAGACTGCTCCCCCTTCCTGTGCCCTGTCCGGTCGACTAACGTTGTCACTGGACGCGAGAGACAGTTATTAAATCAGTCTGTTACGTCATTATGAGTAATATACCATTATTTACACCAGTATTTAGGATATTACAAATTATCAAAAGCTGCTAAAATGTATTTCAGCGAGGCCAAAATATCTAAACAGGTTAAGAATGAACACCCTCGGTGGGCTTGTGTGAAAAACAGCGATACATCAGTAAAACATCGTGGCGTTGAGCGAACTGGGTGAGACATGAGTAAAATTTGGTGGGCCGATAATTGTTTTCCTTTTTTTATTAAGAACATCTTCAGTAGATTCTAGACATATCTCGGGCAAAGGAGTGCTTGAAACGTTATAACCAACATCTTCTTTAGATAAACGAAACCTGTTCATGGAAAGTCTACGAAGGTGGAGCATCCCCTTTAAGTGCTATCATGTAACCAGCTTTACTTAAGATCATCGTTCATGCAATTTGCGTGCGTCCCTTTCTGCATAGGTTGTCGAGTCCAGTCCGAAGTGATGACGTTTGCGGTGTCTGTCAGTTGTTGGACAGTCTGATGGGTAATTATCATCACAATAACTACAGGTCTTGAATGATATTCCCAGGTGCAATATAGCCCGACTATTGGGATAAATTCAAAGAATGGCGTCGCGCAATTCCTGTTGTGTTTTCAGCCGTCTATTCAGTGGCCATTATTGTCAGGTCAGGGGATCGGAAAGGAATGGAGCGAACAGAACGGAGAAGAGCTCAAGTAAAAGGAGAGTTCATAAATATACTCATTATCTTTGCCGTTGTTTTGGTCTTATTACCTTACCTCGGGCAGCTAAATGTTCTTCGCTCTGAAGGACCCCGTTAAAATAAACTTGGAACTAGTCACTGCGAATTCACAAATGTCACAACTTGGCGCCCTGTCGTTACGTCACCGCTCTGTCACTGGGCGCATAGAAAGATGACAGAGAGAGAGAGGCCGCCCCACCTCTGTCCAGTGAGTCACGGGAATCGGCGTATTGGGCCTGGCCTGAGACGATCGGCAGGTGAGGGTGCAGCGAGCCTGTCGGGCGGCCGCTCCCCGGACTCGTCAGAGGTGGGCTCCCGCTCCCAAACTGCCACGGCCGGACCGCACCGGCGGATTAGCGCAGCGCGACCGCGTGGCCGACCACTGATGTCACTCGCCATGTCAAGGCCCGGAAAAAACACGCGCTGCAGCCAGATCCGGGTGCCGCAGTCGATTAGATGCACTGCCGGAAATGATTGGTGCTGAGACGCGAGGGAAGTAAGCCGAGGCATCCACACAATGCCGCAAAGTCTGCAAACCAGATTGCGGAACTGATTGCAACTTTGTACCTGTCTTTGATAAGACGTCATTTGAAGCACAATGCGGCGCGTTGCCATCTCATTCCGTCTCCGCACAGTATATACCGGGAAACAGAAATAGTGACTAGAACAACTTAACCAGCGCAACATCATTTTGCACGACACCAAGCGATGCTCCAGAAATGTAACGACCTACGACTACGCCTGAATTTGGCTGCTTTTAATCGACTGCTTATTTTGGCTTGAGGGCGTGCCGGCTGTTACGCCGCACCCGGGCCGAATTATTCAAATGACTTGCACGTTCCAGCGGCACGTCCTGGCGCCTGACGGAGGTGCGAGATGCGTCACGAGCCATAGCATTACCCCTGAGCTGAGACCGGGGGTAATGTCCAGCGTAGCGGGTCCAACCGGCCTTAGGCATATCTGGGATCTTCACATAAATGTTCAGGATAAAGTTACTTTGTAAGCCACCAACAAGTAACAGCTCGACCTCCCGGCAATAGAACAATTCTGCGTGATTCCGCCCAGTGATCGGGGATGTGTTCATTCAAACTCGGTAGCGGAGAGGTAGGTCGTGCGGATCCATCGCTCCGAGCCGCCGACTGAATTTTCTGAGATCTTGTATCTGGAGGACGATGTGACGGGGATCGTTGATGGGCGATAGGCAGGCATCGCTGATTAGAGAACAGGCAGATATCGCCGATCAGAAGACAGGCCAGCATCACTGATCGGAGACATCGCTGATCAGAGGACAGACAGGGACTACTGGTCGGGTAATAGGCTGGAGCTGCTGATCGCAGTATAAGATACCGCAAGATCGGACGCCGAGGCCCGGGCACAGACTGAGGATGAAGGTGGCCCTCAGTCCTGAAACATGTTCGATTATTGTGGTGGGAGCGTGAAAGAGGGGTGTAAAAGAATGGAGCGGAACACAGGGAAATAATGGGTCACTACGGGTATGCAGATGCGTACGTTGCCCCGCCTATATCTCTGGCACCCTCTGGGTTCCCATGCTTGGAGAATAAAGGTTGGGCACCTGATGGTGTTGGAGAGGACAGCTCATACCCAAGTCGCTATTGTCACTGTTGCAGAAAATACATCTACGGCCGAGCTAGCCTGAACATTGCATTCCAGTGCTATAAGGACTTCGCCCCCGCTGCTGACATTACACTGTTGCACTGCAGAGTATCGTGCTGTTTTAATTAAGTCAAAAATGATCCTAATTGGCCCCCGATTATGGATTTTTCAGTAACCGGGCCGGATTTTTGCCCAGACTGTATCCTGTTTAGGTTTTGTAGTCGTTCAAACATAATTTTTACAGTAAAGTGATGACTTCTAAACCGACACCAGACGCGGGTCGTGGATTCCATAGCAGGTTGTAGGGTTTTGGTGTACAGCCCTTCGATTTTGGACCTAAACTGACTCTTCTGCATGCTGATTCCACAAAAATGTCAGGAAGAGAAGCTAGTTCGTCCGCTCCCATTCGAATGGACTATGGTCATGTTGTGGTGTGCACCATCTCAAAATACTCTCATTTTTTGTGTCCTTTGTTCTACTGAAGTCTTTTGAGGGCCTCTAACTCGTTTGAACAGGACGCTGACGTCATTTGCAATGTCATGTTTTCATGCTCTGTGACATCACCCTGGCGCCGTCGGAGCAGACTTGCAGCCTAACCGCACCTCTCCCAGCCCGCCCGGCGTCGTCTGCATCACCTCCACACCTTGCCACGGCTTCTGTTACCAGGAGGCCCGGGGCGAAGCCGCCCAGCCACCTCCGGATGTGCGTCATGTTTTGGGCCAGAGACGGAGCTTGAAAAAAATCGTCGATGCCCAGATGGGTTTGCTACGTTTTTGTGAAAAATCAAACATGGAAACAACTGTTGCAAGAATCCCAACATGCTACCCTCTCCTGAATGGGTCAAGGGTTTTTGTATTTAATGTCAGATTTCTCATTACTGTAAACAATCGAACGACATTTGCTGTGGCTAACTTAAGGTCTAGAGGCACCTGGGCGACTAAACACATATAAAAACTACTCCACCGTGTTTTGGGCTGACGTCCGCGTTCACAAAGCTCAGCCTATTTTGTTAACGGCCGTTGCGACTGAAAATCCACCATCTCGGTTTGTGGATGCTGTCAGACCACGGCCACAGGAGGAAACAGCTGACGAATTCGGGATCTAAACAGCGTGACCGAACGGGCGGCCGAGTAGGCCGTCACGCCTCCACCTCCCCATACGGCCCGTAAAAGAGCACACCTCCAGGCGGCGCGTTTGACTCGTTCGCTCCGAGCACTGAGTCACGACTCTCCGCCGTCCAAACGGCCGCAGTTGCATAAGTCGTAACGGCGCGCGTCCGTTTCTCGCAGAACTCGTCTATTTCGGAATGGAGCGGGCCGGGTCGGGTGCCGCAGCCTGCCAAGCATGACTCGACTCCTGACTCATCCCCCCCCCGGTGAGTGCTGCCGGTGACGGTGTAGCCACGTGAGCGGTGGGGACAGGTGGACTGAGGCCGAGAACCTGAAGATCGCTTCGGCTGGCTGCACGGGGAGGCTTGCAAAACCGCACGGAAAATACGCGACTGCCTGCTCCGCGGAACCCTCGGACGAGACAGCGGCCCAAAGCTGACATTCAGTGTGTGCCGTGGCGAGGTGCAGGCGCGGTGAAGCATACCGGATTCGTCTGAAGTTTTTCCGTGATGGGGCAGGCTGCCGTAAAAGGGTGCTATCGTTACAAGCCTGAAACGTTTGTTGTAGGTAAAACGTAGTCGAATACACAGCAATGAAAATGGCCCGAGAGTGATTGGAGAAGACGTGTGTTCTTCCATTTACTTTTTTGCACCTTTCAAATTCTGGTGGGTCTTTTCGTGTTCAAAATATCTACAGCAAGCCCCCGCGTGCTGAGCCCAAATGCACAATTTTCGAGCAAAAAGATGCCTCCAGGGCGTTAACGAGGGCTGTGATCTCAGTCCCCCTTTCCATGAGTGAAGGGAGTGAGCTCATCACTGAGTGAGCTCTGGCGTCATATCGTGTTTACGAGCGAAGCCGTACGTCGAATGAGTTTTACTTCAACTAACAGAAAAAATCAAATTACGAGCCCGGTCCTGGTCCAGCCCGGCCCGGCCTTTCATAATGTTCTTTTTTTGTAGGCTCGTAGCACCCGTTGCAAGCTGAACCAAAATGTTTCACAGAAAGATAGCTTAATCCTGTATTTTTTTATTTTCATTCGCTTTGCGTTAGCTTCGAAGCTGCTTTATCCACAGCAGTATTCTTGGAGTGATGCTTCCTTTCACAGGCATATTTTCTACATTTATTCAGTAGCCGTATTTTCTGAACCATTCAGTACTGAAAAAAACAAAATCATGGGTGTTAATGAAGTTCAGGGTTGCAGTGCCTCAGATGCAGAACATTAAAATGACTGGATTAATGGTATTCAAGCCAAAAAACCCGAAGTATTCACCTAAATGTATTTATTCATCTATTCAGCTTCCTATCTATCCATCCATCTATGTACCTATCTACCTATCTACTTATCTATCTACCCATCCATCTATCCGTCCGTCTGTCTATCTACCTGCCTATCTATCGATCTATCTATCTATTTATCTGTCTGTCTATCTATCTATCTATCTATCTTTCTATCTATCTAAATATATATATATATATATGTATATATATATATATATATAGATAGATAGATGGATACATAACCATCTATACCCATATATATGTGTATATATATATATATCTGTATATATATAACTATCCTCCGTAAAATATGTCGGTCCATCTGTCTGTTTCTTGCCGTTCATCTTTGTGACGGTGGCACGTGGCCACTCGCAGTTTGGCATACACACGCCATGAAACGTCGAGAGTGTCATGGGCTTGCTGCTGCTTACCTTGGAACCAGTGTCGCTTCCGTCTAATGACATGTATTGCAATGAAAAGGCTTCAGTCTGACACTGTTTCGTGGATTGGGGGCAGAGGCAAAGATGTCATTTATGCAGACTGGGAACCTCTCGGACTGGTACAGGCCTGTCAACCAGAAAGTGGAAAGTGCTGCAAAATATATTTGCCCTGGAAATGATGGTGATTACACATATGAGACAATGGAATATTAAGGACAAGAAGAAACGCCGGAATAATTATCACCCAAATCCTTGGCCGGGTGTTTGGGAGAACAGGCACCAGATCCGTTTTTCACGTAACATATTTACTTAATGCATCTGCTTAGTTTCCTCATGCTTTACCTTACTCGAATCATACGCTAAGTCGTATAATTTTGATAATACTAAGTAACTTACTCGCAGCGTAGATTTAAACCAGCTATGTTTCTCAGCATTGTGGTAAATAGCGAGAAGAGATAGAAGACGCAAACAGTTTTGCAAACCATGGGCCCTGTCCGGAAAAAACAACAGTAGTTGCTGGAAATTATTAATCGGAAACTTAAACACCTTCACTGAGGGAAAAATTTAGAAATTTGTTGTTATGCCGAGGACCCGATCAAGACAACGTAATCATTCAACGCTCTCTGTCCAGTCGGCCTAAAATAAGTACTGCCCTGTTTCACTTGGTGAAAATAATTGGCGTACAGTGGCCGGTTCAATACAGCATAACCTAGGCAAATTGAAGCTACTTGCACTTACGTGTTTCCATCATGCGCCTTACGAGTGCAAAGGCGCAATGGTCATTGTCAGGATCCTCCTAAGATTTGCAGCATAGTCTTCCTACATAACCCTATTCCCGGGGGGGGAAAGGGGGGGGGGACGGGGGGGGGGGGGGGGCCCCCCCCCCCAAAAAAGAAAAAAAAAAACAAAAAAAAAAAAAAAAAAAAAAAAAAAAAAAAAAAAAAAAAAAAAAAAAAAAAAAAAAAAAAAAAAAAAAAAAAAAAAAAAAAAGAAAAAAAAAGAGAAAAAAAAAAAAAAAAAAAAAAAAAAAAAAAAAAATTAAAAAAAAAAAAAATAGAAAAAAAAAGAAAAAAAAAAAAAAAAAAAAAAAAAAAAAAAAAAAAAAAAAAAAAAAAAAAAAAAAAAAAAAAAAAAAAAAAAAAAAAAAAAAAAAAAAAAAAAAAAAAAAAAAAAAAAAAAAAAAAAAAAAAAAAAAAAAAAAAAAAAAAAAAAAAAAAAAAAAAAAAAAAAAAAAAAAAAAAAAAAAAAAAAAAAAAAAAAAAAAAAAAAAAAAAAAAAAAAAAAAAAAAAAAAAAGAAAAAAAAAAAAAAAAAAAAAAAAAAAAAAAAAAAAAAAAAAAAAAAAAAAAAAAAAAAAAAAATAAAAAAAAAAAAAAAAAAAAAAAAAAAAAAAAAATAAGAAAAAAAAAAAAAAAAAAAAAAAAAAAAAAAAAAAAAAAAAAAAAAAAAAAAAAAAAAAAAAAAAAAAAAAAAAAAAAAAAAAAAAAATAAAAAAAAAAAAAAAAAAAAAAAAAAAAAAAAAAAAAAAAAAAAAAAAAAAAAAAAAAAAAAAAAAAAAAAAAAAAAAAAAAAAAAAAAAAAAAAAAAAAAAAAAAAAAAAAAAAAAAAAAAAAAAAAAAAAAAAAAAAAAAAAAAAAAAAAAAAAAAAAAAAAAAAAAAAAAAAAAAAAAAAAAAAAAAAAAAAAAAAAAAAAAAAAAAAAAAAAAAAAAAAAAAAAAAAAAAAAAAAAAAAAAAAAAAAAAAAAAAAAAAAAAAAAAAAAAAAAAAAAATAAAAAAAAAAAAAAAAAAATAAAAAAAAAAAAAAAAAAAAAAAAAAAAAAAAAAAAACCCAAAAAAAAAAACAAAAAAAAAAAAAAAAAAAAAAAAAAAAAAAAAAAAAAAAAAAAAAAAAAAAAAAAAAAAAAAAAAAAAAAAAAAAAAAAAAAAAAAAAAAAAAAAAAAAAAAAAAAAAAAAAAAAAAAAAAAAAAGAAAAGGAAAAAGGGGGGGGGGGGGTTAAGAATGTAAGAAGCAATTCATCACTTCACGTTACGAAACAGTGAATGTGAGCCGGGCCAAGCGAGGTGAATGGCCCGTTTGCGGACCAGTCAGGTAGGGAACCGGCCCGCCTAGATGGGATATGCTGGCCAAAGGCCAGTGGTTCTAGCTAATATATAGTAATGTCTAGCCCACAGTCTGTCAGCAAGAAGCTTTGCAATTATGTAATACAAATATACCAAACTAGATTTTTCAATATGCTTCCAAATTCTAGAGAACCACAGAGGCGCGCTCGTCATGCGTTCCACAAATCCTCTTACAGGTCGCTTATGCCATTTTTACACAGGCCATGTGGCTTTGTGTGGTCCGAATGTCATGGAGAAAAGCTTGGAAGAAACCCATTAACTAAAACCTAGAGTTCAGGAAAAAGATAGACCAGTCCTTGAAGCGGTCAATGAATTCATGTGAAGGCATCAAAAAAAAATTTTTTTCCTGGACTGCTTTACTTCTATATTGCCTCCGTATGGGATGCAAACACTTGAGATGCGAAGAAACGAGACTATACACGGATGAGCAAGGTCCCAGGGGTGTCGATTTGAGGGGGCCCTGGCCCATTCAATGTTGGTTTGGGCCCCTCCAATATTTTCTGCCAGTTTTAAAGGGAATTAGGCAGAAATATCGAAAGAAACGACCGCAGTAGATAAAAGATACGCAAAAAGTATAGAAAAAGGCATAAGGTGAGGTATCTGTCTGTCTGTTTTCTATATTTTATATAAATATTTACATGTATACCTATATACATGGGATATACACGATTTTTATTTGAATAACGGTAACGTAGAAACTAAAAAATTTCTATTGATCAAAATAAAGTGGAGTCCGTTGAGAAATCCACAATTGGGTGACGGTTAAGTTCTCAGGTCCACGGCTCGGCCCACCCAATCATTTACAAAAAACTGGCGCCCCTGCAAGGCTCCCTTTTCTTATATTCTTATTTTTCCAGTAGTTTTCCCTAGTCACAGTAATTTCCACTTCAAGAGACGAAAACAAAAATCAAATTGCGCGACTCTGCCCATCCCGGCCCTCTGGCGGCAAGTTACTCTGCGAACAAGCAAGTGATAGATATGTGCCATACAACACTCCTTTTGCCCGAAAATCGTTATTTTAGAATCAGAATAGATGCCGATGAATCCTCGCCCGAAGGGGGGAATGAATCATTGCAGTAGCCAGAGGGCCACTTGGGTCGCATGTTGCGATCCCGTGGAATGGAGAACCTGCATGACTTCATGAAGTGTCATCAATGTCAGAACTCCCAAAAAGCCTTCACCAGTTTCGTAAATCTTTCGAAATGTGACGACTTTCTTATAACTTACTCATTTTTATGATATGTTAACGAGACATAAGGAGTTATCCGGAAGCATTCCGGAAGCATTCAGCATTGTTCGCGTCTCGCCTCAGCTGTGTCAAGAAACATTACGGCCCGTGGTCAGCTGACGATGTTCGTGGCCGAGATCGAGATCGTATGCCGGATCGCAAAATTGGAAACACGCGACTCGGCTCGAAACTCTGTCCAGTTTTGACCATGCGGGCTCCACGATGTTTTGGACGCAATGGGCATATTTGAATGAGGAAGTGGAGTAGAAATATATGGAAAATGAAAGTCCTGATGGAATGAATGGCTAAAATTCTGCTGAACCAATGCAGCATGTTTTAACTCACCGCTGATGGTGAGGAGGAGGGCGTTTAACGCTACCACGTGACACATATCTTAGATACCTTCCTTAAACGAATAAACGCAACGTCCAGAAACATTCAGAACATTTTCTACATCAGTTGTGAAAATACTGACAAAAACTGAAACGGGCTCATCTTAGGTCGCGCCCTAAAGCCGTCATAAGGACTTCCATGTTTTGCGATTTAACGTCCAATTTTATTTCTTCGTTATATTGTCGGTGCTTTCACAATGTGTGGTGACTGTGACTTACATCAGGGCGCAGCCAGCCAAAAATTTCAGGAGGCCCCGCCCAGCGGTTGGCCCCCTCACTTCATGTGGGCCACCTGGACAAAAAATATTACCGTGACATTTTACTGGGGCTTGCAGTAGTGGCACAGCTAGCCCAAAATTTCGGGGGTGCTTGACCAATGGAGAGCCCCTATCCCATGAGTATGCCCTTTGAATAAAAACAGCCAGCGAAAACTTGACGGCAATGGACGCTTGCCGTTTCTAAGCGCTATTAGTCGCAACCAGCTGGCTTTTCTCTGAATGTCGATAGTCGCGTCAAAAATAATTTTTAAGCTGGGGCTGCCGCTGCCAGGGATGTGGTTTCTTCTCTTTATGTCTGCGTCGGCACCTTCAAATTTGGAATCGTCACCCGCAGTGCAGGAGCATCCACAACCTAGAATGTTATCAGCGATTTCCCAAAATATTCTCCGCAGAGGAGCACCAACGATTTTCGTGTGAGGGAGGTGGCAGGAAAAGACAAATACCAGAGGTTTACGAAGCTGGCCTGTCCCGCCCGCCGCTATCCCGTACGAAGTTCGCGCAGAAGGTAGAAGCCCTTCGGGAAGGCGGAAAGCTCATCGGACCAAACGAAGAAAATTATTTGAACAGCCTCGTTAACATTTGGGTCACGGAGCCCAGGACAAAATTTTTCTGTCTCAAAAATACAAAGCATTATATGCGTTTGAGCATGCACAATCCTTTTAAGAAACTATACATATGCTTTCCACAGCTGGGGGGGGGGACTCCACAGGTCGTAAGGGAGCCCTCCACAGGTCGGCATGGGCCCTTGCAGGCAGCAACAAGGGCTCCTGTATGTCAGCAAAGGGCGTCTTCATATTGACAGGGGCCAGCTACAGGCAAACAGGAGACCCTTTCGAATGGCAGGGCCCCCCATAACAACAGGGGTCCCTTCACAGGCAAGCAGGGGGCCTCCGAAAGCTGGCAGGGACCAACATAACCTAAGAGTCTAATATGGAGCACCTCACCAAATGCTGGGTCATCCTGGGTCAAATATGTATTTTGTACCTTCCGAGTCCAGCTAGTATACATTGTAGAAAAAGAACTGAAGAAATTGACTTTGGGTACGGCCAGAAAGATAATAAAATTGTCTTGCAACATACTGTACGTTAAACTTGCATAACAGTTTCTTGCAACAGTGCAACATTTTGGTGTTTGTATCTGTGTAAAAACATAGTCCAACAAATATGTTTGCACTTTCCGGGACTAGTGAGAATACGTTTTCAGGAAAGAAACTGAATAAACTGGTTTTGGTTACGGCCAAATAAATAATCAGGTTTTCTTACGACATACTGCACATACAACTTACACAAGAGTTTCTTGCAACGATCCAACATTTTTTTGTAGCTTGACCTTTGGCGGTTTTATGCCGATTTCAGCTTAGCGAATTAGCTGGTGGCGTTCGTTTGACATTCTGGGTGACCGGTACGGACACATCGTTCTTCGCAATGCTGTGCAACATTCTGTGAAAATGTGTAACATGGCACAAAACGACTTGTAGGGTTATCTGGAGGTGCCACAAGGAGGTCACTAGCGTGCTTTCGCTACTCCGAGTTTGAAACTACAAAATATGGCAATATTGCATATGCACGGTAATTGTAACCATTTCGTGGCTTTTCTTGTACCCAAAGCTCCTTCTAAGCATCTTTTTTTTTAAATCTCCGTGTAGAATGGGCCGTAAAACCCGTTATCCCGGTCATTGCCAGCCATGATAACGGATCGTTGCAAGACCCGTTATCACGGACGTCAAATTTGGCCCCGCCTCTGACCTTGACCTTCCATGGTCTTGAGTCAGGTACCACTTAGAATGTGAGATCAAAACGTCAGAGGCGTATTATCATGCCAACTTCAGTCTCGATCTGCTTTTCATTGCGATTAGGCAACCCTGTAGAAAAGGATCACTTATGATTGTTTGACCCGGCCTGTGACGTCATCACTAACCCCGAAAAAATACATATGTCACAGGACCGCACGGTTGGAAGCTATCGATTGCAGCTGAAATCAGCTGAATCGGGCAATTCGTTCTCGAGACAGACGGCCTGGGGAAGGGGGTTAAAATCCCCCCTCCAGGTCATGAATGGTGGCGAAATAGCCCACCCAATGCCGGCTACATGCATTTTCTGCTTGTTCGAAGAAATTCTAACCACCTGGCCACCAGTGGTGGTCAAGAGTTTGTATTTGGAGAATAGGTAATTGGCCATTCCTCACATTTGATAATTTTTGAACTCGTTCATCTCCAGAAATCTCCTCGAGAGGTAAGATGGATGGGAGGGGATTCTTTTGGGAATGGGGAGGGGCCGTTGCTTCTTGTTTCTTTTATTTCTGTCTTGGGACATTTTGAGGTTTTTTTATTGCTAAATTTTTGCACGCTTTGGATGAGGTTATGGCCCCTTTGGCCGCTTCCCCCTTTTAATTCGTGCCCGGCGACCCTCTCGTTCTTGGCTGGCTACTGCTCTGGAGTGGATGCAGCCCCCATGAGATTTTCCTTGGACGGTCGGCGAGCCACGTGCGTCAAGAGCCTATAATTTGCAACAGGCATTCTTACAATCCTTCCGCATATTTTCGAAATAAAAAGGAAATGGAAAAATAAATAAGAAAGGGAAAATCAACGAGGCCTTTTGGGGCACCGAGTTATGACGTCATTGTCGAGGGTCTGCAGCCAATTTTCCTAGATATGAATCACATTGTGGATTATTCAGCACTGTGGCAGGATATGGAGCCGGATCTCGACACATGTTATTCGGGCATATGCTTGACAACACATCGGAATTACAATGCTAGTGACCTTTCCGAGATCACGCGGGTTCATTGACTTTGTAAAGACTCAAGATGATTTTGAACCGGTTACACGATGATTTTTGACACTGATTTCAGCCATGTCTACGATTTTTACCTGTTTCACCGACAACAACTTCAGTGTGTGACAATAAAACATGACTTTCGACGCTTGAAACGGAACAAACGATGATAATGATATGTGGCCTTTCATTGACCTGACCTCAACGCCAAGAGAAAAATAATTCATTAACGGTGGCGATTGGTCATCTTAAAAGACAGTTCGTTTCAAAAGCATATTTTGCTGGGCGAAATGCTATGCAGTTACTACGATGGTCGCGGACAAAGTAAGCGATGCAGCATCCGCTTTCACTCTGGTCTGAAAAGTCACTAGATGATCTGAAGGGGTCAATTAGGCATCACTGGAATCAGAAGAAACGACCTACACGCACGCTTTTGATTTGTCGCTTTATCTTGATTAGGAAAGAAATGAAATGAGGGGGATGGGTGTCATCCACGCCCTTCCCTCATCCGTAACGTGTGGTGAGAATTCTTACGTCCGGTGAGAATAAATACGAACAAGGCCGAAGCAAAACAGTTTTTCGGCACACAAAATCACATTTCGCTGTCATCCCACCCAGATCAATCCTGGTCCACCCACGCACGCACGATCCGCTGGTTTGTCACTTTGCAATCACCTGAAGGGGAACGGAACAGTTTTCGTCGGAAAATTGCTTGGTTCTTAACAGGTTTTGCATTTACTTTCATAATGCTGTACGTCCAGGGGCATATTTTGGTGATGGCATCAGGCCATGATATCCCCCTTGGGTGCCAAAGGCGCCCTCTGTCTGTAGAACCGTTTACTAATTAATGGAGCGCCAAATGCGACGTTATGCACTCGAGGCCTCGCATAACAACTCATGGTGCCTAAAATGCCCCGAGGATGGGAAGAAAATTAATAATTCAGCTTAACTGAATGGCCATGGAGACCCAAGGGCGCCTCAAATCCCGGAGAGCATCTCCTCTCCTCCCCCCACCCCGAGAGCTCAAACAGCACCCCTGAGGTCTTGACATCTGCATAGTTCAACAGATGCCCAGAAGAATAAAAGGGCGCCCAAAACCCGGGAGGTACGCCCCCGAAGGCTGAAAGGACGCACCTGTGATCCGAAAATGTGTCCAGAGGTCTAGAAGGACGCCGTAAAAAATAAAAGGGCGTCCCAAACCCTCGGACAGGAGGGGCGCCCCTCCCCCCGAGAACTCATTTGGGCGCTCCGGTAGTCTATTTCCCGAGAGATAACAGGATGCCTTCAAAAACAAAAGGGTGCCCCAGGCACTGGAGGGCGCCCTCTATGGCTCAAAGGGTCTCCAATGTCTCCAAACGGCGTGCTTAAGGACTGAAGATACGTCCCGAGGGCTAGAAGGACGTCCTAATGGATGAAAGGGTGCCTTAAACCCTGGAGGGGCACCCCAGTGGCTGAAAGGGCGCGGCTGACGTCTAAAACATGTTCCAAGTCTAGAAAAACGATCGAAAAATAAAAAGCCGCGCCCAAACCCTGCGGGGGCGTCCCGAAGGCTCAAAGAGTGCTCCTGTGGTCTGAGAACATGTCCGAAGTTCTAGAACAACGCCCTGAAGAATTAAAAGAATAAAGGGCGCCTGAGACTAGAAAGGCATCCCTGAGGAATCAAAGGGCGTTCGTGTGATCTGAAAATATGCTTTGAAGACAAGAAGGACGCCTTAAAGGGTCTGGGTGTCCCAAAACCTGGAGGGCCGCCCACAATGGCTTACAGAGCACCCCGGACGTCAAAACTTGTCCTGAGGGTGAGAAGAACTTCCTTAAGAATAGAAGGGCTCCCAAACTTCTGGAGGGTTGCCCCCGAGGATTGCACAGCGCCCCTAGGTCCAGATATATATATATATATATATATATATATATATATATATCGCAGGCGTTTGGCAGGAGCCAGCATCTGGAAAAACTATGCATTCATGTAATGCCGATGTTTCCTGTAACCTTCGTAAAATTACCATTGTTACGATATCAGATTGAAAATTTCAGGCGCTGCTTGAAACACTTGAAGCTTCTCGGGCAAATGCCGTTATGTCCACAAATGAAGACTTCTCGTATGCGTCTGTCTCTCGTGAAGACAGACGCAATTTGCATAGGCATTGCAAGAACCACCCTGTTGACATCTGGCAAATATCGTTATGGATGATAAGAAGAACCAATGCATTAGCGTATTTAGGGGAAGGGGCGGACATCGACTCACGAAGTCTTTGACGCCTCTTTTAGCGCCGAATATCAACACCGCCATTGGACTACAGATGCCCTGGTGTCGGTCGGCTGAACTGGCCACGGTGTGCCCACCCCTCCTCCTTAATGTCAATCTAAGCAAATCCTTTCACAAACCGGAAGACCGTTTGCGCGAAAGCCACACTTGTGCTGAAACGCGCGAGGAAGCTTTTTCGCGCGTTTCAGCACAAGTGTGGCTTTATCTTTATCCAGCGTCAGAGCTGCAGACAGTTTCCCACCGAATCACGCAGGGGGTGTCTGTCGAGATCCTGTTAGTGTGAATGTTGTTCCGGAGTCGGAAGTTGGACACTTGGGTTTGAATGGGTTTGCGTGAAGGGAAGGCATCTGAAAATGGGTCAAATAGTATATTCAAGCAATGAAAGAGAAGTAGTGCCAAAAACTAGACGACGACTACAAAAATGTGAACAATAAGGCACTCGGCCACGGCTACAACAACCAGTTTAGTTATAAATATATGACCAATATATTAATGCCCCAGTGGTTCACAAAGGAACAGGGAACTTGAAACGGCTGAGAACCTCACGGTCGACAAATGAGGAGAGTTGTTTCCATCCTATGAGGTGAAAGCACAATGAATAACATTGATCATTCAATCTATGCTCGGTTTGGTCAGGCATTACGCCTATTGCTCTCCTGGCGTTTCATGAACTCCCAGAGAAATGATATATACCCGTCAGGAAAATGGTGTGATAATGGTGACTACAGAAAACGCTCGCGACTTCGTAAACGTTTGATGTAATGTAAAGTCAGATAACGTAACAAAGGCAATTTTACGAAGGTTACATGGAACGCTGACTATTTCTCGCAATGCCGGATTCTGCCAAATGCCTACGATATATATATATATATATATATATATATATATATATATATATGTATATATATATATATATATATATATATATATATATGTATATATGTTGTGTGTGTATAAAACATGCATATGTGTTCGCCGCCGGGCACCATTATCAGCGTCTGTTTTGGTGCCGGATGACTGGTGCGTCTTAGTAGAGCGGCATGGTTTGTTTCAGCTGGGTGCCCGGTGCAATGGTGTCATCCGATGGTCGATGATTCATGGTTACCCGATGCTGCTTAAATCTCTTTTACGTATGGAGTGCAAATATGTAGGATCAGCGATCCTATAGCCTTATTATGGCAAAGGTAATCAAATACATGGAATGCTGAAACGCGGAGCCATCTCTCCACACAACTTTTACAAGTCATAATACAAAAATGTAAAAATATATAACGTCATTTTTTTAGAACTTCAAGCTGTCTTCCACCCCCGCCTCCATTATATGTATCGACAACCCTAAAGCTGGGGAACCCTTCCTTAAAGTATTACGGCATACCCTTGGTCAGTTTCTTAATACGCCCCTGTGTACGCTTCGTCCCCTTTCGTCCACAATGATGTTCTATTGCCGGCTTTGTTACAGCCCTTCTACGTATACGCGTTTTATTTTTATATTTTCAGTCCCCAGTACTGATGGCGAGCAAAGTCCAGCGCGCTCGTAACGTTTGGCGCAAATGAGATGGAATGACGGTAATCTCTCGAATGTTTGTATGCCGAATCCCCAAAAACCAAATGGGAAATCTAACCCCTGTTTGCACCAGCTCTGTGAAGCCGTTTTTCGGGCGACAGACTGGTAAATTAACACGATTTCGTCGTTTCGACAGAGCCGTTGTAAGCACGGGGCCCGGAGTGGGGAGTCCGCCAAACTGCCGACGCGACGAATTTCACGGACACTTCTCCGTCAAAAATAAAATTAAAATTTTCAAAATTAGAATTTTCAACTTCCGACGGCAACTTAAGCTTGGTAATGACCAATCTTAAGAGCGTACTCTTTTGAAAAATTAATATGATGAGGCTACCTTCATCAGCAAGGCAAATAAATAAGTTACAAACATAAGTAAATGGACTACGAAACCAATATAAACAGTAGTCGTTGCACTTGATACGAATGACAGCAATGCAACATAACGGCGTTAAACATTATTGAAAACACACTTCTTCGCCTGAAGATAATTGCAGTTTGGCTCAAAACAGCAAGTATCTTGATCCTTTTGCAACATGACGAAATTCAGTTGGACAGCTGAAATCACAGAGTGATACTACAGGTAGCTTCAAAGGTCATGTCAATGGATTTCGGTTTACATGGGATCCTACTAGCGTGCCCTATAGAATGTTTTTGAGGAACGCCAGAAGGGCCGCTAATGATTAACAGGTACCAAAATTACTGCCTTGCAATTAGTGCTTCCGGCTTCTTCAAGCCCCTTTGTTGTCAATGAGGTTTAAATAAGTAAGTTCATTAAGTCATGATTTTTACTTACCGACCCCTAGACGCAAGTGGGGATCCGAGGGTGGAGGCCACTGACGCCATGGGTCTTATTTATAACGCCATGTAACATAACAATGAATAAGGCGGCACTGAAGAACTCTTTGGGCGCTTGCTGTACGATGACGGGCCATAATCGATCAGGATTTCACCGATATAACTCAACATAACTCAGGACTTCACAGGACGTAACTGATCAGGACTTATGACATGACTTCGAGCAAGGGGTCAAAACTCCGTGGTCTTTTCATGTATTGACGCCATATTTTCCAACAGCGAGTAAAAGTATTTTCAAATTCATTTTTGCAAAATATCAATGCGATCAGGGCAGTCATCTTAAGGCAACTTGAAAAACCCTTTAGGCAGCTGCATCAACTCTCTGTATTGGCAACAGTTAACGTAACCTCATCATCGATAGTATCCCAACCGGTCACGGTAAACCTGTAGTTTTGGGTCTCTTGTCGATGATTAATGCAGAAACCCATTTCCCGTTTCATAACGCGACCGATAATGCAAAGCCACATTACAGTCTGAGCACACAAGTGTTTGTCCCCTTTGATGTGGAAATGAAACTCCAGCTTATTGCCACCATTCCGTCCCTTCCCACCTTGGCATAACGCGACAGCTCGGAGGAAACTTCCTATTCTCGCTACGTTCTGCGAAAACTCGCAGCGCACGTGGTCGACTGACGCGTCCTCACGGAACCCGGGCGCACCGTCACGCGTCCGGGTGACGTCACTGCACGTGCGACGCCTTGTTGGGAGAGCGACGCAGTTATTACGGCAGGTGCCTGCACGTTTTTGAAGTGGAAACTTACACCGACTGTGTCGTTGCGTCACTGACCAGGATGAACCGTGCAGTTCGAATTTGGTACGTCCCGTGCATATCACGCAACGCATGATGTCCACTTTACGACATGTTGCTAGAATTGGCGCTAGGTACGGCCATGGCCATTCATGGTGTGGCGCTCGGCTGGTGAATTAAAGAACAACTAAGTTTAGTGTCTCGGCGTAGCTTTAGAACTAGCAGAGCTAATTCTGTGTGCGTCCAAAAATGGGTCAAACCCCTGCAGATGCTGGCATACAGGCCCTGACCTTGAAACGAGTGTCCTTGGGTAGAGCATCTCGTTTTGGCCTGAAATAGTACTGGGCCCCATATCGGCACTGTTAGTGTCCCGGAAGAGTTATAGGCGTTGAGTGATAGGTTTGCTTACTGTGAATCCAGCACGGAAAAGGCATAATCCAATTTGTCATCCTGGGAGAGTCCAAGACACATGGGCATAACCTGCAAACATTGATGTGGTCACAACGCAATGACGTTTCCAGATGAAGTAGACAAGTGTTGCTCATGCCACTGTTGTTTGAATATTGTTCGAAACCAATTCAGAGCTCAATATATCTTCATAATCATTTCTAACAACTTAAGATAGGCCATCTTTGACGAGGCTTGTGTACCAATTCATTCCTGCGCATCAAACATTCATTTACTGCTGAACACCTCAAGTTCTCCAAAATGCGCGCAGTGACTTATTTTCCTTTTGACAGGATGCAAAACCTTGTCCATTTCCTACATTTAACACCCCGCTGGTAAGCAGAAAAATGCCGCCGTCTGTTAGCGCGCAGACACGTAGTGACGCACAGGTTCCTGGGGTGCTGACGCAGGCATGCGGTCGCGACCGACTTCCCCGTACAACCCGCCTCTGAAGGGCACCGTGGTTTTTAGAAAAGTTGCACCACGCGTGAAGCGGGAATCTTAATAATGAAATGAAATGAAATAACATTGCATGGGAGATAACGAAAAAAGTCCTAGATCAAGGTGTAAATTCAGCATTCGGCCCATTGAGACTGCAAACGATTGCCCTTGACTGATAATGTAACCCCGATAATTTCGCATTTTTGAACCTGTAAAGATCACGTGTTAGGCCACAGGTGACGTCAAATATCAGTATTTGACCGATTTGAGACCTATCGTTTTTTTTGGGCTCAGATCGAAGACTCCATGCATCCTGAGGTCGAAGAATATGAAAAAGGACAAATATGCTGTCAAGACACCTTTAGATGAAGAAAACGGAGACACAGGCTAGCCTGTAGGTTATGATTTCCTTAGAAGACAATTACATGTAATTTTAGGTGGGCCTAATATCCCTAATAAAATATGCCTAATAAAATAAATCACATACAACTCCATAAACAACATAACGCTATATTAGATACCTCTAAACATACTAAAAATAAGTACTCCGGATACCAAAGGTCCCTCGACACATTCTGCACACCAACAGCCATTTTGTACGGCAAGTATAAATGTAAAGGCAAAGGTAAAGTTAAACAAAGATAAGGATCAGGCTAACGATGGAAACGGCAAAATCGCAAAACGTCGCCATCTTTGTGACGTCTTTTTGAAATGACTTTGAAAGAATCCGGTAATTTTGCTTTGCTGCAATGTCCACGATTGATGTGACGAAAAGTATTGAAAATTTGGCGACGCTGCGCCGTTTGGTTGCGCAGTTATGCGGCAGAGGAAAACATGAGGGTGTCTGAAGCCCTTTTCCCGCAAGTCACTGGTTAAACGACAGTCATATGATGAAGATATTTGACGCTACCAGTCCGCATTGACAGTTTGTTCTTTCTCTCAGCAATCTGGCTGCACAACCTGTTTGTGCATTGGGTGTCTATGCTTTTGGGAGGGGCCTTTCCGCCCATTGACCCTCCCAAGCGCCAATACGACTTGGTCCTACACAGACGCTCAACTTTAAGAAACGCGTTTCATGCCACTGAAAGAAAAAATGATGATTTATGCTCTGTAACGGATTTCGTGAGACAGTCTTATTGATCTTGTGTCTACAGTGCATGATGCCTTTGTTTTATTCTTCGAGAAAAGCTCCAAATCTGGCGAGATTTTTTGCGGGAGTATGGTTACCATACCAGTTTCATACCAATACGCAAAATTAGAAAGCAGGACTTCTCAAACACTCCACTTCTAGCAACCATCCGACGTAGAGAAAATAGCAACTTCTTCTACGTGCAACTAAGAACCAAGGCTTACAAAGGTATTCTTTTATTTATGTCATGTTGAACATTAGCTTGCAATATTTTGCGACGCATCAATCTACTAATTTGGGTAATGATATGTCTTACGCAAAACCCGCAGGATCGAGCGCAGCCAGTTTATCAGTTATAGTTGAAAGAAGAGATTTAAAAAGAAATCGTCAGGTACTGAAGGTGGCTAAGCTAGCCAACCGATATTGTTAAAAGTCCTGGATTGCGTCCACTTGTGGAACCGTTTGGAACGCTCATCGACAAAACATGACTGCATGAAACATACGGTGGATGGAAAAAGTGGTGCTTATTTGTTGCGAGTTGCTTCGTGTATTCCCACGTGCTGAAACGACGCTGCCGGGACCCGAGGAGAAATGAGAGTTATGGAGAAGGCTAGGTTTCCTACGGGGAAACTTGGTCACCAGACTGGCGCCAGACTCCACTCTGCGGCGTCCTCGCAGAAGGCTGCGGTACTCATTGCTGTACCCAGCTGTCCCAATGCTCTTGACGTGATGCGGCGTCCTCACTGACGATTCTCAGTCTCGTACCCAGTTGTCCCATGCTGTCCCGTGATGTGCCGTGATGGGCACCCTGAGAGCCGCCGCCCGACCGTCGGCGCCGGGGCCGCTGCTGTCATTCTGTGGCGCCCAGATGACGACGGAACTGGCCGCCCTGGTACGGAGATGAGACGTCGAGCCGCGCCTGCCCACCCCTACTCGCGGGAAGGTTTAGGGGTGCAGATGGCCAATCGATGTTGGCTGTCGGCGTTTTCTGCCGTTGGCTGTCCGTCGGCCTGCCGTCTGCGAGGAAGTGCGCTGCAGCCATGTTTTCAGAATAACCAGTGACATTTGATTTTACGTCACCGATCATAGACCACCGCAGATATTCGATCACAAGCTCTTTTTTTGCAGACCATTGTGACTGCACTAGAGACCCAGCTGCCATCGAGGTTCGGGGCCGAAGGGATCACGACAAATTGGGTCATAGCCGCGTTACGAGCCGATGCCGGGAACAGAAGAATACCCCTGTTGATGCTGGCGTAGCGCGTTGTCGTCGTCGACTCATTGTTCGCTGGAAGTGAGGGCGAGCGCTCGGTATCTCCCCCCTCCCCCTCCTCCCTCAGCCGGCCGCGGTCCTGCGCTCCAAAAGCAGCCAGCTGAGTCAGAGTCGGACCGTCTTTGTACCGGCGCGGCGGCGGACCGGACCGGCCGGGCGGTTAGGGTAAACACCTGAGGCCGACCTGTGGACCAGCAAACCTCGGTTGCTCAGCACGAGCGCTGCCATATACCGGCTGCTTCCGTGGTTCCTCCGACTGCATCAAACCATCTACGGCTCCATATTTGCCTGGCGTTAAGTACTGTGCGTGTGTCACCCAATGCCTACCTAAAGATAGCCGTCGTAGGCCGCTGGTCGAAGCAAAATTGCGAGGCAACTTGTCACCAGACGTGTAGCGCATAGACATGTTAAGATGCTCTTAGTAGGATGCTGCAAATTCGAACAGATCCAAGGACCATGCAGTCCTTCTGAAACGAGCATCGCTGCTATGCAGCGCTGCTTTTGTGTTTGATTAATTCATCTGCTGTTTCTTTTCAAACCTTTGCTTGAGCATGCCAAAGCGCAAGCATGTGTATTCTAATTTGGGCAATGATAACAATTTCAAGCAACTGGAGAAGGTTTTCTCCCAAATTTAGAGTCGTGCTCTTGTCAACCAGGCATTCATGAATGTCTTCATCTGAGAACAAGAACGGATGTATTCCATCAGCGCCCTGTCTCCTGAAGCGCCGACTGCGCAATCATTCTCGGATTATCTCGGGTTTCTTCTGGATCCGGAGCGTCACTCCCACTCGTGACTCACGTGATTGGCGCACCGCACAAGGTGCGTGACGAATTGTTGGGCTCGAGCTGGGGGAGCGAAATGTCGAGTCAGCACGGCTCGGCGAGGCCGGCGGCCGCGCCGTGCGGCCGATAATCAACAGCGCCGATTGGCGCGCTCCTCGAGTGCAGGCCGACCGACTCCGAATTTCGGCCCCGCATCGTGTGTGGACTTTTCGAGAGCGCTCCACGTAAATCTCGTGTGTAAATGTCCGGAGACAGATATTCCCTGTTCGGAAATTTGCAGACCATGTCATCTTACATTTGTTACACCTTTGGAAGTTTAAATCTTACCAACGATGGGGCTTGAGGGTCATGCGGATCGTTGAAATAAACTTTTTGTGTTTAAAACTATTTCTCAAGCTTTTTGTTTGCATGGGAAATTTGCCCTCTAACAAAAATGTATTTATTTACATTTATTTTAATGTTTAGGTCATTGGAGGTCCAACGATAAGGAATTATTGGTAGTTAGCTAAACGAAAGTTTCAAGAGCTTAAACGTAGGTAGAGTAGTCTCAATTTTTTTTTATATTATGGCAACGGTAAAACGTTGGTACACGATTCCGTTTAGGAGAAAACGTCTCCCAGGCTCCAGTTTTGCATTACATTCTTACCATGCAGCGGCATAGGCTTGTTGCTAATTTCGTATTCGATATGCGAGTAGCAATTCACGTAGCGTCATTTCCATCATTAATAAGCAGCTTTCTGCTGGTTTTTCCCGCAGCTATAAGTAAGCGTAGCTTGAACCATGCTGCTCTACCAAGAAGACGAGTAAAGTTGCTCAGGTATATTCGCTCTCCGAAAAGACCTCTGTCCCTCCGCATTTATGGTGACGAACGGCTGCAGTAGTTCGGGACATCAGCTTCTAACCCCACGGTGACGGTGCTTGGAGCCCTCTCCACGCACAAACTGATTTTCTTTTTTAACGGTTAAGATAAATTTACCAAAGCCACTATTTAATTCAAAAGATCACCATCGTACTGCCTGTACCAGATGTCTGCTCCCGGTGATATGAAGCAGATACTCATTATATCACCATGAATTTCACAGGATAGATAGATTTTACACCACTGGGACATGGTAAAATTGCTGGAGGATGAACCAGCAAGTAATACTCAAATAAGAGTCCTACAAAACGTGACGGACAAAAGACTTCATATGCGTAAAGATTTCACGTCTTGGTAACCGCAGCATTGCGCTGTGATGCGCGGCTTAGTGATTACGAAGCCCAGGTGCTATCAACAGCATTCGAGCAAACGTTTCCCATCGTCGGCTTCGTTATGTCATAAATGGCAAATCCTATCAAACCAAACTTTTATTGAGTAAGCACATTTGGTTATGCAGCTTATGTACTTAAGTACTTAAATCGTGGACTTTAATCCAGGGGTGATGAATTGTTGGCAGTTTTCTCAATGCTGATGTTCTCGCCATGGCGGGTCAGTGTCACTGCAATTACTTTTCTCAAAATGTTATAATATATTTTTCGCAAGAAATGCTAATATGCTGCATAATAATTGAAATTTCTCAGTTCTCGGTTCTTAATTCAAAATCCATCTACGTTGCTATCTTCCACGACAATAGGATAATTTTCAAACATCTCTCGACAGAACAATAAAAAACAAGCTCAATGTAAAACAGCACTATAAATAAAATAGCAGATTAAAAACAAAATCACTTTGGACATCGGAACGTAAAAATGAACACGCAGTAACCGCAACTCAGTTTATGCGCATGTTAACGCTACGGGGCCACATATCACGGTCACAATAGCGTTTTAAAAATCGAGGGTCTAGACAGCGGTGACATCGGCTAGCAGTCATAGAAAATGGTGAAGAAATAATTACAACCTTGAATACATCAAGATATGTGTTTTCATACTTCAGTTTTTTCCTCATACGTAATCCACGACATGAAAAAACTAGCCTCCCTGTCGTAAGAAAATGGTTTTGTCTGACCAAACCTTATGTCCGGAATCGATTAAGGTCACTTTTTACTTTATTAACTAGTAAAACTACTCTGATTTTTCGAGACTTAGCTCTGACGGAAAGAGACGCGTAACCATGCTAGTGGTTCTCAAACCAAAACTTAACTTAACTTAACGTAACCCTTAACCCCAAGTTGGCACTGCATAAACAGAAGTGAGTGATGCTTGAGAACGAGGAAACAGAAAGGAAGTTCAACCACTAAACACGGCAAAGGTCCAACGAACTTGAAAACGGCCCGCACCTGGAACAACAAGGGTATCGTGCCGCCTGATAACCTTACCGTTGCTGTAATTAGGAAACGACACCTATGTATTGCTGTATATCCCCGTTTCGAATCAACACATCACCGGCACAGCCTGGCGTGTTTTTGTACCCGCGACCGCCTGGGGTGCCAAAAAGGGCATCCCCTGCTATCCCCGGATCTAACCGTCGCATCTGAACCGGTCTACCACCAGTCGATAACCCTGACTCTTCCAATTCAGAAAATACTCTGCTAGCCTTGGTCACATGACTGGTGACGCCACAGGTCACGTGAACGCATAACACGACGTAGGAAAAACTGACGTCGGTTTTTACATCATATCATCGGCAATAGTCGTCTTAAAACCCTCGACTGGGTATCAAACGAAAGGTTACGATCTCTGCATCAGAAACATGCAAAAATGTTAAGAAATGTCGGGACAAAAAAAAAACAAGGTCCTAGGTCAGGTCAAATATTGGTCTTACTTTACATGCGAAAGATCGATGCTTACTGGCTGTCGTTTTAATCCACTTAACAAAAAGGACAAAACTGAAACTTTCTGATGGCCAGTTTTCTATTACCTGGCTTTCATCCGGTCAAGGTCAGTTTAGGTCATGTCAGGTAAGGTTGTATTACTGTTAGGTTGTACTCCTCATGCCAAAGAGCAATAATAACTCGCTGGGATTCTGAACTGCGTCAAGCACAGAACTGAAATGACATCTCGTGATCATTAAATCTGCCCTGTTTGCCTTGTACCGGGTCAAGGTCAAGCCAGGCCAGGTCGGGTAGTCATTTTTTCTTTTTATGCATAGGGGAACTTTTCTGCATTACCCCTGCTGCTACTGAACGATCTTCATTTGTTCTTTTTTTCATTTGCTACTGAACGACATTCATTCGTTTCAGCTGAATGCTACATTTTCCTTGTTTTGATATCTACCTGTGACGTGACCTGACATTACCTCAGGCTGCATTTGGTGAATCTTGCTAAGAGGCGCGTATAGATTTGTTTGTCTGGCTTCAACGATGGGGAAGGTCAGCGGCAACCACCTCTATCACCCACAATGCAAATCAGTCCAATCGTCATCATGCATCTAGCTTGACCTCTAATGCTGACGTGTGGCGGTTGTGTATCCTTTTGTGGACCGTGTCCTTTGTACATCCAAATAATTCGTGCATTTTATTCGCGAATATTGCCCCCCCCCTAAAAAAAAACGAAGCATATTCGCGCCACCGCCAGAAAAGGCGGTGGCGCGAATCATGCATGAACACACATGCAAGAGTTCACTTTAGACGCCACATCTCCATGACCTGACCTAGCGTGGAAATGGTTCGACGTCAAAATATGTAGAACTGATTGACGAAGAGATAATGAAAGTTTGGTCGGGCGTAGTCTGAAGTTTCGAAAGTTATTCAAGAAAAACTGACGGAAGTGCGCTGTTTGACACCCCCAAGGCGGTGCCGGGTTAAACAAATATAAAAAGGCTAAATTACGCGGATTGGCGCAAAAGCAAAGCCTCTCTTCTCCACGTCACGTCAAAAGTTGAAACACCAGGGCAACAGAGCAGGTCAAGTCTTGTACACTGCTTGGCATACACACTATTTGCGTTGGTACACGCTTTTTATTGACAGGGTCAAAGCCGTTTTCAGGGCCTCTCCTTCGATGCAGCATCCTAGAGTTTTTGTTACCTAGTTCCAAAGTTGGTAACTTCATGCATCTCCTTCTGTTTAGCTCTGGAATATTTAAGAAGTGAAACACATGTAAATTTACCACGAAGTGGCGTCCATGTATACGACCAAGCAGGGTCGTAATTTTGTTTAACGTTTGGGACGGAGCTTTCCATACCAAAGGAAATTATTGCTATGGAACCCATATCAATATTTTGACCATTAACAGGGGTACAGGAACTCCTCCACAGTTGGGGGGAGAGGTAGAGGGGCCTAAGAAGCTTTTTGGGTTAATTCTTTCCAGTCAATGCTCATAGCGGCAATGCTAAATTTCAAAAAAAGTTGGGGGCACGGCCCCTTTACTCCCCGCTTCCTGCGCCCTTGCCCATTCATGTGTTTACGTGTTCTATAAAAAAAAGTTTTGTAAATCCGTCATCAGTGCGACGTTTCAGGGCCCCATGAATTTAATGACGGAGAGGAACGGCATGAGGCCTCTGAAGAAGCTTGACCGTGCCGCTAAACATGCCTCTTGGGCAAGGCCGGAAGTCCTTGACAGGTTGACAGACTTTTCGATTCTCAGAGATGTCAGCACTGGGCCCATGGCAGTGACTGGAAAGAAACGGTCTGAAATCTCATTCCCGCAAAATGTTCTCAACCCCGAAAAATGTCGGAAAATCTCGGCCATAGGCCTTACGACCGTGGCGCCGGTTTGGCGCAACAGTCACGGTCTTCCTCTGCAGGGAAGGTCTCCTTTGTGCTCGGCCGTTTGCTGACAAATCCCGTAGACACGTCCCGCCTTGTCCCACTGCGGTGATTCACGAGCTTCGGCGCCGCCCTTGTTCACAAATCCGAGCGAATCCGTGCCTGTTTCATTCATTATCCATTTCCTGCGCGGCGACCAGGCCTCGACCAACGGACGCCGCTGATTGGCTGCCGCGCCTCGCAGCGTACGCGTGAATCAGCAGCTGACGGCGGCGTAGTCAGCTGATTGTTTACCTCGGTGGCGGCCGGCGGCGGAGTGGTGCGCCAGCGGAGCGGCAGCCAGTAAGCGGCCGCGTGCGGACCTGAACCGTGTGGCCCGCGCCCGGCGACCGTCATGATTAGCGGCGAGGCGAAGCGGGAAGGTCTCAAGCTCAACTTCTGCCGCAGCATCAGTGCGCCGGACGGCGCGACGACGGCCAGTCTAGTCGTGGCTCCGCGTCCGCTCTCGAACTCGCTGCCCGCCTCGCCGAGCGCCGAGGCCGCCGAAATGAAGAAGACGATGGTGTTGAGTCGGACTCGACAGTGCAGCACCGGCGAGCTCTCGAAGCGGCTCTCGTCCGGGTGCAACACGACGTTCGTGCTGTTGGACGTCAGGCCGTTCATGTCCTACAACACGTCCCACATCCAGGGCGCCATCAACCTGAACTGCATGGACCGTTTCAATCGGCGTCGCCTGCAGCTCGGCAAGGCCTCGCTCTCCGAGCTGGCCACCAACAAGGAGGCCAAGGACCTGCTGAAGCGCAGGACGTTCCGCGAGTTCATTGTCTGCGACGAGTCCACTTCCGACCTGGAGCTGCTGCCATCCGGTCACCCGCTGTTCATGGTGTTCAGCGCGCTGCTGGAGGACAACCGGGACCCGGTGCTTCTCAAAGGTCAGTCTGCGTGCCCGGAGGGCGCCCGTCGGCCGCGCGACCCGCCAGGCGTCCGGGGGCGCTCGCTCGCAGGCATGGCGTCGTGCCTTCGCCCCATGCCAGACGCAGGAGTTGGCAGCCGCGCTGCAGTGACATCACCGTTCAAGATAAACGTCGTTGACCTCGGCAGGGGACGGCGGCTGGGGCGGGGCTCTGGTCGCCGGACGCCGCCTCTGGGTCGGCGAGCCGATCCGGGGGCGGCAGCCAGGTGCAGCCGGCCCGGACCGTCGGATTTCGGCCCGGTCGGCGGCCTTGTGGCGGACGGCGTGACGTCATCGCTCGGGAGCCATGTTTGAGAGGCGGCGGAGGCACTCGTCTCATGCTAGCGGCGGTCGGCCGCTAGTGCTGGCGTCCCTGATCGCCCGAGTCTCATACGGAACGGACGCCAGGTGCGACTTCTTCGAGTGGAAACCGGCAGCTGCGATAATCCTATTCTGCATGTCACGGTCGCGAAAAACGCGTCGTGTGCCGATGAACATACGGCCGAATTACGCAATACCGACCAAAGAAAACTGTTCGGAACGTGCCGTTCGTCTCTAGCTTGCCTGACGCGCCTGTTGGCGTTGCGAGCTCGCGCCGTCGGGTGCCGGTGCCGTCAGGGGGCCGTGACCGCGGGCTGGGTGCGCCCCTGTTCGTGAATGACGCAGCTGGCAGCTGCGTGCTCCGGCTCGGGCTCGGCCGGGGTCGGTTTAGCCACGGTCGGCCTCGCCAGGCAAGGGCGCACTCAGGTCGGGCGGCACTGGGTGTCCAGCGGACACGTTCTTGGGCGGACGCCTCTGGTGGTGATTTGCACGCAAGGTCCGAAAACGCAAAAGTCTGTCCCCTTTTAGAGATGAGTCGCGGACGGCCGGTAGTCGGCAACCATTCTGCCGGCCCTGCGGTGCGGCTGGCGCGGTCGTGGCTCGTTCAGACGGCGTGAGGTCATATCCTGGCAGCGGGCGCGGCGTCCGTGGGCGAACTTCCGTGGCGGCCAGGCCGCTGGCCGGCTGTCGACCTGTCGCCGGCGGCCGACCTCTGACCCGGCGGTCACGGCGGCCATTTGGCCGTGCCCGGCCGGCCGCCCCCGCGCCTCCAAAGGTCGGCAGCTGGACGGCAGTGGCGGCGGCGGCGGCGGCCCGTGGCCCGCAGCTGAGTCACCGCGCCGCCCGCCGGTGTCCAGGGGTCAGTGCCGGCCCGCCCGAGGGCCGGCCGGAGGGGACCGGTGACTCACGCACGTCCCCCATTCTGGCCGGCTCCCCGCCGCCTGTCGCGGCGTGCGTGAGTGTGCGTGACTCATGTGCGCGGTCTTTGTGGCGCCGCACCGCGCCGGCCGACGCCGCGGCCGCCGACCGGCCCGCGGCGCCTTCCCCCCGGTCGGCGTCGTTCCTGTCACCCCACATCCGCCGGCCGGGCGCGGTGTGATGGAGCACGCGCGGCCGGCGCCGGCCCCGCCCGGTTCCGTTATCGTGCGTGAGCCCGTTCGTCTTCGTTGCCCGCCCGGACGGACGCCTACCCGGACGTTGGCGCCCGCGTTGCCAGGCAACCGCCTAAATACGGCGACCGGGCAGCGTCGGCGTGCGAGCGCACGATCCGGCGGCCGCGTGCCGAACTGCGTGGCGACGCCGGCGGAATGTGGCGGCCCGGCTCCGCGTCAGACTCCGTCACGGTCTGGGCCGGCCCGAGGCGCTCTCCGGACGGCCGGAGCGGACGGGCTCCAGCGAGGCCTCCGGATAAGCGGGGTCGAGAGGGCCCCGAGACTGCGTTGCACATCGCGTAGCGCCGCTGCCAATACCGACTGTGACGTTGCCGGTCGGCAGGGGACTGACGAAATACCGCTGCGGCCGCGGGATGACGTCAGCGTGATGTCACGCCCCGGTACTGTCAGCGCTCTCGGGAGTTGCGAAACAATGCTTATTCCTCGGGCCCGCGAACCTTAACAATGGCTCGCTGGCAGACGCTGCCGGCGGCGGCTGGCCGCGGGCTGGTCGTCTCTGGCGGCGGTCCGGGGCGGTCTCAGCGGCCACCTGCGCTGCGCCGCGCCGCCGCCGCTCCGGTGATCTCATCTGGCTGGAGCGCAGCGGCGCTGGCGGCCGCCGCTCGGCATGGGAGCTCGCCGTGAACCCGGCGACGCCCGGCTCCGCTCGGCCAGGATGTACGCGGTGCCGCCGGACGCCCGCCCGCGCCGCCCGGCCTGCGGCCGCCGTGCTGCCGAGCTGAGAGGGCGAGGGGAAATCACATGTTTGTCCTTGTTCGCTGGGGCTGGTCGTTCTCGGAAGGAGCGTCGATCCATGAGCTCACGTCTGAACGTTTTTCCCGTAAAGCGTGTGTGTATTTGCCGGAGCAGCAGTGTTGATTCGTCAGTGGACATAGCGTCCCAAGTCGCGTTGGCTGAAGGCTGACACGAGTCTGGTCTGCCTGTTAGATGTACGCCGAACGATGCTGTTGTGATGTTCTCGGTACCTCACGTCAGAGTTCATCACTTCCAGAGTTCTCGGTTACCGCTCGTTGCGCAGCCATACGCGTCACCCTCCAAGCGGGCAATATCGGCGCGTAATACCCTGCCGCGGCCGGCTGTACTACGCGCGATGCGCCCCATGGGCCCACTGCGGCGGCAGATAGCCGCGGCGTATGGTGCGCCGTTCCGGGTTAGCCCGGCCGCCGCGTCCCGGCCGCCGCCTGCCGGCGTGGGACGGCGGCGCCGCGCAGCCTTGGGAATGGGTCGGCTGCGTGACCGGCCGGGTCGGCGGGCCGGCCGCCGCCTCCTAACGGGAGCCGCCATTGAGGCCGGTCCGTGAATGGCGGCCGGCGTGCAGAGCGCCGCCAACCGTGCAGCCCCGCCGCGCGTCACGTGACGCGCTGACGCCAGCCGCTTCCGGCGCGCGGGATGCGCCGCGCGGAGCGGCCTCGGCGGCGGCGGCTGTGCTGAGCCGGGCCGGCTGGGGGACGCGGCTGCCCGGGCAGGAGCAGGGCTGCTGCGGGAGACCGCCGGGCGGCCTGCGGCGGCGCCGGACACGGCCGGACACTGCCTGCGGCCCCGGCCCGCCGCCTCTTCAAACGCCAGGCACATGCCGCGGCCCGTCCGGCCGGATGTCGCGCGCTTCCGGTCGCCGCCGAACGACACGCACGTGCGTATGGCAGCTGACGGGACGACCGGAAAGCATTTTTACGCAGCGGGGTGGCGGCGCGGGCTGCCGGCGCGCGGCCCATTCAGGTGCGTCGCGCCCGGAAGCGCTGTTCCGGGCTCGCTTCCGGCCGTTGGCCGATTTCCGGCATTGCACGGGCCGTGTCGGCGGCGCGGCCGCCACCTGCCGCCGCCGGAGAGCCGGGGCGGCCGGCCGTGATTTGAACGGCGCCGCCGTCTGCCGGCGGCGCCAGAGCGCGTCACGCGCCACGACTGTCGGCGGCGGAGCGGCCGGGCCGGTTGTGCGGTCGCCCAGGCCGCCGGCAGTAGGTGACACACATGGTGTCGGTTTTTGCCGGAGCTCGAATGGCCGGGCCGCCGGCGCCGGCCGGCAGACGTCGGCGGCCGGCAAGTCGGCGGAACGCCCGGTGCCGGCGTTTTCGTGTCAGCTGGCAGACCTCGGATGTGGATCATCAGCGAAAGCTGCAGGTCCCGGCGTCTTCCACGCCCCGCTCCGTGCTTCCGCCGGCCGCGCGCGCGGCCCGTTTATCGGCCCGTCGGCCGCGTCTGCCGCTGTTTTTCTCCCCGTGCGGCGCAGTCGATCTTCATTGAGTTTCGCTTCGCTCCCGACGAGTGGTAACTACATAATCCGCTCCCTAAAATCCAATTGATTTGTGGCGTTATCTCGTTAAGTTCGGGTGGTCGCGCTCGGGGCGGACCAAAAGACAGCCGGCCGCGCTCCCTGTTTGGCTTTCAATTAGCCGGGAGGGGCGCCGTAGGCTCTCCCCGCGGGTGAGTCACGCGCCGGAGGGGAGGCCTATCGACATGTTCATCGGCGGGGGTGTCGTGTTACACGGACGACGGGGCCGGTGCCGACGCCGCGCGGCCCCTCCTGTTTCCGGCCGGGGCGGGGCCCGACCTGACTGTGCGTCCGCTCCCCCCCCCCGTACGCCGCAACCCCTGCCCACTTCCTTCCGTGAGCGGCGCTATCGCGCCTCGTCACACGTTGCTTCCGTCGGATGTTGGTCCGCGGCGGGTCTGCCGCGGCGCTGTCCCCTCCGCTGGACGCCGGGCCCCGGGCCAGCGGCGGGCTCCCCGGGGTGGCTTCTCTCTGAGCGGTCGCCGGCGTCCGTTTAGCCGAGCGGGTGGCTTCCTTCCTGGTCACCTTGGTGGCGCCGCCTGCCGCCATGGCTGGCCTCGGCGGCCCGACGGCGAACTGCTGCGCCGCCGGCCGAGCCATCTGAGCCGCGTCTCCCACTGTCGTCCCGGACAGACGTGGCCGCCTGTTCCCGCGCCGCTGAGGCCGCAGGACCGAGATGGTGTCGAGCCCCCGGCCGGTCGCGAGCGAGCTCGCCGGGAGCGGCGTCTGAGATCACGCTGCTCTCAACATCAGATCATCGGCCAGCGTTATTTTGGCCGAGTTCCCGACTCGGGCGAGCCGCGCCGGCCAAAACGTAGTGCATTGTGTACCCGATAACTGGGGAAACTAATGTAAACTTGACATCCGATAAAATGATTGATTAAATGAAGCGCTGGGCTGGAAATGCCCATCTCCGGTGACGGCTGTTGACGGTTCATTATGGCTCGTTGCACGTTTGATTCTGCATTGATCTTCGTTGTGCGTTGCTGTGAAGGGCAGGCTGGTGGGCTGATACCAAAGCATTTGCTAATTGATGCCCATGTGTATGGTACGGAATCTGGTTAATACGTGCATTGCGGAAGGCTTGCTAAGGTGGCGTGACTGGTATGCATGAATTTTCGCTTTTAAGTCGTCACATACGGTCATTATTTCTTGAGTTATTCCCTGGTGCATATGTTTTCTTTTAGTTTTGCTGACTGTGTTGTTTCGCATTGATTGATGCAATGTGAGTCGGCTAAAACAAATTAAAACTGTAACATGCTGCTTGCGGATTACGGTTATCAAACAGTTTTGCGGCAAAAAGCTATCACGATATTGCCATTGATGGAAAGTGAAACGTGCTCGATATTTTTGGGTTTGCTGCCGTTCATGTCGTATCAGACTTGATGGCGAATGAAAACCTTTTTTTCTAGAAAGTGTCCCGTTGTTCTATGTTTAATCAAAGTATGCCCCCAAAATTCGCTCCTTTCGAATAACCGTCCGCTTTCCGGAGCATTGAAAGATTATTTGTTTTGCCTGGTTGAATGGATATTGTGTCTTGGGATTGGGGAAATTAAGTGTTTTGAAGTTGGTTTTTTCTCCGTATGTTTATGTGGATTTTTCGTATTGTCGTGAAACGGGCTGTACCAGGAACGGTGCGAAAGGTAAAGCAGCTAGTTTTGGGACACTGGACAGTCAGGTGATAAAGCGTCGGTGAAGCGCTCTCACGGTATCCAGTGTACGTCGCCAGTGGAAGTATTACAGTCGCACGGTCATAACGATAGTCATTTTGTCATCCGTCCATGGAGGGGTTTCTTTTTCTGGAATTTAATATCCTTGTAAAACACGAATATTTTCCGGAATGAATGATTTCAGACAAATCATCATCGTAGTATGTTCGGTCCTTGAATTAAATTCGCATGCGATCGTTAAATTTGTTTCACTCCCTGTCCGAGTGGTGCGGCCGAGGCGGCTCGGTGGCCGTCCCTCGGTGGGCGGTCTGGGCGGCCCGGGCCCAGCGCCGGCCGTCGGCCGCCGGACGGCCGCTCGGTTTATTTGTGGGGCGCCTGCGCCACCGCCGGGTATTCTGGAGCGGGCCTGCACGCTGGCCGCGGCTGACGCGTCGCGCGCCAGGTGCTGTCGCAGCCCTGTCGTCCCGGAGCCGACGGCGGCGGACGAGCCGGGCCGAGAGGTGGCGGGCGCTGTCCCGCGGAGGAGCTTCAGGGCGGCCGTTTCGGTGACCGTTCCAGCACGTGAGGGCCGGCCGCCGGGCCGGCTGCGGTGTCGGCCTCGGCACGGCGCGCTGACTCAGGCCGGCGCGGCGCTGAACGTGCGCTGGCCGCCTCTGCGGCGAGAGACGCGGCGGCGGCGCAGGGCCGGCCGTTCGCTGGAGCCCAGCTGGCGGCGGCCGGCGGCCGTCTGTGCGTGCCTGCGGTCGGCGGCTATTGTCCGTTTGGCGGTGACGTGGGCCGGCCCCGGGCACCGGTCACCGTTCAGGCACGCGGTCAGGGCGCGGGCAGGGTCCAGGGCCGGCCGCCGCTGGCAGCTCGGAATTGTTCGCCGACTCGGGCCGGGTGCTGTCGTCAGCTGGTGCGGGCTGTGACACCGTTTTCCTGACAAGAACATGATGGAAACCATGGCGGAGCCATGAATTCTGCTGACGTAGGACGGGAGGCGGCTGGTTTCCAGTCGTAGTTCGTCGCGTCCAGCGGCTCTCGGCTGGTTCTCGTTACTCTTGTTTTTTATGAAGACCTCACGGTGTACAAAACGACCGGCTGCCTGCCGCTCGCCGCACTGAACATATTCAGCTTTCTTGCCTCCAGTCCGGTCGGAGCACCGTGCTGTGCCCACGTTCATTCTTGTCTGTCGGTCTGTGGAGCGGGTGAGCACCGTGCCAGGCATGCGTGCACGACTTTCTCGTGGCCCGCCCGGGCGCGGTGTCCAGTTTCCCGGCGGGGCGTTCGACCTGGCTCGGCAGGCGGCGGCAGAGCTTCGCCCGCCGCTCGGCCGCCGACTCGGCCGCCATACTCGCCGGCGGCTGGCGGCCCCGCGCGCTGACTCACCGCCGGGCGGCGCGCGACCTTTCGCGGCAGGCATTCAGCTCGGCCTGTTCAGGTGTCGCGCTCGGCGTGCCCCCCTCCCCCCCGACGGTGCCGCTGGCACGACGACAGCGCGGCGGCGGACCTGAGGCAAGCTCAGAGCGAAAATCTCGGCCTCGTCTCGGGTCGCACGCGACAGAGGCTTCAGATGAAGAGTCACGCAATAGCTCGTGAGATGAGATGCTTTGTGTTGTACTGAATTTCATTGTACCGCATTGCAGTGCATGGATGTCGTGGAACTTACGCCCACAGGATGGCTGTCGTACTCCGCGTCAATGTGATCAGCACTAATGAAAGGCCAAGATTACTATGTCGACGCGTTCGTTGCTGGGACGTTGTTTTTTCGCTGTCTGTTGCGCGATTGTGTGGTTCGCGGCTGGATGATAACGTCGGCCGCCTAACCCGGCAGCCGTGATGTGGCCACACACTCGCGCGCGCGTGCGTGAGTGTGGCGGCCGTGTGACGGCCGGTGCGGGCCGGCCGGGTGAGTCACGCCCGCTGCCGCCGGTGCCAGCGCCCCGGGTTTGCCGCTCACCGCCGGCCCGTGCTGTTGCAGGTGGCATGGAGGCGTTCTCGCGCGAGTTCGCGGAGCTGTGCCACTCGGAGCTGCGGCCGATCGTGCCGGATGGGCCGGACCCGGCCTCGCAGCGCCGAGAGCGCGCCGACGAGATCGAGAAGGCGCGCGTCACCCAGATCCTGCCCTTCCTCTACGTCGGCAACCAGCACGACGCCAAGGACCTGGTCAGCCTGAAGGTGAGTGCGCCCGGAGCGGCGGCGGGGTTGACGGGGAGGGGGGCGTCGGCCGCCAGTGTGCGTTATTGGCGCGGACGAGCGCGTCCGCTGGTCCTGCCAAGTGGCTGCCCGGCGCCGTGACAGCGGGTAAATGCCCCGAGCGGCCGGCGGTCGTCCGGCGTGGGTGGGCGATGGCGGGCTGAGACTTGGCCGGGCACGTGACGGCGTAACGGTCTGGTCAGAGCTAGTCTGTGTGACGGTCAGGTTAGACCCGGCCGGGTGAGCGACCTGTGCGTTGGCCAGGCCAGGTCAGACCTGTGCAGCGGTCGGGTCGGACCTTCGGACGTGGTCGAGTGCGCCGCACGTTGAGGTGTGCTGTTGTGAGGCCGCTGCCTTTGCCGGCGCCCATCAGAGCCCGGCAGTCGTAGGTGACTGTAGCCGCGGCTTCCTGTGCCGCCCCGGCCGGCACTGATCGGCCGCCATCTGTCGCCAGAGCTGCGGCATCACGCGCGTCCTCAACGTGACGGCCCACGTGCCCGGCTACCACCAGCAGCAGGGCATCAGCTACAAGACACTGCCGGCCGCCGACTCGGGACAGCAGAACATCAGCCAGTATTTCGACGAGGCGGTCGAGTTCATCGGTGAGTGCCCGCTGGTGTTTCGAGTGGCAGCCGCTCGGCTGCTGTCGTTGGGTGCGTGCTGGCCGTCGCCGTCGACGGCGGGTCGGCGTGACTCAGAGGCGGCGGGCCGTCAGAGTAGTACGGCAGCCGGCCGACTGAGTCACGGCGCAGGTGCCGCCGCGCCGGCCGCCCACCTGTGCGCGGCGTGCGGCCATGAGGCGGGCGGCGGCCGGTCGAGGAGTCGCCGGCGGCGGCCGGCCGGACACCGGGCGAGTCTCCGGCGCCGGCCGGGCGCCGACCTCCGGGCAGTCCCAGCCGGCCGCCGACGTCAGGACGTCACCGTCACGCGCCGGGGAGGCCCGGCTGGCGGCGCGACGGCTGGGCCGAACACCACCGGACCCCGGCCGTCGCCGCTGACCGGATGGCGGCCGTCCACCACTATCGCGGCCAGTCGTGAATCAAAGCCGAGTCAACAGCGTCCGGCGCCGATACGGCCGCCCGATCAGGCCGCTCTGATCCGGCGCCGGCGCCAGATAGCGGCAGCACGATGGCGCCGCATGCTCGCCGCCGTCACGTGACGCTCAGGTGCGCGGCCGCGGCGGCCGCTGCCGCCACCAGCGCCAGCGCCGGAGCCAGCGCGCACGGCCGCGGCTGAGTCATCGCGCGGCGCGGCGCGCGGACCGGCTGTGCCGGCTCGGCCGGCCGGACTCGAGCCGGGACGGCATCCCGCTTCGTCCGCCGCCAGGCCGGCAGAGGAGGCGGCACCTCCGGAGCTCATGCCACTGAGGACCTCCCACGGAGTAGCCGTAACTGTAGCGTCATGGTGAAGGAAAACTGGCCGCGCGCGGAGCCTCTCCAGACTCAAGGTTAATCAGAGGTAGCGCATGGCTCACGCCCTTCCCCGTGTCGTCATCACGTGACTCGGGGCGGAAATACGCGGCTGTGGGGTCAGGGGTGTTTAGGGGCGGCACGCCGACCCCGCAGTGCTTGCGCGGTTGACCTTTCGGGCCGCGGGGCGGTCGGCCGCAGCTCAGTTCCGTTGTCTGTGCCAGAAATCACCGGCAGCTGGTGGGAACTGGCTCGATCACCCCTTCGCGGCGCAGCACTCCCCCCCCCCCCTCCCCTTTAGCCGCTGTCACGACCCATTGATGCCGATGAGTCACCCATAATCCACCCTCGGGGATCGGCGGCCGCATAAAAGAGCCACCGGGGCGGACGAGACGCCCTCGGCGGGCGCAGTTCGGACCGCGGCCGATCGGCGGACGCCGCATTGTCTCTCGATGGGGCTAATGGGGCCGCGCCGCCACCCGATTATGATTCACTTTTTCGAGGGGCGGCCGAGACGGGGACCGCCGGCGGCACGTCCCCCGCGCTAATCATGGCGGCCGCCCGCCGTGAGTAAGCCCGGCAACGGGCGCCGATTAGGCAGCCGGCGGCCGCGGCCGGCCGGCGGGCCGCGGCGCCGGATTCCCCGCGGCTGACGTCACCGAGCTCGCGCTGCACGGCCGCACGGGACCGGCCGCCGCCGCCGGACGGGCGTCCTTTCACCGAGGCCGACCGCCGCCACCGCCCATTGGCCCAGCGTCGCGTGACGTCACGCCGGCGCTGAGTCACCGCGGGCGAGCAGCGGCGGGCCCAGCGCGGCCTGCCGGGCGGGCGCGGCGCGGCGCGGCGGGGGCGGCGCCGTCTCCGGGCCGCGGCCGCGGCGGTGCGGCAGAGGCGCGCTCGGCTGGATCGGCCGGCGGCGCTCGGCCGGTCGCGTCGGCGCCGACGCGGCGGCGGCACGGCAGACGGAGGGTCGCGGCGCGCGGCCCTGCGTCGGCCGTCGATCGGCGCGCTGAGTCACACCTGGAAAAACAGGCGGCCGCCGGGCGAATCGGTGCCGCGTGACGTCACGGGCGGCCGGCCGGCTCTCGAAGCGGCCGACGGCCGACGGCGAACCGCCCGCCGTCCGCGATCACGGGCCGGCCGTCACCGCGCCGACAGCGGCCAAACGGCGTCCGAACCGGCCGCTAGGCACAGCTCCTCGTGCGCAAAGAGATGGAGAGAGCTTCGGGACGACTCGGCGTGTCGTGACACTTTCGCGCTGCGTTTCATTCGGGCGATGTTTTGGTCGGCTCAGGAGCGTCCTGACCTTGTTTCAAGTGCGGATTAATTCTCGTCGATCATTCATTTTGCCTTGTGCGGAGACTTGCAGGGTGCCTTGCCTGGTCGTCAGGCCTGCCGGCTCAGGGTGTCCTCGGACGTCATTCTTTTGCTTCTTAGCGGCCCGCGCTGATTCACCGTAAGCGGAACCGGCCCGGTCCGACCTCGATCCACCGTGAAATCCTTTGTTGCAGCCGTGTTGTTGGCCCGTGACGGACTGGAAAGCGCTCCTCCGTGTGACGGCGTCGAGTCATTCTGATGCGTTAATCGGCGGCTGTTCTTTGGGTACCGGCTGAGACCGTCGAGTGAACGATTGCCTTGACGTCTTTGTAGGGAGCGGCTGTCACCAGTATGTCGGAGCACTTCTGGTGCCTTTGACACGGAGCTGTACCAGAATGGTGACCCACTGGGTCAAAACCTGAATCGTATTCTGTCGGTAGTGGTGGGGGGTGGGGGAGGATTGATCGAAAACTCCCCGATCACGTGGCCGTGGCGGAGCCGTCCGCTGTTCTTTTCGGGACCCGGTGCATCGTTGTCTCGTGACTCATGGCACGTCGCTAGCGGCTGACTCCCAGGAGACGGAGCTGGCTGCGACGGCCGGCAGCCGGCAGCCACTGCCCGGGGCTCTTTATCAGCGCGTTTTCCCCCGGACTCCCGACCCGCCACCGGACTTGGCCGGCCGAGCCAGGACGAACATCTCCGCCAGGTGACGGCTGTGAGCGGCGGGCTCCCGCTGGTCGTGTGCGCCGCCGCTGCGCCGTCTGGCCACGCTCTCACCGCGCCGTTGTGCTCCGTTACAGACTGCGCCCGCCGCCTGGGAACCCGCGTGCTGGTGCACTGCGTGGCCGGCGTCTCGCGCTCGCCCACCATCGCCATCGCGTACATCATGAAGCGGCTGCCGATGAGCATGCTGGAGGCGTACCACCTGGTCAAGTCGCGCCGGCCCATCATCAGCCCGAACCTGAACTTCATGGGCCAACTACTGGAGTGGGAGCGCTGCCTACAGCCGGAGGCGGGCAGCAACGGCGGCGGCGGCGCGGGCGGCGGCGGCGGCGGCGGCGGCACCGGCGGCGAGCAGCGGCCGGAGGCGGCCTGCCTGCCTGCGGGGCCGCCGGCCGGCCAGCAGAGCCCGTGCCGTCCGCTGGAGACGTGCACCAGCTGACGGGCCGGCGCCGCCGCCGAGCCGGCCCCGGTCCCGGGAACTACCTCAGGCCGCCGGCCGGCTCGCCTCCCCTGATCTCAGCGAGCGCGCGCGCGGCGCCGGAGTCCGCCGGACGGACCAGAGGGCGCCGGCTGCGCCCAGTGTGCCATCAGTGACCCGCCGCCCACCGGCCGCCGGCGGCCGGGCGGCGGCGCCCGCCAGCGGCCGCGGCGCCCAGTAGTGTTAAACGAGCCTCCGGCCTCCGCCGGCGGCGGCCGGCTGCCGGGAACGGGCCCGCCGGCAGGCGTTTGTGCGCGTGTGTATTTATTTTACCGTGCCTTTCGTAGTCACATGCAGAGTTGGCGTAGCTGTCCTAGTCGCGTGCGGATCCATGTCGTGCTGAGATATCCACCAATGATATATCATTTACAAACGAGCGTGAATAAACCAATGAGACACGAGCCCCGGACGTTGCAGACGACTGATGATGCCGGCTTGAGCGACTGGTGAGCGCGACTTGACCGCCTGTCGCCAATCGTTTGTGGGCGGGCTGCTGCCACGCTGAAATCGACCTGCGAAGCGAACTAAAAAACTAGTTTCAAAAACAGCCTTGACACCGAGGAAGCGGTGTCACGCGTCTCGGTGCGTTTCCGAGCAGCTCATTGAGAAAACGGCTCATTCACGGGCGGGCGGATCTCCGCGATGCCGCTCCACCACCGTTTCGACATCTGCACCAAGGACCTTCACCTTATATGCCTTGTCGCTCGGAAAAATGGCCGGCTGAGCCTAATGCGGCCGGCTGAGGACGCCGGCAGCGGCTTTCGGCGGCTGCAGCGGGGGCCGACCGGCCGCCGGCCGCCGGCCAGGTCCAGCCGCGCCGCACCGGTGCTCCGGCCAGCTCCGCGGCCACGCCGCCGCGCTGATGAATGAATCTGCGCGCCGGAGCGCCGCCGTCGGCCGGAGCGGGCCGGTTGCGCCGTATATGGCGCGGCTGGCCGGCGGCGCTGAGGCGGCCGGCCGGCAGGACGGAGGTGCCCGCTGGGGTGTGCCGGACCGAGGTGAGGCGAGCCGAGCCGGCCGCCCGCCCAGTGAACCGGTCCGGCCTCTCGATAGTCATATCACGACTCGTGTTTGGCGTCCGCCGCGACCGTCAGCCGAGCTTCAAGGGCGCCGCGTTCGTCTCCACCTGCTGCCAATGCTGAAGGGTACGCGCCAGCCGAGAGATCCGCGCTATGTTAGCGCTCTTCTTTCCCGTCACAAAATGCAAAGACGCGGCACTGCAGTAATTTGGGAGAGATACCACATGTTTCCGCGGTTAATGATTTAGAATGACATCATCGGCCACGGAAACTTGAGCTGCTTGTTGTGCCAGTGGACTCAACAAACACATTGTATTTGAGTGGAAAGCCACCGCCCCTCTGCACCCCATAGTTTGCACTGATATCAGTTTGAACTCACTCAGACTTCCGGATCTAATCGTAAGTTCTGAGAATAAAGGCAACCTGTATTCCGTAATACATGCCCGCGCGAGGTGGGTACTACGTGCAATGTACAGCCTACACCGCAAAGCAATGCCGTTACCATTTCCTTATCTACGACAGCCGAAATTGACCTCTAGGTCTGATGCTAAAAATAGGAAGAAAAAAAAAACTTTACAAAAGTCCCTTGTGGTCCGTTATCCTATGAACATGACACGTGCGTTTACTGTTGCACTTGCGTGATGCCCTACGATTGGGTGTTCGACCCTTCGAGACGACACCCATTTCGAGTCGCTCTGACCTCGGTTCATTGATACAGCTTTCTGGAACCATGACCGCTTTGATACCAAAAAGTTTCCAATATTTTCAAGCAGCGGATCCCAGGTATTGGGCCGTGTGTGCGTCAGTAAGCTTATTTAACTGTACATTTAGCCCAAGACCGCAGCCAGTAAACGATTCTTTTTTTGCGGAAAATCGGTTTTGGGACTTGCAAGACTTCACAAAAAGATGAACTGCAACTGAATCGCACTAACATACAATGATGTTTTGGGTGGATTTGCAGCACAAGAGAACGGGCTACGCATCGGTGCAATTTTTATAGTAAGATCAGCCCATATGTTATTGAAGTGGAATCGACAAGAATGAGTAAACGAGTGAGAAAGAAATGAGCAAGAATGGGTGCATGGTCCCCTCCCAGGCACTGCGGCGTCCAAACCGTGGACTGGAGGCGTTTCGCAGTGGGTACAAACAAAACACGGTAAACAGAGCTAAACCATGGCACTTTTTCGAAATCGTTTCGATCTCTGGATCGCAAGCACCACACCCAATCCAGGATGACGTTCAGAAAGGCATTTTTTATTTTCCACCGCTTGCGCGTGACACGTGCCGCGAACATTAGGACATGCTGTGCACAACGCGATTACCCATTCAGTTCTCGTTTTGTGTTGATACGTTTCGAACCGACCCGACCCCTCGTTACCGAGAGAACTCGCCGAAACTGAGACGATGTTTGACGCTGTCGTTCAACATGTTTTCCCTATGTACTAAAAATCCCCCTCGAAGCGCGTATCATGCGCACCAACGACGGGCCGCACCACGACGGAAATTGGCCCATACACTGGCGGAGCGCGACACCTCTCGAACGGTTCGCGGTGCGTATCGATCTGCTAACCTGTATGGCCACAGGGCCGGAGAGAAGATTTCCGACAGACTGAAAGAAAGAAAGACAGAAGGACAGAAAGACGGATGGGTGCAGTTTACTCAAACATTGTAGACTAGGACTCGCCGCTTACTCCGTTGAGCAGGTTCATGAACACCACTGAATAGTATGGTTTCCAAAGACATTTTTTTCGAAGCAGACTGACCGTTAGGATCCTTGGTTGGTTTTGGGCTTTGGGGCGCGAATTGTCATAAATGACGGTAACGTGCTTCTTGCAGGACACTCCTGCAAGAAGTGGAGCGTCTTTTGCGGTCTGTCAGTCATGCACAGTTAGCCTGTGCATGACTGACCCCTTTCCTAAACGCACTTGATTTTATTTTGCATTTCATTATGATGGCCTAACCCTGGTTGGTTGTCTCGGCGTCCGACACGAAAGGTAAAAAACGCGGGAAGTAGCCATTTTGCTATTAGCCGATGAACGGCACACCCACATTCTTCTTAAGCGCGCTCGGGGCGCTACGCGGTGCGCTTTTCCATTTTTTGCGAGGATACCCATTTCGAGCTATTGTTCTTGGGTAGCCAAGAGAGTCTTCTGAAACCAAGACTTCTCGGACGACGAAATTTGCCGAAGTTTTTGGCCACGTGAATCTTAAGTTTTGAGCCACGCGCACGTTGTTCATTTTATTTTCCTATGAACTGAGGTGGTGACTGCAGCCGGCATGTTATTCTTTTTAGGAAATGCTGGAATATCCTTTTTGCATTAGCTCGGGCGTACGGTATAACATTTCACCTCAATGGTTTTTCATATATAGGAAATTTTTTTGACCATGGGCCGAAATGTGACCCGGGCTGGGAGGGGGTTGCCAATTTGGGGTCGCAACCATCTTAGTTCCCAAGGTCACCGCCAGGGGCGCTCATGTCATTTTACGGAATCGCTCCCTCTAGAAAACCACTCAAGCTAGAACCACCAGATTTGGTACGCAGGTAAGTGAGCTCGCAATCTACCCCAGCATATTATTGTGGTGGCCGTAATAGTTTCCTAAGATCACCGTTAGGGGCACAATTAAACTGCGAATTTTCGAATTTTGTTATATAAGACTGAACTTGTTATATAAGATTGTCGATGTAACTGACAGTTCCAAGCATGGGCGGGTGATTTGAGGGGCAGGGGCAGCTGCCCCCCCCCCCCCATCTTCGGTCAAAATTTAAAATTAATCTTGGCGTTGGCGTTGGCATTGCACACATGGCGTTGCACAAATATGGCGTTGGACAGAAAAAGAGCTGAATCGGCTTGCTGCCCCATTTCTGGAGAGGCTTAGTGGCCACTGGGTCCAAGGTCTGTCTGGAGCACTACTTTTTCTTTGTAGTTCGGAAGGGTCAAGACATAGTTTGCAAGGGTGGGACTCAAGCTCATAACACTGCAGCAACAGTCAGCATATGCTCAGCAGCCCATTTTGTGGTACATCATCTTTCTGTTTTCCAAACATTTTTACCTGTCTCGAATACTCTTGTGCAAATACAGTAACCCGGCACCGTCTGGCATGTTTTTATACCCGCGACCGCCTGGGGGTGTCAAAAAGGGCACTCTTTGCTATCTCGGGATCTAACCTGTTGGATCTGAGCCGGTCTACCACTAATCGATAGCACTGAGTCTTGCGATTCAGAAAATACTATTTCCGCTTTGGTCACGTGACTGATGACATCACAAACGTCACAAGTCCATGTAAACGCATAACACGACGTCGGAAAAACCGGCATCGGTTTGTACTTCATATCATCGGTAATAGTGGTCTTAGAGCTTTCAATTGGGTATCGAACGGAAGGTCATGATTCTTTGCATCAGAGGCATGCCAAAGTGTTAAGAAATGTCGGGTGAAGGTCAGCCTAGGTCAGGTGAAATAATTGTTTTACTTCACATGCAAAAGATCGATATCTACTCGCAGCCGTTCTGATCCACGTAACGAAAACGACGGAAATGAAGCCTTCTGATGAGCAGTTTTGCATTACCTGACTTCCGGTCAAGGTTAATCTAGGTCAGGCCAGAAAATGTTGCATTACTCTTCCTGCCAAAGAGCAATAATTACTCGCTGAAATTCTTGACTGCGTCAAGCACAGAACTGAGATGACATCTCGTGATAATGTAAATCTGCTCTATCTGCTTTTGATCGGGTCAAGGTCAAGCTAGGCCAGGACAGATAGTCATTTTCTTCTAACCAAGAGCAATAATTGTTCTATGCTGCTACTAAACGACCTTCATTTGTTTCAGTTGAATGTTGCATTTCATTTCTTTTTGACTTCTACTTATGGCGTGACTTGACATGACCTCACGTTGCATTTGGTCATCCTTGCCAAGAGGTGCATGTAGATTTGCTTGTCTGGCTTGAATGATGGGGAAGGTCAGCGACAACCACTTCAATCATCAACAATGCAACTGTCATCATGCATGTGACCTAGCATGACCCCTAATGTTGACGTGTAACGGTCGTGTATCTTTTTGTGGATCGCGTCCTGTGTAAATCCATATTATATTTAAACATTATAATGTAATTCATTCATTCATTCAACATTGTAACATTATATTCGCGCATATTATCCAAAAAGCGAAGCATGTTCACACCACCGCCCGAAAAGGAAAAAACATACATGCAAGAATTCACTTGTAATGCCTTATGCCCATGACTTGACTAGCATGAAAATGGTTTGATGTCAAAATATGTAAAATTAATTGATGAACAGGCAGTAAAAATTTGGTTGGGTCCTCTCTGACTTTTCAGAAGTCATTCAAGAAAAACCGAGGGGTGCCCTATTTGACACCTCCCAGGTGGTGCCGGGTTCAAGGACAATACAATTCAATGGACATACCTTAGTATTTGTATAGAATGCTTAGCAAACCAGGTATTCTAGGTCTACCAGGGCACCATAATGGCATTCTGCGTATTCTGGAGCCTTTGCCCTTTGCCTACAGTCAGAGATGGTGAACTTTGCTATGATCGCTGTGTTCTTTATTCCTTTTTTACAGTGAAACATGTGGAAACCTCACGATAACTGTAAGCGCTTAGAAGGATGATTCACAGAAACTATCAATAATTGATATTTGATATTTTTTTCTGTTTTTGAGATCATTCTTTTCAGCTCAGTGTTTTCCGTTTCATTTTTTCAGCAACAAATAGTAAATAACAATAGGCAAACATAATCGGATCCGGTCGGTATCCGGCCGGATATCCGACCCCCGATCCGCCATATCCGATATCTGGCCGGATCACAAAAATCCCAATCCGGTGCATCTCTACTTGAAGCAAAGGCAGTGTAAACAAGATGGCGCCGCCAGTTCTGGTCGCGTTTGCTTACGGCGAAATATAACTCCATTTCCCTTCGGAAACCATAACGGCAGTGTCACCATTTCCTTCTTTCGTAGGAAAGTTTATGTGCTCTTCTGCATCTTATATAAAGCAAAAGTGGTCTGTGAAAAGGTGCCAATGTGATACATCGCCACGACGACCTCAGATATCTCACATGCGCCCATCTGGACGGCAGTCGCCCCCCGCAGTCACCCCCCAGTCTCAGGCTCCCCGGCCGCTAACGGCGCGCAGGCACGAGTGGCGGAACGGAGTAAGCACTGGGACACAGCGCCCCCGATTAAATCCTGAAAATAAACTACACTAACGTCACTTGCAACAGAATCCTGATCCGTGATGGCGGAATAGGAATTTGTTCCTGTTCCGCCATCACGGGACAGGAATTTGCTGTACGTGATATGAATACCAGTTTATTTTCAGGATTGAATGGGGGGCGCTGTGTCCCAGTGCTTGTCTGTGTCCCAGTCCTCAACCTCCCGATGCCCTTGTGGATGGAGCCCGACGAGGCTCAATCCAGAACGGCGTCGGGAGGCTTGAGATGAACATTCGCAGGCCGTTTGATCTGGGCAATACTTAACAGGCTTATTAAAGTCCTTTGTATTATTGTTTTGTTGTTTTTTTAGGGGGGACAAACTTGGCATCAGGGCAGGATTTCTTCTGAGTTGCCAGCTTTTTTTTTGACACATCCACACTTTAATGAGTATTTTGCCGTCAAGGTCGTTCTTATAATGGCTAGTAGACCAAATTTACCCTCTGTCTGCAAAACTCCGGGTACGTGGTTATGACCAGGATCCTCAGGAATTATTGCGAGGATCTTTCATCACAGGGAGGTACTCTCATCACAGGGAGCCAAAACGGTGCAAGGGCCCGGGCACTGAGGTAAGATGCCCAGCACATGTAAAGTTAGTATAGTTACTGTTTCATCATGTAAGTAACGATTTAACCTTTGCCAGCTTTCTGGTTTTCGTCACCTTCGCCATGGGGGGGGGGCGGGGGTTAGTTAGTGCGAGTCCCAAGCATTTCCACACCTGACATGTTAAACGACAAAAAATAGTAGATAGTCCTGACTATTCTCTACAACCTCCACTCAGGTCATGTTAAAATATCTCCTACGGTTGATCTGACAGGTTAGGTCAAACGAGGTCAAATCCTGCATGGTTCTTGCCGACATTCAGAAGGCAACACTTTATGACACCCACGTAGACCATAATGGTGCCTAAGTGGTCAGGGAACGTCACATGAGGTCATGGTTCTTTCCGACATTCATAAGGTAACTTTTACAACACGTTTTATAACACGTTTTATAACACCCACGTAGACCATAATGTGCCTAAATGGTCAGGACACGTCACATGAAGTCATGCAAGGTCGCCGCGACCTTGACCTCAAATGGCCTTGAACTGGCCTTGCACTTTGCCGCAGCAGTCGTTGCATGGTAAAAGATCAAGTTCATTCACTTAAGACGAATTCCGGACCTTGACCTGAAATGACCTTGATCTTGAATAACCTCGTGCCGATTACAAACATAAATCATTTTTCCAAAGAACCACATGATATACGTTTTGAAAAGAGAGTCGCAGCAGACCAATTTTCACGGAATGTGACCCGACGTGACCTTGATGGCCTAAGTCTTGCAATGTGTATAAAAGGTCTCCTTATAGCCGGGTGGTAACTTAAAAACTATTAGCAAATAACAATGCTATCTGAAATCGCTTCAGAAACACTATTTTGAACGGTAGGGTTCACATTCTTCGGCATTTGTGATCTGCAGGCCCTGGAGAACGAGGTCATAGCTCAATGGCCTGACATGACGTCAACTTCGAGGCTCCACAGTTTGTGTAAAAAAGGTTCAAAACACATGTAGCCGAGATTTCAGGCCATTCGGCCAACCGGTTCGGCATCTATCTCGGAAAAACGTTGGCGGGAATTGCATCAACCCCCGGACTGTCGAGGGTTCATATGGCGTTTGCGTTCCGAGCTAACTGGGGATGGCTTTGTGTTGGTTCTGGGCAATGGGAGGGTCTGCGGGATAACTGACCTCCCCATGGAGGCCGCAGTTTTGCCAGTACTTGGTATATCTAATTTGAACTCCCGGACTATGAAACTACGTTTAGTTTTTACAATGTACCTCCCGAAACCTCCTTCTAGTTCGTTGGTTATTGGGGCTTGGGGGCGCACCGACTTCAAGGTTATTAGGCGTTTTCTAGAGCCGCCACTTAAAGCACTGAGAAGGTGCATTTATGCCAAAGTATGTTAGAAAGGGTTATGAGAACAATCGCAAAGTTTCAAGGCTTTTCTTGTACGATTCAGGAACTGCAGGCCAAAAAATCCGGGTGACTTTTTCCGCCGTGTTGAACGTCATAGCTTGGCCTCACCGGCCGGCCGCTGGGGATTTCGTGACGTCGCTACCAATCATAGGCAGATTCAGCCGGGCGCCTTTTTAAGAGCAATTTCCATTGCGATCTTTGCAGTGCAGGCTACAACTTTGCAGTCGGGGCGGGGGGAGGGGGGAGGGGGTGGATGGCAATTGACCATATAACACGAAAGCAATAGGAAAAAGTTGCGGTCTTCTGAACTAGAAAAATGCTTATCATAAGTTATTTAACAGCGGTTTTGTGAAGAGGGATATTACCGGATATGAGATGCTACAAGAACCAGAAACCAATGCAAAAGGGGGCCGACGTAAAAGGACAAGCTTGCATCTACTTGCTGCGCGACGAGTTCGTGCACTGACGTTTCGTTCAACACTAATCCCACATCCATAACTCTAGAATGCATTCCCGTATGGGGGGGGGGGGGTATTCGCCGCCATCCCAGATTTCGAGAACTACGCGCCCGATTTCACGGCTACAAACGACATTCGATTCTCCATGCGGTAAATTACATTTACATGGAAAAGAAGTTTTTAAAATTCTGAATGGGTGGATACAGGAACAGCAAAGCAGAGACAGAAATGGGGTATCTTTGACTTGTCATACCTCCGCCGTCTATAAACCGATTTTAATGTAATTGGCATGAATCGAGAGCTAATCGATAGGAATATTCCTCTGGCCCGTACGTTTGAAAAAAAAATCATTGACTTTCACAAGGTTTGAAAAACGTTTTCTTCAAAACTGAATTAACACAAAAGTTGAAGATATCTTTTTAGCTGTTTCTGGTCATGTTATACTTCACCCGCGCCCGACTGTCGGTAGGCGCCATGCACGCCTGACTGGGGGGGGGGGGGCAGCAGTTGACGGCCGCCTCTAACTCACGCACGGCTGGTCGCACGATAAAAATAAGCACACCGTTGGAAAGCTCGTGAAGGATAAAGCTCGAATCTGGTCTTATTTTTAGTTTTGGGTAATATGTAAGCCACTTACGCCCTATATATGTTTTCTCATAGCCACCTGAATGGGACCGAGAAACAGCCTGGATTTCAAGGGCTGTGACTAATAAAGTCTAGATACAGGCATCAGCGGACAGGCAGAAGTCCGTCGATGCCGATGCACGTCTTATTTCTCTTATTTGTTCTATACGTACGCCAAAACGTTGAGTTAAAGACACGGCGATATTTGCAGCGCTGCACTGTGGGCGCGATAGACGAACGTGGTATGAAATTGACGGTAACTTATTTTAGCGCGTTTTTATTTTCGCGAAATGTGCCATTCCAAGTATTATTTTTTGGTCCTAGTGGCTCTTGTAATGACTTCTCATGCTTAAATTTTGGAAAAATTTATTAGTTGTCAATCTACACAATTGGTGGAGCTTAATTCGCGAAAGTCCGTTTATTTCCACAGTATACAATTTTTTGAACCTTTTTAACTTATTGGTATTAGTCGTAACTGTGCGAGCCAATTTTGCCATTTCCTAACCGATCTGAGTCATTCATCGCCGATTTTGATGGCAGTGCATTTTGACTCATAACGGTTATTCGTGACCTGACCTTGGGTCAGTGGTCGAAGGTCAGTGAAACTTTGCCCATTTACGGACACTGGATGTCTGTATCTCCCCACACTCAAATTGTTATAAAAAATTCCGTCAATTTTAAAAAAACGGCAACTTATGTTAAAAACGGGTTTGACCTTAGGTCAATGACCCGGAGATTTCCGAGAAATCCGAGATCGCAGATTTGTTGCGTTTGTTGTAAAGCCTTGAGTCTATTCCATAGTGTTTGGAAATGTTTCCAGTCATCTGAATTGACTATTTCTAAAAGTCCTGTTTATCGCCGTCGTGATACGCACGCGGTATGCGCGTGGACATTTTAGGTCGTAGCTTCGCGGTCCGATCTGATATTGACCTGAAACGCAAAACAGAAATAGAAGATACTGCTGGCTAATATGGAGCCCGATTTAAAAAAAAAATAAGCGTCAAACATATTTACATGGAACCAAATTTTCATTTTGACGTTGACCTGACTTTTGTGAAGTAACCTCTGATCAACAAAAAACATTTTTGCGTGTTTGCCCATTTACTCGTCTTAAAAATCACATACAGTTTTAATTCTTTCTTCAAAACTCCATTTTTGGCAGTCATTTTTGCATTCAACACTGCCGAAATGGCCTGAAACTCCTCCCAAAAACGTGACCTGGCTGCGGCACTGGGAAAAATCAAACATAAGAATTTGGCAAAATACGTAGGAAGCATAGGAAGGAGACAAGTCGTGGAACACAATTGTACCCATGGTTTCCGAAAACCATTCATATTGTTTTCTTTTAGACAATCCCGTATAATCCAAGGCACATAGAAAAAACCCATTCGGGAAAACGTCTCGTTTGAAGTTTCCCGGATGGCTATTTCATATGCCCTAAGTGTATTCAATATGCAGGAAATGGTCGTGAAATAAATGAGGTTTTGGTATTTGGACCTCGAAAAGGCTTCTGCTGTCACGAAATCTTAATTCTGATGTCCACGCTCGTCGGTTAGGTCCGTCAGACCCACAATGCCACTCAGAAGACAGACATCCGGTCTGGAGAGGAGCCTATTGATACGATGAGGAGCCTCGGCTGTTGGCGACCGACATCAGATAAAACACTGCCCTTGGAGTTACAAAGAGCTTTCAGTCGTAGGAGAACGCGAAACATGGTGAATGATGTGGGGGTCCTTTCTTGTGTGACTTCCTTTAGCTGCGAAAGAATCTTTAGAGTCTAAAGCGCTATCATTCGGTCGTATGATAATGATCACAATAGTGGAATGCATGTGAGGTACTTAATTGTGAAATGTGTTCACGCCATCAGCCTCTTAAAAAAATGAGGCGGTGTTTAGGGAGCAATCCACCTTGGCAGACTTTTTCACAAGCACATGGATTCTGCTGATCCGAACGACATCGCTGGACACGTTTTCAACGATCGTGATGAAAAAAACACACTCTGACGGTAGTCATTGATGATGACGTAGCACAGATCCTCTACTAATGCTGATCTTTATTGACCTGCGCCCGCCCACGTCCTCGCGCAACAGCTGACAATAGGACACAAGTGAATACGACACAGGAGACATTGCGGGAAACCGCTTTGAAACCCCTTTAACATAGCGTTTTGAGACATTCGTCCCTACGTCAGAAATCACTTTCTTAGATCAAACTACAGCTTGACTATTACATGCGAATACACGCGACCGAAGGGAAATTCGCGTTAAGACATGCGAGTAATCCACAAGCATGAGGGAGGAACCAACAGGAGCTGCGTGACTCAACCAGCTTTTTTATGATGAGCTACTCCTTTCTCAAACGGATTTTCATGCTTAGACCGATTCCGCCCCCGGTAGTTTCAAGGCGCTTAAAGCGTCTGCGTTGTCGAGCTGAGATTTGAAGACCATTCCTACGGATGGCATTTATACTTCATCAAAATGTGAACGTCGAACGTATACCGGGGTCAGCTCCTGGAGGTGTTTATGGGAAGCATGCCAGTCTGCTATGCTGTCGTTTCCAGACTCGCTGGAAGCTATGCCTATTTATGACAAATCGACCAAGACGCAACATTCCTTTGAAATACACGCAATGTCCAGCAGATCGGCTTCTCATTCAGCGTTTTTTCTTGCTATTTGTTTTTCTCTCCCGCACAGCTGATACGAGTTCAGGTATATCAGTCACTGGAAAAAACGATTGCTCTGACAAAATTCAAACATGACATCTAGCATGATGCAATAAAACTCTGGCCATTTGGACGCTGCCAAGCAAGCGAATCTTCATCATTTCGCCTTCCTGGCATGCTCTCCACCATTGGACATGGCCTCAGCCACCGGCTGCCAGTAGCGCTCTCTACTTTCCCGTTCGAAGGTTTTCTCTTCCGCGCCACGCGCCGCTCGGCGGCCGAGTGTTGCGCGCCGAATGGCCGCTGGAAATGGCGCGCCGCTCGTGACGTCACGCCGGTTTCTCAGCCGTGCGGTGGAGCAGGGGCGGTTCTCCGGCGGCCCGGAAGGAAACGTCGCCTGCGTAACACGCGGCAGGAACTTCCCGTTTCGCCGACGGCGGGCCGGCGGCCGCAGCTGGCACAAGAACTTGGCGAAAGCTGGCCCTGCCGGCCGCGCCGGGTCAGGACGGCCGTTGCGGTAATTGGTGTCACGGATCCAGTGGGAGAGGTCGTCGGTATGCTCGGGTGACGTCAAAATAAAGTGGGCTAAATCCACTGAGAAACCCACATGGGGGGGGGGGGTATGCCGTCGTATGTTGTCGTCCCCGGCTCCCCCTGCCCCAATCACTTACACGAAACGATACCAATGGTGTCCGTGTCAAATTAATTCATGTATCTTTATTTGTGTACACAGTACAACCCAGATGCAATGCAAAGTAAGCTATCATTGGTTTGGTTGAGAATCGAATCATTAGCGGAATTTGAGACAGGCGGTGTTATTTAGAAACTGGACGTCTTGCGACCCTTTATAGCAGAGGCTCACCCAATGGGGGCTTAGGGGGCTGGAGCCCCTCCCTTAGCACGGTCTCCTCCGGCCTGAATCCTGGACCTCCGCACGCAGCGCGGAAGGGCAGGAGACCCATATGAGCCGTGAAAGAGGCCTCTGTCGGCCCGTAAACGGCGTGAACCTGCTTCAGAGGCCGCCATATGCGACAATATTTGATGCTTTGTGATATTCTATAGCGAACTAGGAGTGGTGTTCACCATTGTCTTTGAGAGCGAGCAGCGAGCGTTATATATATATATATATATATATATATATATAACTGTGCATTTTCCTGTTGCCATGTAAACGCAATGCATGCTGCCAAACGAGGGGGGCCCCTGAAGTCAGGGGCTCGCCGCTTCCGTGGGGGCCTAGCCCACCTCTCAAGAAAATCCTGAGAGCACCGCTGCTTTGTGTATGCGTTTATCTTTGCTCATTTTGATAGCATGTTGACATGACATGGATCACATTTGAAAAAAAAAACAGAAGATAGGCAACAAGCCTCTCAGATACGCTGGCGGACCGACGCCATCAGCTGAGGGGAGGGAGCCAAATATCCGCCTGTGATATCTCACCTACCCCCAAAATGTCGATTTCTCCTCGGATTTCGGCTACTACGGGCATTTCCGAAAACTAGCATGCATATAAACCGATTTTTTCTCGGAAACGAAACATCCGAAATTTACGTCCTCAACAAGGGCCTTCAGATATGCTGGCTCTTTTTTAACGAAAGAGGAGCCACGCACTGATGTCCCCTCCCCGGGATCCGCCCTGTTCAGATAAAAAAAAAAAACGAACTGAAAGCTCAGATACAGGGAGGAGTTCAAAGGCATTTTTGTATTACCTCGATCATAGTGACTTTTGTTATGTTCTGCATACCAGTTACTCAAATGTGAGGATATTGTCAGGGTGATGCCGCAAACTGTCCGGAAGGCGTCGCTAAAAAACCCGAGGCGGGGGTCGCACGTTTCTGTCCCGTGCAGGTTAAGCGTACCCGTACAGCGGATGCAGAGCGATACCGTGCGCAGATTGACAGGGTTCGCTCGTGCCCTGCGACTGCTTTGCCGTGCTATGACCAAATAAACGCCGCATGTTTATGCCATTGCGCACTGTAGGTAACTGACGCCGAGACCGAAAGCCCAACCCGAGCGTGAAGGCTGGTGCGTGTGTTCTGGCCCAGTGGCGACCAGCGCCTTTGAATGGTACAGGGGCGGACCTAGCCGGCCATCTCGAGAGGGCAACACCGCTTCTTTGTTTTCACTCTGAGTAAGACGCTAACCCTAATCAAGTACTTTTGGTTGTTAGGTTATTTTGTGGACAGAGTAAGCGGGCCAGATATCGTGCAGCGCGGTTCCAAGACGCGGCACACCGGTGGCCAGCTGGCCCTGTCTGCCCCAAGCCTCAGCGTACGTTCGGTGATCGAGCTTCGAACAAATGATGAGCTACCTGACAACCTTCGCCGCACGTGGCAGGTGACATGTCCGGCTGCAGTTCCGTTCGTCACGGACCCGGCACATCCCTCGATTGAAGAGTCACAACAAACGGCGCCGGCGTAGCGCGAAACTGACGTCGCTATCAGCCGTGACGTCACTGAAAGGCATTCAGCGTGAGGCGGGTCCGAGTAGTGGGCGATGATGTCATTCTTTTCAGTAGTGACTGGGAAAATGCGCCGCATCTGTATCTGTCATTTGAGTGGCGTTTCGTTTGTCGACGTTATGAATGAAACCAGCAACATATTGCAGTGATACATCCATTTCTCAGTGGTGTAAAGCAGCCATTGTTGACAGGAACGTAGTGTAGAAGGGTATGATTTCTATTGTCATCCAAAAACGTCCCTTTTTGCAATGGTTTCCATATAACCCCGAGAAATGTCCATAAGCTGTATAACTCGTTTTTCGCCAAGACGTCAGTTGTTCGCGCATTAATATTCAGCCGCCCATTGGAACGTCATCAGTAACTTATCTAGCCGGATGGTCTGAGAAATGAGCAGGCCAAGTCGGTCTAAGAAAGGTTCAGTCATTGGGTGGGTCAGACACTAGCAGCAAAATAAAATACATTTGTTGTGTTGCTTCGCTGTAGTGTGTTTGAGCATTTTTAACCTCTATTTGCACTTCTAACAAAAGAGCAGCGTCTCAAAACCAAATAAGTCCCATAAAGGGCACCTTTTCTGCTACCGTTTAGCAGGTTCGACCATTGTCGCTTTGGTCCTCCCTGGATTCACCAGCGTACGGCAACGTAGCCCCAAAACCAAATCTCGAAAATGCTTCAGGACCCCACAGCTTTTCTTCGAGAGGCCCGAAACGTCTGCGTCTGCGTCTGCCTAAAACGTCCGAGCTCCAGTCCTGAAAGCGCTTTGATATATTCGGAGGTAGGTTTCTGTTTATCACGCGTGGGCGGCGAGGAGCCGGTTCAGTTCCTCTGTATCTTTAATTATTATGCTGGGTAATTACCATGCAGGCGCACCCAAGGGCCACAGTCCCACGCCCTTGGACCAGATCGTTGGTTGGAGCAGCAAAAAAGACAAAATATCTTAGAAATTGTAATGTGAAATGGTATTATTCCATAAATATTGCATGGGCTGGCTGGAGATCCCAGACTTCATCATAAACTTATAGGCGTAGCGGTCGCCGATGGGGCTCGTACCCCCTCTTAAGGACCGACCTGGGTGGGCTCCTGCGAAGACTGTCTACATCATCTGTCGCGTCTCTTTACGTCGTTAACTACGACTCCATGGAGCTGATGCCACGCTTACGAAATATTTGGATCACTCCCTTAAAAATGGTGGCTGTCTCTGGATAAAGTTTGATATCAGGCGCGTCGACTTCGGTAAATTACTGGGAGGGGGTGCTGAGGGCCCGACAACGACAACAACAACGGCCCCCAAATATTGGTTTTCTCAGCGGATTTAGCCCACTTTATTTTGAGCAACGGAAATCTATATTTTTTACCATTTATTAAACAAAAAAGCATATATATATATATATATATATATATATATATATATAAATACATGGATAGAAGATAAAAAGATAGATCTATCGCATTAGACTCTATTCTTTACTTTCTGCCCCTCTCATGTCTCTTGCGGTCGCTGTTTTCGTTGTTATTACTCATTCCCCTTCAATATCGGCAGGTTTCAACATTGGATGGGCCAGGGTCCTTTCAAAAGAATACAAATGAACACCCCTGCTCGATATGATCAATAATGATCCGAACGACTTCCGGGCTTTCGATATGATCACGAACTGAGAACCGTCATCGTATCCCTGGATGGACGGATTTAATGGTGGATCCAGGGGCGGAGAAATAGGAATTGTTTGGTGTGCATTGCGTGTTCATAGGAACTGTTAACTGTTCGTTGCGTGTTTATCAGTTTCAGTCCTGACCTTAAATAATTTTGTAGAGACCAAACCTTCTAGATGTGCTCGTTGCGTTTTGTCGGGCTGACACTGCACTTGGCAGGTTTCATAAATTGTAACCGCGTACATCATGTGCTAAACATCTTGGTCTTCATCACCTGACTGGCGATGAAACATTTTCCCCATACGTAATACGAGGCTTGGAATATTGATCCTCTCTAAAACTGGACATAGACACTGATGCTGTATTATTCCATCCTGATTCCGGATAAATCGCTTCTTTACGTGGCTACCTTTAATTACTTATCAAGCAACACGTGGTGCAATGGTTTCCTGTGACTGAGGCGTGGTCGTTTCTGAGATCTTCTCCCGTGTCTCACCATGTCGACGCCAGCCAGGTCCAGCCGCCAGCCCCGTGCCGCGAGGTACGCAGCCACCTGGCTTCTAGGAACGTGCAAATGCAGGCGGCCGTGTCCTGCCGTTCCGCCTAGCCTCGGGCGTTTCTCGGTAGACGTGACGTCAGCTCAGGCGACCGGGCGTCACACTGGTGACGTCACCGGCCACAACTGCCCGGCGACCTGTGGGTGGCTGTGGTTGATCGAACCACTCGACTGCCAGGAAAACGCACGCGCCTGAGGGCTATGTCATTTCCCTTCCAGCAGCACGGTGGAACAAAGGCTTCGCCATTTAACTGACAGCAGGGACACGAGGCACCTTCGTTTAAGGAGAAATACGCGTCGTATCAACAGTGTACAATCCAAACTTGGAAAAATACAATTGACGTCATGTTTGACTTTACTTGACTTCACATGACCAAGCCTATCAGCATCGCCTAGCCTTTTCGCCCTGTCATTGCGGATGTCAAATAGATATATCATTCTCGCCACCTTAGTCATTCTAGGGCGAGGCTGTTAGCACTTTATCGTGCTGCTCATCCACATTCGTTTATGTAAGCACGCATTTCGTCTGCTCGCGAATGGGGATTTTCATGGCTTGCGTCATGAACATGATATGAAACAGAAATTAACGGATCCCATCTCGCCAACGAAGACGCGGCTTGAAATGCAATAAAAACGTCACTGATAGAGATAAAGTTATCAGTGTTTATTGACTGGAGCTCGCTCAGAACAATGCTAAACCGAATGCTCCATCTTGGCCGACCTTCCATAACCAAAATTGGTTGGTTTGCAAAATGCCCCTTACAACGTTTTCCGCACTCATTTGTCCCGAAATGCATATGTCTAGAAGCTCCAGAAAACGTACGCCATTCAGAACTGTATTCTGGAGTGATTTTCCGATACAACGCAACGCAAGCCTGCGGAAGAACGCAAGCGAGGCTTGGCGTTCACGAACGTAAGCGTCCATTGGCCCGCTTCCGCTTGTGGCGTCACGCAGCAGTTGCAAATGGGATACAACAGACGGACAAACAGGACACACGGAGAAACCATGGAAAATCGTTTTGAACCTCCGTGAGTGTTTAGTTTTGAGACATGATTCTTATAACACTTGCAGACTGGCTACCACGACTACAGGCTACATCATGTCTCTTTCACTTCAAACTGTCATGAAATGTCATGAAACTGTCATGAACTTCGTCATGAGATGGAACATTTCCTTTGATTGACCGAAACAAAACCACCCTTATGGCTCCAAATAAAGATGAAGATTTAAGAAGTAAGCATTTGTATTTCAATACACAAAGGAAAAAACAGTTCAGTTCAAACCACCTGTTGGGATGGAGCACTCCCTTTGATTGACCGGAACAAAATGACCATTATGGTTCCAAATAAAGATTAAATTTTAAAAGCAAGCATTTGTATTTTAATACAAAAGGAAAAAATAAAACATGTATTTCAACGGAGAAGTTAACAGGCCTACCGGCCAAATCCAGCCTGCCAAAGATCAAAATACTATTTGCGTTTCTGAATTTCTGCCGGTTCTGGAACATATATGCGATACCCAAAGCTGACTTAAAATTTGTGTTTCGAAGGCTATTGCCCAGAACCGTCATTGGTTCACCCTACTTTGGCTTTCCCAAACGGTCCGGCTGGATCCACTCCTGTAGTATGAACGATGCAGCGTTGCCTGCCCTCGCAGAGATAAAAAATTACGCAAAAACGGGCGAGACGAGAAAGAGGATCCTGCAAAACGCAAGGTGGAGGAAAAATAGATGCGTACCCTCAACAGACCATTCTGCATTAGCGCGTCGTTTTTCTACAAATTCTTCAAAGCAGCAAGCATTTCTTATAAGAAATGCTTACAAAGCAAAGCGACACTAGCCACAGAAGGGCAAAGCCGGGCCCACAAACATGACTGAACATATAAATTGTGACTACATATGTGCGCGCCACAAAACCGACATGATGGAGGGTGAAACATGAGCCCTTGTATATTATATATATATATATATATATATATATATATATATATATATGTGTATATACAGACAGATAAATAAATAGATAGACAGAAGACAGCTCTTTACCTTCCGCCTATTTCTTACCTATTGCGGTCGTCCTTTTCGTTATTACTCATTTCCCTTCAACACCAACAGAAATATTGGAGGGGTCCAAACCAACATTGGGCGGGCCCAAATCAATATCGGGTGGGCCAGGACCCTCTCAAAAGAATGCAAATCAACACTTCTAGCTTAATTCATGGTTGGAAGCACGTCCAGGTTGTTGATGTTACCGGGCGCAGTTCTTGGTCTATTCTTCCAATGCATTGTTCCTGGCCTAATTTAAATTTGAGTATTACCGATGTTTTTTGCAGCGCCAAAAGCGCAGGTGCTTCCGCGCCTGCAGTTTGAATTTCAACATCCCGAAGAGTTTTTTCTGCAATGCGAGGCCTCAAAAAGACTTGACTGTCTGTAAGAAGTCTGCTGTGCATGCTGCTCCAGTGAGGCACCGATGCTTCTTTTTTGTCCAAAGTAACGAGGCAGAAGCGACCAGTCTTAGCCCCAGCTACCAGACATTAAGCAAGGAACGTTCTCGGTCCCCGCGCACCGCTGTAATCTGAAGGCACCATATTCGACATAAGGAGAGCGCCATCACTGTCGCCAACTAACCGCCAACTGAAGATACGTGAGGACTTAAACATTTGCAGAGCATGATGGTGAACTACTAAAGGCCAGGCAGAAGTGACTTATATCCGATAGGTGCTGAATCAAAAGCTTATATTACAAGCCTTGTTTGCATATTATTTTTTTCGAACTCATAACGAGTTTGCCGGACGTTATGCCAAAAACAAACGCTTTTGAATTCATAGTCATCCGTGAAGTAGAACCACTAGTATTACTAGTAGTCACGGCAATGTCATGCCTACGAAGACGGTACATTGGAAAAGATGAAAGCAGTTTGTTCAGATAAGAAAGAAACAAGCCTACGCTACGCAAAAGGGCAAAATATGACAGGTTTCTTGGTTGGTTGGTTGGTTATTGGGGCTAAGGGGCGAACCGACTGCAGGGTCATTCGGCGCCCAATGACAGGTTTCTTGGCTATTCGAGCTGCCAAGAGGGCTTTGAGTTAGAACCCTTGTCGCCAGTTTGGTGTCGGAAGAAATTTCAGTTCCGTGGCCACCGTTCAAACAATGTTTAACGTTAACGAATATTTTGAAGTGAGATAGGCAAGCTGTAGCCTGCAGTTATAGAAGCCAAACTGTATCGCACATTGCCTCAGAACTCTGCACTTGTGGAGATTCAAAGTGATTTTCTGCGGTTCTCCCGTGTATAATATTTGGGCGCCATTTGATCACGTAGTCGGACCGCCCTAAAACCCACAGTCACACACACCGCGTGTTTTATTTACAGATGTTGCGTGGCATCCACGAGAGTGCGCAGGCAATGAGCTCTTCAGTTCATCGGCCTGCGCAAGCCCGTGCTGTGTCGCATCAGCCTTCAGCCTGCGAAGCCCGCCTGTTTTTCCGATCCTCAAACTCAAACTGTGTGATATCTAAGACAGTGAGCGCGTAATTAGATTTGTTTTTAGACGGCGTTTTTTTACATTCATCAACTGTGCAATGTTTGTATCATGCAAAATTGACGTGGATCACTGGAAACCTTTACCTGATAGAGAATCCGAAATACATGTTTGATTAGTTGACTGATCGGCGCACGACTACAGAGTGTAGTTCTTTTTCAGAGTTTCCTTTTTAAAAAGGCTTTTGTTTTTTTCAGAACCCTACGTGTTTTCCAGACAAATAAATGCTGGAAAAGTCGACCAACTGGACCACTGGAACACTCCCTTTACCCAGCCAGTGACTGAACAGGTACCTGTTTGCCTGCACGTTAGGTAATTCAGCGCGTCCCCAGCGCCTGCAAACGAAGAGCAAAGACCTGAATACAAATATCACGCATAGGACTCATTCTGCGGTTTCCTGATCACCCTAATCTGGCACCACGTTCCGTGATCATTCGGCAGAGTCCGTTCCGTGGTCAATCGGCACAGACCACTCCGCGATCAGTTGGCAGAGTACGTTCCATGATCAGTCGGCACAGTCCACTCCGTGATCAGTCGGTAGAATACGTGATCGGTCGGCACAGTCCACTCCGTGGTCAGTCGGCACAGTCCGCTCCGTGATCAGTCGGTAGAATACGCTCCGTGATCAGTCAGCACAATCCACTTTGTGATCAGTTGGCACAGTCCACTCCGCGACCAGTCGGCAGAGTACGTTCCGTGATCAGTCGGCAGAGTACGCCCCGTGATCGGTCGGCACAGTCCACTCCGTGGTCAATCGGCACAGTCCACTCCGTGATCAGTCGGCAGAGTGCACTCCGTATCAAGGCTCGGGGGCACCGGGACCGCCCCATTTACAATGCTGAAAGGCTGCGGCTGTTCCGGGCACAGCGCATACCAGTCATACAGTCACATCAGTCATACCAGTCATACAGTCATACATGCATCGGGCCCCTGCAGACCATTTGATATGTTCACGCTCAGAACAGGATCGGATCGAAGGGGCTCTCGTGACACGTGGTGGGCGTTCAGAAATGCTCACTTTCGTTGCGTATCTCCTCAGGAAGCCTTCAGTCACCACGAGGCTCAGTGAGCTAAAGAGCAGCACAATGCTGCCTGGTCTGCAGGGAAATATATATGCCTTCCGTTGTAGCAGTACCCCTTGAACTGCTGCATTTTTCATAATAAACCGACTTCTTATTGTTTAACCCTATTCCCAGAAGACTAGACAGCTCCGTGACCCGACTTGATATCAAACTCAAATTTGGTACAGAAGTAGAGGGTACATTTCTACTTCATATACGTTCCGGGTTTGGCATTTGAAAAAATAACGCCAAAATTATTACTACGAAACCAAAGTCTGAACTTTGGCCTTGGCTTGACCTTATAAAGTGACCTCAGATAAACAAAATTGTATTTGCATGTTCCCCAGCTATGTACCAATATATCCGTATTACGTTCTAAGTTCTATCTTAAGAACGCTATTTTTGGCTACCATTTTTCTTTTACCCACAACAGGGCCAAAAATGGCCTGAGGTGCCTCCCAGAAACGTTGCCCGGCTCCGCCCCTGAGCAAAATAGAATTATGAAATTTTGTTACAGTGCGTAGAAAAAATAGCTAGGAAACGTCACCAAGTTTCGTAAAACTGCGCCAAAAACCCTGGAATTAGCAAGCAAAAAACCGAAGGGAGGCGGATTCAGTCCCCCCCTGCCGGGAATAGGGTGAAAGATACATGGGCATTTATGGAACACAACGATTATTGCGTACATTTCTTTTTCGTTTCTTCTTTTGGGGCGTTTTTGCTCAGTGCCTCGAATAAGGAATTTTGACGGGGGGGGGGGGGAAGCAATTTAGAAAAATAGCTGTCCACAGCGTTTTAAGTCCATTTTACCGCAGTTCATGGCAAATTAAAATCGTCAATGCTGTTGATTTAGCTCAGATATTGATGCTCAAATAAATTAATGCTCATATATATATATATATATGCAGGCACGCTTTCAAAAATTGGCGCGTCGAAACCAGGTTTTTTCATTCAGAGTTGACTCATAGTAAGCTACCTTTTGGATTTTTGGTTTTGGTATTTTCAGTGGAATGTAGCACCTGCATGTAGCACGATACTAATTGCTTGCTGTTACCGTAAAGATGATGACCTGACGTCATTGTGTGCAAATATCAATCGTGATTGAGACATGTGGATTGTCGATATCGACTGCCTTCGTTATTCACGCAGCTAGCGTACTCGAGCTCACCCCTGTGAGCGACCGTTTGGCGGGCATGCTGGCAAGCCAATTCATATACCGTGCAAAACAAAGAAAGGCTGCCATATAGAGGCACTGCTTACATCAGATCAAAGGATATCACAAGAAACCTCTGAAGTAGGAAGGCATACATATTTGTAGCTGACCAGGAATAAAAAAGGAACACAGAAAGCAAGCAATGAATGCAGGTAATTATTCCCATCTCTTTTCCGGTCTTCACTGGGGGGGGGGAAGCCGTTCATTGGGGGCAATTTTCACTACTGGGTGTGGCAATTGTCCCCCTCAACATGTTATCAGAGGCTTTGTCTCTTTTAAAGACATTTTTACCCCGCCACCGATTTACTAAGGCTCTTCACCACCTTTGATTAACTTCGGAAGAGCGATCTGCTTTGGATGATTCAAACAGTAATCGGCAAGTCCGGATCTCGCGGCTCATGTCACGAATGCAAGACAACCTTTAAGTTACTGGTGACGTCATAGATCAGCCGAAAATGGAAGCGACATTGTTCTTCTGAACCATCTATAATCACTGTAAAAAGGACCCGAGGACTAAACTTTACACGACATTATGTCTCAGATAGCTTGGCACCATATTTTGATTGCCACCTGTCTCATTTCCATGAAAGGTCAAGGTCATGGGTCAAATTAAACTTAAATTCCATACTGTCGCCCCGGGCAAGCACTTTTCGTAACGCATTTGGCGCAGTAACTCGAAAAATGCGTTTCCAAAGAGCTATGAGCATAAATGAAGTCTTGCAATGGCTCCGATCACCACGCACTTCCAGGATTACACGTTTTTTTTCGGGTTCGAGTTCGCAGCATCACCAAACACACCGGTGGCACCCATCTGATGCGTCTAAGTGACTCTCCAAGGTGATTTGGTCCATGATGCACATTTCCGCGGGATGTTGCACGGAATAATGCAAGGGCTGATATCTCTGCACCCGCCATCAAAAACGCCAAAATGGACGCTACCAGAGTACTCGCAGAACTGAAACATACGCGTACTCTAAGAGAGCTCGTGCACATAATCGCCAAGTCAAAAACACAAGAACGGTCATGTTGTCGAGAGACTTGGCTGTGAAAATTACGCGCGAAATATATCTCAGGAAGATTTATCCATAAATTTGGTAGTATCCGAAAAGTTATCTTTGGCTCTTTGTTACGACATCTTTTCACTAGACCCCGAAACGTGTGATGCATATACTTAGCCTAGGATGACTTATGATGGCCTTGGATGAGAACAGGGCGCTCAGGTCACTTTGGTATGTAATGCAACTAACATTTACCCTGCGGCTTAAAATGACAACGGAGCATCGAAGTAAACCTGAACATCAAAAATGAAAACATGGCTGCCTATGACGTCATTCGGCAGGACCAAGAATAACCTTGTCCTTGAACTTTTATCAGCACATACACAGTTGATGTAAGAATGAAGAACGAGGATAGAATAAGTAATATATAAAAGAAAATAAATGAAAAGAAAACGCAAAAGGAATGACAAAGAATAAGAAGGTGCTGAAAGCTTCAAGACGCTGTGATCATTCGGACGAGTTATTGAAACATTGCGCTCCTAAGGCGGTAATCCGAAGCCAATGGACAGTTAATTGAAACGTCTTCATTTGATTCCAATCCGTATTGATCCAACTAACTTCTCACCGGGACGAAGGTGTGCCTTGGCAAAGGTGTCTTAATGTGAGCCTATTCGAAGAAAAAAAAACGCTCATGGGGCGTATGAAGACAGTGAAATCATGACCACTGGGAAGCAGTACACCAAGGAACGAAGTCTGAGCCATATTATTTGGCGATTATGTATTATTATTACAGAACTCTTCCATGTTTTAGCCCAGCTTTCGATCTCTGATACGTCTGGTTGGGATAACGTGTTAACAGCTGCGCCTGAAACCCGACTCGAAAACGGTTTATTTTTTCACGAAGGGGCCTGAAAAACAAAGCAGACGACAGTAACGAAAATGTAATCCTAACAAAGATGACAGAGATCTACAAGGGCGCAAGGAGACGCATAGTACGCGCGCATGTGTGGTATGAGATGGAAAGGAAGGGGAAGAAAGAACCTTTCACTGCGAATGTGTTGCGATGAAATCCGAACTTCATTGTTTGGCAGTGTCTGTCACGACAGTAGCGCCATCTGTATAAGACCAAGAAGGGTGCGAAATGCCTCCTGTTGTGTACATGGGACACTGCGCAATTCTCGACAATCTTCTTGAATCGTAAAATGCGGCTAGGTTTGGATATACCAGGCAAGTCTGGACCAGTGCCAAAGCCTACCTAGTTTTTCCCCTGCAAACATGTTAGCTGATTAGAGAAAACGAAATTAAGTCCAAACGTGAAGAACAGGGCAGCGTAAAGATGAGACCATGTTAATCCTAATTGGACCTCGACCCCGCTACCTAAGGGGTCCCAAATATGGAGTGATTTTGCCTCTGGCGCTGAACCAAATGACACGCTCGTTGTGGGACCCGAATTCAGTGCCTTCCACACAGGTGCTATCCGGCTCCTTAGCCCCCAGGCCCTGGCAGCGGCTTCCATATTCGTCCTCAAACGTTTTTACTTTAACCCGCCCCCGACTGGGGGCGGGCGTTTGAACGCCCCCCTGAGGTTTTTCCGAGATTCCAAGAGAACGAGTAAACGCAACGCCACGAAACTTTGTGTACCTTTTGCAAGATCATTTTTACACCTTGCATCCAATTTTAGAACTCAGGTCAAGTAAGGTGTCTGACCTAGGTCAAGTGAACTGGACCTATGTTCAAAAAAGCTTGGCGCCCTGCAACTTTTTCGCAAAATATGACATCAGAATAAAACTTTCAAAGGTTAGAGACTTTGATAAATGCAACAAATCTGACACCTCGGGTTTTCCGGAAATGTCCGGGTCATTGACCTAAAGTCCAGCCCGTTTTCAACATAGGGCGTCGTTTGCTTGAAAATTGACGGATTTAAAAAAAAAAAACAGCCTGGGTGTGGGGAGATCCAGACATCCAGTTTTCGTCAATGGGTAAAGTTTCAATGACCTCCGACCACTAACCTGAGGTCAGATCACGAATAAATGTCATGAGTCAAAATGCTCTGCCATCAAAATCGGCGATGGATGACTCAGGTCGGGTTGAAAATGGTAGAACTGGCTCGCACAGCTGCGACTAATACCAAGAAGTCCAAAAAGTTTAAAAAAATTGCATATTTTGGGAATAAACAGACGTTTACGAATAAAACTCCGCCAATTACGTAGATTGATAACTATTGAGTTTTTCCAAAAATTTAAGCAAGGGAAATCATCTCAAGAATCAATGGGATCAAGAAACAACACTTGGAAAGGCATGTTGCACGAAAATAAAAGAACGCTAGATTTAGTTCCCGTTAATTTCATACAGCCTTCGTCGGCGGCGCCCTCCTTGCAGTGTTGCGAAAATCACCGTGTCTTTCACTCAACGTTTCCGTGTACATATTAAAGAAATCAGAGAAATTGAACGTGTATCGGCATCTGCAGACTTTGACCTGTCCGCTAGAGCCTTTGTCTAAACTATAAGTCACAGCTCTTAAGGTTCAGGCCATTCAGCTCTACTCGTCACGAGCTTTCCAACTGTGTGCTTATCTATATGTCGGTGCAACCAACCGTTCGAGAGTCAACAGTCAACGACTGGCGGGCGGTCAACCGCCCCCCAGTCGACCGTGCATGGCCCCAACCCGCAGTCCGGCCCGGGTTAAGTGGTTAAGAATCCCAACGAGTGATTATTGCTTTTTATCGGGAAGAGAAAATGCAACGTTTTCTGACCTGACCTATAATTACCTGAACTGGACGAAAAGCAGGCATTGCAAAACTGATCATAAGGTTTCACTTCCGTCCTTTTTGTCACGTGGATCAAAACGGCTGCAAGTAAGTATCGATCTTTGGCATGTAAATTAAGACCAATATTTCACCTGACCTAGGATGACCATGAACCGACATTTTCTGTTGCATTTTGACATGCTTCTGATGTAGGAGATCGTGACCTTTCGTTTGATACCCATTTGAAGGCTCTAAACCTAGCATTGCCGATGATGTGATGTACGAACCGGTGTCAGTTTTTCCGACGTCGTGCTTTGCGTTTTGAGCGACGTGTGGCGTTAACAGTCAAGTGACCAGGGCTTATGTAGTATTTTCTGAATCGTAAGACTCAGGGCTATCGATTGGTAATAGACCGGTTCGGATCCGACGGTTCGATCCTGAGATAACGGAGGTGCCCTTTTTGACATTCCCAGGCGGTCGCGGGTACAAAAACACGCCAGCCGGTGCGGGGTTAAGTAAAACTGTGCTGACATTTCGGTGTACCGAAATGTCAGCTGTGAATAAAAGGTTTAATTATTTCGGTATTCCGAAATAATTAAACATAAAAGCTGTGTTGACATGGAAAGAAAAAATGATCTGAGCCAATGCTGATGTCATTTCTGTTCTGTGTTCATGAACAGAAAAAGTTGGCTTTCTCATTTACGCAACTGGTTCCACTTTTTATTTAACCCGTCCCCGACTGGGGGGGCAGTTGACCGCCTCCCACCTGAGGTTTTTCTGGGATTGCGAGAGAACCAACAAACACAGAGGCACGAAACTTCGTGTACCTTTTGCTTCATCAATTTTACATCTTGTGTCAAAATTTTGATCTCAGGTCACGTCAGGTGCCTGACCTAGGTCAGGTCAAACGGACCTATGTCAAAAAAGTTTAGCGCCCTCGAACTTTTTCGTAAAACAAGGTATTTCAGTATTACTTTCGGGGATTAGTGATCGTAATAGATGCAACAAATATGCTATCTCAGATTTTTCGGAATTTTCCGGGTCATTGACCTAAGGTCAAGCCCATTTTTAAGACATGTCGTTTTTTCGGAAATTGACGAAATATTTCATAACATTTTTAGTGTGGAGTGAAGCAGACATCTAGTTACCGTCATTGGGCAAAGTATCAATGACTTCCAGCCATTGACTTGAGGTCAGGTCACGAATAACTGTAGTGAGCCAAAATGTACCACCGTCAAAATCGGCGATGAATTACTCAGAATGGGTAGAAAATGGCAGAACTAGCTTGCATGGACGTAAGTAATACCAGAAACCTCAAAAAGTTTGAAAAATAACGTATTTTGGAAATAAACAGGCTCTCCCGAATAAAGTTCCGCCAATTGTGTAGATTGCGAACTAATTAATTTTCGCAAAATCTGTGCATGAAAAACCATCACAAGAACCAGTAAAATCAGTAAAATGTACATAGATATGCTTTTTTTGCGAAAATAAAGGAACGCTAAAATTAGTTCCCGTCAATTTGTTATTGCATACGGCTGCGGCGCACGCCGACAGCTGGCGCGAGAATTGTCGTGTCTTTTACTCAGCGTTTCGGCGTATATATTAAACAAATCCGGGAAATTAGACGTGTATCGGCATCCGCGGACCTTTACTTGCGCGCTGGTGCCTTTACCTATGCGTTATTAGTCACAGCCCTTGAGATTCAGGCCATTTCTCGGTCTCATGCAGTCGGCTATGAGAAAACATATATAGGACGTAAATTGCTTACATATTATCTAAAACTAAAAATGAGACCAGTTTCGAGCTCTGCTCGTCATAGGCTTTCCAACTGTATGCTTATTTTTATCGTGCGACCAACCGTTCGTGAGTTAGGCGGGGGGGGGGCGGCCAACTCCCCCCAGTCGCGCATGTTCGAAACCGGCCGACGGTCGTGCGCGGGTTAAAACACTCTTAAATAAAATAAATAGCCATTTGAAATTCCCCCGTGGTCAGACAAGCGCATAAAGTCGTTTGAAACCACAGCAGGACAAGGAGTTCCATGCCGACCCAACCGCTTGAGTCGGCATCGACCACCATTTCAGATTTTTATGACATGATGTGTATGGGGTTGTCTCATGCCCTCATCAAGATTCTGATGTTTATAGACTTTTCCGATCAATCATTCGCCGTTGACAGTGACGACAAACTATGACGTCGCAGCATACCGCGCACCTTAAAATGCACTGCATCTCAGGAGCCAGAACGAATGCTACAGATCTCAGAACGACATTGTTTAGACAAAACGTCGTGTTAAACCCTATTCCAAAATATCCTGTTTAACCCTATGGGCTAAATCCGCCCCCCTCGGATTTTTTACTTGCCAATGCCAAAGTTTTTGGCGCAGCTTCACGAAACTTGGCGGCCATTCCTAACTACTCTTTCTACGTAAGGTAACAAAACTTCCTAATCCTGCTTGGCTCAGAGGCGGGGCTAGGCAGCGTTTTTGGGAGGCACCTTAGGCCATTTTTGGCCCTGTTGAGGGTAAAAGGAAAATGGCTGCCAAAATAGCGTTTTTAAGATAAAGCTTAAAACTTTGCATCGATGCATAGACAAATAGTGGGCAACATACAAACACAATTTTGTTTATCTGAGGTAACTTCACAAGGTCAAGTCAAAGTCAAAAGTCGAAGTTTGGTTTTATAGTAATACTTTTGGCGCTATTCTTTCAAATGTCGAACCCGGAATATACATGACGTAGAAGGGTGCCCTGCACTTGTGTACTAAATTTGAGCTCGATATCAGGTTGGGTCACGGAGCTATGACCTAAAATGTCCCTGCGCGTACCCTATATCACAACAGCCGTGAAATGGAATTTTAAAAATAGAGTGAATTCAAATGATTGAAAACGTTTTAAAATACCACGGAATGCACACGAGATTATTCCAAGTGGCTCTAAGGTCACTGGAGGTCGTGTAAGACCAAAGGTCGTTTGTTGACCCGAAGAACATGTGACCATGACAGTTCCTCCTTTTTCATGTTCCTGGCACCGCCTGTGCTAACATTATACATGCATTATAATATGATTTGGACTTCTTCAACATAACATGACTAGAAAAAGCTAAAAAGGTGTTTTTAGATTTTTTGTTAATTCAGTTTTTCAAAAAACTAATCCTGCCTTTTTTGAAACTCTGCGAACGAAGTTTTTTTTCAAAATTTCAAATGTATGGACCAACACTAAATGTCCCACCCATAATCTCTCGATTCATGCCAATTTCATAAAAACCGGTCTATAAACAAGAGAGTTATAACAAGTCCAAAAGTGTCCCGGGTTTTGATTTTTTTGCCCCTGTTACCACCCCTTTCAAAATTTTGTAAACTACTTTTCATAAAAATGTAGTTCACGTTATGGTCAATCGATTGCCGTTTGTTGCGACCAAATCGGCTGTGTAGTTCTCGAGATCTCAGGGGATCGGATCCGCCCCCTCCTGGTGGGAATCAGCCATACCGCTGGCCCTCCGGGAATAGGGTAAAGCTATCTGCAAAACAATGAATTTCAAAATAATTCGGTTCTGCTTCTATAAACAATTGCGATTTACGAAAAATCATGGCAATTTACTCTTTTAAAACCTTGATATTCGTAATTTACGTGCAATTTTGGCACAGAATCATCAATAAACATGGCGCAACATTAGTAGCAGCGTGGTGTTAAACAGGCCTGAAGCCGGCCGTGTCGAGCTTTGCGGGCGCTGGCCTGCGTCATCGGCGCCCGCTCTGCGGCCGCGCTGTGTATCACGTCCACCAGATGGCTGCTCTGTGAACAGGGCCAAACAGCAATAGCGAACACAGTTACAGTTCATTAATGTTGCATCTATTCGAGAAAATATTGGATTGTGCCATGTTTCACACATGCAGGCAATAGGTATGCACTTCGTCATCAGTCATCGTCATCAGTCGTCATTGGTACATCCGACTCAGCATGTCTTAAAGTGTACAGAAATTTCACGAACGAGACGACATCAGCAGGATGTCTTTGAAAAAGGATATCGTGGGTGTGCAGGGTCAAGACGGTGAAAAATATTCCCATCAAAAACGGTTGATTCTGTGAAAGCTCAGCAAAGCATACCAACGATATAAAGATAAAACAGCTGCGGACAACGCATGCTTCAGCGGCATGGAGAGGCCATCAGCAGAATAACTCAACGAGAATACTTTAATCTTGGGAAAATGCACAAAGAAAACTGATAGTGCTAGAAGTTTTCTTAATTCAAGATCACTCCGCCAACAATCAATATACAAATGAAGTCAGACGTAACTTTAGGCTTGTGGGGGACAGAGAACTGTTTCGGATAGGAGGAAACTGAGTTACTTATGTCTGTGAATGTCTTTGCATATGTGTGTGTGTGTTTCCACGATTTACAATCTGTCGGTTGGTTGGTTGGTTATTGAGGCTTAGGGGCGCACCGACTGCAGGGTCATTCGGCGCCCACAATTTACAATCCGTCAGACGAGAGTTACCTATCATTTGATTGTCAATGGTGATTGTTTTATTTTAGTTAAAATAGAAATAAAAACAACCTTATGTTTATATTAAAAAAAATAGTCGGGAAAAAATGTATACATAATTCGGCCGTGGGCCTTCTTCAGCACATACACGAGCAAATATTCCATTGAAATCACAAAGTCGCACATTTTAAAAAGTGTCACACACTGTTCTCGGGCAGCACTATTTCGACGAACTCTGTCAGAAAGAATCACTTAACGTTGCCATATGGGACAGGCTTTAGAAGGTTTCAGCAGGACGTCATGGAGTTCAAGGTAGGTTTGAATTTTTTATTTGAGTAGATTCTGCAATTTGTAATCCAGCCACATCTTTACAGACTTGAGGGATGAATATTTTGGATGAGTTTGCATCAACGATCTCAGTACAATGCGAGTAATGAAGAAGTCGTCAAATGGGCTGTTTTTTTTCTTTGCCTTTGGCATCCCGGATATGCTCGTTAAAACGCTCCCTGCCACTACGTCTCATCTCGCCGATGTAGGTGTTCGTGGTTGTTTTATATAGCTGGCAAGTGATGAAGTACACAACAGTTTTTTCCATAACACATTTACACCAAACCAGCTATGCCGGAATTGCATGGGCTTTTCCTAACTTTCCGTCTTCTATTTCTACTTTCAATTTTTATAATTCTGCTCATTTAATTAGCGCTGTTTAATATTCGTTTTATTTTCTTGCATTTATTGTGACATCGCTTAAACCTGGCATTTCTGAAGATGGAGAACGGATCTCAGAAAAGTCAGATAATACATCTAATGAGTGATCTGGGTAATTTGGTTTCCGGTTTTCCTTTTCACATTAAAACGAACATAAGAAATATCGAGAAAACGACGAAGAAATTACTCAGAGCAACTAATGCGATGGTCCTTAACAGAACAAGCATCAATGAGGATATTCTGCCAGTGTACTACTATATACACACACACACACATATATATATGTATATATATATATATATATATATATATATATATATATATATATATATATATATATATATATCAACATGACAAAACTGGTACCTTTGAAAATAGGCCAGGTAGATCCGAAAAATTGAAGAAACAAAATGGAGTATTATGAATATTAGCAAATCCATATTCTCTCTACTAGAGGCAGAAAGAAACATAATACTGTACACTGAACAGTCAATATATATATATATATATATATATATATATATATATATTTGGCTGTTATAATGTCAAACCCGTTTTATTCGCGGATACTCCGAAACAATGTTATCATCAGCAGCTGACTGAAAATGTCATTATTGGCCAACATCGTTCTGCTTACTTGCCTGATTGACCTAAATGTAACTATTGCCGCGGCTGGCCGCCCGGATGTCGTTGCTCTGGCAACGCCACTGCCCGGCTTCGGTCAATCGTCGCGTATCACGTGACCGAACCAATTTTCCTTCCTCGCGGACTGGCTCAGCCCCTCTGTGGAGCGTACTGGTGGCGACTGGGCATCGTGTCGGTGGGACTGACCGACGGCTGACCTGACCGGGGCGTTTTAGTGTTCTGCGAGCTGTCGGAACACCATTCGGTACAGATTCCCGTTGTTTTTCAATCCATTCATTTCGTGGCAAGATTAATTCCGCCAGTCGTCATTAATGTCTGTTCATATGTTGACTTCGATGTGGTCCTTTGAGCTTCTGGCTTGAAACATTTGCTACACTTCACTATGTTCTCGTAAGTTTAAATTGCTTTGCCCGATGTCTTGTTCTCGTGTCACGTGGCGCTCCTGTGGTTTTCATTTGGCTTACGAATGCTTACTTGTGCATTCATTATAACACATCACGTGCATTTTTGTGATAAAACTTATTTTAATGGTGTCTGTAGTCTGGGTCTGTGTCATGTCAGTTTGTTGTCTGTTGTGTAACCTATATTGCCCATTGTTGTGCATTGTGTAACCTGTGCCGCCTGTCAAAGCTGCTCTCGGCGTGGCTGTTCGGGCGGTCGCGCGATGGCGCCACCTGAAGACCGCTAGGTTGCGCTAATCCTCGGAGTGGGGTCACTCCATAGCTGGGTGACGCCAGATCGCACAAGGATTGACCCGACCCCGTTCGATTGCGATGAAATTTGGTACGCTGAAAGTGTTCACATTTTACTTTATATTTCATTTTAGCCCAGGATGATCTTTGGGGCCAAAGTAACAGGTCATGAATGGTTACCGATTTCTGCAGACAATGCATGGTTCAAATGCCCATAACTCGGTGACAGATGTCACAGAAACGTGTCATCAACGCCAGTCGAAAGGCAAATGTTTCTGCTTTCATAAATAGGTTTATTTTTTCGGTGGCCTTGGTGTGGCCTTTGGCCTAATTAGGTCATATGGAATATGTCCTGTTTTAACCATGTTTTCCCACAGTGATCTTCGCCAAAATATAGCACAATATGTCCCCAAGCATCTGCGATAAATAGGGTAAAAAACATTTCTGGGAGACTTCAAACTTTTTTCAGATATCTTGACATAACTGCTGCCTAGTGGCACTTGAGGAATACGCCCTGAGGCTATCTGACGAATATTGAATTGATTTCGTGCCTTTCGTTTGTCCGATTGTTTTACGATTTGGTGTGAAGTAATCCGCATGCAACTTTTTCTTGAAACGATTAATTTAGAATAATCGCTTCCAGTGAGAAACTTTGTGTAAAACACAATTTTGACGTATTTAAGTCCCAATACGTTATGGAAAAGGATTCAACTACATACTTCAATTTAGCGGGCTGTATCAGCCGCTTTTACACTGTTTTTATAACTGAGTTCTGCATTTACCCAATATATATTTTGCAGCTTTTTTGAGGGACTAATGATTTCATTCCACGTTTCAGGACCCGCTATTGGTAGAGAGAAGAGCTTTCAGTTTGTGCGAGAGGAAGGAATATGGAAATGTATTTGTTCTCTGCTGTTGGCTGGCCCTTCATGCAGTTGAAAGAAAGACATCATGGGAGGAGGCAGTGTCGGGTTTAAGAATCAAAGTTAAGAAATAAGAAAAGAAGGAATATATATATATATATATATATATATATATATATATATATATATATATATATATATATTGTATTTATAGCAATGGTTCCAAAACTGAGCCTTGAGATAGTTCCATTTTTTGTCCTAACGCATTTTAAACATTGCTCTTGACTTTCGTCTTCTGATACCTGTTACGAAGAAAAGATTTCTGCATGTTTGACAGTGGACCAATGACACCGATTGTTTCAAATTCTTCCAATAATATCTGGATGTTTAGACTATGTCAAATGCTCTTTTTCCGGATCCAGATACATGACATGTATACCTTGTTTTTCAATCCGCCATTGCGCAATTTTATCAACTAAGAGTATATAGGCAAGTAGGCGGAATGTTTCTTCTTGAATTCATATTGAACAGGAAACAAAATCTAGTTTTCTTCAGTGTAAAGAGAGACCGATGTACTATTTCTCTAATATTTTTGAGAAGATAGACGGTAACAGAATCCGCCGATAACGGGTAAATCGATATTTTCTACGGATTTGAAAACTGGTTTAATGAGGAACAACTTTCAGTAATGAGGGAAACACAGGTGGCTGAAGATAACTATGTTAAATGAAAAAAGCTAGTTTCAGACTGGTTTGATAAATACCTATCAGAATTCCGATACTTATACCTCCTGAGTTTGAGTAAGCAAAAGCAATTTCATGAAAAATAACACTTTCGGGAAGAGATAATGAGACTCCTAGTGTTGCCGTCGCTGGCCGCCCGGGCATCACGGCTCTGGCTCCGGCGGCGCCCCTGCCCGGCTCGGTCGCTCACCGGTCGGCCCCTCTTTTTGGCATGGTCGGGGGTAGCGGGACGTCGTTGCGGTTTACGTCCGTTCGCGCGGACAAACTTGTCTTCGTGCGGCGTAAAAGTGTTCATCGGGTATTTCGGATCACCTTTCGGTAAAGAGTTTATTTTTCTGTTGCTTTCTTTAGTCTAGTATTTCTTTGTTCTGTTACCGTCGCATTCATCATTTATCATCATCCTCCATTGTCTGTGTCCTCTATGTTAAATACTGCTCGTACATTTGAGTGATAGTGTTTATCAAGATGCAGTTATTACGCAGAGCGATTACCGTGCTAGTTGTTGTTTGTCTGAACGAGCTTCATCTACTGTCGCTGTTGGGCGGCCGCGCGGTGGCGCTGGTCTTCAGGGAACTCTTGTTTGACGGCTGCCAGGCAGTATATTTCAGTTTTGTTCATCGCTGCACACGCTGCTTTCGCCACTGGTTTGCAATGCTTTTCTCACGTCACGTGTCGGTCCTTTTGGTCGTTGTTGTCATGGCGTACACGATAGTTTAGTTTCAAGGAGACTGTTATTACGATCATTATTAATTCCTCACAAACCGTTTCCAAAATACATCACTCGTACCGGAACGCGTACCGGCGACCGAGGAAACCCGAGAACGCTGCACCTAGCATGGTAGGAGGGAAGCCAGAGAAATGCAGTTCATCCATGAGCGGTTCCACCGGACCTTAAAATAGGCTCAACCTTGCCTAGCCTAACCGTGAAACAGGTACCTCAGGGTCACATTCAATCCTCAAGATCCTCAGAGGTACCTCAGGGCCGGGACTCAGTCGCGTCCGGTCACATCCAAAAACCACTTGACAGCTTCCTTGGTCTTCAGAACGCGCGGCATTTTGAACTGAGAGGCGCTGATGGCCGTAGTGGCCAACTTGTGCTCTCGGAAGCGCTGGAACGTCTCCGCTGGCAGCTGATAGACGACGGGAGGCCCCACGCGGTTCAGCTCCCGGAACATTCTGTAATATTCGCTCCGCCGCTGCAGCGCCTCGTCCACCTGTGCGGACACAGAACGCTCTCAGGGTGAACCGTGGACACCATTTAAACGACGACTGTCCGGGCGACCTGAGATTGCCACAACATACAATAGAGGTCGTCTCTGTCGCACCCTGACGAAGAGAGTGCCGAATGTCTCCTTCAGTGGACCTACCAGTGCTGTCTGCTCCGTGCTCAGTCGAGGTCCCTCCAGCTCCACAAACAGCAGATAGTGGGGGTCGGTCAGCTCCTTCGAGGGCGGTGCCAGCTGACTGGGCGCCACCGTGTATTCCTTCAGGACGACCCCATCAGGCCAGTGAGAGCGCGCCTCCGCCAGAGACTCGAAAAAAGTCTTCTCTGATACGTTTTCGTATGTCACGTTCAGGATTTGCCCGGCACTGGGAAAGACAAAACAAATCAGCACTTGGATCCAAAGTGTTTTACGATATTGTCAAGTGGCATCATTTGTTGAGCCTGCAGGGTAAACAATGATATTGCTTCCAACGCAATGGGTATTTCTTACAACGCTGTCTTCATACCATTTACAGAGCACTTCATTCTTTTTCTACGCGGATGACACGCGTATGTGCAAAGTGTTGGGTAGCGCCACGGACATGATTTTCACTATTATCATTAAACGTTTTGTTTACAATGGCGGTGCCAAAGGAAATTTTTGCCCTTAAGCAATGGCTTTTGAAGTCTGACTGGTTAAATACGATGCATCGCATCAGTTCACGAGTGGCTGTTCAGCAACGTCTCCGGGCACCACAGTTCATCCGTCAAAGCTCTTTGCGAAGCGGAAAACGAAAAACGGAAGGTCGTAGAGACTACCGCTCACCGGTAGAGCAGCTCCACCTGCGGCGCCTGGTTGTAGTAGCCGACGAAGCGGACGACGTCGCCAAGCCGGTAGCGGTACAGGCCGCTCATGGTGCTGATGACCAGCTCGTACTCAGCGCCAGGCCGCAGCTGGTGGCTCAGCAGCAAGTCTTCGGAGCGCACTTCCGCCAGCTCCTGGACCACGTCGTTCACCACCGGCAGAAACTCGAAGAAGGCCACGTCGGGCAGCAGCGTGAAGACAGAGCTGACGGCGCTGGGGTCGCCGGCGACGAGCGCCACCACGCCAATCTCGGAGCTGCCGTAGATCATGCCGACCACCGGCACCGTGTCGCCGCAGTAACGCGCCGCCTGGCCATAGTAGGCCTCGTTCGCCAGGCCGGCGGAGGCGCCCGTGACGTAGCGCAGCTCGGGCCAGAGCCGAGCCAGCAGCCCGTCCGAGCCGCCTGCGAACGCCCGACGCACCTCCTCAGCCCGCTCCGGCAGTGGCGTCAGGTGAGCGTTCAGCGCCGCGCGCAGGCCGTCCGGAATGTCCAGGTCGTCCCGGAGCCGGCCCCGGCGGAGGTCCTCCACCAGGTCGGCCTGGCGCTCCTCCATCCGCCTCAGCATGCTCAGGAGCGCCGCCAGAAAGAGCGTCGACACGCTGTCCAGCTGGCGGTCCCGCAGGCCGAACAGGGCGTGCACATAGTGCGACTGGGCCTCGTCTGTGATGGTGTACGCCGCGGCCGGCGAGCACAGACAATCGACGGGGCCCAGCGACTTGCCGATCAGGAGGCTGATGGCGCCCTGCCGGAAGCCGGCACTCGTGCTCTTCGGCGGCTGGGCCGGCGCGACCTGCAGGTGCCGCCGCAGGCTCCAGGGCGCCACGTGCCGCCACAGCGCCAGGTTGTGGACGCCGAAGAGCAGGTAGTCGACGGCCTGGCGCGCCGCGGCGGTCGTCGTGGGGAAGCGCTTGTTGGGACCGCTCGTGCCGGACGTCTCCGAGAACATCTCCAGCGACTCGTGCTCGCCCACCACGGCCGACGTCTCGCCGTCGGCCGCTCGGTCAATGTACGGCTTGTAGTGGGCGTTCTCGGTGACCGGGTGCGAGCGCCGGAAGTCTTCGACGCTGCGGATCGAGACGAACCGGTGGTCGCGACCGTAGGCGGTGTTCTCCCTCGCTCGGATGGTGCGGAGAAGAAACTCCGACTGACACTGAAACACGCCCCAAAGGCTTTGAATTCGTTTGATGGTGGCGAAATGGGATGCGCTCTCTTTACATTGTCCCTGTGTGCAACGTTCGACATTGCATAATGACTGCATAACACCTGGCCACCATTTTCGTGGATTCCTGGACCAATGCATACACACATGCAAACACTCGCTAGGAATCAGTTGGGTGCCCTGATGTCAGCTCTGAACGAACAATATAGCCCTGAATGCATAACAGTCGAGTCATGACATTTCAAACGCGGCAAAGGTGTGCCCAATTAAAGCTATATTTCCGAGCATGTCACTAAATCATGCGGCCCGACATCAAACCTCATAGAACGACACCTGTCCGTGAGGTTAAGCCTATTGATGAAGTACATCGGGTCTACAGATGTAGGAAGCGAGAGACTGCTGCATTGTTTCAATGAGTTTCATTGGATCTTTGGTCTCGCAGAAAAGCTGTCTTTATATTTATGACATATAAAAATAATATACATAAAAACAATAAAACATAAAATACGGCTATCTTTCTCCATATTTGCCTTCAGACAGCTGATTCATTTATTCTTCATGCGTCTTTGGGACATGACTTTTTCAAAGACTTGCTTGAAGAGTGTACTAGGATGGCATCATCAATGTTGGGGGAGCACGGGATTTCGGGGAGGGGGAGAATAGTAACATGGACTTGGTATGGACGAAAGTTAAGGCAATGTCGATGTTTTTGGCTTGTGTTAGGAAAACGGCGGTTCATCATGACACTTTGGCTACCATGGAACTTTCGTTAAGCCATGGTTACACAAACGTCTCAAGCTGTTGCGAACCACCATGTGCCGATCAACGTCCGAGAATCACGCAGCACTCACCTTGGCGAAATTCCGAGTATTCTTCACAAACTGACGGTGGAACCAGTGAACTTTAAATGATCTGATAAGTTTGAGAACATATAGGTGGAAGGCTTGGGTCCAGGTCAGATCGGCAGAACAACCTCTTCTTATTATGTCGAGTGCAGCGGCTAACAGCACGAGAACTGCACCTGGTGGAGCAAGAACAGCCGCTACCAGCACCGGAAGCACTAAAGGTTGAGAGGGAACAGCACCTGTTCAGCAGCATACACACAAGAATTCATCAGCTGGAAAAGAACACAACATGGGCGGCAATGAATGGGCCACGTGCCGGGGCTGATGCAGCGGAGCGGCGGAGCCAGTGCCGAGGTCCTCGCGAGGTGGCTCCGTCTCCCCAAGACTCCGGCGGCGGGACGGCGGACGGCAGTCAGACTGAGATTCCAGCTCGTCTGGACTAACACCACGTCGAGTACGGCGCTGGATGCTGCGCACGCCGAGCTAGCGTCCCCGTCCAAAACTGGAGTCAAGATGACCCAGCATCGCCCTGGAGCGGTCGCCGGGGCAGAGGCTCTACATGTCTTTCGACGGCAGGCTCGTCGCTCGACGGCTTACCTTTAATTTCGTTTCATTTTAGGGCCATTTCTACAGGAAACACTATGAATCAGGGCATCAAGAACCCAGAGATTAAAAAATTTAACAGCATGGTAGAGTAGAAGAAGACAAGTCATTCACGATCATCATTGTTGAGCCAAATAAGCATAGTCATACACGTTTTTGGTGTATTTCGTCTATCCTCTCTCTCTCTCTCTTTCTCTCTTTCTCTCTCTCTCTCTCTCTCTCTCTCTCTCTCCATCATTATTTCGATGCATCTCTGTTCAGGAATATCGTCTGGTCATAATGTTGTAAACAAAGATGTTCCACGTGTTAATGTGTATAATGAGACAAAAGACTGGTTCTTGTTGCCGCATCGTGACAAAATTTAGTGTCACCCGCCCAAGACACCTTGAAGTAACCCGAGACTAGCTTTGGGTGTTTTACGTGTCGGGTACAGAAAATCAGCTGGTGTATACATTTACCACGGGAGGTTCTCTATGACTTCTGATGAAGTTCGCCGGAGACACGGTGAACATTTTTTTTGCACAAAGGGCCTCATGGGGCTCGCTTTCAACGTAGGCCCTCGCCAGTTCCATGCAGATGGTAAATTACTTTTCCAGTATCGCTTCACCAGTGTCTCACTTCTTACGTCATGTATATCGTCATTGTTTTTCGGAATAAAGATGATTAAAGGGGTCAATTCATGTTATAAAACTCAAATATTTCGGCATATATTACAAAATTATGTCGAAACATAAGACGAACGTTTTTAACAAATGAGGTCTGAAAGAAGAACAAGTGTTTGTTGCACACATTGAGGGATCGCTATCTCACAGATGCTTAAGGCAAATTAATTAAGCCTACCCTAACTTTCTTTTTGCTAATTGCGGGTAATTACAGTGCACGTGACAGAGGCACATAAGACACAGCCGACTGCAATAAGCTTCGACTAATCGTTTCGCCTTTGTGTTCGGATTCTTCTTAGGGACGATTTGAACAAGTCGGCCACGTAAGCATTGTATTCGCCATGAAAGGTCATATTCTTCTTTCCTTTTCTTGATGAGTCTTTTAACTATATAAGCCGCGTTAGCCAAGACAACAACGATACAAGATCTGGCTAGTTCCAAATCTTCCGCTGATATCCTTTTCGGTTTAGAAACCATATAATGGCGGAAAACGTTGCTGTACCTTGTTTGCTTTGCTAACTAGCACACAAATTAGCATGCCATTTCGCCCTAGAGCGGATCATCGATAGGAAAAGCCATTAGTATAACTTTTGTCACAGGAAATTTACCACGGCGCAAAAAGACCATGAGTTGGTTAGAGCATGGCGGTCGTGGAAAGCGACGAGCACAACGGATAATTAAAGAGTGCACAAATCAGTGATCTAACGGATACTGGGGAGAGCCACAGCGCATCATTGATCAGCAGTGTCGGATATAATTTTGCTTGAAAAGATTATCGGAGGCTGAGAAAGTAACGAGGTAACAAATGGCATACATGTTTCGGGACAGTGGCGTACAGACACGAACACAACCATATGCAGCTAACCTAAAAACAGCTTGCAACGCTCAAACGTCAGGGAAAACGGTGTGCAACGCTTTCCGTTAGACGCATTATGACCAAAAAACATTCATTTGTAAAAAAAAACAAATGGGTGCAACATGTAGGCACATAGCAAGAATGTACACTTAATGATATCAACAAGTGCACCACATCGCCACGCTTGCGTGTTTTCTGCTCTGAGCTCGCCAGTCGTACAACCACAACAAATCATTGCCTCACAATCATCAGTCGTAAAGAAAACAATTTTTATTCTTTCTGCGATGCCAGCAAAGACAGTTTGCTGCGCCTGTTTAGTCGCTAAATGGCAAAAAGTTTATAAAAGGCGTGCGCAGATTCCTGTCTTCCAAAGGCGTTACATTGAGCACTGTGGAAAGGCATTTGTTTTTTTTCCAACGGGCATCAACTATAGCAAAACCTCATTACTGTATCCATGCAAATGGGGTGAGTATAACCCAGATTTACAACAGTTCGAACTCTTTTTAAGAAGCAAAGTCATGAAAGAAAGATACGCAACTTGATTAAATGGAACAGAGGAGGCATTTACAAATCACTGGAGGGGGTTGGACAATGCTTTGGTCTATGGAATGTACAGCGATCTCTCCAAATGTTGAGGTAATGTGCCTGCGTAGCATAGGGATATAATTTTCACGATGCAAAACAAACGACTGAAGCCATATTTGACCGCCGCCGCCGCCAGGCCGGGCCGCCCGGGGATCGGTCCTACCATGTCACGTGGCCGTCCGTGGTGGCGCCGTTCTAGCGGAGGTTTCCCGTGCTCGACGCCAGGCGGCGCTGACGCGCGGCGTGGCGGCGATCGCACCGCCGTAGAGCCCACGAGTTTGCCACAATTCGCATGGTCGTCAGAATTAGAAATTGAGTGACATGGTTAAAAATGAAGCGAGGTGTACTGCCATAGTGTGTGCGACTCATCACTCAAGTACTGATGTTGCCGATACGATGCTGATAGTAAATAAATGATTAAGGAATAAATGATAAACAAATAAAAAAGGACTAACAAACAAAATGGGCCACCAGCTTGCGCCTCATAGCATGCTACTGGTCACGTGTTTAGACCGTCATAAATTGCATATTAAATGTTCCCATCATAAAACGCTGAGGTTAGTAATGAATATCTCTTCCATCATCAAACGGTAAGTTTGTGTAATGCGTGTGATTTAAATGTTTATTTTTCATTGGGAAATCATTGATATATTTGCGTCCAGACGATTAATATCACCACTAAATATATCTTGGAACTAACGTACGTCGAAACAGGCAAGGATAATGCACTAACAAAGTTAACACATATAAACAAGCGTTTGCCGCTGAAGTTTTCGAAGGTTTTGCGGAATTCATGGATTACAGTTTAATTAGGATAACTGCTGAATAGCTGATGGCTGAAAACAAGTCCGAGGCAAAATAGGCCAGTAAATTTTCAAGTGGGGTTAAATCAGTCGCCTGGGACGTGGTTAAGTGAAGTTAAACAAGTCGCAGACAAAACCCCTCTTTCTATGGAAGCACGCTGCAAGTAAATTTGCAAGTGGGTTGGAGTGTTATCACATTTGATACACTTTTGCATGTGCCGAAAAAAAAAAATTCTTTGAAAATGCGTTCAGGGAGATGGCTATTTAAAGCGCACCGCTTGGTGAGTTGTAAATAAGTTCAATGGAAGAAACCGTCAGTTTGGTTTTGCGACATTTAATCGAAGTTCGTGGAAAGTATTTGTGATTTAGGAGGCACGTAAGAGAAACGGTTGAATTACCAGTGGTTGCAACACCATGTATTGGTTCAAAGATAGGTAAAACGATAGCGTGCCATTTAAGGGGAGGGACGGAACCACGAGAACTATTTATAGACGCTCTCCACTGCCGGGGCCATCTCAGGTCTCAGTCTCTGGCGGCAGTTTTCGCGGGGGCGGCGAAATGTTCTTATCCGGACTCTATTCGGGGACTTCCTGAACAGGATAACCATTGGCGAACAGGATAACAAGGCGAACAGGGTAAACATAACATAACACCAAAATAACACCAAAAACATAACACCAAAACATACCGTATTGCAATAACCATTGCAATACGGTAACTTGCTGGGGGCGGGAAGAGAGAGAGAGAGATAGAGGGGGAGAGAGAGAGAGAGAGAGAGAGAGAGAGAGAGAGAGAGAGAGAGAGGGGGGGGGGGAGAGAGAGAGAGAGAGAGAGAGAGAGAGAGAGAGAGAGAGAAAATGTCAGACACCTCCGCTTTTTTCTACGCCATAGCTTTGTAACTAAATCGTGTAGCGTAGTCAAATTTTCGATAATCTCCAGTACATTAAACGTGGATATTTTGGCGAAAAAATTTGGGCCAGGTCATCCGAGATCATATAAATATGGCGTCACAAAGATGGTGATGTTTTAAGATTTTGCTTTTTTCGAGTTATCTTGATCTTTATCGATACACTGATTGTCCAAGATGGTTGATAGTGTGCAGCATAAAAGTAGTGTGAATGGCCATTGTTGATCACCCATGACCGGACATAAGGTCACAGGGGTGAAATTCGTCCAAATCCAGTTTTTCAAACATAGTGCCAACTCACGTTGTAAAACTAGTTGTGATGGTCATCTGCATATTCCCTGAAATAAACATGAACATTAACAGGCATGTGATGGTGTTCTATAGTGTTAAGGGTGGGCTTCGTGCGTAACGCCATGAGGACACAAATTGTTCAGAAAACTTTAAATCCTTTAGACTGAAGCTATCCGTACACTAATATCCTATGCAGCACTGTACGATGGCTATTTTTCGAAGTTTTGGTTCATGGCTCTACGCAGATTGCAAGTTATTTAGTCATAAACATGTCATAAAATTAAAACTTTGAGCGAACAGAACTTTGTAGGTATTTCTTCGGAACGAAACAGTCTTATCTGATACAAAATATTTTTCACAGGAGAACACAAGCTAAATGACACTTTGTCTTAAAGTTGTGCTGCAATGCCGCAGCTGCAATGCTCATCTTGCATCATCCAGCAACAAAGCTGTGGTATATATTTTCTGACAAATTTGCCTCATAAAAACGTTCTGGTTTTTGGTTGTGCCGAAGGAAATGAGATGAAAGTTAAAACTATAGTGCAAACATGACTAGGCAGCATAGGTGGGCACTGGTCCGTTACTCCGTTACTCCGTTACTAACGAAGTTACTTTTTTGAGTAACGGAGTAACGGACCCGTTACTTTTATTTTACTGTAACGGACTGAGTAACGGAAGTTACTTTTGTGGTCCGTTACTCCGTTACTTTTTGGTCCGTTACTCCGTTACTCCGTTACTCCGTTACTTTTTAAACTCCTTACAGACACCGCCCGGCTTTATTTGCATCGGCACACGCCAATGGCTGCTTGAATAACCAACAACCAATAGCGTGCGGCGATACAAGCGCGGCTGGGCGCGCACTCAGCTGACAATCGCGGAGTAGACTTGTTGACAATATTCGTCAGCTGATAAACGTTGACGGCAAGCTGGCGGCAATGGTTCAGTATAAAGGCCAGTTGACTGTGGTCTCTTTTGGGACAAAAGTATTGAATTATGCGTAAGTTTGATATGACTTAAAATGATAAATTAACCAGTCGTCATTTTTCAGGCTAAAAGATATCAAAGTTATTGTCATTGATACTGGAACAGCCAGCTGACGGCAGTTTTCAATGTTGTCTCAAATTAGTCACGGATTGCGTACCACCGCCACACGGTTCCCCGCCAAGATCACTCAAGGCTGTTGAGCACATGATTACTGCCGCCATGGCCTTGGATCTGTGATGTCCGTGGGGTGATGGAGTGGTGATTGATTCTTGACTGGCCTGAAATTTTAACTACCTGACACTAAAATGTCCCATCAAGGCGTCTTTATGCCTGTACGTCTTTACTTCTGTTGAGAACAGAATGTGCACAATAAGTTGTCAGTAGTGAAACAAAATTATGAAGTTTGTCGACTATTGCTTGGACTGTTTGCCTTAACCATATTCTCTGCAGGCAGTGAGATTCACATTACCCTGGGGGGGGGCAGATCTGCGGTAATCTACCTTTCGGCCGACGCTTACGCGTAATTTTTGGAGACGCGGAAGTGGCAACACAAGTTGTGTGAACAATTTAGCCCATGCAGGTATTTTTCTAAGCACTGGCCCCTACTGGATGTGTAAACTGACTTGGTTAGGTAACTCTTGAATTTTGATTCAGTTGACACATGTTTGCCTTCAGCCGATACGAGCTAACCAAACCAAAAAACAGGCAAATTGAACCTAACAACAAATTAGTTTTACATACCCATCGAGGGCAATCCCTGCAACCATACAGTAGGTTTTAGGTTAGGTTAGGTTAAATCATTTTTAACTTGGAGGACAGGCTACATTGTCCATGCGGTTCGAGTTACCACTCCTGCGTTCCCGAAAAAATATCAACTGGCCGAAACACCTTTCGGCTGACACATTATTTTTGTAGACGCAGAAGTGAGGACCCAAACTCAAACATGATATGAGCCGTTGCCACTTTTGCACCTTCGAAAAAATATGCATTGGCCGAAAGGTGAATATTACCAATTCTGCCCCCTCCCCTCCCCGCCCTTCCAGAGATCTCGAAATGCATTCGTCCAATGTTGATGGGATGAATGCCATGTAATATGTTTCAACGAGATCTCCAATTCCGGACCCCAAAAATTCAAAAATTCAGAAAATAGGGCGTGGGGGCAAACAAACTTTAAAATTTCGGGATTTTTGAAAGGCCACTGCGGCCGTGTTTACCAACCAATTTTCATGGGAATAACACGGTTCAGCTTGGAATGACTATATAAATGAGTCAGTGATCTTTATTTCTACTCAGAATGTCACGATAGTGAACCGCACAACTTTTTAGCTTCACGCACAGCACATTACCGCCGAAAACGGGGGCTTGGAACCGCCTCTGCGGGACCGATTTTTCTTTAAATGTTGACAAAACACGTGTGTATGAATTCCATGAAATGCCAGAAAATCTTGTGACGCTGCGGCAAACAGTGTGGGAGCGACAAGCAAAAGAACACGGGTAGCAGAATCTGCCCCCCACAGGGAATAGGGTTAAATGAAGTGTTTTTAACCCGTCTCCGGCCGGGCGCAGAATGCCCTTTGTCTGGCCGGAGGGGGAGCGCGGATTTCCGCACCTCCCAGGATCTCGGCTCTCATATATCGCACGGAAAAAAGGAAAACACCGGCGGAAAGGTTTTGTCAAACCGAGACGAAAACATTCAAGAGTTTTGACCTCAGGTCAATTTTGAGGCCACCAGACGCCATGAAAGTTCAAAACACGTCCTTGGAATTAGGTAAATAGACACAATACCTTGTCCCTGAAAAGCTGAACTTAAGCGACATGTACTGAACCGTAAGACAATAGCGAGTTCATTCATTGATATCAATTTTGGCCTTTCACAGGGATCAGGTCAGGTCACGTCATCGTTCCAAAATGTTCCACTTGTGAACGGTTAACATCCTCCGTTGCATCTTACTTATGACCATGTTTTTATAGCTAATTTGTCTTTTCAAGGGTAAACTGAAGAGGTACTAAAGCACCTTTTTCTAGTCTTTTATTTCACAATAATAAAATCCATATCAGTCATGTTTTTTGAGTCCTTCGTCGTTTGGTATTAAAAAAACGTCAGGGAAATCAGGAATCTTACCTCCACGCATGCGCTCGTACACAAACTAATACACACACATAATTTCAAAACAAAACAAGAAGTTCGCGAGACCGAAACGAGCTCTGAACGGAGACCATTATGTTTAGGGCGGATACTTCGAGAGGCATTGTTGATCAAACCCAGTCGATAGATGTTCGCTGTTTGTCGCATTTTGCATGCGTCCGCTCCAGCGCCGGTTGTTCCCGCTCCGTCGGCGCCGCGGGCAATGAACAGGAATTCGTTGGTTTGAACATCGTGGCTAACACAGTGGTAGAATACCCGCCGCGGCTGTTTTCCTGGCGCCGCCGACTCTACAACGGCTGGTGAGGGCAGTGGGCAGCTAGCGGGGTGTTTTGGGTAAGCGCTTTTTGTTTCTTTCCTTTGTATATGGAATGCGTTTTACAACCACAAAGCAGCATAAAAGACTTAAAACCCGCGTTCGCTTGGTTTTCACTGCATTTAAAAAAGTAACGGAATAACGGAGTAACGGTAACTTCCGTTACTTTTTAAGGCAGAGTAACGGAGTAACGAGTAACGGACTGGCTTTTTTGAGTAACGGAGTAACGAGTAACGAAGTTACATTTTTTAGTAACGATGCCCACCTATGCTAGTCAGGCTGTATATCGTTTTGTCTCACGCGTTGCACGGTCCTGCAGCAGCTAGTTCTCTGTTTTAGCGATAGATGTCTCTGGTAGTAGAGCCTAACAGCTCATTCAAAGGCAATAAATAACGTCGTTTCCCCCGCGCGGTTTAAACATCTGGTTATCGCTTGGTTTGGGGGGGGGGCGCCCGTCCTCGCAGGAGACGGTGCCCCGGCCGGCGGACGACAGCCAGGAGATACTGGAAGAAGCCGTGGAGGTGGCCGATGTTGCCGAGGTTGGTGGTTCATCGTAAAATGCATCGTAGCACCGTGATAGCTAAACTGATGCCACGCCTTGCAACGGTTATTATGGAATGCAATATAGCGCCTTGCATGTCTGCTATTCATTTACGTTACCTGCACACAAGGATAATAACCATAGAGCCATTTAATAACCATAAATTCATCTAGTCCACCGAGGCCCTTATCGAAGCGGTACTTCTTTTCGACGGTAATGGCAGTAGTTGAAAGGCTTGAAATATGATTATTTTATGTCATCATACAATATCATGCAATTCCAAGCCTGCACTTCACCACACAAGTGTGCACAAGTGTGATGCCAGTTCAGAGGTTAGCAAAAATGTTCCAGTTTATTTTCGGTGGCAACTGCCAAGATGCAGATAAACCTATTGGCTAACCATTGATGTCATCAGAATAGTTCAGATCTGAAATCAGCTTGTGGGCGTGCCCACTATCAAGTGGCAGTAATTCCAACAAGGCTATCTAGAAGCCGAATGATAACCCACATGTATCATATGCACTGTACAGTCGCATGAAGAAAGCACGTGTGACAACAACACGTGGCAGCATCATCAATTTGCGGTTGCACTTGGTCGCTCACAGGCTACACGTTGACATTCTAACAGGCTGCGAGCCAGGGTTGGAAATCTGGTTTTTGTTCTTGGTGCCGGGGTATAATTTTTGTTTTGGACTACAAAAGTTTGCAAATGGCAATGCTGGTTTAACATTCTTGTTCAACATTCAATGTTAACATTCTTGATGTAAGCCAGTTATGACATCGTACCTGCTTCTTACTGAATGTAGACAGTCACTTGCTTCCAGAGTTAAAAACCTGTCAACATGGTTATAATGAAGCTTTTTGATGGAGGCACAAGATCAGACTTTCAGAATACAAATATTTTCTGGTGTTCTTCCGACACCAAAAGCATATTTTCCAACCATGCGGTGCACTGTTCGAATATACCCTAGTCGGTCATCACACATGCCTAAAACCAATTACTATTCACAGGTTAGTCTCTGTGCACAGCTGGGCAAAGGGAAAGGTTGTCCTGCAACAAGAGCCAGCTCCAAAGGGCTACCCGGACGTTACAAAGATGCTCCGGTGGGTGGTGGCTTTCAGGAAAGCGCTTTTTATCTCTGGCCCACGTCCGATGTCCTCCGATGGCCGTATGTAAGCCATGGTGGCCGACCATCGACGGAGGACATCAGCTCGGTCAGAGAGCAACGCGAAGCCCATCGGCGATATCTCTGACGCGGTCGCCGTCGCCGTCGAGTCGCCGAGGAATCTGCACACCAGGAGCGGCCAGCGCCGCCGCAGCGCGCCGAGCAGTGGGCGCTGGGGGGGGGAGGGGGCTGTTTGTAGCTACAGGCTCCTAGAGCACGCTCCGGAAGCCGATGCACCCCTCATCGTTAGGCTCTGGGAATCGTCGGCGGATGGCCCACAAAACGCACGATGGTATCGGTCGTCGAACACCCCGGCAAGGTGACCCCCACCTGAAATGCAGTGTTATTTTTGCATGTTATGCAGTATTTTTTCGCCTCAGCTACGCCTGGCAATGCCTGGTTTACATTGTACCGAGATGGATGGCGAAAATTGTCACGAATGAATGAAATTTTCAAGTGTTTGAGTATGTAAGCAAGTAATTTCCGATGTGCTCTATGAAAATTACTAATAACAGTTATACCAATTATTGTTTGATTATACAGACAGGCGTAAAAAAACATACATATCTACCTTGTTGACTGTTGTAACAAACATATATCATTTCTAAAGAATATTCACTGTATCAGAGCAAGGAATAACCAATTTCACCCAGGTGTGGAACTGCCACACTGAAGCCGATATGTCAGTTGTGCATCTCATCTTGAACCTGGCTCTACCATCTGCAACCAATTTGCATTGCATATTATAGGCCCAGGTAACGCCTAGAGCCAGGGGCGTAGTTTACTTTTCATTGGGGGGGGGGGGCTTGAGCCTCCCACTTTAGTTCGAGCCCCCCAGCTTTGAAAAGGAGGTGGGTCAAACCCGAGGAGAATTCCGCTTCCGTGTACTTTGTTGGCAGGATTAGCCATTTTTTCCTTCCTCAGCCCCCCTTAAGTATTTTGCATAACTGCGGCCCTGCCTGGAGCGAATAAATGAGAAAGCGTCCGAGTTCCTTCATACAAATACCGTTGAGACCATGGGTGTAGAACTCAAACAGATTTTGGTATGGAGAATAAATTCATCAAACCCTAAAATGCGGCTTTGATGACGTATTTACAGTACTTTATTTCATAAAACAAGAAAACGCATGAACGGGCCGAGATATTGGTACGGAACTCCATACCAATAATTTCCTCTCGTATGTAAAGCTCCATACGAAATGTATACAAAGTTGTGCCGCTGGTTCAGACTACCAATAACCATTCGTAACCCAAGATAACTAGATCACCATGTCTGTTTGTTTGTTTGTGGATTAGGACAAACAACCTTGTGGGCTCAGGTGTCCGAAGTCTTGTGTCAAGTGTTGTGTTCCGACAGGCGTCCAGTCAGTCGTCTATGACTACATCAACATTGTCTGTTTGTTTGATGTGAATTAGGACGCACAGCCCCTTAGGCTCAAGCGTCCGTGTCTCAAGTCAAGTCTCGTGTCTCGTCGGACGTCAGCCAGTCGCCTGATTAGTACGTCAGCATGTGAGCACTCTGTAATATTGTTTTGTCTCGGGTGCACAGTTCTTTATAACATGTATTCATCGTTTCCAGCCCGCTAATTGGTTGCTTTTGCTGCCATCTCTTAATGCTGTATTCCCACCCGAACAGCTATGGATATCGCGGATTGAAAAAATCGAAATCATATGAGTCAGTTATCATTGTTCGAAGGCCCAAATGCGCTTTCCTTTCAACCATAAATCATAGCTCGGGTTGAGTATCCGCTGGAATGTCTTTCTGGAAAATCAAAAAGATTAGACTCACTTCCTTCAACATACTTTTACGTCATGCTGGGCATACTTAAAAACAACATGCAACTGATCTCTTGGCACCACATGGCCTAGGTTAACCTGTGTCGCCATTTTTGTGGGACAGACGTATACTGACATCCTGCGCACGCCCTTCCAGTTACGTTACGTATGTGCGATTTGTAAGCAAAAGCCGACACGTCCCACACAGGTCGATGTCCAAAAACTATAACATACAGGGTCGCATCGTCGAGAGCAGTCGACCGCCATGTGAACCGATTGAATCAATCCACTGATTGCGGAGTTACTGAGAACGTTTTTTTGATTCGCACCCTCCAGGCAGGTGCCGGCAGACGAAATTACCTCAACAACCGGCAGGATAAACGAGCAAAACGTGTCAATCTTAGCGAATGCAATAAACGATAATTATAAGTACAGTGTTTTAGCAGAACCACCCAAGCACTCGCACTTACCAACAATCCATATTTGGAGCGCCGACATGATATTCTCCGGGGAATGTGCTGTCTAGGCTCCAGGGGGACGCGGTCTCGCCACGGTTGCGCTGTTGTTCGTGCCCGAGGTCACTTACGCACTGCTCGTGCTGCGAGTACCAGTTTGGCGGGATGCCAGATTCTCTGTTCCCCTCCCCCTTCCCCGCGGCCGACCAGAGGCGGTCGCATGTCCAGGCGCTAGTAGCATTGGCCATCACGTGGAGGCAGAGTGCACGGACTGCGTATATGCGAACATCGCTGAGCTAGGTTGAGGTTCCTGTCAGACTGCAGCAGTTTCTCCGCTAGCTGCTCTGCTGGGGAGCACGTGCCATCGCTCGCCGGATCTGACCGTCCCTGCTACCAAGGCCGCCCCGATCGTCAGTGTGCTGGTGGAACCAAGGCGGGAACATCAAGGCCACAGCCATTTGTAGGGCAAGCTGGTGCAGGATAGCCGTAAGACCACGCATTGGAACACCAGGCACCAGTATGTCATTGGGACCACCATTTTCAGACGGAGATATATTTAATTCGTATTTAAAAACGCAAAATAATGAATGTAAGAGTCAGTTTTCAGAAACGGGAAAACAAAGTCACGGAGAACCGGAGAGGAGTCAGGATTTGGGGACAGGTCGACCTTTTTTCCGTATGGGGCTTCAGTTTTTTTTCGTTTCCCATTTTTTTCCAGGGTCCTGGCTTGTTCGACGGCCTTGTCCAGAGTGAGGGTCGCGTTCTCGAGGAGTTGGCCCTGATGATTGGTGAGCGAAGCCCTCTGATGAAAGAGTCCCGGATGAAGGACGAGCGGTTCTCTGCAGCTGAGACAGCTTTGAAGTTACAGTCACTCGCCAGCGTGTTCAGGGTGAGGAGAAATTCATCCAAGCTCTCATCAGGTTTCTGTGCTCTTGTGGAGAGGAGATGTCTCGCATATATTTCATTTGGCGGTTTGAGGTAGGCGGCGTCCAGCTTCTCCATGGCGTTTCATGTTGTGCAGTCCTGGATCACATCGACGACGTTCGTGCCGATGTGCAGGAACAACACCTCCAGCTTGTCAGGGTGTGCTCTTCGATCTGGGTGAGGAAGTACTTGAAGTTCCTTAGCCACAGCTTCCAGTGCTTGCTGCTGGATGGTGCATTGGGTGCGATGTCAAACTTGGTTGGACGGGCAATCTTGTCCATGTTTGCGCTGAATTAAGCTGAATAAATTGTGGTGCCAAATCTAGACAGATGCAAGATGAGCTGACATGAGGGCTTTATTCAGCTTAATTATCACGTGTATGCCTGGAACAGATGGATAAACATAATCAATGAACTTGACTAAGTAATAAAGAATACACACAAAACATCACAGTGATCATCTTTCATAATTTGTTTTTCACAGGGGCGGAGTCAGGACAAGTTTTTGGGAGGTATTCCATTTTTTGCCACTGTTAAAGGTGCAAGAAAAATGACTGCCAAAAATAGTTTTTAAGATACAACTTAAAACCTTACATGGGTGCGCAGACAAATAATTGGGCAAGCATACAACAATATTTTTGTTGGTCTGACGGCACCTCATACGGTCAGGTCAAGGTAAAAAATCAAAGTTTAGACCTACGTAACCGTTTTTGGCGTTCATTTTTAAAATACAGAGTCAATGACATTCATGACAAAGCACAGTGTCTTCTACTTGTGTTTCAAGTTTCAAATTGATATCAGGTCGGATCGTGAAGCTATGACCTAAAGTGTCCATGCGCGTACCCTGCATCACGACGGCCACAAACAGAATTTTAAAAATTACAGTTAATTCAAATTATTGGAATCGTTTTCAAACACTATGAAATGAGCCCAGAGCCATACCATATAAGGCTGAAGCCATTTGAGATTATTTGAGGCCAAAGATCGTAAGCTGACCTGATGAAAACTCGACCATCACAACTGTCCTTTGTCATGTCCCTGGCGCCACCTATGTCAATATTCTAGAAATAATACAATGTAATTTGTGATTCTTAAGTGTTACATGGACTAGTAAAACCTAAATCAATATTTCTAACTTCTATTCAGTTTTGAAGTCGATTCAGTTTTGCAAAATAATCCTGTCATTCTCCAAGTACTGTAAACACCTATGGATTTTCCCAAAATCCTAAATATATTTGCCAGTGGGAAGTCTCATCGGAAAGCTCTCAGTTTATGTCATTTACGTCAAAATCAGCCGGTAAACATCGGAGTTATAACAAGAAAAAAATACCCCTTGTTCCGAAGCTCCGCCGCTTCTGTATCCGCCCCTTTCAGTATTTTTAAGACTCATTTCCATGAAAATGTAGTTCACATCGTGACGGATCGATTGCCCTCTGCTGCGATGATTTTGTACCAGTAGTTCTCGAGATTTTTTTTTGGGAGTGGGCAAAAAGTCCCCCCATACGGGAATGCGACCTAGCGTTATTGGCACAGGAATAGGGCTAAATTACGCTGATGGCCCCCTTTAGCAGATGGTCTGGATGCGCCAGTGGTTCAGTGCGCTTCTGCAGGCTGCGGCTGACCACTAAATATTTGTCTGTCAAATCAGCCAGCACCCAATGCGTTTAGCGGACCCACAGGCCTGGTACCAGGATCCCGGGCGTCCGCCCATGCCACGCTCAGAGGACGTGATGTCACGCTGTCGCCCGCGTTTGCGATGCTCTTTAACAACATTCCAGAAACGTCATTAGTTCCCTCCGGTCCAAAATGTTTAACGTCCCCTTTACCTTGCAACGTGTCGGCGATAAACCTCTTTCCCCACTGGTGGGCCACAGCCAGCGGGGAAATGTGGCCGTCCGGGGACTGACTTCAGCTGCCTGGTGCCTAACCAAAGCTGTCTGGTGGCTTTTTTGGTGACCACAGTCCCATGATGACCGACCGCAGCTGTCCAATGACTGACCACAGCTGTCTGAACACTGGCCATTTGCTGACTGGCTGCAGCTGTTTTGTCACTGGCGAATGACCGCAGCTGCCTGGTGACCGACTGCAGCTGTCTGACGACTGACCGTCAGTCACTACATCTGTCTAGTAACTGACCGTGTTTGTCCGGTGACTGCCCATAGCTGCCTGGTGACTGGCTACAGCAGTTTGATGAATGACCGCAGCGTCTGGTAACTGACCATATCTGTCCGATGACCGCCCGTAGCTGTCTGGTGACCGGCCACAGCTGTCTGGTAACTGGCCACATCTGCCTGGTGACTGACCACAACCGTCTTGGGACTGCCTACAGCTGTCAGATGACTGATCACATCTAACTGGGGACTGATCATAGCTATCTGGTGACTAGCCGCATCTGTCTGGTGACTGATCATAGCTGTCTGGTGACTGGCTACAGCTGTCTGGAGAATGACCGCAACTGTCTGGTGACTGACCACAGCTGTCTGGCGGCTGACCGTGGCTGGCTGGTGACCGAATACAACTGTCTGGAGACTGACCAGTTGCTTGGTGACTGGCCGCAGCTGCCTGATGACGGACAACAGCTGCCTAGGACAGGCCTCCTGGCTTTGCTCCGCAGTAACTGAGCGGTTGCCGAGTCCGGACCGCTCGGCGTCGAATTTGGCGCGCCGTGACGAAACCAGCGCCCCAGTGACAGCCCTCCCCTCTCCCAGTCAGTAGCACCAGGCGTCAGTGCGGAGCCCGGGAGACGTTAATGCCTGATGGCATTTCAAGAGTATGGTGCTGAGCTGCAGTGTGCTCCGAAGGTCGAGGGACTGTGGTTAAACGGGGAACCGGTTTTTCACACGCATCCCGGTTCCGTACTTTCCTACCAACATCATGACATCTGGTCGCGGCCGAGGGCCGCACATATCGTCGCTATTTACCAAACGCCGGCCGCATTCCAGGAAAGGGGTGACGGGGCTGGCTCTTGGCAGCAAGCTCGACAACTTCCTGGTCTTCAGCAGAGCAGGCTATGACGAAACAAGCCAGACCGCTCCCGCCACAGACACGCGCAAAATACGTCAGCGGCGAGGATTTCTGCCCAACTGAGCATGTCGTCACAGGACGTCGGAGGGAAGGATGTGGCTTTGTTTTCCACATTTTCACAAATGCTCTGGCCTGAGTCATTCGTCTCCAAGTTTCCCTCGCTAATCTGTCGACTTGCGGGTTCATTTCTTCTGTAGCGTAGTCGATTTCTGCACGGGCAAATCATATTTTTTCCATTGGTTTAGAACGCGACGAAAACCGGTTTGGCTCAGGCGTAATGCGATGCGATGTGGGAAGGTGCGGCCTTGGTTCTCTGAGCTGGAAAGACAATGTCAAATAGCCCCTGGTCACCAACGTTCCCAAATTCCTTCAAGGCAAGAAGATTTCCAACGTGATGTGGTTGCGTCGTACCAATCTTGATAATGCATACGTCAAACAATCGTTTCTGGAGAACTGTGCTGATAGTACTAGCCTTGAACCGAAGTGACTGCCATGCAAGGAGTGATTTTCAGTAGGTGGGGATGCCGTTTTGCTGGCAATATGTAGCGGCGTATGTATCGCCATCCGTGCTCAACGAACTTACTGACTCTGTCCAGTTCTCAACAGTGCACTTATCGAGGGTAGTGTATGCAGGTTCAGCAAGCAAACAGGTAATCAAAGCAGTCGCGTTTCTATTTTTTGCGTTTCCTGCAAAAAATGAGCGAACTGCTGGGGTGCGCAACGTGCACTCCTAGCAGTTCGCAAAGACCGGTTAGCCATTGGCATAATGTGATCAATGTGCAAACCAATGCTACTGCTATCTGAACTATTTTAGTACATATTTTTCGGAAATGCCATATATTCATATCAAGCCCACTTCATTTTGGCGAACCTTACTGACGTGAAAATGACTTCCATATGTAGTACTGGCCAATATATTGGCCAGTACTACATATACATATATACCTATACTACATATACATATATACATATACATATATACCAGTACTACCAGTACTTAGTCCTAAAATTCAGAGAGTGCAAACACACTTGTAAAACTGGGAATGCGTCTGTGACAACAGTAGACAAAACAGAAACATGATTACACACAACGAAGCCAAGACATGCTCGGCGTGCCAATAACAGCAGGGCGCAATGTCTGCGAACAGACGGGACTTTCCAGGCATCGCCTCCTGCCGCCGGCGGCCGGGTCTCGGAAGGCGCCACTCACCTGCGCGCGGGATTTCCAGCGGCGCTCCGTACCGCTGCGTGGGGCTCGCCCCGGTTCCACAGCGGCTGACTCCTGTACTGCGTCACCGCCCCGGCACCTCTGGTGCCGGGCAGCGGCCATTTCTTTTTGCCCTGTACGTGTCTTATTCCTCTAATATCGTTTGCCTTCTCGGTGCCGCTTAGAACGAAAGCGGCACCGAGAAGACAAACGGTATTAGAGAAATGAGACACGTACAGGGCAAAAAGAATATTTTGCTTTGATCAAAAGTTTTGATCCAAAATTAATAGAACTACTTCTTACCTGATTTGGCATTTTCTTTCGGAAATGGGTGGTTTTGCGAAGACCTACTAAAACATTCCAGAGGTATACGGCCCAACAGTTGCGAAATGCATAACCAATCGTAGCATTTTGTTTCAGTCAAACAAATCGAATGCGATATTCACAAATGCAGTATTGGTCCTTGTACGTACAAGGTTGTCTTTTTTGAACTGTAATGAAAGTATCGGTGACAAACAACTTGTTAACATTTTCAAAAAAGTTGAATGGTTTCTCAGAAACGACGTGTAGTTGCAATATATGACATGGATCTGTTTGTAGTGGAACCAATGTACACCCGTACTCTGTTCTGTACACCTGTAGTGCCTTGCCTGACAGTTATTCCTCGCTACCAGTAGGAATGGAGGTCTGTGAGACCTTATGTCACGATTTTTAATTCAGCTTGCCCAGTCATAGGGCCAAGTGAACCCTTTAGTTGGTTTTTATTAAATGTCTTCTGAACTGTTTAACTTAAAATTCTGAAACTCACAATGGCTTTCCAAAAATGATCAGCAATGTGAAAGTCGTGTCATTAGTGAAAATTAAACCGTAACTTCCTCAGATATTAAGGTTTAAGTCCGGTGGTCACCGCCCCGCCGCGCGTCCAAAAACGTGCAACTATTAGCGAGAACCGTGGCGTGACATGACCTCGGACGAATTTCCGGTACATTTTATTTGACATAACATCACATACATAGCAAGAGAATATTCAATTATATTCTAGTTTCTAAAACACTCCAGATCACTAAAACGACAAAAAATGACAGTCGCCAAAGCTGTAACATAAACCATAAAATGCCTCCATTTGACCTGACTTAACCGAAAATGTAACACGTAAGGTAGGCCAAATAGTGTGGTTTTAAGAAGACAAGGAACAAAACTATCTATTGGCACAGTTTTTAAGTCCTCAGTCACCGTTGGTTTGAACTGAGGGGGAGGGTCAGATTAATCCCCCCTAAAATGCAATCCAAATCCAAGTTCAAATTGCCCGCATCTACTTCATGACAGCATGCGCGGGCAAAAGCACCATAATGGGCCGAGTTGACATGGACGCTCGGATAACTGAATTAGGAAAGCCAAGATCCATTGCAGATGAAAACAAGGCTGCCTGTGTCGTGCTAGTAGCAGGTGCGACCAATTCAATGAACCCTTCGTAAGAATTGTGCTAGGCGTTTGTTGGATGCACCTCGCCGCGTACATTATTTTGTAGATAAGACAAGAGAGGTTTTGGCTAATGTTTCCAACACAATGCGCATTTACTGAGAACGATACGAGTTTAGAAAACAGTGCATCCCCATATTAGAATGAGACGCGTATGTGCAATACGTAAACGAGGTTGATGGCCTCCATGAAAATAAATGAAAAGGAATGGAAATGCGACAATCTGAATTCGCTTAAATATACAGGAAAAATAGAATGGGACTGTTTTTGAATGGCGTCATTCCTTCAATAAAGGCCAACATCTATAAATGGATAACACCTATTTCATTCTAACTCAGTGATTGCTCTCGATATTATCCTTTAAAATTACCCAGCGCAACTAACTGTTTTTCATCGCAGCTTGCATGTGCGTAAAGTGGATTTAACTTTCAATAACTAAACAAAGACTTTCTCTAGCCTCATGCCCACCTAGCTGGCTTAGTTGTTTCCAGAAATGTCATAACCATTTGCTGGCTAATCTACTAATGCTATCCCATTTATCGTGCAAATCAGATGCTGATAAAAAACAAATCATACGGACTGTGTTCCTACCAAGCCCACTTCGTGGCCGCAGTGGACTCCTGAGCTACCAATAGTCTACCAATATTTAGTTCACAAAGAAAGTCAGTTCAGACATTGTGTGCTTCATTTGGGTTAGCTAATCAGAGGGAAGTTTTCCGACTGCGTCACTGAATGGTTTCCCCAGGAACATATTGCCGCGGTGTGCATAGGTTCCAGCTGACCGCCGTCCCGCCGGTATTCCCAGCCGTAGCCCGCGGCCAGCGGCGTCGGCTGTATAAATACGGCGGCCTCGGGTACTCGCACCAGTCATCAACAGAGACCGGCCCTGTCTAGACATTGGGGAGAGTGTATCGTCTGTATCATCTGTATCCACGTCAGCAGGTCAGTATGGCCGTGCCAGCACAGAAGGTCGGACATTAACATGCATCAGCAAGCAAGGTGTTTAGATAAAGTATAGAAACAAGAACGTGGTTTAAGAAGCAGCGTTAAGAAAGGATTGTATGAGCTTATGGCGATCCCTAACAATGTATGGCAATGCCTAAAAATGCGTCCGATTCTGTCAGCGAAATCTCTTATCAATAAGAAGAATGACAGTGACTGCACAGTCGCAAAATTAATTTGCACGATGCCAAGTATAATCATTCTTGAACTAACAACTTTTCTCACAGTTCTCAAAATCGTCCTTGACATGAAATAAACCAATTAACTTGCTAAATGCCTTTGTTTTCCAGACATGAAGTGTTTCGCCGTGCTAGCCACCCTCGCCGTGCTGTCCGTCTGCGACGGAAGACGTCTCTTCCAGAGACCGCCCAGGTTCCAGGTGGTGCCCGTCAATGGAGACGCCACCGGCTCGGCTGACGGCTCCATCACGTCCGGCATCTCTGAGACGCAGTTCGGACGCCAGCAGATCGACTCTGTCGTCTCCAACACGGGCGGCACGGCCAACGGACTGGGCAGCAGCAGCGTCAACACGGCCAACGCCGACACCAGTCGCACAGAGACGTTGGCCGGCGTCAGTCAGACGTCCAACTCGGACGCCACCTCTGTGCAGAACACCCAGGGCGGCGTGCTTGTGCCGACCGGCGGCCTGTTCAGACGGCCGTCCGGCCATCTGTTCCGGCCTCTGCGTCCGCTGCCCATCGGCGGCCAGGCGTCCGGCAACGCTGACGGCTCGGTGACGGTCGGCGTGTCGGAGGGAGTGGACGGCTTCAGCCGGGTGACGTCAGTGAGCTCGAGCGCTGGAGGCCGCGTCAGCGGCGGCGGCAGCAGCGTCAACACGGCCAACGCCAGCAACTCCCGCACGGAGACGATTGACGGCGTGTCGGAGACGTCCGACACTGGCGCCATCTCTGTTCAGAACACCAGGCGTTGATCGGACACGGTCCAGTCTATTGATATTTGCCAGTATTTGATGTTGTCTTCATTGAAGGGAGAGATGCTACCAAAGTTGTTAATACTGTCTGAATGTACCAAATAAACCCTATTGTCGTATGTCTATCTTTAGCGCAATGAAATGGGAATAAGCCGGCAGAATACGGACTGAATGCTTAAACATAAAGCTACATCATGCAGTCAGCGGTCAGTAAAGCACGTCCATTTACCCAAAGATATCACCTACCGTTTTCCAAAACGGCGTAATAACCCTTCATAAGCAGCACGACTTCCTCTTGGCAAGAAAATATTAACTACGCCAATATCTGTCAGGTGAAAAGATGCATGGCTGGTCACTCAGTTTGCATTTGTGAATTTTTCGTATGTTATGCGTGTTTTGGAATAAAAATTATTTGGCACTTACAACAAATTTATTTCATCTACGATCAGTGAGCTACTACCAACCAAGTCGCCTGATGCGAGACTGACACATAATGTCGCTGAGCATGAGGGACATGAGAGGGACATGATAGGAGAGAGGTCTAAATTAAAAACAATTTATGTCCGAATCTGCATTTGTTAAAGTTATTATCTACTCATATTCCGTGCTGGCGGGAGAGGGGAGGAGGGGACAGATTCTGCCCGTCCCCTTTTTTGTTCACCATTCACGGGCTTTTGGGAGCTTCCTTACGAAATTTGGTGGCTTTTACAAAATGGGGTTTTCACATGTGGTGGCAAAATTTCGAACATTTGCATCCCCAATGGTGGCTCCATGAAACGGTTTTTTGGGAGGCGTATTTGAAGAATATCGCGCTTTTCGGGCATCGCACACTTTGAAGTGGTTAGATATTATTTTAAGGTGTTTTATAATGTCATGGACAACGGAAATGATTCATAGATTTGTATCCTTCATACTTTAAAGTACTTTTAAGAAGAATGTTGGTTTATGACGAACGCAAGAGCGTGCGGAGGGGGTACTGATACCTTATTTCCTAAAATTATTGGTCCATTGCATGGGGTACAACAATGCTAACGTCTGATGTATACCTTTGCATTTCAATGTAAGCACATAATACCCATATATATGTTTCCAGGTGCGTATTCAGGCATCGGTTTTGAGACGCACATTTCGTGCGATAACATGCTAAGTGGGCCTAGCAGACATCTTGATCTATGTGGTTGTTTTTGATAGCCTGACATATATTTCGACATAGTATTATGGATTACAGTAAAAAAGTTAGAAACAATTCCAGGGATGGAAAGTGGCGGATATGAGGGCATGTAAAAGGGAATATGTTTGTTTTTTTTTATTTTTGCGGGTTTATGACTCGTTTTGCGGAATACGACAAAGGTTATGCGTGGCATAACCTTATCTATCCAAATTTACTTCTGTAATACAAATATGTAACAGGTATGCACTGGAAAAAGAGATGCTTTTAACTAAACATTTCCTGAACATTACGGGTATCACCACTAGCATTTGCCACATCAGGTTTACCCATTGTTTGCCTCAAAATCACACAAAAAGTTATGAGGAATTGCAGTTTACTTGCAGTCATGGAACCAATGTCAAAGCAAGGTGCCTGTGAGACTGTCGGAAGAATTGCCCATGAGAACCCATGAGGGACGAACAAATCATTTATTTGAAGCCATGGGGAAACTCTTTGAGGACCCCTCGAACGACTGTTTCAGAACGCTGGCTACCCTAGAGTCGTGGGAATGCTTGTCATGCTGGCAATCACCACCAGCCACCCAAAATAAGCATCAAAAGACAGCGCCAGCTGACTCTAGCTGCCGTTGGAAAAAGAAGGCATGTCACAATGCGCTTTGCTTGGCAGATCTGGGATCTCGAGATCGTGCATGAGAAAAATCTTGACAGCAAAGAAGGTTCGGTACCAAAAAAGTAAAAAGGCGCTAAGCGTCATCCAAAAACATGAAGTCACCCAATCAGTCATGGACGACGAAAGTTACTTCACCCACCACGAGAGCCATCTGCCAGGAAACCTTCGATACTATGTTGGACCTGGTGGAGGCTGTTTAACACAAGTGCAACTGAGGCCAGACAGCAAACTCCCCGTAAACTTCTCGTGTGGCTCGCCATCTCTCCAAGGGATGTGACACATCCGGTCATCATGCCGAGTACGGATAATGTTGATGGCAACGTGCACCGTGCGAAGTGCATAAGCGACCCCATTTCTGAATGAGAACTGTTCCGACAGTGATACGCTGATCTGGCCAAACTTGGCCAGCGCTCATCATGCCAAGAAAACCCTCGAGTTGCAGGAAGAGACCAGAGAGTCGTCTGTGATGCGTGACACCAATCCCCTGTGTGTCCCAGCTACGTCTTATTGAGGACGTATTGGACATCGCCAAACAGAATGTGAATCAGAGAGGCTGGTATGCACCATACGATCTCGTCCTGAAACACAGCATGCGCCAGGTGATCGCTGCTCTGGATCCAGAAATGCCACGCAAAATGCTGATGCACGTGCCCAGGCGTGTGCGTGTTGTCGGGAAGCAAGGGGTATTGGAGATGATGAACTAGGCAAGAACTGAGGGAAAGATCCATGACTACGACTCTGCTTTGTTTAATGCTCATACGGTAATAAATATGCTCACAACATGACTTCCAATATTGTCTCATTTCCCAGTGTCCACCCGCTGGGGCGTGTCCAGACATCAACACATGTCCAGTGTGTCGAACAGGCATTTGGAAGTAGATGATTGGTTTTGCTAGTTCAACGTATGTTACGACCAAACGCCACAAATTCCAATGAAAATATAAATCTGAGACGGCTCCTACGATGCATAACGGCATGGACACCAAACAAAACACGCGTTGTTTCCGTATTCCACTCGATTTTCATCGAAGGAGCATAATGGTGAGGATTTCCAATCGGACAAGTCTAGCGCCTCTGCAGGGCTCGGATTTCCGCAATGCCAGGTGATATGAGTCGGTGGTTTTGCCAAAACGGTCGTCAGTCGCGAGAAGCCTGCTCAGTAGCAGTTGACCGTCCCGCTGGTATTTCCAGCCATAGCCCGCGGCCAGTGACGTCGGCTGTATAAATACGGTGGCCTCGGGTACTTGCACCAGTCATCACCAGAGACCGGTTCTGTCTAGACATTGGAGAGACAGCGTCATCTGTACTCATAGGTCAGTTTGGAAGTGCCAGCACTAGACGCCCGGAGCATTGACAGGCATCAACAAGCAAGGTTTGGTGTTTATATAAAGTACAGAAACAAGAAAACAGTTCAAGAAGCAGCGTTAAGGAAGGGTTGTATGAGCTCCTGGCGATGCATAACAATGCATGGCATTGTCTAGAAATGTGTCCAATTCGGTCAGCGAAATCTTTTATCAATAGAAGGAATGGCAGTGACTGCACAATCGCATAATTAATTTGCACGATGCCAAGTACAGTCATTCTTGAACGAACGACTTTTCTCACAGTTCTCATAATCGTTCTTGATGTGAAATAACTTAACATGCTAAATGTTAAGTTTAAAACACTTAACATGCTAAATGTCTTTGTTTTGCAGAGATGAAGTGCTTCGCCATGCTGGCCACCCTCGCCGTGCTGTCCGTCTGCGACGGAAGGCGTCTCTTCCAGAGACCGCCCAGGTTCCAGGTGGTGCCCGTCAATGGAGACGCCACCGGCTCGGCTGACGGCTCCATCACGTCCGGTATCTCTGAGACGCAGTTCGGACGCCAGCAGATCGACTCTGTCGTCTCCAACACGGGCGGCACGGCCAACGGACTGGGCAGCAGCAGCGTCAACACGGCCAGCGCCGACACCAGTCGCACAGAGACGTTGGCCGGCGTCAGTCAGACGTCCGACTCGGACGCCACCTCTGTGCAGAACACCCAGGGCGGCGTGCTTGTGCCGACCGGCGGCCTGTTCAGACGGCCGTCCGGCCATCTGTTCCGGCCTCTGCGTCCGCTGCCCATCGGCGGCCAGGCGTCCGGCAACGCTGACGGCTCGGTGACGGTCGGCGTGTCGGAGGGAGTGGACGGCTTCAGCCGGGTGACGTCAGTGAGCTCGAGCGCTGGAGGCCGCGTCAGCGGCGGCGGCAGCAGCGTCAACACGGCCAACGCCAGCAACTCCCGCACGGAGACGATTGACGGCGTGTCGGAGACGTCCGACACTGACGCCATCTCTGTTCAGAACACCAGGCGTTGATCGGACACGGTCCAGTCTGCTGATATTTGCCAGTATTTGATGTTGTCTTCATTGAAGGGAGAGATGCTACCAAAGTTACTGCTTGAATGTCCCAAATAAACCATGTTGTCGTATGTCTGTCTTTGGCAAGCTTGGTATAGGCCGGCAGAATACAGACTGAATGCTGAAACATGCAGCTAAATCATGCAGGCAGAATTTAGTCAAACACGTCTGTTTACCCAAAGATACGACCCACTGTTTTCAAAAAGCCGTAATAACCCTTTATGAGCAGCACCACTGCCTCTGGACAAGAAATAGTTGATTTCACCAGTGTCTGTCAGACCAAAAACGACATACGATGAATAAAACGGCTTGGTTTTTAAGGATAAATTTGTATATATATATATATATATATATATATATATATATATATATAAAGGGAAATATACGAGCAAAGGCCATTGCATGAATGCGGCCAGCGAATGCCCAGAGCGTTACCGCATGGCCATTATCCTCTCTTTCGTCAAACGAGCAGTGAAATACTTTACCGACTGGACCAGCACACACGGAAAACTACAGCGCTCCAACAAATACTTGTTGATAACGATTACCCCATCAGTGAGGTAGCCAAAGTCCAGGAAGATCAGGTTCTCCTTAATCCGCCCCCGACTGGGGGGGGGGCGTTTGACCGCCTCCCCCCGAGGATTTTCTAGGATTGCGAGAGAACGAATAAACACAGCGCCACGAACCTTTGTGTACCTTTTGCTTGATCATTTTTACACCTTGTGTTAAAGTTTTGACCTAATGTCAAGTCAGGTGTCTGACCTATGTCAGGTCAGGTCACCATAATGCCCGGTGTTTCAAAACTTCAGTCTTTGCCTACTGTTAGCCATTCAGTATCTTGTAAGACACTGCCAAAGACTCAGTCAGGGCAACCCTGACATATTTGCGCGACATGATGTGCATAATTGAGCTACTATAGAAATGATACGGAGTTCTAGGTGCTTTGCGCCGGCAAAAGGCATAATGGATTATCTGGTATATCATGGACCGTTTTACTTTTATTCTGTTTGCTTATATTTGCAAATTGGTCGGGAGAAGTGCTCAAGTCCCGACAAGATGTTGGGCAGTCCCATGAAGGTGGCCACAAAGGCGCATCCAGTGGGTATGGGGTCCATACCTGTCTTGTGACCTGAAAATGTTTTCCCTCTTAAACCTGAAAATGCAATACATTTCCTAAATATCAAAGTAAGGTCACCGAAGTCAACAGGGTTCTGAGACATGGAAAGGATGCATTCTCCACATTCAGGATTCACATTAGTATGTCAATTACGGGGCAAATTCGTGCAGTGGCATGTGTGTGCGCATGCGCGCAAGTGTGCAGAGAGGTCACCTGGCTCCTAAGGGCGCAGTGAGTGCGGCCAGCGGCGAGTCCCCCCTCTGAATGAACTGGCTAAAATCTGGAACACGTTTGCCCGCAAGATTGACAGAAGGTCCGTGTTCCTAGGGTGCTGCTAGGACTCTCGGGCTGGGGGCTGCCTGCGAGACTTGTGGCGCTAAGCACATGGTGAATGGGTAGAAAATGACGTTTTACATTAGTTTCCATGGCCAGTGGATGACAAGCTGAACGGGCTCCGCGAGAGGGGGAGGGCTTGGGGCCTTTTAAGAGCCTTTTAAGAAGGCTCTGGCGGCATGTCTGTCGCACTCTCAAGGTGTCCCCTCTGCAGCTGAGATCCTCCCTTCGTATGATTATCGCCTTCAATGGGTCCCAGAAACGTGTGAAACATTGGAGCAGCCATCGGCACACGGTCAGCCAGTCCTGCTTCGATTATGTTACTGGCGCAATAAGGCCCGCCTAATGGTGGCGGGAAAAGGGCAATGGCTCTACCACAAGAAAACTTGCCGCAGATAAAAAAAAAACGCGCGAACGTTTCATCTCCATTCTGATCAAATTGGAAGCGTAATTTCACAACGAAGGCACTGAAGCGGAAGAATCGTGCTCCATGGTATTGATAACACAGTTAAACACCGGTAAGACAAGGAAGAAAATTATTTCAAACTTGCACTGAAACTTAACCGACCCACCATACGTTTGTACCGCAGACAGAGAGGAAGACGAAGGGACCATACGTGCAGTCAAGTTGTCTCTCTCAGAAAATATCCTGTATCTGGCAATTATCTGCCTCAATTAGGAGGTAATGAAGGGTGCCCCAGTTAGGCAGGGTTGCGCCCAGTGGACAGCTTGCCCTATATGTAAAAGTGACGTATAAAAAGGTACTCCAAGTTCCTTTTCTCTGCACCTTTTCGCGTTTTCGCTAGCATCAGAAAAGCGGAATGGGGTTTTCATGAAACCCCCGACCGACGGAGGTTCATGAATGTTTCGCGTATTAACGCTCTGTTTTCCGAAATCTGAAAAAAAAACGGGAAAGTCCGTCCCATGTGCGGGACGACTGACAACTGGACGGAACCAAGCTTCTTTATTTTCGTCAGCATTCTGCCTCACTTGCACAACGAAATGAAAACCTGGTCAGCCGCCAGCTGTGAGGGTATCCCCAGTCAGTTATGCTATTTGATCAGCCGTGTAAAAGAAGTTTCTGCTATTTTCTGGGTACACTGGATATGGTACTGGAGCATTGCTGGGGTTCGTGCGGGGGTTAAAATCTCTCTTAACAAAAATTTCAACATGAAGCTTGTGGCAATGACTTCAGAGAAATGGTGTAAATTATCTAAACTAAATTATCCATCAGCACAGGTGACATATTGTCAAAAATAGAGGGATTGGCAGGTGTCCGTTTTGCTTCTAGCGGAAGTCAGAGGACTGATGAAAAGCACATCTTTTGAATCACTGGGAAGAACGTTCGGAAAGCTTGTTAGACTTGTATGGGGACGTAGCTAGAGATAAAAGCGGAATAGGGGGTCTATCCCAACCGGAACTAATACAACCACACAATACGCTAAGGGCTTTGCTTCAGGTTGCCGAACATCGTCACAAAATCCTGCAGGCTGGAGCCAGAATGTCACTTTTTGGAATGGATTGGGGGTGCCAGCACACGTATAATCCTGGAGACTACCACATCACTTTGGATGTCCGCCAGAGTTGAGGATTCGCATGCATTTTGAGATTCGAAAATTAAGGTGGGTAGATTCGAATTTGGATTCGGATTCGGATTCCGGATTTCAGTTTATTGGGATAGATTCTAGTCTTTGTATTGAAATCTCGAAATTTTTGGCGTAATGTAGTCGCCCCTTTCCAACCGATGTCACTGGTTTCTGGCTGACTGTTCCCAACATTTGTGCGATTCTAACTCGGCCAAAAATAAAGGGGCATTGGTATCATTCTGTAGGTGTCAACAGAGACATGTACCTGTTGCATTTAGCGTATTTGAAGATAATTTGAGACACAGTATATTTCAATACATTTATTCGCATATTTAAATGATGGCTTTCAGGATTCCACTATGGCTTTTAGGATTCGAATCCTGATTTCATGGTTCGAATTCTCGTTTTCAGTACCTGAAGCTTCGCAAGATTCGAGTCCATTCGATTATATTCGAATCCTGCGACTCCGAATATTCAGTTATAGTGCCCACCCACTATGATTGCATGTTGAATTCACAAATCTCTATGGGTGCTCCAGCATAATATCAGGGGTGCCGAGGCAACCACAAAAGCTGAAAAATTTAATCCATGATTGATGGATATCGGAATGGATGTGCATGTTACATCGATGAGGGACGGGGTTTGCTAGTAACTCACCAACGGTTCGAGCACCGATAAGGTCACCATTAAGGTTGTGCTGGTTGACGTTGCCCGTAAAATATTGAGAGTTTGACACAAGAAAATTATTACAAGAAGGAGTCTACTTTCTTCTTTGAAAACTTTATTTTCTGTACTCAGCTTGCTGAGAAAGGTCATCTCCATTCTCGTATAGAACGGTAGACCCGCAGCTGGAAGCTTCACAACCTGTAATCATAATATCGCAGTTTGTCACCACACAACATCACCTTTGGTTATGCAAAAGTAATTGTACGGGGCCATGGATAGGGGCATCGGATCAGTCTCATTAACCATCATAATAGTACGGTTAACTGCAGAACAATTTACGAACTTTGCAATGATTAAAAAAATAAAGTTCTCTGTGTGGGGTTTTCTCGGTTCTAGCAGCTTCATCTTCAGCAGTGCCAACGATAATTTAGCACATCAGATATCATTTGTTGCCTCCTTTTAATACATGCCCGTGGAACTGGAAGCATTCAATATAGATGCTGACGACACGGAACACGAGAGGCAAAACTGCGAGAAAGTCGGTCACCATTGTCATCACGGTTCCAAGATAGCTACCACAGCGACCTACCTCCTGGTACCATGGACGCCAAAGACCTCTCTGAAAACAACTGCCGGATTTCCCAGCGGTGTTGTCAGCTGACGGCGGCCATTTTCTTAGAGCGCTCTCACCTGGAAGTCTGCTGTTATGATGCGGGATTTCCGCACACGCCAGCGCGGTAGGGGTCAGCCCACCAGGTGGCGCAGTCTGTCAAACTTGCTCCGGCGCCGCCCGCCGTATATAACTGAGCGCTGCAGAACCCTGAGCAGCCACAGACAGAACGACGACAGTAGAGCCAACTTCGTTCTGGTTTTCTACTCAAAGAACGGTAAGTATTTGTAACGATGCAGCTTGAAATATTCCAAGATAACGATGCTATTCCTATGTACCGAATAATATGTATACACAGATGAGAGGGTATCCCCACCGGCGCAGCCGGGGGCGAGAGGGAGGGGGGTGAGCGAGGTCCCGGGCTCCCCATTAGGACCGCATTTTTTGTGAAAAGCATTACACATCGTCTTCCAAGAAGGCGTTTTTTCCATGACTCCAGTTCGCACAGAGCTCCCGCCCGCTCCATTAAGAAAGTCCTGGTTGCGCCCCTGGTGATGCCTTCAAGCCGATTTTCTTTTTCCAGAGATGAAGTGCTACGCCGTGCTGGCCACCCTCGCCGTGCTGTCCGTCTGCGACGGAAGGCGTCTCTTCCAGAGACCGCCCAGGTTCCAGGTGGTGCCCGTCAATGGAGACGCCACCGGCTCGGCTGACGGCTCCATCACGTCCGGTATCTCTGAGACGCAGTTCGGACGCCAGCAGATCGACTCTGTCGTCTCCAACACGGGGCGGCACGGCCAACGGACTGGGCAGCAGCAGCGTCAACACGGCCAACGCCGACACCAGCCGCACAGAGACGTTGGCCGGCGTCAGTCAGACGTCCGACTCGGACGCCACCTCTGTGCAGAACACCCAGGGCGGCGTGCTTGTGCCGACCGGCGGCTTGTTCAGACGGCCGTCCGGCCATCTGTTCCGGCCTCTGCATCCGCTGCCCATCGGCGGTCAGGCGTCCGGCAACGCTGACGGCTCGGTGACGGTCGGCGTGTCGGAGGGAGTGGACGGCTTCAGCCGGGTGACGTCAGTGAGCTCGAGCGCTGGAGGCCGCGTCAGCGGCGGCGGCAGCAGCGTCAACACGGCCAACGCCAGCAACTCCCGCACGGAGACGATTGACGGCGTGTCGGAGACGTCCGACACTGGCGCCATCTCTGTCCAGAACACCAGGCGGTGATTGGACAAGGTCCAGCCTGTTGATATTCGCCAGTATTTCACGTTGTCTTCATTGAGAGGAGAAATGCTACCAAAGGTACTGCTTGAATGTACCAAATAAATGATGTCGTATGTCTACCTCTGGCAAACTAAAATTGGTATAGACAGGCAGAATACCGACTGAATGTTGAAGCACGCAGCTAAATCATGCAGTTAGAAATCAGTCAAAAACATCTGTTTACCCGAATACGACCCATACGACCCACTGTTTTCCAAAAAGCCGTACAAGCCCTTTATGAATAGCACCACTGCTTCTTGGCAAGAAATAGTTGATTACACCAGTATCTATCAGTTCAAAACGACATAAAAAGAATGAAAGACTTGTTTTTGATGATTAACATGTACATGTACACACACACACGCACACACACACACACACACACACACACACATATATATATATATATATCCATATGTAGGCAAATATACGAGCACAGATCATTGCATGAATGCAGCTAGCGAATGCCCAGAGCGTTACCTTACGGCCATCACGGTTAGTTTCGAACATGCGAGGAGGGTAGGTGATGAAATGGTGATGAAGTATATGGTATTTTGACATGTCGTTGGTATTTTTTATCCGAAAATTGACAGTGAGTCTAAAAACATTCCTCACAATGTGCTATCCTTCTATAGTTATGAATATAAATCAAATATAAATAAAGGCAACTCAATTTATTCATTTTCATTCTGAGAACAATATCTAGTTTCCTCTAATGCAGAAACATCATCAATTTACTCACGCGACTTTGCATTACGGTTTCACGAAACTATTCTAACTCGCAGTGGTGTGCAGTTTACTAATTTTTAAATAATACTCCGGGTTTAAGCACAACCAAAGCACTCAATAGGTTGGCGACACTTGTTTGGTACCAGGGCTGTTGATCATAAGAGATATCTATAAATTATACTCAAGGAAGCGAGCATTCAGGATGTACGACTGCCTTTGCTCGCTCTGTCAGCTCACGTCGTCCGAATCTTTTCATAGCCATAATAACTTGTCAGACATGCATGGCATCAAGCAGAAATCGTGAGCCATTTGCCGACGGTCTAAAGATGTATGGCTGGTCACTCGATTCATGTCATTGAATTTTTCGAAAGTGATGCGTGTTTTGGAATAAAATTATTTGACATTGACGACAGATTTATTTCATCTACCGTCAAGGAGTCTCTACAATCAAGTCGCCTGATAAGAGACTGACATACAATGTTGGTTAGGTATGAGGAACATGATACGGGCATGAAGGAGAGAGGCTTAAATTAGAAATGAGTCATGTCCAAATCTGCGTTTGTTTAAATTATTAGCTAACCATTTTCCGTGCTGGTGGGGAGGGGAGAAGGGCCAGATTCATACCCTCCCCGTTTTTTGCTCACTAGTCCCGTACTCTTGAGAGATGCTTTACAAAATTTGGTGGCTTTATTAAATGGGATTTTCACACGTGGTGACGAAATTTTAAACATTTGCATCCCCAGAGGGGGCTCCAAGAAACGTCTTTTTGGGGGGAAGGCGTATTTGAAGAATAACGCGCTTTTCGGGGATCGCACACTTCGAAGTAGTTAGGTACTATTTAGAGAAGTCTTATAATGCCATGGACAACGGGAATGATCCATATATTTGTATCCTTCACACTTTAACCCGTCCCCGACTGGCGGGGGCAGTTGACTGCCCCCCCCCTGAGGTGGGGGGGGCGAGTCAAGATTCTGGGATTGCGAAAGAACGAACAAACAGAGTCACGAAACTTTGTGTACCTTTTGCTTCATCAATTTTACATCTCGTGTCAAAATTTTGGCCTCAGGTCAGGTCAGGTGCCTGACCTAGGTCAAGTCAAACACACCTATGTCAAAAAAAGTTTAGCGCCCTGTAACTTTTTCGAAAAACAAGATATCTCAATAATACTTTCAGGGATTAGTGATCGTGATAGCTGCAACAAATCTGGCTATCTCAGATTTTTCGGAATTTTTCGGGTCATTGGCCCAAGGTCAAGCCCATTTTTAACACATGTCGTTTTTTCGGAAACTGACGGAATATTTCATAACATTTTTAGTGTGGAGTGAAGCAGACATCTAGTTACCGTCATTGGGCAAAGTATCGAGGACTTCCAGCAATTGACCTGAAATCAGGTCATGAATAACTGTAGTGAACCAAAATGTACCACCGTCAAAATCAGCGATGAAATACTCAGAATGGGTAGAAAAAGGGGCAGAACTAGCTTGCACAGACGTAAGTAATACCAGGAACCTCAAAGAGTTTGAAAAACAGCATATTTTGGAAAAAACAGGCATTCGAGAATAAGGCTCCGCCAATTGTGTAAATTGGTAACTAACGAATTTTTCCAAAATTTAAGCATGAAAAACCATCACAACAACCACTAAGATCAATAAAATTTATATAGATCGTCTTTTTTTGCGAAAATAAAGGAACGCTAAAACTAGTTCCCGTCAATTTGGTACCGCATACGGCAGCGGCGCACACCGACAGCTGGCGGGAGAATTGCCGTGTCTTTAACTCAACGTTTTGGCGCATATATTAAACAAATCTGGGGAAATTAGACGTGTATCGGCATCCGGGGACCTTTACTCGTGCGTTGGTACCTTTGCCTATGCGTTCTTAGTTACAGCCGTTGAGATTCAGCCCGTTTCTCGGTCTCATGCAGTCGGCTATGAGAAAACATATACAGGACGTAAATTGCTTACAAATTATCTAAAACTGAAAATGAGACCAGCTTTGAGCTCTACTCGTCACAGGCTTTCCAACGGCACGCTTATTTTTATCGAGCAACGAACCGTTCGTGAGTTAGAGGGGGCGGCCAACTGCCCATCTCCAGTCGCGCATGTTCGAAACCGACTGACGGTCGTGCGCGGGTTAAAGTACTTTGAAGAAGAACGTTGCTTAATAACGAATGCAGGGACGTGCGCAAGGGGTACTGATATTTCCTTATTCCCTAAAATTATTGACCCATTGCACGGGGTAAAACAATGGTAACGTTTGATGTATACCTTTGCATTTTAATGTATGCACTTAATACAAACATACATGTTCCCAGGTGCGTATACAGGCATCGGTTTTAAGATGCACATTTCGTGCAATACCATGCTAAGTGGGCCTAACAGACATCTTGATCTATGTGGTTCTTGATAGTTTCAGATAATTTTCGATATAGCACCATGTATTGCAGTAACAAGAAAATTTCAGGAACAATTCAAGGAATGGATAGTGGCAGATCTCAGGTCAAGGGAAGAGAAATATACTTCTTTTCCTATTTTTCAGGGTTTATGGCTTGTTTTACGGGAGAAAACAAAGGTTATGTGTGGTGCAAACTTCTTTATCCAAATTTACTTCTGTAATATCAATATGTAACACGTATGCACTGGGAAAAAACAAATGCTTTTAACGAAAGCTATTCCCTGAACATTACGGGTATCACCACTAGCATTTGCCACATCAGGTTTACCCACTGTTTGCCTCAAAACCACACAAAAAGTTATGAGGAATTGCAGTTTACTTGCAGTCATGGAACCAATGTCAAACCAAGGTGCCTGTGAGACTGTCGCGAGATTTGCCCGTGAGAACCCATGAGCGACGAACAAACCATTTATTTGAAGCCATAGGGAACTCTTTAGGACCCCTCGAACGACTGTTTCAGAACGCTGGCTACCCTAGAGTCGTGAGAATGCTTGTCATGCTGTCCATCACCACCAGCCACCCAGAATAAGCATCAAAAGACAGCGCCAGCTGATTCTAGCTGCCGTTGGAAAAAGAAGGCATGTCACAACGCGCTTTGCTTGGTAGATCTGGGATCTCGAGATCGTACATGAGAAAAATCTTGACAGCAAGGAAGGTTCGGTACCAAAAAAGCAAAAAAGGCACCCCAGATCACCCAAAAAACAAGAAGTCGCCCAAAAGACCCGCATTCGGACACTGTCGCGCGTATGTCATGTCACGTCATGTCAATGGATGTCAAATCGAGGAGAATGCGGCATCGCCATGGACGACGAAAGTTACTTCACCCACCACGAGAGCCATATGCCAGGAAACCTTCGATACTATGTTGGACCTGGTAACGGTTGTTCAACACAAGTACAGCTGAGGCCAGACAGCAAGCTCCCCGTAAACTTCTCGTGTGGCTCGCCATCTCTCCAAGGGTGTGACACGTCCGGTCATCATGCCGAGTACGGATGATGTTGATGACATAATGTATCGTGCGAAGTGTAAAAGAGATGTGCTCATCCCATTTTTGAATGAGAACTGTTCCGACAGTGATACGCTGTTCTGGCCAATCTTGGCCAGCGCTCATCATGCCAAGAAAACCCTCGAGTTGCAGGAAGAGACCAGAGAGTCGTCTGTGACGCGTGACACCAATCTCTCTGTATGCCACAGCTACGTCCTATTGGGTACGTATTGGGCATCGCCAAACAGAATGTGAATCAGAGAGGCTGGTATGTACATCCGACTTCGCTTTGTAGCGCAGGATGCGCCAGGTGATCGCTGCTCTGGATCCAGAAATGCCACGCAAAATTATGATGCACGTGCCCAGGCGTGTGCGAGCTGTCGGAAAGCAGGGGATAGTGGAGATGGTCTCTTAGGCAAGAACTGAGTAAAATATCCATGACTACGACTCTGCTATGTTTAATGTTCATACGCAATAAATGTGCTTACAGTATGACTTCCAATATTGTCTCATTTCCCAGTGTCCACCCGGTGAAGCGTGTCCAGACATCTTTGGTACAGTGGGGTGTAGATTTTTGAAGGGGGTGTAGATTTTGCCCAACACAGATCCAGTTTTGTTAGTTCAACGTATGTTGCGGTCAAACGCCACAAAGTTAAATGAAAATATAAATCCGAGACGGCTCCTACGATGCACAACGGCATGGATACCAAACAAAACACGTTATTTCCGTATTCCACTCGATTTTCATCGAAGGAGCGTAATGGTGAGGATTTCCAATCGGACGATTCTAGCGCCTCTGCAGGGCTCGGATTTCCGCAGTGCCAGGTGATACGAGTCGGTGGTTTTGCCAAAACGGTCGCCAGTCGTGAGAAGCCTGCTCAGTAGCAGCTGAACGTCCCGCCGGTATTTCCAGCCATAGCCCGCGGCCAGCGGCGTCGGCTGTATAAATACGGCGGACCCGGGTACTTGCACCAGTCATCACCAGAGATCGGCTCTGTCTAGACATTAGAGACAGCGTCATCTGTACTCACAGGTCAGTCTGAACGTCCTAGCAGTGCACGCATGGGACATTAACAAGCATCAACAAGCAACGTCAGGTGTTTATGTAAAGTACAGAAAAAAGAAAGCAGTTCAAGAAGCAGCGTTAAGGAAGGGTCGTATGAGCTTGTGGCGATGCCTAACAATGTATGGTAATGCCTAAAAAAGTGTCCAATTCTGTCAGCGAAATCTTTTATCAATAGAAGGAATGGCAGTGACTGCACAATCGCATAAGTAATTTGCACGATGCCAAGTACAGTCATTGTTCAACAAACGACTTTTCTCACAGTTCTCGCAATCGTCCTCGATGTGAGACAACCCACTTAACATGCTAAATGTCTCTGTTTTGCAGACATGAAGTGCTTCGCCGTGCTGGCTACCCTCGCCATCCTGTCCGTTTGCGACGGAAGACGTCTCTTCCAGAGGCCGCCCAGGTTCCAGGTGGTGCCCGTCAATGGAGACGCCACCGGCTCGGCTGACGGCTCCATCACGTCCGGCGTCTCTGAGACGCAGTTCGGACGCCAGCAGATCGACTCTGTCGTCTCCAACACGGGCGGCACGGCCAACGGACTGGGAAGCAGCAGCGTCAACACGGCCAACGCCGACACCAGCCGCACAGAGACGTTGGCCGGCGTCAGTCAGACGTCCGACTCGGACGCCACCTCCGTGCAGAACACCCAGGGCGGCGTGCTTGTGCCGACCGGCGGCCTGTTCAGACGGCCGTCCGGCCATCTGTTCCGGCCTCTGCGTCCGCTGCCCATCGGCGGCCAGGCGTCCGGCAACGCTGACGGCTCGGTGACGGTCGCCGTGTCGGAGGGAGTGGACGGCTTCAGCCGGGTGACGTCAGTGAGCTCGAGCGCTGGAGGCCGCGTCAGCGGCGGCGGCAGCAGCGTCAATAAGGCCAACGCCAGCAACTCCCGCACGGAGACGATTGACGGCGTGTCGGAGACGTCCGACACTGGCGCCATCTCTGTTCAGAACACCAGGCGTTGATTGGACAAGGTCTAGTCTGCTGATATTCGCCAGTATTTCGTGTTGTCTTGATTGAGAGGAGAGATGCTACCGAAGACATTAATGCTATTTGAATGTACCAAATAAATCATGTTGCCGTATGGCTATCTTTGGCGAACTAAAATTGGTATAGGCCGGCAGAATACAGACTGAATGCTGAAACATGCATCTAAATCATAGTCAGAATTCAGTCAAACACGTCCGTTTACCCAATGATACGACCCACGGTTTTCAAAAAGTCATAATAGCCCTTTATGAACAGCACCACTGCCCATTGACAAGAAATAGTTGATTACACCAGTATCTGTCAGGTCAAAAACGACATAACATGAACGAAAGTCCTTTTAATATACATATGTATATATATATATATATATATATATATATATATATATATATATGTGTGTGTGTGTGTGTGTGTGTGTGTGTGTGTGTGTGTGTTTGTATATAGGCAAATATACGAACACAGGCCATTGCATGAATGCGGCCAGCGAATGCCCAGAGCGTTACCGCATGGCCATTATCCTCCCTTTCGTCAAACGAGCAGTGAAATACTGTACCGACTGGACCAGCACATACGGAAAGCTTAAGCGCTCAAGCAAATACTTCTCGATGACGGTTACCCCAACAGTGAGGTAGCCAAAGTCCAACAAGATCAGATCCACCTTAACTCGCGCACGACCGTGGGCCAGCGACGATCACGCCGGACTGGGGAGGGCGGTTGGCCGTCCCCTCCCCTGAGGATTTTTTAGGATTGCGAGAGAACGAATAAACACGACCACGAACCTTTGTGTACCTTTTGCTTGATCGTTTTTACACCTTGTGTCAAAGTTCTAACCTAAGGTCAAGTCAGGTGTCTGACCTAAGTCAGGTCAAACGGACCAATGTCCAAAAAAGTCTAGCGTCCTGTAACTTTTTCGGAAAACAAGATATCACAATAATACTTTCAGGGATTAGTTATCTTCATAGATGCAACAAGTTTCCTATCTCAGATTTTTTGGAATTTTCTGGGTCATTGACCTTAGGTGAAGGCCATTTTCAAGATATGTCGTTTTGTGGTAAATTGGCGGAATTTTTCATGAGATTTTTAGTGTGGAGTGAAGCACACATCTAGTTACAGTCGTAAGGAAAGTTGTCAATGACTTCCAGCCATTGAACTGAGGTCTGGTCACGAATAACTGTTGTGAGCCAAAATGAAGCACTGTCAAAATCACCGATAAATTACTCAGAATGGGTAGAAAATGGCGGAACTGGCTTGCACAGACGCAGATGATACTAAAAACCTCACAAAGTTTCAAAAAATTGCATATTTCGGAAATCAACAGGCTCAATCTCCGTTCAGAACACCAGGCGGTGATTGGACAAGGTCCAGTTTGATATTTGCCAGTATGTTGTCAATATGTTGTCTTCTTTGAAACGAGAGTTGCTACCGAAGTGCGCAATGCGGTTTGAATGTACGAAATACAGTAGGATTGACTGTTCTTTCTCTTAACTAGACTCAGATGGATAGGCCGGTACGATCTGCAGCTGGCGTGAAATATCTGGTGCGTGATGCTACCCACAGTCGTGAGCTGAGGACTCATGGTGATGCCTCGTCGCTACAGATCGTCCCCATGGATTGTGACTTGAAGGAGTCCAGATTATAGCTCTGAATGTGTCCCCAGTATTGGGACACGTGGGGTCAGACGGGGATCTTTGACCAGCACGGAACGACATAAGAATAACTGATCCTGAACCTGAAAGAAGGTACCAAGAATCAAGAGTCTGTACGTCTGACACCTGCTGCCAGTCTCATTGCCACAACTGTAAACGTTAGTTCCCGTCTGGCTGGCCTTCCTCAGATCAAAATCACCGTCTGGGAGGCCCCACTCGGCTGGACGAACAAGAGGAGATTCCAGCATCCACTAGTTCGATTGTTCAACGGATGAAGTATGTCACAGAACTGCGGTTTTCGTCGCCTCTGACTCTGGACCTGTGACGCGTGTAGCGACAAGCCGTCAAACGGCTCCTCCTCTGGCTCATCAGCATCCCGCGTTCCGACGACGGCTGGGCATCCCACTTGGTACGTCAAATGGGATGCCCAGCTGAAGAGTTGCTTCAGAAGTAACACTTCTGCACTTCTGAGGACATGAACGGTCCCAAAAATCATGATATCATGAAGCTGAATTCGTCACAAGCATCTCGTATCAATATCGTTGTCATCTGGTAAGTTATACGGAAGTGCTGATTAATTATACCGGTACGGAAATACCGATCATCTGAGGACCATCGCTGTGCCAACAGCACGAGAGCTCCCCGTACCTGCCCACGGCGTGCTTGTACGAGGCAAAATTGCGATCAGCTAAATGCGTGACGCGACGTGGGCGGCGACCAGTTGATCCATTGGACTTCGTGCCTTTTGTCGTTTTTTATATTACTCATATTGAGTTATATATCGCAAATTTAGAGATGCGTTAACCCGGCACTGCATGGCGTGTTTTTGTACCCACGACAGCCTAGGGGTGTCAAAAAGGGCATTCAACCCGTTATCTCAGGCTCTAACTGTCGGATCTAAAACCGTCAATCTCCAATCGATTGCCCTTAGTCTCGATATTCAAAAAATGTTAAGTTAACCCTGGTTGCGTGACTGACAATGGCACATGTCACGTAAAACACATAACGCTACGTCGGAAAAATTGGCATCGGTTTGTACATCATATCATCGACAACACTGGTCTTATAGCCTTCAAATGGGTATTAAAAGAAAGGTTATAATCTTCTGCATCAGAAGCATGCCGAAAAGAAAAAAAATCATGTCAAGGTCAGCCTAGGTCAGGTGAAACTGTGCTTTTAATTCACATGCCAAAGATTGATACTCGCAGCCGTTTTGATCCGTGTGACAAAAAGAACTGAAGTGAAACCTTCTGGTGACCAGTTCTGCATTAACTGCTTTTCATCCAGTCAAGGTCAATTTAGGTCGGGTCAGATGAGGTTGCATTATTCTTCCTGACAAAGAGCAGTAATTACTCACTGGGATTCGTGACTGCGTCAAGTACAGAACTGAAATGATATCTCATGATAACTGAATCTGCGCTGATCAAGGTCCTTCATCAGATCAAGGTCAAGCCAGGTCAGGACAGACAGTCGTTTTTTGTGACTAGGAAAAATAATTGCTCTTTGTTGCTAATGAACGATTTTTTACAGACCATGTTGTATTTCCTTTCGTTTTGACATTTACCTTGGACGTGACCTTACATGACCTCACATTGAATTTGTGAACCTTTCTAAGAGACGTATATAGATCTGCTTGTCTGGCTTCAGCGATAGGGAAGATCAGCGGCAACCGCTTCTGTCACCCACCATGCAAATCAATCTGAGTGTCATCATGCATCTGACTTAGCATGACCTCTGATGTTGACGTGATACGATTGTCTATATTGTTTGGGACCGTTTCCTATGTAAATCCAAACATATTCTCGCCACTGCCCGAAGAGGCGCAGACATGCGTGCAGTCGTTCATTTATGACGTCATATCTCCATGACGTCACCTGGCATGTAAATGATTTTAAAGTAAAATTTGTAAAATCGATTGAAGAAGAAATCGTGAAAATTTGGTTGGGCGCCTCTAACGGCATAGAAATTTTGCAAGAAAAACCAAGGGAATGCCCTATTTGGCATCCCCCAGGCGGTGCCGAGTTAAATTAAGAGTGTTATCCTTTTGCACTAAACTCGTCACGAATATATGTCTTGCTATATTCCATGATTCCTGTAAATACATATGCTGTGTTATGCTATGCGACTGATCGAGTAAAAGCAAGAACATTTGCTCAATCTTAACGGACAAGGACCGAAATCATACAGTGAATGCGAGGAACAGGTAATTATCGTCACAACTCACTGTTTAATAACGAAGTTACACGAACTGTCAACTGTCGAGTCCCATGCAAAACCTGTAGAATGTCATATATAGCGCGATAGACCCGCAGCTGGAAGCTTCACAACCTGGAATCAAAATATCGCAGTTTGTCACCACACAACAGCACCTTTGGTCACACGAAGGTAAGTGTACGGGGCCATGGATAGGGGCATCGGATCAATCTCATTAACCGTCAAAACAGCACGGGTAATTGCACAACAGTTTTCGAGTTTTGCGATGATTAAAAAAAGCAAAGTTGTCTTGGTAGGGTTTTCTTGATTCTAGCAGTTTCACCTCCAGCAGCGTCGACTTCACTTTAGTATATCAGATATCATTTGTTGCCTCATTTTAATACGTGCCCGTGGAACTGGAAGCATTCAGTCTAGATGCTGACTACACAGAACAGCAGAGGCAAAACTGTGAGATAGTCGGTCAACATTGTCATCACAGTTCCAAAATGGCTACCACAGCGACCTACCTCCTGGTACTATGGACGCCAAAGACCTCTCTGGAAACAACTGCCGGATTTCCCAGCGGTGTTGTCAGCTGACGGCGGCCATTTTCTTAGAGCGCTCTCACCTGGAAGTCTGCTGTTATGATGCGGGATTTCCGCACACGCCAGCGCGGTGGGGGTCAGCCCACCAGGTGGCGCAGTCTGTCAAACTTGCTCCGGTGCCGCCCGCCGTATATAACTGAGCGCTGCAGAACCCTGGGCAGCCACAGACAGAACGACGACAGTAGAGCCAACTTCGCTCTGGTTTTCTACTCAAAGAACGGTAAGTGTTTGTATAGATGATTAAGCAGCTTGAAATATTCTAAGATAACGATGCCATTCCTTTACACCGAATAATGTATACAGAGATGAGAGGGCACGCCCGCCGGCGCAACCGAAGGCGGAGGGGGGGGGGCGAGGCGACGGGCCCCTCTTAGGCTCGCATTTTTTGTGAAAAACATTCACATCGTCTTCCAAGCAGGCGTTTTTTCCATGACTTCAGTTCGCACTGAGCTCCGGCCCGCTCCCTTAAGAAACTCCTGGTTGCGCCCCTGGTGATGCCATCAAGCCGATTTTACTTTTCCAGACATGAAGTGCTACGCCGTACTGGCCATCCTCGCCATGCTGTCCGTCTGCGACGGAAGACGTCTCTTCCAGAGACCGCCCAGGTTCCAGGTGGCACCCGTCAATGGAGACGCCACCGGCTCGGCTGACGGCTCCATCACGTCCGGTATCTCTGAGACGCAGTTCGGACGCCAGCAGATCGACTCTGTCGTCTCCAACACGGGCGGCACGGCCAACGGACTGGGAAGCAGCAGCGTCAACACGGCCAACGCCGACACCAGTCGCACAGAGACGTTGGCCGGCGTCAGTCAGACGTCCGACTCGGACGCCACCTCCGTGCAGAACACCCAGGGCGGCGTGCTTGTGCCGACCGGCGGCCTGTTCAGACGGCCGTCCGGCCATCTGTTCCGGCCTCTGCATCCGCTGCCCATCGGCGGCCAGGCGTCCGGCAACGCTGACGGCTCGGTGACGGTCGGCGTGTCGGAGGGAGTGGACGGCTTCAGCCGGGTGACGTCAGTCAGCTCGAGCGCTGGAGGCCGCGTCAGCGGCGGCGGCAGCAGCGTTAACACGGCCAACGCCAGCAACTCCCGCACGGAGACGATTGACGGCGTGTCGGAGACGTCCGACACTGGTGCCATCTCTGTCCAGAACACCAGGCGGTGATTGGGCAAGGTCTAGTCTGCTGATATTCGCCAGTATTTCATGTTGTCTTCATTGAGGGGAGAATGCTACCAAAGTTACTGTTTGAAAGTACCAAATAAATCATGTTGTCGTATGTGTATCTTTGGCGTACTCAAATTGGCTCAGCTGATATATGCCGCCAGAATACAGACTGAATGTTGAAACAACCAGCTCAGTCACGCAGTCAGAATTCAGTCAAACACGCTCGTTTCTCCAAAGATACGACCCACTGTTTTCCAAAAAGCCGTAGTAGTCCTTTATGAACAGCACGACTGCCTCTTGGCAAGAAATAATTGACTACGCGAATACCCCTGAGGTCAAAAACGAAATAAGTTGAGCGAAGGACTTGATTTTGAGGATTAATATACATCTCTCTATATACATATATATATAGGCAAACGTACGAACCCAGGCCATTGCATGAACGCGGCCCAGAGCGTTACCGCACGGCTATAATCCTCTTTTTTCTCAGATGAGCAGTGAAATACTGTACCGACGGGCCCAGCACACAACAAAAACTGCAGCGCTGCAAACAGATACTTTATGATAACGGTTATTCCAAGAGTGTAGTCAGGTCCCAGGGAAATCAAGTCTTTCCTAAAGCGTGAAACCTTAAACCATGCGATAATGAACAGTGTCATCGGCTGTTTTACCGTAACCAAGTGCCACCATCATACAAGGTTGACGAAAAGGTCTTATGATGCATCATTAGCACCAACGCTAACCCAACAGGCAAAATGCGGAAGTAAAGTTCACCATTTACTACAAAAGTAAGACAGTTAGCAGCCTTATTATGCCAAACAACATGGCAAATGAAGCAAACAGCCTGAAACGCACCGATGTAGTTAACGTGTTTACACATGGAGACTGCCGGCTCCGTAGCTCAAGTTACTTTGGCATGACTATAACGACACTATCACGACGGATGACGATGTATTTACAGGAGGGAGCACAGGTCAGCACATGCGCCAAGTGCACCATGCAAACTTCTTGCGATCTGACTTAACCGAGAACACCTGGATATTAAAATACCACTCTAAAAGCGTCGATTCCCGGTACTCGATGCAACTAATATTAGGGTAAAGATGCGGGAGTCGAACAAACAGGTCAAGTCGTGTATGATTGTAAAGCTATTTAGTCATCCAGTGGCGGGGTGACCAAATAAGTTAAGACAAGCAGTGTAACCGAGAGGGTTAGTGATGAAATGGTGATGAAATGTATCGTATTTTGACATATCGTTGGGATGTGGTATTCGGAAACTGTTAGTACATCGAAAACTATTTCTCCTAAGGTGCCATCCTTCTATATGTATATATATATATATATATATATATATATATATATATATATATATTTATATATATATATGAATATATAGCAATATGATGATACCTATATCTAAAAGTAAGCCAAATTATCCATTTTTATTAAAAAAACAATATCCAGGTTCCTCTAAGGCGCCATCATCACCAACTTTCTCACGCAATTTTGCATTACGGTTTCACGAAATTATCCTAACTCCCAGTTATAAGCTAGTTACTAATTCTCAAACAATAATCCGGGTTTAAGTATAGCCAAAGCACTTAACAGATTGGTGACGCTTTCTACCAGTGCTGTGGATCAAGGAAGCGTAATTCAAGAGATACCTGTAAATGACATTCAAAGAAGCGAGCATTCAGGATGCATGACAAATCATGCGGACTGTGTTCCTACCAAGCCCACTTCGTGGCGACAGTGGATTCCTGAGCGTCGTCTACCAATATTTAGTTCACAAAGAAAGTCAGTTCAGACATTGTGTGCTTCATTTGGGTTAGCTAATCAGAGAGAAGTTTTCCGACTGCGTCACTGAATGGTTTCCCCAGGAACATATTGCCGCGGTGTGCATAGGTTCCAGCTGACCGCCGTCCCGCCGGTATTCCCAGCCGTAGCCCGCGGCCAGCGGCGTCGGCTGTATAAATACGGCGGCCTCGGGTACTCGCACCAGTCATCAACAGAGACCGGCCCTGTCTAGACATTGGGGAGAGTGTATCGTCTGTATCATCTGTATCCACGTCAGCAGGTCAGTATGGCCGTGCCAGCACAGAAGGTCGGACATTAACATGCATCAGCAAGCAAGGTGTTTAGATAAAGTATAGAAACAAGAAAGTGGTTTAAGAAGCAGCGTTAAGAAAGGATTGTATGAGCTTATGGCGATCCCTAACAATGTATGGCAATGCCTAAAAATGCGTCCGATTCTGTCAGCGAAATCTCTTATCAATAAGAAGAATGACAGTGACTGCACAATCGCATAATTAATTTGCACGATGCCAAGTATAATCATTCTTGAACTAGCAACTTTTCTCACAGTTCTCAAAATCGTCCTTGACGTGAGATAAACCAATTAACTTGCTAAATGCCTTTGTTTTCCAGACATGAAGTGTTTCGCCGTGCTAGCCACCCTCGCCGTGCTGTCCGTCTGCGACGGAAGACGTCTCTTCCAGAGACCGCCCAGGTTCCAGGTGGTGCCCGTCAATGGAGACGCCACCGGCTCGGCTGACGGCTCTATCACGTCCGGCATCTCTGAGACGCAGTTCGGACGCCAGCAGATCGACTCGGTCGTCTCCAACACGGGCGGCACAGCCAACGGACTGGGCAGCAGCAGCGTCAACACGGCCAACGCCGACACCAGTCGCACAGAGACGTTGGCCGGCGTCAGTCAGACGTCCGACTCGGACGCCACCTCCGTGCAGAACACCCAGGGCGGCGTGCTTGTGCCGACCGGCGGCCTGTTCAGACGGCCGTCCGGCCATCTGTTCCGGCCTCTGCGTCCGCTGCCCATCGGCGGCCAGGCGTCCGGCAACGCTGACGGCTCGGTGACGGTCGGCGTGTCGGAGGGAGTGGACGGCTTCAGCCGGGTGACGTCAGTGAGCTCGAGCGCTGGAGGCCGCGTAAGCGGCGGCGGCAGTAGTGTCAACACGGCCAACGCCAGCAACTCCCGCACGGAGACGATTGACGGCGTGTCGGAGACGTCCGACACTGGCGCCATCTCTGTTCAGAACACCAGGCGTTGATCGGGCACGGTCCAGTCTATTGATATTTGCCAGTATTTGATGTTGTCTTCATTGAAGGGAGAGATGCTACCGAAGTTGTTAATACTGTCTGAATGTACCAAATAAACCCTTTTGTCGTACGTCTATCTTTAGCGCACTGAAACGGGAATAAGCCGGCAGTATACGGTCTGAATGCTTAAACATACAGCTACATCATCCAGTCGGTGATGCACGTCCATGAAGCAACGATCCAGCCAATGGTGTCCGAAAAGCCGTAATGGCTCTTTTTTTAAACAGCGACTACCGGCAAAATCCGGCTGACGAGGTCACCATCTACCAGGTCATGTCACAAGCTCACTCATCGACGTGCATTCCAAGTTTTGTTAGGACTTCCGTGCATCTTTCTTCCTGGGGAGAAAGCGTGCAAGAAACTCATCAGGGATGCCAAATGCCAGGTATTGGGTCGCGAATGCTGCACGTAACCTTAACTGAAGTTAACGATGATCATTTATCAGGTTTGCACTTGGTGAGCATTTATCAGCGTCGAGTAAGCCGTTGTCCTGAAACAAATCTGACTGACAGCCGGTGTTCTGAGATGCTGAGAAAAATCCTTCCTCTGACTTCTCGTGACATGCTGTATTAGTGGCATGTAGAAGACTAAAAGTCAGATGGATTCTTCGTTCGACCTTTCTTGGCCTCGGTCACGTTTTCCAAAAATGCGATTTATTGTGGTAAATTTGATACTATGTATTGTCAGCTCCGACAGTTCTTCCTCATTACTGAACATTTCTAGGGTCCGGCAAATAACGGTAAGTCTGAGAGATGTGACCTGATCTACGATGTCATCATTATTTCTGAGATCAATAAATGCGAAATGTAGTCGAAATGTAGAACTTCTGTGGATATGCATAATACGTGCTATTCGTGAGCAATGCGCACACCAAATTCTTAAGATTTTTGGAGAACTTGTACCGTTATGATGAGTAGACTATATTTAATGTAGACAATAAATATATTTATGTGTGATGACGTCAGCTTTCTGAATGAAAAGCCCGTAAATGATTCAGTTCCATTGTAACTGTTGACATGGGTTCGTTTCACTACATCACATGATAATACATCAGGGTGAGCGGATACACGGGTCAAAAAAGAAGCCACAGACGTCATCAGAACGATGCCTAGTGGATTGGGAGTGATGAATTATGCAGACTTTTTAAATCAAAAGCATACCGTTGGAAAGGTCGTGACTAGTAGATCTCAACACTGGCCTCGTCTTTGTTTTTGAATACTGTGTAAACCATTTACTCCCCATACATGTTTTCTCATAGCCGACTCCATGAAACCGAGAAATGGCCTGCATCTACAGGATTGTAATTAATAAAGCCCAGCTAAACACCCCAAGAAATTGGTCAACGTCCGCAGATGCCGATACACGTCTACTTTCTCTCATTTGTTCCATATTTACACGTAAACGATGAGTTCGCCAAACGCGGGCTGAAATTAACGTTAACTAATTTTAGCGTTCCTTTCATCAGCGTAGAAACATGCACAAATGTAGGGAGGGGAGGGGCAAAGACGCTTTCCGCATAGGACCAATGTCAAACTTCCCAAAAAGTCTGTGGCCATGCCCTCACCCATCCCCTGTTCCTTCATTTATGGTTCCTTTATTTTGCCGACACATACTGTGTCGAGTCGTGTCCTGATGCTAGTCGTTGCTGTGACAGTTTTCCATGCTTGCATTTTGAAATAAATCAATAGCACTAGTTTACACAATTTGTCGAGTATAATTCACAGAAGCCTGTTCATTTCGAAAACATGCAAAATTTTGATTTTTTACTTTTTTGTCATTTGTGGCTGTGAGAGTCAGTTTTGTTATTTTCTTTCCATTCCAAGTCATCCGTTGCTGATTTTGACGAAGATGTATTTCGGCTCATGGCCGTTATTAGTGACCTGACCTCGGTTCAATGGTCGAAGGTCATTGATACTTGGTGACCAAGCAAGTGGTACACAAAATTTCGTCTCGCTGCGTTTGTTCATTCCCCCGCAACCACGGAAAAATCTCAGACGGGTGGGCGCAGTCAACCGCCCCCGAGTCGGTGTCAGGTTGAAAGAGGAAGAATGGTCAGTGCATGGTATCAAATCAGCATATTGCAGTACAACAGGTCTTGTTTTCGCAGAACATGACCTGGAACAGGAAAACTCGCCAGGTCAAGCCAAATTAGGGGACGATATCGACTTTTATGTTCTGCTTGCCATTGATGTAATATTTCAAGGAAAGCGGAAACACGGGGTTTCTTTGTATCTGCAACAAACTGGCCGCCGCCAAAGTCAGATTTGTCTCACAAAAATGGCTAACTCAACACTGCGCGAACCCCACAAATGATCATCGTTCACTTCAGTTAAGGTTGCGTACAACTTTCGCGACCCAATACTTCCTCTCTGTCATGCGTCATTAGTTTCTTGGGAGGCTTTCTCCCCAGGAAGACAGGCGTACGGAAGTCCTAACGAAACTTGAAATCCACGTCCTATGAGTGAGTTTGTGACATGACCTGGTAGATGGTGACTACGTCAGTTTGATTTTGCCCGTAGCTGGTGTACAAAAAAGTGTTATTACTGCTTTTTGGAGACCAATGGTTGGTATCTTTGCTTCATGGACGTGCTGTACCGATTGGATCTGTGTGTTTCAACGTTCAGACTGTATTCCCTCGGTTGTACCCATTTATGTCCATTAGAGACAGGCATATGACGACATAGTTTATTTGGTCCATCCAAACAGCATCAGTGCCTTTGGTCGCATCTTTCGCCTCAGTGAAAACATCAGCTGCTGGCAAATATCAATAGACTGCACCATGTCCGATCAACGTCTGGTGTTCTGGACAGAGGAGGAGCCAGTGTCGGACGTCTCCGACACGGCGTCAGTCGTCTCCGTGCGGGAGTTGCTGGCGTTGGCCGTGTTGACGCAGCTGCCGCCGCCGCTGACGCGGCCTCCAGCGCTCGAGCTCACTGACGTCACCCGGCTGAAGCCGTTCACTCCCTCCGACACGCCGACCGTCACCGAGCCGTCAGCGTTGCCGGACGCCTGGCCGCCGATGGGCAGCGGACGCAGAGGCCGGAACAGATGGCCGGACGGCCGTCTGAACAGGCCGCCGGTCGACACAAGCACGCCGCCCTGGGTGTTCTGCTCGGAGGAGGCGTCAGAGTCGGACGTCTGACTGACGCCGGCCACCGTCTCTGTGCGGCTGGTGTCGGCGTTGGCCGTGTTGACGCTGCTGCTGCCCAGTCCGTTGGCCGTGCCGCCCGTGTTGGAGACGACAGAGTCGACCTGCTGGGGTCCGAACTGTGTCTCAGAGATGCCGGACGTGATGGAGCCGTCAGCCGAGCCGGTGGCGTCTCCGTTGATGGGCACCACCTGGAACCTAGACGGTCTCCGGAAGAGACGCCTTCCGTCGCAAACGGACAGCACGGCGAGAACATACACAAACGCACCAATTTGCTAGCATTTTCGACGAGCATGAACCTTTCAGACGAATTATTATATCTGACGTAAATAATTATGCTGTTGTGAATCAAGTTCAACACATTCGGACTCGCTCTGTGAAGCATCTTGAAATCGGTTTGGAACATAAAAAAGAACATCTTTGTGTCTGAGTCATGATTAGAAGCGTAGGCAAGGGGAGCCAAAGCGGACCATGATCTCCTTGGGGTTTAAAATGCAGCGTTTCCTTACGCACCAAAAATAGGAAAGTAGGAATTTCTGAAACTCCAAAATAATGTAACCGAATTCTGAGGAGTTCTGAATTTTGAGACGAGTTAGGTTGGGTTTGTCCTGGCGTCTTCCTTGGCAAAATCCTGACTATGCCCCTGACCATGGCTGGATTCTGAACATGCTATGTGGGCACATTCACAAAAGAGATCAAAATTAAATAGCAATATACAAACACTGCAGAGGTTTGGACCCGTTTCTATCACGTTTGTGACTTTTCACTTGTTGCAACTTTGTTACTAAAAATGCTTCTAATACCATCTCAGGAGACCTACATTTCACCTCCAGGGCATAACATCTAAATAATACATATGTTGGCACATGACACAAAAAATGGTCACAAAAAGGAAATGTCCCTCGTGGTGCAGCCTCATGGCAAAGAAATAGCACAGAGGCAGAAGCCATGTGAAGGCAACAATGACGGCACTGACAGCGCCGACAACCCCATCGATAAACCTAGACATTTTCGAAGTGCGTATTACTGTACATTTGACGTCTTGTCACAGTCAGACAACACCAGCGTGATCTGCAACAGAAATCGAGTTACGCACAACAGCGGAAACATGATTGTTCACGTGCTTGCCGCCATGCTCACAGAGAGAGTTAGCATGATCTTTATGGCTTAGCCCTATTCCCAGCAAGTGGTAAATACGCCCCCTTGTTTTTTTTTTGCTTGCCTGTTCCAGGGTTTTCGATGAAGTTTTAGGAAACTTGGTCACTTTCCCTACCTATTCTTTCTACGTACTGCAACAAAATTTCGTGATTCTGTTTTGCTCAGGGGCGAAGCCAGGCAACGTTTTTGGGAGGCACCTCTCGCCATTTGTGGCCCTGTTGAGGGTGAAAAGAAAATGACTGCTAAAAATAGCGTCTTTAAGATAGAACTAAAAACTTTATATAGGCCTACATGCAAATAGCTGGGCAAGCATACAAACACAGTTTTGTTAATCTGAGGCCACTTCACAAAGTCAGGGCACGGTCAAAATTCAAAATTGGATTTAATAGTAATAATTCTGGCGGTATTTTTCCAAATGCGAAAACCGGAATACACGTGACTTATAAAGGTACCCTCTACTTGTATACCAGGTTTCAAGTTGAAATCAGGTCGGGTCACAAAGTTATGACATAAAATGTCATGACGTGTACCCTATATCACAACAGCCGTAAACTGGAATTTTTTGGAATTTAAATTGGAACTAATTCATTTGATTGGGAACGTTTCAAACAATGTGAAATGCAAGATCATCCCAACTGAAAAAGGCAAATGGAGGTCATTTAAGGTCAAAGGTCATAAGTTGACCTGGTGAAACATTTTCTCCTTTTCATGTCCCTGGCACCGCCCATGCTAAGATTATACAATGTATTACGATTTGTACTTCTTCATCATAACATGACTAGAAAAAGCTAAAAAAGTGTTCTTAGCGTTTATGTTAATTCGGTTTTTGAAAGTTTAACCCTTATATTTTTCTGAGCCCTGTCAACGCCCATGAATTTTCACAAAATTTCAAATGTTTGGACCAACGGCAAAAATGTAAAAGTCCCATCCGTACCTAAATGTAAAAGTCCCATCAAAAATGTAAAAGTATCATTCATCATCTCTCGATTCATGCAAATTTCATCAAGATCGGCCCATAAACAATAGAGTCATGACAAGTTCAAAAATATTCCCATTTTGCTTTTTTCCCGTATCTACCCCTTTCAAAGTTATGTAAACGTTTTTTATCAAAATGTAGTTTACGTCATGGCAAATCGATTGCCGTTTGTTGCAATGAAATCGGATGGGTAGTTCTCGAGATCTCAGGGGGCGAATCCGTCCCCCCACCTGTCGAGAATCGACCCTCCTGGAATAGGGGTGTTTTTCTTGCTACTTTACATATGCCTGCCTTCGCTGCTTTGATGACTCATCTGTTGAATGTGCATATGACTGTGCATGGATCAGCAAACAAAATTTTGGATTAAAGGCAGCATTGTATGAGTTACTAGTTAGGCATGCGTTTCATAAAGCAGCCGTTAGCACGGTGTGGCGAAAGGTCATGCTAGGAGCCATACATCATGAAATGTATGACTGGTGACTGAACTGAAATCGATAAATTTCACGTAACTGATAACTATTTTAAACGATAAATTATCTCTTTGAACCCCCCAAAAAAACATTTTGTCTACCGCCAGTAACTCTCTGCCAGCGAAGCGGCCTTACAAGAAGCTACCAAAAAAATCGGTTGATATATCAAGGTCTCGTAACATCAAAGCAAAACAGTCACGCTAAATCAACAGGACAATGCAGTGACCTGAATTAGATCATAAGCAATTTCAGTATGCTATAAGGGTTGCCCCATATTTCTTCCTGTAAATGCCGTTAATATATTTTTAATTACCCATTTCCCACATAAATGTGCTTCCTTTTTACTAATTTGGAGTCCATATTCTTGATATGAAGATAACCTAAGCATTAAATACGTTTGATATATTTCCGTACTTACCTAAGATCGTCAATAACGAGAGAATAAGTCAAGAGTTAGCAATGAATTACATCCAAACAAACAAGCAAGCTTTCCAAATTCTGGTTTTCATAGATTGTGTCAGAAACATAGAAATGCGAAAGCATAATGTGTTTAACACCCTCTTTCATTGTACCAAAGCATCAAAGTGTGACGTTTGGGGTTCAAGCCATCGAATCACACTTTGGAAATTCTGTCAAAACAAGCTACAGAACGACATGGTATGTACACCAAACGTTTATTTGATTATTCCACTCGGTTTATATCGAAGGAGGACCATGACCAGAATTCCCAATTGCATCATTCCAGCCCCTCTCCAGGGCTCCCATTGAAACAACTGCAGGTGATGAGCGTCAGTGGTTTTGCCAAAACGGTCACCAGTCACGAGAATCCTGCTCAGTGACAGTTTACCGTCCTGACGGTATTCCCAGCCATAGCACGCCGCGTCGGTTTGTATAAATACGGCGGCCCCGGCTACTTGCACCAGTCATCACCAGAGACCGGCTCTGACCAGACACTGGAGATACAGCATCATCTGCACTCACAGGTCAGTAAGGACGTAGCACTAGACGCATGGGGCATTAACACACATCAACAGCACAAGGTTAGGTGCGGGCTTAAAATATAGAGACAGAAGAACACCTGAAAAAAACAACTTTAAGAATAATCTGCATGTCACTGCGACAAAGTCTAAAAAAGGGAGATCTTATAATATTCATAAAAATGTCATTTTGACATTCTGTTTTGGAAGAAAAACATCGGAGATGAAATTTAACAATGTACCTTTCGGCGAAACGTTGTCACTGCACAATCGTTACATTTTAACAATTTCTGGGATATCGTGAACAGTCATTCCTAAATGGAAGAGTTTTCTCTCCGTCAATGCAATCTTCATTGATGTGAGTTAACCCACATAACTTGAAAAATGTCTTTGCTTTGCAGAGATGAAGTGCTTCGCCGTGCTAGCCACCCTCGCCGTGCTGTCCGTCTGCGACGGAAGGCGTCTCTTCCGGAGACCGTCCAGGTTCCAGGTGGTGCCCATCAGTGGAGACGCCACCGGCTCGGCTGACGGCTCCATCACGTCCAGCATCTCTGAGACACAGTTCGGACTCCAGCAGGTCGACTCTGTCGTCTCCAGCACGGGCGGCAAGGCCAGCGGACCGGGCAGCAGCAGCGTCAACACGGCCAACGCCGACACCAGCCGCACAGAGACGGTGGCCGGCGTCAGTCAGACGTCCGATTCGGACGCCACCTCCGTGCAGAACACGCAGGGCGGCGTGCTTGTGCCGACCGGCGGCCTGTTCAGACGGCCGTCCGGCCATCTGTTCCGGCCTCTGCGTCCGCTGCCCATCGGCGGCCAGGCGTCCGGCAACGCTGACGGCTCGGTGACGGTCGCCGTGTCGGAGGGAGTGGACGGCTTCAGCCGGGTGACATCAGTGAGCTCGAGCGCTGGAGGCCGCGTCAGCGGCGGCGGCAGCAGCGTCAACAACGCCAACGCCAGCAACTCCCGCACGGAGACGATTGACGGCGTGTCGGAGACGTCCGACACTGACTCCTCCTCTGTTCAGAACACCAGGCGTTGATCGGACACGGTGCAGTCTATTGATATTTGCCAGTATTTCACGTTTTCTTTATTAAAGAGAGAAATGCTACCAAAGTTGTTAATGCTGTTTGAGTGTGCCAAATAAACCCTTTTTGTCTTATGTCTATCTTTAGCGCACTGAAATGGGGATAAGCCGGCAGAATACGGATTGAATGCTGAAACATACAGCTACACACCAATCGGTAAAGCACGTTCCGTTAAGCAAAGATATCAGCCATTGGTCTCTAAAATGCCTTAATAGCACCCTTTTTTAAACAATAACTACTGACAAAATCAAGCTGGCGAGGTCACCATCTGCTAGGTCATGGCACAAGCTCACTCACAGACGTGGATTCCAAGTTTATGACTTTCGTGCGTCTGTCTTCTTTCGGAGAAAGCCTCCAAGAAACTAATGAGGCATCATAGATAGGAAGTATTGGGCCGCGAATGTTGTACGTAACCTTAACTGAGGTTAACGATGATCATTTGTGAGGATGGCACAGTGTCGAGTTAGTCACTTTTCTGAGACAAATCTGACTCTGGCGGCAGCCAGTTTGTTGCAGATACAGAGAAAGAAACCTCATCTTTGTGCTTTTCGTGAAATATTACATGAATGGCACGTGCAACTTAAAAGGCCATTTCGTTACCTAATTTGGCTTGACCTCGCGACCTTTTCTGGCCTCGGCCACGTTTTCCAAAAGTAAGATTCGTTGTACTACAATACGCTGATTTGATACTATGTATTGCCAGCTCCGACCATTCTTCCTCTTTCAACCTGACACCGACTCGGGGGGTGGTTGACTGTGCCCTCCACCATGAGGTTTTCTGAGGTTGCGAGAAAATGAACGAACGCAGCGACACGAAATTTTGTGTGCCTCTTGCTTGATCATTTTTGCATATTGTGTCATGCAATATGCAAGTTTTGCTCTCAGGTAAAATCAGGTGTTTGCCGTGGATCAGGTCAAATGGACCAGTGTTCAAAACAGTTGAGCGTCCTACGACGCTTTCGGAAAGCATAACATTGCAGTAAAACTTTACGGGATTGGATTGCTAGTCGCAACAAATCTGCCACCTCAGATATTTCAGAGACTTTCGGGTCACTGACCAAAATTTAGCCGCATTTTCAAGATATGTCGTCGCCTGTCTCGGGAACTGACGAAATTTTTACAACATTTATAGTGTGAGATGATGTACACACCAAATGGTCAGTCAGTGGGCAAAGCATCAATGACCTTCGACTTTTGACCTGGGGTCAGGTCACCAGTAACTGTCATGGGCCGGAATACATCTTCGTCAAAATCGGCAATGGATGACTTGGAATGGAAGGAAAATAACAGAATTGACTCTCACAGTCGCCAATAACACAAAAAAGGAAGAACATCAAAATTTTGCGTGTTTTCGAAATAAACAGGCTTCCGCGAATTAAGCTCGGCAAATTGTGTAGATTCATGCCTTCATGCCTTCGTTTATACATTTATTTCAAAATGTAAGCACGGGAAACTGTCACAACAATTTGCATCAAAATACGTTACTCGACACAGCATGTGTCGACAAAATAAAGAAGCCATAAGCGCAGAAACAGGGGACAGGGGAGGGGGGCTGCCTCGAAAATTTGATTGATTTTATTTCATTTTATGTTTTCTTTTTTTATTTACTTTTTTTACTGTGTCTATTTTTACTGAAATTCAGCATTAGCCCCATGCATAAAGGCATCTCTGTCCTCAACCTCTCCACATTTGCGCATGTTTCTACTCTCATTACAGGAACGGTAAAATTAGTTTACGTTGATTCCAGCTCGCGTTCGGCACCGGAACCCGCGGTACAGTGGCACGAATATTGTTTTGCCTTTAACAGGCGCACTGGAAGGGGTCTCTCTGTGCCCCCCCCCCCCATCTGCTTTCTTACATCTTGAAACTGAATTTGGAGCTGGTTGCTACTACTTTGTGACATTTATAGCAATTTGATAGTTCGTCGACTGGCACAGATAAATCGAAAATCTGCCAAAATTTTTGAAGTTTCAAGCATCTAAAGTTACGCATAAATATCGAAAACGACGGCTGTCGCTGACAAATGGGAATTTCGTGAAAGGACCAGTGTTCTACCTAAGATTACCGTTTGAACACAATCACGCGACGTCATTCGGGCATACATGATGGATTTACCAAGACCGAAGCCATGGTCAATACAGGCCAGGTCATCAAAGGTCAAGGTCAGCCGGGTTGTGACTTGATCCAGATTTGCTTTGCAACATGTCGGTTTGTATGAAATATGCATAAAAAACCCGTACTAAAAATACATTTGGCACACTGATACTCACATGTATATACATCTATAGATATACATACATACATAGATATCAAATCTGGAAGCGACCACATGTACCGATGTTGGCTGAAAACTAAAAACACGCCGGAAGATGCGTGTAGGGCCCTTATTTACACTCAATTTCTCCCGTGTTGCTCGAAGTCTGGTTTTCAAAAGATGAAAAAATGGCGCCATAGGTCAATGACCTGACATGATCTTGACCCGAAACCCTCAGTCAAGACGCCAAACGAATGGAAATTGCCGTATTTCACGTTTCAACGTCCGAATAAACACTCTTTCCCCGTTTCGTTCAAGAAGTCGTGTAGAATGGCCTCTGCGAGCCGAGAAAGTGTTCAAAATTGGCCTTTTTCGACTCCATTTAACCTTGAGGTATTGACCTAGGGTCATAAAATTTCACGCAATGTAAATCGTTACAGCCCCACACTGTCCACAAAATTCCATGTCTCTAGTTCTTTCCGTTTCCGAGATCGGACGGTGGCACAAAAGTTTTCCCCTTCCAGTGCGCGTTAGTGCGAAACCCTGTTCCACTACGCGGGTTAACTCAACGTTTCCGCGCAAATGCGGAATAAATGAGAGAAATTAGACATGTGTTGGCAGCTGCGGACGTTGACCTATTTGTTGATGGCTTTAGTTGGGCTTTATTAACCACAATCCTGGAGATATAGCCCAGTTCTCGGATTCATGTAGTCGGCTATGAGAAAACATGCATGGGGCATAAATGGTTTACATAGTATTCAAAAACAAAGACGGGGCCAGTGTCGAAATCTACTCGTCACGACCTATCCAACGGTATGCTTTTAATTTCAGAAACACGCACGATTCATCACTCCCGATCAACTAGGCGTCGTTCTGATGAGGTTTGTGGCTTCTTTTATGACCCATGCATCCGCTCGCCTTGATGTATTGTCATGTGATGTGATGGAGTATCGACTATCCCATATCACCAGTTAAAATGGGACTGAACCATTCACGGAGTTTTCATTCAGAAAGCTGGCGTCATCACACATAAACATGCTTGTTGTCTGCATTAAATATATTTACTGATCATAAAAGTACAAGTTTTTTCTCAAAAATCTTAACAATTTGGTGCACGAATTGGTAACGAATAACATGTATTATGCATATCCATAATAATGAACTAGGTGTCGTAAGTAATGACCTTAAATGTACATATCCGTACAGTGTCTTAATATAAGAAGACAGTTAATACAATATAAGACCAGTTTCTTGAGAAAAGAAAGCATTCATGGCACTGCGATTGTCCAGATTCCTTACCCTTATCCTGCAAACATTCGTATTGGAGCACTGCTGACCTCCCGCGAGGCGTTTTTAACACGGGGAAGGTTACTGACTGACTGACAGACTGGGATATTTTGCCACCTTCTAGTTGCCTTAAGATGCTTTTCTTTTCGTTCATTTCACTGATTTGTAATCGTTCCTCTCTGTCTTGAAAGCACATGGCCTGCTTTCGATTTTTTAAACGGCAATCGACAGGCCGTCGTCCTAAAAGCCTCGGATGTTTCGCATTTATTGTTCTCAGAAATAATGATAATGTCGCAGATCACGTCACCTCACTCAGATTAACCGTTATTTGCCGGCCCCTAAGATGGTCATTAAAGAGGAAGAATGGTCGAAGCTGGCAATATATAGTATCAAATTTACCATAACAAATCGTATTTTTGGAAAACGTGGCCGAGGCCAGCATAGGTCGAGCAAAGAATCGATCTGACCTTGGGTCTTGCATACCAATGATATAATTCGTCACGAAGAGGTACACAAAGAGTTTTTCTCTGTATTTCAAAATCAGATTCGTTTCAGAAGAACGGCTTACTTGACGCTGTGCGAACCTGATAAATGATCATCGTTAGTTTCAGTTAAGATCACGTACAACATTCGCGACCCAGTACTTGGTAATTAGCATTCCTCAGGAGTTCCTTGCAGGCTTTGTCCCCAGGAGGAAAGACGCACGAAAGTTCTAACAAAACTTGGAATGCACGTCTATGAGTGAGCTTGCCACATGACCTGGCAAATGATGACCGCGTCAGCTTGATTTTGTCGGTAGGTAGCTTTACTATTTAAAAAAGCGCTATTACGGCTTTCTGCAGACCAGTTGCTGATATGGCTTATGGACGTACTTTACCGATTGGTTGATGTAGCTGTATGTTTCAATTCAGTTCACTAAAGGCAGACATACGACGAAAGGGTTTATTTGGTACATTCAAACAGTATTGACAATTTTGGTAGCATCTCTCCCTTCAATGACGACAACATCAAATACTGGCAAATGTCAATTGACTGGACCGTGTGCGATCAACGCCTGGTGTTCTGAACAGAGGAGGAGTCAGTGTCGGACGTCTCCGACACGCCGTCAATCGACTCCGTGCGGGAGTTGCTGGCGTTGGCGTTGTTGACGCTGCTGCCGCCGTCGCTGACGCTGCCTCCAGCGCTCGAGCTCACTGACGTCACCCGGCTGAAGCCGTCCACTCCCTCCGACACGGCGACCGTCACCGAGCCGTCAGCGTTGCCGGACGCCTGGCCGCCGATGGGCACCGACGGACGAGGCCGGAACCGGTGGCCGGACGGCCGTCTGAACCGGCTGCCGGTCGACACAAGCACGCCGCCCTGGGTGTTCTGCTCGGAGGAGGCGTCAGAGTCGGACGTCTGACTGACGCCGGCCAACGTCTCTGTGCGGCTGGTGTCGGCGTTGGCCGTGTTGACGCTGCTGCTGCCCGGTCCGCTGGCCGTACCGCCCGTGCTGGAGGACGACAGAGTCGACCTGCTGGAGTCCAGACTGTGTCTCAGAGATGCTGGACGTGATGGAGCCGTCAGCCGAGCCGGAGGCGTCTCCGTTGACAGGCACCACCTGGATCCTGGACGGTCTCCGGAAGAGACGCCTTCCGTCGCAGACGGACAGCACGGCGAGGGTGGCTAGCACGGCGAAGCACTTCATCTCTGCAAAACAAAGACATTTTTTCAAGCTATGTGTGTTAACTCACATCACTGAAGACTGCATTGACGGAGAGAAAAGTCTTTTATTTAGGAATGATTGTTCATGATATCCCCCAAATTGTTAAGATGTAACCATTGTGCAGCGACAAAATTTCGTCGAAAGGTATATTGTTAAATTTCATCTCCGATATTTCTCTTGTAAAACAGAATGTCAAAATGACATTTTCATGAATGTTATAAGATATCCCTTTCTTTAGACTTTGTCGCAATGACATGCAGATCATTCTTAAAGTTGTTTCTTCGGATGTTCTTCTGTCTCCGTATTTTATGCAGGCGCCTAAACTGGTGTTGCTGATGCCTGTTAATGTCCCACCTCTGGCGCTGGTACGGGCGCACTGACCTGCTGAAGAGAGTACAGGTGACGTTCGCTCTCCAATGTCTGGACAGAGCCGGTCTCTGGTGATGAGTGATGCAAGTACCCGGGGCCGCCGTATTTATACGGCCGACGCCGCTGGCCACGTGCTACGGCTGGGAATACCGTCAGGACGGTAAACTGTTTCTGAGCAGGCTTCTCGCGACTGTCTTTTTGGCAAATACCCTTGAAAGACGTTAAAACGATGCAAGTGGAAATTCTCGTCATGATGCTCCTTCGATGAAAATCAAGTGAAGTACGCAAGCAGCATGTTCTATTTGGAGTTCATTTCACGGTGTTTCGTAGCTTGTTTGAGCGAAATTTCCCAAGTATGATGCAGTGGTTCAAACCAAACTTTACACTATGTCTTAGCAAAGTGTAAAAGGCATGATATGCCTCTTTTATTTCATTCTATGTCTCAGCTACATTATATTTGATGCAAAGATGCTGGGAAGCGCGACCGATGCTCAAAAACAGTGTCTGTAATTGTTCTTTACTATGAATTCATACTCGTGCACTAACCGGGCACCTCATGGCGTGTTTTTGTACCCACGACCGCCTAGGGGTTACAAAAAGGGCATTCAACCCGTTATCTCACGCTCTAACTGTCGGGTCTGAACCCGTCAACCTCCAGTCGATTGCTCTTAGTCTCGTCATTCAGAAAATATTAGGTTAACCCTGGTCGCATGACTGATGACATCACAGATCACTTAAAACGCCGTCCAGTCTGTTCATATTTGCCAGTATTTACCAAAGCCAGTATTGCTACTGAGTGCACCAAAAGCACTATGTCGTCATATGCCTGTCTTTAACGAGGTTAAATGGATAGAACCGACAGGATACAGAACGCGTGTTGAAAGATACAGCTACTTCGTCCAATCGGTAAAGCAAGTCCATTTATCCAAAAGATACCAGCCATTTGTCTCCAAAATGTCGTAACGGCCTTGTACGTCTTGACTTCCGTACGTCTTTCTTTTTTTTGGGACATGCTCTGCATGAAGTTCGTGGGGGATGACACCAATATCAAGGATGTTGGTGACCTTAATGCGAAAGTTGTTTGGGACCTTAACTTATGTTAACGATGATCATTTTTATTGCATTTATTCAATCATATCGCCATCTGGCTATTGCCCACTAAAAAGCGGATTCTTGGAGTCAAATGCACACAAAAACACCCATACAATCAATTGCACACACATACACACCTATATACACGCGCGAGCACAGCACTTTAGATCAAAGGAATTTGACGTGTGCTAAAACAAACGATTTGTACTTGGAAAGTTTTTTTGAAGAGAAGTCTACCTGCGAATTAGTGTTTATAAAAGCGTTCGTTAACGACATTGACTGCTCTGCGGAAAATCACCATTTTTATGGGTGAAGCGCGCGAAAATGATACATCGAACAGGCTGGTGCAGCGCGCTGTGCGAGGTGGCTCATTTTTTTGCACGAGAACATGTTCTTAACGCGCCATGGACGAGGGGGGGGGCGTAAAACGCCCATCTGACGCATTTCGTAGATATCTCCCAAATAAATAAACGCAGCATCCTGAAACTTCCAGTAACTTTTCTTAAATCACTTCTGCACATACTAAAATATTTCGGCAACAAGGTCATCTTAGGTGACATTTAACGTCTTCGTGACCTAAAAACGACCATGTTTTGCGCATTAACTTTCAAATTTATTTCACGGCCATATCATCGGTGCTTTACAATGTATGGTGGCTGTGGCCTGCATTATATATCATCATGCCTAGAGAGTCCGATATAGAGTTCCTGTGACCTCATCCTAGGTGATCGTAGGTCAAATATGTGTATTTCATTTTCGGTTCTCGTTAGAATACATTTCAGAAAAGAAACAGAATAAACTTATTTATGGATGCGGTCACACGGATGATCAATTTCCTTACAACAGATTGCAAGGAGAACTTAGACGACACTTTTTTGCCACATTGCAGTATTTTTTCGTAGTTTGACTTTTGGTGGTTTTATGCAAATTTCGGCTTAGCGAGTAAACCGGTGGCGTCTGTTTGACGTTGTGGATGACCGGTGTGGAGATATCGGCCTTTGCAATGCTCTGTAGCATTCCGTGAAAATGCGCAGTTTGCACCAAGTGACTTCTAGGATTATCCAAAGATGTCAGATGGAGGCCACTAGCGTGCTCGTGATACTCCGAGTATGAAACTACCAAATGTCGTAATGTTGCATGTGCACGATGGTTGGGGTTAGTTCAAGCTTTTTTTGTGTCCATGGCTCTTTACAAGTGTCATTTTTAAAATCTCCGCGTCAAATGGGCCAGGAAACATGCATCGCATGGCACGGTACAACAGAGGCCAAATTTGGCCCGATCTGTGACCTTCGTTTTGCACGACCTTGGGACTGGTGGCACTTTTTTAAGCACTACGCACTTAAAAAAAGTCGCGACAAATAACCAAAGTATGAATTTTCTCCTCGGATACCAGTCCTATTATAGCCATAAATGTATTATTAATCTATCTGATGCGATAGTTCTCCAATACGTTTATAAGCCATATGCCATATGCCACATCTGCTTCCCTACTGCGCCTCAAATGAAATCTGTGCATAAGAAAAGTCCGACTTTTTCATTCCCAACTCCATCTAGCTCTCCCCTTAATTAGAGGCATCAGTTTTTAACATCAGGTGCACATTGCCGCTGGGTACCATCATGTGTCACCAAAACTGAAATAGTCATGTTCATATTCCTCTTTCATTTTCTCAAAGACAGTTTGGTTTGAACTCTTGCATTACACTTTGCGAATTTTATCCAAACAAGTTACGAAACATCATAGTATCTGCACCAGAGAAACCATGCTGCTTGAATGTTTGACTCGACATACATTCAAATAATACTGAGACGAGGATTTCCAAACGCGTCATTTTAGCGTCTTCGAACGGGTTCTATTTCAGCAGTTAAAGGTAATGAGCGTCAGAGGTTTTGCCAAAACGATGCCAAAACGAGAAGCCTGCTCAGTAGCAGTTGACCGTCTCGACGGTATTCCCAGTCGTAGCACGCGGGCAGCGGCGTCGGCCGTATAAATACGGTGGCCCCGGGTACTTGCATCACTCATCACCAAAGACCGGCTCTGTCCAGACACTAGAGGGACAGCATCATTTGTATTCACAGGTCAGTATGGACGAACTAGGACTAGACGCATGGAATATTAACAGGCACCAGCAACCGTGACTAGGTGTCTGCGTAAAATAAACGGACAGAACAGCATCTCAAGGAACACCTTTAAGAATGAGTTACGTGCGATTGCGACAATGTCTAAACATGGCACCTTTTAAGGTATCGTAGAAGTGTCATTTTCTCACACATTTTACAAGATAATATTAGACAGGCGTATAAGTAATGTACCTTGCGATGAAGGAGTGTCGCATGATGATAGGCTAATTTCAATGATTTGGGCGTTACTATCACCAACCTTTCGCGTATAAACGGCTTTTCCCACTGTTCTCACAATCGCCCTTGATGTGGGATAGCTCACTACGTAACTTGTAACTATCTTTCTTTTGCAGAGATGAAGTGCTTCGCCGTGCTAGCCACCCTCGCCGTGCTGTCCGTCTGCGACGGAAGGCGTCTCTTCCGGAGACCGTCCAGGATCCAGGTGGTGCCTGTCAACGGAGACGCCTCCGGCTCGGCTGACGGCTCCATCACGTCCAGCATCTCTGAGACACAGTCCGGACTCCAGCAGGTCGACTCTGTCTCCTCCAGCACGGGCGGCACGGCCAGCGGACCGGGCAGCAGCAGCGTCAACACGGCCAACGCCGACACCAGCCGCACAGAGACGTTGGCCGGCGTCAGTCAGACGTCCGACTCTGACGCCTCCTCCGAGCAGAACACCCAGGGCGGCGTGCTTGTGTCGACCGGCGGCCGGTTCAGACGGCCGTCCGGCCATCTGTTCCGGCCTCGTCCGTCGCTGCCCATCGGCGGCCAGGCGTCCGGCAACGCTGACGGCTCGGTGACGGTCACCGTGTCGGAGGGAGTGGACGGCTTCAGCCGGGTGACATCAGTGAGCTCGAGCGCTGGAGGCCGCGTCAGCGACGGCGGCAGCAGCGTCAACAACGCCAACGCCAGCAACTCCCGCACGGAGTCGATTGACGGCGTGTCGGAGACGTCCGACACTGACTCCTCCTCTGTTCAGAACACCAGGCGTTGATCGCACACGGTCGAGTCTGTTCACACTTGCCAGTAGTCGATGTTTTCACTGAGACGAAAGATGCGACCAAAGGCACTGATGCTGTTTGGATGTACCAGATAAACGTCTATCTAAGCAAGACAGAATTTCGAATTTTTTTTCACAGGACGTAGAAAGCTAGGAAAAGTGACCAAATTTCGTAAAGCTGCGTTAAAAACCCTAAAATTGGTAAGCAAAAACCCGAGGGGGGACTCAGCCCTCTCTGCCGGGAATAGGGCTAGAGGTGCTCATTAACGAGGAAGAACTGTGAGAGCTTGTAATACATGGTATCAAATTTCCCGCAATAAATCGTATTTTTGGGGAACGTGACCGAGGCCAGGAAAGGTCGAATGGAAAATCCATTTGACTTTTGGTTTTTCACATGCCACTAATATAGTATTTCACGAGCAATCAGAGGAAGGATTTTTCTAAGCATCTCAAAACACTGGCCGTCAGTCAGATTTGTTTCAGGACAACGGCTTACTCGACGCTGATAAATGCTCACCAAGTGCAAACCTGATAAATCGTCATCGTTAACTTTAGTTAAAGTTACGTACAACATTCACGACCCAATACCTGCGCAATGTTCACGACCAGTACCAAATGTCAATACCTGGCATTTGGCATCCCTGACCAGTCCCTTGCACGCTTTCTCCCCAGGAAGAAAGATGCACGGAAGTCTTAACAAACGTGGAATGCACGTCGATGAGTGAGCTTGCGACACGACCTAGCAAACGGTGATCTCGACAGTTTGATTTTGGCAGTAAGTAGCTATATTGTTTGAAGAGGGCTATTAACGTTTTAAACACGTCAGACGGTGGCTGCCATCAATCACACGTCCGACTCATACGTGTGTGCAGACCTCCGTGCAGAACACCCAGGGCGACGTGCTTGTGCCGATCGGCGGCCTGTTCAGACGGCCGTCCGGCCATCTGTTCCGCCTCTGCATCCGCTGCCCATCGGCGGCCAGGCGTCCAGCAACACTGACGGCTCGGTGACGGTCGCCGTGTCGGAGGGAGTGGACGGCTTCAGCCGAGTGACGTCAGTGAGCTCGAGCGCTGGAGGCCGCGTCAGCGACGGCGGCAGCAGCGTCAACAACGCCAACGCCAGCAACTCCCGCACGGAGACGATTGACGGCGTGTCGGATACGTCCGACACTGGTTCTACCTCTGTTCAGAACACCAGACGTTGACTGGTCACGGCCCAGTTTGTTTCTACTGAAGTTTTTGACACTGTTTAATTGTACCAAATGCATGACGTCGTTGTATGTCTATTTTTAATGAATTCTAATGAGTGTAAGCAGGCAGAATACTGGCCGAATGTTTGAACATACCGTTAAATCGTGCAATCAGCCAAGCACGTCCATTCAAGCCAAAAATACAACCATGGAAGCTACCGCTGACGTCCAAAAGACACCATACCTCTGTATGAACGCTACGACTACCTCTAAGCAAAAACAAGTAGGCTAGGTTACCTTCTGGCACGTCGTTTGACGTCGCCGCCCAGTCCTTTTATACAGTGCCAGCATCTTACATTGGTTTCATTGAAACGAGAAATGGTGCCACAGCTACTGATAGTGTTTTAATTGTCGTGTATATAATGAATAATAAATAAATAAATAAAAGTATTAAATAAATAAATAAAAAAAATAAAAGTAATAAAAACAAATCAATTATGTCGTGAAATGTGACCATCTTTAATCTCCAAAGATCTGTCATAACTCTTCATGAACAGCACAGGTACCTTTTGGTAAAAACGTTGACCAGCCTACCATTTGTGAGATCATATATCGTGGAGACCTTAACAATAGGCGTGATTTTCAGACGTTGCTAGGATTTCCGTGTGCCTTTCTTCCTTAACCCGTAAATGTTTAATGCACTAGAAAGGGCACCTAAAAATCATTCCGTCTGAGGCAAATGCAATGTTTGCTAACGCTGCAGGCGCCTCCATCACTCTGGGAGGGGATAGCAAAGGTTGGCTGAACTCTGACGTCTAGGAATTTTATTTTATCGTGAAGGCCGGACATCAATGTTTTGAACAGTACCAAACTTTGTAGACGATCACAAAATCACTGGAATATTTCCTAATAGCTGATCGTTAAAAGCGAAATGGCCTTCTATAGGCTTATCAGGGATGACACAAAAGCCAACCATTGGGTCATGAAACTTTTAAATGACCTGAAGTAAAGTTAAAGAGGATCATCTGACATATTTGCACAGTCTTCGATTAGCCGTTTTTGTAGACATGTCTGACTCTGGCGGCAAAATTTTTGCAGCTACGAAGAGATAAATACCATGTCTGGGCTTTCCGTGAAATATTTTACCATAGTGCTTGGTATAAGATCAAAGTCAGGGTGTTACCTCATTAGACCTCGTGACTTTTGTTGGCCTCGGCCACGTTTTCTGATATACGATTTGTAGCGGTAAGTATGTCTATACGATGACATGCATTGTCAGTCCCGACTAATCTTGCACTTCAGCGATCCTTTATAGCGGTCTGAAAATAACCGTCAGCTTCAGAGAGTTCACCTGATCTGCAACGACATCCTTGGCTTCGAGATCAACCAATTCAGGACGTCCTGATCATGAGTGGTAACAAACGACTGAAAGTACCTAGCGAAAAAGAGCGTCTTCCGGTCACTAGAAGGCAATGAATCTCCCAACTTAGCTCCGTGTAAAAAACCGTTTTGTGGGTGGCCAGCATAGATCTGACACCATGTTTTCAGGATCTGGGACAAGAAAGTAGAAAACAACTATCCAAATGTCATGAATCCGTCCTTTCCTGACGACATTCTAGTTGTTTTTATATTACTATAGACATTTGCGTTGGTCCTCGCCAGCTGAAGGGGTGGATGCCACCCTCACCCCACCCTCAAAGGTTCTTCTAAGGCTGCCAGCGAAAGGCCCGCGTCAAGAGCATGACACTTGTAGCAGCTGATCTTCCTGCTTCTTTTCCAAAGAAATTATTGTCAGATAACCGAGTTATGACGTCATTCTCAAGGCCGTGGAAGCTAATTTTTTAGATCTAAACTACGCCTTAGCATCTTTCTGAGAGATTTGATGAGGTTTGGCGACGCTGGGTCAGATTCTGATGCAGAACTGTATTAACGTATGCTTGACAGTATGACGGTCTTTGAAGGAGCAATGACCTTTTCATGGTCAAGGAAAATCATTGGCCTTATATCGCCTCAGAAGGCGTTTGAATTGATCTTAACCCTCGCCGGTAGAGGGCCTTCTGCATAACGCGAACGTATGGGAGGGAGGTATTAAGACCCCAGCCATTTCCACACCGTGCATTCTAGAGCGTCGTGGAAAAAACCGGCGTGTTGCGCGCGACGAGATCTTGCGAATGGTATCTCTTTTTAAGGTGTTAAGTCAACGAATGACCTTCCAGATCGGATCAAAGGCCAAGCATTGGCAGAAAGTGATACTTTTTTCGAATTTAAGCGTAAATAAACGTCAAAAAATAAATGATGATGAAACGAAACCGATACCGTATTGTTCTTCAGTCAATTATAAGTATATCTGTACATCACATAGTTACATTTTAACCATGGAGTCCGATCCAGGCCGTGCTAGGTCAATCCTTGTCATACGGGGTCGTTGGTGTAAATGCGTTCTCGGAGCTGCAGAAGCATTTTTGTAGATGATAATAGATGCTGAAAGTGAAACGTAGCATCTCAGTTGACAAACATTATTGTCCAATAGCATGTAAAGGTCATCTTGGGTAATCGAAGGTCATCTTAGGTCATCCAAGGTTATCTAAGGCCAGTGACGTACAATGACCTCGGATTAGCTAAAAATCGCAACTTAGGTGCCTTAACCGGTCCCCGACTGGGGGGGCAGTTGACTGCCCCCCTGAGGTTTTTTTGGGATTGCAACAGACCCAACAAACACAGAGTCACGAAACTTTCTGTAACTTTTGCTCCATCAATTTTACACCTCGTGTCAAAATTTTGACCTCAGGTCAGGTCCGGTACCTGACCTAGGTCAGGTCAAACAGACCTATATCAAAAAAAGTTTAGCGCCCTGCAACTTTTTCGGAAAACGAGATATCTCAATATTACTTTCAGGGATTAGTGGTCGTGATAGATGCAACAAATCTGCTATCTCAGATTTTTCGGAATTTTTCGGGTCATTGACCCAAGGTCAAGTCCATTTTTAAGACATGTCGCGGTTTTTTTCGAAAATTGAAGGAATATTTCATAACATTTTTAGTGTGGAGTCAAGCAGACATCTAGTTACCGTCATTGGGCAAAGTGTCAATGACTTTCAGCCATTGACCTGAGGTCAGGTCACGAAATGCTGTAGTGAGCCAAAATGTACCACTGTCAAAATCGACGATGAATTACTCAGAATGGGTAGAAAATGGCAGAACTAGCTCGCAAAGACGTAAGTAATACCAGGAACCTCAAAAAGTTTGAAAAATAGCATAGTTTGCAAATAAATAGGCTCTCGCCAATAAAGCTCCGCCAATTTTGTAGATTAGTAAGTAATGAATTTTTCCAAAACTTAAGCACGAGAAACCACCACAAGAGCCACAAAGATCAATAAAATTTACATAGATAGGCTTTTTCGCGAAAATAAAGGAACGCTAAAATTAGTTCCCGTCAATTTGGTACCGCATACGGCAGCGGCGCACACCGACAGCTGGCGGGAGAATTGCCGTGTCTTTAATTCAACGTTTTGGCGCATATATTGAACAAATCTGGGGAAATTAGACGTGTATCGGCATCCGGGGACCTTTACTTGTGCGCTGGTGCCTTTACCTATGCGTTATTAGTCACAGCCCTTGAGATTCAGGCCATTTCTCGGTCTCATGCAGTCGGTTATGAGAAAACATGTATAGGACGTAAATTGGCTTATATATTATCTAAAACTAAAATGCGACTAGATTCGAGCTCTATTCGTCACAAGCTTTCCAACGGTATGCTTATTTTTATCGTGCGGCCAACTGTTCGTAAGTTAGAGGGGGGCAGTCAACTGCCCCCCCCCCCTAGTCGCCCATGTTCGAAACGGACCGACGGTCCGTTTCGCTTTTGCGCGGGTCAAAAGCGTTTTTCGTGTTGACATCTAGACGAAATGTAATTTTTGGTATGCCGTGGTACTGTAGATTCATCACTCCGTGGCCGATGCCGCTCCGCCCGTCGGAACAAGTCAGGCGTTCGCTGCATTGTGCCATCTTTTGATGAAATGAAAGATATCGGCGCCTTACTCCTGAAGCAATCCCAATACATAGATTGTTTTGCGATACCTCTTTCGTATCGCATTGCCAAAGATAAAATAACGTATTTCCCGCCGTAGCTCATGACCTAAGTTTACATCCTCAGTAATCCGGCCAGAGAGCATAAGCCTAGAAAATCTATGTATAGCCTTGAAGAACATGCCATTTGGAGTCGATTGATATAGATTTTATAGTATCTGTACACTCCTAGCGTCTTATAGTGCGACGAGACCGTTGTAAACCAGCCACGTCGGCGCGCAAAAACGGCTCACATGGTTCCTGTTGTGATGTCCTAGCTCGTTACCACTGCACTTCTCACCATAGGATGCCGAGATGAATCAAACGCACCGTTCGGAAGTTATCCCCAAAAACCTTAGGGGGGCTGCATCGCTCCCCCTATAAGGGCGAGGGTTAAGGTTGTTTTTGGCGTTGATTTGAATTCTGGAAGCCGTTTTACTCTTTTTTGATAATCAGTATTCTGTTCTATGGTAACAAAGCTTGGCTATTGGCAGCATCCACGCCATAAAGACGACAATGATATCTTATCACTGGTTTAGCGCACCTCGACCAGGAGAAACAAAAGGGATTGCTGAATATAAGAGTTGATCAGCTTTAAAACCAGGTCGCTATAAAAGCATGGCTTGCAGGCCATTCTGCTATAAGATTATCACGGTGGCGGTGGAGACAGCAAACGGCCTTATGCTTCGTTTCACAGTGACTTTTCAGGTCACTGAAAGATGTGACACACAGGTAACCCAACAGGTCAAATTAGATACCATTACAATGAGGAATGAGAAGGAAAGTAATGAGAGAAAAATGAGCTACACACTCGCTTTTTGTTGCCGCTGTATCTCAATGAGGAGCGAAACTGACCCCGGGGGTGGTAACCAATGTCCCCTGTCGGCCGCTTTGGTAACAATCCTTACGTCCAGGGAGGACCAAGATTAGAGCGGTCCTCAGATATTGCTTCGGAAATTTTGAAAGGTGGTTTTCCATGTTTTCGTTCGCATCATTGAAAGAATGGCTTGTGCAAAATCTCGCCTTTTTGATGGGCGTATATGATTGTCACATGTGGCTTAATGTCCTTTGCTGGGCGTTGCAGTCTCCGGCGATGTTTGTGTGGCGGCCGGCCGCTAACACCATGCGCTCGGGTCTGCTCGGGTTCTTGCATGTGAAGCCGTCAGGATCCATTTTGTTGGATTTTGGAGTATTTTTTGGTATGGGTTAGGTTAGCATTGAAAGAACGCGGTCTTCACTATTTGACGGCTCGCCCGGCAGTCCACAAAACACAGTGCCAGTTGCGGTTCAGGAACTTTGTTCCTGGGCTGCCAGCCAATCCGTGAAATAGTCAGAAAATCTCTCCTAGCCTAGACCATTCCACATTACACTCCAAAATCCATCAACATGGATCCGGACGGCTTCGTATGGAAACCGACCCGTGCATGCGTGCCTGGTGCTAGTTCCCAGCCGCTTGTACAAACAGCAGTGGATACTGTAACGCCAAGCGACATTCAGCCTCTATGCGACAGCGGTACACGCCGAACAAAATAGGAAAAATTTGTACAAGCCATTATTCCAGTGAGTCCAACAGAAACACTGAAAAAACATTTCCAAAAAAAGTCCAAAACAACATATCAAGACCTCATTGTCGAGATCATGTAAAGATACGCGCATCTGAGGTAAATACTTATAGGTATTTAATTGTGGGCATTAGTGATAAATGTTAATGGTACACAACAAATGCACCAATCTGCTAACATTTTCCAAGAACATACACAAATGCACCATATGCAGTTTGCTAACGTTTTCGAAGAACATGAACCTTTCAGACGAATCATTATATCTGGTTAAAAAAAACATATAAAAATCATTATATCTAAATAACAATGCTGTTGTGAGCCAAGTTTAACACATTCGGAGTCGCTCTGTGTAGCATCTTGAAATCGGCTTCTAACATAAAAAGGAACATCTTTGTGTCTGAGTCATGATTAGAGGCGTGGCCAAGGGGAGACAAAGGGGACCATGATCTCCTTGGTGTATAACATGCAGAGTTTCCTTACGCACCAAAAATGGGAAAGTAGGAATTTCTGAAACTCCAAAATAACGTAACCGAAATCTGAGGAGGTTTGAATTTTGAGACGAGTTAGGTTGGGTGTGCCCTGGCGTCTTCCTTGGCAAAATCCTGACTACGCCCCTGACCATGGCTGGATTTTGAACATGATATGTGGGCACATTCACAAAAGAGATCAAAATTAAATAGCAATATACAAACACTGCAGAGCTTTGGACCCGTTTCTATCACGTTTGTGGTTTTCCCCCGTTGCAACTATGTTACTAAAAATGCTTCTAATACCATCGCAGGAGGCATGCGTTTCACCTCCAAGGAATAACATCTAAATAATACATATGTTGCCACATGACACATAAAATGGTCACAAAAAGGAAATGTCCCTCGTGGTGCTGTCTCATGACAAGGAAATAGCACACAAGCAGAAGCCATGTGAAGGCAACAATGACGGCACTGACAGCGCCGACAACCCCATCGACAAACCTAGACATTTTCGAAGTGCGTGTTACTGTACATTTGACGTCTTGTCACAGTCAGACAACACCAAGGTGATCTGCAACAGAAATCGAGTTACGCACAACAGCGGAAACGTGCTTTCTCACATGCTTGCCATGCTCACAGAGAGAGTTAGAATGATCTTTATGGCTTAGCCCTATTCCCGGCAAGTGGTAAATACGCCCCCTTGTTTTTTGCTTTTTTTTTTTGTTTGCCTGTTCCAGGGTTTTCGATGAAGTTTTAGGAAACTTGGTCACTTTCCCTACCTATTCTTTCTACGTACTGCAACAAAATTTCGTCATTCTGTTTTGCTCAGGGGCGAAGCCAGGCAACGTTTCTGGGAGGCACCTCTCGCCATTTGTGGCCCTGTTGAAGGTGAAAAGAAAATGACTGTTAAAATAGCGTCTTTAAGATAGAACTAAAAACTTTATATAGGCCTACATGCAAATAGCTGGGCAAGCATACAAACACAGTTTTGTTAATCTGAGGACACTTCACAAAGTCAGGGCAAGGTAAAAAGTCAAAATTGGATTTCATAGTAATAATTCTTGCGGTATTTTTCCAAATGCAATACCCGGAATACACGTGACTTATAAAGGTACCCTCTACTTGTATACCAGGTTTCAAGTTGATATCAGGTCGGGTCACAGAGTTATGACATAAAATGTCATTGACGTGTACCCTATATCACAACAGCCGTAAATTGGAATTTTTTGGAATTTAAATTGGAACTAGTTCATTTGACTGGAAATGTTTTCAAACAATGTGAAATGCAAGATCATCCCAACTGAATACGGCAAATGGAGGTCATTTAAGGTCAAAGGTCATAAGTTGACCTGGGAAACATGTGACCATGTCAGTTCTCCTTTTCATATCCCTGGCACCGCCTATGCTAAGATTATACAATGTAATACGATTTGTACTTCTTCATCATAACATGACTAGAAGAAGATAAAAAAGTGTTTTGAGCGTTTTTGTTAATTCGGTTTTTGAAAGCTTAATCCTTGTATTTTCTGAACCCTGTCAACGCCCATGAATTTTCACAAAATTTTTAATGTTTGGACAAACGGTAAAAATTTCAAAGTCCCATCCGTACGTAAATGTAAAAGTCCCATGAAAAATGTAAAAGTACCATTCATCATCTCTCGATTCATGCGAATTTCATTAAGATAGGCCCATAAACAACAGAGTCATGACAAGTTCAAAAATATTCCCGTTTTGTTTTTTTCCCGTATCTTCCCCTTTCAAAGTTATGTAAACTTTTTTTCATCAAAATGTAGTTTACGTCATGGCAAATCGATTGCCGTTTGTTGCAATGAAATCGGATGGGTAGTTCTCGAGATCTCAGGGGGCGAATTAATTTGTCGATTCTCGGCAAATGTTTGCCGAGAATCGACCCTCCTGGAATAGGGGTGATGATAATGATGTTATTCTTGCTACTTTACATACGCCTGCCTTCGCTGCTTTGATGACTCCTCCGTTGAATGTACATATGACTGCGCATGGATCACCAAACAAAATTTTGGATTAAAGGCAAAAATTAAAGGCAGCATTGTATGAGTTACTAGTTAGGCATGCGTTTCATAAAGCAGCCGTTAGCACGGTGTGGCGAAAGGTCATGCTAGGAGCCATACATCATGAGATGTGTGACTGGTGACTGAACTGAAATCGATAAATTTCACGTAATTGATAACTATATTAAACGATAAATTATCTCTTTGAAAAAAAAACTATTTTGTCTGCCGCCAGTAACTCTCTGCCAGCGAAGCGGCCTTACAAGAAGCTACCAAAAGAATCGGTTGATATATCAAGGTCTCGTAACATCAAAGCAAAACAGTCACACTAAATCAACAGGACAATGCAGTGACCTGAATTAGATCATAAGCAATTTCCATATGCTATAAGGGTTGCCGATATTTCTTCCTGTAAATGCCGTTAATATCTCTTTTGATTACTCATTTCCCACATAAATGTGTTTCCTTTTTACTAATTTGGAATCCATACTCTTGATAAAAAGATAACCTAAGCATTAAAAACGTTTGATACATTTCCCTGCGTACTAAGATTGTCAATAACGAGAGAATAAGTCAAGAGTTAGCAATGAATTACATCCAAACAAACAAGCAAGCATTCCAAATTCTGGTTTTCATAGATTGCATCAGAAACATAGAAAGGTGAACGCATAATGTGTTTAACACCCTCTTTCATTGTACCAAAGCATCAAAATGTGACGTTTGGGGTTCAAGCCATCGAATCACACTTTGGAAATTCTGTCAAAACAAGTTACAGAACGACATGGTATGTACACCAAACATTTATTTGGTTATTCCACTCGGTTTATATCGAAGGAGGACCATGACCAGAATTCCCATCTGCATCATTCCAGCCCCTCTCCAGGGCTCGCACTGAAGCAGCTGCAGGTGATGAGCGTCAGTGGTTTTGCCAAACGGTCGCCTGTCGCGAGAAGCCTGCTCAGTAACAGTTTACCGTCCTGACGGTATTCCCAGCCGTAGCACGCGGCGTCGTTTGTATAAACACGGCGGCCCCGGCTACTTGCACCAGTCATCACCAGAGACCGGCTCTGACCAGACACTGGAGAGACAGCATCATCTGCACTCACAGGTCAGTAAGGGCGTAGCACTAGACGCATGGGGCATTAACACACATCAACAGCACAAGGTTAGGTGCCGGCATAAAATACAGAGACAGATGAACACCTGAAAAAACAACTTTAGGAGTGATCTGCATCTCACTGCGACAAAGTCTAAAAAGGGATATCTTTTAACATTCATAAAAATGGCATGTTGACATTCTGATCTAGAAGAAAAACATCGGAGATGAAATTTAACAATGTACCTTTCGGCGAAATGTTGCCACTGCACAATCATTACATTTTAACAATTTCTGGGATATCGTAAACAGTCATTCCTAAATGGAAGAGTTTTCTCTCCGTCAATGCAATCTTCAGTGATGTGAGTTAACCCACATAACTTGAAAAATGTCTTTGTTTTGCAGAGATGAAGTGCTTCGCCGTCCTAGCCACCCTTGCCGTGCTGTCCGTCTGCGACGGAAGACGTCTCTTCCGGAGACCGTCCAGGTTCCAGGTGGTGCCCATCAGTGGAGACGCCACCGGCTCGGCTGACGGCTCCATCACATCCAGCATCTCTGAGACACAGTTCGGACTCCAGCAGGTCGACTCTGTCGTCTCCAGCACGGGCGGCAAGGCCAGCGGACCGGGCAGCAGCAGCGTCAACACGGCCAACGCCGACACCAGCCGCACCGAGACGTTGGCCGGCGTCAGTCAGACGTCCGACTCGGACGCCTCCTCCGAGCAGAACACCCAGGGCGGCGTGCTTGTGCCGACCGGCGGCCTGTTCAGACGGCCGTCCGGCCATCTGTTCCGGCCTCTGCGTCCGCTGCCCATCGGCGGCCAGGCGTCCGGCAACGCTGACGGCTCGGTGACGGTCGCCGTGTCGGAGGGAGTGGACGGCTTCAGCCGGGTGACGTCAGTGAGCTCGAGCGCTGGAGGCCGCGTCAGCGGCGGCGGCAGCAGCGTCAACAACGCCAACGCCAGCAACTCCCGCAAGGAGACGATTGACGGCGTGTCGGAGACGTCCGACACTGGCTCCTCCTCGGTTCAGAACACCAGGCGTTGATAGCACACGGTGCAGTCTAGTGATATTTGCCATTATTTGGCGTTTTCTTTATTGAAGAGAGGAATGCTACCAAAGTTGTTAATGCTGTTTGAATGTGCCAAATAAACCCTTTTGTCTTATATCTATCTTTAGCGCACTGAAATGGGGATAAGCCGGCAGAATACGGACTGAATGCTGAAACATACATCTACATCATCCAGTTGGTGAAGCCCGTCCATTACGCAAAGATACCAGCCATTGGTCTCTAAAAAGCCGTAATAGAACCTTTTTTAAACAGCAACTACTGGCAAAATCAAGCTGGCGAGGTCACCATCTGCCAGGTCATGTCACAAGCTCATTCATAGACGTGGATTCCAAGTTTATGACTTTCGTGCGTCTTCCTTCGTAGGGAGACAGTGTCCAAGAAACTAATGATGTGACGTTGGAACAGTGTCGAGTTAGCCATTTTTCTGGGACAAATCTGTTTTTGGTGGCAGCCAGATTGTTGCAGATACGGAATAGGAAACCCCATCTTTGTGCTTTTCGTAAAATATTGGATGAATGGCATGTACAACTTTGTCAAAATCGGCAATGGATGACTTGGAATGGAAGGAAAATAACAGAATTGACTTTCACTGTCGCCAATAACACAAAAAAGGGAAAAACATGAAAAACTGCGAATTAAGCTCGGCAAATTGTGTAGATTCATGCTTTCATGCCTTCATTTATACATTTATTTAAAAATGTAAGCACGGGAAACTGTCATAACAATTTGCATCAAAGCACGTTACTCGACACAGCATGTGTCGACAAAATAAAGAAGCCATAAGCGTAGGAATAGAGGACGGGGGGCATGCCTCAAAAATTTGATTGATTTTATTTCACTTTGTCTTTTATTTTTTATTTTTATTTTTTACTGTCTTTTTTTACTGAAATTCAGCATTAGCTCCATGCATAAAGGCGTCTCTGGCCTCCCCCTCTCCACATTTGCGTATGTTTCTACTCTCATAACAGGAACGGTAAAATTAGTTTACGTTGATTCCAGCTCGCGTTCGGCACCGGCACCCGCGCTGCAGTGGCACGAATATTGTGAAGCATTTAACAGGCGCACTGGAAGGGGTCTTTCTGTGCCATCCCCTCATCTGTTTTCTTATATCTTGAGAATGGATTTGGAGCTGGTTGCTACTACTTTGTGACATTTATAGCAATTTAATAGTTCGTCGACTGACATAGAAAAATCGAAAATCTGCCAAAATTTTTGAAGTTTCAAGCATCTAAAGTTACGCATAAATATCGGAAACGACGGTAGTCGCTGACAAATGGGAATTTCGTGAAAGGACCAATGTTCTACCTAAGATTACCGTTTGAACACAATCACGCGACGTCATTCGGGCATAAGTGATGCATTTACCAAGACCAAAGCCAAGGCCAATACGGGGCAAGGTCATCGAAGGTCAAGGTCAGCCGGGTTGTGACTTGATCCAGATTTGCTTTGCAACATGTCGGTTTGTATGAAATATGCATTTAAAGACCGTACTAAAAATACATTTGGCACATTGATACTCACATGTATATACATCTATAGATATACGTACATACATAAATATCAAATCTGGAAGCGACCACATGTACCAATGTTGGCTGAAAACTGAAAACACGCCGGAAGATGCGTGTAGGGCCCTTATTTACACTCAAATTTCTCCCGTGTTGCTCGAAGTCTGGTCTTCAACAGATGAAAAAATGGCGCCATAGGTCAATGACCTGACATGATCTCGACCCGAAACCCTCAGTCAAGACGCCAAACGAATGGAAATTGCCGTTTTCCACGTTTCAACGTCCAAATAAACACTCTTTCCCCGTTTCATCCAAGAAGTAGTGCGAAATGGACTCTGCGAGCCGAGAAAGTGTTCAAAATTGATCTTTTCGACTCAATTTCACCTTGAGGTATTGTCCTAGGGTCATAAAATTTCACGCAATGCAAATCGTTACAGCCCCACACTGTCCACAAAATTCCATGTCTCTAGTTCTTTCCGTTTCCGAGATCGGAGGGTGGCACAAAGGTTCCCCCATGCCAGTACGTTTTAGTGCGAAACCCTGTTCCACTGCGCGGGTTAACTCAACGTTTCCTTGCAAATGCGAAACAAATGACAGAAATTAGACGTGTATCGGCATCTGCGGACGTTGACGTATTTGTTGATGGCTTTAGTTGGGATTTATTAATCACAATCCTGTAGATATGGGCCATTTCTCGGATTCATGTAGTCGGCTATGAGAAAACATGCATAGGGCATAAATGGTTTACATAGTATTCAAAAACAAAGACGGGGCCAGTGTCGAAATCTACTCGTCACGACCTATCCAACGGTATGCTTTTAATTTCAGAAACACGCACGATTCATCACTCCCGATCAACTAGGCGTCGTTCTGATGAGGTCTGTGGCTTCTTTTTTGACCCGTGCATCCGCTCACCTTGATGTATTGTCATGTGATGTGATGGAGTATCGACTATCCCATATCACCAGTTAAAATGGGACTGAACCATTCACGGGGTTTTCATTCAGAAAGCTGGCGTCATCACACATAAACATGCTTATTGTCCGCGTTGAATATATTTACTAATCATAAAAGTACAAATTTTTTCTAAAAAATCTTAACAACTTGGTGCACGAATTGCTAACGAATAACGTGTATTATGCATATCCATAATAATAAACTAGGTGTCGTAAGTAATGACCTTAAATGTGCATATTCTTACAGTGTCTTAATATAAGAAGACAGTTAATACAATATAAGACCAGTTTCTTGAGAAAAAAAGGCATTCATGGCACTGCGATTGTCTAAGTTTCTTACCCTTATCCTGAAAACATTCGTATTGGAGCACTGCTGACCTCCCACGAGGCGTTTTTAACACGGGGGAGGTTACTGACTGACTGACAGACTGGGATATTTTGCCACCTTCTAGTTTTCTTAAGATGCTTTTCTTTTCGTTCATTTCACTTGATTTGTAATCCTTCCTCTCTGTCTTGAAAGCACATGGTCTGCTTTCGATTTTTTAAACGGCAGTGGACAGGCCGTCGTCCTAAAGCCTCAGATGTTTCGCATTTATTGTTCTCAGAAATAATGATAACGTCGCAGATCACGTCACCTCACTCAGATTAGCCGTTATTTGCCGGCCCCTAAGATGGTCATTAAAGAGGAAGAATGGTCGGAGCTGGCAATACATAGCAGCAAATTTACCACAATACATCGTATTTTTGGAAAACGTGGCCGAGGCCAGCATAGGTGGAACGAAGAATCGATCTGACCTTGGGTCTTGCATGCCAATGATATAATTCGTGACGAAGATTCAAAGAGTTTTTCTCTGTATCTCAAAAAACTGGCCGACAGAGTCAGATTCGTTTCAGAACAACGGTTTGCTCGACCCTGCGCGAACCTGATAAATAATCATCGTTAGTTTCAGTTAAGATCACGTACAACATTCGCGACCCAGTACTTGGTAATTAGCATTCCTCAGGAGTTCTTTGCAGGCTTTGTCCCTGGAGGAAAGACGCACGAAAGTCCTAACAAAACTTGGAATGCACGTCGATGAGTGAGCTTGTTACATGACCTGACAGATGATGACCACGTCAGCTTGACTTTGTCGGTAGGTAGCTTTGCTATTTAAAAAAGTGCTGTTACGGTTTTTTGCAGACCAATTGCTGGTATCCTTGGCTAATAGACGTACTTTCCCGATTAGCTGATGTAGCTGTACGTTTCAGCTCAGTTCACTAAAGACAGACATACGACGAAAGGGTTTATTTGGTTCATCCAAACAGTATTGACAACTTTGGTAGCATCTCTCTCTTCAATGAAGACAAGATCAAATACTGGCAAACGTCGATAGACTGAACCGTGTCCAGTCACCGCCTGGTGTTCTGAGCAGAGGAGGAGTCAGTGTCGGACGTCTCCGACACGCCGTCAATCGTCTCCTTGCGGGAGTTGCTGGCGTTGGCCGTGTTGACGCTGCTGCCGCCGCCGCTGACGCGGCCTCCAGCGCTCGAGCTCACTGACGTCACCCGGCTGAAGCCGTCCACTCCCTCCGACACGGCGACCGTCACCGAGCCGTCAGCGTTGCCGGACGCCTGACCGCCGATGGGCAGCGGACGCAGAGGCCGGAACAACGGCCGTCTGAACCGGCCGCCGGTCGACACAAGCACGCCGCCCTGGGTGTTCTGCTCGGAGGAGGCGTCAGAGTCGGACGTCTGACTGACGCCGGCCAACGTCTCTGTGCGGCTGGTGCCGGCGTTGGCCGTGTTGACGCTGCTGCTGCCCGGTCCGCTGGCCGTGCCGCCCGTGTTGGAGACGACAGAGTCGACCTGCTGGAGTCCGAACTGTGTCTCAGAGATGCTGGATGTGATGGAGCCGTCAGCCGAGCCGGAGGCGTCTCCGTTGACAGGCACCACCTGGAACCTGGACGGTCTCCGGAAGAGACGTCTTCCGTCGCAGACGGACAGCACGGCGAGGGTGGCTAGCACGGCGAAGCACTTCATCTCTGCAAAACAGACATTTTTTCAAGCCATGTGTGTTAACTCACATCACTGAACATTGCATTGACGGAGAAAAAAGTCTTTTATTTAAGAATGATTGTTCATGATATCCCCATTGTTAAGATGTCACCATTGTGCAGCGACAACATTTCGTCGAAAGGTATATTGTTAAATTTATTCTCCGATATTTCTGTTGTAAAACAGAATGTCAAAATGACATTTTCATGAAGGTTATAAGACATCCCTTTCTTTAGACTTTGTCGCAATGACATGCAGATCATTCTTAAAGTTGTTTTTTTCAGATGTTCTTCTGTCTCCGTATCTTATGCAGGCGCCTAAACTGGTGTTGCTGATGCCTGTTAATGTCCCACCTCTGGCGCTGGTACGGGCGCACTGACCTGCTGAAGAGAGTACAGGTGACGTTCGCTCTCCAATGTCTGGACAGAGCTGGTCTCTGGTGATGAGTGATGCAAATACCCGGGGCCGCCGTATTTATACGGCCGACGCCGCTGGCCACGTGCTACGGCTGGGAATACCGTCAGGACGGAAAACTGCTACTAAGCAAGTTTCTCGCGACTGGCGACTGTTTGGCAAAACCACCGACGCTCATCACCTTTAACTGTTGGAATAGGACCCTTTGGGAGACGCTAAAATGACGCGTTTGGAAATCCTCGTCTCAGTATTATTTGAATGTATGTCGAGTCAAACACTCAAGCAGTATGTTGTCTCTGGTGCATATACCCTGATGTTTCGTAACTTGTTTGGACGAAATTCCCAAAGTGTAACGCAACAGCCCAAACCAAACTATGTTATCGGGAAAACGAAAGACGAATATAAGCATGACTACTTCATTTTTGGGGAGCCATGATGCTGCCCAGCAGCAATGTGCACCTCATGTTGAAAGCTGATGCCTCTGATTAGGGGGAGAGCTGAATGGCGATGAGCAGGAAAAAGTCGAACTTTTTTGTGCAGAAGTTTCATATGAGGCGCAGTTAGGAATCAGATACGGCATATGGCATATGGGTTATAGACGTATTGGAGAACTTTCGCATCAGATGGATTAATGATATATTTATGACTGTAATAGGACTGGTATCCGAGGACAATATTTATATTTTGTTTATTTGTCGCGGCTTTTTATAGTGCGTTGTGCGCGATTTCTATAGATGAGGCACCTCGATGGCACTTGAGCACCACGAGCTGGACACCACTGAAGTTCAGAAATGCATGAGAATGGACATTGGTAAAGCTAAAGGTAAAGCAATGGTGAAGCTTGTCTGTTGTTTGCTTAGATTATCTGCTCTCGGCAATCTTTTTCCGATGGTGTTAATTTTAGAAGAGCTTTCAATGATTTGTCTCAGCAGCTGATTGCCCCTGTCCAGCATTTGTGTTACATTTGCCCAAAACGCGAAAGCCCCAGACAGACCCAGGTTGGCAACTGGCGAAGTCACGGTCAAGCTGAATGTCACGCGGTCATTCCGCAACTTGGCGGTTCGTTAAACTTTTGCCACAAAATGAACCGTTACCTGGATTGCTCGATCGGGTGTAGGGATGGGATTTTATGCATCAAGTTATGTTTAGCACGGGCCCCGATCATTAAAATCATCCCAGAGGTAAATCTGATCAAATTCATAAAAAAGTCCTTATTATAACGGTGTGTTTTGCATATAATATAAAAGAACAGTAACTAGACGGCATGAAACCAGAAACTGAATGCCGTGGGCGAAACTGAATAGATATACCAGCAATTTCCTTTTACATTCACGATTCTTTATGGATTAAAGCATTCACGCGTATTCAAGCCGAATAAAGTTATGTCTTTAATCAGTACTTTATTTTTTCCCCTCACTATTCTTTTCATGACTTGCTGCCCCCTGCCTGTGCGTCGTCCTCGTCTCGTTGTTATGGAAAACATTTCCATGTGTTGATCCATACCCATTTACATATGCATGAAATGGAGAAAATGTTTCGGCGGCGAAGGTAAAGATTTCTTAAGTACAAAGAATGATATCATTAACGCTAAGTCATGGCAGATCATCCCCAATTCTCCCTTACTAGGTCTATCAACTTTTTCGCACAGCACGTCCGAAATATTGTCCCGATACAGACACAGAGCTGTAGATTTCGAAACGGGATCCAAGATGGCTGGCAAAACACAATTTTCGAGAGTTTATGCACATACTTTGAGAACCTTCACGTCCAGTTCTCCGTCACTGTATGCAAGCTTGGTCCGCTGTGTAGCAGTCGGCAGGTCAAAACCAAGCCACAGACAGACCATTGTGAGTTCTGCCGCCGCCGGTGAGTTTTTCAGCTGTGCGGAATACTGTTTTTGGGTATTTTTGTAGGCACGTTCAACTTTGGTATGTAACGAACTCTGGTAATGCTAACATGGCAAAACACTCCTGTATTCTCATTAAAGGGGAAGGGCACAAAAACGGTTATTCTGATATATGTTACTTGCCCTTAGGGGCAATGGTCAGAATCTCCTCCTTAAATCAAATCTGTGCGAATTTATAACCCGATCCGTATCGGGCCATGATGATATAGCCGGTAGGTTGCTTCGTAGCTCGTGCATCCGGTTGCCCATTTTTCCCATTGTTTACCATGGAACTAAGCCAATAGCGGAGTTTTCGTTGACAAATCTGAAATCATCGCACATACACATGTTTATTGTCTATGCTGGGTATTGTTACTGGCTTGGAAGATTCATGTCTCGGGAAAATCTTAATTCTGTGTCAGTGTATTTATTGCATCCCAATAGCATCTGTTATTTATGTGTATAATATACTATGTCCGCGTCTAAAAGTAACGATCTGCCTGTTAGTATTGACCTCAATGAGGCGTTTTCTTACGATATATACGTATATATATATATATATATATATATATAATATATATACGATATTAGGACGCTAATATCAGATCCACTGGAATATCTTGAGAAAAGAACGCATTCATGACACCCAAGGCAACGTTATCAAAGTTTGTTATCCGATATCCTGACACCAATGGTGTCCGAGCGGTGCTGGCCATCCGCATGGCGTTTTTAACACGAATCTGACTGGGATATTTTGTTACTTTCCAACTGCTGGCGGATGCTTTTCTTTTTCTTGATGTGATTGACTTTTACTATTCTTGTTGATCCCAAGAGCCAACAGCCTGAGTTCGATTCTTCAAACAGCGATCGACATCCCATTTCCTGAAGCCAACATATATAAACATATAACATGTTTCGCATATATTGATCTCGAAATCCACAATGACGTCGCAAATGGGGTGAAACGTCTCAAATTTAAGGCTTTTTACCCACTGCAACAAAGGCTCACTAAAATGGCAGGCATTGTCGGAGTTGGCAATATACGAGGCATGCATGGGAAGTAATGAGGATTATATTTTCTAGTAATTTCTAGCACGCTGGTTGCCGCCAATTACTTTCCAAACTAATATCCTAAATGTTGTGGAACTCTGTAAAGTTTGGCTTCTGTAGCTTCTCTAGTTTGCTTGCACAAGCCGGATAAAAAAACGTGACCCACGTTGTATGCGATACAGTCTCATTGTTGTGGCCGTCGTTTCGCAGCGGCCTCTTGAGCCGAGCTCTTCATTCAGATTCTATGTTCTGTTTCAAAAGCCGTTCAGCAGACCGCTCAGATGATCACAGAAGCAGATGTAGATGAACCCATATCTCAGGCCCAGGTTCGCTGCTGGTATTCGAGGTTCAAGAGCGGAGACATGGAGACCGTCGACAAACCAAGACCGATCCCACCTGCTGACGCCGGAGGGAACTGCAGCTGAATAAATCAAGCAGCTCCTTCACGAAAACCGGCGAGCAACCCTGAGACACGTGTCTGCTGGGACCAGAGCTAGTGACAGCCATGCTCGCAGAATTGTCACACAGAAACTGAACACGACAAACACTGTTGCAAATAAATTTGCTCTGAAGCTTTTCACCAATGATTAGAAGCAGGCTAGAGCCCGGTCCTGCTCTTGACCGACTTGATGACGGATGTCGAGATGGGGACCGTTCCCATCTCCCCTGCTCACCTGAATTTGCTCCCAGTGGTTTCTGGCTGTTCTTGAAGTTGAAGTCAGAACTCAAACGTCGGCGATTCAGTGGTGTGGACGAGATGAAAGAAGCATAATTAGCTCTCAGAAAATGGCCACCAGGACTGCTTTCATCAGTGCATGAACCGTATAGACCAGTCTGTGGAAACAGTAAAACAGCACTCTGAATGGCATTAAACAATTTTGTGTTTATGTTTTAAATGCAGTGTTTCCTTAGGATTTTCTCGTTTCTTTTGGGGGACATCTTACATAATATCAAATCGATTTATGTCACCATAACCAATCGTACCTTTGGAAAATGTGACCGACGCCAAGAAAGCTCACGAGACCAAATGGGGCGACAGCCTGACCTCTCATCTCGTGCACGCTAGTGACGTAATATTTCACAAAAAGCTCAGACATGGTGTTTATTTCTCTGTATGTGCGATAAACTGGCCGCTAAAGTCAGATTTGTCTAAAACATGCAGCTAAGTCGATACTGTGCGAAACTGACTCATGAATCACGACGTCGGACTTTGTTTTTAGAGTACGAAACGGATAAATCTAGTTCGATCCGATCCAAGCCGTTTCTGGGCAGGCCGAATCCGGATCCAATCCAAACCCATCAATCCTCCAAGGCTGATTCAGTCCAATAACGGAACCGATCCGTTACAGGTAGTGAACCAAAACATCTAGAAGCCAGAATGAGAAGCATCTGCGTCCAATCGAATGCAAACTTGCATACAAAAAATGGTTGAAAACCGTCCAGTTTTAGTACAAGTAAAACTTATAAAAAATGACACATACGAGTATTGGTTAGCTTCTGTCATTTGCCTACGTCATTTTTTTCGAGACCTATATTATTTGTTTGTGCTTTTCACCAACCAACATCTGGATTCCTTCCCACTCACTATTCAGATGATGGAAGAACACAAGCACTCCATCCAGTTAAATGGTCTGAACACTTTTGAAGCTAATTTGTGAATATCATCATCATCAGTTCCCATGACACAGAAATCTCCCAAAGTTGAGCGCGGGGGAGATTTAGTTTTAGCCTCTCTGTCATTGCAGTACAAAGAGATTAGCGCCAAATTTTGTGCAATTTATGAGGCAGAGTTCGCCTTTTTCCTTTATTCCCACATTTCTGCTGACCTCAATTCCAAGGATGGCCTGTGGCCGAAACATCAGACACAGACTTCTAAACTGTTCTACATTGCTTTTTAACTTCATGAGAAGGAACTCCACCCTCCATGCTCTAAGTACGTTTCAGCTGATGTTGGATGTAAAGCTGTCCTTCTGATTTTACCTACAATGTCCACAAACATTAATAGGTATTTGTATTGCAAAAGTGAACGAAAAGAGGCCATTTTCTCCAGAGTCACTTAAGAACACGGAAAGCAGAACGAGACAAAGTTTTCTTTGTAATGTGTTGCTGGCAGCTCAAGTTCATGTTCTAAGTGCCACGTGACCCAATGTCGTGCAAAATCAAGGTCATAGACTGGGTCAAATTTGACCCCCGTTGTAATGTACCATGCAATACATGTTTCCTGACTCATTTGACACGGAGATTCAAAAAATGACATTTGTTAAGAGCCTTGGGCACAAAAAAAGGTTGAAATGACCCCAAACATCGTGCACATGCAACATTGCGACATTTGGCAGTTTCATACTCGGAGTATCACGAGCACGCTAGTGACTTCCATCTGATATTTTTTCCATCCATAACGTCAAACAGATGCCAACGGTTTACTCGTTAGCTGAAATTTGCATAAAACCGCCAAACACTCCAATATACAAAATATCCAATTCCAAAAAAAAAGCAGTGCAATGTGGCGAGACACTGGTGTAAAGTTCTTCTTGCTATCTGTTGTAAGAAAATTCCATAGGCCATCTGACCGCATCCAAAAATAATTTTATTTTGTTCGTTTTCTGAAATGTATTCGAACGGGACCAGAAAATAAAAAATGCGTATTTGACCTAGGATGACCTAGGATGACGTCACAGGAGCTCTGCATCGAACTCTCAAGGCAGGATGATATGCAATGCAGACCACAGCCACCATGCATTGTAAAAGCACCGACGATATGACGGTGAAGTAAATTTGGGCGTCAATACGCAAAACATGGTCGTTATTACGACGTCATGAAGATGTGACCTAAGAGGATCTCGTTTCCGAAATGTTTTAGTATGTGTCAGGAGTGATTTAAGAAAAGCTTCTGAAAGTTTCGGGACCCTGCGTTTATTTATTTGGGAGATATCTACAAAATGCGTCAGGTGGGCGTTTAACATCCCCCCCCGCCCCTCCAGTCCCCGTCCATGGCGCGTTAAGAACATGTTCTCGGGCAAAAAATGTGCAACCTCGCACAGCACGCTGCACCAGTCTATGTCATTTCCGCGCGTTTTACCCGTAGAAATGGTTATTTTCCGCAAAGCAGTTCACATCTTTAACCAACGCTTTTATGAACACTAATTCGCAGGTAGACTTCTCTTCAAAAAACCTTGCCACGTACAAATCGTTTGTTTTAGAGCATGTCAAATTCCTTTGATCTAAACTGCTGTGTTCGCGCGTGTATATAGGTGTGTGTGCGCATGTGTGTGTACGTATGGGGCTGCGGCGGACATCCAGCTGGCCGGCCGCTCGCAGGGGCAGCAGCTCCGGCAGGACGGTCGCTCTGGGCCATAATGTTAACGCTTTGGGCGCGTTTGTCTGCCATGCAAAATATCACGTTCCTGAGTGCTGCTGTTTATTTGTTTCCTAAGATTTTGTTTTGACCGTGCCCTCAGTTTATTACATAATTCATTATACTTTATTTCGGCCAGGAAAATTGTCAGCCGTACGCTGCATCCAGGTGGAATTTTGCGATTTATGAGGTCCGAACAAGGGATTTTCCTATACCTTCAATATGAGGGAATTTCTACCTCGTCTTTTAAATTGTCTGGGGCGGTACATGTCGTTCAGGAGCCTTTGCCCATGGGCTGAGCTTGTAGTCAAGTTATTTTTCTACCAGAGCGATGGAATTTATCGTTGATTTGACTTCGGCATCCCGATGGGAATAAGCAAAATGTATTGCCATACGTTGCATAGCGTCCGAATAGGTTCATCGCTCGTTCACAAGATGTCGCTAGTCTTGCTGTTCTGCTTACGTCACGTCAGCTGACCATGGACACGTTTAGGGAATATCACGTGCAGCAAGATGCGTCCAGTTTCGTATTATGAGCCCACCGTCAGATGTGCAATGTCTCAATCTCTTCGTCTCAATGACGGGCATCGTCAGTGGGAGGTGGGGGCTAGGGGACCACGACCTATGTATGGACCCTTCCCCCCGTCCTGGCGCCAGAAGCGGCTGGCGACGTTAAGAGACACATTTGGAGGGAGATTAGGCTGCCAGGTTCAGTCGGGCCCTCGGTTCTCTCCCTCCCCTGTTATTTACACAAAACGACCCCTCTGGCCCCAGGCAACGCAACTGCATCTACCGTTATGCTGCGCACCGAAAAAAATGCAAGCCTATTTGAATGCACCATGAGAGCAACTGTGCTAGCCGAAGCTGGCCGTGTCAGTAAATATTCCATCCGATGCAGATAAAATGTACCTGCGTACCCTACGTACTTGCGAAGGCACGAAATAGTAAGGAAGGGACTGGGGTGCGTCCCACCTGTGTCGATCACCCACGCACCTGTTTGTTCCGGGAAAATCGCGCCAGGGTGCATTAGTCAGACAGCGCACCACCTTTCATAAAACATCTCGTCAGTGTCGTCCAGGTCTGGACTGGTCCCCTGTGGTGACGGGAAAGGGGACGCAGAGACAGGTAGCTGGGCAGGTCGGCCGGCGACTCCACGCTGTCTGCGGGGGCCGCGCAACACGTGATAAACAGCTTACGGGTGGGACACGTCGTCGCTCGCGAGCTCATCGATCAGGGCCATGCAGCGCTCCAACTCATCCCCTCGGTTATCTAGGAATCGCTCGGGGAGGGTGGTGCTTTGCGAAGATATAGACGGTATTTTATGTACGGGCATATCACTAAAAAGATGGGAATATTCTTCGCACTAAGCTATCTGTCATTCAGCGAAGGTACGCAGGTAAATTTGGTATCCAAAGCAACAACAGAACGAGAACAGCATAAGCAACATTTGTTTGCATAGTTTTAAAATGTCGGCAGTGGAACAAGCAATACAAACGGATTACCGAAAGGCGGTTGGCGCGTTTCACACTAAGCTCTAGACCGTTGGGAGGCGATTCACCGCTTTACATTTCGAAAAGATGGATACACCCAAAACAACCATACACCGCCTACAAGGGAAATGTGACCGGGGCACACTGCGTCGGACCAAAGTGCTGCTTTTTTCTCTTGTCATCCATCACCTATTCTAATGCGGATACATTGGTACGAAAGTGAAATGCAAAAACTCAGACCAATTCAACGAGTTCTTCATTCCGCGCTCTGAGTTCAAAGATTTCTTATGTGAGCCATTTCAGGACAAATCACCAAGACAGGTCTCGAATTGTTAACCATAACCCCTGCGATCTGGATCAGGTTTGCCACGCAGGCTTCTCTTTATCTCATAGCACATCCACGTGATTTTTAGGCTTCCGGGTCATATGGATCACCAGATACGGGCCACGAAATTTTCGAAGTCATCCGGGAAGGTGGAACAGAAAATAATTTTTATTTATGCAATGTCTCCTTGGACTTGGTCAAACCTGCATATCATTTGAAAGTCAGTCATCTTCTGCATCCACTTAAAATACGAATAACCACTTCTGGTCATCTCTTGACCCTGTAACCTCGTGACATTTGGTTATAGTCGTGACCTTTCAAAACGGACATTTTGAAAGCACTTGTTTTCCACTGAAAGAAGTTTTCTTTGTAACTCCGACTCTGTGACGTGTCACCGAGGTCAACACTGGGGTCATGACACGGCGTTTAAGTGTCGTTGGTGCATGTGACGTGTAACATGGCCATTATGGTATCATGTGAAAGGTCGTCACCCAATCAGTACGTTGGTGACGTTTCGGAGTATGTGAGAGGTAACGCAGGTCAGATGTTGGTCATTGACCTGATCTTGAGCAGCGCATATAGATGACACGTTTCAGCTAGTCGACATATCATTTCAAAGGCTCTTTTGAGAAGAAAATGGTGATTGCATGATCAGTTAGTGCGAAGGCCATGGAGAAGAGATGCAAAAATAACTTCCTGTGTTCCGACACTAGGGCCAGAAGTTAGTTATGGTGCCGAAAAAGACTGTTACCAGTTGCGCACTTACATATGATTAATGTAAAGGTGCGCCGGCACCGCGTCGAGTAATTAAAATCGCTCCACAGTAGGATCGCTTGCTGTCACTAGATACTCTGGGATTGTTTTGCACCTCTTTTTTGGAAGGTAGAAAAGAGTGTCCGTGGCTCGATCTCCGCAGGAAGTTGCCAGCTGAACCAAACCTCTGTCCTGTCTTGTACTTTGTACACAAATATTACGCTACAAAAGATACAACGCTCCCATCACTTCCATCACTCCCATCACCTACAATCCACATATGCATAGCACATGGTACCCGCGTTGCCAGCCTGCATTGCAAGACTCACAGACGTGGATGATTCGTTTATGTAGTCGGCAGCACATCTGTGAGCTTTGAATCGGCCGGTTTTGTACTCATCATTTTGTATTCCAACGGGCCTTTAAAATGACACCCATGCCGACTAGCTGCAAGGTTTCATCTGTAACTGCTCAAGGTCAGGCCACTGACTGACACGTGACCTGCGTGACCTTTCGCATACTCCGAAATGTCACCAACGTATTGATTTAGCCAAGAGCTCTCATATGATACCCACGTCGGCTACGTTCCACGTCACACACACACCAATGACACTTAAACGCCTTGTCATAACCTCACTGTTGACCTCGATGATACGTCACAGAGTCGGAGCTACAAAGAAAACTTTCTGGGATCACTCACGCAATATGTTGGACCTCTTCCACTGAAAAGCAGAAATTTTCAAAATATTTCCGTTTTGAAAGGTCACGAGTATAACATAAGGCCACAAGGTCACGAGGTCAAGAGATGACCGGAAGTCATCATTTGTATTTCAAGTGGATGCAGCAGATTATGCACTTTCAAAGATATGCAGGATTGGTCAGACCCAAGGAACCACTGCATAGATGAAAATTACTTTCTGGTTCAACTTTCCAGATGACCTCGAAAATTCCGTTACCCATATCTCGTGACCCATATGACGCATAAACCTAAAATTCACATGAATGTGATATAAGATAAGCTGTGTGCCAAATCTGACCCACATCGGAAGGGTAATGGTAAATCATTCGTTGTCTACATTAGTGATTTGTCCTGGAAAAGCCCATATATGAAATACTTGAACATAGAGCGCGGGACGGAGACGTTGTTGAACTGCTCCGATTTTCTGCATTTTCCGTATTCATACCCATTAATACCCAAACAACCATAGGTAACGTATGATCAGAGAAATAAGTTGCATTCTGGTTCCCCCTAGGAGCACAACCCGGAAGGAAAATCTTGGAAGTGATCGCAAGGTTGTGCCAATGCCCCCTGGAAAGGTGAACACGCTCTAACGGATACCTGAGAAAATAGGTCAGTCACAGATTTCTCTCGCTTCCAGGTTTCAAATTAACCAATCATATGTACACCAAATCAGCCACAAGAAGACGTACTTGAAGTTTCATCACCGACAAAGGGTTCTTGCAGCAACAGAGAAACAGAAAGCAAAACAAAAGTTCGGATCCTTTTTGGTTCGTAGGACCGTCCGTCAGATCACGCAATAATCATGGACGATGAGACTCATTTTCATCCAGGCAAGGTCTGTGTGAAAACAAATAAGGAACTTTATCCTGCGGATGAAGAAAGCGTTCTTGACGGGCTCAAATTCTGCTCTAAAGAGAAATTCCTGAGGTCATGCTATGGCAGGCAATCTCGAGAAAAGGCAGAGGCCGATTATAAGATTAACGGATTATACACAGCGCAGTATATGAAAGAAGTACCGGACGAGCTGGAGAAGCTGAAAATGCCATAAGTTAAAAAGACAGAGAACCCACCTGCAGCACCACGGCTCAGGCCGATCGGGCGTTACCAGGACTTACTCAACAGTCAGGTCCACGAAGGTGGCTGGAGCGCAACGGATACCCGCCATCTTCAGGGCAGAATCCGGAAACAAGTAAAGAAAGTCAGTGCGGATCAGCGCCAAAACCTGATTTCAAGAATCAAAACAAATCACGTAAAACAAAAGTCCGAAAAGTAGCTGACGGAGGAATCCAAATTCTTCGGCAACTGTAGTAGCGCCTAGCTCCTTCTGCGAATGGAATGGCGTACCGCATGTCGTGATGCAACAATCGATATATAATATACATACCATCAAAGAAATTTCCATTTTTAGTGATATCCCCTTACGACGCCGCATCATTTTATGTGGGGTATATTAAATTCAAATGCTGAATAACATTTCAGGTGGCAAGTCATGTAATTGCGAATCACTGGAAAGGAGGCACCACAAAAATGAAAACAAGTAAACTGGCACCTTGAGGGATTGCAATCAGTAGATTTGCGTGTGGAAATGCACGTATTGCACCGGATGAACACCTAAGGCTTTTCTCAAAGCGGTCGGCTGGAATACCCACGTAAGACCTGAACATGCAGGGACTCGGGTTGGATATTGGTCACCTCCAGACGTTCTTTCTCCCGGCTCCCGGGGTCGCCGCACGGTTCAACAGCTCTGCCGCCCACACTGTCGGTCATGCTGCCCGCCACTGGGGATCTACCACGTTTCGTTCAGCCCGTCCGGGGGCCACGAGGGTATCCTGTTAACGTCGCCGGTTGAGGGGAACCGGTGGGTCTTAAAAGCTGTCTGCTCTTCGTGCCCTTAACTGTCACACATTGAACAGTTTCGATGACTATTGTGCGCTCGAGAATCCGTAATTTATACTAGGCTAATGGTTCCACCATTCCATCAGTTTGACACCAGATGTTCTTTTGCTGCACTTCGTGGATAAGAGCGACTATCAGTGTACGACTAACAGGGGTGTAGCTTGTCCTACTTTTGGTTGGACCACGGTCGCACCAAGTTTGATTTAGCCCCATCAACATGGATCTGGGCCCTACCAACCTCTTCTAAAACCACCAACTTAACGGCTGTTAACAATAAAAGTACACATATGCTACGTTTTGTGAATTACACCTAATGCTACATAAAGGTAATTTGATATACCTATAAACATACATGTACATATATACAATGTGTATATATAAACATACATATATACGTCATGTATATATATATATATATATATATATATATATATAAAGGTGATTTAATACACATATTAAATCACATCATATTATCTAATATACATATTATCATTAAATATACATATTAGATCAATTAAACATACACTGATTACTGAAAAGAATCACACTTAGGAGTCGCGAATTATGTATTAAAAACTAACTGTTTCCAGCCATCTCCACTCCATATCAAAGTTTTACAAATACACAGCATCAATTCTGCCACACACATCCACCGACCATGATTTTCTTAACACACGCACATGAAATAATTCAAACGGAGCCTCCACTGCAGTATTTCGCTCTTATACCCGCTTCTACTTTAAAGAAAACTGGCCCGGCGACGTATCTATATTTTCTGTTGTGCTGGCCAATGCCGACTCCACGATGCGCCTTTTGATATAGTCATTCGAACTAAACACAATTTTGGCAAGGTCAGAATCAAGTGAATGACTAAAACCCCTAACATGACAAAAAATGACACTTTTTTTCGTTTGCAACCCGTATATCCCTCCGGTGTTCGTATATCCTTTTTGACAAATCCCTCCCTGTCTCAGGAACGAGGAAGTGGGAAGAGTCTATCTCGGGGGACAAGGAGGGATTTATCAAAAAGGATATACGAACACCGGAGGAATATACGGGTTACAAACGAAAAAAGTGTCATTTTTTGTCGTTTTGGGAATTTTAGTCATTCACTTGATTCTGACCATGCCAAAATTGTGTTCAGTTCGAATGACTATATCAAAAGGCGCATTATGGAGTCGGCATTGATCAGCACAGCAGAAAATGGGAACATGTCATTGAGTCAGTTTTCTTTTAATAAAGTAGTAACGGGCATGATAAAAGCGAAATACTGCAGCGGGGCTCCGTTTGAATTATTTCATGTTCGCGTGCTAAGAAAAACGTGGTCGGTAAATGTATGTGACAGAATTAATGCTGTGTATTTGTAAAACTTTGATAAGGAGTGGAGATGGTTCGAAACAGTTAGTGTTTAATACATAATTCGTGACTCCGAAGTGTGGTTCTTTTCAATAATCATTGCGAAACTAAGTGCATTTGTTTCCAATAAACATACATATATACATAACGCACACGCATATCTATTACATAAAAGTAATTTGATATACATATAAACATATATATGCATGCAGACATGTATACATATACATATAAACATAAAGGTAATGTGAGGACTTGGTTATGTCTTCCTGACTCAAATATTTTTGTTTCATGCGTATGCCAACTGAAGTAAAGAAAAACATGTTGGTTTTACTAAAAACTTGGCCTCTGGATTAGTGTGCATCACATACCTTCTTTTTTGATCAAGAGATGTAGCAGTAAGTGCCATAATAGATTAAGATAGAACAAATATAGATCGGTGGTTGGGGTCCAGTTTGATATTGAGATCAAGGGTGTGAGAGACGGGATTTTGTCTTCGACGATAATCCAGCTTTGGTCTCACCAACATTTTTGGAAAAGCTCCACCCATGCTCATACATTTGGAACCACGTGCATGACCTATCGGATCTTTCTTCCAAAACTGACGACACATATTTGAGCACAACGTGACTTATGGTGACTTGAGATGGACTTGACTGCAAAAGTAAATGTGTTTTGCTAATTTGACCACGGCTTTTCCAACGGAATCATGGTCATGAATGATCAGAGTGTGGCGGGCTTTTTGTCTGGCAGAAAGTTTTCTTCCTGCTTAAAACGGCCCCTTTGCCTTCTCAAGACTTACACCATGTCATATTTTTTCTGATTCATTTCAGGGTCTTGGACGATGTGTGAATTTTATATTTGTATTTTTGTTTTTATTCCTGTCCGTCAACAGTTTCTGAACCTTTTGCCCAAGCTCCACTTGGCATTTTCCGGGTCACGTAGTTTTTTTCGTCTAAGAGCTACAAACCACACTATACAGCATTCAGGCCAACAACCACCGCAAGATCATTCGGTTCTCAAAAGAGCTCTGCTTCGGTTATCGAGCTGTGACAGGAAGCTCAGAAACTAATATCGAGCACTCGCAGCGGATCGGCCCACTTCTATACGGACGGATCAAAAACATCACCAGGTAATGGTCCCGCCCACATATCGTCGCGGTGTTCTGGACAGGTAGCAATGCCTCCGGTTGCATCTGTTTTCACCGCTAAACTGTACGCTACCCTTAGCTGCCTTGACTGCATTTTACACTTGGAGGTGTCGTCATCGACCAAATTTATCAATTCTTTTGTTTCATCTCTCCAGAAAGCTTTTCTGCCTCAGAGACACGTATAACCCAGCTGATCCTGGAACGTGTCAGGTACCTGAAAGCAGCTGGGAAACCGGTCACTTTAAGTCTGGATCCCCAGTCATGCTGACCTCGCTGGCAATGAATCTGCTGACCAGGCAGCGAAAGCCGCAATTCTGCTTCCCCCTGATGAGACGATCCAGGCCCCCGTCGCTGACTTTTATGTAAACGCCATATGTTACCTGAGTGGCAGAAGATGTGGGACCAAGAGAGCAATAGGAATAAGTTGGAGGCTATCAAGCCTACGATAGGGAACTGCGCGTCCTTTCTTCGAAATGCTAGAAAGGAAGGCATAACTATCACCTGTCCCCGTATCGACCAAACAAAAATTTCGACTGAGCGACACAGCAGATGCCTACACGTGCGAGAGGCATGGCGACTTGTTAAGTATGAGACATGTGCTTGTCGACTGCACTCTGTTCAGCTCAGAAAGACAGAGATTCCTAGGGCGCTCCGCACTCCGACACCACTTATAGGCGAATTTCCCGACATTGACCTCGGTGTCATAGAGCAGTTTTTCACCACGATTGGGCTGGATGTCATTTATTCTCCTGAATAGGCGCGTACTGCCATGTATATAAATTTCTTGATTAGAAAGGCCGTGTGACCAGCGCGAAACGGCCGCAGTAGCCGAAACGCCGTATAAAGCCCAATCATCATCACCATCAGCCACCAAGATCTCCAACAATGTCATGCACCGTCACCCAGCCGGCTCTTCGAAAACTCAGCCTGAATGAGGGTGAGGTGGTTTAATTTGACAGCCATGTAGAAAGCATCGCAGAGGCTATTTCATATGTGATAGAAGTGGTCTCTGATGTGAGGCAAAGCCAAGGCTAGCAGAGGTGGAAAGCTTGTCTCAATTTAAAGCTCAAGTTTGCCTTGTGGTTGTCTCATGAACATCAGATGGTACAAACAGAAGACCTCCCAGCTGCTCCTCCAGCATTCTGCCCAAGTCGCACTGTGCCCAGACACCGCCTTCGGTTTCATGGCTGTGCAGGGGCGTCGCCACGGATGTTCGATAGGGAGGACGGGCTCTGATTTAAAGACTATACGTCTTTTACAATACATACGGTATAGCTGAGCAAGCACAGCCCTTCCACCCCAAAAAAGTTTCCGACATTTTTCGGCACTCTTTATGGTAAAAACGCAAGATTGTTTCAGAAAATGAAAACGAGAAAAAGGTGAGGAGAAAGGGGAGCGTCTTCCCGCCGGATAGTTTACGTTATGCAGACAGTGGATTAAATTAAAGATATGTTTTTACTAATATTACTGAAATTTGCCGCTACAGTCTATATTATAGGATAATATGATGCAGGATAGGCAAAAACAGGTTTGTATTCAGAAGCTTAGTGCCGGACTGATGTGCGGAAATCGGAACCCTGCACCCTGATGCTGCAAAGCCAGGTTTCCTAAAAGCGAACATTTTGAAGGCAGCCAATAATTGTTAAACTAATGGCCAGACGCAGACCAAGGACAGTAAAAAGGGAGGGACACGCTGCCAGGAAGGGATGAGGATGGCACGGAGTCAGGGAAGCTCAAAGTTCCCCGTGAAATGGAGCTGTTTCCCAAAATGTGTCGAAAGGCGAAAAACGGGACGCACGTCCTGTGTCTCCTCTCCTCTGTCACTCGCCCCAGCCGTGTTCATTGAGGCATGGGTTGGCGGTAGGGGCAGGGTCTAAACCAGACCGTGCCTCTTAGGGTCTCATGGAAGGACGACCGGATGTAAAATCGCTGTTATGGACCACCTGTCGATTTGGTATGGGGGACAATGGACAACTAATGTGCTTGTTGAGTTTCAGCTTATGTGACGTAGGGCTAAAGATCCAGTCAACGTACTTTTAAAAACTGTTCGCATCGGCGTTCCTTTCAAAAGCTGCATATCCTGAATACATTACAGTACAAAATACGGAACAGAGCACGGGGAATGCACACTTCCTCTCAGTGTTTTCGCAAGTTTCCCCAGAACGACTGCTGTGTTCGCTGTGAAACTTTGCAGAGGTGAGCGTTGGATCGTTTTACGCGTTGTGTGGAAAATTGAAGTGTGTTCCTTGAGACGGGCCACTGACATTTGACACTGTCTCTCTCAAGGGCACGTCATGAACGGATAACGTTACGGCGACGGTTGTCAGTGTATGAAAGATGTGTAGCTATTTTACGGTATTGCCTCACTCGGCATTAAACGTGTGCAAGCCATGGTGTCGGTGGCTTTCACACTGTCGTCGTTATTTGGGTCAGGATTATCTCAGGTATATGTCACGAATAGAGGTTGCTGACCTTTCCACCTTTTCTCGACCTTGGAGGGGTCATCGTGTAATCGGAAACAGTGATATGTATAATAATAACGGTATTCCCAACGAACCGGCCATTTTGGCCAGCGTCATCTCGACACGGACGCGGCCTGGTGGGGGGGGGGGGGTCGTCCGGCCTGGGAGCCGGGCCTGTGTCTTCCAACGCGGCGGCCCTTTTGTGGGCCGTCAGGAGAGCCACTGACTCCACCGACGGCGCCTCCTACCCCGCCGCGCGCTCTGGCTCGGCGGGGTCTGATTCAGTGCCTTCCGCCGCGTCGGACTCTGGGGTCAGATTCGTCGGACTCTGGGGTCAGGTTCGCCGTCATTCGGTGCAGCGCACTCTGCCGGCCATACGAACATCTCCAAAACGATCTCAATGGTTCTTGTAAATGGTCTGCTCGGGCTGGCATCTAAAAATTAAACCTCGCAAGTGAGTAACGTTTACGACCGTTTTCAAACACTTCACTGTCTGTCATGCCTAGATCAGCATTAATCACTTGAGGCGAGTGGCGGAAGTTCGGGGCTTAGGAATAATTCTGGATGGCAAATTGACCTTTCCTGCCCACGTCAGCAGTGATGCCACCAAAGTAATACATATTTGCAAGTGCGCATTGGGCCATTTCAAAATGCTCTCCCGGGACAGAAATTTTGCGTATGTTTTGGACGCCAGATCCATCATGGAATGTGGAAGTGCTGACTGGTCTGGTACTGATTTGGCTAGCGGCTGGGACGTCAGGCACGCAAGGACTCCCAAAATATTCAACATCGTGAGCTTCTGAATTTCTTCAGTGTTCCGCAGCTCATGGCAAGACGTGTTCAGTTTGATCTCATATATCTTAATTCGGCACCGACTGGGGCATTTCGCCATCTCCCATTGACGTGGGGAAGGGGAGTTTAACGTCCCTCCCCCTCCCCGTCTCCTATATTTCGCGAACCATTTTCCAGACAGCGAACCTTGCGGTCTTATGACATATACATTTTGGACTTTGGGGCCACTGATGACATCATAGATCTGGCCAAACTGGCCATTTTCCCAGCGTCGCTTAATAACAACGAAAAGTAGAACGGGACTAAAGTTTGCCTTGTTATATGTTCCTGGCAGCTCAAGTTCATATTCTAAGTGCCACGTGACCCAATGTCGCGCAAAATCAAGGCCACAGACGGGGTCAAATTTGACCTCCGTGTAACGCGCCATGCAATACATGTTTCCTGGCCCATTTGACACGGAGATTCTAAAAATGACACTTGTAAAGAGTCATGGAAACAAAAAAGCTTGAACTGACCCCAGTCATCGTGCACATGCAACATTGCAACATTTGGTAGTTTCATACTCGCAGTACCACGAACACGCTGGCGACCTCCATCTGACATCTTTGGATAATCCTAGAAATCACTTTGTGCATGTTGCACATTTCCACGGAATGTTACACAGCATTGCAAAGGCCGATATCTCCACACCGGTCATCCACAACGTCAAACAGACGCCACCGGTTTACTCACTAAGCCGAAATTTGCATAAAACCACCAAAAGTCAAACTACGAAAAAAAATATTGCAATGTAGCAAGAAACTGCTGTCTAAGTTCTTCTTGTAATCTGCTGTAAGAAAATTCCAGAATTCATCTGACTGCGTCCAAAAATAAGTTTATTCTGTTTCTTTTCTGAAATGTATTCTAACGAGACCCGAAAATGAGAAATACATATTTGACCTAGGACGACCTAGGATGAGGTCACAGGAGTTCTACATCGGACTCTTGGCATGATGATATACAATGCAAGCCACAGCCACCATACATTGTAAAAGCGCCGATGATATGGCGGTGAAGTAAATTTGAACGTTAATGCGCAAAACATGGTCGTTTTTACGACGTCATGAAGATGTCACCTAAGATGACCTTGTTGCCGAAATATTTTAGTATGTGCAGAAGTGGTTAACGGAAAGCTACTGAAAGTTTAAGGATGCTTCGTTTATTTATTTGGGAGATATCTACGAAATGCGCCAGGTGGACGTTTAACACCCCCCCCCCCGACCCCTCCCCGTCCATGGCACGTTAAGAACATGTTCTCGGGCAAAAAAATGTGCCATCTCGCACAGCGCGCTGCACCAGCCTGTTCGATGTGACATTTTCGCGCGTTTCACCCGTAAAAATGGAGATTTCCAGCACAGCAGTCAATATCCTGAACGAACGTTTTTATGAACACTAATTCGCAGGTAGGCTTCTCTTCAAAAAACTTTCCACGTACAAATCGTTTGCTTTAGCGCACGTCAAATTCCTTTGATCTTAAGTGTTGTGCTCGCGCGTATATAGGTGTGTGTGTGTGCATGTGTTTGTGTGGGTATTTTTGTGTGCATTTGATTCAGAGAATCCGCTTAGATCCGCGTTTCCAGATGGCGATATGATTAAATGAATGCAATGAAAATGATCATCGTTAACATAAGCCGAGGTCCCAAACAACCTTCGCGACCCCATACTTGATATTGGTGTCATCCCCCATGAACTTCATGCAGAGCATGTCCCAGAAAAGAAAGACGTACGGAAGTAAAGACGTACAATACCTTGACGCTCTATAAGTGACCTTGTGACATCATATGACCTGTCAGATCGTGCCGTGGTCAATTGTTTTTTGCCAACATGTAGATGTGCTGTTTGGACATGAAGGACTATTACGACCTTTTGGAGACAAATGGCTGGTATCTTTGGATAAATGGACGTGCCTTACCGATTGGATGATATAACTCTGTCTTTGAACATGTATTCTGTATTCTGTCGGTTCTATCCATTTAAACCCATTGAAGACGGACATATGACAATATAGTGTAGTTCGCACATTCAACAGCATAAGTGGATTTGGTGAATACTAGCAAACGTGAACAGACTGGGCAGCGCCCGATTACCGTCTGGTGTTCTGAACAGAGGTGGCGCCAGTGTCGGACGTCTCCGACACGCCGTCAATCGTCTCCGTGCGGGAGTTGCTGGCGTTGGCTTTGTTGACGCTGCTGCCGCCGCCGCTGACGCTGCCTCCAGCGCTCGAGCTCACTGACGTCACCCGGCTGAAGCCGTCCACTCCCTCCGACACGCCGACCGTCACCGAGCCGTCAGCGTTGCCGGACGCCTGACCGCCGATGGGCAGCGGACGCAGAGGCCGGAACAGATGGCCGGACGGCCGTCTGAACAGGCCACCGGTCGGCACAAGCACAACGCCCTGGGTGTTCTGCACGGAGGTGGCGTCCGAGTCGGACGTCTGACTGACGCCGGCCAACGTCTCTGTGCGGCTGGTGTCGGCGTTGGCCGTGTTGACGCTGCTGCTGCCCGGTCCGTTGGCCGCGCCGCCCGTGTTGGAGACGACAGAGTCGACCTGCTGGCGTCCGAACTGCGTCTCAGAGATGCTGGACGTGATGGAGCCGTCAGCCGAGCCGGTGGCGTCTCCATTGACGGGCACCACCTGGAACCTGGGCGGTCTCTGGAAGAGACGTCTTCCGTCGCAGACGGACAACACGGCGAGGGTGGCTAGCATGGTGAAACACTTCATCTCTGCAAAAGAAACGAAGGAATTCAAAATTAATGTCAGTGAAACAGAGCTGTCTTTTCAGAATCTGCCACGCATTTCCTGGTTTCAGTGTATATGGGTGTGCTGTCATTGGAAGGAACTAAACTGATTTCAGAAACGACAGATGCAAGTTTCGTAACAGTAATGAGAATGTTGCGAAAGCGGCTAACTAGTCAATAGTCAGCTCGTTTGGCGTTTAGAAATAGCGGTGCAAACGCAGCTGCAAACCCATGAAGGCAACAGGAAACCATTGTGGACTTGCTGTTACAACATCTACAGAAACCTGAGGGAGCTTGGATTGCTTGCCTCTCAGGCGACTAGCAACCTCCGAAATCTGAGTCGGGGCTTGAGCGTGAGGTGCGTCTGGTCCATCCGCCTGCGCCTTCGCACTCGACGCGCCGATGCCTCTCTCGCTCGATCGGGTCGGCCGGCGGCGCGAGGGAGGAATTCCCCGCCCACGTGGCGCCGCGCTCCGGTTCGGAGACATGACGCGGCCGGCCGGCGACCTGGCGCTGGAAAAGCCCGCACTTGACACGCCTCGTGCGGAGTCAACTGGAACGTGACTGGGAACGACAGCGGTCCCGCGCCGAGCTTACAAGGTGTGAACACCCGCTTCTGAAAAGGAAAAAATGTTCCCGCTTTTGATGAGGTTCAGCGTAAAAACCGGTGAAAACCCAGAGCATTTTGTTAGGCATGCTCTTTGAGGCAATCTGACCAAGAAAGAGCTGGAACTGGCGACTGCTTGACGTTCTTTACTTGGAACTGAAGTGGTATTCTAGCGTGGGGCAGGGTGTTTATTCGATTAATGGAGCAAACAGTTGATAAAGAAAGTGCAAATAAAGGTAGGAAACGTAAACAAGAGAGGACGGGGAGGGAAAGGAATGCAGAAAGAGAGCGAAGGGTGGGAGGCAAAGAGGGATAATCTTTCAAGGTGGAGAACAGAGGGATGAACATTCAGACAAAGTACGGAGGAAGAGTATGCCAACGGGACATAATACCAATATTATAGTAGCTCCTCTGCTATATGTGCATAAAGCACATGGCAACACGCAATAAATGGTACATTAACTTTAGCCATGCTGGATTAGCCAAAACGCTGCTCCCGTGCGCGCAGTGATACCAAAACTACATTTACAGGACGCTTGTAATGACCTGCTCTGTACAAGCATCTGTAACCAGCTCCATGTCGATTTGCTCTTCTCGGTGTTATTTTATCCATTTCCAAGCGATCTAAGGACCTTATTCTGTGCTTTGCAAGGTACTCCTACTAGAAATGCCTTCTGGAAAAAGTCCTCAAGACCTAACTTCAGCCCACAGTTCCTAGATGTTTTGGGAACCTCAAAAACGACAAGCGGGGAGCCTTCCTATTGCTTGCTGTGCAGGTAGCCATGAAGTAAAACCTCATTCTTCCTTCCTTAAGTAGATAAACAGCTAGGCAGGATCTGCTCAAACCACGAGCTGATAAAGGTACGAACTGGTGCATGCGTCGCAGTGTTTTTGTTGTACTTGTTCTATACTGCAGTGTTTCGCTGGCAGTTGTTAATTGCGGCCGCACTGTTGTCTGTCGTGACTGCACTGTACGTATCCATCGGGGGACGTGCGAACTGGGTGAAACCAAGAATGCACGTCTTAAAGAAGCATGGTCAGAATGACATGTAGAACCTTACATGGAGTAGCAACGAAACAGCAGACAGCTATGGTAAAGTCTGGTTTGAATGCTGCGCCAAGAACTGCGCCAAAACTATCTAGAAATGTGACGTCAGTGGTATTCACCTACCATGGCCGATAAAGGGACAACACCCCCTTTTTCGCTGCTGTCCGCCACAAAATCAAAGAGAATGGACATTGTAAAACTGCGAGACGTTACAACGAAACAGTAGGTAGAACAAAAAGGAGCGTGAATCGTAAGTAACCTAGTCTTTTAATGTCCCACCATTGTGGCTCATTTCGCTGCTGTCTCCCGCCAAATCAAGGAGGGTCGACCTCACCATCAGCGAGAAAGAACCACAGGGCAGGTCGACCTACCAAGCAGTCTCGGCATGCGCACCAGGTTCGGCCGACGGGCCCACTCAGCGGCCGGGACGCAACAGACGCGCTCGGAGCGTGGCTGACCTTGGAGTATTCAGGCGGCGCATCTGCCTAGGCAAAAGCTGACGAGGGCCGCTGGGCTGGCCGGGAGCTGGCCCGGCGGGGCGATGCTCTTGGTCTGTCAGGAAAAAAGATTGTCTGCCGGCAGAAAAGTGCTCTTGTCAGGACGGCTGCGGACGACGGAGCGGATCACCGCACGGGTCGAGCTAGTGCCAAGCTTCTCTTGTCCTTGGGTGTGTGTCGCTTAGCTTTTATGTGTGCAATGTTGCTCTCAGCGTACTTACAACGTTCAAAATATTCAGCCCTTGGTCATCATTGCCCACCTGACAGGCGTCGTTTCATGCCACTGGATGGATGGAGATGGATTGATTTCAAAAATACGCTGGCTATATTCCCATCGCTTTGGCACTGATTCTCACTTAAGAAACATGGCGATCATAACTTTTGATTTACTGCGACAGTTGTTTATTTGCTGCCTCGTCATTCCTCAACAGCACTGCCATGAGTTTCGTGCGTTCACGGGCATGTCCATAACAAGCGCAAATATCCAGTCAGGACGAAAGGACGGTACGACGCAGCGCGCCACCCGGCCAGTTTTTTTATCGTTTCATATTTCTCGGAAACACGATGTGGTGGGTATGACGCCAGTCGATTCTCCTTCCGGTGTTATTATTCCTCTCCTCTTTTCTTGAGCTCCGAAAGCGTTATTCATGTTGTCTTTTTATCACGGAAGAATTCGTGACATCACTTGCGCAGGAGTCAGCGCGTAACCTGTGGACGATGAACGAGGACGATGAAACTTGTGCGTAGAGAATACATGAATCGGCGTATTCGCGTTCCTCCATGATATCGCTGTCCCAGACGCGTGTCGCTCACAGGACCATGGAGGGAAAATACACCAGGTGAGGGAAAAGGCCTCATCCCCCTCCTGGCAGATATGGCAGCATGGCTGACGTCCGGCGTCTTTTACATGCATGAAGCGTCGCCGTGGCCCGGTACTCAGTCGGGGTCAGGGCTCGAAGATCGCGGCCAGGGGCGACCAGTCCCAGGCGCCGGCAGAGTGGCGCCCGAAACACATTGGGCTGCTCGTCCGGAGGGTTCTACATATACCCCCACGAGGGAGGTGCAGGAATCCAGGCTGGGAAGTGCGGTCGATTCGACGAGACGCCACCAAACGAGACGAGCATTTTGCGATGGTCTGTATTACTTACGCGCTAGTAGCTGCGGTGATTCTGCGACTATTCCTACATATTTCTATATCTTTTTCCAAACCGGTAGCTATGTGAATATGCTGATCTGCTCCCCTAATGGCCACCCATCGCTGACCTCATCTTGCAGCTAATCAGTCTATATCAAATTTATATGCAACTTAATTTGCGGACTTGATCTTGTGCTGAGCTGTGGCAAAGAATAGGAAGAAAAGGCGAGCGGTAATAACTAGGTAACGAATAAAGCTCAGGCTCCACTGCGCGGTTTTTCGTTTTGCGATTTTCCACTTTTACGCCTTTGCACCACGATTTCCCACTTTTACGCTTTTACATTTTACGTCTGTGCGTTTTCGCGTCACGATCTGGTGCTTTTTCACCTTTGCGGTCTTTGAGTTTGTCATCGTCGACTTAAGACTTAGCGTAGTTGGTTTTAAACCGAGTAAAGTGCGAGGATTTACAGTTCAGAAACGGAATGGAGCTTTTTTAAGGTGGATACAGCTTTTGAGCATCCGCGCCTATTGCGCCTCCTGCTGCTTCGGTGTCTTCGGCAGCGCGAACGGTAGCGGCAAGTGTTGTCTTCCATGTAAATGTTTCCAGGGAAGCACGCATGCAGGTGGGAGGTGCAAAAGTTCCTGAATACCAGCAAGTAGCTACCAGCACTGCAGTGAATAGCATGCCTGTTAAGCCTACCTTGACCTTACTCCTCTCCCAAGGCGCTCTCCCTTTTTGAGGTATCTATGCTTCTCCGTCCATCTCCATCGAACCAGCCAAGGTAACTACAACGCTAAACCCTAAACTTGGAACCAGTCCTCTGCGCTCCCGTCCTCAAAATCCACTCAGATTCAAGGTAACTTAAAATTAATGGCGCACGGCTTCAAGTCCATGGCGATGTGATCAGAGTAGTCAACTTGATGGTGATGGAAAACCGCGATAAAGTTTGCATATTTAAACATTATTGGGATTTTTCGTTTTTTGATTTTTCATTTTTTTTCTCTAATTTCCGCTTTTCCAATTCCTTTTTATGATTTCTGGTCATGAGCTTGCGTTTTCCATCATGGTGCTGCCTACTGAAGTCAGCCCAGTGTATTCTTATGGACCTAACATTTTCCGGCAACGGAAAAGGGCAAAACCGAGATGAAATATCGCAAAATCGAAAAGAGAAATTGGAAAACTCCGCAGTGGAGCCTGGATGCAAGATTTCTTTGTATTTTTCTTTCTTTCTTGGGCTCCTCTCTTTCTTGGTCGCGACTATCAACAAAGCCGACGTCGACACTCGAAACGTTTACTGGAATTTCCACAATTGCGAAATAGTTCGCCGGAGGTTCTGTATACCTGGCAGATTTCTGGAAACACTGGCAAGGTTATTTCCCGATAAAGCACTGCCTTGTAGGGCATCGTTAATAATTCACAAAAAGCTCGTCCCTGAGCCAGGGTAACCATTACCTAGAACCTCCTGGAAGAAGAGGAGGGATTTTCGAAGAAGTCTGCATATTGAGACAGTGTTATGATATCATCCGACAACCTCACTGACGGCTGAGGCGTGACAGAGGGATTCCACTGGCTCAGATGAGTCTTTTGGTACTGTTGAGGTGGTTTGCAGCCAAAACAAAGACAATCATTTCCGCAGTGCGGTGGACCAATGTCATCCAGATCACTTCTGTGACTTGTCCGAAAACTTCTCATCGCAAGCAACAGTAAGAGATGGAGATTGCTTCCATTCGAGATCCCGCGGTCAGACAACATCTGAATTACGACACTCTCCGGAAGTACTGTAGGTGGCTCTGCAGATTTTTTAGGAATGCGCTGAACGTCCCAGGCCGTCGATGCTGCTGAGGGGAGCCACAGCCGATCGCCGGGGTTCGTGGGCCGCCTAGTCCACCGGCTGGGGAGTTCGGCCAGCGGAGGCCAGTTGCATGTGAGGCAAAGCCACTCAGCCAAGTCTGATCAGGAAGAAACCTGCTGCAGGGGCGACAGAAGTGTGGGGGAAGACTGGAAGGCCAGCCGCACCCCCCCCCCCCGCCTTCTTTGGAAATTTTAGCGTTATCCCTATGACGATGCATGAAAAGAAACGGATAAAAAAATGGTTTTTGTCTCTCCCCGTTGAACAGTTTGGCCGTAAAGGGCTAGTCGACATGTTGCATCGTGTGGACTGCATCGCGTGGGGCTACTTCAGCGACTCACAAAGTTTCGTCTCTCGCAGAAGTTTCTTAAACTCGTCAACAAAGTCGAGCACCTTCCTCGCACAGCGATCGGGCCTGCCGCTGCAGTGGTTGTTAAACAGAATGTTTTGGTCACCTGGTGAAGTGCATAGTAACAAAAATGTATAGTTTACGGCAGAAAGCTGGTGATGTTCTCTGGATATACTGCGGAAAACCCAAAGGATGTTGGCGTGTCATGCGAGCAGCAGACATAGATGATGAGAACCTGAGGGTTGTTAAGCAGCATTTTTTCGTTTTCTGGATCCTGTTTTGAGCAAGACAGCCGCCTGGCTATGGGATTCTTAAAGACCAGAAACGTCTGCTGCCAGACATGATACAAAAACCCTGTCTGAACGTTGTTTCATCGTGACACCATTGCGAATCTTTGCCCTAAATGGATACTAACAATGCGAGGTCACCCAGCAGCATGCCGTATTTACTTGCGCTGTCGGAGGGACGTTGTTAGTGTTCCTAGTTCTAGTAGTTCAGGGAAAGAAGCTGATGCCCGACATGTCAGTAGTACGGTCCATCTCCCATCGTTTTTTTTTTAGGGGGGGCGCAATAGTGGTCGATTTTAAACCATTCCTTTTACCGTGAACAACAGGAATACCATACAGGTAACCTTACTCCTTATTCATCGAATAAATGCTTACCATCGCAAACTTTCCATTGCGATTGCTCTCATCTTGCACTTGTAAACTCGCACATTTGTCACAGTGTGTCATACCAACAACAACGAAACGCCGTGCATCCGAGGGTCTGATGTATTTGCCGTGTCGGCTGGCTGTGATCACATGCGGCGAGCCGCGGCTCGATCGGCGCGGGACCGCCCGCCGGCTGCGGGGCACGACCGGTTTTGAGCGGTGGCGCGAGGTCCGCCGAGTGCGTCTCACCCGGCGACTAGTTTTCTGACCTTCCGAGCCGGCGCACTGCCGCGACACAGCGGCGGCGCCAGCGCCGTCCGTCAGGGGGTTGCGGGCCACGGGCGGCGCCAGGGCCGCCTACCGGCCGCCCTGCTGCACTGACTGCGCGTTGAGGTTGGTGTTCTCCTGGCTGCCCAGGAGGCCGCTGCCGCTGGACGTGCTGCCAATGGCCTGGTTGAAGGAGGAGCTTCCGCCCGAAGACGTGCCGCTGGCGCTGCTGCCCAGCTGCGTGATGGTGGTGCGCGAGCCGTCCGGCCCGATCGTCTCCCCCTTGTTCAGCTGACTGTTGGCGCTGCCGGTGGCGGTGCCGCCGAGCAGACCGCCAAACTGGCTAAATGGATTCTGGGTGAAGAAGCCTGTGTTGCCGAACGGATTCGTGTTCTGCACGGACGATGAGCCCACGTCGGCGGTGTTGGAGTTCCCGAGGAGTCCCTGCTGTCTCTGTGTGTTGGTGAAAGCGTTGCCGAAGTTGATGGCGCCAGGCCCCTCGGCGGTGCCGCCGGTCTGCGCCTGCTGCGAGGTGATGGTGGACAGGCCGCCGAACTGGGTCTGGGTTTCGCCAGACGTGACGGTGCCCGAGGAGGAGCCCGTGGCCGTGCCGGGGAACCGCGGCGAGAAGAACAACTGCCCGGTGGGCAAGCCCTGGACGGCCGACATTGCGGCCAGTATCACCAACACACCACAGGAAGACATGTCTGAAACGAAAAACGAAACGTGTAAAACACTGCGCTGCTCTAGTTCAGAGGTGCGATTTGCGAGCTGACAGGATGCTTCATGATAGGATGCCCACTTGGAGTTGTTTGATCGTTAAATCTTATTTTGTCCTAAGTTTCTTTTTCCGCCAGCATCAACTTGTAGAGATCAGGTTCGCAGGAAATTAAATGTTTACGCCAGAACAAATAACAATGAAATTCAAACCTACGGGGGTATCACCAGGCAGAACACTCCCACAATCCTGACTGTATGTCCGGATTGACTCACCACCCTGCGTGTTCACCAGAGAGCACAGGCAGCGTTCGCGCCGTTCCGGGAAGACAGAGGCTCGTTCGGCCAACTCACCGGCAGAGCACGCAGAGACGCTGGGGCGACGGAGTGGAGCGGACGACTGACTGGCGCACCTGGCCGCAGTACCTTATATCCGGCGCCGGCTGGCCCCGCGCGTCACGTGGCAAAGCCGCAGACCGGCCGGATGGGCGGCTGATTTTCGGCGGAATCTCCACCACCTCGAGCGGCAGCGCCCATCCCCCTCCTCTACCGGTCGGTCCCGAGCCCTAAGCCAGACTGGGCCAGCGTTTGCCGCAGCTTTGCTGTATCGTTGACCGCATTGGGTTATTGGCGGCGCCTTCGCAGGAGATTGCGGCGAGCCTTGGCTCTGGTCGCTGTGATACTTAGGGCTTTCCATAACTGATGACTGAGGTACCGGGATACCTCTTTTACAGCCACGCTAAATTATTGTTCGGCCGTGCAGATCTCAGTCGTTGCGAACCGACAATGGACAAGTCATCAGACTGTTGTAAAGTTGTCCCTTTAAGGATTAAGAAATAGTTGCAGACATGCTTGTTTTTGTGACACGTGGCTTTAATTCTTTTATTCGAAAACGATGAAAAATTCCAAAGATTATTGGTGGACCCAGCGCTACCAATTTTTCTATGCAAAAGAATCTTGCGGGAATTCTGTATGGCGTTTCTGGTCGCAATCAGCAGTCTTTTTTTACATCAATAGATAATCACAAGTTCCAGATTTACCCATTCCTTTCTTCTCTCACAATTTCCTTCTTTCCTTTGTTAAGATACGTCAGTAGCTGGCCCTGGTTTTCAGCTAATGAAATTATGTATTCAGCCCTGGTTTTCAGGTAATGAAATTAAATGTCCTCGTACGATCACCGATATTGATAAAAAACCTTCAGCATTCGTTCCCGTGTTCAAGCATCTCAAAAGACTGAGAGACAACTGCTATCCTTTGCCGTTGGTAACGCAGCTCCAGACAGTTATTGCTACGATCTTATTTACAATTATTGACCTTATTGAACACAATCTCTGCGTAAGCTGCAATACCGGTAGACTAGGAAACACAAAAGAGTGGATAGCTCAGCAGCAAATTATGTTCCCAAAGGTACTGAAAAGTAGCCTTTGCAACTTCAGAAAACGGTTCTTGCACATTTCTTCTACTGCTCCATAAGTTTTCTAGACCCATGGCAAAAGATCCTGAATACGAGAGGCTTCTCGCCGTCACAGCGCGCACTTATGCCACCATGTTGCTGCTGTTGCCATTTGTCCTGATAATAACATCGGCACTATAATCGTGAAATCGGAAAAATAGACCTTAGGCGACTCATTCGTTTCCGGTGCAGTCCACAGTATTAAATTTATGCCTAATGCTTAGGCTCTGCTTTTACAACGTTCTGGTGCATCTTTGGCTTAACGAGCCGAGGAACTATGTTTTTCTGTCCATGTTAAGCACCGAAGTAATCAGATTTTATCCTGTTAGTGGGTCAGTCTCAGCGTTCAGAGCTCATCATAAGTGCCGTGTTTGTTCATTACGCTTGCTCACATCATTTGAACTAGTACAGAAAATCGCCGTTTATCATTTGTTCATTGGTATATTGGAAATGAGATTTTTCCGAATCCAGTAACATTGGCGGTATGACATCCTGCTTAGCCTATCAGTGCATCGTTAGTAACTCCATCATTTCCTAATGATCCCGGCCGGATTTCACCCGAATATTCTACGCCTTCACCCGGATTTCTGGATGGACACGGAGTCCGTGTCGGAGTCTTCGAAGCTGCCCAGCAGGGTGTCGGCGCTGGTATGGCTTGCACTGGCTGCGTTCCGACTGGAGCCACTGCCGGAGGTGCTGCCGCGGGATGACGATGACACCCTCCTGATCACTGACGAGCCGCCCAGACCATGCGACTCGCCGATGGTGACGTCACCCTGGGCGGCGCCGTCAGCCCGACCTCCGGGACGGATGAAACCGGCTTCAGCCACGGCCAGCACGGCCAGCACGGCGGCAACCAGCACCAGCTTCATCTCTGAATGAGGGAGAGACAACACTTGTGAAAGAGACACCAGCAAGGTGACAGCCAACACCAGCTTTATCTCTGAAATTAAGGGACAACTTCTGACACAGAGAGACCAGCAGGGAGCAATTAACTAGTGGCGGGTTCATCTTTTTGAAGAAGGTGCACATCATACAGATGTCAGCACCGGAGCCCCGTCACCGAACTGGAGGTTAGACGGCGGCCCGAGGCACAGACGCACCAGGACTATCTTAACCAGATGAAATTCTGTGCTTCTGGTGGGCCAGAAGTGCGCAAGGAAGCGAACGCCGGGGCTGCTGTCGGACTCACGCCGTCTGTGCTTACCTTCTGCGGTGAGAGGAGATCTCCTGTTAGCTCCTGGAGTGGAATGGTCTCAGTCCAACCAGCCACTGCTTATATACTCGGCACTGAACTGAATAAGCATGCTGCTGCTGCCCTGAACGGAATAAACACCAGGCTGCACGGTCTTGGTGAAAGCAACACTGGTGCAGCTGGAGACTGGAAAATCCGACGCGTCTGCCGTCTGCACATTCGTGGCGACAAAAGGTACTCGGCTTAATCCCCGCATGAAATAACGGCGATGAAGTAAAGTTTCATAGGCAGAGGCTTAAACGTAAATACGTATGGCCAAACACTTCGTCAAGATTCTCGTTACTGATGGTACGGCAGAGGTGTTTCCAAGGTTATTGATCACTGCTAGGGATGGGAGCAAGTCCAAAGTTTTGATGTCACAAAGATCAATTTTAGATGCATTGTTTCCATGCATTGCCATAAGCATTCACGTACATCCCGGTGTGAATGACTGAGGTACATGATCCCAGCAGCGATAGGTTTTCGATTGTGAGCTTATGTTGCATTCGTAATGGTGTTTTTCCCCAAGGTCAGATTAGCTTGATGAGCAGTAAGTGGCATGACCTGTGGTCTACGAAATGTGGCATGCCGGATTCTGCCAGCCGCATCCTTGAACCAAATTTGTCCCGCCTGTTGTGTCTGCAATATTCCTAAGGTCGCCGTGTGCTGATTTTATTCAAGATACGAGTTCATCGATCTCGGATCCTATGAGGGGCCGCGTGGTATCGCACATGTCATAGCCTGACGAACGTGAACAAGGACAATAAGCACACAATGCTTATGTAACGGAAGACAGCCCACATTCAGCCCAGATTCGGCCCAGCCCAGATTCGGTAGGGAATTCCCTTTACGGGCCGATAACTCCCACAGAACTTAAGAAACCTGGTTTTTCCACACATCAAATGAAAGCACTCGTTAACCCAAACACAACTGTGCAAAGAAAAATCACCTACCTTGTCTATGGGGAAAGTTATGGACGATCGAAAAAATCATGTCAATGGGGCGGCCCCTACGATCTTCTCCAAAATTGACACCTTAAACCACCGACACAAGCCCATTAATCTGGCTGAAGAAACCCTATGGGCCATTGAAATCTAAGGGGTCAAAACCCCCTGGGAAAATTAAACACGAGTTTTACAGCTTAAACAGCGCCACGCATAGGCCGAATGACACATCAAATGAAAACACTCGTTAACCCAAACACAACTGCGCAAAGAAAAATCCCTATATTGCAATAGCCATAAAATGAAATTTGTGAAATAGAGTGAATTCAAATGATAGACAACGTTTATAGATAACATTAATGCACACGAGATCATTCCAAATGACCCCAAGGCCACCGGAGGTCATTTAAGGCCAAAGGTCATTTAAGGTCATTTAAGGTCTGGAGCCACGTTGATCTGAGAAACGTGGGACCATGACAGTCTCCCCTTTTTCATGTCCCTGGCACCGCCTATGCTAACATTTTACAAACATTGTAATGCGATTTGCACTTCTGTAGTATAACATGACTAGCAGAAGCCAAAAAAGGATGTTTGCCTCTTTTGTTCATTCAGTTGTTAGAAAACTAATCCTCTTATTTTTGAAACCCTGTGAACGCCCATGAATGATATCAAAATTTCAGATTTGCGGACCCATGGTAAAAGCCCTATCCATCATCTCTCGAGTCAGGCCAGTTTCATCGAAATCGGTCGATAAACAAGGGAGTTATAAGAAGTCCAAAAGTACCCCCCATTTTGTCATTTTTGCCCCCTGTATCTAGACATTTAAAAATTTTGAAAATTTCTTTTTATAAAAATGTAGTTCACGTCATGGAAAATCGATTGCCGTTTGTTGCGAGGAAATCAGATGTGTAGTTCTCGAGATCTCAGGGGGGTGGGGCCGAATCCGTCCCCCCTGCCGGGAATCGGCCATACCGTCTAGCCCTCCGGCAACAGGCTTAAACAGCAAGAAAACCGACAAGATTAGTCTCCTGCGACACCAGAATCTGCATCATTTAATTGAGTGCATAGAAATGGATGTGGGGATCGGACAGCGACATGTAAACAATAGATACCTTGCTTACCGTGGTAGAGATCGAGAGCGCAGCCAATAGAGCACGAAACCAGCAAACTATATACGTATTTGGGTTAACGAGTGCTTTCATTTGATGTGTCATTCGGCCTATTCGTGGCGTTGTTTAAGCTGTAAAACGCATTTTTAGTTTTCCTAGGGGGTTTTGACCCCTTAGATTTCAATGGCCCATAGGGTTTCTTCAGCCAGATTGATGGGCTTGTGTCGGTGGTTTAAGGTGTCAATTTTGGAGAAAATCGTAGGGTCCGCCCCATTGACATGATTTTTTCGATGGTCCATAACTTTCCCCATAGACAAGGTAGGTGATTTTTCTTTGCACAGTTGTGTTTGGGTTAACGAGTGCTTTCATTTGATGTTTCATTCGGCCTATTCGTGGTGTTGTTTAAGCTGTAAAACGCGTTTTTAGTTTTCCTAGGGGGGTTTGACCCCTTAGATTTCAATGGCCCATAGGGTTTCTTCAGCCAGATTGATGGGCTTGTGTCGGTGGTTTAAGGTGTCAATTTTGGAGAAAATCGTAGGGGCCGCCCCATAGCCATGATTTGTTCGATCGTCCATAACTTTCCCCATAGACAAGGTAGGTGATTTTTCTTTGCACAGTTGTGTTTGGGTTAACGAGTGCTTTCATTTGATGTTTCATTCGGCCTATTCGTGGTGTTGTTTAAGCTGTAAAACGCGTTTTTAGTTATCCCAGGGGGTTTTGACCCCTTAGATTTCAATGGCCCATAGGGTTTCTTCAGCCAGATTGATGGGCTTGTGTCGGTGGTTTAAGGTGTCAATTTTGGAGAAAATCGTAGGGGCCGCCCCATTGACATGATTTTTTCGATCGTCTATAACTTTCCCCATAGACAAGGTAGGTGATTTTTCTTTGGACAGTTGTGTTTGGGTTAACGAGTGCTTTCATTTGATGTGTGGAAAAACCAGGTTTCTTAAGTTCTGTGGGAGTTATCGGCCCGTAAAGGGAATTCCCTACCGAATCTGGGCTGGGCCGAATCTGGGCTGAATGTGGGCTGTCTTCCGTTACATACGATGCTTCCATAATCTTCCAGTCGCTCTGTCTTAACAATGGACATGATCAGCAACAGTGCCGTAATGGCTGAAGTGTTGCAGCTGTCCAAAATGGCCCGCGCAATCATGCGCCCCTGACGTCTCTGACTCGCTTTCGCCCAGAGGTCATGCCCGACCACGGCTGACCAAGGTCGCCCAAGGTCATTCCTCATAAATGCAAAAGTCAGAAAATCCTCTTAAACCTGACTATGATGGCCGATTGGGAAAGACGTGTCACAGTCAAAGTTAAACAATCAAGGCCTTAACTGTGTTCCCGTGTGTTTCGGGTTTCCAGAAGTCCCTTTCCATTTTTCTTTTGCTCAACATGTCCAGGGTTTCCAATGAAGTTTAACAAAACGTGGCCAGTTTTCTTATCTATTTCTTCTAAGTATTATCCTTTACTTCCATTCTTTTTGTTTTACTCTGGGGCCGAGCCAGGCCACCTTTTTTAGAGGTACCTCGGGCCTTTTTGGCACTGCTGAAGGTAAAAGAAAAATGGCGGCCAAAAAAGAGTTTTTAGGACAGAACTCAAAACATTTCCATCAGTGCATAGATAAACAACTGGAAAACATACAGAAAAGTTAGGTCTAGGTCAAAAGTCAAAGATTTGGTCTCGTGTCGAGACGAGCAGTCGCTCTGTAGCTCAAACTCGTAGTGCCACCCGCCCGCAAATCTGGAACTATTAAGCCAGCTTGCTCCTCTTTTACGCCGATGCGGTACGGAAGGGTACGCTCTGTACATTTTCTGAAATTTAGACAGAAAGGAAATCATTGCTTAATGTCTAGGTCTTGAAATTAACTTTGCTTAAATCTTAAAATGTAGTCGTAGTGTTCTTTTGCCCCACCATCACGCAGAAGTTTCATTAGCGGGTGCCGATTTATTGTGCATTGTGAACGGCGCATTTTGTCAACATGACGGCGGAGCAACAGGTGATTTTCTGGCCGATGATCGGATGGGGCAAGACGGGCAAAAATATTACTTTTGCCTGTCCTTCCCCGTTAACTTCGCTTCCTAAAAAAATCATTATTTTATGCTTTATTTCACACATGGATGGACTCAGCAGTTTGATTTTCCTCAAAGGGCTCCAAAAATCCCATGAACAGGGGGGGACACACTGGCCTGGCGTGGCCTGGAAGGATCCCAAAGCGCATTGTTAACAGTTACCGAAAAGCATTCTCCAGAGAAGCACTGTTTTCCCAGGGGAGTGTCCCCCCCGTCAGAGTTTGCAAAGGTCCGGCGTACAGTCGGCCCAGCCTGGCCCTAACCCATTGGATCGCAGCCTAGCCCAGTCCAGCCGGTTACATGCAGCGGATGAGTAGCCCATTGCCAGTCCATTGCAGGATGTGTGCGGCCCGAACCCGGCCCGTTCGATATCAACGCTTATATAAATCGCGACGCGATCACGACCTGTAGTCAGCCTGTGGCACGCCCACAGCCCGTGGCACTGAGAATTTCAGAGCTCATCGGCTCGAGGGTCGGTCCAAGCTTCCTGAGCTCCCGTCATACTTACCTGTCATTCCCTTTCAGACGAGTTCTTAAACTTTTCGATGTAGTCTCGTTTTATCATCCCTAACTTCCATACCGTTTTCCTTAGAAACCATGGTGAGAACATACAAGAGAAAAACGAAGAGAAGAAAATTGACGGGGGAGAGAATTCAGACTGCCGTAGGCGCTGTAGCAGCAGGAATGTTGCACAGGAGGCATCGGACATGAACGGCGTGCCGAGAAGTGCGCTGCAGCAACCCTTGTATGGAAAATGCTCGTTGAAAGCTCCGCTAGGACCCAAGAAAAATGTGTTCACGCCAGTGCAACTCAAGCAACACATTTTTATGCTGGAGAGTATGTTTTTTTTGGCCTCAGTCCCACTGATGTCGGTAGCTGGCGTACCAGTGTGCCGCGAAGAATGGTATACCCGATTCTTTCAAGAACGGCACGGCAGGAAAGGACTAACTGCATGGGTTTATGAAGTGGCGAAAGGATATATTCTTACGAACTCCCGAGGCGACGTCAGCAGAACACGCCCAAGGCTTCAGCAAGACATCGGTAAGCAAGTATTTTGGTCTAAGTGAGGAAGCTTCAGAAGGACTCACTAGTCCGTATGCAGCCTACAATGTCGATGAGACGAGCATCACTACTGCTCAGTCGAAGCCGAGCAAGGTACTGGCGAAAAGGAGGAGGAAACAGGTGGGAAGTCTTACCTCAGCAGAAACGGGCGAGCTAGCTACGGCTGTCGTCTGCACGTCTACAGGCGGGAACTTCATCCTGTCCATGATGGTCATGCCACGCAGCAGAGTTAACAAGAACTTGGAAGACGGTACGCCAGCTGGGAACACCTTTGCGTATCACCCATCCAACCGGATACAAACTGACTTGTTTCCAAGGTGGTTCGAGTGCTTCTTGAAGCACGCAAGGCCTTCAGCGGATGACCCCGTGCTTTTGATTATGGACGGGTATCTGACGCACACACAAAATCTGGAAGTCATCGACCTCGCCAGAGTCAACCACGTCACCACTGTCGTTATCCCATCGTAAACAAGTTATCGCCTCCAGCCACTCGACGTTCATGCGGCCACTTAGAGCGTTCTACTCACACGCAGTGGAAAGGTTCATGCGACGGAACCCAGGAAGAGTTGTAACTCTCTACCAGATCAAACGACTGTTCTGTGAAGCTTATCTAAAGGCAGCTACACCATCAATGGCCATCAACGGTTTCATGAAGTGCAGGGTATACTCCCGAACAGAGATATTTTAAGCGAAGAGGACTTTGCTCCACCTGAAGTCACAGACGGACCACTGAACGCTAGCTCACCGCACACAGGCGAGGCACTGTCACTCTCGACTCAACCGTCGACGTCCGCAGCAGTTCCACCGTCAAAGTCTGCAACATCTCCACCATCGACGTCCGCAACATCTCCACCGCAGCAGTTCCACCGTCGACGTCCACAGCAGCTCTCCCGTCGACGTCCTCAGCAGCTCCACCGTCAACGTCCGCAACAGTTCGACCGTCAACGTCTGCAGCAGCGCAACCGTCGACGCTACAGACCCCAATCTGCTCGCAGCTGAGTTGTCTACACAAAGTATAGCCGGCAGACATATGACCGATTCCTAAAGAAGCCGTGACAGGCACGCCGAAAGTGAAAAAGAAAACAACGGGAACAGTCGTACTCACCAGCTCTCCGTGCGAAAGGGAGCTAGAACCCAGCTTGGAGACAACAGCTAAACCAAGAAGCAAAACTTTGTCTGCAAGGAGCAAAACTCAGCTGACAAAATCAAAAACAAAGGGAGTGGAAAAGTTACCATCACAAACGTGAAGAAGAAAATGCATTCTGAATCCATTGTTACGTACCGGTGCCAGGTATCACAGCAAATCATTTGGCAATTCTATATCGGGTTTCCTAATTGAAACGTTGTTCATTATGTTGCTTGAGTAACTTGCTGAGACTTTCATCTTGGGTTCTACCTACAGCAAAGACTAAGACCGCAAGGGTTTTTTCATGTGTTATTCATCAGGGTCAACCGTCTGATGGGTCTCCTGCATGCAGGATGTAAGAACAGGTCGTAGAACCAACGGTTTGGCAGTCTTTATCAGTTTCGTTCGTCTTCACACGTTTATGTTCTTTGGACCGTGTTTTCGTCCACCATATTTAGTTCCCGAGCAGGTTTCGCTCAAAGCCACGTTTTCCAGGGGCATGACAAATGCAGTGTTTTCAATCACATGTATGTATATGTTAATGTTTTAAATCATTATTTGATGGTCATGGTATGAGAATATATATATATATATATATATATAATATATATATACGTGTGTATAATGGAAAAGGTACATTGTTGTCGAAACGTCTGTATCGTGTTCATTGATAAATTCTATTGGTTTATGTCTCCATCTCTGTTGGAATATATTGATAAATATACATCCATATATATATATATATATATATATATATATATATATATATGTGTGTGTTATATATATATATATATATATATATATATATATATATATATGTTACACTGAAAGCACACAGAGCAAACATATGAAAACGCCATGAGCAGAATTTTTTACAAAAATCACTAAGATGACGCACTTTTTTCACCTCACGCTTCAACCACGCTCATCTAGCAGCGGTTTTATTTAAATTCAGAAAGCATGTCCTATTGTTCAGACGGCCTGTGCATGAAATATGTGCAGCCCCCAGGGTCCTGCTTGCTTCTTTACTCTCTACGGCTTCCAAAACTTTCGCCTCGCTTCATTTTGGCAGATGTTCGTACCCGTCAATATCATTTATAATCGCACTGGATGCTGGATGATGTTTGATGTCGAACCTACGTTCGTTTATTCGCATTCGTAGGCCTTGTCCTGTTTTGCAAACGTAACTCTTTTCACACCCACCACAAAATACTTCAAAATACAATAATAGGATGTTACAATATAGTATACAATATAATATACAATATACAATACCATACAATATAATGATACAAAATACAATATAGGACGTTCTACTTCGCCTCCGTATTACCATTTTTGAGTAAATCTCGTATTTTCTTGCTGGTGTTACCACTGCACGGTAGCTATCCCTACTTCCATTCCTCCGTATTGTAGGCATGAAGCTAAGGTCTCAACTTGTCTCGAACTTGGTATCGCTATATAGATATCATCCCTCTTCCTTTTAAAGTCTTTGTCTACCTTTTTTGTTTGTTGTGCTTTCTTTTGTAGGTGCTGCACCAAGCCCTTTAAGCATTTTTACTTTCCGAAAGTGTGATGTATATATGTTGCAACTGTCCTTTGATGAATTCGTCACTGTACACGGCTTTGCCTTGAGGAAGATTTTCGGAAGCTGTAGATAGTATACAAAAAAGGAAGACCCTAGAAACTACATGTATACAACGTACAAACTGTATTAACAACGGGGTAGGTTTTTTAACTTTGAATAATATTGTCGCGTTTAATAAGGATGAGCGTGGTCGAAGCTTGTGCCATTTTTTAGTCGAAAAAAATTCGTAAAGTTAGTGATTTCCGTACCAATTTTGTTTAAAGCGGTTTCATCCGTATGCTCTACATCTTTTTTGTGTACACCGAATCGATCCAGCGCCTTCGATTGCCTTTTTGGCCAGCCCCATCGTTGACCGTATAACCAATTCGGGGAGCATGCTGGACTTCCCAATTACCGTTTACGCTTTGCAATGTTTTCTGAAGCTGGTCGAATTTCTCGACGGTCAGATGTTTAGATAGTCACGAGGAGCGTCATCAAACTTCAGAATATAAGCCGCAGCGAAGAGACTCGAAATCATTCCGCTCCTGACTCTTCGTAGTGGACACAGACCACTCAACTGTTGCAGGTGCGTGCATACTGGGTGTGCTCTATGCCAGTCCGAAAACCGCTCACATGGCCGTGCACTGCACTTTAATGTCGCGACCTCCCGTCGCCTCTCTGAGCTGCTGTGACCACTGCAGTACTGGACAATGGCTGTTATCTGGCGGAGGCAGGGCCATGATTATCCCCGATGTGCTGGTCGCCTGAACTTGTTGCTATTCTGGCATAGATCCTGGACACCATTGTGTCGTCATTTACCAACATCTGGATAAAAAGTATCGCCCCATTCTGTACAAAAATGAAGCTGCTACTGCTATCACCCTGCTGACCCCTTTTTAACAAGTATTGTCTCTCCCTTATTCAGAGATGAAGCTGGTGCTGGTTGCCGCCGTGCTGGCCGTGCTGGCCGTGGCTGAGGCCGGTTTCATCCGTCCCGGAGGTCGGGCTGACGGCGCCGCCCAGGGTGACGTCACCATCGGCGAGTCGCATGGTCCTGGGCGGCTCGTCAGTGATCAGGAGGGTGTCGTCGTCATCCCGCGGCAGCACCTCCGGCAGTGGCTCCAGTCGGAACGCGGCCAGGGCCAGCAACACCAACGTCGACACCCTGCTGGGCAGCTTCGAGGACTCCGACACGGACTCCGTGTCCATCCAGAAATCCCGGGGAGGACTTATTTTCCACTAGTGAAGTTAAGACCCGCCGATCTAGGAAACCCATAACTGTTGCACGTGGTTTTCCCTCATGTGACTGCCTCATGACCCTTTTACATTCCTCAGTGTCTGTGACTCGCTAACTGATGAGCAAGCGCTGCTTATGCTAAAAATATTCTGGTTTTTTCATCACTGAATACATTTGACACTCGAAACGTGATTATGTTCTCCAAATGCAAAACGAAAATAGGCAAAGCCAATGATACGATCTGCGTGTCAAGTCCTGCACGACTCCTGAAGTTAACACAAAGTGCGAACAGCTGAACGGCGATGAGAGAAAGTCACCATATGGGAGTTGGACTTTTCCGTTCGACAGTGATAACTGCAAGAACCGATGGAAATTCCAAGTGGAAACAACATTAACCGTCATGGGCAACTGGAACAGACAGAAAATATCTTGCAACCTTCTTTTCGTGCATGGTTTTAGGGCTAACGGTAAAACTTGAAGATGGGCGATTGGGTACGCCTAATGTGGTAATGGGGTATCACTCGATGTATTGTTAAAACTTTAAGATACCTCTCCGATCGAGCCCCATGTTGCCAATACCTGTCGGGAGTCCGACCTCACCAGTGCAAATCGGCGACCATGCAAAACTACCGCGTCATTGTTTAAGTCTTTGGCTGCTGGATCTGTGACGTCTATGGCGGTGCTCGGGCTGTAGTGGGGTTTTCCTTGAGTCCCGGGCTGGCGCCGGGTGGCATGTACACGAGCCGCCGTTCGTCCGAAGCAAGAGCTAATGTCCAAAGTCTCAAATTATCAAAGTCGGAATCACTGTAGTATCAGACTTTTTACCCCTTAAATCTTCAAATTGTTGAGTCATGTAAATTCAAAATCACCTGAAACATTGCCTTCCTTTTTTCTAAGTGCAGTTTACTGCAGTGCATCGTCAAACATCGTCTGTTTCTCCCCGTCTGCTTCAGGTCATTCTCCTTTGGATTATTCAGCACACAGCTCCACTTGGGAGGCGGAATCACATTTTCTGTCATAGCTCTTGGACGTCAGACCCAATAGCAGCATTTCCTGTGCACAGGCAAAGGGGTACGGTGGTCTCGTTCAAAATTGAAAGCCCGCTACCACGACTCAGCTGTCACAAGTAGGTTGCTATTTTTGGCCATTGTAACCTGTCCTGGATTCCTGTTATGCCCCACCGCCATTGATGTAAAGTCACACAGTGGCCGTCACGGCGGGGACAGTGTACCGTATAATTACATGGGGAAATGGCCCAGCTTTGATAGAGGCTCTCCCCGGTCAATATACAACAAAGGTATAAGAGGTCCAAAAGCACCCTCCATTTCGATATTTCTGTCCCCTGTATCCACCCCTTTTAAAATTTTGAAAGTTTCTTTTTTTCAAAATGTACTTCACATCATGGCAAATCGATTGCCGTTTGTTGCAATAAAATTGGATGTGTAGTTCTCGAGATTTCGGGGGGGGGGCCGAATCCTGCCCCTGCCGGGAATCGGCCATACCGCCAAGCCCTCCGGGAATAGGTAGCCAATAATAATACCCACAGTCATTTTGAGAAGGTTTCGGCACTGTGTTCCGACAACCAATGCTACCGCCCGCCGTGAGCACTGCTGTCCAGAACACCGCTTACATTATTGCTCCAAAAATGGCTCCAAAAAGAATCGAAAGGCTTCAGAGTTTTAATACATAAAAAATCAGTAACTCAATGGGACTAAAACGTGACTTTCCATGAAGTGTTCCAGTGCGCCTACTCCTGAAACGGCCAAAGGACTTAGACGATTACGAGAGGCGCCCTTGTCACTGCAGAGAGAGACTTATATAGCGAGCCCATTTTAGTGTCTGAGGGGCTCCTTAGATGGCAAAAACGTTCCAGGGACGACAGGAGGGAACCCCAGGTGACTTAACCCTATTCCCGGCAGGGGGTGGGGGCGGAATCCGCCCCCCTCGGGTTTTTTGCTTGCCAATTCAAGGCTTTTTAATGCAGCTTCACGAAACTTGGTGACTTTTCCTAGCTATTCTTTTCTACGTGCTGTGACAAAATTTCAAAATTCTGTTTTGCTCAGGGGCGGAGCCAGGCAACGTTTTTGGGAGGCACCTCATGCCATTTTTGGCCATGTTAAGAGTAAAAGGAAAATGTCTGCCAAAAACAGAGTTTTAATGCTAGAACTTAAAACTTTATATGGATGTATAGCTAAATAGTTGGGCATTGTGCAGATATAATTTTGTTTATCTGAGGTCATTTTACAAGGTCAGGTCAAGGTCAAAAGTCAAAATTTGTTTTTTTGCAATAATTTCGGCGCCATTTTTTCAAATGCAAAACCCGGAATATATACAACGTAGAAGGGTGCCCTCTACTTGTGTACCAAGTTTCAGCTTGACATCAGGTCGGACCACGGAGATATGACCTAAAATGTCAGTGCGCTTACCCTAAATCGCAATAGCCAAAAAATGAAATTTTTGAAATAGAGTGAATTCAAATGATTGAAAACGTTCACAGATAATATTAAATGCACACGAGATCATTCCAAGTGACCCCGAGGTCACTGGAGGTCATTTAAGGTCAAAGTTCACAAGTTGATCTGAGAAACGTGTGACCGTGACAGTTCCCCCTTTTTCATATCCCTGGCACCGCCTATGCTAACATTATACAAACATTGTAATGTGATTTGTACTTCTTTAGTATAATATGACTAGCAGAAGCCAAAAAAGGGTGTTTGCCTCTTTTGTTCATTCAGTTGTTAGAAAACTAATCCTCCTTATTTTTGAAACCCTGTGAACGCCCATGAATTTTCTCAAAATTTCAGATTTGTGGACCCATGGTAAACGCCCTATCCATAATCTCTCGATTGATGGCAGTTTCATCGAAATCGGTCGATAAACAACGGAGTTATAAGAAGTCCAAAAGTACCCCCCATTTTGACCTTTTTGCCCCCTGTATCCACAAATTTAGAAATTTTGAAAATTTCTTTTCATAAAAGTGTAGTTCACGTCACGGCGAATCGATTGCCGTTTGTTGCGATGAAATCGGACAAGTAGTTCTCGAGATCTCGGGGGGGGGGCCGAATCCGCCCCCCTGCCGGGAATCAACCATACCGTCTAGCCCTCCAGGAATAGGGTTAAGCGTTCCTGAAATTCCCAGACTGGTCCCTGAGACTGTCCGAAGTGTCCTGGAACTGCCAAAGAAGGGCCAAAGAAGAGACGCCCCGCGGGACACGTGAAACTGTAAAGGGAACCTGAGACCATTAGAGGATCCTGGCACGGCACAAAAGAGGGCCCGAGACCACCAAAAGTGCCCTTGTAACTGCAAGAGGGAACCTAAACTAAGCTGACCTAAACTGAACTAAACTAAACTAAACTAACCTACACTATAAAAAAATCCACAAGCTACGGGATGGCGGGGGGGGGGACTGACGGGCTGCCAAACCAGATACCGACAAGACATTTCAAATGAAGGGAGGGACGGAACCGCTTTTTTGCCATATTTCGGCCACTTTGTTCGGAAACAAAACGCGAAATTTTCTGAAATGAGAGAACACGTTTGAATTTTTTCGGCTATTTTAAATCGTAAAAAAACAAAATTACATCATTTTTCATATCTGATGGGCAGCAAAATGGGGACCCCGCCTAAATTTTTTTGAAAATTTTCAGTTTTCAAATTCACCTCCACCCCTCCTCCCTCCCCCGCCTTGGCGAAATCCTGGATCCGCCATTGGCGAAGGCTCCCATTGGTTACGAGGGCCCCCTTGATCCAATTTGCCCCCCCCCCTGGGCGGAATCCTGGCTACGCCCCTGGTCCATTATGTCAGAGGTTTGGTGCTGGCAATATTACATTATGTGTGTGTGGAGACAGGCAAAGCTGCTTTGGCAAGTGCTTGAGATAATGATTTTGTTCTCGTGTGATAGTCTGTAAGCGCTTTGTTACTGGGCGTCAAGTTGTCATTTAATGCTGTGGGAGGAAACTTTCTTCCCGCTGTTTACAAATGTACTTTATAACAAAGCTGAATTCGTGATGTAAACACAAACAACATAAGAAGCAGAAATTTGCATCATTCGCCATTATGTAGAGGGATGCCCAGGGGCAAAGTTCTGAAAAATGGCAATGGGTACAGACCTGAATAGAAAAATCCACGCATTTTAGAGAACTCAAGTATACACTAGCGCCAAAATTTTGGGAAAAATTGTTTATATAACAAAAAACTGGGCCAGAGCAAAAGAACGAAATTCAGTTATTTTTCGGGATGGAGGAAGAAGGCGACCTAAATGAGGTCGCCTGTTGATCCGATAGATCCGATCCGATTGCCCCCCCCAGCCGAAAATGCAATCCGCCGTCCCTGCACACGGCCCGAGCCGATACGGCCTACACGTATTAGTGGCCATTGCGCCAATCGCATGGTTTCGGAATTTGTGTTCGTCTAGTGGCAGATTTAATTTTGGCTCGGGCGTTGCCTATGCAGAGGTGCCTCGACCGCAATGCGAACCAACTCACTGAGTTGGCCCTGTTCAGCTCTGGGTTCATACAAAGTCACCCCGCTCTTTGAAAGCCATTGGTATTTCAGACTCCCGACTGCTATTGTCGTGACGTGCTCGGGCGCCTTCACCATCTCTGTTATGGGATTTATCTCGGGCACCAAACGACCGAACGTGGCTGGCACTGTGGCACAGTGCCTTCCGTTAAATGGTTTTAGACGACTCACGCGCCTCAGAGGGTAGTGACTGTTGTCAAGGTCGCGACTTTCAGGTCGTTCATGTTAATACAAAATATTCAGAAACATAACCAAATGTACTATTTCTAAATGACGGGCATTGCAATCCAGAACCTGCAGTCCTGTAATTCAATACCATCCATCTATGTTAATAGGATATTACTGTAACTTACAAATTTACCATGCACCTAACACTTTTGTCAGTTTTCAGTCAAGCTACACTTTTTGCCACAACTTGAATGAAATATAACGAACTCGAACTCTGGCAGTTTTAGTAAACGTGGCAACATTGTAAATAGTCTGATTTTAATCACACCAATAATCACAGCAATAACTGAAACGTTTGCAGCAAAAAGACTTGGGCCTCCGGCCTAAAAAAAAATCATGCGTCAAATTTATGTCTTAAAGAGACGATATCTTTGAACCCTCATTACATAGGAATATCACTTGCTAAAAATTCAGAGCAGTTGTAGTTTTAGGCAACGTGCACCAATTAAGATCGGGGCAGTCAGCTTGTCACGCCATATCAGGAATGTGATTTCTGGGTCTGCAGCCCCAAACGAATGGTGTTGCCATTGTATCACCATTTATGCAGGCCCACCAACAGCGAGGTAATGAACATATTTCTTCACATGCAATCAACATGGTGTTGTACGACGTCGAATGGTAAGTGGGCGACGGCGATCGAACACAGATTTCGAGACTGTGAGCCAAGTGTCAGCCGACCAACGAGACTACCATGTCTACTGCTCATTTTCTAGGCATGATGATCGATAAGAGTAACGGCAAACTATCATCCTGTGTATCGTAAGCCCACTTTTATTGTCCTTGGTACCAGCTTTTCCAGCTTTGCTCCCAGTCTCATAAAAAGTGTGCGATCAAGTCGGCTATCTTTCGTGCCTCTCACCTGATTTTAATGTACAGTACTTCCATGAAGAAGTAACTTTCCTGAGGGCCTTTCTCAAATGAAATGGCTATCGAAACCAGCTACTTAATCCCATACTTACGAGGTTCTTAGACCCGAAATACGTTTCACCTGATGTGTCGGACACAGTTGCAAAGCTGGACAAATTCTTCGCGGTTCCGTATTTCGGACCAGATTCTGAGCAAATGAATGCTGATGTCTCTAAACTACTCACCATGTTCTATCCTTACTTGAGCCCCCAAAGTTACCTTGGTCAGTTCTTTCACCACAGGATAATTGTTTAAACTGAAGGGCAGAATACCTAAATGCCGCTAATCTTCACTGGTTTATCGTTTCTGTTGCACCTCGTGTGGAGCGTCCAACGTTGGGTTCACCCTACGTTATCTGCGACTCAGGATTCAGCAGCCTTTAGGTAGGTCTGACCGCACGGGTCTCCCCATCCTTCACCCGCATCCTTCGCCAGTAACAATTTCCCTGTCGTCCTCAGCTCAAGCAAAGCTTCAGTTTCACATTTCATGAATCACTATACATTAGACTGTATGGTTTATATATTCGTGTATATATATATATATATGTATATATAAAGATATAAACATGTAATTATATACATGAATATAATATATACGTAATATATATATATAATTATATATATATATATCTACATATATCAATAAACATGGAGAAACAGGCCTCCGACGCCAGAAAGCGCAGCTGCGTCTGCCGACCGTCACCCGAGAACCTGGGAGCTCCGAAACCTCAAGGTCTTCGCATTTACAGGTTTCTGTAATGAACTCTAGGTTTCGGACTTGATCCTTTCTTTACAGCCCCAGAAACATGGGGAGGACACAGTGCCTGGGTCGCGCAACCTAAGACAGCTCATCGATGTTCAAACTCTTACCTTTGGATGAGCAGTGCACCACAGCCATGGACGTCTATTTACTTTTTTCATTGGCTTCCTTGCGTGACCGATTATTTTTAACGAACGTAAACATAAGCTTCCTTTATGGCTATCCGTTAAAGCAGTGTTCACTGTTAGGGTATGAAATTTTATGGAACTACATGCCTTCTCAAAAAAAAACAAAATACCGCAAACCCGGTTCTATTGTGCGTCATTGAACACGTTGTCGGAGCGCCATAAAGCCCTAATTGCACACAAAGACCAAGTTGTATACCGGGTGGAAAGAAAAAGTGTCACACATTTTCTCTGAAGATGGAGATCCCATTAATTGAGTCGTGACATCTTTTTTCGTAATCACGTGCTTGCGCCATGAAAAATATTTCACGCGTCCACTTTTATTCGCAATCATGAACCCATTTCGTAAGGATCAAAAGTATCGCGTGATACCATTGTACTCGAAGACGAAATCCATCATTCTCAGACAGCGGTGGTATCGCCGTGTTTTGAAGACTAAATTGTCGCAGGACAGAAAGACCATTCTGAAGTTAACCGACCAGTCCCTGGATGGGCAACCATTCTTGATCTGAATAACGGCAGAAGTGGTTGGAAACGATTTTGGCAAATGCCAAAAATTTGGCATTTGCCAGATGCCAAGAAAATCCGTACGTTTTCTTGGCATCGCCAGATGCCAAGAAAACGTGCAAAAGATGAAGACCATCATCAACCAGACTTCATCAAAATCGACATGGCACACTGTTCAGGAGGCTGGTACCAGCCACATCTTCGTGAGAAAGATCCTCGTTTAAGATCTCGAACTGACGCCCTACAATGTGCAATCCACCAGAAGCCGACACCAAGCAATTTTGAACACTGGGTAATGTACGCCAAATGGCTCAAGAGCAAGGTGGAAGACGACCTCAACGTCCTTGAGAACATCTGGTTCAGCGATGAGGCGCGTTTCCACATGGATCGGAGGGTTAGCACACAGAGCTTCTGGATCTAGGTCGCACATCGTCCCGCTGTGGTCCTGAAGAAGCCGCTACACAGTAGAAAGGTCACGGCCTGGTGCGCTCACAGCGCTAGTAGGATTGTCGGATCGTTCTGGTTCGAACACCCCAATGACACGACTGTAATAATCACCAAGGAGCTCTACATCCAGGCCCTGAATTTCTTTATCGGAAGCGTCATGTGCAGAAGTATGGACCTGACGGCCAAGACTTTTGGTTTTAGCAGGATGGTGCAGCCCCGCACACATCCGCCATGGCGTTTCAGTGGCTGCAAGAGCGCACAGAGAGTCGCCTGACCAGGAGGAAGTCCAGTACCCCTGGCCGGGGCACACGCCTCTGGACTTCTTCCTCTGGGGTAATCTGAGGATCATTGTGTACCACAACGACCTGCAGTACCTGACAGACGTGAAGAAGACTATCGGAAACGAGATTTGCAATATTTTTGTGCCGAAGAGCATGAACGCTATCCAGGAGGCGAAGACCAGGGATGGTCCGTGCGAGGAGCGAAAAGAATGACACCTTGTACATGGTCCTCTGGGTGTAACACAGAGCAGAGGACATCATAATGCCTTTATAATAATAAATTTGCTTGAACATGGTCATTAAATGACGCAAGCAAAAACCTTGATCTGAAATGCTTTTCAGTTATTTGACTTCAAAATACGGGACGCTTTTTCTTTCCATCCGATATCAAACCTTAAAAAAATAGTTCTTTAAAAACCTTCATCAGTCAGATGTACCCGTATCGAAAAGTCACGCCGCTGAATCGATTCAGCGCCTTCGACTGTTTTTCGGCCAACTACATCGATGACGGTTTAACCAATTCGGGGAGAACGCTGGACTTCCCAAGTGCTGTTTAAGTCTTGCAATGCTTTCTGAAGCTGGTCAAATTTCCCGACGGTCAAATGTTTAGATAGTCACGAGGAGCGTCACTAAACTTCCAGCGATCAGGAGGGTGTCGTCGTCATCCCGCGGCAGCACCTCCGGCAGTGGCTCCAGTCGGAACGCGGCCAGTGCAAGCCATACCAGCGCCGACACCCTGCTGGGCAGCTTCGAGGACTCCGACACGGACTCCGTGTCCATCCAGAAATCCCGGGGAGGACTTGGAATCCACTGGTGAAATTAAGACCTGCCAATCTAGGAAACCTATAGCTGTTGCGAACTGATTTTGCTGCACGTGACATGCTCATGACCTTTTTGCATTCTTCATTGTCTGTGACTCGATAACTGACGGGCAAGCGCCGTTTATGTTAAAAATACTCTGGTTTTTGCATCACTCAATACATGGTACATTCCAAACGTGATTATGTTTTTCAAATCCAAAACGAAAATAGACAAGGAACTTGATACGATTTGCGTGGCAAGTCCTGCACCACCACTGAAGTTAACACAAGAACAGCGAACAGCTGAATGGCGATGAGAGAAAGTAATCAGATGACGAATGAACTGTTCCGTTCGATAGTGGAAACTGCGAAGACAGATGCGAATCCCAGTGTAAGCAACATTAACCATCATGGGCAACTGGAAGAGCCAGCAGATGATTTGCAACCTTCTTTCCGTTCATGTTTATGGGGCTAACGGTGAAAATTGAAGATAGACGCGTGAATACGCCTAAGCTGGTAATGGTGAATCACTCGATGCACTGTTAAACTTTGAAGATACCTTTCCGGTCGAACCCCATGTTGCCAATGCCTCTCGGGAGTCCCACCTCACCAGTGCAAATCGGCGACCATGCAAAACTACTGCGCCATTGTTTGAGCATGTGCCTGCTGGATCTGTGACGTCTATGGCGGTGCTCGGGCTGTAGTGAGGTATTCCTTGAGTACCGGCTGGCGCCGGGTGGCACGTGCACGAACCGCCTGTCGCCCCAAGCAGAAACTGATGTGAAAAGTCTCAAATCATCAAATTTTTACATCACCGTAGCATCAGACTTTTCATTAATGAAATCCTCGAATCCTTGAGTCAAGTAAATCCAAAATCAGCTCAGATATTACCTGCTTTTTCTAGGCGTTATTTGCCGGGATGTACCGTCAGTCATGGTCTGTTGCCCGCCGACCGCGGCAGGTCACTCGCCTTTAGATTATTTAGCGCACAGCCCCACTTAGGTGGCGGAGTCATACCTTCTGTCATAGCTCCAGGACAGTGGACCCGAAAACAGCATTTCCTATGAAAAGACAAACGAGTGCGGTGGTGTCATTCAAAATTGAAAGCCCTCTACCACGAATCAGTTGGCACAAGCAGGTGGTTGTTTTTGACCATTCTAACCTGTCATGGATTCCTCTCACGTCTCACCACCATTGATGTGACGTCACACAATGGCCAGCATAGAGGGGACAGTGTACCGTATAATTACATGGGCAAATGGCCCAGCTTTGACAGAGCATCTCCCCTCAACATCGGCACGTGCTCGATTTCTGTCCCCGTAACCTTTCATGAATAAATTTCCATGTAAAACCACGATAGGATGGTCAGAAGTACATAGAGTTGCTCCATTACAACGGGAGCAGGTTTTTCATTGCCCTTTGTTAGAGCTTTCTAAAATGATTCGGCTCGACATATTTTGAACAGCTTTTACCTTGCCGGAAATTAACTGAAAGTCGGTTATATTTTCAAGTTTCCGCCGGCGCCACGTTTACGAGCGCGCGCACTCGCAACGCCTTGCTCTCATTGGCTGTTGTGCGTAGATTTTAAGCATGGCTGCCAAGAGGTCGTCACTGTGATTCGCGCCATCAGCGCTTCACCCAAAGTCGCCGACGGAGCAACAGGGCGATGAAAATTAACTTGTTACTCATAGATCACATGGAACTGGGCCGTGCACAGTCACTGCAATTGCATCAACAGGGGTCGTAATAGGGTTGGTCTGACCGACCAAACCTTTATCGGTTAGAAAAGATTTCGTCGGTAAACGATAGAAATGAACCCTATTACGGTAGAGCGAGCGTGCGTGGAGAACTCATAAACTCAGTAGTGGCGGCAACTCTGTGTAGATGTGTGGGGGGGAGGCAAATGTGATTTTCACCTCGTTTCTTTACATACACCGTCATAGGGTGAATGTTAAATGTTGCCCAAAGTTCGGGTGGGTTGCTCCCCCTGCCGCCTCCCCCTCGTTCCTACGTCTCTCCATAAACTCATAAAATAATTGCATCCTTTCATCCAGTCGGGTTCACCATGCATGCCAGACGCATTCTACCGCTATTCTAAGGGAAAAATGCATGAGGTGCCATGAGTTATTTGAAGTGAGCTTTCAAGAAACACACACACGGTTTTTCCAAGTTTCGTCATCACCGACCCTCCGTCACTAGTCCCAGCAACTATGTCGCTATGCATGGACAGTCTGAGCTCCAACAAAACTTTTCACGACTCCTACTGCTGTTTTGACATCCATGCTACCCACGATTCTTACAATACCCACGTTCCACGGCTAGTTTTGGTTGACACAGTGAATGTTCATACATCGTCTGTTACTCTGATTAGTGTACTGATCAATGGCCAAGGAAAACCGCTTGCCGGTTCTCAGCTTCTCTTTCAACTCTTTCGTAACATATTCCTTAACTTTAGCAGCATATTTTAATACAAACTGGGCGAGTTTTATGATCCTTAGGCATAATGAAACCTCGGTCAGCTACGGCAGACCGAATAAAGGATTTTTTGTGACAACGTTGAAACCAAAGCCTTCTGAAGCCAAGAGTTTTGCTAGTGTTTTTCCCAACCTCCTCAAAGCAAGCAATTTCAAAATCCCAATCCCTAGAAACGCTACATTTGACTGGCTGCTGCTTGTTTTTGCATTCCTTGCTCGTGGCCCATTTGTGTCTGTATTATCGATCAAAACGTGCAAGATAATATTAAACGCAACAAACACTACAGCAGGACTTCATTATGATCTGCAGAGCAGACATAACGTCCAGATGGGTAATACAGACATCGATCACAACGTGCAAGATAATTACCAAGTGCAGAACACTACTGCTGGACTCCATTATTATCAGAAGAGCAAACATAAGTTTCAGATCGGAAAATGGTATCATCAGCAGCGTAACTGTCAACACTTGCTGCTGAACCATCCGTTCTTTTGTATTTTCGAACCGTCGTATCGATACTAGTCATGACAAATAACGTCCTAACCAGCAACGGCGAAAGAGCTGGCTGGCACGAGCCACGCCTCGAAATATGACTGGGCCCTCCGTCCAGTCCAGACGACATAACGAGCAGAACTGCCGACCTACCGTATACCATCACATACAAGCTCACAGCACCGGCCGAGCTGGCCGAATCTGGTGTGGTGGCCCATCTGCCCAGAGATGTACAGTTCATGCTGATCACTTAAGGATGACAGATGGAACAAATCACGACTAGGGGTGGATCCAGGTTCTCGGTTTGGGAGGCAAGCAAGAATTAGCTGGATGAAGATGGTAGGTAAGCGACCGGGAAGGAGGGAGAGGGTGTCGAAGACGCTGGCCGTGGGTTCGGAGTGTCGAGCGACTTCAAACTCTGGCTGTATAGTAATAGCCATGCTTTTTTGCAGGGGGAGGGGCGTAATGTCTACTTGTCCCCCTAATTGTGGTTGGGGCGCATGGCCCAGATCCACGCGATCCGCCAGTGCTCACGATTCGCACGGTTCCCTCAGAGCCTACACTTCCAGAAACCAAAGATTTGTACTTTCTCCGGAATGCCAAATCCAGCCGCAGTCATCATTCAAACCTAAGTGTCCTTAGCGTTCTCGGGAAACAGAAACGCTTAAGAAGACGAGAACTTCGGACGCCCGTCGCGGTCAAGCTACTCTGCACAGGAGACGTTGGACAGCAAGAAGTACTTACGGTCCAAAGAGACCACACGTACCAGCGCACTCCTCCCGTCTTTTAGCCTTGTGTCCCATGTGTCGCGATGTGTGCGGTGTAGGTGCTAGCAGTGATAATCTGTTCACGGTAAATAAAACCTGATGTAACTTGTTATCTACGTCTGTGAAAGACTTGTTACATCTGAGGTCCCAAGACTCGTAAAGGAAAGCCATGTTGTGAGGTATTCAAGGTACATGTGAATCATCAATACGCAGGGGCGCAGAAAGGATTTTCTAAAGGGGGGGGGGGGGCGGGCGGAGCTCAGTGTGAACTGAAATCGTACGAAAACCGCCTGCCGGGAAGACGATGTACAATGGTTTTCAAAAAATGCCGGCCTAAGACGGGAAGGCCGGGCGCCCCCCCGTCCCCCTCCCCCTTGGCTGCGCATGTGTCAATAAGTGTCAGTCATCATTAATAATGATAACCAATGAATCATCTCAGGGCTTCGGGTGGTCCTCCACATTCTGCTCCGTTGGCACACAGCCCGAGCCGATACGGCCTACACGTATTAGTGGCCATTGCGCCAATCGCATGGTTTCGGAATTTGTGATCGTCTAGTGGCAGACTCGATTTTGGCTCGGGCGTTGCCCATGCTAGGGTGCCTCGACCGCAATGAGGACCAACTCACTGAGTTGGCCCTGTTCAGCTCCGGGTTCATACAAAGTCACCCGGCTGTTTCAAAGCCCTTGGTATTTCAGACTCCCGGCTGCTATTGTCGTGACGTGCTCGGGCGCCTTCACCATCTCTGTTATGGGATTTATCTCGGGACCCAAACGACCGAACGTGGCTGGCACTGTGGCACAGTGCCTTCCGTTAAATGGTTTTAGACGACTCACGCGCCTCAGAGGGTAGTGACTGTTGTCAAGGTCGCGGCTTTTGGGTCGTTCATGTTAATACAAAATATTCAGAAACATAACCAAATGTATTATTCCTAAATGACGGGCATTGCAATCCAGAACCTGCAGTCCTGCAATCCAATACCACCCATCTATGTTAATAGGATATTCCTCTGACTGCTACAGATTTACCATGCACCTAACACTGTTGTCAGTTTTTAATCAAGCTACACTTTTTGCCACAACTTGAATGAAATATAACGAACTCGAACTCTGGCAGCTTTAGTAAACGTGGAAACATTGTAAATAGTCCGATTTTAGTCACACCAATAATCATAGCAATAACTGAAATGTTTGCAGCAAAAAGACTTGTGCTTCCGGCCTAAAAAAATCGTGCGCCAAATTTAAGTCTTAAAGAGACGATGTTCTTGAACTCTCATTACATAGGAATATCACTTGCTAAAAATTCAGAGCAGTTGTAGTTTTAGGCGACGTGCAGCAATTAAGATCGGGGCAGTGAGCTTACCACGCCATATAATGAATGTGATTTCTGGGTCTGCAGCCCCAACCGAATGGTGTTGCCATTGTATTACCCTTTATCCAGGTCCACCAACGGCGAGATAATGAACATATTTCTTCACATGCAATCAACATGGTGTTGCGCGACGTCGAATGGTAAGTGGGCGACGGCGATCGAACCCAGATTTCGAGACTGTGAGCCAAGTGTCAGCCGACCAACGAGACTACCATGTCTACCGCTCATTTTCTAGGCATGATGATCTATAAGGGTGACAAACTATCATCCTGTGTAACGTAAGCCCACTTTTATTGTCCTTGGTACCAGCTTTTCCAGCTTTGCTCCCAGTCACATAAAAAGTGTGCGATCAAATCGGCTATCTTTCGTACCTCTCACCTGATTTTAATGTACAGTACTTCCATGAAGAAGTTACTTCCCTGAGGGCCTTTCTCAAATGAAATGGCTACCGAAATCAGCTACTTAATCCCATACTTACGAGGTTCTTAGACCCGAAATACGTTTCACCTGATGTGGCGGACACAGTTGCAAAGCTGGACAAATGCTTCGCGGTTCCGTATTTCGGACCAGATTCTGAGCAAATGAATGCTGATGTCTCTAAACTACTCACCATGTTCTATCCTTACTTGGACCCTCAAAATTACCTTGGTCAGTTCTTTCACCACAGGGTAATTGTTTAAATTGAAGGGCGGAATACCTAAATGCCGCTAATCTTCATTGATTTACCGTTTCTGTTGCACCTCGTGTGGAGCGTCCAACGTTGGGTTCACCCTACGTGATCTCCGACTCAGGATTCAGCAGCCTTTAGGTAGGTCTGACCGCACGGGTCTCCCCATCCTTCACCCGCATCCCTCACCAGTAACAATTTCCCTGTCGTCCTCAGCTCAAGCAAAGCTTCAGTTTCACATTTCATGAATCACTGTACATTAGACTGTATGGTTTATATATACGTATATATATACATGTAATTGTATATATGAATATAATATATATATATATATCAATAAATATATACATATAATATATACATATCAGTAAATATATACATATAATTATATATATATATATATACATATATCAATAAACATGGAGATACAGGCCTCCGACGCCAGAAAGCGCAGCTGCGTCTGCCGACCGTTACCCGAGAACCTGGGAGCTCCGAAGCATCACGGTCTTTGTATTTACAGGTTTCTGTAATGAACTCTAGGTTTCGGACTTGATCCTTTCTTTACAGCCCCAGAAAAATGGGGAGGACACAGTGCCTGGGTCGCGCAACCTAAGACAGCTCATCGATGTTCAAACTCTTATCTTTGGATGAGCAGTGCACCACAACCAAGAAAGTCTATTTACTTTTTCCATTTGTTTCCTTGCGTGACCGATGATTTTTAACTAACATAAACTTAAGCTTCCTGTATAGCTATATCTGTTTAAGCAGTCTTCACCGTTATGGCATGAAATTTTATGGGACTACGTGCCTTCCCAAAAAACAAGCAAAATACCGCAAACCCGATTCTGTTGTGCGTCATATGACCACGTCGGAGCGCCATAAAGCCCTAATTGCACACACAAACCAAGTTGTATACCGGGTGGAAAGAAAAAGTGTCCCACATTTTCTCTGAAGATGGAGGTCCTATTAATTGAGTCGTGACATCTTTTTTCGTAATCACGTGCACGTGCAAAGGAAAATTATTTCACGCACGCACTTTTATTGTCAATCATGAACCCATTTCGTAAAGATCAAAAGTATCACGTAATACCATTGTACTGGAAGACGAAATCCATCATTCTCGAACAGCGGTGGTATCGCCGTGTTTTGAAGACTAAATTAACACAGGACAGAAAGACCGTTCTGAGGTTAACCGACCAGTTCCTGGATGGGGGAACAATTCTTGATCTGAACAACCGCAGAACTGGTTGGAAATGATTTGGGCAAATGCCAAAAATTTGGCATTTTCCAGATGCCAAGAAAATCCGTACGTTTTCTTCGCATTGCCAGATGCCAAGAAAATGTGCAAAAGATGAAGACCATCATCAACCAGACTTCATCAAAATCGACATGGCACACTGCCCAGGAGGCTGGTACCAACCACATCTCCTTGAGAAAGATCCTCGCTGAAGACCTCGAACTGACGCCCTACAAGGTGCAATCCACCAGAAGCTGACACCAAGCATTTTGAACAGTGGGTAATGTACGCCAAATGGCTCAAGAGCAAGGTGGAAGACGATCTCAGCGTCCTTGGGAACATCTGGTTCAGCGATGAGGCGCGTTTCCACATGGATCGGAGGGTTAGCACACAGAGCTTCCTGATCTAGGTCGCATATCGTCCCGATGTGTTCCTGGAGAAGCCGCTACACAGTAGAAAGGTCACGGCCTGGTGCGCTCACAGCGCTAGTAGGGTTGTCGGACCGTTCTGGTTCGAACACCCCAATGACACGACTGTAATAATCATCAAGGAGCTCTACATCCAGGCCCTGAAGTTCTTCCGGAAGCGTCATGTGCAGAAGTATGGGTCTGACGGCCAAGACTTTTGGTTTCAGCAGGATGGTGCAGCCCCGCACACATCCGCCATGGCGATTCAGTGGCTGCAAGAGCGCACAGAGGGCCGCTTGACCAGCAGGAAGTCCAGTGCCCCTGGCCGGGGCACACACCAGATTTGAAACCTCTGGACTTCTTACTCCGAGTTACCTAAAGAGCAATGCGTACCATGACGACCTGCAGTACCTGACAGACCTGAATAAAGCTATCAGAAGCGATATCTGGAATATCTCTGTGTCGAAGAGCATGAACGTCATCCAGGAGGCGAAGACCAGGGATAGTCTGTGCGAGGAGCAACAAGGACGGCACCTTGCACATGTCCTCTGGGTGTAATACAGAGCAGAAGACATCATGATGTGTTTATAATAATAAATTTACTTGAACATGGCCATTGTCTGACGCAAGCAAAATCTTTTACATCGAATTCTTTAAAAAGTTGCTTGACTTCAGAATGTGGGGCGCTTTTTCTTTCCATCCGATACCAATCCTTAAAAAATTACTTCTTTAAAAACGTTCATCAGTCAGATGTACCCGTATCGAAACGTCACACCGCTGAATCGATTCAGCGATTTCGACTCTTTTTCGGCCAACCCCATCGATGACGGTTTAACCAATTCGGGAGCATGCTGGACTTCCCAAGTGGAGTCTGCGTTTTGCTATTGCTTCTGAAGCTTGTCGAATTTCCCGACGGTCAAATGTTTAGATGGTCACGAGGAGCGTCACTAAACTTCAGAATATAAGCCGCGGCGAAGAGGCTCGAAATCACTCCGTTCCTGACTACCAGCAGTGATCACAAATCACCCAACTGTCGCAGGTACTTGCAGACTTGGTGCGCTTTCTACCAATACGAACACCAGTTACATGACCGTGCGTTACACGTTAATGTCGTGACCTCCCGTCGGCTCTCTGAGCGGCTCCAACCACTGCCCTACTACGCAATCGCTGCTATCTGGCGAAGACAGGGCCATGCTTACTACCGATGTGCTGGCCGCTTGAACTTGTTGTTGTTCTGGCATAGATGTGGAACGTTTTTGTGTCGTCGGTTACCACCTTCTGCATGATATATGCCGTCTCTTTCCGTACAAAAATGAAGTTGGTGCTGCTGTCACCTTGCTGGTCTCTGACGAATATTGTCCCTCCCTTGTTCAGAGATGAAGCTGGTGCTGGTTGCTGCCGTGCTGGCCGTGCTGGCCGTGGCTGAGGCTGGTTGGATCCGTTCCGGAGGTCGGTCTGACGGCGCCGCCCAGGGTGACGTCATCGTCGGCGAGTCGCATGGTCTGGGCGGCTCGTCACTGGTCAGGAGGGTGTCGTCGTCATCCCGCGGCAGCACCTCCGGCAGTGGCTCCAGTCGGAACGCGGCCAGGGCCAGCAACACCAACGTCGACACCCTGCTGGGCAGCTTCGAGGACTCCGACACGGACTCCGTGTCCATCCAGAACTCCCGGGGAGGACTTGGAATCCACTGGTGAAGTTAAGACCTGCCGATCTAGGAAACCTATAGCTGTTGCGACCTGATTTTGCTAGACGTGACATGCTTATGACCTTTTTGCATTCTTTATTGTCTGTGACTCAATAACTGACGAGCAAGCGCCGTTTATGCTAAAGATATTTCGGTTTGTGCATCACTCAATACATCTAACATTGCAAACGTGATCATGTTTTTTTCAAATCCGAAACGAAAAAAGGCAAAGCGCTTGATGCGATTTCCGTGAAGTCCTGCACCACCCCTGAAGTTAACAGGGAGAGCGGACAGCTGAACGGTGAGGTGAGAAAGTCATCAGATGGGTAATGAACTTTTTCATTCAACAGTTGAAACTGCGAAGGCGGATGGGCATTACAGTGCAAGCATCATTAACCATCATAGGCAACTGGAAGAGACAGAAAATATTTTGCAACCTTCTTGTCGTGCATGGTTTTAGGGCTAACGGTAAGAATTGAAGATGGGCGGGTGGGTACGCGTAAGGTGATAAGGGGGTATCACTCGATGTATTGTTAAGCGTTTGAGATACCTCACCGGTCGAGCCCCATGTTGCCAATGCCTGTCGGGAGTCCGACCTCATCAGTGGAAATCGGCGACCATGCAAAGCTACTGCGTCATTGTTTGAGCCTGTGGATGCTGTAACTATGACGTCTATGGCGGGGCTCGGGCTGTAAAAGTGGGGTTTTCCTTGAGTACCGGCTCACGCCGGATGGCACGCACACGAGCCGCCTTTCGTCCGAACCAACAGCTAATGGGAAAAATCTCAAATTATTTAACTCTCACATTGCTGTAGCACAAGACTTTTCATCCCTTAAACCCTTGAATCCTTGAGTCATGGAAATTCAAAACCACCTGAGAAATTACCCCCCCCCCCCCTTTTCTAGGCGCGATTTCCTGGGGTGCACTGTCAATCATGGTCTGTTGCTCCCGCCTACTCCAGACCATTGGCCTTTAGACTCTTTAGCGCACAGCTCTACTTGGGCGGCGGAGACATACTTTCTCTTATAGCGCCAGGACAGCAGATCCGACAGTAGCATTTCCTATACAAGGACGAAGGAATACGGTGGTGTTGTTCAAAATGGAACCACGACCACGACGCAGCTGGCACAAGCAGGCTGCTACTCGTGGCCATTTTGACCTGTCCTCGATTCCTGTTATGCCCCACCACCATTGATGTGACGTCGCACAGTGGCCGGTACGACGGGGACAGTGTACCGTATAACTACATGGGGAAATGGCCCAGCTTTGACAGAGTCTCTCTCCAGAACATCGGTACCTGGTCGATTGCTGTCTCCGTAATCTTGCAAGCAGAAGTTTCTATGTGAAACCACGATAGGGTGGTGCGAAATATACGAAGTTGCTTCAGGATAACGGGAGCAGGGTTTTTCCATTGTACTTTGTCAGAGCTTTCCAAAATGATTCGGCTCGACATATTTTGAGCAGCTTTTACCTTGTCGCAGATTAACTGAAATTCTGCTACATTTTAAAGTTTCCGCCGGCGAAACGTTTCGTGCACGCGCGCTCACAACGCCTTGCTCTCATTGGCTATTTTGTGTAGATGTTAAGCTTTGCTGCCAAGAGGTCGTCACTGTGATTCGCGCTATCAGCACTTCACCTAAAGTCGCCGACGGAGCAGGAGGGCGATGATAATTGACTTGCCAGTCACAGACCGCATGAAGCTGGGCCGTACACGATCACTGCAGTTGCATCAATAGGGGTCGTAATAGGGATGGAAACCGGTAAAGGTTTGGTCGGTTAACGATAGCATTGAACCCTACTACGGTAGACCGTGCGTACGTGGATAACCCAAACTCAGTAGCGGCGGCAACTCTGTATAGATGTGGGTGAGGGGGGCAAATGTGATTTTGCACCTCGTTTATTTACATGCGCTGTCATAAGGTAAATATTACATGTTGCCCAAAGTTCGGGTGGGCCGCCCCCTGCCCCGGTTCCTGCGTCTCTCCATAAACTCATAAAATAACTGCATCCCTCAGATTAATCGGATTCACCACGCATGTCACATGCATTCTAACGCTATAAAGGCAAAAGTGCATGAGGTGCCAGAAGTGAGCTTTCAAGAAACACAGACACGGTTTTTCCAACTTTCGTCATCACCGACGCTCCGTCTTTAGTCCCAGCAACTATGCCGCTACCCATGGACAGTCTGAGCTCCAACAAAACTCTTCACGATTCCTACAGCTGCTTTGGCATCCATGCTACCCACGATTCTTACCACACCCAGATTCCACGGACGGTTTTGTCGTGACAGTGCATGTTCATATATTGTCTATTACTCTGATTAACGTACTCATCAATGGCCAAGGAAAATCGCTTATCGGCTCTTCACTTCTCTTTCAACTCCTTGGTAACATCTTCCTTAACTTTAGCAGAGTATTTCAGTACAAACTGGGTCAGTTTTATGATCCTTAGGCATAGCAAAACCACGGTCTGTTACGACAGACCAAAGGAAGGACCATTTGTTCTGAGCACGTTGAAACCAAAGCCTTCTGTAGTCAAGAGTTCTGATAGCATTTTCTCCAATGTTTCTTTCCCTAACAATCGTTCTATATTTGGCTGGCTGCTGCTTGTTTTCGTATTCCTGGCACTTGGCCCACCTGTGTCTGTATTACGAGGCAAAACGTGCGATATAATATCAAATACAAGAAAAAACACCACACCAGGACTCCGTTATAATCTGCAGAGCAGGAATAACTTTCCGATGGGTAATAGAGACATCGATGAAAACGCACAAGATAATTATCAAGTGCGAAAACACTACTACTGCACTCCGTTATTATCAGAAGAGCAAACATAAGGTTCAGATCCCAAAATATGGCATCATCAGCAGAATGGTTGCCAATGTTTGCTGCTGAACTATCTGTTCTTTTGTATTTCCGAGCCATTGTACCGATAATACAGGCATGATGAATATCGTCCTACTCAGCCATGACGAAATACGGCCAAAACGATCACGGATCAACGTTTCTGTTACAATGCAGATCTCACTCAGGACGGCGGCAACAGTATCGGCGCAACCTGAGCCCATTGACGGAAACCTGCTGCGAAGCGGCGAGAGCCCCCTCCAAGGCGTCGTTGAATGAACCTTGTTGGACTGCGACGACCTCCTCGTACACCGGACCCCGGTGGTCATGACTAAGGACCGTAAGGTCCCAGTCAGGACAGCCAATACTACCACAGAGGTGAAGGTTTCTGAGGCAGCGATGTTGGGATCTTCCGCACTCTCACTCCTGACGACAGCTTCGAGTACCACCTATACGAAACAGATACCGGAGAACACGCGGGGAAAAAATTGCGACGCAGTACCAGGGCACAGACCTGTCAGAAGAGGGACGAGAAAAGCTCCAGAACTATAAGCAAGTAAAGCAGCAGCCGCGACGAGTCCCACTGAGGCTAAGACAGCAGGTGGAGGAACAGGAGAGGAGAATGATGAAGAGTGGCGCGACTGAAGCCAGCTCTAACCCATGGTGCTCCTCCATCGTACTGGCGAGGAAGCGTGACGCAGCGTCCGCTTCTGTGTCGACACCTGTGAGTCGTGAACAGATCGACACCACCGTTGCCTTCTCGTTACCGGAACTTGGCGATGCTTTGGACAGCCTCTCCTGGGCTAGTTCTTCTGCACAACATTCGACATAGTCCCCGAAGACAGGTAAAAGGCTTCTTTCTCGACCGGCAAAGGACTGCATCACTTCCGGAAAACTGTTGCCCTTCGAAAGGCCGGGCAATATGCCAGAGGTTCAAAGAGCCAGTCCTAGCTGCCACTGATGCCCGCTCCTGTCTGGTCTACCTCAGTGATGACATCTTTCTTATCAAGATTGAGGCTGACCTGGACATTTGAGAAGATGTTCGACCATCTTCGGGCCTCTCTGTAAGCACCAGGAACACCGGTCTCAAGGTCAAACCTCAGAAATGTCTCATCGGGCGGAGAAAGGTAACCTAAAACGGACGTCGAGTCTCACGGGAGGAAATTCTATCCGATCCGATGAACATCAACAAAGTGGTCAAATTTTCACAAGATACCAACGACACGCAAAGTAAAAGCCTCCTGGGTCTCTGTGAATGCTACTCGAGGTTCATACCAAGTACGCGGAGATCAGCAAGCCCATGCACTGAACTACTAGGGAGCTATCCCATGGACCACCGAGCTAATTTCCTCTTTTCGAACGCTGAATGGGAAACAAGCATTACCGCTCGTCCTCGTGCTGCCAACCTTCACGGGCACCCCCACATTTTATACCAACTCTTGCGTCAAGTCTGTCGGTGAACTTCTCACTGAAAAAGTGAAGGGAAAGGAAAGATTGATGGACTGCGAGAGCAAAGTGCTGTCACGTCAACATCAGATATGTTCGGGCTATAGGATACTCTACGCACCCATATCATGCCAAAATTCCATAGTTTTATTTTGCACAGGGGCAAGTTAGGCTACATCTCTGAGAGGCACCTCATGCCATTTTTTGGCATTATTGAAGGTAAAAGAAAAATGATCGCCAAACATATAGCTCTTAAGGTAAAACCTTAAAAATTGTATATCAGTGCGTAGATAAATAACTGACAAACACACAGAAATATTTTATTGATCTGATGTCACTTCACAAATTAGGTGCTTTTAGGTTAGGTGAAGGTCAAGGTGAAAATTTCGTTTTATGTGCATATTTCTGGTGTTTTTTTCGAAATGCAAAGTTCAAAATATATTTCATTAAGACTAGTGGTTTCTATTTGTATCTTAACACGCGCACTGAAAGGGGTCTTTTTGTGCCCCCCCCCTCCCCACATGTTTTCTTGAATATCTCGAGAACGGATCGGAAACTGGTTGCTGCTACTTTGTGACGTTTGTGGCAATTCAGAAACTCGTCGATTGGCCCAGAACAATAAATAATCGGCCGAAAATTGTTGGAGTTTGAAGCATTTGCAGTCAAGCAAACATGACGAAAATAACGATTGTCGCTGGCAAATGGGAACTTTCTGAAAGGTCACGCGTTCTACCTAAGATAACAGTTTAACACAATCACACGACGTCATTTGGGCATAAGTCATGGATGTACTAAGACCAAAGTCAGGGTCAATAAGGGTCAAGGTCATCAAAAGTCAAGGCCAACCAGCTTGTGACCTGATACAGATTTGCCTTGCAACATGTCGGTTTGTATGAAATATGCATTCAAAGACCCTAATAAAAACACGTATGCGCACACTGATACGCTTACATATACCAGGATCAGTGAAGGTAAAGGTCAAATATCTTGTAACCTGCTCCAGATCTGCTTTGCGACATGCCGATTTGTATGAACTGTGCGTTCAAAGATCCTAATAAAAACACGTGTGCACACATGGGTACGCTTATGCATACCAGGGTCATTGGAGGTCAAGGCCATCAAAGTTCAAGGGTAACTGTTTTGTGACCTGGTCCAGATTTGCTTTGCAATATGTCCATTTGTATGAAATATGCATTCAAAGACCCTACCAAAAACACGTTTGGTACATTGATACTCATATGTATTCACATATATATATATATATATATATATATATATATATATATATATATATATACATGCATACATATAAACGCTGAAAGTGATTAAATGTACCGATTTGGCTACCTTCAATGAAAATACCCCAAAAGATGCGTGTAGCGCCCTCATTTATTCTCAAACTATCCCTTGTTGTTCGAAATCTGATCTGCAAAAGATGGAAAATGACGGCATAGGTCAAAGACCTGACATGACCTCGGCCTGAAATCCTCAGTCACGACGTCAAATGAATGGAAGTTGTCGTAGTCTACGTTTTGACGCTCAAACAAACACCCTTTTCCCGTTTCGTTGGAAAGGTTTTACGGAATGGCTTTTACGGGCAGAGAAAGCGCGCAAAGTTGACCTTTTTGACCCCGTTTGACCTTAAAGATATTGACCTAGGGTCGTGAAAATTGCACATAGGGTAAATAGCTATGGACCGACACAGTCCACAAAACCAAATGGCTCTAGCTCGTTCCGTTTCCGAGATCGGAGAAGGGGTCCTTTTGGACCCTCTCTTCCATTGTGCGTTAGCGCGCAACCTCCTTCCACTGCGCGGGTTAAAATTCAAGTTGATATCAGGTTGGGACACAGAGCTGTTACCTGAAATGTCCGTGGGGCATCCTGTATCATGACGGCCACAAACCGGACATTAAGGAATATAGTCAACCGAAATGATTGGAAGCATTTTCAAACACCAATAAATGAACTCGAGGCCATTCCATGTGGCTCTTAGGTCACTTGAGGCCATCTAAAGTCAAAGGTCGTAAGTTGACCCGACAAACTCGTGACCATTACACTTCCCCTTTTTCATGACCGTGGCGCCGTTGATGCCAACATTATACAAACAATGCAACAAGATTTGCTCTTCTTAAACATAACATGGCTAGAAAAAACCAAAGAAATGTGTTTTGATATTTTGCGTTAATTTAGTTTCAGAAAATATTTCTCCAATTTTTAAAGCCTTGTGAACGCCTCGGAATTTTCACGAAATTCCCAAAATTCTCCAGACCTGGTGAGGGCGAACAAAACCTCATAAGGGCATACTCCTTAGCGCTGTGAGTACCAGAATTTCGTGAAATTCTCCGATCTCAAGGAACATATAAATGAACAGAACAACATGAAACGTTCGTACGGGTGGGTTTGTACAGTTTCCGCAGAATCAGTTAAGAAAACGAGGAATTTTCCAATCGAGTTCCTACGTTACTTGCCTCTTGGAATGGCCTGAACTAACCTGGTTTGTAAAACATATGATGAATTCATCACAAAGGAGAAGTCGTTGAAGCTAGTAGGTACTCGTGCCACGAATGCAGCTGACGACACTACCAGTCAAATACGGGAGGTGAACGGCACTGGATATGTTGTGAGAGGTCGCGAAATGAGCCTAATTACTACTCGAATTTTGGGTTACACGGAGACGGGGCCTTCGCATCTTACCAACTACGTCATCGCGGCCCAGCATCGCCCATGCCCTCAGTCCAGGTGTGGTGTTGCTATTCAATTACCTTATTGTCCACGTTATATCTAAGAAGATTCCCTCACGTAGTCCTCAGAACATCCGAAACACCGCCGGTAGTTTAAATTTATAGGACGTTACATTGCGTGAAAAGAAAATCTTAAAATTATCCTCCATGTTTGTACCACTTCTTCCTCCTAGTCTCCTCTTGACTACATCGTAAAATGTGAGCACGGCGTAGGCAGAATTGTTACTGGGTGGGCGAAATCGAGAGTTAACGTGGAGCGGCCCACCCATTACATAAGCTCTTCCAATTCACATGTTGAAGGAGGCTTTGTCGACGTCAAAAACCTACCGTTGCGCCGTAGCGTACTATGCGATAAGCTCATTGAATCTCCAATGTGCAAAGGGTCTAACACATAAGGAATCCCTAGATTGACAGGGTACCATCGTATCGATAGCCCTCGAAATTGGAGGGAAGTCCTTTTTTTTTGGGGGGGGGTGAATCACAAAGCGAAAAGGCGGGGTTCTCCACCGGAGACGGTTCTCAGGAGTGATGGTTCCGAGCAGTAAGACCTCTGAGTGCTGAGCTCAAAGGTCATTGTTCGGGCAACACCGTTTAATAATGGTCATGGTATAGGAATATATATATATATATATATATATATATATATATATATCATACGGACGTTTTGAAAAGCACGTGCCTTCTTGATGGTACACAGAAACCATACAGAGCAAACAGATGAAACCATCATTAACAGACTTTTTCCGGAAATCACTAATGTTGCACACGTTCCTCACCTCACGCTTCAACCACGTTAATCTAACAGCAACTTCAAGCCTATCCTGTTGCTCACACGGCGTGTTCATGAAATATATGCAGCTTCTACGGCATTCCTGTTTTCTCCACTCTCTTCAGCTTCCAAAACATGCGACTCCCTCCATGTCGGTAGATGTTCCTATCCCTCAATATTATATGTGGTCGCACTGAATGTTCGATGATGTATGATGTCAAGCCTACGTTCGTTATTTGCATTCAAAGACCTCGCTCTTTTTCGCAAACGTAACTCTTTTCACACCCATCGCAAGGTACTTTACATAGGATGCTATTCAAATTCATGTTTTGGTTCGTCTCCGTATTGCGTTTTTTCAGTAAATCTTGTTTTTAATTTGCCAGTATTACCATTGCACGGTAGCCATCCCTACCACTATCCCACCATTTTGTACGTATCAAGCTATGGTCTCAATATGTCTCGACCTTGGTATCGTTATGTACATAACATCCGTTTTTGGGTTTAAGATCTTTGTCTGCTTTCTTTTTTGTATTTGTTGTGCTGTTTTTAGTAGGTGCCTTACCAAGCCCTTTGGATGTTTTTACTTTTCGAAGGTCTAATGTATGTATGTTGTAACTTTTCTCCAGTGTATTTGTCGCTTTGTCGCATTTATCCTGAGGAAGAGCTTTGGAAGCTTTAGAGAGCATAGAAAAAGGAAGGCCCTATACAAGCCGCATGTATGTCACCTACAAGCTGTATTAACAACAAGATAGGCTTTTTGACTTCAAATAACATTGCTGTTAAATGAGTGTGGTCGATGCTTGCCGGCCTTTTTTGGCGAAAAAATTGGCAAGCTTAGTGATTTCTGTGCTAATTTTGTTTATGGCGATTTTATCCGTGTGCTCTGTATCTTTTCTGTGTACACCAAATCGATTCAGCGTCTTCGACTGTTTCTCGGCCATCCCCATCGTTGACCGTAAGTACAATTCGGGTAACATGCTGGACTTCCCGATTGCCGTTTACGCTTTGCAATGTTTTCTGAAGCTGGTCGAATTTCCCGACGGTCAAATGTTTAGATAATCCTGAGAAGCGTCACCAAGCTTCAAAATATAAACCGCAGCAAAGAGACTCGAAATCATTCCGCTCCTGACTCTTCGTAGTGGACACAGACCACCCAACTGCTGCAGGTGCGTGCATACTGGGTGTGCTCTATGCGATGTGAACATCGCTCACATGGCCGTGCATTGCACGTTAATGTCGCGACCTCCCGTCGCCTCTCTGAGCTGCTGTGACCACTGCCCTACTACGCAATCGCTGCTATCTGGCGAAAACAGGACCATGTTTACTATCAATGTGCTGGCCGCTTGAACTTGTCGCTATTCCGGCACATGTCCTGGACATTTTCGTGTCGTCGGTTACCATCCTCTGCATGACGTATACCGTCTCTTTCTACATAAAAATGAAGTTGATGGTGGCCGTCACCTTGCCAGTTTCTCTTTGACGAGTATTGTCTCTCCCTCATTCAGAGATGAAGCTGGTGCTGGTTGCCGCCGTGCTGGCCGTGCTGGCCGTGGCTGAGGCCGGTTTCATCCGTCCCGGAGGTCGGGCTGACGGCGCCGCCCAGGGTGACGTCACCATCGGCGAGTCGCATGGTCTGGGCGGCTCGTCAGTGATCAGGAGGGTGTCGTCGTCATCCCGCGGCAGCACCTCCGGCAGTGGCTCCAGTCGGAACGCGGCCAGTGCAAGCCATACCAGCGCCGACACCCTGCTGGGCAGCTTCGAGGACTCCGACACGGACTCCGTGTCCATCCAGAAATCCCGGGGAGGACTTATTTTCCACTAGTGAAGTTAAGACCCGCCGATCTAGGAAACCCATAACTGTTGCACGTGGTTTTCCCTCATGTGGCTGCCTCATGACCCTTTTACATTCCTCAGTGTCTGTGACTCGCTAACTGATGAGCAAGCGCTGCTTATGCTAAAAATATTCTGTTTTTTTCATCACTGAATACATTTGACACTCGAAACGTGATTATGTTCTCCAAATGCAAAACGAAAATAGGCAAAGCCAATGATACGATCTGCGTGTCAAGTCCTGCACGACTCCTGAAGTTAACACAAAGTGCGAACAGCTGAACGGCGATGAGAGAAAGTCACCATATGGGAGTTGGACTTTTCCGTTCGACAGTGATAACTGCAAGAACCGATGGAAATTCCAAGTGGAAACAACATTAACCGTCATGGGCAACTGGAACAGACAGAAAATATCTTGCAACCTTCTTTTCGTGCATGGTTTTAGGGCTAACGGTAAAACTTGAAGATGGGCGATTGGGTACGCCTAATGTGGTAATGGGGTATCACTCGATGTATTGTTAAAACTTTAAGATACCTCTCCGATCGAGCCCCATGTTGCCAATACCTGTCGGGAGTCCGACCTCACCAGTGCAAATCGGCGACCATGCAAAACTACCGCGTCATTGTTTAAGTCTTTGGCTGCTGGATCTGTGACGTCTGTGGTGGTGCTCGGGCTGTAGTGGGGTTTTCCTTGAGTCCCGGGCTGGCGCCGGGTGGCATGTACACGAGCCGCCGTTCGTCCGAAGCAAGAGCTAATGTCAAAAGTCTCAAATTATCAAAGTCGGAATCACTGTAGTATCAGACTTTTTACCCCTTAAATCTTCAAATTGTTGAGTCATGTAAATCCAAAATCACCTGAAAAATTGCCTCCCTTTTTTCTAGGTGCGGTTTACTGCAGTGCATCGTCAAACATCGTCTGTTTCTCCCCGTCTGCTTCAGGTCATTCTCCTTTGGATTATTCAGCACACAGCTCCACTTGGGAGGCGGAATCACATTTTCTGTCATAGCTCTTGGACGTCAGACCCAATAGCAGCATTTCCTGTGCAAAGGCAAAGGGGTACGGTGGTCTCGTTCAAAATTGAAAGCCCGCTACCACGACTCAGCTGTCACAAGTAGGTTGCTATTTTTGGCCATTGTAACCTGTCCTGGATTCCTGTTATGCCCCACCGCCATTGATGTAAAGTCACACAGTGGCCGTCACGGCGGGGACAGTGTACCGTATAATTACAAGGGGAAATGGCCCAGCTTTGATAAAGGCTCTCCCCGGTCAATATACAACAAAGGTATAAGAGGTCCAAAAGCACCCTCCATTTCGATATTTCTGTCCCCTGTACCCACCCGTTTTAAAATTTTGAAAGTTTCTTTTTTCAAAATGTACTTCACATCATGGCAAATCGATTGCCGTTTGTTGCAATAAAATTGGATGTGTAGTTCTCGAGATTTCGGGGGGGGGGCCGAATCCTGCCCCTGCCGGGAATCGGCCATACCGTCAAGCCCTCCGGGAATAGGTAGCCAATAATAATACCCACACTCATTTTGAGAAGGTTTCGGCACTGTGTTCCGACAACCATTGCTACCGCCCGCCGTGAGCACTGCTGTCCAGAACACCGCTTACATTATTGCTCCAAAAATGGCTCCAAAAAGAATCGAAAGGCATCAGAGTTTTAATGCATAAAAAATCAATAACTCAATGGGACTAAAACGTGACTTTCCATGAAGATGGATAAAATATGTGTCCTTAGCTTCAGGGGAAATTTTTAGATGCACAATAGTTACTTGCAGCTCAGTAACATCCTAGGAGAATTAACCATCAATATTCGTATACTAGACGTAGCTGCATATATATATATATATATATATATATATATATATATATATATATATATATACTAGATGTAGGTATATAAGACAAATATTCTATATATAAACATTAAATGTGAAATATTTTGTGGTTTATATTTACCCGTGTACTAGGAAAAACACGTTTCAAAACTTTTGGCTTATTTCTTAATATATCATTACAAATCAACCATTAAAACACAAAACCTGTTGTGTATTCAAGTAAAATATGTAACGAGGGTCACGTTACATCTAAGAACATTCCCCACGTAGGCCTCAGAACGTCCGATACACAGTCCATGGTTAAAATTGATATGACGTTACATTGCATGAAAAGAAAAACTTAAAATTATCCTCCGTGTTTGTACCACTTCGTCCTCCTGTTCTCCTGTTGACTATACCGTAAAATGTCAGCACTGTGTAGGCAGAATTGTCATTGTGTGGGCGAAATTGAGACTGGAGGTGGAACGGCCCACCCATTACATAAGCTCGCCCAATTCACATGTTAAAGTAAGCTTTGTTGACGTCCGAACCTACCGTTGCGCGGAAGTATGCTGTGCGATAAGCTCACAGAATCTCCAGTGTGCAAAGGGTCTAACACATAAGGAATCCCTGAACTGAGAGGGTGTCGTATCGATCGATAGCCCATCGTATCGATAGTCCTCAAAATTGGAGGGAAGTCTTGTTTTTTTTGGGGTGGTGAATCACAAAGCGCAAAGGACAGGGCCTCCAACGGAGAGGGTTCTGAGAAGTAATGGCTCTGAGTGGTGAGTTCAAAGGTCGCGATTCGTGATAACGCCGTTTAATAATGGCTGTGGTATGAAAATGGATATATATATATATATATATGTATATGTATATATGAATATCAGACGGACGTTTTGACTAGAACGTGCCTTCTTAATGGCACCCGGAAACCATACAGAGCAAACAGATGAAACCATCATTAATAGAATTTTTCCGGAAATCACTAATGTTGCACACTTTTATCACCTTACACTTCAACCACGTTAATCTAACAGCAATTTAAAGCCTATCCTGTTGTTCAAACGGCTTGTACATGAAATATATTCAGCTTCTAGGGCATTCCTTTTTTCTCCACTCTCTTCAGCTTCCAAAACTTTCATCCCTTCATGTCGGTAGATGTTCCTACCCCTCAGTGTTATATGTGGTTGCACTGCATGTTCGATGATGTTTGATGTGGAGCCTACATTCGTTATTTGCATTCGAAGATCTTGCTTTTTTTCGCAAACGTAACTCTTTTCACACCCATCGCAAGGTACTTTGCATAGGATGCTATTCAGATTCGTGTTCTGGTTCGTCTACGCATTGCGGTTTTTCAGTAAATCTCTTTTTTTTACTAATTACTACTAGTATTACCATTGCACGATAGCCATCCCTACTACTATCCCACCATCTTGTACATATCAAGGTATGGTCTCAACATATCTCGAACTTGGTATCGTTATGTACATAACATCCTTTTCTGGGTTTAAGATCTTTGTCTGCTTTCTTTTTTGTATTTGTTGTGCTGTTTTTCGTAGGTGCCTTACCAAGCCCTTTGGATGTTTTTGTTTTTCGAAGGTCTGATGTATATATGTTGTAACTGTTCTTCAGTGAATTCGTCACTGCGTCGGTTTTATCCTGAGGAAGAGTTTTGGAAGCTTTAGAGAGTATAGAAGGCCCTAGACGCTGCATGTATTTCACCTGCAAGCTGTATTAACAAGATAGGCTTCTTGACTTCAAATAACCTTGCTGCTAGATGCGTGTGGTCGATGCTTCCGGCCTTTCTTGACGAAAAAAATTGGCAAGCTTAGTGATTTCTGTGCTAATTTTGTTTATGGCGATTTCATCCGTGTGCTCTGTATCTTTTCTCTGTACACCGAATCGATCCAGCGCATTTGACTGTTTTTCGACCAACCCCATCGTTGAACGTAAGTACAATTCGGGTAACATGCTGGATTTCCCAATTGCCGTTTACGCTTTGCAATGTTTTCTGAAGCTAGTCGAAGTTCCCGACGGTCAAATGTTTAGATAGTCCTGAGAAGCGTCACCAAACTTCAAAATATAAACCGCAGCGAAGAGACTCGAAATCATTCCGCTCCTGACTCTTCGTAGTGGACACAGACCACCCAACTGTTGCAGGTGCGTGCATACTGGGTGTGCTCTATGCCAATGCGAACACCGCTCACATGGCCGTGCATTGCACGCTAATGTCGCGACCTCTTGTCGCCTCTCTGAGCTGCTGTGACCACTGCCGTACTACGCAATCGCTGCTATCTGGCGAAAACAGGGCCATGTTTACTATCAATGTGCTGGCCGCATGAACTTGTCGCTATTCTGGCACAGGTCCTGGACATTTTCGTGTCGTCGGTTACCACCCTCTGCATGACATATGCCGTCTCTTTCCGTACAAAAATGAAGTTGGTGCTGTCGGTCACCTTGCCAGTTTCTCTTTGACGGGTATTGTTTCTCCCTTATTCAGAGATGAAGCTGGTGCTGGTTGCCGCCGTGCTGGCCGTGCTGGCCGTGGCTGAGGCCGGTTTCATCCGTCCCGGAGGTCGGGCTGACGGCGCCGCCCAGGGTGACGTCACCATCGGCGAGTCGCATGGTCTGGGCGGCTCGTCAACGATCAGGAGGGTGTCGTCGTCATCCCGCGGCAGCACCTCCGGCAGTGGCTCCAGTCGGAACGCGGCCAGGGCCAGCAACACCAACGTCGACACCCTGCTGGGCAGCTTCGAGGACTCCGACACGGACTCCGTGTCCATCCAGAAATCCCGGGGAGGACTTATTTTCCACTAGTGAAGTTAAGACCTGCCGATCTAGGAAACCCATAGCTATTCCGCCCTGGTTTTGCCATACGTGACATCCTCATGACCTTTTCAAGTTCTTCAATGTCGGTGACTCGCTAACTGACGAGCAAACGCTGCTTATGCTAAAAATATTCTGATTTGTGCATCACTAAATACATTTGACACTCGAAACGTGACTATGTTCTCCAAATGCAAAACGAAAATAGGCAAAGCACTTGATGCGATTTGCGTGTCAAGTCCTGCACGACTCCTGAAGTTAACACGCGAGAGCGGAGAGCTGAAAGGCGATGAGAGAAAGTCACCAGATGAGTACTGGACTTTTCGGTTCCATATGTGAAAGTGCGAAGACATGAGAATTCCAGTGCAAGCAGTATTAGCCATCACGGGCAACTGGAAGAAACAGAAAATATTCTGCATGCCTTTTTTCGTGCAGGGTTATTGGGCTAACGGTGAAAATTGGAGATGTGCGCGTGGGTACGCCTGACATGGTAATGGTGGATGAGTCGATGTGCTGTTACACGTTGGAGATGCCTATCCGGTCGCACCCTCTTATTCCCAATACCCGTTTGGAGTGCGACCTCACCAGTGCAAATCGGCAACCCTGCAAAGCTATTGCTCCATTGTTTGAGCCTGTGGCTGCTGGATCTGTGACGTCTGTGGTGGGGCTCGGACTGTACTGGGGTTTTCCTGGAATGTTGGATGGCATGTGGATGAGCCACCTGTCGGTCGGAGCAACAGCTGATGTGAAAAGTCTCGAATCATCAGACTCTTGCCTCAGTGTAGCATCAGACTTTTTACGCCTTAAATCGTCGAATCCTGAAGTCAATTATATCTAAAATCACCTCAGAAACTGCCTCCCTTTTTTCTGTGCGTGATTTCCTATGTTGCGCTGTCAGTCATGGTTTTGTTGCTCCCCGTCTGCGGCAGGTCATTCACCTTTAGATTATTTAGCGCACAGCTCCACTTGGGCGGCGGAGTCATGCCTTCTGTCATAGCGCCAGGACAGTGGACCCGAAAACAGCATTTCCTGTGGAAAAACAAACGAATGCAGTGGTCTCGTTCAGAATTGAAATCCCGCTACCACGACTCAGCTGGCACGAGCAGGTTGCTATTTTTGGCCATTCTAACCTGTCCTGGATTCCTGTTATGCCCCATCGCCATTGATGTGACGTCACACACTGGCAAACACGGCTGGGACCGCGTACCGTATAATTTCACAGAAAAATGGCTCAGCTTTGACAGAGCCTTTCCCCTCAACATCGGCACTTGCTCGATTCCTGTCTCCGTGATCATGCATGCAAAAGTTTCTATGTGAAAACACGACAGTGATTAAGCCTTGCAATGAATAGATATTTTGGTCATACCCCGTGCCGAAGAATTAGGTGAAAGTGTGTATTTTTTCAGCGTTTTCTTCAAATGCGATCCACCTTTGCAAACATTTTGGCGCAATTCTCATTGTAGCTTGTGTGTAGAACAACTTACAGTAGTTTCGTGACATTTACGGGCACAATGCAGTCTTTATCTAAACGTGGTTTTCCTTCACGTTTCGGACCATGAAGGAGAAACTGCAAAAGGTGCAAACACGCTTGTACGTATGAAACGAATATATTGCGTATATTTAGCTACTACTTGTCAAGTAGCCAGGGGCTCAGGGGAGTCGCCTGACCCCACCTCTTATGGTAAGAGGGTCCCAAAAAGCGTGATAAATGACTATTACCACCAATTATTAGTTTAAGGGACAAAAATGTTGTTGAATTAAAAAGTAATGTATTTTTACAATCTCTAGAAGCGCTATTCCATAGGTTCATAGACAATTCATTCCCCACGCTTGCAGTAAAATGACAAGAGTAGTCCTAAGCCTTTTTAACTTCGCCTTGACCTCCCCACGAAAACCGTGATTACACTACTGGTTGCCAGCACACCATTATTAGCGCATTCAGAGATGTCAAGATTAGACCAAAAAACCGAAATGAAGTAGGATCATTACTGATGATGTTCTTCCAAAACGTGAGTGGAAACATGAGGGCCAAATCGTGAAATGAAAGTCATGTAGATTTAGCTTCAGGTACGTACCAGTTTCATAATAGAGAGATCAACGTGCGTGTGCAGCGTATCGCCCTATTTCGTTCGCTTTGGTACCGCACTACAGGCGACACATGCAGTACGTCCTGAATCCAGTGCCAGATTATCGCGTCTTTTTTATTTCTCGTAGGAGGACATGTTGTCCGGCCCCGGACAAGAGGTCTGGAACATGTAAACACAGTTACCATCCCAACGCAAAAGCAAAACAAAGATGCAGCAACTAGTCTTTTCTTGTATTTTGTTGCTACTTTATTATTGTTTACGTACCTGAGCTATATGACCAATTGATTAAAGTTTGTGTCACTGATGGTCGTTCTGGATTCCAGGCTTGTTTTCATCTTCCTTTCTCTCCGTGTCCTTGTTTTGACCACTAACAGCATACTTCCACTCTGTTCACCGATTCATCCGCAAACGTCGTTCGAGATCAACGCGTTCCGCTAGGCGGCCGTCGACTTCATCGCGCCGTCCCTCGACACCGGCATTACAATCGTCGTCTCCAAGAGCACCGGCTCAACCTCGCCGACGGCGTTCCTCGAGCCGTTCGACGCGTCTTCCTAGCGTCTGGTGGCTCTGGCGGCCATCCAGGCAGTCGGCGCTGTCATCGTCCTCTTCGAGTGGCTCTCCGCTATCGGCTACGTCATGAAGTGGTCGTACCAATGTCCGCGGCGAATGGACGTCACTGGCTTCTGCCTCAGATGCCGGAACCCCACCGGATCGTGGATGGGACTTCTTGGGTTCGTCCGCTCGTCGAGTCGACTGCCATAACCGGATGGACTGCCTTGGCCGGGCGGGGCGCTGTCGCCTGACGGACTGTCGTCACCTGACTGGCTGCCGTCACCTGGCAGGCGATTTTTACTGAAGGGCCGCCGTCACTAGGTGAGCTGCCGTTACTTGGCGTGCCGCCGTCGCCGGACGGACCGCCATCGCCTGGTGGACGTCCTTCACTTCACGGATGATCTACCGTCTCTGGGCGGGTTGCTGTGTGCCGTCCGTTTTGCGCTTGTATGACTTCTTTTTTGAATTTTCTTTTGTCGTGTTCCTTTGTATGTGCTAACGGAGTGGGCTGGTTTGGGATCGGTCACGCCCCCCGGATGCCTCCCGGGAGGACTGGCCATTCGCCGGCGTGCATCTGTGAGGTCGTCTCCCGTACCGAGCCTTGCCGAGTTATGTACATCCACTTTTCGTTTTGTGTTTAAATGCATCCTGTTTTTTCCCATTCGCCATGCTGCCTGTTCTTTTCTGTCTTTCAGATGAAATGAAATGAAACGAAGGAAGGAAATCAATAAATGTATGGTGGCGGCAGCTTGCAGTTGCCGCCACTATAAAAACGCCAACCCCAAATTATAGGTGAACTTGTCTAGTCTTTCGGGAATGTTACAGCATGACACCTTATGATACCTTATGATACCTTAGCATATTTTTTTGTACGTGTGCTGCCGGGCATTGGAGAAACATATGTACAGTATTGGTTATTTATGGAAGCACCACCTGCAGGGTTCCCACTTGAACTGATTATTTTAAATTATTCGTTAAAACCAGAAGTTTCATACAAATGACGTAAAATTTGCGAACGTATTGGAAAAAATGGGGCATTTCCGTTGTTAGACAAAAAGTCACGATAAAAACAAGTCGACTCTCAGACCACCCGGAACGCCTAGGTATCCTTCTCGTGGACGACGTAAAAATCGCCTCTTTCGACCGAGCAGGAGACATGGACAATGCTGGAATTGAGAGCACGGCAGAACGCCACTGCAGTGTGCCACAGGTCCCGAAATCGCTGTTGGTTATCGCCGAAAAATGTACCGGGGCGATTGGCCTTCAAGCGACTGATGGACCAGTTTCCGGTGACGGAGGGCCAAACGCGACCTCAGGTCAAGGGTGGTGGGCGGCCTCCTCTCAGTGATGAGCTGGTCGCACCTATGCGTCAGTTTGTTGAGCCCCATTCGAAGAGCAGGAAGCACATCCCACTGACAACAATACCAAAATCCCTTAACATGTCTGTCACGACTGCGTGGTGAGCGCTTCGCAGAAAGTTGGGATGGTGTCTCTGTCGCCCCACTCTGTCGTGCCCCTGAATGTTGTCTGAATGCCCCTGAATCTGTGTGCCCAAGCGCAAGGCTGAGAGAGCCAGCGTCTGTCGATCGTTCTTTGAACAGCTTGAGGGGGTTGAGGGACTGATGTGGATTGGTGAGAAGTGGTTCTGCTTAATACAAGGCCCAAACAGTAGAATGAAAGATAATGGGCACCACAAAACCCTGGCGTTGAAGTGGAATGTTAAACCCAGGATGGCAGGAAAGTGATATGCTGGGCCGCCATTGTGGAGGGTCAAAGGCTGACATTCTTGTTTATCCTGAATCAGTCCGTCACCGGTGAAACTTATTTGCAACTGCTTCAAGAGTAGCTGTGGCCAAAAGTAAAGATGGAGCAAGTGTGCAAACAACGCTCGCTTCCCCTTTCTGGCTAAACAGCAATTTCAGCGACCGCGTCATCAGCCGGCTGATGGACCATCCTTGGCCAGCTCGCAGTCCAGGCCTATCGCCGCCGAACTTCTGGTTTTGGTCTGTGGCCCGGGCAAAAGTCCGGCGAGCCTCGCCAACTACGCTGCAGCAGCTGAGGTGCACTGTGGACGAGTGCACCGCGGCGATGGAGCAGGGCGAAGCTGTCGCGCCGTCCGCAGCCTCCGCCGCCGCGCCGAGACATGCGTGCAGCGGAACGGCGCTGCTGTGGAAACTGTGTGCGAGCCGCAGGACGAGTGACTGCGAAAATAAAAATGGCCCAGTTTGGGGTTGAATTATGTGTGGAAAGTTTCTGAACATAAAATAGGCAACACTTCTTCCGGCGTTTCCTAAACAATCAGTTCCAGTGAAAATCCTTGTGCGTACCCGTGCATATACATATGACTTTCAGCGGTCCTGTTAGTAACCCTGTTATCTGCTGCAAAGTTCCAATAATACTTCAAAGGGATCAATGAACTGAGCGGCCTAACAGTAAACTAAAACCAAATTTGTAATGACGTCACATGATAATCCGCTTATCAGGTGCGCGAGAAATGGACGCTACTTCCGTAGATTAGAGGATTAATGACGTCAGCTGCGTATTTCACTTCGCACTAGCGTGGAAAGTTACCATAATCAAGGAAGACGGGGGTATTATATTCCAATTCAGTGAAGCAGGCACTTCAAATGGTGTTCAGAAAAGACGGTTTAAAAAGTGATTATCTCTTTACTTAATATGGCGTTGCAATGTCATCGCTGCATTGCACTCCAATACGACTGCAATGTAAGGCTTCCAATACGAGGAATCTACTGATCTTATCAAAACTATTTTTGTAAAGCAACATTAGTCATAATATGCTTCCTTCAATCGGGGCTGAAATTTTGTAACACTTTGATCTTATCGCGAAGCACATAGAAACTAAACAAACATATCATATTAGCTAAACTAAACAAAACATATCATATTAGGTATGAAACGAAAGACGAAGATGTTTACTTCTCCATGGGTTTTTCAAATATTGCTTCGTTTGGGCTGTGCATAAAACTAGAAACTAAAGAAACATATGATATTAGGTGTGAAACGAAAGACGAAGATGTTTACTTCTGCATGGGTTTTTCAAATATTGCTTCGTTTGGCCTGTGCATGGTTTAAAATGATGCACTGTAAGTTGCCAGCATTCGTTTTCGAAGTACAACTTTTCGTAAGGCTACAAACAATGGAACTCATCAGCACCAGCAGACACCAGCGTCATGACAGACGAGATGTACTCCAATGTTCCAATATTCATTTCTGAAACAAAGATATTCGTAAGGTTGTAAATAATGGAACTCATCAGCACTAGCAAGAACCAATGCCATGATGGACGCTGGAACGTTGTTACACAATCTTGCTCGTTTCAGCTGCAATTTGTTGCAATTAAATGGTCTGTGGCCTGCTTTGTTTCTTGGATGCCGGGCTGACGGCTACCGTCTGGACGACGTCTGGGCCAGCGCCCACTTGGTCCCTCTGAGGGGGCAACTACATCAGGCTGGGTAAGGAACGGAAGATGCTGTTTTCCTTTACATGCATCCATTTGTCTGCTTCAAAAATGGTGATAAGTGGCGCTCACGTGACGCTGCAAGCTAGCATTTCTCGACTTTGGTGTAAGGCTTTCCTGAACGTTTACGCGTTTACATATACGTGAAGTGAATCACATTGGCACTGGCTAAAAGCCATGACGTAATAAATCTAGTTGTATTTCTTATCACTCCTTGAAGCTGAGGCCGCAGCTTCCAGAAATTTGATGATTTGTGAACTGTTGTGTCTTGCATCACGGGTGACTGTCTGTTGACGGGCGCCGTCGGTCTCCACTCAATCCATTTGCGAATTGAATACGACATAGTCAAAGGCATCAGAATGGGTATGAAACGAAGGTAGTTCTTTCACATGTATCTGTCCACGTGGCTCAAACACGACATCAAGTGGGCTTTCCGTGGGATCATAAGATGTAAGTACCTACTACAAGATAAGATGGTTTTTGATGTAAAGCTGTGCTGAAAGTCGCAAGAAGTGAAACACACCATCCACATCTAAAGGTCATGTCATGATACATTCGGCTGTGTAGCTAAACATCCCTGAATTGTTCGGCTGCACCTTCCTGTCATTAAACATCACGTGTCCTGATTTGTCTCCTGGATTTTGGGCGGCCGGCTGCATGGCGCGGCCGTCCCACCAGGCGTCTGACGTAAGTTTACATTTAGCTAAAGCAAACAAATTTCGTTCCCCCGGCGGACAACAGCTCGAAAGTTAATTTACTTGCTGCAGGGACTGTACCGTCGTCGCTTTGTCCCTTGCTGGCCATGGCCATCGGCAGAAGCGTCGGAACCTCTGTGGAGGTGGGAGAACGGGATTTTTGACTCGTTTCTTTCGATGCACCATAGGGTTAATGTTAAATGTTGACAAAAGCTGGGTGAGCTGCCCACCCCCTGACTCCTAGTTTTTACGTTCGGGGCCGTTGGCCATTCATTATTACATGTAGAACTGACAGTATAACATGGATATGCGTGTGCGTTTGTACAGTAATAATGAAGGTTGTGGTTTGCTGCCCTAGTACAGCAGCAAAACAGTGCATCTTGGTTGGAATCTATTTTAAGAATAGTTGAAATAAGGCTTCTTCCTAAGTTGCGCGCCTGTATGAGACTTCCAGCAAAAGGGAGAGGTATTCCCAAAATGTCTGGAACGTATTGGATTCGATCTAGCAAGTACAAGAACTATGTGGACGAGCGATGCGGGCTTCCTCTAGGGGCCCAATGTCAGCTGTATTGGACGCATCGCTTGGTGAAAGCGCGCATGTATTTTATGCATGTATATGTCCCAAGATACCCTTTTCGTGTACATCATACAAAATAGCAACAATTTGCGAAATCACCTGTTCGAAATACCATGCGTTAAAAATCCGACAGCTGTGAATAGGTATATAACTTTGCTTTTTGAGGCATTGGTTTTAGCAACTCAGCCGTCATCGACACCTAACCAGATGAAAAATCGCAGGAGTTTTCCAATGATACCAAAATGAAAGCACTAACATTGATACGTCAGCGGCTATTGATAACGTTTCCTTCTGAAAGGTAATTAAGCCAGTGTTTACCAGTACAAACCAATAGTGTGATCGTGTGGCTAACTGTACAGCCTCGAAAGCTGTGTGATTAAGAATAGAAACGGCAGGTGACTTCAGGGCCGGTGTATGCTGAAAGCTTTGAGAATTTGTGGTGTGGCAAGCTGCTTGCATAAGAAACGTATGGCAACGCAACGTTCTGCTAAGTGAAGTTCTCATCCGTGCTCACTTTTTTGAAAAAACATACCTTCCCAGTATCTGGGATTAAGTATCATAAGGGCTGTGTGTCAGTGGATGCGGAAAGCTACTACTTACGTAATTCGGACAGATGGTATCAGGCCTGGAAAAACCATCTTTGTTCTGGCTGGAAACCAACTGGGCGGAACATTCAACAGAAATGAACGGGGCAGGGAAGAGCACCGTGAAGACGATGGAGGCAGCACGCACCATTATCTGAGCTCCATGTGGTACTGTTTCGCGGCACTGAATACAATCATGCTCGAACCACAAATGTGTCATGCTTATGAACACCATTTCTTGTCTTTGCTTTTGTTCGTTATTTATAGGCTGTTGCATCAAAACGCATCAGAACCTGATGCACCGACAACACTCAAGTTATCCGTTCATTGCGCCACTGAGTGACGTTCTCGGCCGTCACGCTTACAACGGACAGCCGCTGGTGACGACATCCGCAGCCTCGTCCCGCGGCTCCTGCTTCGCGAAGTCGTGAGATCTGGTCTCCACAGCGCCGCAGAGCTGTGGGCTCGGTTGGCCGACCGCCAGCCAAGGCCGCGACGACCGCTGCCGGCCGGCTTCCTGCCCGCTGGTCGGCCGTGAAAACAGCAGGCTGGCGGTCGGTCGCGCCGCCGTCTCTGCGGTCAGGCGACGTGACGTGGCGGCCGGGTGACGCGCCGCTCGCGCGCGGCGCGGGAGGCTGCGGGCCGGGGCGGGCGCTGAGCGGAGCGGCGGAGGCGCCCGCGACCTCGGGACACGTGGCCGCGCCTCGGTGCGGTGCAGGGTTTCGTCAGCACCGGCCCGCAGGCCAGGAGACGGCTCGGTCTTCACAGGCCTGGCGGAGTTTCCATTACTGTGACGTTCGAAGCGTGTTTGTTGGTGCAGGTGAGGGATTTCCTTTTGCGAAAAAGTAGCGATGACTCTGGGCTGATTCTTCCAGCATCTGTTTGTCGTTTGCGCATTAGCGTCAGGATGACGTCTTTCACTGTGCCTGTGTCGCGTCTCATGTTTACCGAACATTTTGGAGGTGGAAAGGTCCCTTGCAAGCGCAGGCAATAAACGTAAGCATCCATGGACTGTTTATCAACATTAGTGTAAATGATACGTCAATGCCTTCCCGAGAACTATCGGACACTGTGAATCTCATGTGGTAAGGTCCAGCGGCTGACGCCGACACGGCGTGGTTTTCCATGTCAAAACGTCGCACGACAGCAGTAACCTGCGTCATCAAGACGCGCCTTCCCCTGGTTGGAACATGCGTCATCATTTCTTGGAATGTAATCCAAACAACTTATGCTCCTCCCTCATTGTTCCGAATGTGGTCAGGTCGTCGCCGCAAGAGCCGCAAAAACTCTTCACAAAGCAACGCAAAAAGCACTGAAATCCTGCGCAACCTAAGTGCTCAAACAAAGGAGCGCGTCGAGGCAAAACCTAGTCAGTGGACCAGTCCACCAACCCACCGGCCGTCAACAGCCGCGAGCAGTCCGGCTGGCGTGCGGGCCGGACGGTCCGTCTGTCGGCCCTCTCAGACGGTCCCGGTGACCCGGCCGAGCCTGGGAAAGTCCGCCCCGCTCCGATCTCGCCCGGTGCCGGTTCCGCGAACCGTCCAGCCGAGCCCAGGTACCGCCGCCTGGCGGCGCCTGCTGGAAACGACGGCCCGGGCCGAACGCCTCCGCCAGCAGCCGTCAGCACCCGCCGCCGCCGCCGCCGGGGTGCCCCCGACAGCAGACTGGGCCGCCGGCACCGGCGGGGGAGGGTAGCGCGTCAGCGCTGCTGACTGGCTCGGAAAGTCCGAACTACGAAACACCTGCTCTGTCCGTACTGGACAATTTGCCCATGCTCTTCCCGTCGAGATGTCAGGTGTGCCTGTAATGTTCCACGAATCATCCAGTATTTAAAATCTGACGTCACGACATGGGGAAAATCTTATCGATCCGATTCGATTTCATATACTTCTGGGACTTTTTCCCAAGTAGAATGAAAGATCTTGGTGCACGGATGCGAATTTCTGTGCTGTTGAATTATGTATATACTGCCAGAACCAATAATTGCAAGACAAATGTATTCCTCATTTCGTTGCTATATCGACTGCGCAGTAAGTGCTGCTGCTTTTCTCTTTCCATTTATCCGTGCAAACTTTACAGTTCCATTTGTGTATGACAGTTCCCATCATAACTCGGCTGTCTTACAATCCGGATATGGGGAATATGAATGTATCATGATTGTCTTTGTACCATTTGTAATTCTAATCATGTGGATGCTCAAAAAAGTCTATTCTACCAAAGAAACAAGTAAAACTCGGAGTAGCTCAGTTTGTGAGGAAAATGTAAGCGTGTCAAAAGCACGTTCTAACAAAGTGTCTTTGGCGAACTCATTCCAGCTGGCTAAAACCACCAATTTGACCTGTTAAAATCGACAGTGTGATCTTGTCAACCACGATCACTGTTAACTCTTTGAAAACAGTCAAAAGAGGGGGAAGAAGAGACTCAGAGAAAGAGAGAGAGAGAGGGGGGAGGGAGAGAGGGAAGGAGAAAAAAAGGGAGAGAGATGCACGAACACCAAAGTATGCGTGATCCATAGACAGTATGACGAACGCTGCTTGGCCCCCATTGTTTTGGAAAAACCGGGCTGTGTCCCTGAATATCCTTTTCCTGTTCCTTTACTCCATTACAGAGGTCCAGACATTGTCATCTTTATGCGTAGTCCTTCAGCACATGGAAATTAACGAACACAGTACGTGCTCTCCCCAATGAATGTGCTATTCCAAGAAGTCTGAAACCTACCGCGTGCCGACAAAAACTCAGCGAACCATGCGCTCGCATTCACGACCACGTCATAATCCACATGCAGGTGTGTTTTTCAACTGGCGTGCACCACAGGCGTAACCACAGGGAGGCCCGGCGGTCCAGGCCTTGTCTTGGTCTTGGCCAGGACGCGGTCTTGGGCCTGCATTTTTTTATGAAAACCATCGCACATCGTCTTCCCAGCAGGCAGTTTTCGTATGATTTTAGTTTACACTAAGCTCCGCCCCCACCCCTTCCCTTAGGAAAATCCTGACTGCGCCCCTGGTGTGAGCTTTAAACAACGGGAAGTCTTCTGTGTGGTAAAATGCTGAGCCCAGTACAGTCGGTACAGCTGGAAAGGCAAGAGCCAATCAGAGGCACCAGTTTGCAGGCCGCTTCGTAGCCGCTGCAGTCGGTGAGCTTATAAATGTGCGGCGACTGCAGACTCACTTTGCGTAACTGACGCAGATGAGACGATGGTGTACCTACATCATTCCACGGTAATGACCAGTGACTACCCAACGTGCTTTAAAGCCATACGACCATTGCTATTCTGACCTCGCGCATGTAGGAAGTATGTGTATGTGCGTTTGTCTCCTAGCCTTGTTTTTGTACCGTTTTGACCCGGGATTCAGAAAAGCCCCAATGACTCCGGTCATATCTTGGGAGAATCCCATGAAACACAATAAATAAATGAATGAACTACCCAAACAAAGGTTAGATAGCTCGCGTGCCAATGACACATCTCGGTTTGCTTCCCCACGTATTCCCTTGACTGGACCAATGTAAAGTAATATATGCATGTCGTGTGAGTAACAGCGGTCCTACTGAGAGCTGTTACCCGCCTTTTTCGGGGAAAATTATGTTCGATGAAGCGCCATCGTTTCGACTGCGCAGAATGCACCGATGCAAGATTGCAGAACAGAGCTTTGATGAACTATGACAATCCAGAGAGGCATTAAGATCTCCGCACGTTCGTTTGGTGATGTAGTCTTGCGTGTCGTTGCAGTTTCCACGCAATCTGCGTTCAATCTCCTAGCGGCGAGGCTGTGTTGCAGCTTTCGTGACGTGGTGCGTCGAGCGGCATTTCTGATTAGAGGCCCACATGTGGGATGTGGGGCGCCATTCAGCGAAAAGGAGGCGGGAAAACCAATGCTGTGTTTCTTGCCCCAATGATCGAGAGAGGGTTTGTATAGTTTACAAGGGCCAATCCTGTCCGTACATCTGAGAGAGTGAGTGGGAAAAGGAGAGACAGAGAGAGAGAGAGAGGGAGAGAGGAGGGGAGGCAGTAAAGGCGAGAGAGGGAGAGAGGGAGAGGGCGAGCGAGCGAGAGAACAAAGTGCACAGGTTTTCCACAATGCAGTCAGCCACTAAGCTGCACTACATGCCAGCACCTTTTCAGACTTTGGACCCAGTGGTGCGCCATTTCCCGATAATCTGCATTATCAGGATGCTATGTGAAATTTGTGAATTGGCATCACCACTTTGTAATATTTAGCATCAGTTTTGTGTCACGCCATTAAACAGTCACCTTAAACTCTGTCAGGTCTTACCTCCATTCAGCATGCTTTTCCGTCTTACATGCGGGAAAACTTTGAAAAAAATACCTGCCGTCGGAGTGTGCTTCTTTCAGACCGCCATTGTTTCAGACGGAAGAGTCCGGTAACTGATAACTTATGTAAAACGTTCCATGGTATCTGTAGCGTAGCCAGGATTTTCGTAAGGCAAGGGGTGGGGATAAGGCCAAAATAGAAAGACTAATGCCTTTTTACCATTTTATTGCAAAGATAGCAAAATTGAACCCTATGCCATGGAACACGCGGAATTTCTTAAGATGAAAACACAGTACTTTGAATTTTTAAAGGACGTTAGTATTTTAAGCAAATCATTTGTGGTAAAACCAATTTTTGAAACCTCTGACCATAAGAGGGAGTTAATTAACCCGTTTAAATCTCTTCTGGCTACGCTACTGCACGCAGCCATTATTAACTGCAATCATATTGACGTCAGTCCTCATTCCATGTCATTTTCATCTTAAAGCAACTCATTTCTCATAGCCTTACAGAATAACCATGAAAAATGCGTCATAAAACTTGCCAATTTTTGATTGGGTTACCGAAGGATTTTCTATATCTCATGACCATAAGCCAATAACTACAAGGTTTTTCTGCAGACTTTTCCTTTGCGTGTCTGTGCCACTGGCCATAATACCGCTGTGTCCTTTAAATAGCTTCAGCAAACTGACTAGTCAGAGGAAAGGGGGGGGGAACGTTAGGGATTTTCATAACGCTCCCGTTGACGTAGCGCCAGATTCCACAGAAGCTGGGTGGGACGAGTACCTTTGCATGTCTCTGGTGAGTTTATTCCGATTTGAATTCGATTCATTGTCACGCAGTTTTGTTTTGTGAAATGTGTAGGTGGATTATTCAAGTGTTTCGTTAGTGGATGGTTTACGCTAAATGGCGTCAAACTTACACGTTTCTCGACCGGCACTGCGATAAGATTTACGATCCCGTGCGTTGCTGGCGTCCACAAGAGATACACATGCTATTACTATACTTCGCCGTTTTTAATCAGGCAGTCTCTGAACACTGTGAGATTTCTCCGTTTCTATCGGAAAGCATCGACTCATCCCCAACAGAGAAGGGCACCGGGTCACGACGAGCCGCCAGCGCTTCTGCTGAGTTTCTTTGTCCGCAGAGCACCGCCTCGCCTTCCCTCTCACTGTGCCGAATCATGGAGCAAGAGTGACGTATCCGAACGCAACTCATTTGTGAACACTGTGCAGCGTTTGGACTGACCGCGACCGCATGGCAACATCCCGATCCGGGAATGTCCATAGCTGAGCGACGGCTTCTTTCCTGGCAGTTTCGTAAACACAAACTGTTGTTCTCGATACTACAACGGAAAACGCGACGTGGATTACGACTTGCGCGGACGATCGGACCACCGGGCTTCACCCGGCACCGCCCGGCATGTTTTCGTACCCGCGACCACCTGGGACCAGGGGTGCCCAAAAGGCATTCCTATTGTCTTAAGATCTAACCGTCGGATATGAATCGGTCTACCACCAATCGATAGCCCTGAGTCTTATGATTCAGAAAAATTGTGTTAATCCTGGGCACGTGACTGATGTCACAGGTCACGTAAAACGCCTAACACGACGTCGGAAAAACTGACACCGCTTTGGGCGTCATATCATCGGCAATACTGGTCTTGCAGCCTTCAGCTGGGTATCAAACGAATCTTCTCATCGTCTGACAAATTAAAAAATTATGCGCATCGGAAACTTACTCTAACTGAAAAAAATGTCCGGTCAAGGTCAGCCTTGGCCAGGTGAAATATTGGTTTTACCTTACCTACCAAAGATTGATACTCGTTGCCGCTTTGCACAGAAAGGACTAAAGTGAAACCTTCTGATGATCAGCTTTTCATTACCTGTTTTTCGTCCAGCCATGGTCAATCTAGATTAGGTCAGATAAGGCTGCATCACTCTTCCTGCCAAAGAGCAATAACTACTCGCTGAAATTCGTAACTGCGTAAGTACAAAACTGAAATGACATCTCTTCATCATTTAATCTGCTCTTTCTGCTCTTGATCAAGTCAAGGTCGAGCCAGGTCAGGACAGCCAGACATTTTCTTTTTTTCCGATTAGTAACAATAATTGCTCTCTGCTGCTACTGAACGACTTCTCTCAGAACATGTTTTACTTTATTTCGTTTTAACATCTACCTATGACGTCAGCTGACATGACCTTGCGATGCATTTGGTGAACATTGCGCATATAGATTTGCTTGTCTAGGTGGAACAACTGGGAACCATTTCTGTCACTTACAAAGCAAGTCATGTCCAAGCGTCATCGTGTGACCTAGCATCACCTCTAATGTTGACGTGACATGGCTGTATGTCTTTTAGGGACCATTTCCTATGTAAATCCAAATAATCCATGTCCTATGTTCGCGAATATTACCAAAAAACAACGAAGGATGTTCGCGCCACTGCCGGAAGAGGCCTAAAACATGCATGCTAGGGTTCATTTATGACGACATATCTCCATGAACTGATCTAGCATGGAAATGGTTTTGATATCAGAATATGTAAACTGATTGATGGACAAATGCTGAAAGTTTGGTTGAACTGGCTCAAACTGTTCAGATGTTATTTACTACATACCGAAGGATTGCCGTATTTGACACTCCCAGGCCAAACCGGCTTAATGAGCACAAGAGAGGTCATGCGAATTTCGGAACATGTTTGGTGACCATTGGCTGTGTGGATACAGTCCATTTCTTGTCTTGTCACATGCTCCCATGTCTTGATCATTTCAGAAACATGTGGTGAAGGAGTGCGGATAAACGTGAGGCCACGCTGTGGTCTGTCCAAACGAAAGCAAACCTTGAATACTAAACTCGTGGTCTTAAAAACACACATGCTCGGCTCAACCATGATCACGACCACAATGAGTCACAGAGACCAGGTGTACCCGAAGCGGTTTTTTTTTGCGGGAGATCGAAGTTAGACCCGGAAATAAACTGGACACTGTCATCGAGCGTCACGGTGGAAGATGGCCGATGATAAATAATTGCCTGTTGTTTCTATGGCCGTCATTTTTATCATCATTTTTATTCTATGTCACGGTCATTTTTGGGAAAGGTAATAAAACTTGAGGGTCAGCGGTAAAACCGATCTTTCAGACGCGGCCACCGAATCCGCATGCAAATCCACTACCCACAGGTACATCTGATCCCTTCGATTCCACGCTCTCACATCACCAGGCGAGCCCGCTCTATTCTGAGAAGCGGAGGCGGAAGAATGGCCTGGCGTAAATCCCCACTCGCGCCTGCGTCCGTTCCCGGACTGCCGTCTCCTGAGCCCAACACCGTACTTCCCCAGCCGACCGCCGCACCCTCTCCGCCCGTGCAGTGGGCAGTCGACGAAACGACTCAGATAGGTGCGGATAGATGGCGCCAGCGTCCGGCCAGCGGCAGCCCGGCCGCCTTCTGGGAGCGTCCGGCGCCGCCTGGGAAGTCCCAGCCGAGTAGCTATAAGAGAGCCACGCGGCGTCTGCACCGGACCACGAGCGTTCGGAGGCCGGCTGAGATGGCCAATTACAGAGGTGAGCGACGACTGCTGCGACCGCCAATCTCGGAGTGAATGCCATTTGATGATTCTCGCCTTGTAAAGACCCCTTTGAGTTTCAAGATAATCACCCGGGAGCCATTTATTGTACGATGTACATGATTAGCTATTATTATTTAAAAACCTATTAACGAACCTGTTAAGGTTGAACGGCTTCCAGTAATGACTATTGAAAATTTGGGGTTTTAATGTCGACTTATTCAGTAATTTTCGCCGATTTTCCTCGGCGATGCGTTGCTGTGGTTTCAATGCGTATCCGCGCGCATCTGCGACTAAGCAGCCGGTCCCCGCTCCAGGTATCACATTGCGGCGGTGCGCGCTGGCGCTGACACTGCTGGGCCTGGCCTCGGCCGGCTCGGTGACGCACCAGTCGTCCTCCGCCTGGGGCAGCTCGGCGGACGGCGCCACCTTGGAACGGGGCACGCACAGCTCGCGCCGCACCCAGCAGCTGCCCGACACCGAGCTCGGCCTTCGCTCCAGCTTCGGCACCCGGCGAGCCCCCCGGCCGGCGTCGGCCGCCGCCGCCGACGACCAGTACGACGGTCCGCGGCGGAGCCCCTCCAGCCAGCCTCTGCCGGCCAACAGAGTCCCGGCCGGCGGCGTCCCCTCCGGCCGTCTCCCGGCGGGCGGCGCCCTGCCGGCGTTCGGGACCGGGCTGCGGCCGGGCCAGCCGCTCTTTTCGCCGCCGGACCTGCACGCGCTGGTGCCGCAGCTGATGCAGCAGGCGCTCGGCGGCCTGAGCCCGGGCCACCGCCGCGTGCAGGGCGGCCGGGGCGGTGCACGCCATGTCGGGTCCGGCCGCGGCCGGGACCGGCCGCTGCAGACCGACGCCCGGCCGGCCGCCGGCCGCGAGTCCAGGCAGAACGCGCGGGAGTACGGCGAACAGTAGTCATCGTTACCGCCGCTGAACGCCTTCACGGACGAGTGTTCCCTATTCTGCATTGTTTCAAAGTGTCTCTGGGACTGTACGGCCAGAACGATAATAAATATTGTGTGCATGAGACACATTGCGTGGGTAGTTCTCTACAGGAAGCAGTGGCGTAGCCAGGGGGCCAAAGGGGCCATGCCTTCCCCCTGGAGGACAAGAGGGGCCCCTGTCGACCGAGCGGGTTCCCCTGGGGCAGAAAGCCCCAGTGCTTTGGATAGCGTGAGGCGCCCGCAGGCGGATAGGGTGCCCTCTGCAGCCAGGCAGTGACCCCCTGGCCAACAGGGGTCCCCAAACAATCATTCAGGGGTCCCTACTTTCCTGTAAAGATGTCCCTGCCGACCTATACGAGGCACCCGCCATGTCGGCAGCAACGCCTTTACAGGCGAGCATGGACCCCTATTCACAAAATATGCATGCACAAATGCACACATAACAGCACACAAAGTTTTTGTTAAGCAAGGAGCGAACAGACATGCTAAATTAAAGAAAGTTAAGAATAAATAACAAAAAAACACAACTCACAGCCCTCCGCTGAACGGCAAGGTGAGCACGTGCCCCATCCCTCTGGACGGCCGCTGGGCCGGTGTGACATCAGGCTAGGTTGCCGGCTGCCGTCACGCCGCCGCAGCACGATAAGGTGGCTCCGGGCCCCGTCCCTGGAGACGGCGTTAGGGACGGCCTTATATACAACTATGGAATTTCAGTGATTCCTGAACCATAAGGAAACAAAATTGGCACCATATTATCAAACCATTAAGCGAGGAAAATGTCTAGAAGTTTCGCAGAGCGTAAAAAAATTAAAAACTATCCTGCAGCCATTGGCGGATATGACGCAAAACGGGACTGTGCGGGCCAAGGAAGGTAACCGTTCGTGGGCTGGCGCAGCGTCATGTAACAGCTGTAAATTGGACAGGGCGGCATACCACACACAGAAAAACCGCGAAAAATCCGTTTAAACTGCAGAAATGTAGAGCTTTCACGCATAATGTATGTTACACGTCGGATCCTAAGAATACAAGCTAAAACGCGGCCATCTCAGTTCAGCTCACATGTCACGGAGCAGCATTCCCTTTAAAGATTTTGAACAGTTTCCTCGAGACATCCGACATCCATATTTTTCCAAACCTTACTTGCGCTGACTTAGCTAATGAGTCGGCTCAGCATAGAGTACTTAGTCGACAAACAAGCGCGAGGGTCTGCCCTACGCTTTTGTTAAAACTCATGCATCGCGAGATGGTAGATGTAACTGACTGAACAGTTCATATAAATATCAAAAATACCCTTCGGAGTGCGTTTACGTTACTCCGGATCGACGGATGAAGGGGCCTAGACCTTTGCCTTCCTCTACTGAGTGCACCTATGACTGTGGGCACAGCCAGCAGTGTCAGCTCAAGTGCTTTGGAAGACCTGTTAATAGCATCCCTTCCCTGAAATGTATAACTGTGCCCGCCAAAATCCATGAAGGATGGAATTATCTCCCCAGATCGGATGCTATTTACATTGAGTAAATCGCAAATAATCATGGCCATCAATCGCTGTTGTCGCTGCTGTAACTTTTCACTTCTTTGTTGGCAACCAGGCACCCCGACCCTGATTTGAGGACCCACATTGTTTTTAAGTTAATTCTCTAAAAAGGAAAGCTCGTGTACTTGAGTTCAAGGTCCTGAATGTAACGAAGACAATAGAACAAATTGCAGAAATGGAGGACAGAATTAAATTAACTGGTACACAATGTATGAGATGTCTGAACAATCACGTGAGATTGAGCCGGTACCATTTTGGTCCGCACCAGTGTCTAAACCACAAAATTGCCACTGGCCACTGACACAAAAGTGGTAAAAAACATTTGCTACCCTGGTTCCTATCTCTAGTGCATCCGCTGGTAAACAGGTGGAGCAGCGTGTTTTTTTTTTAGATACGATTCACGGCACACCGCATAAGCCTTCAGTCGTGCGGGACCGTTTCAATGGAGTTCCCCGGAGCGCTATCCGGGACGCGGCTTCAGTAATCCAGCTCTTCAAAAACTAACCCAAACGCCTCAGCAGCCTGATCCACATCCGCTCAGAGGCAGTCTGAAGGCCATCGCGATCTATAAACCCGGCCAGAGGTGGGGAACACGGCCAGTGTCCCGACCCCTGTGGGAACACTGGCCGTGAGGACGTAACCACTGAGGACGTAACCATTGAGGACGTAACCACCTCAGTGGTTACGTCCGACGCGTGGAGTCACTGGCCAGGGTAGTCTTTGGTACTACCAAGACGTTTCGGCCGCTGCCAGTTAGAACGTCGTCGTTGAAGAGTGTGTAGAGCCAGACGCTAACCGCCAAATCGGGCTGGTCAAAGCTCTTTGGAGCGAGACCGACCAACATTTGCTCTGATCAAATGATCTGATTCCACAGTTCCTCATCGTGACAAACGCCGAGGCACAAGATGTCGCCATCAGCAAGCTGACGCTGAGGTGTTGGAGACGTTCATCTTTTCGACCTAACGACTCGTTAGGGGAGCTAGGTAGGGAAACACCCGGGCGGATTCCTGCCATCTGCTGCATCTGGAGGAGACCGACCGCTTCCCTTGACGACTGATACATTGGTACTGTCAGCGACGAGGGACAAGGGGCCGAGGTGGAGAAGGCCCTCCTAGAGGCGGACCCGTTGGGCGGCGTAGCGGCGTCTCAGTTCCACGGTCTGGATGACGGTTGCCGTGGACTGCACAGCCAGATGACGCTGGACGTTTGCGACCTGGAGGGCCTCATGCAGCAAACTCTAAGTGATGCTGACAGCGCCCTTCGCCAGCCAGCGTAGTTTCTTCCATAGCGCTTTGGCCGCCTCCGCCTGGGGATGACTGCATCCAATGCCACATACACGACAAGGGAGTCGTGCAGTCAACTTCGCCGTCTGCGCACTACCATGACAACATCATCACACCTCATTGTGTACATGCACACTAAAACCCTACACTAACTGAACGTCACCGACCTAATGCAATTTCGCCATTCTGAAACTGCAGCGTGTAAATTTGTAAAAATATAAAATGTGTCAGGTCGGATGCAAACAGGTTAACCCTCGCCGGGGGGGGGGGGGTCTTTTAACGACCCCAGGGGTTATTCTTAAATAACTTTAGCGACGGAGATGAAGCGCTGATTTTTTCTGTAGCTGAGTTTGTGATATTTATACAACCTGAGTAGATTTTCTAAAAAAAAATTTAGGCGGTCGGTAGTCTGTAACCTTTTTGTCAAAGCCATGTCAGTCGTGTTTTTAACCAAATCGAACAATACATTTCACTTGCTGGACATTGGAAATTGCATTGTTGCGTTTCATGTCCCTTTCATAAATGTTGGTGCCTGAGTTAAGTGTATTGGAAGGGTCAGGCCACTAGAGGTCAAGCTAGGTTAAACGTGCATATCAGGCATTGACGTCAAACGCCATTGTAGTTTTGTATACGTGATAAGTAGTACCTACGGTTGCAAAAATGCTTTATTACGATCCACTACGTCAACATTATTTTGACGAACATCGTATGGCGTAATGTAAAGCCAGTTTGTAGATGAAGGCCACGGTGGGTCGGTGAAATTCGGAGATTCAAAATTTCGAAATTCGATTGCGCCAGAAGCGGTGACCTTCTGAAACCATCGTGTTTACCACAGTAACATGTTAGGATAGACCGTGTGCTCGCCTACCTGCACGCCGGTAGTGCCTGCACGTTGGTGGCTCTAGCTCAAGTGGTTTTCGACAAGGAGCGATTTCCGTAAAACATGAGCGACGCTGGCGGTGGCCTTGGAACTAAGGTGGCCGCGACCCAAAATAGGCGACCCCCCTCCCAGCCTGAGGACAGCTAATTTCGTACGTGTGTCGTCGCTCGTTTGACCTGTGGCCCGACAAAAGCGTGATGGGACTATCATGCCTCGCATTGCAAATTTCAGCTATGAGGACATTCTCATGAACTGGGTGGTCACCCATTGACCTAGAACCAAAAAACATACATTTTCCGAGGGTTAAGGCAACCACCAGCATGCTAGTGCTTACGAAACCGATTTATTTTTAGAAGTTTGAAAGCTATATTGCTAAGAAAACTCCGACTTATTTTGGCAAGGCCTTCTTTGAGGTCATTACCGTGACCTGGGAGGTCGCCTTTTGGCCTGAAACCCAAAAATCTGATATCGTTTAGTTGCTTGCGTGACGATCCATACACCAGTTTTTACCGCGTCGGTCTATCTCTCTTGGTTCAAAAGTTAAAAGTGGGATCGTAAAAATGGCCGGGCAAGGGTGTAAAAATGGCCGGGCAAGGGTGTAAAAATGGCCGGGCAAGGGTGTAAAAATGGCCGGGCAAGGGTGTAAAAATGGCTTCGCCGGGCGAGGGTTCACCCGACATTGACGGGGTATTTCTCCACCTTCCATTAACTGAGGGAGGTTAACTTCCCCCCTGTATCGAGAACCAATCGTTCGATTCGGCTGATCTAAACGCCAGTCGATAGCGCCAGACCTTGTGGTCCTGCGACAAATATTTTTTTTTACTTTCGGGTCAATGATGGCGTCACAGGTCAGACCAAACACGAAAAAGTGACCATTTGCTCCAAGGTCGCCTAATCACGATCGAAAGCAGACAGAGACCAAAGTTTGCATGGCAGCTTAATCTCATATTTTTTGTGCCGCCTGATTCAAGGTCATAAAAGGCCAAGGTCGCACGTTTGGTCAAATTTAATCTTTGTTATAACGTGCCATGCAACACATTTTTCCTAGCCCATTTGACACGGAGATTCAAGAAATGACACCTTCAAGAGCTTTGGACGCAAAAAATGCCGTGAAATATCCCCATATACCATGCACTTGCAAAATTGCAACATTCTGTAGTTTCAAACTCGGACTACCACAAGCACGCTGGTGACCTCCACCTGACATCTCTGGCTGATCCTATTGCACATTTCCACGGTCACAACATTGTAAAGATCGATATTTCCACACCGGTCATCCAGAACATCATACAGACGCCACCAGTTCACTTGCTAACCTGAAATCTGCATGAAATCAGCAAAGGTCAAATTGCGAAAAAAATGCTCCAAGTGTTGCGAGAAGCTGCTACGTAAGTTGTACCAGCAGTTAGATGTAAGACAGTTAGAGAATTCTTCTGGCGGTATCCAAAAATCAGTTTATTCATTTCCTTTTTCTTAGATGTACTCTCATTGGATCCGGAGAATTAAAAATACGATCACCGAGCATGACGTCAGAGAAGCTCCATGTTGAACTCTCAGGTCATGCGGACATGCAATGCAAGCCACAGTCATCATACATTGTAAAAACACCGACAGTACGGTGGTGGAGTAAACTGAACGTCGAATCGCAAAACATGGCCGTCTTTATGGCCCCATCGAGACGTGATCTAAAATGACCTTGTTTCTGAATTTTTGTCAGTATGTGATTAATTAATATAAGAATATAATATAATATACTGGAAGTTCCAGGATGCGGAGTTTATTCGTTTGGGAGATATCTAAGAAATGCGCTAAGGGGAAGGGGGACGGGTGGGGGCGTTAAACGCCTCCCCAGTCAACAGCGGGTTAAAACAGCAACATGCAGTTTAGCTGTCATTGTCAGAGCCTGGGCAATAGACTAGGGGATCGGCTGCGCCACGCACCGATGTTTGGATGGTCTTTCGTTCTACGGCACAGCTTGATGTAGCACCATTCATGCGACAGGAGGTGATTGTCCATTGAATTTTGTGCATCCAAAAGGTAATGTGTGTATGTATCACCATTTCGGGAACTATAACTTGAAATATACGGCGATAAACTACTGCCATTCTCGTGTCATACGATATCCGGGGCGTGCGTGCCTATAGTTAAACGGTGAGCAACAACGTGAGGATGATTCCGGGTACTAGGCGTGCCTGGAAACCACCTGGGAATGTAATCAAAGAAAACGTTCCCGGACTTCATGGCCATTCAGCCCACCGTCCTGGCACGTGATGGCATGTGCAGTCCGAACTGTTAATGTCTTCTTTATAGTCTTCTAGATGCCTTTGATGCCAGTTCTAAACCTTGCATCAGTACTTCCCGAAACGGCGTGGAGCCAGAAAGACGGCGAACTGAAAAAGGTGGTGACAAAAGCAAATGAAATTAACGTGTACGTCGTGAGTAGAAATGGATTGAACAAATCCCTCGGTTCACAGTTCACACCATCTTCAGAGCTCAGTACGAAAATATGGTTATACTTGCACGCAGCCATGCTATGCACACCCGTTGCCACATGCTCCTCAACGTTTAATCCTCTGCTGACAAGGTCATCGAGCACTACCAGTCATATTTGGGAAATGACGCCTATTACTGTAGTGTAGTCGTAAAAACAAATACTACGTTAGGCATCATAAAAAACTTAGCAACTCAGACACGTTCCGAATGGAGTTAAGACAGAGGTGTTATCGACAGAGATCCACAAACCTCCGACTCTCCGACTCCGGTCGGGGCCAGTGCTTAGAGCCTCCAGTTCGCTAGGGCGACAGTCTCTGATGAACACCCACGTATACGACATAGTAACGAGGGGAAATTTTCATTTTCATGCAGTGCTGCTTTCGTCATATCAATGTCTGTCTCTAGGATATACAGTCAAAGGCAGTCAAATGTAGTGGTTGTTCTCAAATGATCGGCAGTTGCAAGTAGTCGGAAGTGACTCTGTGGCCGGCATTGTCTTTAAGGGTAACTTCCAGTCTTTTGCGTTCGCTGCATCGACCTTCGTCGACTATATCCCAGTCTTTAGGAACACCGGGTTAACAAAATTTGTGTAAAAATGTTTATGATGTCTGAGATTTAGGCTGGGAGACACTCAAGGCTCAATTTACGTTGGTCACTGGCACTAGAAACTGTCGGCATTTGTTAGATCTCCGATCATCGGTGGGAAGGGAAGGACACCAACATTTGCCGTGCAGGTCCTTTTTGAAGACTTGCATGCAAGTTTGTGCACTGCGCTTTTTTCAGAAACACCACGGTTTGGCGCTGAAAGGAGCAACATAGAATCATCGTAGGATGTCGAGCCATGAGAAAACAACCGATTCGCCAGTATGCTGATGGAAACCGAAAATGAGCCCAACATCTCAACTGGGGACTTGGTCCACAAATGGACTCTGTATTTGATCCAAAGCCGACAGGGCCAGTCGACCTTGGGCAAGCAACGGCCGTGTCGTGGCGTTTCTCGGGACGGTAAGGGCCCCCCAGCGCCATCTGGCTCGGTAGCCAGACCAAAATTACTCCATATTCGGAAACGTTTGTGGAACAGGGCCAGGGATCTCGCAGTGAGCTTTCCTTGACATCGAATTATCCTAGCGTTACCCTCTTCGGCACACTCGAAATCCCTTTATTAAAAAACGAGAATTTTGTGAAGCTGAGGTTCACTCTTTATACGCTAGATGACTCTCAGCATAGCAAGCCAGCAGAGCACGGCCGATTCCTCTGACATCATTACAGGCACGTTGCCAGGATTTTCCTCAGGGGGCCAAATGTATTTAGTGTAGACCGCTTGGCCCAGGGGGGCCATGGCCCCCATGACCCCCATTGCTGATGCCCCTGCATCATTAGCATATGTTTGAAATAACACTCGCTGTGATTTTCTGTACAGATTCTGCGAACACTTCTACATGTACCTACTTGTAAGAGACAAATACGGTTTTCCTATCAGTTCCAATACTGCTTTGGCTCCTAATGAAGGAAACCCCATGCACTTCACCGCCGAGAATAATAAAGACGCGACATTTGCCCATACAGGATGCGTATTTCCCAGACTGTTTTTGTGAAATTGCAAAGCTGTTCTAGCAGGCCCTTTGAAAACAGCGAGACTTTCATTGTAGGTACACCTGCACCTATCACAAATAAGTTCCTACTCGCCCTCCCTTTCGCATTGCCTCGCAAGTAACAGTGAATCATAGTGCCTAAGGCACTTGAGTTGTTCTGTGGTGTAAAGGTTAACTTCAGAATACTTCCGTTGGTGTTGACCCCTAAACTGAACACAGTTTCAGGGGACGAAATCCCGTGGACTGAAACGGGCAGTGAAAGAACGTGGCCAAAGCCCCATCGAAGGGTGGCGGTATAAAACAATTTCCCTCGTGGTCATCATAGTTTGTGAATTTCATCAAATGTGGCGCAGTCGTTTCGAAAGGTTAACATTGCTGATCCTTTTCCCAAAACCTTCCCTAATGGAACGCTTCAGTTGTGCCGCTCATTTGAACTCGTCTGACTTCATCGAAGTTTTCCACAGATCACTATAGGTCTGCAGTCTGCAGGATTCGTCTAGAAGCATCAAATCCGGCTTTATAACGTGAAACAGCGTTATGATCCTTTTTGCTCTCTGACACACAATCCCAGTAATAAACAGAGGCGTCCCGGTTTTGAGGCTGAGCTATGGTGAAATACTCTAAAACAGGGAAACCGATGCATAGGTACGAGAGAAAAGAGGCATGACAGCAAACCATTCAGTGGGCATAGGTGGTGCTGTTTCGTTTAATGAGTTGATTCTCTAACTAGCCCCGTCGACATTGAGTTGATTCTCTAACTAGCTCCGTCGATATTCACGGCTACACATCTGTAAGAGAAATGTAATTTACGGTAAGTATGTGAACACGGCAATAAAAATGAGTTGGGAACTATTCTGCTTCTGATTCGTTGATCATGAATTTTATGTGAACCAGCATCGTAATGTACTATTTGCATAGGGACAGGGAACAGGAGCCGGCCATATACGAGCACGCGTAGTTTTGCATAAAAATGAGATACATTCACAGGTAATTACTACTTTGCAGAATTCCTAACAGGGATATAGGAGCATGCGGGGCAAAAGGGGGGGGGGGAGAGGGACAGGGACGTTTTTCCCCATAGGGCTTACATCAAATTTCCCCAAAAATGGGGGGGCATGGTCCCCGGCCTCCTCCTTTTCTTCGCCCATGCTTCCTAACAAACGACGGTTAAAGTAACTAAACAAGCAGAAAACCGAGACCAGCACAGCACCATTTCATGTTGTATAACATCTGATGTCTCTGCCAGGATGTGTAACAGAGTAGCAAACTCAAACGTTGACTGGGGCGCAGTAGTCTCATGCCATTAGAGCGTCGCAAAATGGTCCTTCCTAGAACGCGTAACAGGAGAAGACGTCATCGGTGTTTCCGACAGTCAGAGCGGTGATGGAACTATTGTGTATTGCACATATTCATTTAAACCGCCCCCGACTTGGACAATAAGCAATGCTTTAATCTGACTGATTTTCACTCAGCGGAACAACTTCAATATTGCTACGTCTAAAAACAGAGCATTGTAGCAATGACGCTACGTGGAACTCATGGCTCCAAACGCGTCAGAGCTAAAGTCGTTTTGGTGGAATTTGCCGACGCTGAGAGGTAGCAATGATTCTGGCTGTGAACAGTCTGTCAACGAATGCACCTTCGCTGATATTTGTCAGCTTATGTGTTTAACGGACCCACGCCGAGGTAAGGACAGCTCTGAAATTGCTTCTGGGATATAAAGTCAAATATGTGTCACGTACACAAAATAGGATGAAGTTCCCTGGGTTCACATCTTTTAGAAATACTCAAGGATCAGCGCCATTCCTTCGAAACATCTAGTTGGGTCTGACTACGGTATTATGACAAGCACACATATCAAAGTTTCATTATTCATAATAGACAATACATCATGACATCAATATCACACTGGTATTATACCCAGCCTTACGCTCACTGTTATCAGTGTCATAAACCATCGCCAGTAATCGTGCCGGTTTACATGCTATTTCCATTATCCGGAGTAAACTGTCATCTTATACAATGTATATCATCCCGAAAGTTATCCATAGTGCTCCAAACAATTACCGTTGGCCAAATGAAATTCTTCATTGGAGCTTCAACTTCTAGCACTGGAAATGCGGTAAGTAAAGGGAATTCCTACGAAAATCCAAACGGTGCCTTTACTACAGGTGCAACTTGCGCTGGGAATGCATTTGCATCCCGCTTTATGAAACATATGGCTATGACATTGCATGTGAAGGATAAACTTTCAGGCGGCGTTCGAGTCCCTATAGTTTTGGAAATGTTCGAACAGTCACCAGCTGGGAGTCGGCGCGGTCATAACCGATTGGTGGGAGGCGGGTGGCGGCGGGTGGCTAACGCACCTGACGCGGTCGCAGACCCCGCCCCGGCGCGCCACAATAGCCGCCTTTTGTTTCCACAGCCACAGCGGAGCCGGCCCGGCCGGAATATTCACCGGCTCACCGTAAACACTCCTCATTCTGCTTCTGCATAATAGAGCCCGGCGGCCGACCGGCGATAGACTCGCCGCGTCCGGTCCGCGGCGGCGTCCCGGCCAGCGCCGGGGCGGCGGCGACTAGCGGGCGGACCGCTCCAGGAATGCGCGAGGGGAGGCGGCGGGCGGCATGTGGCCGTGGCTGCAGGTACACGGACAGGTGGAGAGACGCGCGCGGCCGGCGCGAGCTGCTGCGATCGTCCGCGCGCGCAGTGCTGACCGCCGCGCACGTGCGCCGCTCGTGCGTCACGCCCTGTTGGTGCCGGCGCGAGTGCGAAATCGCGCGGGATCGCCGGAGGTGAGTGTCTGCGGCTCGCGGGTCCGTGCCTATCTGCCCGGCGAAGTTACTTCGTGTGCAGTTACGTTTCGCAGCTTTTTGGCTAACTCGTTTTGCTGGTCTGCACGGTTGCACCATGTTCTCCGAACGAGAGAGACTCCAGCATGAGGCCGCCCCGTGGGTGGAATATCCTTTAATATCTGGACAATGTCGAGCCGCACGCACTGCGACAGCTGAATACAGATGAGGATCGTATCTGCAGCTGCTCTGAGTAGCACTGGCATCGCTGTCACGTGTAAAGGTACAGTTCAGGCGTCGCATGTGCGGAAAACGGATTAGGGTATTTCCGGGTGACTCTGGGAGTGCAGGACCGGTATACCCGTTTTGCTAGGCTCCAACTGCGTTTTTGCCGCCGGTTGCATTCTTTAAAAGGCACGTATCTCATCTCGCATCTCGTGCACTGACACTGTCCACACGTGTCTCCACCACGATGCCCAGAACGTGGTGTAACATGGGAAACGACGTAATATAAAACGATGCCCAAATCGTGATGTACGTAGTCCGGTTCTTGAAAGCAAAAACGGTATAGAACCTTTCATTCCATTTGCATTTGGTTAAAGCGCAGAATTATATCATAAAACGATCAGGAGTCTGCGGTGTGTTTTTAACTGAAAGCCGGCCGCTCTGCTAAAAAAGAGGTTACCGCTTTGATCCCAAATAGCCAGGCACTGGTTTTCTCCAAAACGCTAAGGCCTCTGTAGACTTCTAAATGTGGGGTTAAATCCATTCCTTTCCAATGTTTAACTCATTGTCATTGTTGAGAACTTCGGATGGCATTGCGCAGATTTCAAAGTTTTGTGAAAGCTATGGTTTCTTGTCAGTGGTAGAGTCCATTGCCCTTGTCGGTCCCTTTTTCCCGCAGCAGTAGTCCGAGCGCCCACAGCGCAATGTCGTTCTTGACCTGGTCACATTCCTGACGTCGACTGCCATTACCCATTGTGTTTCGGCGATGCGTTGCCGGCAAAGTCAGTCCCTGACAAAATAAAAACAGCTGGCTGGCACTGGAAGGAAAGTGATCGTCCTCATGCGACTGAGGGTCTCGTGGTGCTGCACGTCTGAACCGCACGTCGCCGACGTTAGCATGTCTCCTGTTAAAAATGGCTATCAGGAATCCGGTGTTATCGAAAGCAGGCCGCTCTAATGAGACGTCTGTGACACGCCGCAGCCCGGTTAATCGTGAATTTGAATAGTCCTGAGAAAATTATTGTTTGGGGTCAGGGCTTGTGCCTAGCAAAGGAAATTAAACTCCCATTTCTGCAGCGTAAGTTTGACGAGTTGTGCTGTGGGAACGAATGAACAGTATATTCTTGTCATTCCAGCTTTTCCGTTTGCCGGGTGAATTGCACGTCAACTAAGGTCAAATACAGAAAACCGGAGCGGCTCGTATTTATTGCGTTGGAACGGGGGAACCCGCAACATTGCGCAAACTGAAGACTGCATAGACTAAATGTAAATGCTGGAAATGTTGCATGTATCTTAGGAAAAATCCAGAAGCGTAATTCTGCGGATTTTGAGGGATTCGTCTCGGTCCTCCTCATGTTAGGAACGGGGAGCGGGAACCCAGCAGCTCATCTCGCCTTATTTGCTGAATTTAACATAACACTCACGGATGTTGCTTAGATGGCAACGACATGCATGCACCGATGTCTTCCTCACATTTGCCACTGGTAAAACCATTGCTTTAAGAGATGGAGCCCGCACGTGGCAATGTGAAGCGTCTTTCTCTGGCGTAGAAGTACTGTTTGCGGCGAGACGGGCTCTGTTTCAGGTAAAGGTCGGAGGTATCATGCATTCGTCCAGCCATTTGTGTCGGGGTGTTTTCTTCCTTCCTTTTTTAGTTTTTGGTGCTTCATTGTCGATGAGGTTGATAAAACAGTCATGCAGTCATGCGGAGGAAAGCTGGTTGCCATGACTCTAAAGAGCGTTCACGGTCCTGGTTCTCTCCCACGGGTGACATTTCAGGCGTGGCTTGGGTGAGGTCTGTCCGGTGAACGATGCGAACGCGATGGGAGATGATGGTTTACGATAACTCCGCCGCTTTTCCCATTCGTCTGATAACCGCCGGCGTTCAAGGCCAGGTTGGTGTCTCCACCCAAATATCACTGAGGCGGGCGTTGTGCCCGAAACAGACCAACATTCGGTGATGGCTCTGAGTCTCTGTGCTGGTTGCCAGAGTGATCAGCGAAACGTTTTCCATCACTTGGATGACGAAGACAGATCAGGCGCTTTTGAGACAAGCTGTTTTTAAGCCTTGCGGGAAACCGTTTGTCAAATGTGCTGGACGTGGTTTACCAGCTTATTATAGTCCGTAGCCCATAATCAGTAACCCCATTTGTCACAAATAAAAACCGCTTGGTTTCCAGCCACCATAGCCGCGCCACAGTGACTGGTTGGTCACTTGTCTAGGATTTGCTTTGCACCGCCTGTGGTCTCGACCAGAAGAACCCCCAATTCATTGTATGTAGATGGTAGCATGATATGCACCACTGCGCGCGACGCCACTAAATTGAAACTCATGAGAGACTCCGATGTGATATACCATCGGCTGCAGTCCGTACGGGGTACGTAGTTAGACACGCATCAAAGGCCACCTGCACGCAGGTGTCCAGTGCACGGTCGGTGAAAGACGCTAATGGCAGGGACATATCTTTCCCACTGTACCAGATAGTCAAGCGCCCATTCATTACCGCCCTTCCGTCCAACAAGACGAGCCACAGTCTGGTCCCTGGTCGTTCTTTCAGTCTGCCAGTACTACCAGCCCGTCTCTGTTTTACCACGCAGATTTCCACGCGCTTTGTGGCCGACGTATCCAGGCAAGCAACTTTCTTTTTGGCCAGTGTATCCAGGCAAGCAAGTTTCTTTCCTGAACCGGTCCCTAGCTGGTTATCAGGCCGTCCCCAGTCAGTGATCCGGTCATCCCCAGTCGGTACCCGGCCGCCCCCGGTCGGGACCCGGCCGTCCCCAGTCGGAACCCTGCCGTCCCCAGTCGGTACCCTGCCGTCCCCAGTCGGTACCCGGCCGCCCCCGGTCGGGACCCGGCCGTCCCCAGTCGGAACCCTGCCGTCCCCAGTCGGTACCCTGCCGTCCCCAGTCGGGACCCGGCCGCCCCCGGTCGGGACCGGGCCGTTCTCAGTCAGGACCCGGCCGTCGCCAGCAGGGACCCGGCCGCCCCGTTCGGAGCCGTGTTTCGGCCGGCCGGCACGCCCGCCGCGGCGGCCGGCCGCGAGGCGTCCGCCGGCTCTGTTTACCGCCGGCCGTTGTCGGCTCCGGCCTGATGGATGAACGGAGCCGCGGCCGGACCGCCGCCGGCCGCGGCGCGCTTTTTACGCCGACCGGCCGGTAAAAACGGGCCGTCCTGTTCTCACGGGACGCGTCTGCCGCCGCTGCTCTGGCGGCGCCCCGCCCGCCGCCGCCGCCGCAGCCTCCGCCCAGCCACCTGCGCAGAAGGCGCGACGCCGGGAGACTGCAACGCGCGCAGGGCCGGAACCGGAGACTGCAACTGGCACACGGAAATGGCGTGGCGTTTGCAAACGGCGCTCAAAAGAAGGTTCCCGACTGGTTTTTTGGCAGTTCGTCGTCGGACGTATCGCATCCTTGGCCGTTGAGAAAGACCCACGTTTCAATTACGGGGCACATTTTACAGCCGTTTTTCTGGCCAGTGCTACGTGATGGAGCGTTTTAGACGCACGTTTAGTGATCGAGAGGGCGTTGCGAAATGTCTTTTCGCACCGCATGGCCGGACGGTCCGACTCTTCTTGGAGACCCTCCCCGTAGCACCGGCAGACCCCTCGATCCGCTCCCCTCCCCCGTGTTTTCCGGCGCCCACTGGGGAGGTGCCCCGCCGGGGGCGCGGCCCGAGGCTGGGACAGGCCGGCTGCCCCTCGGACGCCGCTCGTTCGCAGTGGACGCTGGCCCCGGGCCGGTGGTGACGTCACGGCGAGCTAGGCAGGGGGCGCGGGAGGCAGTGCGGCCGCCGCGGCCGGCGGTCCGCCTCCGCGCAGAGACGCGCAGACAGACAGGCAGGCGGACAAACGGACGCGTGGACAGACAGACAGACGCTCAGACAAACCATGCCTTGGGCAGGCGTAGGCAGGCAGATAGGCAAATGGCCAGACGGATAGACGAAAAAATACTCATGCTGAACAGACAAGTAGACACACATACTAATAAACAAACGAGCAGGCCGACAGGCAAACGGACAGACAGTCAGATGGACAGGCGGACAAACAGACTACGATAGACTAAAGAAGAAAAGAACGAACAGAGAGACACACAGGCAGGCGGACAGGTGGACGGATGAGCTGGTGAGCACATGAACTGAAGGGCAGACGACAGGTACGTTAACTGACGCGGTGCCATGTCCATTTTAAACGGGCTTGCCCGCAGGAGCTTTGCGATGTGGGCCAGAGTCAGTGAAACAGAACGCAGGCGCCTTGTAAGAGGCATACTCCACTGCAGTGTACAGACCACTCAGAAGAATGTCCTTTGAGACCCTTCTCTTAATTAACTGCTGATGACCACATGGGTTTTGATGATGTGTCATCCCGAGAAAGGCATGGGAAACTTGATTGTTCGCTGATGTCTTCCTCTCGGTGATAAATCTTCCTTCTTGATGGGAAATGCTGCTGGGAATTTTCACGGGAAACGACCGACCGTTGGTAGTTCCAACCGGAGCCCACGTAACTCTGCTGTGTCTCCTGCCAAACCTTTTTTAGTGGAATCGTGCTCAAGTGTAGGCCATAGCGCACACGACTGGCTATTGCAATTTCATAGGCGTTTCAAGGTCCTTTAGAATAAGCTCACGCTAACCAGAGGTTGTTTCTTTCTAAAGATACTTCATTTATATTCTGTGCAGGCCGTCAGGAAATTCCATTGCATTGTCATGAATACACTTTCACCGTTAAAAGAATCCGCCTGGCAGTTGCCGTGATAGCAAGTAATGCAAGAGTGAGTCACAATGTTCGTTCGGCGTTCATCCGGCGTTCCGTGAGGTCTGTTTTCAAACATTTCTTTTATAAATTTGGTCCGAATGCTTTTCTTTGGTGCTTTGGGATCACAGTCAGCGCTAAGCAGTTCTTGCTGCAAGGACTTTGTTGCCCTCACCCGATCGCGCAGTTCCAGGCTAACGGCATAATTCTGAGGCGAAAGTTTCACGTGCCGACATGAACGACAAGGGCGCGATCGCCAGCGCCTCGTTCCTTTGGTCAATTATCAGGCGGAGTGAGGGAGAAATACCGGTCGCCTATTTGACCACGTGATTAGGGATGATAGATTAGAAAACATTGCACGCTGATTCAAGAAAAGATGCCTGATTCCTCACAGAAGTCATCCCAGGTTTCCCATTTCCCAGCGCTGCAAAAGGCTGCTTTCTGCTCACAAGGACCGTGGGGCATTGAAGAATACTGCATCTGCATGCCCTTTTATCGGTCGTGTGCCTACTCTCACTGAACAGACAAGGCTATTCAATTCAGTATGTCTTGGGCGTGACCCAGTGAACGCTGGCCGGTGCGACACGGCTCGAGTCACGTGACCCACCTCACGTTCCGCCAGCGGATCACACCCTCTGACCAGGAGTTACGCCCCATTGTTTATCGCGCCAGATAATACCTAGAACACCATCGAGCGACACGAAGAAAAATACATTGCTAGATGTTTAACTTTCGCAAGTGTAACTAGATACATGTTTGCCACGGCATGTCTGGACGTTTATTTAATCCTCATTTGAGATAATTAGCATTCAGTTACGCGTAAAATGGTGTCTTTTAATGTAACGGCATGTAAAGGAATGATGTTAGCGTTGTTATTACATTCCATAGACTGTTTCCAAGACCATCGGTGCACGATGGCGTAAACACAGTACAATGTTGGCGACTTCGTTCCTTTTAAGAATAATAGGCATACTTCAGTATCAGTCTGCTTAATCTAATTCTGAGAACTGCGAATGCAGTTTGAAATAACTCGTCGAATATTAACAGCAAAACCGACTTGTTCCTCCCACTTTATGTGCTGAAATCTCGCAAAATTTGGTTTTTGCTTACGGTTACAGCCTTCCAGCCCTACTACTGCTGCTTGACTGGCCACATCTGTGTGGACACCCATCGCATACATATCAGAGATGCGCCGGCTTGGCGGTGGATTGTACTCCGGTGAAGACGGAAATTTTGTTGACGCAGATTGTCATTGGACGATTACTTGTGATGTTAGTTCATGTTCATTGGTCGGTCAGTCGTGACTACTCAGAAGAGATACAGAAGCGACGATTAGCGTTTGCTGCATTTATTTGTTACGTATTGTCCGGAATAGTATGCTTTTGTAAAACAGATGGATATTCTGCAGTATGATTATCTTTTTACTGTATCCTTATCGTCCCGCATCAGGTATATTTTTCGACCACGACCCAGCGGGTTGTCAGCCTGTCTGTCCTGTATCGAAGGCGACTGAGCGACGCAGGGCGGAGGCGGCGGCGACGGCGGCGGCAGCGCCGGCAACGCTGGCCCAGCATTCCTCCGTTCCCAGCGGGCCGGGACGCTTTAATCGGACCTCCCGCCTCCGGTCGGCTCGTTTATCGCTGTTGATACCCGAGTGGAGCCGGATCAAACAGCCGCACGGCGCCGCGTTCCAGCCGACCTCACGCGGGGGACGTTATCACCGGCCGCTCCGCCGGACCGCGATAACCAATCGACTGGAGACGGTTTCTCCCTCGTGGTGTTTCCACCTGTTGAATGTCTCATCGACGAATAGCGGTAAAGCCGTTTGGCATAGCTGTAGGCTGCTACCAGAGTGTAAATGGAAATCATAATGTAGTTAATTATAAAAGGGCTTTTGAACATCTTAAACTGAGAAGTTTTTTTTTTATTCTGAGCGTCATATTACGTGATTTGGCCTCCAGCGACGACCTACGTCTGGCACATTACACATTCAAACTCATCACAAACAGACCTACGAAAGAGCCTTACATCATTGGCATTGACAGGAAACTTCACCGGCCTCAAAGTTCTGGAAATGAAGCTGTCGATCCAAGAACATTACCACTCTACGTGTCGCTGTCAAACAGAGAAAACGTCTTCACAAACCGCCACACAACGGTCGAACGCCCCAGATCGGAGTTTTCGGCGACAGTCGTAACTGTCCGCGACTGAAGGTTCGAGCCGGCCGAGTGCCGGACTCCAGCGCCGGCGTCGGCACCATTGTCGTCCTCAAAGGGCCGTCTCGGCTATGTTCAAAGGGCCGTCTCGGCCGCTGCAGCGCCGCACAAAAGGCTGTCAGCGACGGAATGTTCCGCTTTCCGCACGTGCAGAGCGGCGCGGCGGCCGCCACGGCGCCGTACCAGCGGCGTTCCCTGGCCAGCACAGCGCCGTACCAGCGGCGGGCCGTGGCTGGTCTGCTGGGCGCCCTATCAGCGGCAGGCCGTGGCCGGTCTGCTGGGCGCCGTATCAGCGACGGTCCACGGCCGGCCTGCTGGGCGCCGTACCGGCAGCGGTCCACGGCCGGTCTGCCGGATGCCGCATCAGCGGCGCTCTGCGGCCGGTCTGTGGGCGGCTGGCCGGCGCTGGCGGCGCACAGGTGGCCCGGCGCGGCGCCCGGAAATGGTCGGCAGTTGAGGAGGCATTAGTGCGCGGTGCTCGTCGGCCGGCCAGCGGGGGCGGCGCCGCCTGATCGGCCGCAGCAGGGTTCACTGCTCTGCCAGTGGCTCGCCATGAGAGCGGATGTACCGTTTTTCGGTGGGAAGTCGGGACTGTCCCAACTGCGGACAGCGGGAACCTCCTAGAGTTGCTTGCGTCCAGCCGAAAATTGTCATCTGCCTGATTAAAAACCATCCTGCTTATATGCATCTTAACTGCCTAACTACCCTTGTTGAGAGTAGTCTGGTAATTGACGTGTTATAATTGCTTCATTTATCACCCACTTGTAACTCATCCTCGTCGGGCAGCCGTGTTCCGGACGCTCTGTGTGTCCCTGTGACGTTCTGCTGATCTGAGCCTCCTCTCTCCGGTGGACGTCGCCGACCTCGGTGTCCGCTGTCGAGTCGGAACGGTGCGATTGTGCGAGCGAGAGTTTTGTTCACAAAGGAATGACGGACTGGCTCCGGTGACAGCGAAAGTGCTGCTGATGTCAAATGTCGCCGAAAGTTGTGAAAAATACATAGTGGCACATGGCAGCCGGTCAAAGTCAGCCGAGCTGAGAGGGCGGAGGCCGCCATGGAGTCCAAACAGCGGCGCCGGCTCGCGGAAGTCTTCGCACGTCAGCCCCGGCCGCCAGCCATTGTCTGCGGCCAGTCAGCCCGGGTCGGCAGAGGTCTGAGCGGCCATCCGCTAATTTGGCCTTCCTCGACGTACTGATAACGCCGCACGCAGCTCGGAAGGACAGAGCCGCGGCGCTCCTCCCCGTCCGATAGATGCGCTCCGCGGGCGCCGGGCGTCGGGACGCCGCCCCGGGTGGTATCAGTCATCCTTATGCGGTCTTATACCCGGCCAGCGGCGGCGCGGGCCGGCCGCAGGCGCCGCCGCCGCGCTCGCTCGCTGCCGGTACCGTGAGGAAGGGGCGGAATCGGCAACCGGTGTCTCTGATTGGTCGCTACTATTGGGATCGGCTCCGCAGCCGGCGCCGCGATGAATAATGAGTTTAAAAGGTCGTTATCCCCGACTGCCATCATCTCCTGTCTAAACGTCTATAGTCTCGTCGTTTGAGGAACTTGAATAAACAGTGGTTACGTGGAAAAACTTTGAGTGCCAAGCAGAATGTTATTTTTTCGGGATTCTTTGTTTGCTTTTATCTTCACCTATTGTTAACGGCATTATGTTGTATTGGGTTTTGTTAGATCTCTTACTATGCCCGGCCTAAAATACAATGTACTATCCAGCAGCATGCATATCCCATCTAACTTGCGTGCTTCGATTTCACGGCACGTCACGAGTATGGCTGCAAGACCTGGTGTGCTGTTCGCTTGATGGCTTAACCCTCTCCAGTAAAGGAAGAGGATATAGGGGTATATATATATATATATATATATATATATATATATATATTGAAATCGGCCGAAGATTTATGTTCTGCGAGATTATGCATGTATTTGCTATGCTTGTGGTCACTGCTGGCATTATCGAGGGTGTAAAATGATGTCATGAAAAGAGGACGGAATGCAGAGAAGGCATGGCTTTTGTTCCGACGGGCGGCGCTGTGCCGGCCGCGGGTTGAGAGCCTTCAGAGTGCCACAACATGCTTGAAATGGGATTTTGTGGTGGATATCTACTAAAAAACTTCCAACACTTCATATGTAGAGGAGGAAATAAGATATATATTTATACATAATGTATAACCTATAACATATCTATAATATACGATATAAGATGTAAGCATATATCAGGATTTTAAGAAAATCCGACGTAATTCTAGGTCACTGGATTAAGACACCCGCGGATAGCGTAACGTGACCTTGGATGCCCTGAGATGACCTTACGCTGCCATTCGAGAATAATGTTGGTTAATGCAGACGCTATATTTGATTACAGCATCTGTTGTTACCCACAGAAAAAAATGCTTCTTCAGCTACCAGAACGCCTTTAAGCCGACGATTCTCTTTCTTGACAACGACCGACCCAGCATGACCTGGATCGGACAATCATTTGGGTACAGATGGACTCATGATTGACAAACACTATGATACTCGTTTCGCTTCGTTATCATTTATTCCTTGGTGTTCATTTGTGCTTAAATTAAAAAAGTGCCACTGTCTGCCAACTTTTGACCTTTAACCTAACTTGGAAGGTCACCCGTTAAGCTGCGACATTAAAACAAGATACCAGTCGCGAAATCTCGCCACGTGCAACACGCTGCCTCTTTCTGCGACGTTCTAGGACGCACAATGTGGAAATGGCCGGGTGGGAGGTTGCAAACCCCATACATCCACGGTATGTAGAAACCCCTGTAAGAGCGAGATTTAACATACCAGAACGGACGACCGGTCTGATGATGTATTGGCCTGGATATGAACAATTATGAATTGAATCAAACCCCGAAGAAGAATTCCACTGAGAGCGTGTGGAATTTCGGAGTGTGTTTTAAGCCTCGCAGGTGTCGGTCGTAACCACTCTGATATCAGCCTTCTGATACATCCCTGGCGTTCTCCGCTGGATTGATCCTGTAATCCGAGTGAGACCATCATTCCTTCTCCTCATCTGTGATCTCACCGCACCCAGCTCAGGCCTGGTCATCTTGAGGGGAAGGCGGTCCGACAGCCCAGATCCCAGGGTAATAATGAACGCCTGCAGCCAGCTGGACCCGGCTCCTCCTGCCGTGGCTGGGCCCCTCCTGCCGCGGTTGGAACTGGTTCTGCTGCGGGGCTGCTCAGAGACGGAGGCGCCGCCTCGCCTCGCCTCGCGTGAGGCGTGAGCTGGGCGTGCCGGTGGTAAGAGGACCGGGGTCTGATCCCCGGACAGGTCGGGACGGACCGAGGATTTCGTCGTATTGTTGGCACCTGCCGGGCTGCGCATGGCCGTTAAAATCTGAAAACGTTGGGACTTCGTAATACCATATTCGGCTAGGTACACGGACTTAACGATGGCATGTGAGCTGTATTGCCAGTATTGCGGCTTGTATCCACCAGGATAATTTCATGGGCGCATGTGGTAGCTGTTTACATGCATGAACAACGCACAGCTGTTAGCCGTAAAATATAGTTGTTTTCTCCATTTCTCGGTAGACAAGTGAAACGGCCTTTAACTCGTGTGCAAAAAAACTTGCAGGCGTCTTCCATCATGCGTCCGTAGATGGTAATAGGTATCAAGACTTTTTGGCGACCCAGACAAAGAAATGTCCTTGACGCAGAGATTTTCCGCCTACTTTTTGCCAGCATGCCAGCCGGTCATCTGCTCGGGAACAGCTGCTCAAGAAAAAGGGAAGGGAAGCATGCCTGCGTGAATGTGCGCAAAGCTTCTTACTCCAAGGTTATTCGGTTTCTCCTGATCGTCTCCAGCGGTGGAACTGAAGGGCAACGTCTGAGCTGAGCCGCACTGTGACCAACTCCGGTGGGGGGGCTGTGTCAGACTGTGACCCAGCGCGATTTCTGGACGTGGCACTCACACGAGGATTAAAAGAGCCCGTAGAACTTTTGGGCTCATTTGTCCTGAACGGGGTTGCTGAGTGTTGAACTTGCCCGTCATTGTTCCTGGGCTCACGCTTGATCAATACATACTACGTAGAAAAGAACGATAGGAACAAAAAAGTTAAACAGTCTGAATAAATTTGCGGTTCGTATTAAATTACGTTTGCCGAAATCAAAATGCACGCATGGCTTTCAGCGTGATTGTTATTAACGTTATCCTTAGTAATACGGTTTGTGTCCTTGCTTTGTGCTATCCTCACTGTGAACGTATGACAAATGTACTGTAAAGGTAAAGGAAGCCTAATGGGATGTTAAGGCTGAAGATTACTGCTAGGCGAACCTTCCGCCCTGATGGTGGTCCGGGGTTTTCTCAATGTCCTATGACGCACTTCCTTCCTGATCTTGACTTACCTTCTCTGTTCCTGATGGCACACTGAAGTAACAGATACCCTGACCTGATTATTCCAGGAGTGGGCCACTTGCAACAGAGCTTGTGCTACACGTCCTGAGACATTACTGTACGAAGTCAGTTCTGTGGCCAGTCACAGCACATTCATTCCAGCAGGCGAATGGTCACGAATCCCAGCCGTCTAGCAACAGCGGAATCCATGGACAGCAATGGCGATGCCTTGCGTTGCATTATCTGTGAACAGCTAGAACTTCTCAGTCCAATCTCGTGAGATGCGTCTGTAGTTTCGTTTCTGCCTACTTAGCCAGCTGATGACAGGTCGCGTCGAGAGGGTACGGTACAGGCCGTGCCGTCACGTCAGGTCGTGTGTGCGGGCGGACACCAGCCTGCTGAGGCCGGCCGGGTGGGCCGGGCAGTCGGGCCCGGCTCTCGCTCACGGCTGCTGCTCTCCGTTTCAGGCGGCGTCTCTGGGCGGACGGCACAGGAAAGTGCGGCCTGCCCTGACCAGTGGTGTCAGGCGTCAGACGGTGACTGAAGAGCGGCGTCAGGCGTCAGGCAGGGACTGACCGGCAGCGTCAGGCCTCAGGCGGGGAACTCGCCAGCGGCGTCAGACATCTGGTGGTGACTGACCAGAGGCGTCAGGCGTCAGGCAGGGACTGACCAGCGGCGCCAGGCGGGAACGGACTGTGACTCGATACCTCGCCGTTTAGGGCTGAGTCACTGCCTCAGTCGCCTGGCGTAGAGCACCAGACCTGCCGAGCATCCCCGCCTCGTCGGCGTCCTGTGTGGTGTCGTCGTGTCCCGTCCTGGCTGGAGCGTCCCGATCGAGGGACGCGAAGGACGCGGCTGCTGAAGGGGCTGACGTCCACGCTGCCGGACCGTCGCGGCAAAACAGCGCGGAACCGCCCGCAGTGAACGTGCGCGCGCGGAGAAATTGTCCGGAGTTTTTATCGGCTTGTGCGGCAGCCACTGACGCGAGGAAAACAACTGTCCGTCAGAGCGTGAGTGTTGTGCCTTGCTCGACGGTGAGGCTGGCTGAGGGCCCGCTACCGAAGAGAAAATGATTCTGAGAGAACCGGAAGTGGAGACACCGAACACCAAGAAGAGTTCCGACAGGATGACTGTGCCAACCCCCAAGGTGAGCATCACTGGTTGTGTGAACTCTGCACTGTTCGTGAGAATGGCGGTTGAAGAGTAACGATCCCGACCCGATAAATCACCGTGATGCAAGGGCTCGCCGGAAACAAGAATTGCCTTGGGTTTGCTTGCGGTTCTGACAGGTGTTAGCCAACGCACCTTTAATGTCCCAACTGTGACGTGTGTGATCACATACGTAGACGTTCTTCGAGCGAAACGAAGCGTATGTGAACAATTTCATTTTTGAAATCTCTGGGCCACCCTTGTGGCCTCTCCGCCGAAATGCCCAGCCCACCGTAAACCTCCGCTCCAGTAATCAGTCGGTGCCAAACGCATTGGCGAGATCTGTCGCTTGTGCCCGCTACTGAGTCGCCGACTCGTGGCAGAAGTCGCCTCCAGAACTCGGCCGGTCGCATCGCCGGCGTTATGAATTGCGTCGACTCCATCCATGTGGAAATACCCATACAGTTAACCTTTTGTAAGCCACCACACTCTGCGACATCCTCTGCCCCGGCAAAATATCTGTCCCTCGGTCAACATTCATAGTGCGAAATAAAACCCGGGCTTCGGGCACGTTCCTCTTGACGTTTGTCACCGCGCACTTTCCCTGCGGCGCCAATGGCCGCAACGAAAACAGTGAGTTGAAGGCCGCCACGTCTCCGGGCTTCTCTAGAGGTCGAGCTGATCACGCATCCCAGTCGTCCGGAGAGCTCCATGATGGGCGCTGCGTGTGGTGACAGCTCGCGCTCACCAGCGGCCATCCTGGGGCCGATTTTAATGGCAGTCGGAGCGCTCAATTAACCGGCCGATTCTCTCAGGCTCGTCGCGCCAGCTGTTCCAGCCACAGTCGCTAATGACGTCACAGGAACCGCACAGCGGCCGCGGACGCAGGAATTCGGTCCCCGGACACGGCACCTCAGTCCCCGGACCCCGGACACAGTGGCTCAGTCTCCGGACACAGCACCTCCGTCCCCGGACACGGCACCTCAGTCCCCGGACCCCGGACACAGTGGCTCAGTCTCCGGACACAGCACCTCCGTCCCCGGACACGGCACCTCAGTCCCCGGACCCCGGACACAGTGGTTCAGTCTCCGGACACAGCACCTCCGTCCCCGGACACGGCACCTCAGTCCCCGGACCCCGGACACAGTGGCTCAGTCTCCGGACACAGCACTTCCGTCCCCGGACACGGCACTTCAGGTCCCGGACAGCAGCTCAGTCCTGGAAACAGTAGCTCAGTCCTGGAAACAGTAGCTCAGTCCCGAACACGGAAGCTCAGCCAGTGAACGCGGCAGATCAGTTCCCGGATACGACAACCCGAATCCAGGACGCGCTGGCTCCTGCCTGGAGTAGGAAAAACAATCTGGTATCAGAACAGACCGACAAGTCACTCATCCGAAACACAGCAGACTAACCATCTGAAGAGACTCAGCAGCGCAGTCTCAAGTATAGATTCCGTAACCCCCCCCCCCCAACAAAAAATATTAGCACAGCAGCTTGTTCCAACTGCGCACGCATTCCTGTTAAAACATTGATTGGAATGGATATTCTGGCCAGATCACTGGAACTGAGGCTTTAGCTCCCTCACCAGAAGGCCTTCACCTCCCGGCCATAGTGTCCGCTCGCTTCCTTCCGCCGCGCTGTCAAACAGAGCGGTGAATTCGCCAATCGCCGCGTCCGTGCAGATACACAAAGGGCCGTGGTGGCCCCCCTCCAGTTCTCCGCAGACACACGAAGGGTGACCGGGGCCTGGCGGCGCCAACCCTCCGTCGTCAGAGGGGCAGGCTGATCCGCTGAGCCAGCCGCTAATCCTGTCCCGACTGAAATCGCCCTCATCAGCATCGCAGCCGGCCACCGTGATCTCATGCTTCTCCGTACACCGCCAGCTTTACCCGTGCTCGCTGGCGGGCTCGCACCAGCGAAGCGAGGAATCTCAGACAGCGACCGGGTCACGTGCGGATAGTTTACTTAGCTATAGTACGACACATGCAAACCAGCGCTCAAAAAAAGTAGTCGACACTTGCACTGCTGCCTCTTCCGTGCTTCCATTAAGGGCCTTCGTAAAAGAATGAAATCGTGACGTCGTATTGCTTTATTTGTCATGTTTCCTCGGTCCTGCGCACGCGTGCTGCGCAGCCAACGCAATCGCTGGTTTTGCCATTCACGTGACTAAAGCTGTTTCGTATGGAAAAATGAAATGGAAAAGTGTAGATCAGGGAGATTATAGCATCTTTGTAAGGCCAGACTCCACCATATTTTTTCGGGTGTCAATGAACTTCGTAGACCAACTGGCCGTCACTATATTACGTCACAGAGGAAAATTTGTGTGTCAAAGGACTTGGTGTTGGGTGCCCTGAATGGATCCCAGAGTCCACCCTGATCTGGCTGAGCTGAAACCGGGAGCTCAGAGTCCCATGGGTCCTGGGACTCCTGCCGGGACTCCACAGTGTTCTGTGTTGTGTCTGAGCCGGACTCGGGAGAGTAGTGTCGGTGTCCGGACCAGGACGGCTTTGGAACTCCTGCTCGGACTCCACAATGCTGAGCCGGACTCGGGAGGTGTCGGTGTCCGGAGTGGTCGATCCTGGGATTCCTGCTGGGACTCCGCAATACTGAGCCGGACTCGGGAGGGGTGTCGGTGTCCGGAGCGGTCCGTCCAGGGACTCCTGGTGGGACTCCGCAGTACTGAGTCGGACTCGGGAGGGAGGTGTCGGTGTCCGGAGTGGTCGGCCCTCGCGGCGCACGCTCCGGCGCGGCGCCGCGGGGAGCGCGGGATTAACGACGTCTAATTACGGTAGGCCGTACCGTCGGCCAGCCGGGGCCTACTGCCGCGGAACACGCCATTGCCGACCGGCCGCCGAGCTGGGCCTCTCCGGGCGGAGAGCTCGTTCTCTCCCAGCGCCGGACCGAAACTGGACGGGTTTCAGCCGCGCTCAGAAACGTTTCCCGGAGAGAGCTCAGGTGGCCCGGAACACGGATGTCTTACAGGGCTGGCGATTAACATGACTCGCGTTTGTAGTATTTGACATCAAGCTCGACCTCGTTATGTCGTATCCTTATGCATGGGTATTCCTCACAATGCCGGTTGCTCTGAAATTAGCCCTTGAAACAGTCCGTTTCTCGGCTGTCGATGGTGTGCCGACTACCGCATCCGTACTTTCGACTTACTCCAGTTGCTCAAGGTGGACACCGTGACCTGGAGTAGTGTTCCGGACTTTCGCTTACTCGTTCATAAAGATGAACGTCCCTCCATTAGGTGCAGAGAACTGAAAGCAGGAGCGCTCACTTCTGCCAACTGAGATGCATCCTGAATATGGGATGGTACGATGGGAGTCTGTCACGTTGGTCACCGTATGAGTCCCATAAAAAACAAGCAAATGTACGACGTCAGTCTTCCCGTCGAAACGAACGGATAGACCAGAAGAAAACACAGTTGTCTGTTCTTGTGACCATGATACTTTGCCCAAATGTGAATGCTCAGCGCAAAAAACTCTTGTCCTCGATTCTCTTTTCGAATCGAATATTTGCAGAATTTGCACGCTGGTTTCTGATAAATCTGATGGTCTGTGCGCGTGTCACAGAAAGCTATTGACTTTCGTTTTGTGGTATCCGCTATAGCAACACCAGGTGGCACTCCTGTGACGCCCGCTAAGTGCCCTGCGTCGTCACCTCCGGCCCACGTGACGGCGGTGCCGGCCGGGTCCCCGTGACCGCGTCGCCGGGCCGTTCCGAAAGAGCGGCCGCCGGGACCCAGCCGTTCAGCGGCCGTTCCGTTAGCGTCCCGCCGCGCCGCCAGAAAATAGGCGTCTCGCCGGGCGGGCCGCGGCCCGACCACGCCACTGTTTGTCTAATGACGTCGGCCGGGCCGCCGATCGCTCCGAGGTGACGCGTCACGCGCCCCGTCACGCGCCCCGTCACGCGCTCCGTCACGCGCTCCGTCAGTCGGCGGCGCGGCCGGCTGGGAAGGCGCGGACGGGCCGCCGGTCCCCTGGGGTTCGGCGTGATGGAGCAGCGGTTCGCAGCTCGCGGTGGTCGCGTCTGCGGCCGGCCAGTAGGCCAGCCCGGTTGGCGGCTAGCTCATCAGATCACGGTATCGTGTGACGTGCCAGCCAGCGGTGCGAACGCGGCTGACCGCTCATTTCTCGGAACGCGGAACGATTATTCATTTAAGGGTATCACAGCTGATCTTGGTTAATTACGGCTAAATGCTTTTGACTGTAAGCTGAAACCGCTCATTAGAATGCTCCTGTTCAGGAGCATGTTTTAACCGTTTGGTAGCTCCAGATGAGTGATCACGTACACAATAAATAAACTCGTTGTTCATCTTGTCGATTCACCCACTATGGTTTCTAAGTTCCCACAGGTTTATCGTCTTTCAAGCTGGAAGTCAACAGGCTTTGACAGTCAATCTGTACATAGGATGTAATGACTTATGATGTTTATTTTCGTGTTCTCCTCAGCAAACCAGCTTCTGTTTTATCCAGGCCGCCTTAACTCAGGCTGTTGTCGTGACCCAAGGCACATGAGCTGTTCACAACTATACCCCTTACAGGTCTGCTTTAAACGTGGCACGTGTAATGCATCTTGCTCGCTGCTGCACAGTTCAGCGACCGATCCGGACATTGTACATTCTGCCGAGTATGTGTTCCGAGGACCAAAAGAGGCCATTATGGGCCTCCGTGGCACCGAGCGCTCCTCCCACCAGCGCCCAGCACCCGTCTGTATGGGCCTCTGGTGAGCCGCTCAGCCGTGTCCAGACTCGTCTCGGTTGAATGACCTGAACATTTGCCGCGACGCTCGGCGCTCGGCGAGTATTACCTCGGTCATTTGCATCCTCCGGGGTCGGCGGAGCATTAACGTACTGCGCGTACGCTCGCCAACCACGCCACGCTCAGTTCTCGAGACACTTCATCTTGAGCACGTCAGACGGTACAATGCGTGAGGCCCTGCCCGGTATGGGGCTGTTGGTCATGCTACATTCCTCTGCTCTATACGCAAAGTCGCAGCATTGTTAACAATGCCAGACGTAATGCCGGAGGCCACCGTATTCGGGATGGGTGTTCTCTGACAGCGTGCGAGGCGGGTCTCCATGGATCGAGAGTCGCCAATTTGGGCTACGCGCAGTAGATCCTGGATTCTGCATGCGAATGATAGGAATGCTAAAACGAAAGTGGTGGATACATTGATCACATCGACATCAAACTCATGAGTCATGGGTCCACTGTGCTCCCGTCAAAGCGATGCCTGATGAGTACATCGTGGCAGCGTTATAGCGACAGGCAAACTGCACGCAACATCAGGGCGGCAGCTACACTGTTCCCACATGAGAGCGATACGGTCGCCAGACACATCAGACCCTCATCACGGACCCGCGTTAAAGTGATGGTCCGCGCGTGTCGGACCCCGCGGCTGCTGCCCAGGACAGCGGTCCGGCGGCGCGCGGCGGTCCAGGGCCGGCGGCCGGCGGCCGGCGGCGGTCCCGCCAGACGATCAGCCGGCGCCGCCGGCGGAGGCTACTGAACTCTGACGGCCGGCGCCAGCGGGCGGCGGCGCCAGAGCCGAGTCGTCAGCGGCGGCCCGTCCGGTACACCGTCTGGCACTAGCCTGTCAGGTCCACCGTCCAGTATACCGTCTGGCCTACCGTCCGGTATACCATCCGATCTGCCATCTGGTACACCGTCCAGTACACAGTCCCGCACACCGTCCTGTCCACCGTCCAGATTACCGCGTGGTACACATTCCTGTCTAACTTCCGGTACACCGTCCGGTACACCGCCCGGTACTCTATTCGTTCCGCCGTCCCGCGCACTGAGCGGTACACCGTGCGGTAAACCTTCCGGTCCACTGTCTGGTACACCTTCCGGTGCACCGTCCGTTACACTGTCACTGTACACTGTCCGGTGCACTGTCCTGTACACCGTCTGCGGAGATTTAGTCCACCGTCCGGCCCTGTCTGTGGTCTGGTTCACTGACATTCCCACTGACCGGCCGTCTGTAGTGATATGGTTCACCCCCTCGGACTGGACAGGTTGATTTTGTACAGTACAGACTACGGTGCAGCTCAGCACAGTACAGTATAGTAAACCGTGATACTCCCCGTCAGTGTGGCGCAGCCAGATCCAGTTTGCCGTTCACCATGTGCCCTCATATGGACACTAATCGACTGTGATTCTTCCGGCTAGCGAGACGCTGGCTCCTGGTGTGGACGCCGGGTTTTGGTCTCACGCTGGTCGGCACCTGAGCAATTGCCCTAACCTGGTCGACTGGTAGACTCTGACCCAGCCTTGCCTGGGTTCGACGCCGGAGCACGTGTCCTGAACCTGACGCTGTTCAGGGTCAGACCTTGTCCCCGCGCCGCCGGAGGTCGACATCGGACCGCGTCCCTGACCCTGGTCACTGTTCACTGATCACTGATCACGGCCGGCGACCGGACGTCCGCTGTCCGCAGGCGGCGCGGCCGAGGCTGGCGGCTTCCGCCCGGTGGTCCTGACGCGCTCTCCGCAGGGATCAGTGCTCCCGGGCACCCTGACCGAGCGGCCCGGTGGTCCTGACGCGCTCTCCGCAGGGATCAGTGCTCCCGGGCACCCTGACCGAGCGGCCCGGTGGTCCTGACGCGCTCTCCGCAGGGATCAGTGCTCCCGGGGCACCCTGACCGAGCGGCCCGGTGGTCCTGACGCGCTCTCCGCAGGGATCAGTGCTCCCGGGGCACCCTGACCGAGCGGCCCGGTGGTCCTGACGCGCTCTCCGCGGGGATCAGTGCTCCCGGGGCACCCTGACCGAGCGGCCCGGTGGTCCTGACGCGCTCTCCGCGGGGATCAGTGCTCCCGGGCACCCTGACCGAGCGGCCCGGTGGTCCTGACGCGCTCTCCGCAGGGATCAGTGCTCCCGGGGCACCCTGACCGAGCGGAGACCGGCGCCGCATACCGAGAGGCCTCCAGACGCGCGCGCGGGTCCAGCGTGCAGCAGCGGTAACGGCACTGCTGCGCAGGCACGAAGCCAGGATTTTCTCCAGCGGGGGGGACAAGTTTCAAATGTTGTCATATGCCACTGACGTATGACGAAATTTGTAGGAAAAAAACAGCAATTTTATGTAACTGACATCATATGTAACCCACAGGAATACATATCATGTTTGTTTTTGCGACATATATATGGTCACTATTCCGTATTCCTGCGAAATCGCTTTATATTTGGTGCAGACCGCTTCTCTCGGGGGGGGGGTATGGCCCCCATGGCCCCCTCCTTGGCTGCGTCCCTGCTGCTGCGCCGCCGCGCCGGACATGCGCGAGCAGTCCGCAGCAGCGGCGGCCGGCCCCCGGCAGAGGAATACCTGCTCTAGGCGAGATAGTTGCTGGCTAAGTGCGGACGGCCGCAGTGGGCTCCAACGTTTACCTTTTCTCCTCCGTCCTACGACTCTGAAATGAGCCGAACGCGCCGAGGGAGCTCTGTTTGTCTAACTGAACGGAGAGAACGCCAACACGGCCTTCACATTCATTGTCGCCCCCGGAGGCAACATGAAATCTTGCTTGCCCCTGAAGCTTCTACGCGTATTTCGACAACTTTTGTTCGATGTGCGGCCACTTTTGTATTACCAGGGCCAGTTCTCTTTCTTTGGGTAAGCAGGTGTGCTATTTCATGGCCGTGTGATCCAACTGCTTTACATGTTAGCTTGGGGCATGATTAAAAGAATAACAAAAAAATAAAAAATAAGGCCGGATCATACCACACCACGATGTTGTTATTTTCTTGATATTTCTGAGTGAACTCACCGCCATTGTCAAAATGCTTTTAAAAACAGAATCTCGACGAGGACAGACTGCACGCCCGTTGAGTTTGTCGAGATCCTCGGTTACATATTCCAAGGGCTTAGCGAATTAGCGGAGCTAAACAAAGCACGAAAGAGAAATGTACATGAACACATTATATGAATGCAAAAGAGGGAAGGTAAACAGAGAGCAAGTCAGATAATGAAGCAGTTGAACATATAGATGAAGGATGTAATGTAACAAAGGTAAATCATAACGATTATATTCAGGAATGTAGCGTAAAGAGCTGGCATTTGGGATGAGCATGTTTTGTGCTTTTAAAGGCATTATGAAAAAGGCAGACTCGTTGATGACGTCAGTACAGATATTCATACACCATGATCACAGAATTTCACTCCACTTGTTTCAACGGTGCGGCTGTCAGTTTACAACACTGAGAGATTAGTGTGAATACAGACATGCCAAGGTGATAATCGTTGCACGGAGAACGCCTCGCTGTAACGTTTTTGCTCTGCAGACTCGCTTGCACCGCTTGCAGTGGGTGCCGAAGGTCAAGTTGTTGAGATAGCAACACCGCCTAGTACCGATGCCCATTTATTCCAAGCTTAGACCAACAGAATGGCTTGATTGTGCAGAATCCGAGTGGCTTGCTTTGTTCAGATGTTTATGTCATTCCCGGTTCTCAAGCTGCTGAAGCAATCGGTGGGGTGGGGATCTGCGGTGGGGGTCTTGGTGAGTGTAAGCGTCGTTTCTGAAACCGGTTTCAGAATGCTTTTTGCTGGGGGTTTTCGTGCGGAACTCTTCAAGTCGTGTTTGACTGTTGCAACTGCGTGTCCAGTGTACACATGGCGTATCATTTTTGCAACAGCCGTGCGCTCTCCGTCGGAGCCGCTTGCCTTCTCCACTCTCAGCAGGGCGTGTCCTCGCCTGTTGGCATGTTTTACAGCACCTGTGGAGAGCGCTGGCCATTGGACGGCCAGCGCCACTTCGCCAAGGACCGCGAACCGCTCTTCACGCCACCTCTGTGTGGCAGCAAGAAATGGCTGTGTATTGGAGACTATGTGCTGCTTCTTTTTCTACAACGCCGATGTACTTGCGTTACAAAACTCCAGTAAGACTTTGGGTTCACTTCAGTCGGTTGTTTAGCCGTCATACAGCACGCCAGACACCTCAAGTTTGCGCTGCCTGAGTTAGGATGTTTTACCCGCCCCAAGTTCGAGGACACGGCTGAGGGACCGCCATCAGATATCCCTTCACGGACGACAGGGCAAGCATAGCTCTAGCTGGGCGGACAGTCCGACGCCGTCTCACCCTCCTCCCCCCGCTCGGTGCGGTCGCTCGCTCCCAGCGCTCAATTGATCCGGGCCAGCGAACGGTGGGGTGCCGCCGTCTTTGTGTAGCGATTACCGACTGCGGTGGGTCACTAATGGACAACACCAAGAGCGCAGCACCGGGGTCACCAACGGCAGACGGGGGCGTCCAAGAGATCACAGGGGTGTGTTCATGGGTCACAGGGGAGCATCCAGGGGTCACAGAGGTCGACTGATTATTGTCTCTCCGCCATCGTTAAACTTTCCTGATGAAACCCGTCATTCTTCGTTGTTTTGCCCTTGATGTTCCTTTGTGCAATAAAAACCGCGTACAGGCCTCTCTTCTACATTAATCCTCACCCGCAGGCCTGCCTTATGTTCGGGAAAGTATAAATTAGTGGGTTTTGCTTCAGTGAAGCAAAACTCAGTGTCGGTATCAGGCAGTTTGATGATCGGGCGACATTTTCAAAGCCCTCTCATCCTGCTGTAACAGTACGGCACACTGTGCTGGAGCCAGGATTACGGTGCTTTTCTCGCCTTATAAGCCCTGGAATGAACATTCTGACGTCAACCGTGACTGATACGCTGAAAGTAAAAAATGCGCCTATTTTAGAACAAAATGACATTATAAAATCATGTACTTTTTTATAAAGGCACTTACTTTGAAGATTAATATCTGCATTTTCTGGTGCGGACAATAATCCTATATATTCCTGCATGTTATGAACGTAAATTGGCCATAGATGTGTTTTACCAGCTTGCTGGTATAAATTCTGCAAACCAGGATGCATAATCTATACATGTCTGGATGCCGACGAACGTTCCTGAACTGAGTGCATACAATGTGGAACTCAGGACTTTTTCGACAAATTGCATCATTTTTAGCCCAGCGGTAATATTTTTGGTCTGAATCTGAGCTGTCAGTTGCGGATCCGTCAGCCAAAAAAAGAAACGGTAAGGGAAACTGTGCAAGCAGATTAAACCCATTGCCGTTTACGTAAAGTCCCATGCATAGCGTCTTTCTGTAGACTAAGTTAACTGAAAATACTGCATGTCGTGATGATGGAGCTTCAGCAAAGCCGTCGTTATGACATGGCACTGTTGTTTTGAACATCAGACATCAATAACAGCGTTTGCACGAAAACTGCGCCCCCGCGCGGCCGTTGACTGGCACGTAGGGCGGGGCCTGGGTACACGAACCAACCGAATAGCGTGCAGGGGCCACCAGGGATGTCTCCGGTCGGCCACCACGTAACTACTGACTCGAGACGTCCATACTGGTCATGCAGTCTCCCAAATGGAACACGAACACTGGCCATGCAGCCACCAAAACGAACAACGACACTGGTCATGCAGCTACCAAAACGGACCACCCGCCAAGCGACCACCAAAAGGAAGCACTCACAGTGTCACTTTGGTCCCCAAAAACGGAACATTTGCAGTGATTACGTGGCCACTTGCTCGAAGTATAGGAATTGCCGTGACCAGACACCGGTTGAACCAGTATTCGTTTCCTGTTTCCGTGAGCCCCGCCGAAAAGCTGCAGCCAGTCTGCCGATCCGCAAAAACTGCGGCCAGTTGTCCGGCAGGTTCAACTCGGAACCAGACGCCGAATGCCAGGGCCTCTCGACTGGCGCTGGCATTGGAGGGACCTTCTGGGCTATCTCGTGAAAACAGGTTTCGATAACCATGACGGGTTAAGTGGCTTGAGCAGACATATACAGCGGGATGCCTCCGATCGGGTGCCATTAACTTCATCGACATTTCTGATTGTGGTTTTCACTGGGTGCGAGCTTCGTGTACCAATAAGGGGGAATTCCGAAGGTCAGGTTGAAGCTCGCAACGGCAGGAATTGATTTCTGATTTGCGTTCTGCTTCAGAACTCTATGTTTCTTGAATTTTGAACCGATTTACCCTGAATTTTTCCGTTCTTATTCTTCCGTGCCGTATTGTCAGCTATTGCTGGATGACACGGATGGGCGGAAGCAAATGAACGTTTGCATAAGACTGGATTGCGTCATTTGCAGTGAGCAACGTCAGACCGTTATTACTAATTAACTAAATGTTTTGATGCTCCCATGTATGTCCCAGAAATTTGGGTTGAAACGTGATTAGCCATATTTCCCGGACCAACCGAATCTTATTCTGGAAGGTTCAGCGGCATTCAACATTCAACGGCACCGTCACGTTTCTCATGGCGTCTTTGCTATCATTTTGTTATTATGCGATCGTGTGTTCGGATAACGAGCACGAAATGATGGGGGACGATGTGCTGTTTGAGTTATAGGTCTGAAACCACTTCATCTGACAGTATTTAATTGGTCCAGAACCACATCAGGTCACTGCTCCCAAGTCTCTGCGTCTGACTGGTTAGCTTCTGTAAGTTAAATCAGCTCACTGTAGCCACTTCTGGCTCTCATGCGGCCTTCAGTCGTAATAGGGCATCAGCTGATGGCTGGTGTAAAGACTACTCGATTGGTTGCCAACAAGGCGGGCACTTCGAGCATTAGTTCAACACCTGTCGCGGCCGGGGCTGGGTGGTGACGGTGCCCCAATGACGACACGCTGCTCTCTTGGCCGGCGCCGATCGAACAATGGCTCATCGCTCCTCGACGGAAATCAAACGTTTTTTCTCTCTCGAAACACACCGGGTGCATTCTTCTGGCGACACGCGAGTGGATGAGCGTGCCCTGGGGGCGGCGCGGCCGGCCGGCCGGCGGCGGAGGCTGACGTTGATTTATGACCGCAGGAACTGAGGCTCGTCCCAAGGTCAGGGCCGGGCCGGCGACGCCGCGCGTGTTCGGCCCGCCGTTCCGGAGCCTGGTCCTTGGCCGAAGAACGCGGCGGAAGGTTCGCCGTTCGTGTCTGTCACGTGGGAGAGCCGATCGGAGGCCAGTGCTGCAGCTTGTTGTTGCCAAGCCCTGAGCGCCGTTGCTGTTGTTGAGCTGAGTGTGACGCCGTGTGACCGCTCGTTGCAGCCGGACGACTGGGACTCGCGCAAGATCAACACGTTCTCGACGTTCCACGGCAGCTCCAACTCGCACCTGAACGGACTGGCGGCGCAGCGCGGCCGGCACGCCCACTCGCGCTCGCTCGTCATCGAGACGCCATCCGCGCGGCCTGGCCACGCCCACTCGCGCAGCCTGGTGGTCGAAGACACGCCCATCCGTATCGTGCACGGCCACTCGCGCTCGCTGGTGGAGATCTCGCCGGGCGCGCCGCTGCAGGACCCGCCCCCTCTGTGTCCGGCGCCGGAGGCCGCGCCCTCCAGTCCGGCCGGCTCGGCGGACGGCCGCGACACGCCTCGGGCGCCGCCGGAGCGCGGTCCGCGGCCTCTGTCGCGCTCCTCGCCGCGACTCAGCGGCAAAGACGCGCCCCAGCTGCGGCCGCTCTCCAGAGCTTCGGCCACGCCCAGCGGCGGCACCACGCCCCCGCTGCGGGCGCTGTCCAGAGCTTCGGCCACGCCCAGCGAGGAAGCCCCGCCTAACGACGGTGCCACGCCCCCACTGCGTCCGCTGTCTCGAGCCTCAGCTGCGCCCAGCGAGGAGGCCACGTCGAACGGCGGCACCACGCCCCCGCTGCGTCCGCTATCTCAAGCCTCGGCCACGCCCAGCGAGGAAGCCCCACCCAGCGACGGAGCGTCTGCCCGTGGCGGGGCCACGCCCAGCGAGGGCGACCCGCCCAGTCTGCGGCCGCTGTCGGCGGCGTCCGACGCCAGCTCGCCGGGGCCCCGCTCCCGGTCGTCCGGTCCGAGTAGCGACAGGGACACGGCGTCCCTGTCCCACTCGTCCGGACCCAGCAGCGACAGGGACGCGGCGTCCCCGCGCACCCTGTCGAGGTCGTCAGGCTCGACGGCGGAGAAGTCGTCCCACTCGGACCCACAAATCGACTCGAAATATGTGAGTACGCCGCTTGGCTTGAAAGAGTACGACGTGGTAAGAGTCTCCGTAAATGAACAGAGGGGAAAGGGAAATCTACATAACGACATAAACAGTGCGGCGCTTAAGCCATTTACAATAGGGGAAGTCGAGTATGTAGACGTGGAATATCCTCTGAGGCAGGATGCAGCCCGTGAACTTTATGCTGTTCATCTGCATAGAAGATAGCCTGGCATGAAAAAGAAAAAAACTTCAGTGAAAGTAAAACTTCAGTGACAGTTTAAGATACACGGCATACAGAGGCATTACAGATAAGGATAATGCCGCGAGAAGTCGCGGACATGTGGTCGTGAATGCAAGAACGTCATTGGCCACGTTTTTGCTACCGGGAGTGGGGCTTCAAGATTTCTGGAGAGTTCGGTGCCGCAGCTGTTTGATCCCTCGATATTTTGTAGTTTTGACGTAAGGTCTTTTAGGGTTTAACGGGACGACGACACATTTGTCATTGATTTGCACATTTGTCACACTGGGCCCATTCGGAGCCTCTAGCACGTTCTCTGGCCTGTCCCCAAAGCTCTGCTCGTGGTTACTAACTGCGAACATCTTGCTGCTCGAAACTGCTGTCAAAGCCAAATTCCCTGTTGTTGTTACTAGGTTGTCCGCCTGTCTGCATTTCTCGTCCCAGGGTTTCATTTACCTCAGCTGAGGCTGCCGTAGCCAGCGGGCTCCAGTCCCATGCATCTAACGATAGAGTTCAGCGCTTGGTAGCTGCTTGTTGCTCGCGTTGCTCAGGCACCCCCTCCCTGTCCTCTTGTGCATTCTCTCGTGCATTTGCTGGCCGTGCCGTCGTCTGGCCGGGCTGGCGGGTCCTGGCCCGCCCCGGCCCGCTCCTAAGCAGCGCCGACCGGGCCGACCGCCGGGTGGTCATTACGGCCGCATTCATTCCCAGGTGGCGGTGATGGTCCCACGGTCGCACCCTGACCCCGTCCGCGCACCTTGGGCACCGCTACAGAGGGCCGTGGCTGACCGAGTCCGAGGCGATACCGACCCACAGGCCCCAGTGCCGCTGCCCCTTCGCACCTCGGGCGGGAAGGCAGCGTCACAGTCAGCTGATGTGGCCCTGTCTGCGGCGCTGACCGACCAGGCCACCGATTATCGCCGAATTAAGTCATAGACGCTCCCTTCATCAAGGAGAACGCCCACCGCCGTGATTAAAACGAGGCTGTGACGGGAAGAGTGATGAGCCTTGATATGAAGAGAGAGAGAGCGAGAGCGAGCGAGAGCGAGATGGAGAGCGTAGGCCGCGGCGTTAGCGGGATCGTTTCATGATGGGATTCGGAAGCTCTTGTCGCATTTAAGTTATGAGGACGAGAATTGAGTCTGGTTGAAAATTGGATAGGTGCGGACGTCCCAGTAAAAGGCTGGTCTAGCAGAAGCTTCTGCTCTGTGCCCTTACTGAATTCAGTTCGTTTTACACTATGAAATGCGATGTTTTCAAACTAGTGGACAACATGTTTAATTTTATCGTACTTAACTGTACATTGTTTTATAAAACTGTTGAATTACTCATATATTTGGGCTGGAAAGTCGCTAATCCGGAAGTTAGCATGGTCATTCATTACTCCGCATATGGTCATTCATTGTTCGAAAATGCGAAAAATGTCCTGCAATGGTTTTTATGCAATGGCCATTGGAAGGACGGCTCATCTTTGCATGAGTTTCTTTTAAAATCTGCATTTGTTTGAATGTGACTTATGATTTTCGTTACGTTGGGTTTTTACGTATACCAATCCGCACGTGATAATTCCCAGCAGTAAACGTCACGGAACGATCCGTTTCTTTGCGCCAGTGTGATGACGACGTATGCCTTTTTGAATCGGGAGCAACCTGCGTTGCTTGAACCTCTATTTGGCCTTCCACTCAACTTCATTTTGTTCCCTTACTGATTTGGAGCTTTGTTGTCTTTGCCCTAGAAACACGTTTCTCTGACAATGCAAGTCTGAATATCAAACGCGAATTAGAGCCCGCAAGTCCCTGCGTAGCGCCATGTGTCGTTTACCCCCGTTCAGCAGCCAGCTGACGTGCCGGCTGGCTCGCCGTGGCCCTTCAGAGCGCCGTTTGGCGCCGAGTCGGCCGGAGGTCATAGTCGTCCTGACCTGTGACCTCCGGCGTGCCCGGCCGGGGTCATCGCCACCTGGACAGCTGACGGACGCCCACTATGGGAATACCAGCACTGGCTAAGCATACAGTGGCAGACATGCAGGAATTGCCCAGGCTGTAATTGCGAAGGAGTTTAGCGGCGTCTGTGGTTTGGGTTTTCGTTGCAGTGGCATTATCCTCAAACAGCAGTAGGAGACAGCCAAGACATAAATAAGTGAGTGTTTGGTTCTGCATTGGTTGCACTTTGACAGGACATGTACTTTCCTAAGGGGTCGGACTAAAAAAATGTATCATTTGCTGAAACATGTGGTGCAATGGACATTCACAGTGACATTACACCTGGAGCACATGGATCATGTCCTGTGCCTGCAGTAGAGGTGGTCACCTCGTGTTCGAACACGTACCTATACCCGGACCATGCCCTGTACCTGCAGTAGAGGTTGTCACCACTCGTTTGACCCAGTATACCCGGATTGTGTCCCGTGCGTGCAGCAGAGGTGGGCACATCGCATTTGACCTGGTATATTCAGATTGCCCTTGCCTGCAGTAGAGGTGTTCGCCTCCCGTTTCACCCCGTCCACCACGACCGTGACGCGCTCCAGAGCGGAGCGGTGGGCGGGACTCGGCCGGACATTGTCCGCGGCGGACACAATGCCCGGGGCGGACAGCGTCCGCGTCTGACGGCTAATTGATGACACGTTTGTTCCGACCGCCGTCAACGCCTCCACGTGCCGCGATTGAAACCTCTGCTTTTCGAGGTGTGAATATAGAGGGTGGTTCTAAAGAAATGGCACTCAGGTTTTTGGTAATAACTATTGTTGTAATTCATCCAAAGGCACCGAAGTTTCAAAGTAGTATCCCCATTCTGTGTATGACATGTTGGAGAAGTTTCAACAGCGTAGCTAAAACGACTCTCAAATGAAAGGTGATTATTAAAAAGCTTTTTTTCACTGGTCTTAATGAGTCAAATCTGACGCGCAGTGAAAGCGCCCAAACCAAGATGCCGCTTTTGGTCACCGTTTTTTTTCGCAGCCGTTCCTGTAGTTACTGTTGAGGAAGCAGATTAGCTTTTGCAGAACTGAATGACACTCTTGCTCACTGTGCTGTGTTGGATACCAAGCATGTCGTGGTCGATCCGTAAGAAGACATTCTGCACAGGGCTTTTCGTAAAATCCGGATCCTTCAAACACGCCAAAAGGCAATTCCAAATTAATTCAACTGTAGAGATGCTCCTGTGAAGACCGGAATACTAAAATGGACTGATAAATTCAGGAATCACGACTGTTTGCGTAACCTTAACGCAAAATCCCCGGATTTTGCATCTTTTGGTGTGTTTGAAGGATACGGTTTCCACGTAAAGCTGTACGCACAATGACGTCCTGCGAACTGACCATGGTATCCAGCACAGGGCAGTTCGGAAGATGCCATTCAACTTTGCAAACGGTTGGCTGCTTGCACAACAATAACTGTAGAAACAACTGCGAAGAAAAAACAAAATTGTGACCGAAAGCGAACTCTTGGTATTGGGCGCTCTTATTGCGCGTCAAACTGATGAATAATTAGGACAAGTGCAAAAAGCGTTATTCCAATAATCTGCCGTCATTTAAGAACCATATCATCTACGCCTTTGAAACTTGCCAGAAATATTATACATAGAGCGGAGATGTCACTGTGTAAGTTTGGTGTATTTGGAAGACTCGCAGCAAAAGTTCTTAACAAGAACTCGGATACCGTCCTTTTAGAAACTCCATGTAAATGAAAAAGGCAGGTGTATGAAATGTGTGTAATAATATGTATAGCAGTTCATAAGCTTTTCTGTCAAAAACCTTCTCCGTATTTCTAACTACGCGTGGTTTTCTTCAGGTCACGACTGTCGTGGAAATTTCGATGACTGACGACGGCAAGCGGTTCGGATTTTCAGTCATTGGTGGTGCTGATGAAGGAATATGCCCGAAAATCGATGATATCGCAAAAGGTAAGTCGAGTATATTCGTGAAATGGCTGGTTGACTCAACTGCTTCCATTTTGATAGATATATCTGCGTTCTCTCGACAGCCAGCATTGAAGACGGTGATTCGTCGCCTGACGATAAGAGCACGCACCGACGGTCGTACGAGACTGCAGCGCGCAGTGGATCACGTCACAGCGATGCCGATATGCCCGACTCCGCGTGTCCGGACGTTGGTTTAGCTCTGGGGCGCGGCGGGAAACGCCGCCCCGGCCCCGCCAGGTCCTTTGTTGGCCAAATAACCGGCCTGGTGCGGCGCCGGACAGGCCGGCCGTGCCCCTGATAGGCTGTGGGCGTGTCGAGGGCAAACCGCCCGCGCCGCACACACATTCCTGAGCGTGGCCGGGCGCCGGCCCCGTATGCCCGGCTCAAGCAAAAACCGCCGCCCGCGCCGGTCGTGTGTCTCAAACGGAGCCTGATTCCTCTCGTCAGAACACTGGGTCAGGCCGCTGTGTGACTTTGTCCTTTGAAAGGCCGCTGAAAGACCATCGCATGAATTCCTGGTTGTGTGTCGCATTAATCCAAAAGGGTTCATGGATGGGAGGATCTTGCAGTATGCCAAGTGAAAGGAGGATATGGTGACGCCATTTTCCTGCGTGTCGAACGATGGTTTGCAGCTTAGGCGCTCCTGGAACGTGAAAAATGGTTGCTGAAGGACCTGGACTGCTCGTCTGCAATGCTAGTTCAATAAAAGGTGCGTTGAATGCCTACCAGCACCCAGATATGTGGGATTACAGGTCGCACGGTGCTGTCATTACAGTTCTTCCTAAAATCGCTGAGTTTCGGTACAGACTCTTTCAAGAATCCTGAAGCGAGTTTTTTTCTTGCGAGATGCATTAGACGAGACATAATGAAACACTGAAACCATAAAGGTACCATAACGCCGAAAAGTGTGAAAACAACCTAGTAAATGACAAGATAGCTGGTGAGACAATTTCGCAATGTTATTCTTTGAGTTATTAACGGGTCCCTGCGATCGCTTTGCAGCCATTACGTGCGGAGCACTGGACGCTCCAGGCTATGGGTTAGGTGCCAGACCCACAGTAATTCTGGCGGCGGCGAGGAAGCCAGCGACGACAGAAAGAGATCTGCGAGACTTCGGAAACTGTCTGTCGCCGTCGCCCGCTGCGGAGAGGGATTTATTCGTATGAAGTGGAGCGTTCCCTGAATGCCAAATAGTCGTAAACCAACATTTCGGAATGACAAAACCAAAATGCCTGTTTTCCTTTTAGCACCACAAACTGGCACAGGGATTCAGGAAATATAGCCCAAATGAGTCAGCTAGCTTTGCACGCCTTGAAAAACGCCACAGATGAAACGTCAAAAGCATTAAATAACTGCGACAAGAACACTAAACGAAATGTGGAGAAAACTTCCACTTGCGGATTTTGCCTTGAAAATCTTTAGCTACAGCTCTCGCACGCAATGCTATTGTTGGTATTTTTCGGCTCCTGTTACAATTGTGGGACGTTTGGTATGTTTTGCGGTGGTTTGCATCACTACCTCTTCAGGAATGGAGTTTTACCACAAGAAACATATCACTCTTTACCTTACATGGGTACTGCTCAGACATGTCCTCCATTTAGTGGATCGAAATCTCTCGCATTATTACTGGTCTGCTTTTGCATGACCCTCCACCAGGCTCTGGTGGTATGTGCTCGCGCAGTAAGGGTTCCAATGCGTGGACATAGATGGCAGCAGCGCTTGATCCACTGTGTCGTAGATGGCGTCCGCCAATTTCTGGCGATCGGTAACGATCTGTCATTTGATGAAGTGGATGGCGGGGATGAATGCCGGCAGAAAGTGATGAACATCTCGCCAATGATCATGCAATCACGCTAGGCTTTCCGGATCGCCCCGCATTTCATGGATTGGCGTACAGTTTCCTTAGATTGCTAAGCTCCTATGTGATTTTCGCTTTGGCAGTCACAGATATCTGTACGTAATTCGTTATCTTAATGTATGCGTCCCGGAAGTGTCATGGATGCTGAGTGCATGTTCTCTTCTTCCTAGCAATGTCCGTTAAGGGAGGCAGGAGGAAAATGCACCCCGCGGTATTGTACACGACGCTCACATCTCCAGTTTAAAAATCCGTGCCGCGCGCTGCGCAGTAACCACATTTTTCGAAACGGTGTTTCGAAATTTGGCTTTGGTGTGTGTATGTTACGTTACGATTTGGTAGGCAGCGGGTGCTGCATCAACATACAGTTATCCGGTTGTTTTACCTAATAAGGTCTTTGCAAATGGCTTGAGATCTGTGTCGCGCTAAGATCTGGCAGGTGGCGGATGCTACATCAAAACATATTATTTGATCGTTTTCCCTAATTATGCCTCTGGAAACGCCATAAAATTTCTGTCGTATTTATACGTTAAAAAATGGAAACTGTGATATTGCAGCTAGCTGAAGCTTTTGCTTTGGTCCGGCACAGGGAGCAAGCTGTACGATCGTGGTGCTATGTGACATGTTGTTTAGAAGCGGAAATGGCATTGGTGTTTCAGCCATTTCGCTGCTGGGATGAAATGCCTAGGATGTCTTTTTGCCCTGGTTAATGTACCACGAAAAGTAGATACATAACAATTAATAGAGATTTAAATGGTGCCTTTCCTGATTTTGAGAAGAAACCTAAACAGCCAGGGGAGTCGTGCGAGGTGAAAAGTCTTTGCCAAATAAGACGTGTCTGGAAGAAAAAGCCAGGTCAAATCTGGGAAGAAGATGCGCGGAGACAAGCACACGAATACAATGAAAGGTGGTGAAGGGGCATACAATGGAAGGTGGTGGCCTGGTATCAGTAAGAAACTTGAATGGCCTGAAAAGAGGGATGGCACGACGTGCCTGCTGCGTGGACGGAGATTCGGCCTTATTTGAAGAAACGTTGCGATGTATGTGATGGGGCACTGTACAGTGCGCACATTTAGTACGAACTTTTAGCTCAGCGGAACTATAGATGTGATTTCTACAGTTAAATCCCAGATAAGTTAAATCCCAGAAACGTATTTTCCCTGAAGCATCCCTAATCTAGATGGAGGCTGTGGCAAGGACACCACGGGCTTTGAGAAGATGCAAACAGTTCAAGAGCCCAAAAGAGCAAGCGTTTATTTTGTTCAGAAACATAACATCATTAGGATATGAGAGGACTATTTTCTTTCGTGCGCATTTTTGACGTCATATAAAGTTGGACTTAAGGATGCAGTCTTTCCCTGGCCATTTCCGCTATTGCCCTGTGAGGGAATCATTTCGAAAGCGGCTATCAACGTTTCTGACATGTCTCATATTCGCCATGGACGTCAACCATTTATTCTCGTAGTTTAAGCAATTAACGTTTGCGTCTCATCGGCTTTACCACGGAGCATATCAAACTGCTGTTTTTTTCTTGCTGACGCTCTGTCAGGGGTGTCGATTTGTGCTATTTTGAGAGGGCCCTGGCCCACGCAGTTTTGATTTGGGCCCCCAGTGTTGGCTTGGGCTGCCGGTTTTAAACTGCCGGTTTTAAAGGAAAGTGAATAATAACAACGAAAAGAACGGCCACAGTAGATGAAAGATAGACATAAAAAATAAAAGTAAGGAATAAAATGTAAAGCGATGTATCCATCTTCTTTTCTGTCATAAATATATGTATATATATATATATATATATATATATATATATATATATATATATATATATATATATGTAGACAAATGTAATTTTCTATTTGAGAAATAGTAGCAAAAAGGTTGCAAATTTTCATAGGTCAAAATAAAGTGGGCTAAATCCGTTCAGAAACCTCCATTTGGGGGAAGTTAGGCTGTCGAGCCCTCGGCTCGGACCACCCAGTCGTTTACAAAAATCGACACCCCTGCGCTCTGGTATCACAAGTGATGGCCCTCAGGTGTGAAATGGGCGAGAGGGGGCACGACGCCTTTTGGACAGCGCTCCTGACCGGTATTGTGTTCACGGTCGCAGTACCGGCGTCACTGGCCCTCACCACATCCGTGTAGGGCTCGCCGCTGACGGGCCGGGAGACCATTGGGAACGCCAGACAGCTGGAGCGGGCTATACCGGCGGGGGTTTTATCACGCCAGGGAAGCTCGCTGCTTCGCTCTGGTCTGCAGCCTCAGGCCGTAACCCAGCGCCCTAAACTGGTCCACACTGTCACCATAATTCCCTGCACGGGATTGAATCGTAATCTCGAGGGGTTTACAGCCGAACAAAATAGTCAGAGAGGCACATGATAATCAAAGGCGAGATTGCAAATGCAGAAGGACGACTAGTTTCCGGCGACGAGTGCATCATTTGATCTCTATTCCACGCTCATCCGGCGTCATTGCCCATTCACCGTTCATCTCCTTAATCATATTCCATGATTAAAGTACGGGCTAAGGAGCTATGGAGATCAAGTTACATAATCAAGTTGCCGATACAAATATGGCATTAGTTCATTGTGCATGCAGTTTTTGGACGTAACATCAAAGTTGTCGCGTTTAACTGTATTTTAGTAGTCAAACATTCAAAACAGTCCGCGCCATATCATTTTATCTCTGGTACATTGGTAACACATGTAAAATTGCGGCCAAAAATCGCTTAATTTCCTGCAAATTTCGACTTTTTCACTGAGATTGCGAAACGAAGAGCAACGTACTTCATTATCATATCATACTAATTTTTAAGACGTCAACATGATGACCAACTGTTGTTGCAGATCATTTCAAACGTTTTTTGCAAGGCACGCATCATTGACTGAGCAATGTACATTAGAAGACCAGAACTTTTTTGTCTTACAGAAGGGCAATGCAGTTTATCTAAGCCCATATGAAAGCAATGAAGGTAGACGTAAAATATCTCTCCTCGTGCAAGTATTGTATAAGCCGTAGCTCAGTATCAGGGACGTAGCCAAGGGGAGGGGACATGGGAGCCGTACCCCTCCCCCCGAGCCAAGCGGTCCGCTCTAGATATATAGTGATTTCGTACGAATACGGAATGGTGATCATATATATGTTGCAAAAGCAAACATTACATGTGTTCCTGTGGGTTAGATATGAGATCAGTTACATAAAATTACTGCTTTTCCTGATAAATTTCGTCATGTGACAGTGGCACATCACGAAATCTGACATTTGCCCCCCCCCCCGAGGACAGTCCTAGCTACGTCCTTGCTCAGTACAACCAGAACTTCATGTTTATACAGCTACGTACCACCTGAAGCAGGTTAAGTGATCTCCATTGTTTTTTTGCTGGCAATATCTGGCCAATAATGATACCGTCCAAAGGAAGGCAATTTTCAGTCGGCGTCGATGCGCGCAGCCGGGGTATGTCCACTATGTACGGAACCAACTTCCCAGGCATGTGTATTCAGGCTGTAGGACAGGTAGAAGAGCGGCCTTGGCGGCGACCTTCTGGTCTTTCCTCCACTTGGTGTCGTCTGATCGAACTTCAGAGGGCTCCAACACCGTTTGGAGGTCCTCTGAAAACAGTGCAGTATGTCTCAAAGTAGCTGGAAGGTGTCTTGTGATAAGCAGACGGGTCACTGCCCTCCCCCAGAGAAAAGTACCTGTGACCTTTGAGATGTTTTCGTTCTTGCCTGTTCTCACGGCAGTCCGTTGGGGGCTCTGAGGACGCGAGGCTGCGCTACGATATTTACATCTCTCTGTTTATCGATTGCCTTCTATGTAGATGGGTTTTCAGGTTATCTCGTCATGCATATGACAATTCAGAACACAGGCAGTAAAGTCAGTAGAGACAGCAAAAGTGAAAACACAGTCACACGAGTTGCTAAAAGAAGCAGCTGCTAAAAACATCATCTCGCTCATATCTCCTTGATATCGAGCTTCCGCAGGGCTGACTCAAAGCCACCTCCTGATGAACGCTGTGAGACCGCCGGTGGGAGAGCGTTCCAAGCACCGATCGCCCCATACAGAAACGCTCTCTTGGTGCACTCCAAGTTACAGCGATGGAGCTGTAACTCGGGCGCGGGCGCCAAAGTCGCAGCTCGCACAGGGCGCGTCACGCCCACCCTGGCGTGCGTGACGCGCCGCCGCCGCCGGCCGCTGGTGACGGGACGGAGTCCGGCGCCGGGAGTTCGACCCGGCGCCAGCGGCGGCGGCGACGACCGGAGCTCGGCGATCGAACCGGCCCCGGACCCCGGGCCCCGGGCCCCGGCCGCCGGAGCACGGCCCCAGCCGCGCCAGAAAAACACCGGCTGCGGCCCGGAGAAAAACCAACCCCACCAGCGGGGCGGCCCGCGGCGGTGCCGGGGCGTCGCCGGACGATGGCTCTGCGCTGGCTTTCGGAAGGTTCCGCCTACCTTCGGCGGCGTCGCGGTCGACGGCGCTGTCGTGGCGAGCGCGTCGGCTCGTGTCCGGGCAGGCGGGCGGCGCTGGAGCCCGGCCGGGGGCTGCCGACTCTCGGCCGTCGCCGCGGCCGGCCGTGACCGGCGGCCAGGACATGTCGTCCGTGCTGCTGGCCCGGCGCCAGGACGCGGCGCCGTCCTGGCGGCGGCAGGACGGCCGGCCGCTCCGCGCCGCCGTCCTGATGGCCGCCTGATCGGGGCCGACGCTCCGTCTTGATGGGCGGCCGCAGACGGCAGGAGAGCGAGCCAGATTGATGGGTCCGTGATCGATCCGGCCGGCCGGCCGGCGGTGGCCCGGCCGACTCGGTCTGAGCGAGCCGGGGGCCGGGCCGGGGGGCGGGTCAGCCCCTTTGAGCGGTCCACCGACACTGACCAGAACCCTGGACCGGGGGCGGTCACTCAGTCTGAACGTTCCACCGGCACTGACCAGAACCCTGGATCAGGGGACGTTCTGAGTGGTCCGTTAACACTGGCCAGAGTCCTGGAACTGGAGCTGGTCGCCCACCGCGAACGGTCCAGCGTTCTGGAGCAGAGTCCTGTACAAGGAGAAGGGCACCCGCTCTGAACGGGCCAGCGTCTAGAAACCAACAACGTCTGCGTCATTTCCTGAGCACTTGCGAGGTACCACAGGAGTTGGCGTCATGTGCCATTTGTTCTCTGCATTTTTAAGCGAGCAGGCATAAAGCTAGTGAAACAATTGCCGTTTTGCGCGGTATGCCGAAGTGGATATTAACGTTCGGTATGTTGTATGAGGTCGGATTTTAGTGTCAAATGTGGCTTTTCGATCTCAGTCCAGTTTCTGTCAAATTTGGTCCAGTTCCATTGTGTTAAGCGTTTTACGGGACAGCTCCATTTCTCATGGGGAAAATTATGTTCCTCCGTTCTTGGACTGCACAGCCATCTTTGGCACTAGAAAATTACATTTTTTATTTTATTTGGGGTGTGTCTAGCATGTTTTCCGCGACGAATCTTTGGTTATCTTGCGAAACTGCCTTTTGTTTTCTGGCGTTTTGGGCTTTCCATAACATGCCATAGGAACCAGATCAACAGCCATATTATTCAGCAGACGAGAGCAAGGCCAGGGGCTAATGCGGCTATCGCTCGGGTCTGATGGAGCTCGGATCACCGTCTGCTGGCGCGGCTGGACTGCCATCAGGAGATGGAAATCCTGCCTTTGATCGTGGCCGGCTACCGCGAAACGGCTGCTGCCGAGGCGGCGTAAAGTGGTGCTCTCGAGTCGGCCGCTGCGGGCTGGCGCTGGCGCTCGCAGCTGACTCGTGAGTGCCGGCGCTGGCGCTGACAGCTCACTCGCCGGCGCGTCTACAGGGCAGCCGTGTGACACGTAGTCGTTTGTGTTATGCCGCCTTAACCGCCAATGAAGCGCGAACACCGAACTCCTGTGGGGATGGGGCATAAGGCGGATCAGTGCGCTTGTTTCTGGCTTCGCAGCGCGTGAACGTATCGAGCTTCAACTTGCGTGAGGTCCGAAGCGTTCTGTTTTCACTTCGAGAGATTATAGTCAAACATGCAAACATAAAATTCCTTGCGATTGAAGGACATGGACGCTACGAGCCCGCACGTCTGACCAAATGCACCTACGTAGCACACTTTTGACCGATTCACTGCGGAAAGGTGAATAACTGTGTCCAGAACACGAATAAAAACTCCGTCTCATTTACATGAGGCGGTCATATTCTCGACCCCGGACACTATCGATTCCGACACCGGAAAAACACTGCTTCGTGGTCCGGTCAGAGTCAGCGAACATCCCAGGGTCCCAGCTCGGCGTCGAAGCTCGCGTGACCTTGACTCTGTGACCGGAAAAGGCCGAGTACTGCCGGCGACTGCAGACGCCGCCGCGCCGGCCGCCGATACAAGCCAGCCGCGTCGGCCCAGATGTCGACGTCGTTATGGAAATGTCGGACGGCGACGGCTGCGTCGTGCCGCACCCGCCGGCGGCCTATTAAATTAGGCGGCCTCCCGGGCCGTCTGGTGGCGGCCGGCCGCTCGCCTTCGGCCGCGGCCGATGCTGGCGGCGAAATCAGCCACTCGGGGCACGCGCCTCGCCTCTCCGCGCCAAATGAAGGAAAGAAAGATAAAGAGACGGCACGGCGCGAACGAATTAAAACTGCTGAACGCCAACCTGAGAAATGGCCAGTCGACGTCGGTGGCCGCCACGACTGCCACAGGTTCGCGGGTTGGTCAGTTGCTACGAAGTTCCCTCCGCCTGAAAGCATTCGGACCTGTGACGATTGCCCTTCCTCTTTCTCTCCTCGCTTTTCCGCCAGTCGCGGCAGTGGCAGCGCCACGCGGGATGGAAGGTGGGGGGGGGGGGGATCGGAATAGGCAATTGCCCTCTAGGTCGGGAAAACTTAACGTTATCCCAGAGGCGAAGCGTGGAAAGAAAGCGCTCGAAAATGCTTCCCCATTGTCCCGAATACGTGACGTTGCCACTGACCTGTGGAACCTTTCTGACACTACCGGGCCTCCGTTGGCCCCAGCGCCCGTCTGCGCCAGCTACAGACCACCTCCTCAGCAGCTGCAGGGTCTCCCTCCAGCACCTGGAGAGCCTCTCTGCGGCAGGACCTTTCTGTTCGGTCCCGTCGCTGCCGGCGGCGGCGGAGGCGCTAATTGGCGGTGCGGGCGGCCACCTTTGATGAGCGCCGCCGACGACCGTCCGAGCTGGACGACAGCAGAAGGAGACCCTCGTCCGAATGATTCCCCGCCGGATAATTATGCGCCGGCAATGGCGCGCCATCCGTGTATAGCGTGGCCAAGAATGACGAGGGGGAAGCGGCAGGCTGCCGGTGCCTCCTCGTCAAACTAGACCCTCTCATGTCAGGCCAGGCCAGACCATTGCGCGCAGGATGAGTTGGACCGCCGTGGGCACAGCCACTGAACCACTCAGGCGACCCCGTACCCTGACCTCCCGCGTCTGCTGTTGTCCGCACTAGCCACGTGCTGGAGGTCAGTCCTGGGCCGGGCGGTGACCTTGGCCAGCGCGGGCCGCCACCGTGGTGCCCCAGCGTGCCATGGATGCTGCCTGTCGCCATGACTACCGGCCGATCGATCAGAGACGTCACCGAGCGGCGCCCGGAGGCGGCCGCCAGGACAGCTGAGACGCCGCCGGCGACGGCCACCGCCCGACCTGACCTGACCGCCGGCCACCGCCGGTCGGGTCAGGTCAGCTGGCGCCGAGCAACAGATGAGCGGCGCGGCGCGCGCGCCGGCTCCGCCGCCTGCGTATTGATTGCCGCGGCGGCGGCTTCCGGCGGAGGGCGGCCGCCGTCGGCCGGCCCGCCGCCGGCCGCCAGTCCGCGCCGCGCCGCCCGCCGAGGCCAGCACGTGTCGCACGCGGAGCCGGCCTGGCTCGCGCCCGCGTCGCCGTCAGCGCCGCAGCGGTCGGTGGCCGCCGGGGACGGTCTGTCCGCTGCCGCGTGATCGGCGCGGCGCAGTGACCGCCGGTCGGCCGCGTGAGGTCCGTCCGGCCGGGGTCCAGTGGCCGATTTGAGCCTGTTTACCGGGCGGTGTCCCCCTCTCCGCCGGCGCGCCGGTGCCACTGTTTGGCTGGCGCCCCGCCGCTCCCCTCTGCTCACCTGCGGCACCTGAAAGGGGACCCGGCCGCCGGCGCGGCCGCCCCCGCCGCCGCCGCCGGCCAGCCAGTGCAGCCGCAGCCGCCGCCGCTGCCGGGCAGGCCGTGCAGCCGGCCGTGCGCCAGTGCCACGGTGCCCGCTCGCCTCCGTGGCGCGCGCCTTCCGCCACCGGGCGGCCTGAAATGGCGCGAAGGCGCGCCGCCGGCCCCGGTCGATGTGCCTGAGGCGGTGAGCCGAGCGACAAGTCGGCGAAGAGGGCCGCGCCGCCGCCGCCGCCGCCGCCATCGTCGGCCGGTGGCGCTCACCAGAGTCCGCTCGGGTCCGAAGACTGCAGGCCGACGGTGAAGCGGGCTGCGTGTTCGCGGCGGACCCGGCGCCGGTTTCGCGCCGGTAAGAAGCGACTCGGCGTCGTCCTGCCCCAGCAGCCGCTCAGGGACTCAGCAGCGACTCCGGTGCTCGTGTCGCCGGCCATGGCCGGGCCGCGCCCGCGCCGCCCCCCGGCCTCCTTCGCGCGGTCGTGCGTGCGTTAGCCGAGCAACAGGCCCGGCTCGCCTGCGGCGACTGGTTTCGGGCGGACGCGGTGACGCGGCGCTGACCTCGGCAGACTGAGCACCATGGTGGACCTCGGCGGCTACGTCATCATCCTCGTGGAGACCAAGGACAAAAAGATCAAGCTGTATGGTGAGTAGACACGGCACGTCGGGCGTTTGGCCTGATCCACGGCGCGGCCGAAGACGTGCTGGCGCCAGCGCTGGTCTGCTGCCTGTCGGAGAAGTGCCGGCACGCGGCCGCTGAGCGGGCCCCGACCCAGCTGGCCGAGGGGTCCGGTTCGACCGACAGTGTTCGGATCGAGCCAGACTGGTGCGTAGGAATCCTGGCGAACGCCACGACCCTGGCCCAGTCACGGCTGCTTGAGGACACTCAGTGACTAGTCCTCTGTCTCCGGGTAGGAGCAGTTAGTCCTCTGTGTTCGGCTAGGAATGGTTAGTCCTCTGTTTCTCGGACAGGAATGGCTGGTCTTGGAACACGAGAGTTCAACCCACGACTCAGTCACCTGCGGTCCGCATGGCAGGGTGACAGCAAGGGTTGCAGCCGAGGTCGACCACCGCCTGTCGCAAAAATCGACAAATCGATGCAGCCTCGAGGTCGACATAGGCGCTACGTATAACACCAGTGTGTCCCACTTCATTTCACTTCATAGCCAATGGCAATGACTGATCAAGACAGTTTAAGCACGTGGGTTTAGAGACTCTCACATCAGAAGCACTAACGCTGTTTAAGAAGTAATTATATGGTACGACGTCTTCTGGTTGAAAGCTGGTTTGCATGGTACGAAAACCGGTCGTACTTGGGACATAACCGCCAATAATAATTAAGAAGATTCGGGATGAACGGAGAGGAAGAAAACGGACAATGCGCATAGATTTTGACACAATGACCGGCCCAGTTCATCGCCTGCACATGGAGCTACCTAATCCAGTCATGCAAAGATACAAAGCTTGGCAATGTGATGCGAAATCGTGTTCTGATGCACAACCTGAAACAGCACTGTGATTTTGAGATTTAATTAGCGTCCTGGCGATCAAGGTTAAACACTACATCGGTAGGCAACGTGAAAATAGGGTGCTCTTCTATCATCGAGTTATTACCGCTCACAAACTGCAGATAGGCGGTTGCGACTGGAAGTTATCTGTCAGTTTTCCCTTGACAGGAGGAAACCTCATGGGTCTGGATTTGTTCATCTAGAAAAATAGAATCCGGAAAAAGGGGAACTGAAATCAGATCAAACCAGATCAAATAACTGAAGACAGAACTTCATTTGGGCAACGCCTCTGTTCTCTTCGCACCCAGTTCTGATCGCGCCCATGCTTTTCATGCCGAGACTGACCTGCGGATTTGCAGCCCCTTTTCGCGCGGTAGCAGCCTGGGTGCTGCACAGTCTTGTGAACGCGCCGACCATGCGCGTAACCTTGTGTAACGACTCTGTAAGACTTTTCCTGTCATGGTTAAGTTTAAATCTCATTTAAAGACAAAATCAGAGTGGCGGCATGTGCTCATGCGGAAAATACTTCTTTGCGAGGTAAGCATGTCAGTCGAGAGCCATTTCTCAGCCTTAAGAACCGGCGCGAGAAGCGGCAGTGCATCTCACAAAGCCCGACGCTTCGTCACGCGGAGTCGAACCGCACACCTCTACTGGCGTGCAGCGACGCACTGCCAGGATCTTGATGGCTGCACGCGCCGGCGGGCACTGGTGCGCGGCCGGGCGAGGCCGCCGGGCTCCACACGGCTGGTCGAGCCGGCAGCGGCGGCAGGTCCCGCCGAGCCGGGCTGGGCCGTTTTCCGCCAATTAGCGCCGGCCGGGGCGCGCTGAGGACCCGGTCCCCGGAGCTGGAGCCGGCCGACTGCCGAGCTGTCTGCGGCCTGGGGCAGCCAGCGGCCTGACAGAGCGCACGTACACCGCCTGAGGTTAGCCAGAGGCCGGGCAGAGCGCACGTACACCGCCTGAGGTCAGCCAGCGGCCGGGCAGAGCGCACGTACACCGCCTGAGGTCAGCCAGAGGCCGGGCAGAACGCAGATACACCGCCTGAGGTCAGCCAGAGGCCAGCCGGGTAGAGCGCAGATACACCGCCTGAGGTCAGCCAGAGGCCAGCCGGCTAGAGCGCAGATACACCGCCTGAGGTCAGCCAGAGGCCAGCCGGGCAGAGCGCAGATACACCGCCTGAAGATGGCCATGGCTGTTAATAGGCCACAGCGTAATAGGACAAGAAAATGTCTTTGGAAATTTATGTGAAACCTTGTAAGTGAGGAGTTTTCAGACAAGATCAAATCGATACTAAGACTGCAGGCTGGAATATGGCTACTTCAGCTTTTTCAAGCATACTGAGCATGAAACGATCCAAATTCGGTAAGCATCTTGTGCAATGGCATGCATGCCAATGATTAACTAGGAAGCAGCGCGGACAGAGACACGTCACAGTAAAGAAGTGTGGTGTCAACGGGTGCGCTGCGGCAGTGTTTCACTAGCGATTTGGATAACGTTTGTTGGCTATTATAAAATGATTAGTCGCTGTTGGCCGAGGATTTACAAGCCATCGCCACCAAAACCCACCTTGTTCTCTACACTCAGGAACCACTCGGAAAATAATCACCCATCGATTCTGGCTAATGCGTGTGTTTCACGCGCTATTAATCTGGGCTCATTCACACGGCAGCTGAAGGAAAACACTCCAGTGATGCGCGGTGTGGATTGAACACGCGTGGCTGCATCGCATGCACCAGTGGTGTAGCAGCCGGTATGGTCGATGGATGGTGGCCATATCAGGCTCATGGTTTCAGCATGACGCCTATGATATTTCAAAGAAATTGACTGCTTCAGAATGGCTCTGGGCCTGCCAGCTAGAACTTTGGATGTACCCATCGTATGGACGCGACATTGGTCCCTAGTTCTTCACTGACGTCGGATATTGATTCTGGCTGTTTTTGCGTCCTGGGGATCGGGCTGTCCGCGGCCAGTGTGTCGACACCGCTTATCCGGGCACGTCCTCGCCTCTAGGGAAATAACGCCCATCGATCCCGCTTACTGCATGTGCTTCACGCGCAGTTAATCGGGGCTGGTTCGCACCCGGCCGAGGAACAGTACCCGAACACCGTGCGGCGTGGATGGAATTCGTGCGCTCGTGCTGATTCTCGCACCTCCGAGCGCATCTCGAGTAACAAAAGTCGTCCAGCTGTGTTGCCGCCGGCTGTCAGGGCCCGTAGGAATGCAGCCATGGTCGGGTTTTGGCGGAGCCGACTTTTCGGCTTGTTTACATCGGTTGTCGGGGCATGTGAGTGCCTGGCGTCATTAACCTGACGACGGTTGTCCGCCACGTGGGCAGTGATCGCCGGTGTTGGCGCAGCTCTTCAGCATGCCGGCGATACTATGTCCAGGTCCACGGATACTGCACTCGTATGTACGGGCACACTGACACTGCATGTCCAGGAACCTGACCTTGTATGTCCGAATGCACTGATACTGCGTTTCCTAGCGGGAGCGTAGCCAGGATTTCACCGAAAAGGGGACGAAGACAAGCGCAACCATCTTCAAAATAGAAAACTCCTCGGATTTCGACCACTTTATTTTAGAGCTCCGAGGATCTTTATTCATTTCCATTTTTGGTGCGCGAAAACGTCAAATTTTCAGCATGAAGGAGGGCCGTGGCCCACTTGCCCTCCCCACTCCCCCTTTGGGCATGCTCCTATGTTCATGCAGGAGCAGCGTGATTGTCGACGTGTTAGCAGCAGTTGTGCGGTGTGGCCACCGTGGATCTCCGGTGCGTTGGCGGTGGACGGCCGGGTTCTTATTTCTGGCGGGGGGAGGGGGTCGGTGTTGTTTCTGGTGGTGGTCGGTGTTGCCGTCGGTCGTGCTGCCATCACTGGCAACAACCGGCACCATCGGGACGCGGCGCAGTCGTCTACGATGCGCGGTCGTCGACGTCGACTGGACCTTCGCTCCAGACTACGGGTATTTACTGGACCATCTTTCTGGAGACCGAGTGTTCACTGGACCATCGCCCTGGACCACGGGTGTTTACTAGATCATCGCTTTGGGCCAGCCATGCGTTATTCCAGATCTTTGTCGGAGACGCGTGCAGGTTCATTCAGAACTTTGGGGTCGACGTGAATTGCACGATCCAGCTAATTTAAAAGCCCTTATCATGGGGGATGGATTTTCCGAAAATCATTTCAAATTATTGTTATTATTATTACTGTTATTGTTATTATTATTTGCACTATTATTATTATTATTATCATCACCACCGTTACTTATTAGACTGGTAGCATTCTTTCTAATGCTGGCAGTCATTGTCCAAATCAACTGTGTTGAAGAGGTTGGATATTTTGGTTGGAATGAACGTTTCAGATTTTATGAGGACGTTTCTTATTTCTTGGAGACCCTTCCTTATTTCTGTTTCATACAAAGTTCATCCCATCTTTTGAAGGCATGCATGGTTGGCCCGGACATTCAGCCTGATAAAGCATCCCCTCAGTTTGAAATATGGAAGAATGAAAGGAAAATGGTCCGTTGGTTGTTACGGTTTCGTGACAACCCGACCTCGTCTCGACATTGCGCCACATTCGTTCGAGCGCCAGCGACATGCGTCTTCATTTGTTCATTACAAATGCATGAACCGATCAGCGGGCGTGGCAGAGTGCCGCCGGTAGTCTGGTGGGTCAGTCGCCTCCAGACTGTGCTTCAGGAAGTGACCTGTCACCATCCTGATGGATGGTGTCGTGTATGTACTTTTGACTTCCGTGGCCCAAATTCGTCAGACACAGGGGCTAACATCCGGCGAGAAGTAATGATTTTGGGCCTGATCAGATTATTTCGCGGAAGGGAGACTTGAACCGTCCAATCACCATCTCCCTCTCCAGACCTGTGACTGATCCCTTTCTACTGGCATGAGACGAAAAAAACTATCCGGTGCGCAGACAATCTTGTAAGTGAATATGCGGAACCCGCAGTGTTTCTTTCTTCCGATTACTGAAGCTGAGGGGGCAGCCATGCTGTCTGGAACGAAAAACGGCAGAAACCCTGGAGAAAACAGCTAAATCATCAATAGTTTCACGGTCATTCCTTAGGCTTACGAAAAACGGACTATTTTACTTTCATGTGAGTTGCGATTTAACATTAGGTTCATTATGCTATACAGACACTGAGAAACTACTTCGGCGAGAAAAAATATCTTGCGTGGCAAATGCTGATAATCATAGCGGCGGTAAACATTCTTTGCGACGTTCCTAGCAAAGCCCATGGAAAGATATCCACCAACACTGGAAAATATTACACGAGCTGCCGTCCGTCGGCTGCCCAGTGCTGACAAGCCGATGGGATTTTGGTGAGGCTACTGCCGTTTCGAACGGAATTTATCGTATTGGATTATGTTGCGCACTGTTTTTGACGGTCTGCAGTGCGGCCTAGTGTGGGAGTCTAGTTCGAGGGTGGATGTGATTATGATATTTCAACAGACGTGAAGTGTGAGTTGCAAATCACCGAACTGGCTGGCCAGAAAGTGGTTTAAGTTCTGCCCACGGCCCGAAGCAGGCACCCCTGAGGCTCTCCGTGGAAGTGGTAACCGGTGTTGTGGTCGACCATTGTGGTTTTTGCATCGCGGGGCCACCGGTCGGCACACCTGTAACGGACTCCCCACTGAAGTCAAGAACGGACGCATCGGGATTTACAGACCGGGACTAAAGACATATGCGCCCACCGTCGTTTAATATAGTAGGTAGGTGTATCTACCTAGTATATTAAAGTATATTATATATATACCTAGTATAGTAGGTAGGTGTATCTGTTTCCCCTTCGATTTTTACTCCTTTTGTATTTTATTTCCGACGATGCAGAGAAAACCAATGGGTATGTAAAATATGTAGGAATTAAGCACATTTTCCTACCCCGTGTAGTTGGACATCTCGCTAGGCAGGAAGCGTCTGTCCGAACGATTAGTGCACCGTGCACGTGTTAGTTACAGATAAATTTGCCCACTCACTGACGACCCCGCACTGCCTCCCACCGGCAAACTGCGCCGCAGCCCAGGGGACGAATCCCCTGAGAGGGAGAGAGCCAGAGGGAGCAGGACGGGGAAAGAGAGGGGGACAGAGGGAGACAAACAGAGGGCAAGTGACCTCTGGGCGAGAGCAACCAAGGGCCTGTCCCGGGAGCGGAGGGAGATGGGGCAGACGAAACGGACGGAGAGAGTCGGGGGAGACTGACGGAGGAGGATGGAGGGAGACGGAGAGTCTGATGGAGGGGGATGGAGGGAGAGGTGATCTCGGGATGAGTCCGGTCACGGTCGTGGCGGCGTCCATCCGTCCGGCCGGCCTGAGGCCGGCGAACACTGGCCCGGATCATGGACACACGCCAATAATTCATGCGTCCGGCCGGGTTCGATAGAGGCGCCGGGCTAATGCTCACAGCGCATGCACGCCCTCCCTCCCCCTCGGCGTCGGTCGATAGCGGACGGCCTGCACGCGGTCGTCGCGCGTCGAAAACGTGGGGCCTTCTCAGCTCTGACCGGCGCAGTATGCGTGAGGGACAGAGACGTGTCCGGTGTGTCGCCACCGGGCACCTCCATGAACGCTTGTCGCCGTGTTCTATGACTCTCAGGCGTTCCGCACCGTTCTGGTGCCAGACACTGATGCTGGCGGCATTTTAAACCTGTCGACGCTGTTAGTGGTTTCAGCTGCGTCTTATTCTTTATCAGTAATCTGCGCCACAGTGAAGAGCTGCGGCGCGTGTTTCGCACGCGTAGCGTTGTGTCTGAGCGCCAGACACGCGCTGCCGCCGCTGGCCCCGCCGTCCTTCACCTGCCGCGTGCCATGCAGTGGCTCTTCTTACACAGAGCCGCTGCCGCCTTGAACAGGCTGCCGCGACACGTGACGGGAGCCACCTCGCAGCAACAGTTATTAGGGCGCCTCAGAGCTACGCCCTCCTAAGTCGGCGCTGTGGACTGAGGGGTGGGGGCACGGTGAGGGCGCTAGGTGGGGAGGGAGGGGAGTATTTTATAATGCGAAATGTGTTCTATGTCCTTGCATGGTACTGACTGGGCCCTAAGAGCCACGCTGTGGAGGAGCGCTCACGAACGAATACAATACTGCGAGCTCATATTCAGACTCCCATCGTTGCGTGTAAAATGTAGTTGCATGTATGTTCACATTACGACTCAGTTTACATGAATAACGTACGGGATTTAGGTCCGAGCGCGCTCGTGCTCTGTGCCTTCTCGCTATGATCAGGACAGATGCTGGATATGGAGCAAGACACTTGCACTTGATCGAAAAAAATGAATGAGCTGTGTCATTAGGGTTTTCTAGAATGACGGACAGTGGGCATTGACTGGCAAAAAGTAGTTGCTCGGGCTAGTAATAAATTAACGTTTTCATAATTATGACTATCTTTTTTGTAAGCCTTGACAATGTTTTAGCGGGAGCCGAAACGAGACCGCAATTTTGAAGTCTTTCTTATGAGGTATGGCAACCATTTTCCGAATCGCGTTTGTCAAACTCTCTGTCCTGCACCTCACATTGTGCAAGTCATTTATTATTATTGTTGTTACCACTGCACTACTACACTATCAGAGCAATGTTTAAACACGTCACCATGAAAAACCATCAGAACGGAACAATAGGAGCGGCGTAGTGGCTCACAGCTTTCCGCTGCCGACAAATATAACTGATGGCTGGCCTAGGGGATATCCGGAATCCCCGGCCAGTGAGTACGTGGTTTATCTCAATGAATCTCAATGCACTGTCTCAATATCTGTCTCTTTTGGCAGCATCGCAACGCAAGATTTACCACACAGACATCCAAGCCCCAATCTCCCGTTCCAATGAATTTATGGACGGCTATGTGGGGGCAAAGGAACATCCCATGGTCTCCAGTAGACTTAGTTCACTATCGCTGGGAGCTCCTGACCTCAGCGTTGAACATGGGCAATGCCTGCTTCACGCTGTCGTCGCCCAGCCACAACTCGCCAGCTGTAGCCGCGAGCTGGTCCCGCTGACAAGGCGACTCCCCTGTTGGCTGTCTACCACTCCAGTCACTCCAGTTGGCCGTTTGACCCACCCGTCAACTGCCTGAGATTCTGGTTCGGCGTCAAATACTTCCTGTGTCTGCCGTCCCCTCCCACCCCCTCCCGCCTCCCATTCCTCCAGACAGCTTGAGTCATACTTCCGCAGGCCTTGAGGTCCGACCACGGATAGTCTTTTCATCACATTCACCGGCCCACCAGATACACCGCTATTCGGCAGAGATTCATATCCGCCGGCAGGTTCAGCTCCAGTTTTCGCGGCGTTTTACGACGGGACTGGCCCGCGCTGGAAAAGTCCAGACAAACTCGATTCGGCCGCGCACTGAAACCAGGCGAGGCTTTTATCGTTGTTTGCCAGTTGGACGGACGTGAAAAATTCGCCTCGTCCTCTTTTCAGACGGATGCGTTCCACTTTCGTCGATGCATTGTGGCTCTGTGGCATCTGTGGAAGGCTGTGCCGCCGGCTGGAACTTCCCCGCTGAGTCAGGGTTTCGCAGTTGTCCACTGGTGCTCGCTGAGCCCGAATTTCGCAGTTGTCCGTTGGTGCCAGCTGAGCGGAAGTTTTGCAGTTGTACACTGGTGCCGCCCGGGGCTGTTCCGCTCTTCCAGTTGAAAATTTCTCCAGTTGGGTAACAAGAGGCAGCCCGTTTGATACTTGCGTTCGTTGAATTGAACACTGTTTTACGCTATGTGAGAAACGGACGAAAAAATTGGTCAACAAAGTCCTTTTGATATGTTTCGGTGCTTGCAGTGAGAGGATTTCAGCTTGTCGACATGTTTTTCCTAGAGGCTTCTGGGACGATAGTCCCATCACGCCTTCTGAATCCTCTTTCACTCTCACTTTTGCACCGCGACCCGACCTCATGCACTACCCACATTTCTTTGTCTGCCTGAATTTGCTCAGCCCGTGTATCAGCGTCGCGCAAAGCTTCGCCGCCGGAGACGGCCCAGCACTGTGGAGTGGAGCCTGCTCCGGGAGCGGCCATCGGTGCCGAGCGGACCTGGCTGTGGTTCCGGCGTAGTTCGACGGCGACCACAACCGGCCTGAGGATTGGCGACCAGCGTCCGTGAGCATCCGGAACAGGGTCCGCGTGTCCCTTTCCTCCCGACAACCCTGCAGGACTCTCGTCACCGGCCCTCCCTTGTCGACAACCCTGCAGGACTCATGTCACCGGCCCTCCCTTGTCGACAGTAACCCTGCAGGATTCATGTCACCGGCCCTCCCTTGTCGACAGTAACCCTGCAGGACTCGCGTCGCCGGCCCTTCCCTTTCGGCAGGAATCCTACGGCGCACGTGGCCAGGGACGTGCAAGATGCTAATGAACGGTATGCAGTTTGCACTGTTGATTGGCCATTAGTTTTCCCCGTGTACTTACACTGCGAGATGAATGGGTTTTCCCGCGATTTCCGTGTGTTCGTGTGTGTTTCGTCTTTTGATAGACGTGCGCGATCAGATTTACGCCTGGCGGTTTCGTGTCGCCGGAGATGAGAGCCAGGCCGCTCGCAGACACGCAGTCCGCTGCGGATGCACAGCCGCCAACCGTTGACGGCCGGTCGGACGGTCCGGGCTGACAGCCGGCGAGATGGCGCCGACGGCCGCGGAGGGTCCGTCAATAGCCGACTGACACGCTCGGCCGGCACCGCCGCTCTCCCGCGCCCCGCGGCCGCTGGCTTCCGAGGCAGTCGGCCGGCCGGCGGCGCGTGCAGTGTTGCACACGGCGGTGTCAACTGGGCCCCTGGACCGTGACGGCCGTGCACCTGGCCTTGCCGACACGCCCAGACGGCCAGGCGCGCCGCCGCCGGCCGGCCGCCGGCTCCGCTCGACGCGAATTCGCCGCGCAGAGCGCCGTCCGGCAGCGGCCGCCGGTCCATACAGCCCGCTCAATACCCCGCTCAAACAGCCCGTCCAAAGACTCTTCCCAACATCCCGCCCAAACACCCCGTCCAAATACCCCGTCAAAACACCCTGCCCAAACACTCCGTCCAAACACCCCGCCCAAACACCTCTCCCAACACCACGCCCAATACCCCGCCCCAACACCCTGCCCAAACATCCATCCAAACATCCCGTCCAACACCCCCTAACACCCTACCCAAACACCCTTTCCAACATCCCGCCCAAACACCCCGCCCAAACACCTCTCCCAACACCCCGCCCAAACACCCTGCCCAAACATCCATTCAAATATCCCGTCCAACACCCCTTAACACCCTACCCAAACACCCTTTCCAACATCCCGCCCAAACACCCCGCACAAACACCTCTCCCAACACCCCGCCCAATACCCCGCCTAGACATCCCGCCGAACACCCCACCCAAACACCTCGCCCAAACATCCCGTCAACATTCCGCCCAAACGCCCCCCTAACACCCTACCCAGCACCCCACCCAAACACTCAACCCAAAAACCCCATTCAAACAACCCATCCAAACATCCCGTCCAAACACCCCACCCAACACCCCACCCAAACACCCCGCCAGCAGTTCTGTTCCTTCTGCCCGGCAGCGGCCAGTCAAATGACCAGGCTGGGGTAGTCAGGTGGCCAGCTCAGGTGAGCAGGCTGGGGTAGTCAGGTGGCCAGCTCAGGTGAGCAGGCTGGGGTAGTCAGGTGGCCAGCTCAGGTGCCCAGGCCGGGGTGGCGGCCGGCACTCATCAGCGACCGCCGCCGGCCGGCTGAGCCTCGCTGTCAACTCCGCCATCCGGCCGGTCCAGTCCGTATTGATTGGAGGCCGCGCCGTGCACGGCGGTCGGTCCCAGCCGGCGGCGGCAGTCCTGCTGTGGACCGGGCCCCGAGCGGCACTGTCTGGGGGAGGCCCCACCTGGCTCAGACTGTCTGGGGGAGGCCCCACCTGGCTCAGACTATCTGGGGAGGCCCAACCTGATCCAGGCGATCTGGGGAGGCATCACTTGGGTCGGACTGTCTGGGGGACATCACCTGGGTCAGACTGTCTGTGGGACACCACCTGGATCGGACTGTCTGGAGGGGCATCACCTGGGTCAGACTGTCTGGGGGGCATCACCTGGGTCAGACTGTCTGGGGGGCATCACCTGGATCGGACTGTCTGGGGGCATCACCTGGGTCAGACTATCTGGGGGGCATCACCTGGGTCGGACTGTCTGGGGGGCATCACCTGGGTCGGACTGTCTGGGGGGCATCACCTGGGTCGGTCTGTCTGGGGGGCATCATCTGGGTCGGACTGTCTGGGGGGCATCATCTGGGTCGGTCTGTCTGGGGGGCATCACCTCGGTCGGACTATCCGGAGCCCGGATAAGTATCGGATTTTGTCTTTCTCTGTCTTTCTGCTTTCTGTCTTTTTTCTGCCTTTCTGTCTTACTCTGTCTTTCGGCTCGCTCACGACCATGGTGATGGACACACGCAGAGGCACAAAGCATGCAGTTCAGACCGGTAATAATCATAGACAGTCGTTAATTGGGTACGAAAACGAGGTGTAAAAATATCTTGTTTCAGTAGATCGTTATCCTTTCCACGTCATGGCCAGATGCAGGAATTATGATCAGCCGCAACTTGTAACTGTTACCTGGATTCGGTTAAGACAGGCGTGTGTGTGTCTGTGTTATGAATCATTTGGGCCATTTACGCAGAACTGGTGTTTTATCTCCAAACGTAAACAATTCATTACCTACAGTTGCTGCGTCAAGACCAGTGGATCTGTTACTCAATTATTACCAGCCACAGTCGCTCTCTCTCTCTCTCTCTCTCTCTCTCTCTCTCTCTCTCTCTCTCTCTCTCCTGTTTTCGTTATTTCGACGGCTGAGTTGCCTCCGAGTCATCGACTGGCTGCTTCCCAGCCTGGTGAACGGGAGGCCTGCTCAGGACTCCGTGCTGGCCCAAAGACACTTCTTGAGTTCGTGAGAAGGAAGTCGCGCGAGCTGAGACCGGCACTAGGTTTCCGTCTGATCTCAGCTGCAGGTCGGAGCGGTGGTGTGGCGTCACTGATTTCCAAACGAGCGGCGCTCCAATCTCCACCGCCGGGTCATCAATCAGGAGCCGCCGACGGCCGGCGCACCGCCATCAGATAATTGAATGCCATGACCGGTATTGGCGTCAAAAGCCCATCCCAGAACAGTGGGGCGATAGGATTAATTCACACCGCTCTAAGGCTTGTCATGAACGGGCCGGCCTCTAATTTATCACGATTTTGCCAATTAAAAGGTTTGGTGGATGAGATTCTGGGCATCGTGTTGTGAAGCGCGCGACAGTAATCCTTGGGTTGATTTTCGTGCAGCATTGAAACTCCCTGTTGGTATATGTTTTTGCGATAACTTCTCCAAGTCATTAAGTGCTTTCAAAGGCTGGAGTAAATATTCAAGGCTCTAACGACCAAACTTAGGCAATAATGAAATGGCTATGGATCTGTTTGCAATTACTTTGGCTTTCTAAAGGATACTGGTAAATTAATGCACTCGGCATTTTCCTGAACTCACAACAGTCAGGTCGCACTGCACCCTGCAATCCATCTCGGACGTTGGACGCAGAAAACACTAGGTGTCCAGCAGGCAGTATATTTCACCTTTCCTCGCAACAACCAGTTTGGGAAGACGCGGCGCGAATTGACTGGCGTTCGAAAGTGTTGATAAACCCAACAACAAAATGTGTTCACCATCACCCTGTTTTCTGTCACTCAGTTGACACGACTGCCGTGTCACTGCGAACCCTCAACGTGGCGTAATGGATGATCTGCAAACCATCCAGTGTGCTCCCTAAGATTTGTACCCCTTCCGTTAATTTTTTTTTTTTAACGAAGTGAGCATCTCATAATTATCAGCGTAACGCCCGTCATGAACTTCTTCTTCCCAGCCTGTGACGTAATTGATGGCAGGCCCCTGAGCGTCACGAGCCTGGTTCCCTCTGAGGCTTGCCACGCCCACTGCCGCGACCTCCGTGTGACGTCAGTGGACCGTTTGCCGGCGGGCTGACTGTGCTGGGAACCGTCGACGGCAGTGCGACGGCTGCTGCCGTTTGCCGCTGATTTATTCGCCGGCACCGCCGAGCGCCGCCTCCAGGTCAATGTCGACATGGCAGGCGCCGGCGCGCGAGGCTCGATGGTGTCTACTGACCCTGTGGCGCCCGGAGCGAGCAGCGAGAGAGAGAGAGAGAGAGAGAGAGAGAGAGAGAGAGAGAGAGAGAGAGAGAGAGAGAGAAGGAGGGAGAGGGAGAGGGGGGTCTGGTCTCCGAATGCTGCGACCGGTGTTTCCCCTCCCGCCAGGCTGCGCGTGCTAACCCCATAGCGAGACTATCCGGCACGAGATTCGGCTAATGCAGCTGTCTGAAACGTTGTACGATTTTGCTTCCTTCAGACATCGGATACCGGCTGAAAGCATCGCATTGTTAAAACGGGCTGGTCCCTGATTGAATAAACGACTAACTTGGTCAGAGGGCAGGCAGCGAAGGCAATTATAGGCTTCAGGAGCTGAAGCCAAGTTAAACGGAACGCTCTACCGTGGTCGATTTTTCATCAGTAATCTGCATAGGTAAAAAAAGCACTGCGAACGTGTTTTCGCCATTCATTTCACGAAATCCTAGAAGTATGGCAATTCATTGTCAAGATTTACATGTCTAGTCAAGTCGAATGTAATGAAATTATAGGCGACAAAATATGAATTTCCGGTGGTAGTCATTTGTTTGACGTCAAGCACCAAGTCCTTGGAACGATTTCGAAAGGTCAGTTGCAATATCCGACAGAACTGAGGAATTCGGTATCGGTGAGCATTGCGGGTATGATAAAGTTCCATTGCTTCGCTATTTCATCACTAATTCATGATGCAGGTCAAGGTCATTACCCGATATTTTGCAGTTGCCCAAATGTAAGGAGTGCAACAAAGCGTGTGACGAAGGGCTTTCGCTTACGTTCTTAGCCCAGCGTTTGTTAAAAGCGTCAGTTGTTCACTTATTTATCGATTTTTGGAATGTCCTGTTGTTTCTTTGTTGTTAAGGATTGGAGTTCGCGGTAAGCACGACTTGTTGCACAGAATCCGACCACACGGCCAATCGATCAGGGAACACCCTGTCGTGCTAGTCCAGTTAACAGCCGATTTTGTGGCGAAAGTTTGCCGTAAGGGTGCGACTCGACCGTGTGGGAATGACCTTCTGGTGGTCAGCTGCCAGCTGCCACGCTGGCGAAATGTCGACCTCCGGGCGTCCCGAACCCGTCTTGCCGTGGAAATCAGCTGACGTGGACGTGTCTGACGTGGAAACCAGCACTCTGACAACTGAGCGATGGATACCGACTGCAGTGGGCGTGACAACAGCAAATTATTTGCCATGAGTCAGTTGTAAATCGTGCTCCTCACGGGTCGGAGGAAATCTCTTCGAACTACACGCGCTGGGTACAACTGGCGATGGGTGCGCGCCGTTGGAGCTTCGTCCGACGCGTAGACCTGGCCGCACTGGGACGCGGTGAGTGTTCGGTCTGACGAACTTCGGGCGGTCCCACCTGGCATCAGCCGTCGATCGCCCAGTGGCGGACGGCGACCGTGCCGAAAACGGCAGCGCGGCATCGCGAACTTACGCCGGTGGGCTTTTCCTCTGACGGTTCCGTTCGTGCACTCCACCTACGAGAAAGCCTTGTGCTTCTGTGTTCTCATTTGTGTTGCTTTGCCTTGATCTGTAGAAGAGATTGATACCCGTCGTACACGTGGTCATTACCCTCCAAGGTTTCCAGGGAAGAATCTGAGGGAACGTTTAACATGACCCTGAGGCACGGTCAAGAACGACTGTGGTTATCCTTGTCGTGAGGAGATTGTTTGAGCAGGCAAATGTCTGATATAACGTGTTATACATAAAGTTAGTCTTGAAAATAAATTAAATTGCCCGAAGTAAAAGAGAGATGGTTTAAGTGCGGGAGTGCGTTGATATTTTCTCAACGTTGCCGGAGATTTGCTGGCTACCCTTCAAGCTTCACTTGTCCTTTCCATCCATACCTAGACGTACCATGCTATCAGATCGTTCCCGCACGGAGTAACGTAGGGAGATTGTTTGAGATGAGAGTGGAACTGAATTTATTTGGAGTCTCGAAACTTTGTGCGTTTGAAACGAGGTCTGCGGCATGAAGGCAGGACAGTCGGTCTCTCAGATGACTCGTAATTCCATCGCTTCCCCAGCCTCTGGCCTGTGCTCGACCTTCTAAGAAGATCGTCATCACAGACAGATGTTCTGTCCGGCAGGTTCACCGGCTGACAAAGCTGACCTTGAGGTCGGCGACGAGATCCTCGAGGTCAACGGCAGGTCATTAGAGAACGCCACTCACACTGAAGTCATATCCCACATACACCAGGTAAGTGCCCTCTTTCCCCAGCAAGGTTACATGAGACATGTCCCGTGCTGAAAACTGATTAACCTGACCTAATCAGCTGCGTCGTGCGGCAAAACAGCGCGCCGTCGGGCGCTGTTTTGAGTCAGAGGTGGCCGACTGACTGCGGCAGGCTCAGAGGTGGCCGACTGACTGCGGCAGGCCAGTTCTCGAGCCCTGTGAGCCGTGTTTCTTGTTTTGTCTCCGCTTCCTCCCCTGCGGGGGACGACTCGACTCGGCCAGGGTCCAGGAGGCGACTGTTCTCGGCTAGGACCTGGAGGTCCGCTGAGCTGGGTCAGGGCCCAGGAAGCTGCTGACACAGTTCAGGGCCCAAGGGACGACCAGTAGTAGCGGAACCTCAGTGGAGATGGGGGGAGAAAGGTGAACGTGGTCGTACACCGCCATAGGGCTAATGTTAAATGTTGCCCAAAGTTCAGGGGAGAGGCGGTTCCGACGCCCCCGGGGACGACTAACCATGGTCAGGGCCCTGGGGACGGAGACCTGGGTCGGGGCCCAAGGGACGACTGGCCAGGGTCAGAGCCCAGGGACCGCTCCGGAGGCAAGGCTGGCGTGGGTTAAGGCTGACCTGGGTCGGAAGTCTCCGAGAGACGATGGGGGTAGATCTCATCTGACCCCAGCGTCCCCGGGCTACCCTACTGACGCGTGTGGTAAAGAATCCAGAACGGGTCCTGTGTCACATGTCGAAAAACCGCTCTCGGTGCCATGGAGGCAGCTTTAACTGTATCGCCGCCATCTTGACGCCAGCGGCAGGCATTGCTTGCTAAATCCGACCTTTTCCAGCATGCCATGGGTATGAGATAACCACTGTGAGCATGCACGACATTACCTGCCGAGGTGGCATCCTGGCTGGGTGCAGCAGGACCCAGGCGGGATCTACCACCAGAATACACAATCTTGTTGGCGTCAATATTGACATAGTTTCCGGTGGGAGCGAAGCCGTGGAGTGAGGTCATCATTGACGGCAGACCGAGAGTGACATGAGAGCCTGCCTGTTAATCATCCGACGACGCAGCGCAGGAGCCGTGTCCCCCCTCCAAATTATTTAGTGAAACTGTGAGTGTTCGTCCGCAAAGTAAAAGGGAGCGGCCACTTTGCCTACCTCCAGCCGCGGACGGCGCTAAACAAGCGTGAAAGCTTTCCCGATTTTTCTGGAATTCGTCTTTTTGCCCATTTGTGTTGCGTGCATAGAAATGCCTTCATAGCCTTGCATTTAAAGGAGCTTGCTTAAGAAAGAGCACTAGCTTGAGTCCAATTGAAAGTGAACAGGTATTTCCACTTACCATTCGTATCAATGGCACCGAAGTTTGAACGTCCTGCAAGTCTCAAGGAGACTCCAGGGACGGTTTCCACGTGACATTTCAAGTAGTTTGCGAACTTATCAAATTCTTGTGCAATGAAGGTATGTTCCATCCGTACTCTAAGCCAATATTCTCGTTTTAAGTGTCTGGCGCGCCGGTCGCGGCATTTCCGTGCGATTGCCGACTGTTAGGTAGGATGATGCGGTGAAGAGTCACGGCGGACGATGGTATGCCGGATGATGGCGACTTTTCTGTGGACATTTCGGACGTTGCGAAACATGTTGGCGATCGTCACTGTTGTTGACAGGAAGGGGAAACAATATTCAAGGCTGGGCCTATCATAGAATGTGGTATTCTTGAGAGAACAAAGAAAGAAATGGAGCTTTATGCGCTCAGATATCGCATCTTCGGCAAAAACTTAGTTGTATTAGTCAGAAGCTTGTCAGTGTTTATTCATGTGCACTAATCACGACAGGGGTTTCATTTTGTGTAAAGGATCAGGAAGGCCCAGCCGATGGGAGCCCAGCCCAGCCCAATAACCGAACTCTTCCCCCTCCCCCACATAAATTTGTGAACAGATTTAGGCCACTTTGTTTTGACTGACGGTTATTTTCAATTTCCCTATTTTGGCACTTACAAATACATGTAAAGTAGAGCATTGTATATATATATATATATATATATATATATATATATATATATATATATATATATATATATATATATATATATATATATATATACCTGGTTTTCTCTTTCAGAAAGGGCCATCATGAATCTGGCAGTAACGGTCTTCGAAGTGACACTTTTTCCATGCAGAGGGGAAATCATAGCCATAGGAACCTGGAGCACGGCCATCACTCCGTACTCCGTTTGAAATTCCTCATATTGTTGGTAAGAAAATACTCCAAATACTCACTCTCCCCTCAATCACCGGCGCAGCCAAAGAGCGAGGGGAAGGAGCCGGGATACCCCTTAGGCCCGCATTTTTCTGCGAAAACCAGTGCACATCGTTCTTCCAGCTGGTGGTTCTCCTGTGATTTCAGTTTACGCTGAGCTCTGTCACCGCCTTACGAAAGTCCTGGGTACGTGCCTGCCCTCATTTCACTTTTCCCACACGTCATGTGTAGGGTGGAAACTTTTTGGGAGGTGGCAGAGAATAATGGAGGTGCCCTGGCAGAATGCTGGTACTGAATGTTTGAGGAGAGCAGTAAATCATCGCCAGCATAATTTGAAGTGCCCTGGACGGTGAAGAGAACTATTTTTCAGGGAATGCAACAGATTCTCATGAAAACCGTGATAAACTGTTTCGTCCGTGCATGCATCTAATGTTAAAGAATTGCCAGTAACAGATTATTTTATCAGTCAACAAACCTTACGCTGAGATGTTTAGGAATCTTGCACATGTACGGAGCGAATGACATTGATCCTGAAAGGAACTGTACCATTGATGAATTCGTCTGCAATTTTCTTCGTTTGTTATGAGCCTTCCAGGGGTGTCGATTTGTATTCTTTTGAGAGGACCCTGGCTTACCCAATGTTGATTTGGGTCCATCCAATGCTGGTTCGCCCTCCACCCAGTATTTTCCGCCATTTTTGAAGGGAAATCAGTAACAACAGCGAAAAGAATAGCCGCAAGAGATAAGAGATAGGCAGAAAGTGAAGAATAGAGTTTAAAACGATGTATCCATCTATCTTTCTATCCTCGAGCTATATATGTATATATATTTACATATGTTAGATGTATGTATATTTAACCTCGCAGCATCAACGCATATATATACATGTGGGGATGAATGCGATTTTTTAATTGGTAAATGGTAGCAAAAAAACTTGTAAATTTTCGCTGGTTAAAATAAAGTGGGCTAAATCCGTTGCGAAACCCATATTTGAGGTAGATCAGGCTGTTGGATCCTCGAAATCGTCCCCCCCCCCTCCATCATTGACAGAAATCGGCGCCCCTAGAGTCTTCTGTAATTCACATAGTATATTTCGCCAAGATTTTCGCTCTCTGTTGCAGTTCAAGAAATAGTGCCTATTGCTTATCTCTGAACCATTAGCGTAACGTCGGTCTCACTCTCCCTGCCCTGGAGTACGTGATATGGAAAGACACCAGCAGGCGAACGGCTTGCGGACTCCGTAGTTACCTGGAAAAAGTTGACGAGGAATGTTACAAGCAGTAAGTTAGGTATGGATATGCAGTGGAGTGCGCATGCGTGTTTCATGGCTAATGTTTAATTGTATATTTCAGTGCATACGCTCGAGGACCATTTGCCTGAGAGTGAAAAGGAAAGCCGGCAATAAACTTGGTGAGTACATCTCTGGGTTAATATTGAAAGCTTCGTTTTGGGTATTCCCTGATAGATGTCGCCATACGCGCATGATTTTATAGATGTCGCTAGCAAAAGGTGTGTAGTGGGCATAGATGCCGCTGCTAATAAGGGCCTATGTTCAAGGTCTGGTTAACCGTCACTCCAGTCAAGCTGTTTGACGTAGGCGATCATGACAATGCGGGATTCTCTTCTTTCGTAAAAGCTTGGCAAATTCCAGCAAGAACAGACCTGCGCTTCTTCACATTTACCTTTTTTTTGGGAGGGTGAGGAAGGTGCGAGATCTGTAAGGTACCATTGTGAACCAACGAAATATCAAAACATCAATGCGGGACGGACATAAACCATTGCGTTCTTCGTTTCACACGATTCGTAACAAAACAGGATATTTAACCTCGCAGCAACAACGCAGCAAATAACCTTAAGGCTGGCGTACTCGCGAAAACACGCCTGAAACCGGTTTCCACCTCAATTTGTCACACACCCACCGCGGCCTCCCGGCCTCCCGGCCTCTGCCCGGCGCGGTCACGGCCCTCGCCGCTCCACCTGTGCGTGTGGCCTCCCCCGCGCGGCCAGGTGGACTCGCCCGCATGCCAGCGACACCAGCGCCGCCTCCCTGATGATGGCGGCGGCGCGGCGGCCGGCGGAGAGCGAGCGTGGACGGCGCGCCGGCGGGCCTCGGCCGAGCGTTCACAAAAACAGGCCGGCGCTCCTGGCGGCGGCCGCGCGAGACTGGCCGACTGACGGCCGCCGCGCCAGTGTGCCGAACGGCCGGCGTGGCCTGACAGTGGCGGCTCTGGCGGCGCAGCAGCCGCAATTGATCCGCGTGTTGAGTGCCCTGCGCGACGGAGGCCGGCGCCTGGCGGGCGCCGCGAGCGCTGCGCCCCTGGAGACGAGTCTCAGGTGAGTCGGGCGTGGCCCGGCGGCGGCGCGCGCTGGCGCCTGGCTTCCGGTGGGGCGGCGACGGACGCCAAGAGCGGCGGCGGGATGACGGATCACCCAGGCGGGACGGATATAGGAGTGGCGGACGGGGTGAGGGGCCGCCGAGGCCCGCACGTGTTCGTCTCGTGACGCCACGCTGTGACGTGAAGCCCCGCAACTGCGCCGCACATCTCTGAGCGCTTTTCTTGGCCACTTATCACCTGGCTATACGCTTCAAACCTGTCTTCCTCTCCATGCTCCCAGCTTCCGTGAATTCTTTATCCGTTGGTCGTGATCTGGACGATTTTGTCGACGTTTATGGCAGTCTGGTTTCTCCCGTGACTGTAAGTCATCACGGAAGAATGCGTCCCCCTCGTCAGGCGCTAGTCTCTGGCCGTTCAGCTTTCTTCCCGTGGAAATGGCCGCCGCCCGATGGGAAGCTGGACGCTGTTCGGCCCTGTCCGGTCCCGGCGGGAAAACCGGCCAGCGTTCCCGCCATTTTCTGGCCGGCTCCTATTCGGCCTGCGGCCGGCTGCGGGCGAGGCACGCCTCTCGCCCGCGGGCCGCGCCGTGACCCGGCGGCGGCGTGACCCGGTCCGGGCGGCCTTTGTCCGCTGGCGTCATTAGCGCGGGGACGGCCGGCCGGCCGCCGCCCGCTCCGCGCCTGCCGCCGGCGCCCCTCGCGGTAACCGGACGCCGCTAGCGGCGGCCGCCGCCGCCGCCCGGCGCCTCCCGAGACTTCAACGCCACGGCGGAGGAGAACCGGCGTCCGGCGCCGCGCCGCATTCGAAGTGGCGCCGCACGCCGCCGGACGCTGCAGCAAAAATGCAGCTCACCTTGAGGCGCCGCCGAGGCTGGCGCCATGGTCGCACGCAGGCGGCGGCCGGACGGACGTGAGAAGCCGCTTCCGTGCTGGCGGGCACGGCGCTGGGCCTAGCTCCGGTGTCGGTAGCCGCAATAGATTAGTTGCGCTGGGAGGATTTTTTTGTTTTTTTTTTAATGCCGTGAAGGGTGGACAGGAATGCGTCTCCTGGGCTCCACGTGCGTTGCACTTAAAACGTTGTATTGATTGACGTTTGAAATGGGTAGCCACATTTTGAGCACACTGGTTTTTAGTAGGATGACGTCCGGGGCGACCGTCATTGCCTTTTTCTGTCATATTTTCCCTATTCCGCTTGAGCGTTAATTATACAAACCTGTACTTCATTACCAACTCCATTGAGCTGAAAACCCAGCTGGTGTACCGGACGCTGCAATCGATTCCCGCTCCCCTCCCGTGCGGCGCTCCCCTCGCGTCCGCCGGACAGGGGGTGGCGCACAAGTGAGGCAATCAATGCAGGCAGTTTGTACTCCGCGGCATGGCGACAGGTTGTGGCTGTCGACCCTCCCCCTCCCCCCCCCGCCCGTGGCGGGTAGAAACGCATTGGCAGGAGCGTACCCAGGGTTCTGGTAAACGTGAGGTGAGAGAGAGCAAAGGTTAGCGCTAATGTGACAGTTTCGAAGGTTTAGAAAAATGCGCCGTTTTGCGGATCATGCTAGAGCAAAAGCATCCTTAAAACCACCCTTGTTTTAACTTTTTTACCGATGTTTCTATGTGGTACACGACGTTGAATGCAGGCACATAGCCAGGATTTTCCTCACGGAGGTGCCAAATGCTAATTTTTGTCATATGCCACAGGCATATGACGAAATTTACAAGGCAGTAATTTTAGGCAATTTATCGTATATTTAATGTTCAGGTAAACATATCATGTTTGACTTTCCAACATATATATGATCACTATTACGTATTCATGCGAAATCGCTATGCATCTAGTGCAGACCGCTTGGCTCAGGTGGGGCCATGGCCCCAACCCCCCCCCTTGGCTACGTCTCTGGTTCCATGTTGTTTTACTGGTTTGAAATGAATAACTAAAAAAAACCAGTTATGGTGGCATTGTATTACCCATAGCACATGCTTTCACATGACACAAGGGTTTTGGAAAATGCGCAAAAATATGTACATGCTTTGCATTGAAAGTCGCCATGAAACAGGTTGTGACTTCAACGATGAAGCAAGCCGTACCGCAAAACACAGATGCATCTGAAGAAAACTTTGAATGAAAAATGTCCCACTAAACGAATTTGCATAACCTTTCAAATGATGTATGAATGGATACACTTATTTTCTTTTGTTCGCGATGTGTAAAGTCATTTTTGTTCATGTTCCCGGATGGAAAGTTATGGGATGTTAAAAAACGGTCCTCAAGTTTGTTTTTCATCCAGTTGATATCGGTCAACATCATGCAAATCACGACGCAAGCGTGTTCTTTGGCGCATGCAGCCCCATCGGTGGACTCTGTGCCATTTTCGGGTGCTGGGGGGGGGGGGGGGGGGGCGTAGTGCAAAAGCCGGAGTCAGCACTAGTTTGGCAGTCAGCCAATTTCATGCCACAAGCCCCAACTAAAGCCGATTGACGACAGGTCTGGCGCGGCGCCGCACGGACCCGCGGTTGCTACCTTAATATATGGCGGAGTTTCACATGCATCGAGACCTTATGGAAAGATAATGTTTTTGGTCTTATACATGAACATCTACACATCTATACGAAATATACGAAATATCTTGTCGAGACATAATACTGTTATCTGGCCGCACAACATGAGTAAGTTACATGAGTAGTATAAACCGCACAACAAAGGTAGTGAAATATAAAAGCGCAACAGTTTTGAGAAGGTAAAAAGAACCTGCCGAGAATGTGGTCATGTCTGGAAACTGTCGGCCCTTGTGACCAGTGGCTAATGATCGCAGGGACCAAGACAGCGACATCGAGGAGGCCATGCCGTTTTCAGCATGGACCAATCAATGGCCCACGACTCCTGTCGTCACACAGTGCAAAGCGATGCATCCAGGAGAAAAATGGTTCAGATTCAATATTTGCACGTTGTGTATTGAAGATGGCTATTCATACCACCTACATCTCTAATAAGGGCGTGAGCAGAATGCGCAAGGCAAGACGGTTAGGCAACAAGGTTAGTGGACAGCTTCATCACTCAGTCCCTGAAAAGCAGCGACTTTCCTTTGACAGTTTTTTTTTTTACTTTGACAGCAGCCATGCTTCTTTCAAGGACCTGGCACAGAACAACGAAGTGACAGCATCACCCTGGGGAACACATACCGCAATAGGAGAGAAGACCAACACCTCCTATACCTCCTAGCAACACAACACAGCAGACAGACAGACAGACGCGCTTTTGACTACCGATGTGTCGGTGTTGGTGATCACGCCTGGAAATTGAACGACAGTACCATCGTACGCACGGAGAGTAACGCGCTCGCCGGAGCGTTACAACGCACGACGAGGGCTGAGTGGCGTAGTAAACGGCGACCTCCCTAGTATCAGTTTACCACGCACCCACGCTCGTGTGGTAAACTGGTACAACAAGAGCATGGGAGATGCGGACCTCACGGGCCGTCTGCTGGCCTCATATTGGCCTGATGCACGGGGACAGGTACTGGCCGCTGCCGGCCGGCCTCTGAGAGCGTCGATCGGCGGCACCTTGTCAACTGCACTGCAGGTCGCAAGACAAATAACTCCGCACATCTTCCTGCACGCGACCACTTTTGGTTTCACGAAGGAAAGCGGAGGACTTCTCCGAGCCGGTGGAAGGCACATCCGGCCTGCCGCGTGGAGCTCGCTTCGACAGTCGAAAGCTGAGACAGCCAAGCCTGCTCGTAGGGACTCTGCAAGGAGTGTTAAAAGAACGATAAGCAACAAAGTATCTATACACAGGAGTCGCGTATGCGTTCAGACACCACCAAAGCCCGTAAGGATTCCAGAAGTACCAGTTCATTCAGCATGCTGTGAAGACACCGATTCTATGTAACCGAGTGGTTACAGTCACTGTTGTCCGGTTTTACCGGACTCTGTGCACAAAATGGATCAGGACGATGTGCAAAACGGATCAGTGGCGACTTTCCTCGTCCGTTTCTTTGTCATCATTAAAACAGAGGAGCAGTTAAACGACTTGAATAACTTTTGCCAATCATGTTTTAAACTAGGGACTTTTATACACTTCATTTACCAGTGTTCCCGTATCGGAACACCTCCTTATCTCGAAAACTGCTAAAGTAATTCATGCGCAATTCTGCTTGTCCCTTAGTCTGACTAAATCAATACATTCATGTAACAATGATGCAAATCGCACGGTGGAAACTGGTACCGCTAAAATGAAGGTTAATAGCGGCGTCAATATAATGAGGAATCTTGAAAAAGAATGGAACGAGAAGAAGGAGCAAAACAATAAGGATAAGCTGGCGTTCGCCAGGGATCGCCCACTCCTCTCCCATGCCTACTCTTTCGGCCATTTCAATAGAATGGGATAGTAACCCAACGCACTGAGTGATCGATGTTGTCAGTGGTTGATAATTAGGTTGGTTATGTTGGTTGGTTATTGGGGCTTAGGGGCGCACCGACTGCAGGGTCATTCGGCGCCCATTGATAATTAGGTATAAAGTTGTTTGCGTTGTGGTAGTATGCCAGTAACATGGGTGTGGTTTTCGAAAAATGATTGTTGGTGCCCAAAACGCATATGGGGACATCCAGACATTGCGTATCGTGGGGGGAGGAGGGGAGAAGGTCGTAATAGGCGTTTATGCCTAAAGTTCAGAGAAGTGGGTTTAAAAATGTGTTACGGCAGGTAAATTACGGAAGGTGACATCCGTAAATCATAGTTGGCTTTATGGCGGCGACATCCGTAAAGGGAATACATCTGCTTTTTCTTGTATCCCAAAAACGCACTTCGGGGAAAGTTTATGATTGATTATGGACTATCATGTAAATGAAAAGTGCATTTTGGTAATCTTAGACCAATATTTCGTGAATTTTAGTTATTGTATTTATCGGCAGTGATATCGGTAGGCAAAATACAATACACGATACTAGAGAAAGGAGCCAATCGGGGAACGGAAAATGCGTAGGTAAACCTTGGACGCACCAGATGCTTACCCAACAATCTGCCTTCTTGAACCAGGCGCAATTACAAACGGCAGCGACGATTGTTTTGACAAACAACAGTAACGTATTTCGACCTATTCACGTAATGCATACATGCCTGCGGGGGAGATTCGAGGAACAGCAACGGTGCCTGAATCCATGATGGCCGCCGTCATAATTTCGGTGTTCGTCAACTGCTGTAAGCTTCGACATCGCTGAGGCTAACAATACGCTAACCCGATCCATCGGCGATTGTAGTGCTGGAAAGAGAATGGGGTAAATAGACTAAGCTTGGGCTCGCAGCCAGCGTACTCACGTATCCCAGTAAAATATGAGCAAACGAGAGCGAGTTGGGAAGAATGAATGGTACCTACGCTTTGAGTCATACAAATGTCCTCTTTATTCTTACGTGCACAGTTGAAAAGCACGATTTGAGTAGATACACTCCCTTTGTATGGAGGACCTTTCTCCAGGACCCGGCTTGACACAATGTTACTTGGAGGGTGGTGGGGAAAAGCTACTGGTGGGTACAATGAAGTAAATGATTTCCGATTATTGTTTGCGAAGCTGATTTTTGGTGTTGAACGTCATGGGAGTGAGGATGTAACTTTCTTTTAATATGAAAACGTAGTTTAAGTTGTGGGTGCCCAGATCGTATTGTAGGTGCCCATTTCCACTTTGTGGGTGCCGGGGCTTTGTGGGGTCCACTTTGTGGGGTCCTACAAAGAGATAGGAAACCACATCCCTGGCCAGTAATGCGAGTGCTGTAATGCCCTTCTGCCGCTTCCTGTTTTAAGCTTTGTTTTCAGCAAAATCATCAAGAATGGAGAAAGGGGATCGGACAGTACATCGTGCGTTTTGAAGGCTTCGAGAAGAAGCCATCCTGGATTGTTCGTTCCTCCGCTCCGTGTGAGCGGGCGAACGGAGCGATCTGCTCTATTGGTGGTGCGATCTTACCCCCAGTTGTGGGATACAGGTGCCACTGGCTGACGAACCCCTACCTGTTGTGTGAGACGAGCTCGCGTGATAGAGCAGGTGGGGATCGAGCGACGGAGAAAACGGATCATCCTTTTTTGTTGTGAGCAAGTGTCTGGTCGGGCTACATGGATGACGCATGCACCAGCGACAGTGCACGGCACGTTCCATGGCTGCCCTGTCAGCGTTACCGCGGAACTTCCAGTAAAATAATGTCCGCCCACCTTGCGATCATCGTGATCCACGGCGGGCTGACGCTGGGTCCGGGTGACTCAGACGGAGCTCCCCTGCATGCCTGAGCTGTCTGAGCGGCGGTGTTTGTCGGGACCTCCCTACTGCGCCGCGGCGGCGCCCGTCCCGGCCTGCTGTGCGCGCCGACCACCGAAGCCGGTCGGCCGGCCCCTCGACCGCGCCGGCTCCGGTGCCCCATTGAAACCACCTGATCTGGAGGCTGCCGGCGCGCCCGGCGCTCTTCGGCGCCATTGTTTCAGACAAGCGCGCCCGCGGTCGGCCCCGCGGGTCGAGCGGCGTCCGTGCCGCCAGATCCGGGTAGACATCTGAATCACGGCGGCGCGACGGCACCCCGCCGGGCCGGGCGAGCGGAGAGGCCCGGCCCGACCCGGCCGAGTCCCCGGCCTGCGAGCCCGGTCTGAGGCCGCGCTCGGCCTGCGAACCTGGTCTGAGGCCGCACCCGGCCTGCGAGCCCGGTCTGAGACCGCGCCCGGCCTGCGAGCCCGGTCTGAGGCCGCACCCGGCCTGCGAGCCCGGTCTGAGACCGCGCCCGGCCTGCGAGCCCGGTCTGAGACCGCGCCCGGCCTGCGAGCCCGGTCTGAGGCCGAGCCCAGCCTGGGAGCCTGGTCTGAGGCCGCGCCCAGTCTGGGAGCCTGGTCTGAGGCCGCACCCGGCCTGGGAGCCTGGTCTGAGGCCGCGCCCAGTCTGGGAGCCCGGTCTGAGGCCGCGCCCTGCCTGCGAGCCCGGTCTGAGACCGCGCGCGGCCTGCGAACCTGGTCTGAGGCCGAGCCCAGCCTGGAAGCCTGGTCTGAAGCCGCGCCCAGCCGGGGAGCCTGGTGCGAGGCGGTGGTGCCCGCTGTTCGGCATGACTTCCATTCTCTCCCGGGTCCGGCGCTTTTTCGAGCTCGGGAGACGTCCGCGGCCGGCAGCCGTCAACGCGGTCTCAGGTGCCACCGACACGGGCTTATTAACTGCGCCTGCGCATTCGGACCGACTCGAAGTGACGCAGCCTCTAACGAGGTGCGATGTTATTACGCCCCGAAATCTGGAGCACTGGACGCATTACCCAAATGCAGGAGTGATGTTGGCCGTGTGATGAGAATGATGTTCATCCTCATGCAAAAGAAAGAGGATGAGCCTTTTTGGAGGAATGTGAGAGACATAAGACAGGACCATTAGTTACCGCTGGGTCCGACAGATGAGTGCGTAACTACGCCACTGCATCTGCAGATTCGACGGTACGTATACTTCGACGCTACTCCCATTGTCTTAAACGTCGGCGGTGTCGGTAGTTTCCTGCTCCATTCAAAGTGCACAGCTCTTCGCACCTCGGTGTTAGTGGCCTACGCGGCTGACGGGCCTCTTCGCACCTCCGTGCACGCGCCGTGCACTGTGTTGGCGAGCTGTTGACTGCCTGCGCGGGAAGAGGCCGGGAACCGGTCAGTGGCTGGGTGCTGACCGGCCGCTGACTGGCACCCTGACTGGTACCGAGCCATTGATCAGCACCCAACCACTGAACGGCAACCAGTGACTGACGAGCGTTCATCCTCTGATCCGTACCCAACCACTGGCCGGTTGACTGGGTGCCGGTCAGTGGCTGGGCGCCAGTCTCGGGCTGCACGTCGGTCAGTAGTTGGATGCTGCTCAATGGATGGATGCAGGTTAGCGGCTGGACTCTGGGTTGCAGCTGGACTCCGGGCGGCGGCTGGACTCCGGTCACGAACTGGACTCCGGTCAGCGGCAGGATTCCGGGCGGCGCGTCTCGGCCGGCGTCAGTGGCCGGCCTCTTGGGGTCAGCCGGCGGCCAGGGCGAGGAATGGCCTGCCAGCGGGCGGCCGGCCCGGCCGGCCAGAGGTGGATGGCCCCGTGACGCTGACGGCGGCTGACGGCGTCACGCGCAAACAGGATGGCCGGGCCGGGCGAGGGCAGTCGCCTGTTGGGCGGAAAGCCCGACCGCCGCAGCTCCGAGTCGTCACCAGAAAATTCCCCTGGATATTGGCTTCCCGGCCTTCGGATCGGCGGAATATCGCGGGCCATTGGCCACGGGCTTACCGAGCGCTTAGACGCTGTGCATATTCATGCCAATGGAGCTCTCGGGCCATTACTGGTCTTGCCCTTTTGCCGTGAAACGGGCGCCGTGGCTCTGGCGTCGGCCGCGGCAGCGTTAAATGGCGGCGAACGATCGAGGCTTCAGCGGAATTCGTCCGTGCACGGCGTGCCGTCTGAGGGGCGATCTAGCGGCCGCACCCCGCCGCCGCAGCCGCCGCCGCCGCCGCCTGTCGCCGGACAAGACGAACGACGTGTCGATAACGCCGACGCCGCGGACGGCGACTGCATGGCGAGTGGCGCCGGCCGGCGGCCGAGCGGACCGGCCTCAGGTCCGGTGTCAGGTGGCGTGTCAGGACCGGTGTCAAGTGGTGTGGCAGTTTGATTGTCGGGTCCAGTGCCTCGTGTCAGATCTAGCGTGCTGGTTCTGGTCGGGCGAGTCAGATCTACCTCGCTGGTTCTTGTCCGGCGATAGATCCCAATGAGTTCGGTTCGGCGCCAGTGTCGTTTTGAAATTATTGCCTCATTTCGTGTCAGACCCATCTCGGCGTGTGAGATATTCTGCACTATCACGGGCGACTCAACTGCGGCCAAAAACCTGACTGGTACTCCGGTCAATGGTCATTGGTCAGTGGCCAGCCCTCTGCTCGGGCCCACTGACAGCTGACTATTCCACTGACCACCAACCCAATCATCTGCTCAGCACTTCTACCAAGTAAACCACTGACCACACCACTGGCCCCGGAGTAAACATTTGATCGGCACACCTACTTACCAAGTCGCTGACGAAACAAGAGTGCATTTGCGCTTTTCGACAGGGCACCTGGCTGCAGCTCGCTGTAGCGTTACGTCGGAAGGTGTGTCGTCTGTCGCTCTCCCGTCAGCAGCTGGCAGTGGACCGCCGTCCCTGTGAGGCGGCCTCTGTCTGGTAGAGGCTCATCAAGTCCATGATGTGACGGTTCATGTGGCTTACAGTGCTCCAGATACGTTGTTCGCCATGGCAGATTCAGGCGCGTGGCCAGGATTTTTCTCAGGGGGAGGGGGCCAAGAGTCAAATTTCGTCATATGCCACTAGTATCGGACACAATTTATAGCAAAAAAAAACAATCATATGCAGCTAACCTCATATTTAATGCACAGGAATAACCTATAATGTTTATTTTTTAGCATAAATATTCACTGTTCCATATTCCTGCGAAATCAGTAAATACCTTGTGTAGACCGCTTGGCTCGGAGGAGGCATGGCCCCGTGTTCCCTCTTCCCCTCCCCCCTTACGCGTCACTGGGCAGATTAGGACTGTTGAATGGGTTCTGTGTAATGGTTAGGATTTAGTCAGTAAAACATATCGTTTAATGGCTAGGATGTGGTCACTATGGAGACTGACGATGTGTCATAATGCGCGTGTTCCCTCTCTCCATCTATGTATGGCCTGTGTCATGTGGCGCCAATGGCCCACTCCGTCATTAGCACTCCCACGCTCTCACTGACTGTCACCTGCCTCTCACCGTCTGTCGCCCGGGGGGCGGAGTCGCCGTCGGGTTTCGGCACGGCGCCGCGCCGTCGGCCGGCCGGACCCGGTCGGGCGCCGGCCGCCGACCGCCGGCATTTCCGGGTCTGCCGGGTGTCGGCCGAGCCGGCCGACTGGAGGCGAGCCGTCGGCCTTCACCGTCGGCTGGCGGCGGCCGCGACACGCCGCGCCGGCACGCACCGCGGCCGGCCGGCCGCCGGCGCCGGAGCGGGGAGACCCGGTGCGGCCGCGCCCCGTGAGGCCGGCGGGACGGCTGTGACGGGCCCGTCGGAAGAGGCGGAGTCGCCCGGCTGGCCGCGTGGTATCAGCTCGGTGTCGTGGATCGATGGCTGTCACAGTTGACAGGTGGCGGGCGTCTGGCCAGGTGGCAGTCCTCGGCCTGGGACCGCGGGGCGCCTCCGACGCGGCGACGTCGGCTGGGGCTGTCAGATGAGGGTGCTCAGGCTCATCACGCCTGTGAGTGTCCGTTGTCGCTGTTGGAAGGAAGTTTGGGCGATCACATGATGGTGCTCAGGCCCGACAGGACTGTGGCTGTCTGACGCTATTGGAAGAAAGTGTGGGCTGTGGAGTGATGAAGTCCAGGACATTATCGGCTGCTGGGGAACGGCAGCACGGCGGCTTTAGCCACCTTTTGCAGCCGACCTCCGGTCTGCTGAGGTGGTCGAGAGCTCCCGTAGTTTTCTGATCCGTATTCCGGTCCGTGGTCTGGCCTGTGGTCTGGCTGGTCCGCTGACCAGCCCGATTAGATGAGGTTTGTGGCTGATCTTCCGTTTGGACCGCCGACAACAAAATGCATTTACCGTTTGCAGTGCTGTGGATGAACTGGACGGTGCGTTACGGTTCCATTCAGATATTTGGGGCCTTCTGGCCAAGGACGTAAAAACCAATACTATCCCGTGAAACGGAATAGATGCGTAGCCCTGCGTTGCGCACACTTGCGTACCGTTCGATGGGTATTTGAACGAAACGCCGGGCTGAAGTGGGCTTCCTTGTTGGAGGTAATCCTGTCCATAAAGGCTTAATGTTCGTCAACTGACAGCCCATAGCTCCCGTCCTGTTCCATATGCATGCCATTGTACTGGCCTGTTTCCACATTCCGTGGACCTTTTTCGAAGCATGTGACATGTTGTCCCGTAGCGTTTTCGGAACCTGAAACATACATGCTGCTTCGTGAGTTACACGAGATACATGAGATAAGTGAGATACATGAAAAATATCTTACATGAGATACCTTCGGAGAAGTTTGTGTGATGCTGTCTGTAGCAAAGCTCCTCAGAACGTTTCGTTTTCTGCCCTTTTTTCTTCTCACCCTCCAGCTCGTCGGACCGGTTAACCCCGCCCCCTTCCCACGGTGCCCCCGCGCGGCGCCGCGGGGCGGTCCCACGTCTGTCGAGCGCGGCGGCGCGGCGGCGGCGCCGGCCGGCCGGCGGCGCGGGCCGCGTGGCAGCGATGGTTTGACCCGGGGCCGCGATATTGCTGCGACCTCTGCCCCGGCGGCGGCGGCGGCGGCGGCGGCCAGCGCGGCTCGCAGGCGGCCGCATTAGACGCTCGGCGGACGCTCGATTTTCCCGTATTAGGGCAGCGCGCCCTCCGCCGTGCAGGCCAAATTGGGCCGTTTTTTTCGCATGCATTTAACTATGGCCGGGGGACTGAACGAAGGCGGACCTAGTCCCAGCCGCCGGGACCCTGTTGCAGACCGCCATTATACGCCTGGCCTTTAATAGCCGCTGGCTGGTTTTATGGCAGATTATCGTCGAGGCTGGCGCAAATCGGGCGTGCCGGGCAGGCCTCAGCCATTGGGGCCGCTCCATTCACGGCGGCGCCACGATTCTGCGTACCGCTCCGCCGTCATTGTCTGCGGAGATACGTCGGCCGGAAATTCCGCGTCCGAGCGGCGCAGTCTCGTGCGGTCGCCGTCGGTCCTCGGTCACGCTCGGCGTTTTGCCGCGGCCTTATCTGTCGGTAGTCCCTGCCTCATCTGTCGATAGTCCCCCGCCGGGTCTACAGACGGGGCGGTTGAGCCTGGCGCGGCACGGCTGTGGTCGCGCTGCGGCCGAGTTTGCTTCCCGGTCGGACGGAGTGGATGCTGACCTCGGACGCCGTTCGCGGAGGTCAGCGGTCAGACGACGTCTTGTTCCCTGGGCAGCAGGCCAGGCCCTCGGCACGCCGACTCGCGTGGTGACGTCTGACTCCTGGGTCTGGGTAGACGGGAAATGGGTGCGGCCGCTGAAGCAGTGCTGTGCTTTGATCGGATTCGACTGGGTTTTGCCTATTCCCGGACCGATTTGGCGAGTTCTGTGCGGCGAACGTTTGTGGTATCGTGCCTACTTCAAAAGATGCAAACGTTGGGTTGCAGGAAATCAGTCTTCTAAATCATCCGTACCCTTACAGAAGCCGGATATTCTTGGAGTCCGTGCCGCACTGTATTTCAGCCGTTTTCTGTGCTCATTAATTGTGAAAAGGTACAATAAGAATGACATCCCTAACAGGTTCAGACGTTGTTATTCGACTTCAGGAGTAACGCCTGAAGAAAACATGAGTGAATCAAAACGGTCTTTCTTTGCACAATAAAGCTCCAATTAGATATGCTTGGATCCGATGAGCTGAAAACAAAACGGCATGCAGCGAATGGACATGGGAAAGAGCTTGTATCAAACAGCTAACTGACTACAGAGCCAACTTGTGTCAAACAGCCATCAGAAAAATTATGAGATGATCATGCCCCGAAGGCTCAAGTGCGTGACATTCTCATAAAGGCTTTCATTAAGTACGATGACGCTGCGATATGAAGTGCAATGACCCAGCTCGCGTGCCGCCATACCGTTGCTTATTTCAGCCATCGCTTTGTTCATTGTAAACATTTCCACAAGAGTTCCGACAGGCTTACGGCATGCTCGTGACGCAGCCGCCAGTTCTCTGATGAATGGAAATCATGTATTGTAGCAGCCCATGGGGCAGGTAGGACGGCGGCCGTACCAGTTTTGGATAATTCGGATTTGAAGCGGTCTCGATCGATGACTGAGGAGCTGATGGATGATGAAGTATGGTCAGCTGAGCCATGCAGCTCGTGGTCCTCGTATCGCACAATTTCATTTACGTGCGGTACGATGCCAATTAATTTGGGTGAATCTCTGCGGAATTAATGCCGACAGACGAAGAAACACTAAGTATTTCCAAAAACAAGTGTGTGATACCCGGTTTCGTCTTTGCTCGTTGACATTGCCGATTGACCCACCTGATCGTTGTTTTTCAGCGCTTGACTTGGCACAGAGCAGCAACGTGCAGGATGCGTTCGTTATCGCCGTGGAGCAGCAGGCCCGCGAGCGACTGGAGAAGCTGTCCGCCCTGCGCAAGATCAAGCCGGTTGATATGACCAAACTCTCGCAGCAGGTGAGTCCATAAATGGGCTGTCGTCAAACGTGATGTGCCTTTTGATAGACCCCTCCAGCCTTTTGCTGGCCTCAAAGAAGCCATTGGTTTCTGTTATTGACGCGTCGCCGTGGCTGTCAGCAAAACGTAATAGCACGCACACAGCTGATGCTCTACATGCTCTTTTACGGCCCTGACACATACACTGAATTGCTTTCCGTTTGCGTTGAAGCGTAAATCGGGCGACAGGTTGCACCTCACATGAACCATTCGTCAGAAATCTGAAGACCTTTAACATTTAGACTCAATGCCCGGCAGGAAAGAAGATTACTCTGACAGAAAGGACGTGAGGACATTTTGTGCTGTAATTGGAATGAGTCCCACCATGATGGAGTAGAACAGACGTTTTTCCAATTCCGTGTAATGTCTCAGTGCCGTCCTTGCATTTGGTGTGGACTCGCCCTGGGGCCTGTGAGGTCCCTTCTCACCTGGTCCGTCATGTGTCAGCTCTTCTCGTCTCGTCTACTCCATCGGCTGGACGATAGCGCAATATTTTCCAAAGATGGCCGGAGTCAATTTTACTGCGCGGTTCGCTACCTACACCCGCTCTGGCACGTCCACCGTGATCAAAAAGGTCCGAGTCGCGGACGCGCCTTAAAAATCCCGGCACGCATCGAGGCTGCAGGGTCTAAATGCGGCACGGCCCGCAGCGACCTCCAAAGTGGAAACGTCGGCGAGCGCCGTTCAAACTCCAGCTCGGCCTGCTTTGAGGAGCTCCATCGGGCAGCCATGTTCCGCGGCCCGTTCAGCTGGCTCTGCTGCGCCGTCTTCGTCGCCTGCGCCGAGCAGGGTGTTATATAAAGCCCACGGACATGAATGTTCCGCGCTCCACACAGTCTCGGGCGGTCTGCAGTCGTCCAGCGTCATCTCGTACGGTCCACGGTTGCTCCACGTGGTCTTTTTTGTCCCGTGGCCCCGCCGCGTCGTCTGCCGTCGTCCACGGTCGTGCCACGTGGTCCGCGGTCGTGCGGGGCGCCACGTGGCTGGACGCGGCGTCCCGGGGCGCCGTGGCAGTGTCGGATGTGCGCCGTGACGGCTGACTGATGGCGGCCGCTGGTCGAGGCGTCGCTCTGGTCGGAGCAGGCCCGCAGCGCACAGCCGAGGAGGGGTCGCCCTCCCCGGCACCGCAGTCAGCAGTCAGAGAGGTGGTGGGGAGGGGGGGGGGCGAGATAGTTCTCCGAGGGTGTGCCAGCCAGGGGTTGTTGTTTTGGGAACCCGCCTCGGAACGATCGGCGCGGGAATTGGCCGCAGTCACAGCAGTAATCTGGTGGATTGCGTGTGTTCTGCGGAAAGTGGATTGGTGCAGGTACGGATGGTCCAGTTTTGGTTGTGCAGTCGTACTGGGGGGGGGGGATGGAACTACAAGCGTCAGTCGCTCCGTGCTCGTGATCGGGCTCCCAAGGAAGAAGGCACTTTTTGGCCCCAAGCTATCAAGTTCGTGCAGCGACAGTTCAGTTGGGTAAACAAAACTGCCATGTCCAGCGTGACTTTCCCAAGCTGAACGTCCTCAAGCTGATTGACATAGTTGATATAAAACGCCACAAAAATTGAAATACGCGCTAAACAAAAAGAAACTGGTGCCGTAATGATCAAGCGGCCAGAGCGCTAAGTTCGATCACGGCGTTGACTCAGCGGCAGCCGTTGACTCATAGACTTTTCAGCTTGCTTCGAGAAACGTGTTTCGCGGCTTTGATAATTCATTAGCGCTGCAGTTGCCGATAAGTCATTTCACAAGGTCGTGCGCTGCTTTTCCTCCATCCATTCCGGTGCCGCCGCTCGCGACCGAAACCGCGTGGCTGCATTCCGCCTGCTCCATAAAACGCGCCTTTCTACGCAGTTTCCGCCTTGCGTCATAGACTCCAGCCCGCCCGGGACACTGGAAGGCACGACCGGTCTCACGTCACCGCCGGCTGCCCGCGTTACTCCCGTTTTGAAGAGGTTGTCGTCTCGGCGGTCGGGGCGCTCAGCAGCCGCTGAACGCCGCGCTCGCCTTGGACGGCGGGCGTTGAACACCGAACGGGAGTAAGCGCGCATCAGGCGCCCGGCCGGGCGGACAGTACCGACTGGAGCCGTACCTACAACGCTCGGCGGCCGCGCGGACTGGCCTCATCAGTCGCGGACCCCCGCCCTCCCCGCGCGCCGGCCGACAATCGTGCCGTAATCACCGCGTAAGCCGGCTTCCGGTCGGACCGGGCTTCCGTCCGGACGGTCCCCGCGAGCCGCCGCCGCTGCCGCGCGGCGCTCAGGCGCTGCCGTCCGGCTTCCATCCGAGGAGGCGACCTGGCCGCCGCATTTGAATACCAGTCGAGGCGGGCCCGGGTGTGGGGGTGCACGAGGTCCACAGCCGCCCCGGGGCCGCTGATCACAGACCTCCGCCGCGGCAGTGGCCGCTCTCGTGGCCTCCGTCGGCCCTGGTGGCGGAGGAGGCCGGCCCGATCGTCAGCCGACGCCGCCGGCCGACGCCACAGCAGTCGCGTCAGCGCCAGGGAGTCGGTCGTCGGGCACAAAGCATCAGCACGGTTTCGGTTGTGGCTCGGACGCACTCTGGGGCCACCAGTGCTCCAGCTTCCCCCGTCGGCTGGTGCGGTGGCCGGTGAGCGCGGGCCATCGCAAATAGAACGAGAAGCCTGCGAGTCACAAGCCGCCGCTTTCGCCGCCGCCGCGGCCAGACCCGGCTTATCGGCGCCGCATACACAGTGGGCGGAGATCATTAGCTCGGCGAGCGCCCGTACCACTTCCCAAACAACAGGCTCACTGTGGCAGGCAACAGCAGCGTCGTATACACCGGGAACAATAGCCGCCTGATTCCCGCGCCTGACCTGGACGCCGTCGACACCGTGCACGACAGGCGCCCACTGCGGAGCCGTCTCAGCGGCGCTCACCGCGCGCCCTCTCAGGGGGGAGGTGAGTTCCTGCTCATCGCAGGGTAGCAGTTCTCACACCGCGCAGAGCAGGGTAACACTGGACAGTGCTCGGCGCGGGGCAGCAGTTCGGAGGAGGTCGGCCGCGGAACGGACCACGCTCTGCATCGAGAGCCGACCGTTCAGAGCTGCCCGCCGCGCCGTGATGGGACGAGCGGACCCATTCCGGCGGCTGGCTCTCGTGAGTCGGCGCCCGTCAAACCGTCCGAGTCCGGTCGTAAAGCGGCCGGCGAGCGGCGCCGGAGGGGCCGCCGCCGCTGCTGGTCCTGGCGCTGGGGACGGCCGGCGCTGGCGGGTCTCAGCACGGGGTCCCGGCCGCTGCCCAGCGGCGGAGCCACCTCAGCACTGCCGGAGCGCTGAGAGGAGGCCGGCGGCCGGACCGCCCGGGGTGAGGGCCCTACCGAACCGGGCGGCGGGCGGCGGAGCGGGGTCGACTGTGCCGCTGGGCCGTCCCGGCCGAACCTGCCGGGGCTGTTTGGCCCGCCTGGCATGATTGGTAATGCGGCTCCTTTTGGCTGCCGTTGGCTGCAACTGGCTGCAGATCTGTGGACAAGGCTGGTGATTGCTGGCGATATACGGCCGAACAGAACTGGAAAAGTGCTGAGGAGAAACACGACCGAGGTGGACCTGGCAGACGTCGTGACCATCTGGTGGACCGGATGTGCATGTTCATGTTTCCGCCTGCTGCTCCGGATTACGTCACCTGGCGTTACATTAGACAGAGACGCCTGTATTGGGCCTAGCCGCGATCATCTCACGCTGCCGAAATGGGTCTTACTGCTCTTCTGGGCCTGTGGCTCCTCCCCAAACGTGCAGGAAGCCGTTACGGCCTCTGTCCCCAGAGTCTGCATGACCCTGTAGTCTGAATTCCGTCTCTTTTTGCGTGCCGAGACTTCGACAGCACCTCACGAGGCTCCCGACGGTGGGATGATGCCGACAGTGACGTGGACTGGTGGTGTTTGCTTTCTCCCACATTGAAAGCAGGGCCGTGTGTGCTATCCCACCGCCGGCGGTCACCCGTGCTGCCGCAGCGGCCCGGCTGGCCGCCGCCCGGACGGCGCGCGGCCGCGGCGCGGATCGCGGTACACCGCCGAGTGCCCCCGATCACGTGGAGGCGAGAGCCGGCCCGCCGGCCGTGACTCGGCCGGCGTCAAAACGCGGCCGGCTGCCTCTGCCCATTGATCGCGACGGCGGCGGACGACGCGCGCTGTCTCGCGGCTTTCTCTTTCCCACCGCGCGGCCGTGACCTCCCGGCCGCCGGCCGGCCGGTGGCGCCTCTGGCGGCGGCCGGCCGCACCGCCGCCGGTCCCGCGGCCTCATTGCCATTCATGGGAATCTGGGCCGGAGTCGTCGGCGGGATTGAAAAACGGGTGGCGCCGCCGGCGCCGGCGTTGCTGCCGCTGACGCTGCCGGCTGTATTAGCGGGCTCATCCTGCTCCTGATTGCGGCGGCATCACGCGGCGATTGGTGCTCGGCTGCGCCCGGCCGGCTCGGCGGCGGTGACGGCGCCGGCGGCGACCCGCCGGACTCAGACACTGCAGACCCGGGTCTCTCGGTCCGGAGAGCCGAGCCACCTGCAGACGCGACGGCGCGTGGGCCCCACCGGAGAGAGAATGTTGGTGTGTGTTCCCGCCGTTGGTTTCGGGATGTAACTTCGGCCGCTGGGTGTTGCATTAAAAATGGCGCTGCAAAATATACAGTGCCCTAGACCACCCACTGCTATTGGCGGGTGGGGAAGTACGTGCAAATTATTTGGTTTAATTGAATAGGTTGAGACGGGATTCTTGTCCGTCATCCAGCCGCTTGGGATTGCAAGGCCCTGTGATCACATGTGCCAGGGCGACGTGTAGAAAACACTCAGTAATTTTCATGAAGCATGTATGAGTGTGTTCTATTTTGCGTTTTATCTTACTGACGCGTGACCGTGCGTGCGTCGCCCTTTGTAGCTGTGTTTCTTCTGTCATCCAGTGTGGATACATAAAAGAGCTTCTCCTCGTTTTGGCAGCGTTGTCATAGACCTGAAGCACCCCATTTTTGCGGCAGTATCCGGCCACGATGTCCGATCTCCACATGCATAAACCGTGCACGTGCCGGCCAGCCGCGCCAGTATGTGGCCGACGTTGGCTGCATTGTTTCGTGGCGACCCCGTTCGTCCGCGGGTATTGACTCTTGCAGGACCGTGCGGCAAACAGCTGCTGCAGTTACCGCGGCAACGGCCGTGACGGTTCTGGAATCCCACATGAAGCGCCGTATCAGGGATGTCATCCTTCACGAGCGGCAATAGAGCAAACCGTTATCCTGCGCATTGCAATTCAAAGCTCCCCTGACACATTGTCCTTTCGTCTCAGATCCTGCTCATCGCCCCCGCGCTGTCGTCTCAAATCCCGTTCGACGGCCCGTGACAGTCGCAGATTCCGCGAGTGGGCGTAGCGTATTGTTCTGTGCCCCCCCCCCCCCGGCTGTTGTGGGTTCTGGCGCCACGCTGGGGGCATCTGAATGAGTCCAGAGTGTTTCGGGCTCTGCCGCCTGCAGGAGCTACGGCCGGCCGAGGCTCCACTGCCGCCAAAAATGCGGCGCGGTACTCGTTATTACGGGAAATACGGCCCGGGGCCTGCTGCTACCGGAAACATGGCACGGGACCTAGTACTACGGCAAGTACGCTCCAGGCTCCGCACCGCCGAAAAGACGTCCCGGGCCCCACAGCTGCGGAAAATTTGGCCGGAGTGTTCCGGCCGCGCCGTCGGCAGGAGCGGCGGCCGGCCCGGGCCTGGCTACCGCCGAAAATATGGCCCGCCGAGCCGCAGCCAGGGTTAAATATACTGCGCGGCGCGGCCTGGCGGGGAGGCACCAGTGGCGTCGGCGGCGCAGTGCTGTGCGCTGTGCTGCGCTGTGTTGTGCTGTGAACAGTAACGATTTCCACGCCGGCCGACATGGGCGGCTCGTCGTCCAGTCTGCCCAGGCTCCGCAGCACTCCGGACCTGGTCCGAGTCCAGGTAACTCGGCAGCGGCGACTCCGTGACTCCGTCCTCCGTCGATGCCGCCCCTCCCGCGCACACTCGCTCGTCGCCGCCTCTCGCTAAGCTCTCGCTCTCTTCCTCTCGTTATTCAGTGTTCGGATGTCGTTGCTGTCAGTGGTGGCGGTGCGTATTTCCCCGGCCGCTGGCCGCTGGACGGTCGGACTGGCGATCTCTGCGCCGCCACGCTCAGAGGGAGCGAGACCGGAATAATCCCGACCGGCCGGCCGGCCCACGGCGCCGCTATCGCTGGCGGCGTCCTCTGAGCCCGTCGGCCGGCCGGCCCCCTCCCGCGGCGGCTGCCGTGGTCAGTGGACGCGCCGACGGCCGCCGCCGCCGGCACCGAAACGCTGCCTGAGCTGAGAGTGACGCCGTCCGCCGCCGGGGCTCGGACGCGTTGTCACTCGGTAATATCGCAGGCTACGATTTCTTATGGTTGTTGGTGCCAGCTGATGCGTTCATGGATACCGTGGTGGCCGTGATAATCATGGTCATTGACATGCGTGGGTGAAACGTCATTTGATCGGGACTAATTATTCAAACAGCCTAGTCTCTGGGAACCCTGCCGCTGGATGGAATGTGATTCTTCCGGGCCGCTGCCTGATTCTTCTAACGCGCCACATCCTCACATCCAGACAGCCAGCCGGCACCGAATATCACGTCACGTGACTCGGACCCCTCTTTCCAGCTGTCTGACACGGAAAAGACGCAGGAGAGTAACCAGCTGAACGGCATCATCGAGTCGAACACGGTGTACGTGACGTCGGTGCCGGCGCTGAGTGGTGGCGGCGGCGGCGGCGGCGGCGGCGGCGGCGGCGGCGGCGGCGGCTCGCAGCGCAGACACAAGCCGGAGCGGCAGCCGTCCGGCGGCGGACACGATTCCCTCGACGTCTCCAGCGAGCTCGAGCTCAACCAGGAGCTGGACCAGCGGGCACGCCAGCCGCCCGCCCCCGCCGTCATCGAGGCGGCGGCGGCCGCTGACGGCCAGGAGGGCCGGCGCTCCCAGCGGCGGTTGCAGCGGCGCGCCGCCGAACAGCAGCCGGAGGCCATGTCGGCAGAACACGAGCTGACGCCGGCCCGCTGCAACGGCAACGGCAGCCCGGCCGCCGACGTCGACGGCCAGCGCGCCAGCGGCAAGTTCAGGAACAAGGTGTACATCTCGAACAACGACAGCAAGCGCGGCAGCAAGGAGAGCCTCAGGTGAGGGAAGCTCAGCCCGGCAGGCTGCAGGGAGGGAGGCGGGTTACTGCCGGCTCTAGGGAGTTTGAATCGGGAAACCGTTGGTTATCCGTTATCGGTTGTTAACCGTGCCTTCCATGGATTCCGCAACGTTGTATCTAGTTAGTTACTTGTGCCATTTTTTATCTCACAATTTTACGTCATTTTTTAACGTCGTGACGAGGCTGTGTTGCCTGTCAAGTTTTGGATCGATTTCATCGACGCTGTACGAAGACCATTGACACAAACCGGTTGCGGTGTCTCCCAAACGCACGCCCTAAACCACAATGAGCTGGCCGTCGGTAGTCGTGTCGGCCACCGTTCGGCGTCGTCGCAGACTATTACTCACGCCCGTATCGGCCGGACCAGCTGATAAGTGTGACTCAGAGCGACGCGCGTCCTCCGTTGAGTGCGGCCCGTATCGCAGCGGGCCGGCCGGAATTTTATCGTCGGCCGCCGCCGCTTGGCCGGCCGGCAGTGCTCGCTGAGAGTGAGAGCTGCGCGCGTGCGTTTCGCGTGCCACGGGGCGTGCTGGCGGAGACGCAGCCGCAGGCGGGCCGGACGCCGCCCGGCCGCTGCCGGACCGTCCCCGAGACCGGGCGCTCCGGACGTGACGGTGCCTCAGGCGAGATCTGGGCCTGGGAACCGACCCCGCTGTTGTCGCCGTGCCCCGTGCGACGCTAACGAGCCTGGGCTGAGGCGGCTTGGCCGCAAGTGTTCCACCGAATCGTCTAGGTGCGACTTTTCCGTCTGGTCGCGGCGCGAGGGCTCGTCTGCCGGGGGGCCGCGTTCCTGCCGGCCCGGCCAGGAGCGGACCGGCATCTGCCGCCGCCGACTCGCGCCCAGCCGGGAGCGGCGAGGCCGCGGCCGCCGGCGCCGGGCCCGGCACGCGATGGTGTTCAGCGGCGTGACCCGGCAGTAGGACGCCTGCCGCCGCCACCGGGGCTGGGTCCCGCTCGCCGTCCGCCCCCGGGTGCTTCCAAGCGGCGGGGCTGTGCGCGGCCGGTCGAGCTGCGCGTGGCGCTGGGACGGTGTGTGACGCTGTGACGGTCCGTGATGGCAACAATGTCGACGCTGTGCTGCGCGCGCTGGCAGGCGGTGCTGTCACTGACCGGCTGTTGCAGCTCCCACAAGTCGAGCCGGACGGCGAGCAGCGGCGGCGGCGGCCGCAGCCGCGCCGGCAGCGTCGAGCAGCTCCAGTTGGAGGCCGTCATGAACGAACTGGACCGCGGCCCGCACCGCGAGATGGCCGTCGACGTGCCCGAGTCGTTCGTGGCGCGCACCAAGACGCCGCCGCGCTACCCGCCGCCGCGCGCCGCCGGCGCCGCGCCGCGGCCGGCCAACGGCTCGGCGCGGCCGGAGCGGCCGGCGCCGGCGCCGCGGCCCAGCCTGGACCGCAGCCGCGGCAGCAGCACCACCAGCCGGGACTCGGAGCCCGGCCGCGACCAGATGGAGCGCATCAGGAAGTACCAGGTGAGCCGGCCGGCCGGTGTCTGAGCTGAGAACCTGAGCCTGCGGGCTCAAGTTTGAGAACACTCGGGGGAGGGGGGGGGCAGGGTCTGAGGCTGAGGCTGAGGCCTGGCTGGGGCAACCCTGAGGCCCCTGGCTGGGGTCTGCCCCTGAGGCCTCCGGCAGAGGCCTGTCCCTGAGGGCCCCCCGCATCCACTCCCGAGTCGGTGAAGTCGAACAGCGGTGGGACTGCAGGTCAGAGGGGGTAGTGGATCGTCGTAAACATCAGTTGATTCACATTAATATCCAACTGTTTGGGTGCGAGTTACCAGGCGTTTTGTTTTTTTTCATTGTATTTGTACACTTCCCTTACGAAAAGCCTGACCGTGATGCTAAAGCCAGGCAATGGCTGAGATCGCGTTTGATGCTAGGACGCACAGAGGCGGCCAGTCTTATGGGTTCTGTGTGCTTACGATTGTTGCGCGAAAGATGGCGCAAGTCCGCTGCTGCGGCATGGCTAGCTTTCCTCAGAGCTGCAACAGCGTAAATTGACTGTTTAGACCCTCGTCGGGTCGTGAATGTTGGATTTTCCTGTTCATCGTCCTGTCACGAAATTTTTAACCGCTGCGGTGCGGGTAAAGGAACGTTTCCTTTCAGTGGTAATGTAGGCAGGTGTTCAGTGATCACGGAGACGACCCTGGTGCATACCATTCAAACCTTCCCGAAAGAGTATCGTTACACTTTGTCTGAGTACCATGGACGTGCGTAGTTACGCTGACCTGCTGTGCTAAAAGAGATCAGCCCAGGCTGAATTCAGGTCTCATCTGCTGCAGGCTTAATAACGGCAATATCTCGCTGAACCGCCAGCCAGGAAACAATCTCCTAGCCATCACCATAACTTAAGTCCAGCCATAGCTTGCTTGGGAAACGCCCAAAAATCGTTTGCATAATTCCGCGATACGTTTCGCATGTTGTGGGCTGTCATATAAACGTTCCACCTGCGATGTCAAATTCACTGAAACGTTTCGTAATCCCTTGGTCATTAGTGATAATTGCCAGGTAGCACTCTGTCACTCCTGGGAATAACGCCGAATCGATGCTAAAGCTGCCTCACTGCCTGGTGATTCCGGAAGCTGCGCGGCGTGCGTCGTCAGCAGTACGGTCCAGCGACAGGCGCCAGTTAACGGAGCTGCCAATACACTGCGTACGCCGCACTCGTTGTATTGTATTGGCGATTAACTTTCGGCGTGACGACAGACGATGAAGCAGGAGCATTGCCATCGGTCTTGTCTCCACACATGACTATGTGCAACCTTGCATTCGTACCTACATGGGCACATGCAAACGTGCTAGGAGTGGAATGGCACTGGCCTTCGCTCGAATATTGACAGGGTTGATAAAAGTCTAACAAAGCTGACGACATGCATACGGCCGCTGCGTGTCCAGTTGCAGAGTGCGCGCCTCCATGCCAAAATAGTTCATTCAGTTAGATTGCAAGGGAATATAGTTTCGAGGAGGCTTCCTATTCATTATGAACGTTCCTACTGGGCCTCTTCACGCGGGATTAGTTCAGGATTATGAAGTTGTTTTAAACTCTACACGGAAGCCATTTGCCTTATTGGACTTAACATTCAGCGACAGTCACGCCACGTCTTACCTAGTGCGCCGGTTGTGACGTCTTTTACGCGGCCCGAGTCAGCCGATTTTTTCCGCTCCCGTCCTGCGATTCGTGATGAAAAGCTGTTAAAGTAACAATATTGAAATACTGCGTAGGTATTCTACAGAGTTTGCTTATTTTGGCAGTAGCAGAGTTATATCCAGATCTCCGAAGCATATGTTTTTCTCATTATTTGCGTCTGAGATCTAAAGTCTGCTCGTGAACCGCGAGAATGGCTATTTTTATGGGGCAGCGCCGCCATCTGTGACCGGTCCCAGGTGGGATCCACCGCCAGAGCTCCCCGCCCCGCCCCGTTCAGCGCTGCCGGCGCCGCCTGCTCAACAGCTGCCGCCGCCGGGCTCGAGGGAAAGTTCACCCGTCCGGCCCCGTTGCGACTCTGTTACGCGGCGTACAGACCGGCGCCGCGGAGGTGGCAGGAAGTGGTTATCGGACCCGATCGGCCCGCCCCTGAGCCGGGGCCGGTGTGCCGCAGATTTCCTCATCTGTGCCCGCAGCGCCATGCCAACGCATGCAGAAACCACCAGACGCACGCTTAGTCCGGGCCCAGGGACAAAGACCTAATTATATTTACGTAGCTGGATGACGGAACCAGAGGATCAAACAGAGCTGAAGATGAAGTTCCCAATGCAAGCAGAGTTGCCTGATGTATCCGTAAACTGCAATTTTCCTTGACCGAGTAAAAGGAAATTATGTAGAGTGGGTGAAGGAAGCGCGTTTTGTCCAGAAATGGTGCTTAATTACCATCGGAGTTCCGCCTCGTCGTGCCGCGTCGTCATGCTGCGACTATATTAGATGTACGTGGCTTTAAGCCGGGCTTGTCAGCACCGGACCGTGAACAGCCGAGGAAGCCCAGCCGCCGAGAGGAGGCGGTGATTATTTAGCGGACGGCGGCCGCGCGCTGCGTCAGCGGGCCCGGGCCGCGGCCGGCCGCCGACCGCCGACGGCCGCTAGACGCGCCGCCGACGTCGACGTCGACGGACGTGCCGGCGCAGGGCGCGGGCACGGCCGGCGCGGCGGCGCGCGACGGCGGCGGCCCGGCGGCGGGCGCGCTGCGTCACGAGCGGCGCCGGCCGGCGGCCGCCGCTGCAGTCGGCCGGGAACTGGTTTGGCGCCGGCTGCACTCGGCCGCCGCGCTCTGTGCCGGTCAGCCCGCGGCCGGCGGGGGACGCAGCGTGCCGACACCGCCGCTGGCCGCGCCACGGCCCGCCACCGCCGCGCCAGCGGGCCACAGCGGTGGATCAGTGACCCGTGGCGGCCGCGGGGCGTCCGGTGACGCGGTGACGGACGGCGGGCAGCTGCCGTGGCCGGCGGCCCGCCCGCGGCCCAGCGCGTGTGGCGGTGACCAGTGGCCTGTCTGCCGGCAGCGGCCGGCTCGGCCCGGCCCAGCCCGGCGCGGCCAGCCGTGGTGACGCGGTGCCCAGCGGTCAACAGTGAGCGCGGCAGGACCTACAGCGCAGCGACCGCTCCGGGGGACGGTTGGTCGTATTCTGGTGACCCGCCCCGTGCGCACACCGTGACGCCATGTACAAATTCCAGGAGGACATCCGGCGGGACCGCGAGATGCGGGAGCGGCGCTCCAAGGAGGAGGAGTTTCTGCGCTCGTCGCTCCGAGGTAGCGAGAAACTGAAGCGACTCGAGCACAAGCCCGCACCCACCGGCTTTGTGAACAATGGCTATGACTCGCACGACGCGGAGCACGCGACCGCCGCCGGCGGAATAGGTAAGAGCACCTGCACTAACCGCCCCGCGCACCCGCCCCTTCCTCCGGCCACTCTCCGGCGGCCTTGACCGGTTGGTGGCGGTGCGCCGCCGCCAGCCGCCTCCTGCCGATGGCGGGCCGTGTGCCATCGGCCGGCCGAGAGTGGTCCGGCCTTCGTCGGGCTTCCTCGGCCGCGGCGGCTGGACTTGTCCTGGCCGCCGCGCGCCGGCCCGCTGCCGGCTTGAAGGCCGCGCGGGCCGTGTCCGCGACTTTCCTGTGCGGTCGGCATGACCCGCCCCGGGCCTCGCCGGATGCTGGTGGTTTCCTGCGGTCCTGGCTGACAGCTGCATCCCTGCCTCCTCTCGGGCGACGCCCCTCGCTCCGTCTCTCCCCTCCCCTCAGTGCCGACACGGAGAACGCCCCCTCCCCCGCACCCCCCCCCGGCCGGCCCGGACCTGCGCCGCTACGTCGGCACCGTGACGTGGAATTTGGCAGCGCTTCAAGAGCGGGCTGCCACCGCCGAACGAACGACTGATTCGGCAAACCCACGCCCCCCGGCCGCCGCGGGCGCCCGTTAAGAACCGGTTTCTAAGGAGGGGGCTCGGGGCGGAGCTATACCGTATTCGGGTCGCGACACGTGACTGCCTAGCACTAGCCCTGAGGAACGCATTGAATTAGGGCCCCTACTCGGTCTGCTGCGCCGTATTTGTGGACTCGTTGGCTCGGGTCGGCGGCAGCTCCTCTCACTCGCCCTCTCTCCTCCTGGGAACGGACTGATGACCAGTTCACTCACCGTGGGAGCCAGCCGTCTATTGAGGAGTCCCGTCACGACAGCGCGTGCTGAAGCCAGAGCCTCTTTCTTGTCTGCAGACTGGCAGAGCGTGTTTGGCTTTATATGGCTCCTTACAGTGGACAGACCTTTACCGTATTTGCCGGAATGCATACTTCATTTTTGCGACAGTCATTTTTCGTGCAACTCCGTTGGATTGAAGTCATATTTAGATAAGCTGGGAATATTTCTACCTACCCAGGGTCTATGTGAGGCCAGAAAGGTTATACTCCACCACTAACGGCATAATGGAACTGTATCCCAGGGCAGAATGGGATATTTGTAGTCCTGGAAAGTTGCGACCATTAGGGTAGGGTGGCTTGTATTCGCGCGATGTAAAATGAACACACGATTGTGTGGCATCGTTGTCACCAGTGACGTAGCCAAGGGGGGGGGGGGGCATGGAGGCCATGGCCCCCCTGGGCCGTGCGGTCTAGACTAGATACATGGCGGTTTCGCATGAATACATAATAGTGGTCATATATATGTTGCAAAAACAAACATTATATGTGTTTTGTGCATTAAATATGAGATAAATTGTCAAGAATTGCTGCCTTTTCTTGTAAATTTCGTCATATGCCTGTGGCATGTGGCAAAATTTGACATTTGCCCCCCCCCCCGAGGAAAATCCTCGCTACGTGCCTGGTTGTCACTGCACATTATTTCGAACGGTTTGTTCAGTTGTTAATTGTAGTCGTGGGTGTGTCAAGCGAACAACAGTGATCGCTGGTCCCGGAGTCAGCTTGTCAGACCTCCACCATTTAATACATTCAGCTTTGATATAACAAGGATAGTGAATTCATGCATTTTGCATGCGGCTGTTGTCTGCAGGCAAAATTTACCTGGCGTTTTTTGTGGCGATGGCGTACTTGTGATGTCACAAATTGTTTATGGAGCTAAATGCTGGTATGAAAGTTCACTTCAAACGTAGTTAACAGCTGGCCGACTTAAACTCTTTAAGAAAGAGGCAGCTAAACGTCTGGCGTTGTTATTGCACTGCTTCCGTTTGAAGTTCTTTGAAGGAAACTAGCCGTATAAGAATGGTTAGCTATGCACTTAATGCTCAAATGATTGAAATGGGTGTGGGTTTAATTAAAACCGGGGTGTCTCCCTGTGTGTCAGTTGGCGGGGCCGACGTGCAGCTGTAATACTAATCAGAGGCGCAGTGACAGACACAGTTCTATTGGGACTTCCTATAGCTGAGTCCGTTCGCTTAAATTGACGTTACATGTGGCCTTCCCTCTCTGGAGTTAATGTACCGGAACTGTTTTGAGATCTCGCCCGCTCATGTGTCTCCTTCAGTCAGCCCTCCCTGCCTGAAACCTGCCTGTCCATGTGCTTTCAGCTGAGTCCGCCGTGTCCCCACTTTAAGTCGTCTCCGTACAGTCCGTCAGTACCGGGCACCCCTCCTCCTGTTTCCTGTCTCCCGGCAGCCTTTTCACGAGTCCTGCGCTCAGGCCTTGTGCCCTCTCTCCGCCGTTAGCCCCACATCCGCCGGCGACCTGCCCGAGACCGGCCTGTCGGTGACGTCACGAACACAAAGGCGCGCTTGCCTCACCTGTGTGAGGTGCGGGACGGGGTGCGTTTCATGCACGTGTGCCCCGGGACCCCGCCGCGCTGCTCGCCTGTTCCGGTTGGGCTGGGACCCGAGATGCGTTGCGCCGGGAGGAACTCAGGGACCCACTCGCGGGGCGCGTTAAGCTACACGTTCACATGGGTTTGGCGCTTCCAGAACGATCAGCATCACCAGGACGTCGACTATAAAGATTCTCACAGGTCATGGTCGAATCAGGTGTCTTGCGAGAAGAGTGCCTCTACGGTTCCTCTACGTGTGTGAGAAATGTTTTGGCGACCAGCAAATGGCTGCGAGATAGTGGACTTGTTATGGCGCCCGCTTTGACGCAAAGCCCATAGGCGTGGTGTAGAATTCGCAAAAGTTGTGCGCGACATATCCCTGAGGCCTCGCGTCCATCCTGGAGCCTGGTCTTCTGTCGGGCCTTGTAATTTTCCAGCCAGTTCAGATTGGGCTGTTTTGATAGAACTCTTGTTCCCAACGTTGTGACTGTCATCGCCGAGGCCATGTATAGGACGTTATGCCCGTCACCCCTCGCGCTGGCCGCGCCGTTGCCTGCTGCTTGACGTGGCACCGCTTGCCTGCGCCGGCGGCACCTGCACGATTCCTGGCACGCCCGGAGCCGGCCGGTCGCCGCGCATGCGCAGACCGAGCCCGCTGCAAAGCGCTGCACGACGCAAGCACGGAGCGGGCACGGAACTAACGTGACGCAAGACACTCGCGTGCTTCTTCAATATGGCTAGGGCCTGCCGGCGATTTGTGTGCCGGGGTGCACCGTGGAGAAGGCAGAGGTTCGTTGTCTTCCAGAGAAGCGGTGCTTGGGGTCGCCGCTCGCCGTTCGGCATTCCGTTCGCCGCCGCGGACACAAAGGACGGGTTATCTTGTACAATAACCTGGGTTTGGGAAGTTCACGTGTAGCCGGACAATAGCAGCGTTGCGCTGGCCTGGCCGGGGTTCGTGTTCGGCCAGACCTTTGGCCAGTTTTTCCGCTCCGACGCGTCCGTGAGCCTCGTCCGATGGGAATCAGTCCCCCAGGAATGCGACCTTCCTCGTCTGACCGGCTGTCGCGCGGCGGACGGCGGCATTTGCGTGGAGCAGCCGCTATCAGAGCCTCGAAGGAGTCCGTTTGCCCCTGAGGAGCGGATTACTGACGTCGGCTCGCAGAGAAAAAGCCGGTTATGCGGCCTGTAGGACTCGCTTCCGCTGAGGACGTCCCTCGCCGTCCGCCAGTGATGCCTTTTTCCGCGCGTTTGCCGGTTTCTGTTTTTTATCGATGGTGTCGCGAGACAATCCTGGTCATGTTCATTCCTGCTTGGGTCTGCGCATCGGTGCCCGGGCTCGCCGCTGAAGCTGAGCTGAGCTGAGCTGACCTGACCTGGCGATGCTGGTCCCAGGAGCGCGGCGGCCTGCTCAGTCTGAACCAGATCCCCTGCTGTTTCTGCCCCCCCCCCCCCCGCCTATCCTTGTTCTTGCGGTCTGCTGTCTGTCAGTTTCGAGTTCCCTCGGTATCCATTTCCCGAGCAGTCTCTCAGTCAGTTTCCAGCCTCCCGGCCTCCGTTTCTGTTGTCTTTGGTCCGGAAGTCCATGCCAGTCGGCACCGTCGCTCCAGCCAGGAAGACCGAACGGTCTTCGTGTACATCCGCACATTGCTGAGTGGATCGGTCAGAGCCAAGTCTTAAGTAATGTTCAGTCCCTCAGTCCCCACTGGATCAGCCTGAGCCTGGTCATCTCCGGTGTTCAGTCCCTCGGTCCCCAGTGATTCGGCCTGAGTCTGGTCTTCTCTGGTGTTCAGTCCCTTAGTCCCCACTGGTGTGGTCTGAGCCTGGCCTCGGTCATTGATGGCCGGCGGCAGGACGGACTCGGCGTGCCAGCCTGTCAGGCATTGTTCGCCGCTGCTGGCCGCTCCCACCCTGGCTTGGATGGGAAAGAGGCATAGAGAAGGTGGCGAGGATGGGACGCGGAAGAGAGAGGGGGAGAGTGACAGAGACAGAGAGAAAGAGGAAAATGAGAGAGGTGAGAGGTAGAGAGAGGGAGGAAGGAAAATGAAAATGGAGGTTAGCAAAGATATCAGGAAGAGGAAGCGGAAGGCGTGGAAAGCGAGGAGTCCTTGGAGTAAGTGAAGTATTGGCCGAAGCTTTTCGCGGGTAGTTACCACTAATAAGTCGGAAGGATATTCTTTTTTCCATGGCAAATGTGCAGGAAAAAATGAGACGGCAGGAAAAAACATGCGAGTCGCTGCTTGTTCGTATCTGCCCTAGTTTCCTCCCATGATTATACTTTATCATGGAGTGTTTCCTCCTGGTCAAATCGTCCTTGCACCCTCCGTGGAGCATTCGTGCATCCATCCATGCATCCCTTTGTCCATCGTTCCATCATTTCCTCTTGGATCCCTCCATCCATCCCTCTTTCCGTCCGTCCGTTCGTCCTTCCGGGCCTCGTTGTGCGAGTTGTTGTTGTTTGGTGTGTGTGTGAGGGGGGGGAGGAATCCTGATGTCAGTCTGGTGCGTCGGAGCAGGCCAGCCGGCCTCTTTGTGTCGCCCCTCTGCTCTGTGCTGGCTGCGGTTGTCTGGACCGACGGTCCGGCGGGTCCTCTTGTAATGGGTGTTGCCTGTCCGCCTCTGTATGGCCGACCAATCCTCTGCAATGGAATCGTCTGCCGTTGTATGCCTGTCCGCCTCTGTATGGCCGACCGGTCCTCTGCAATGACATGGTGTGCCGTTGTACGCTTGTCCGCCTCTGTATGGCCGGCCGGCGCTCTGCACGGCCAGCCAGTGCCGCCGGGCCGGTCCTCTCCATGGTGATGCCGGCCGCTCCTCTTTATGGCCGGCCGGTCCTCTCTCTACAGTGCTGCCGGCCGCTCCTCTGTATGGCCGGCCGGTCCTCTCCATGGTGATGCCGGCCGCTCCTCTTTATGGCCGGCCGGTCCTCTCTCTACAGTGCTGCCGGCCGCTCCTCTGTATGGCCGGCCGGTCCTCTCCATGGTGATGCCGGCCGCTCCTCTGTATGGCCGGCCGGTCCTCTCTCTACAGTGCTGCCGGCCGCTCCTCTGTATGGCCGGCCGGTCCTCTCCATGGTGCTGCCGGCCGCCCCTCTGTATGGCCGGCCGGCCCTCTCTACAGTGCTGCCGGCCGCCCCTCTGTATGGCCGGCCGTCGCCCCGTGGGCTGGGTACCGTTCAGCTCTGCCGCCCGCTGGCCGCCCGCCGCCCGCCGCCCGGCGGCCGGCGCGCGGCGTTCAGTCGTTCGGCGCGGCGCGGCCGCGGCTCCAGCCCCGGCACGGCGCGCGACCCACGCGGCGCCCGCCTACCCGCCGGCTGTGTGTGCGTGCGTGTGAGCGCGGCGATGGATCGGAGCCGGGGAGAGCGGCGCCGCTGACTTCAGCTGTGACGTCACCGGCGGCCGACGGTCGGCCGCCGCGTGGGAGCGCCGCCAGCCGTGAGTGGACCCCGCCGTTGCAGGCGACACGCCGACCGGCCCGGCTGGCGCCGGTCGCAGGTCGCCAGTCCGGCTCGCCCGGTGTCAAGCTCGTGCGTCTCTGTTGGTTGGACCGGGCCGTCCGGTCCTCGGTCGGACCCTTGTCGCCGATTGGGGCCGGTTCGTTTCGTTGTTGACTCGTTGCCCGGGGGCGATTGGGCGGCGGCGGCGGCGGCGGCGGGTCGCTGCCCGGCGCCCGGCCCTCTCCCTCGGCGACCGTCGACCTGGCACGCAGCCGCCGGCCGCCGGCAGCGGGCGCGATTCATCCCGCTGCCGCCGCCGGCGCCGGCCGGACCGGTTTTTGCGGCGGTCGCGGCGCGCCGGACCGGCCGCGCCGGCCCAGGTGGTAAACAGACGCCCGGGCGGCGCTGGCGGCCGGCGGCCGAGCGGGCCCGACCCGGCGCCGAGGCACGGTCCGGCTCCGGGGACAGGGAGCTCGTGCGAGGGACAGGACCCGCCCTGACGAGGATGGGCTGGGAGCCGCGCCGCTCCGGCCCCGGCAGATTCGGCCGCGGTGAACGATGATGGCGCGGCGGGGCCGGGCCGGCCGAGCGCTGAGTAGCGGGCTCCTATTCATGTACCGTTCGTGCGGAAAGATAACGAGGCGCGGGGCCCGGGCTTGCTTCTGTTGCTGCGATGACCGTAGTTGGGGCTCGCGATTGCGCAGACATCCGTTGTCAAAGGACGGACGGCCGTTATCGCTCAAGGTCCTGCAGGCCATCGGACGCCGCCATGGCGAGCCACAGGAAAGAGCGGCTCCGTCTGTGCTGCTGCTGCTGCTAGGAAACTGGCTGTGGAAGCGTGGCCTCTCCCGACAGTCGGCCGCCTCTCGTGCCGCCGCCGCTGCCGCGGCTGTGGGTCCCGTGGGACATCACTGACGTCCTGAAGGTCTGCTCGGGCCGACCGTGGGCTGATATCGGCATCGATTGGCGCTGATTCGCCATGCCTCCTTCCCCCCTCTCTCACCCGCCCCTCGCTCGCTCCTAGTGGACGGTGGCGAGCGGTGGGAGCCGATAGAAAGAGCGGGGAGGGCAAGAGGAAACGGAGAAAATCGGTGGGAGAGCTGAAAGTGGCGCCGCGCATCGATCTGGCTTACTCTATCCGGCTTCCAGGAGCCCGCTCTGTGCCAATGCCGTGTCTCGGAGATGCGTCTCACGATTCGGCGCCATGCCGTCATACGCGATATTTTAATGTGCTTTTCGTTGCCTGAACGACACGGTCGCTACAAGCATACGCCGGCCGCTCTGTGACCCCGCGGCAGCTGCGGCCGCCGCCGCCCGGCACGACGCCGCAGCGCGCTGCTGGCCGGCCGCCAGACGAGTGGGCGTGCCGAAACGTCGCCGCCCGGCCGGGACGGAGGAAGAGGAGCCGGCGCCGAGCGGACGGGGCTCAGCGGCGACGCTGGCGGCGAATGACCCGCCGGCTGCGCTGCAGTGGCAGGGGAAAAGGGTCTCCGACGGCGGAAATGTCGGAGAAACTATTTATCTCTCTCGTGACCTTGGGGATGTGGACTTCCTCTTCAGTACCAAGGGTTATGTAATATTTTCATCGGAGGCTTTTAAAGGCTGGTGAAGACGAGGCCATTTTATGGTCTGTGCTGTTCAGGCATCACCGTAGTGCTCTTCGTGAAAATTTTCCAACTTGGCACGGCCCTATCTGCCTATGGGCCCATATACATATTATCGTTAGCGTGGTGTTTCGTGACTGACGGGCCACAGGCCTATGTCCGACTGATGTCGCCGTCCCCCGCGACAGCCGCCGTGGTCTGGGGCGGGACGCAAACCCAACAGCCGGCAGCTGCAATATGTAATCCGGCTATCACAACCAAATATTTCAAACGTGTGTTGTCGGCCACAATGGGAAGGCAGTTGGACCATGTTCTATGAATTGCTTTGGCCGAACACGTGTGGTCCAATGGACGTCATCTTGTGTGCCACGATTCTGTAACGATATTTTATCGAATGTGGAATCCTCAGATTGAAGTCCTGAAGCGTTACGCCTGATTTACCCAAAACGCTAGCGATGCGACTGGCTTGCTGTGTGGGACGTGGACGGCTTGCCGTCACAGTGGCTTCGCACGCCGACGGCTCGGCTCGTTCCGCCAAAACACCTTTCGCCCGATCCCCTCTGCCAGACACAGCGCGTGCCTAATCAGGCGGTAGGCGATAGCCGGCGTCACCAGGTGCCTGTCGTGTCTGGGGAACGGCCGGCGCCGGATGTCGGCCACTTCCTGTGAGCGGGGCTCGCTCACTAGCACGGCCCTGACCCGCACGGCCCGCACGCGCCGCGCGGCGCCGTCCGCCGCCGCCTGGGCGCCTCACCTGTGGGCGCCGCCATCTTGGCGCGCCGGGCCGCCAGCTCGGCGGGTGTCGGTTACTGATGTGACGGCCACCGGTTGGCGGGTACCGGTGACTGATGTCACGGCCGCTGGTCGGCGAGTACCGGTGACTGATGTCACGGCCGCCGGTCGGTGGATGTCGGTTTCTGGTGTGACGGCCGCCGGTCGACGGGTACCGGTGACTGATGTCATGGCCGCCGGTCTGTGAGTGTCGGTTTCTGGTGTGACGGCCGCCGGTCGGCGGGTACCGGTGACTGATGTCACGGCTGCCGGTCGGCGGGTACCGGTGACTGATGTCACGGCCGCCGGTCGGCGGGTGTCGGTGACTGATGTCACGGCCGCTGGTCGGCGGGTGTCGATGACTGGTGTGACGGCCGCCGGTCGGCGGGTGTCGGTGACTGGTGTGACGGCCGCCGGTCGACGGGTGCCGGTCGCTGGTGTAACGGCCGCCGGTCGGTGCTGGTTGTATCGGCCGTCGCCGCAACAGACCCTCCCGGCGACCCCGTGCGGTTCCTCAGTCGCCTTATGGTCGGCTGTTTTGCGACTCGGCTGGCTGCATTAGTCACGGCTGAGGATTTTACTTCCTTGTTATGCGATAGTTACACGGATCACGTTTAATTCGGACTTGGGTCTCTCTAATTACAGCAGAGTAGTTGCGGACATGTTTTTATAATTGTTGTGTACCCATGTAAAGCGTAGTGTGACGCCGGCTGGTATGTGACATGGTAACAGCCGTTACTGACAGATTATGTGTGTCCGTCCGTCCTTTTCCCAGTCCTGGCTTCGCTTCCTTGTGTGTTATGCGGCTGGACCGCCCTGGACTCCCTACCGTGTTTTCCTCAGCGACTAGAGCTTGACAAAAGCCTGCTGAGTAGCTGCTGCCACCGTCTGCACTTCAGTTTATTAGTTCTGAGCCGTAGTTTTCATCTCCTGTTATGTTCTGCAACGTACGCTACTCATATTGGATATGTTGTGTCGCCTTGCATCAGTGCGTTACTTTATGTGTATTTCCTTTTGAATACGCACGTTAAACTAATCCTGTCGCATGGGTTACGCTGTGGGACTTTTGGAGGACGAACGCCTTTGTGGTTAGTTCCAGGATAATAAAAATGCACCTATTTGTATCACTAAAAAAGGGTCCGAAATAGACTTTCCTTCAACAAAGTGAAGGTAGTTTTGTGTCATTCCAAATCTATGCGCCACGGGGAGGGGACACGGGGAGCTGCCCACCACGGGAAAGTTTGATACTATCCCAATGGGTATGCCTAAAACAAGGACTTGAAAATGTCGCTTGCTCTGGCTAGCCTGAAAACGTTGTATGCCTTAACCATGACACGAGAAAATGTTTTGCCCTTTTGTTTGTAATGGGAAACGGACTCGCTCATCCTGATCTTCAGATGCATGATTCGCGTGATCGAAATCCGTCCGTAAGCCAGTGGTGGTGGTTTTGGGCTGGCGAAAGTGATCACTGCATAGCGCGAACACTGATTCTGCCGCTTTAGGCTGGGACAGGACGATTAGTGTTATCCCGTTCTCAATCCTTTACTTCATGCTGATTATTCGCATGCAATGGCTTTTTTAGAACTGTTGCTTTGTACATTATGTTGGCTTTAGCGTGCTGTGTTTTATATTGTTGCATGTCGTGGTTCTAGTCTCTCACAGTGCCTTTATCTAATACTTTCTTTTTATTCTGTTTCCTTTCAGACGAATCGCAGCTGAATGTGACTAACCTCAGCCTAGAGAACACCATCCTGAACAAGATTTACCCGCCCACCCCGAGCCAGCGTGCCGCCACCTCCTCCGCCAGCTCCCGGCGCCCCTCCCAGGTCAACCGGGTCAACTCGGACCGCGAACGTGCCCAGGCCCCGCCCACTGCCCGCCTCAACGGCCAATCCGCTGCGCCCGCAGAGCTGTCGGAGCTGCTGACCTCGCTCAAACAGATCCAGCGCGCGCTCAAGAGCAACGGGCACGGCCTGCAGCAAGAGCTGGCCGTGGCCCAGTCGCTGCTCACTTCGCCAGAGTTCCAGCGCGTGCTGGCAGTGCACAACAAAGTGCAGGAGATTTGGTGCTTCAATGCGCCGCCGTCAGCGCTCTGCCACAACGCCCAGGACGTGGTGCAGGAGGTGAGATTGTGACGCGGCGTGGGCAGCGGACGGGCAGGGCGGGCAGCGGACGGCACAGCTGTGATGGGTGTGTTGTAAGAACATGTTCATCTGGTCATCATTGAGGAATCAGTGAAGCTTGCGTCAGTGGACGTGCTGTTACAACGTCATACCGTTGTGCTTTTGGATTTATGTATTATGCTGTCTTTGGTTGTTGTTTTTGCGGGTATTATGATGATTTGGAACAACGCACTTCGCACGAGAACGCCTGACAGCCCTCCATTTCCGTGTGCCGGCGGGGTCGGTTGCGGCGCTGGCACTAGTTGTCCGGGTCTCCGCCAGGTGGTGGGTCAGCTACAGGAGTCGTCGACGCCCGAGGCGGCCGAGCTGGTTGACCTGCTGACGCGGTTCGACATGGAGGGCCTGCTGTATTCGCACGACCAGATCGCCGCCCGCGGCTCTCTGCCGGCCTCCCCGGAGCCGGGCCCGGCGCTGGACGACTACGCCGAGCGCGTGCACCACTACACGGACCCGCGTGTGCGCGTCATCCGTCTGGAGAAGACCAACGAGCCACTGGTAAGAGCTGGCTACCGCCAGCAGCCGACTGGACAGCTGGTCTGCTGCTCTGGTGGGCGGACGGGACGGAGAGATGGCTGGTCGAGGTCGACTGACAGCACACTGCGATGGTCTAAATGCTAATAGGGATGCCAGAATATCTGCTCCATTCTAGTGGCAAATGTCCATGAATAATTGCTACGGTGTATTGCCAGATGCGTATGAAAACATGCATATGAAAACAAAACAGTATTGTGGATGTTGTATCAAGGGCCCTCTGCTGTAGTATGAGTGATGGTTAAGATCTTTTTTACGCTGAGTGGGTTTTTGTTGAGGAAGAACAGAAAAACGCAAAGTAAACAAAGGGAACGCTTATATCATAACCGTCAGCCTGGTAAATACCGTGCATGGCCGGTCCTGGGGAGATGCTTGGCCAGTGAGTCGGAAACTGGTTTTTCGGGTGCCATTTTACGGAGATTTTTTGCATAGCAATGGAATTTCCCAAGACGCCAATGCATCTCCTGGTGGCTGTGATGGCGAAATTGACGTTCTGGCGCGCGCTGGATATTCTACGCACGTGGACCAAATATATTTTGTCTCAGCTCGTTGCCAATTTTAGCACGTGCTGTGTTGAAATAATCACTTCAGTAGTCCCTCAGCGTTCCTCCTTTCGCGACTCTTTTCTTTCCCCTCGAGCCGCTGCAAAGTGCCAATATCGGCGGCCGGTCCCCCGGCCCCAGGCGGCGGAGGAGACCGGCCGGGCTCCTGCCCACGTGTTCTGGCCAGCTCGGGAGACCGGGCAGGCCACTGTCGGCCCGGAACCGGCCGACGCTGCCGGATTAATGCCCGGCAGTTTGCATGGGCGGCAGCGTTTTTCGGCCGGCTGATGAATCAGCTCGTTTCTGGGAGCGGCTTAGGAGATGGAATCCGCAGCGCGCCGGCCGGGCTGCGGCCGTCACCGTGGGACCGTCTGCAGGCGGCGCAGCCGGCAGACATGGCCTCCTCCCGGAATTATTCAGACGCCTTCTGTGCGATTCCAGCCCGGGCTTTTTTATGATACGTGGTGCCGACTGCGGGCATTAATGCCGAATAACGTCACTGATGTGGTGGAGCCCCGGCTGCGGACAATCTGGGGCACCAGTGGGCGGCCCCGAGATGCTACCCGCCACCAGTGACGTCACATGACGACGCTGACGTGCCTGCGTGTCCGCCTGCTGACGCTGCGGCCTCGGTGCTCTGGTGTCGGGGCGTGTCGCGGTCTGCCGTCACGTGCGGGGGGCCCGTGTCGGGTGTCGCCAGCCCGTCCACGGCTTGGCTCGGTAACGCCGGTAAATGGACGGCTGGACGGACGGCGGGGCTCCATCCCCGCCCTCTCCACCCCCTCCCCTCCCCTGCCGGCCGCAGGCAGAGGGCGATGAAGGCCGTGGCGAACGAAAGGACGAAACTACGGTAATTCCTCGCCCTGATTTCTCCTGTTGGTGAGGAGCTGAGGAGATTGCCTCCGGGGACCGTCCAGTCCCTCGGGCTGAGGGACAGATCCCACGGGGTCCTTGTGCTTAGGAACTGTAGATTAGGCTACGAATGCCGAAAGGGCTTCGAACATCCCGCCAGTGACGTGACTGGTGTAGTTTCCGTCGTGCAGGAATGTTTGCCGTGACAATGCCGGCAGTAAACCAGGCTGTCCGTCGAGGATGGTCTTTCTTTTTCTGCTTTTTGTCTGCTGCATTTTTTCTGGAAGTTGTAATGAAACGCAGGCGTGCCGTTCCGTTTGTGAACATCGTTATACGTTGTTTGTTTCTGTTGTTCAGAAGTCTGGAAATAAATGTAAACTCATTTTGGTTTTAACGTCGTAGTAAAGGTCTGAGGTAGGCACTGCGTAAAGTTAGCGTCCGCTTCGTTTTTCTTCCATTTGCTGAAAAGAACTGAACACGCACAAGCCGTCTTTCTGTGCCGTGACGTACGCCGACGCGTTTTGGCAGCCTGTTTATTTTACTTGGCGCCTTATTGTCGGGATCGTGGGGCGGGGGAGGGGGATGCGACTCAGCTGTGACTGTTTACTCCGCCACACCTGCGCCTGCGGTCCCAGCTCCCGGCGCCTGACCCCTGACCTTTGCCGCGCGCTGCTGCCGCAGGGCGCCACCGTGAAGAACGAGGGCGACTCAGTGCTGGTGGGCCGCATCGTCAAGGGCGGCGCCGCCGACAAGTCGGGGCTGCTCCGACCCGGCGATGAGATCCTCGAGGTCAACGGCATCGAGATGAGGTACTCACCGATATCCAGGATCTCTCCATCCAATCTGGACCACTTCAGATGGCGTTTCCTTGGCTTAATACGCTCATGTTCGATCGTGACATGTCGAAGTTCGTCGAAATTGCGATGTTCCACCTCTGTTAAATGCATTGATCTCTCCGTTCTTCAATGATTTGGTCGATTGGGTGAGCTATGTGGAATCCAGGCAGTAGCTGAATGCGCATGCCTGCTTTGTGAAGGTCTTGTTTACGTTAAATAACACTGTTCGTCTCTTGCGACGCCTTTACCTTGCGACGTTTACCAGATCTGCCACCGTAACATACCCCGCTGTGAACTGTAGAGAACTGCAAGTGTTCGTGATCAGCTGATGGCGGCTTGTCTGAGGCTGGTCTGACATGGGGGCTGTCCGCAGGGGGAAGTCGGTGGACGACGTCTGTGATATTCTGGCCGGCATGACCGGCAGTCTGGTCTTCCTGGCACTGCCCAGGGAGGAGGAGGAGGAGGCAGAGAAGACCAAGCCCAGCCAGGCGGTGGTGAGTCCCCGCTCGCGTACCAGGCAGCTCTCACACCGCACCTGCGCAATGTTCCGTCGATAGTAAACGTCGTCGGGTGTTAAGTGGGTTTTGTTTGGGAACGTTTTGTCACAGTATGATTTGATGCAGTTGATGTATTGGATGGTTCCGTTTAGTGTCAGGCGCTGCAAACGCTCTTTGGGCCGTTTTGTAGATCCGAGAACACTCCTGGGAAATTTGCAGTGAACGGCCTCTGGGAGCCTAGGCCGGTGCCTTGTATGATGACTGTAATCGCCTGTGCTTAATTCATTTGCCCAACAACTTGAGAATGTCGCCCATGTCGTCCGTGTTTAAAATGTTTCTGTGTACGTTACAATGAAGGTTTACGGCCATCAACCCCCTGCCTTGCATTACATGTGAACAATGTTTCTCACATTATTGTTCACATTACATCTTTACACAACTGTAGGACCCCGTCAACGTTTGTTAGATGTTAAAAATCATTCTTTTGAATTGTGATCAATGAAGCAAAGTCCATTTTAAAATTTTTGCCCACTTTCCATCCTTTAAAATATTTGAAAGGTAAACATGAACAACGTCGGGGCACGTGAGCACGGCAGTTTTCGGAAAGTCGGAGAGGCCATCGTCGGAACTGGAGGCCATTTTTGTCATGCAGCGCGGCAGTGCCGAAACACTCCCCATTTCAGTCCCGTATCAGGCCGGTCTCGGCCCAGCCTCCGCCGCCCGTCCTGCCGGCCCCGGGCCGGCGCCGGATGTGATTCCGACGAGTAACCGAGACAAACGAGTCGGCTCTGCGGCGGCCGCGGCGCGCCCGGTCGCTGGCTTACCGAGCGCGCCGGCCTGCCTCCGGCGCGGCTGCCGCCCGGCCCACTGACGCCGCCGTGCCTCCTCATTCGCCGGGCGCCGACGCCGCCATTTGTTTGCTCCCGCTCCCGTCCCGGCCGACATTTCCTCGCTCCCGCGCTCTGTCTCGACTCGCTGCGTCAGCGCAGCCTGCGTCCCGAGCAAGGTGCCTTCGCGCGGGCGACTTCGGCTGGGTTGGGTGTGGTTTTCACCGCGTCGGAGCGCGGGTAGGGACGCCGCGGCGACGTCGTGCCGCCGGAGCCGTGTTCGCCTGGCGCGTCAGCCGGCCGCGGGTCGCCTGGCGGCCGGCGACGGCGGCTGGTCGACGCTGATTCACCTGGTATGCCCGCGTGAAACCGAGCCTCCCCGCTAGGCGTTGTGACCGGCGCCAGAGGTTGCCGGCCGGCTGGGCCCGCCAGTGGTCCCGGGCAGGACTAAGGGGAGGGTCTGACGTGGGCTGGGTGCGCTATAGCTTCCCGTCACTGCTAGCGAGGCTAGAACCTACAGCGAAAGCCCAGTCTGTTCTTGCTGCGCTGGTCATCTGATCGCCGAGAGCCGGCGGCATCACTGCACCCACATGAATTTTTCGGGCTTTTTATGTTCGCGGTAAATGCAGTTACCGTTTGCGGTAAACGTAATCACCGACGGCCAGAAAAATACATTCATATGAGTTGGAAGTCTGCTGTTGGCCAAGACATTAATGTGTCATGTCTCTTGTTGACTTCTCAACACTTATTGGATCAAAAATAAACGTGACGAACGTAACCGCTCTTATTCAGAACGCATCGTACATCTTTGTCGATGTCATATGTTGAATGATCAAAGGCATGACTGCAAAAGCCCTTGTCTTTAACGTGTAGCTCACAGGCCCTTGCATTTCACGGCGGACCGCTGGCATTTTTCTCCTGCCAGCTACGAGGGATACATCTGTCACTCGGAATAATGTTAAAAAGTTACTGGACCTGGTATTTTGCCTTAACTTGGGTAACAAGTTTCCCGTGAAAAATAATCAGGACGAGAGCTGAACTTATGAACGACCGTTTTCCAGAACAAGATCGATACCTTCCATAGTCTACTGATCACAGCTGATGCTGCGATCGACACGGAGATGCCGATACATCAGCTGAGTCACGCGCTGACCCCCCCCCCCCCTCCGGCAGCTACACGTGAAGGCGCACTTTGACTACGATCCGGAGGACGACATCTACATGCCGTGTCGGGAGATCGGCATGTCCTTCCAAAAGGGCGACATCCTGCACGTGACCAGCCAGGAGGACCCGGACTGGTGGCAGGCAACGAGGGACGGCGACGAGGACCTGCCGCTCAGCGGCCTCATCCCCAGCCTCAGCTTCCAGACACAGTGAGTAGGCTGTCACGTCCGAGGCTGCATCAGCGGCCTCATCCCCAGCCTCAGCTTCCAGACTCAGTGAGTTTGCTGTCACGTCCGAGGCTGCATCAGCGGCCTCGTCCCCAGCCTCGGGTTCCAGACATAGTAGGGCTGCCCCGTCTGAAGCTACAGATAGACGAGCAGTCTGTCCTTCGCAGGCTGCAAAGCCTGCATACCGCCCCCCCCCCCCTCCCTCCCAGCCTCAGGTTGCAGTCAGTGGCGTTAATCGCCACAGCTAGCCACAGTCTAGCTGGGGCAGTTAGTCAGGCTGATTGCCACAAGATTCTGTCCTGTGACGGCACGTCTAAAATTGGTCATAAAATCGACCGTTACCTGGCATTTCGCAATCAGACATTGAAGCCGAAGACTAGGCGGCGCGTTATGCTGAACACAGCCTTCGGTCTCTGACGTCACCCAGTTACCTTTGGACCAAATATGACTATGGGATAAATAAGCAAACATTCTTTGTCTCCTCAATCGGAAACGAGAATGATTTGGCTGAAGCTCAGTTACTGGTTGTGCGATACCAGAAATGTAGTTAGCCGCGTTTTATTTTTTTGGGGTCCAGTGTTTTCACTGTCGACTCCCTGGTCATGGCTGAAGCGTTCAAACGCAGGGTATGTCTGAGCTCTGTTAAAACACTGCTGTTGCCGGGCAAAATTTATCGCGACAAAACGGAACAGCACTCCATTGCTTGAAGACTGGGGAACGTTCTGGGTGTGTCTCGCGCATATGCTGATTTGTATGAAGGTTGTATATTTGTGGACAGATGAGGTCGCTTACGAATCCACTGAAGGAGCAGTAATGTGTACCATAATCCACCAGGCAAAAACCAGGTACCATTCTGCCCGAGCAGTCTGCAATCGTTCTTGGTCGTATGGAGCGCTGTTCCCTGAATTCCAGCCTGGTCTCACGCGACTGGAACTTCCGTTATCTATTACAGCTATTTCGGCAGAGCCTCCAGTTGTCTTGTTCCGCTGAACAGACCATACGTGCGCTGTAGAAAGTCTCAACTGTATGTTTTTCTCTTCCAGGCGTGAGACGCTCAAGCAGTCGGTAATCGACAGTAGCAGAAAAGAGGGGAAGAAAACGAAATTCCTCTGTGCCAAACGGACCAACAAGAAAAAGAAGAAAATGTACAATGCCGAGTACAATGATGGTAAGAATTCTATTTGTTAGGTCGTTCATTAGGGCTCAGGGGCGCGGCGATTCCTTGGTCAGACGATGCCCAGGTAAGAATTCTCAACTGCCACGCAGTTTTATACGCATGTCTTCGTCATCGTGCAAGATCACGCCATCAGGTTATGGGACTCTGTCATCAATTGATGATGCTGTCTGGACTCGGGGTTCTCATGTTTTCTGCTGTCTGATCAGCGTTATGTCTCGGACCTAGTAAGGACTAAATTCCTGTGGCAAAAGTCCTTTAGTCGTCTGAAGCTGGACTGATCCACTTGACCATTATTCGGCTGTTTTCTGCAGACTACGAGGCGAACGAGATCCTGACATACGAGGAGGTGGGCCTGTACTATCCGCGGGCCAACCACAAGCGGCCGGTCGTACTGATCGGCCCTCCCAATATCGGCCGCCACGAGCTGCGTCAGAAGTTGATGGAGGACACCGACCGGTTCTCCGCGGCCGTGCCACGTCAGTACCGGGACTGAGAGAATATTCTAACCCCTAGTTAGTGCTAGGTCTGGGAGCACTGCCATAACCCTCAGGTAGTAACAGTACTGGGCAGTACATATTCACTACAAAACCTAATGCTGTTTTGCTGTGAATTAGCTCTTTGCGTGTATCTGTGTGAATCTGTAGAGTTTCGTGCAAGTAGGGACAGCCCGTCTCAGGTGGCTAGGGTGGTGCATTTCGTGCAAACGCTGTCTGGTAGGATTGACCTGTGCGGTCGTGACAACTGGTCGCTGAGAAAGTAGGCATGGGTGACATTAAGATGTGTTGCCCAGCGTGAGGTCAGACGTCCTGGCGACGTCTTTCCTGTAGCGCAAGTCTGTTGGCGACTGGCGTGCTTTCCTGTGATCCCGAGTCGTTTGCCGTCGTGCTCGTTGACACCTCTGTTCCCTCCCTCCGCAGACACGAGCCGGCCGCGCAAGGACACCGAGGTGGACGGACAGGACTACCACTTCATCTCGCGGCCTCAGTTTGAGCAGGACATCGTCAACCGGCTGTTTGTCGAGCACGGCGAGTACGAGCGCGCCTACTACGGCACCAGCATCAACGCCATCCGCACCGTGGTCAACAGCGGCAAGATCTGCGTGCTCAACCTGCACCCGCACAGCCTCAAAATCCTCAAGAACACCGACCTCAAGCCGTTCGTGGTGTTCGTGGCGCCGCCGTCGCTGGAGAAGCTGCGGCAGATGAAGCAGAAGGCTGGCGAGCAAGTCCGGGTAGGCTTCTGTGGCGTCTGCTGCGGTGCTGTCTAGAGCCTGCCCTAAAGTTTGTTTTTCACGACCCACTGTCAGCGTTGCTGACTTTGTCCTCCCGCCTCAGGATTTCTGCTTTTCGCAGAAAAATAGAACTTTTATTTACGTGTGTCGATTATTAATAGTGTCACGGATTAATCAAAGGTCGTGTTGGTTGGTTGTTCGAGACGATTTTATATAAAGCTCGTTTGTTTGATTGTTCTTTGGGGTGTACTGTAAAGTATGGGTTTTATATTCCTGTCATCTGTTGGATCGTTCGTTTCCTAACAGTTCACCTTCTGTGACAGGACGATGAGCTGAAGCAGATCATCGAGAAGGCGCGGGAAATCGAAGAGGTGTACGGCCACTACTTCGACATCGTCATCATCAACTCTGACTTGAACAGAGCCTACGAGCAGCTCATTCACGAAATCAACACACTGGAGCGCGAGCCCCAGTGGGTGCCGGCCACCTGGTTACGCCAGGACATGACGTAGCCGAAGCCGCTCCTGCTCCCGTGTACTAGACTCCGACTCCAGGGTCTAGGGTGAGTCCTCAGGCTCTTGTGACCGCCTGCTGTGTTAGACCCGGCCGCGATGTTGCGGAAAGCTGCAGTATTCCGCCTCCTCTGTTTATTTGTACTTTGGACGCAGTTGTACGCGTCCGTAATGTACTGCGGTCTCGGAGAGTCACTGAGTTTGTGACCCGCACCGGCGTCCGCAGAAAAGTCGCCGGATCGCAGCGTGGTGCATCTTTATGGACAGCGCACTGCACGGGACATGTTTGCCTCGTCGCACGAGTTCCCACGGTTTTGCTCGCTGCGCCGCTCGTTCGCTGGGTTCTCGTGGGCTGGGTTCTGGGACGCAAATAACCGCCTCGCTGGTCGTTTCCCACACACCGTTCGAGCTTGGTCTGAGTATGATCCGCCGGCGTTCCGCCACTGACCCCCCCCCCCTTTCTGCCGCAGGGATCGGTGAGGCGCGCCCGACGCCGACGGCACAGTCGCTCTCCAGTCACTTCAGTAGCAGCTCCATTGTCGCTCCGTGTAAATGCCGACACGTGTATACATACTCGCCGGCCGGCGGCTGGTCGGCCGCAGTGACCGGGCGACGGCCGCCGTCTGTGGCGCCCCAGGGCTCGGCGCTCGGCCGCCCAGTTTGTTTTGTGGTATTTTATATTTTGAGGCGCTGCGTGTGAGCTGCGGGTCCCCATTTGGCGCGAGACGCGCCCTCTAGACGCCCTGTCATCCCTGCTGCAACGTGGCGCGTTTAAGCCTGTCTGTCATGCCATCCCTGCTGGAGTGAGGCGTGCAGGACTCCTCAGTCATCCTTGCTGGCGCGAGGCGTTTGGAAGGACTCCTCAGTCATACCTGCTGGAGTGAGGCGTGCGTATAAGGACTCTTCAGTCATCCCTGCTGGAGTGAGGCGCGTGTGTAAGGACTCCTCCGTCATCCCTGCTGGAGTGAGGCGCCCGGCACACGGTGACCCTACCATCGCTGCTGGGACGAGGACCTCGGCGAAGTGGCCGCCTCCCGTCTGGCGCTGTACCCGCGGACCCGCCGGCCGCGGCGCCGCCACTCTCCGGCCCGGCTGCCGCCGGCCGGTACCTGGCGGCGGTACGCGCGGAACGCGGCGGCAGCGCCGGCCCGCAGCTCGGTGTACGTCTTCCCGTGTAAGCGCCCCGCGGCGGGCCGCTCCGGCCCGCCCCGCCAGCCGACCTGACTCCCATTCCCGCGGCATTTCACCGGGCGTCATCGCCGTCAGCCACTGTATGGACAGTACTGTATAGCGTTATTACGTTACCCTGTATATTATTGTTATTGTGTATATCTGAAAATAAATATACGTTTCACGCAGCTCAAGCTTCCCTGGTCTGTCCCACGGCAAGGGAACGGACGGGTCTTCTGACGTGATTACCACCGAGCTGACAGGGACAGACGATTTGGTAAATCGTATTCCCGCGCAGTCCCGTATTCTGCTTCCTCACTTGGTCTCGGCAGGAACGTTCGTGGCCAGTTACTTCGCATCCACATCGGCCCAACGGGCGCTACACCATGCCGCTAGTTTTGTTAACCCCGCAAGACATCCATAAACAGCCCCGGGAACATCATAGCGTAGTTAACCAGTCAGCGCCCGTTCGGCCTCTCTCGGTCCGTTGCGCCAGCTGTCCCCGGCGACACCTCGCGAGAGCTGCTCGGCTCAGCTAGTGCGGCCCCGCCAGGCCCGGCTGCGCCCGTCGCCGGAGCCGGACACCAGAGGGCCCAGGTCGCTCAGTGTATTGTCACGGCGAGTGAGAGGCACGTGGTATCACAGGTGCGGCCCGACCGCACCGGACGGAGCCCGGCCGCCGGGCCGGCGCACCGATCCGAACAGCACACGCGGAAAACAGGAGACAACCGTCTTTGGCACCGTTTGCTTCAACTAGCACCGAAACCTGGCGCCGAGCCGACAACGGCCGGCGCCCTACTCCCGCCGACACCTCGGGCTGCAGGTCCCGGCAACGCCAAGTAGCATGCGTAATAGCTGGGGTCGCAACCCGGTTCAAGGACATATCAAAATATTGCTGCCGCCACGGACGGGTAAGCGCTCTGCGAACACGCAACCAACGACTAACGGCGGCCCTTACGCGGGTCGCGAATAAAATACGCCACTAAACTTCAAACTAAGAACAGTCAGCGGAACACACTGCTGCGCACGAAAAAGTACGCCGGTAATAATAAGACAGCACGGAGCGTGAGTAGCAGCACTATGGAAGACCGGCTCCGGTGCGGAGTGGGTGGGGGTGGGGGCAGTAGGGCAGCATTTGATTGAGCCACAAGCGGAGGCGCACACAGAAGGACCTCACCGCGTCGCGCGGAACTCGCCAGCGACGTCAACCATCTCCCGACTGACCCGAAATCCAGCTACATCCCCGGTGGGACACCGAACTAGCGTTAGCGCGGCCAAACGGGAAACTTAACGGATCCGGCCGAGTCGGCGCGGGTCGGCGTCCTCCGCCGCGCCGGGCGTCGTTTCGTTGCATAGTCGAGGGTCGAAGCTGGCCATCTACGTGCTCAGGCCGAACAGCTTGACGGCGTTGTAGGTCGTCTTCATGGCGACGTCGTAGACGGACCGGCCCATGTAGGCGGCGATCATCTCGGCGCTGGCCGCCAGCGAGCATGGCTCGTTCCGCTGGAACGTGCAGTACCGGTGCAGGAACTGCAGCGCACTGCGAAAACGGCCGCGCACTGCGTTAGAGGCGCCACTGGAACGTCCAGTGCCGATGCAGGACCTGCACCGCTCTGCAAGAACAGCCTGATCATAAGCATTCCTGAAATATGCCGCACCGGTGCAGGAAATGCTGTGCACTGCGAAAACGGCCGCATTAGAGGCACCGTTGGGACGTGCAGAGGCGGAACAGAAACTACAGCGCCCTGCCAGAACGGCCGGGTTAGATGCATCATTGGCGCTCAACAGCACATACGCCCGGCAGAGAACTTCGCCTAAGTCTAGCACGACAATTTAACTAACTGAACAAAGGCTGGCGCGGCTTGGTGATCTGCATGCTCCACCCGGGACCGAAAGTATCTGGCTGTAACATAACCCACTGTGAACTTCTGCGCCAGACGACAACCGGCCGGCTGGTTACGACTGAGAAATGGCCTTTCCCGTCGAAAACAAATAAACGGCATCTCACACAGCCGGATTTGAATAAACACGTCAAGAAGCAGGCCCGCAAGGCAAAAGCACTGTCTGAACTGTCTCGCGCTCTCAAGGATAGACAGCTGACACATGGGCCAACGGGATATGGCAACTGATCCCAGTCAATGTCTGCGGCCGACCCCTCCCCTCCCGGTTTCTCACCGTTCGGACAGTTTGTCCTTGACGTGCTGGGCCACCTTGGCAGCGCGCACGTTCGGGTACATGAACGGCGAGTCGGTCTCGAGCAGGAGCCGATCCAGCGGGATGGTCTGGTTCTCCAGCATGCGGCGCACGCCGTCCTCCGACTTGTCCTTCCAAACGTACCCTGCGGCAGAGGAGAGGACGGCCGCGCTGAAACGGCCCTCATTCGTCGTCACGGCGCCGACTGCCTCGCGCCGTCATTTAATCGTGATAAACGTTCGAAAAACAATCACCACGATCGCCGCCTGACAAAGGAATTTCCGTTAAAAACCATTAATGATGGCATCCCTCTACATACATTTCATTGAGGTGCGATGATTAACGATCACGAACCACGAACCACGCCAGCTCCCCGCCATTTTACAGGTCTCCTCTCGTCGAAGAGTCGCCAGTCACCAGCGGGACCCGGTCACCGCTAACCAGTGAGGCCGATATAGAAGCCCATCTGCAGGTACTTGGTGGCGTGCTCAGCGCTGCCCGTAAAGCAGTGGATGACTGTGGGCGGCAGGCGCTTGCCAAACGTCTCCAGAATGGAGACCAGCTCCGTGTGGGCTTCCCTCTCGTGCACGAACAGCGGCTTCTCGAGGTCACACGCCAGCGCCACCTGCGCAAAATAGAGTCCAGTCGGCGGCCGGCCCACACCGAAGACAGCGCGTCGACGGAACGCCGATCGACGTTAAACACCAGGTAGCGACCTCTGCTACCTTCTAAAACAAATTCCATTGTGGTGTAACGTGAGCCATAGCGTGTGAAGCAAATCAGCATCTTAGCTGATAAATGCAGTCCATTCCGTTCCTTGTGGAATGGGTAGATACTTCACCAAAGACATTCATGAATAAAATACTTCACTACGGACCCTTTACACTACATCCACCTCGCTAATGAAGGTGTAAAGACTTCGCCTCCTTTACGGACAGTGCGGACCTGTTAGGCCCACGCCACTGGGGAAGGTCCCCCATCCTCTACGGCCCGCTGGCCCTGCTGGTGCCTACCTGTTTCTGGAAGACGTCCATCTGTGTGTCGGGCGGCGAGAAATTGCGGTTGAAGTCGAGTCCGCACTCGCCGATGGCGACACACTCCGGGTTGGCGGCCAGTTCCCGCAGCTCGCCCTCAGTCTCGTCCGTCCACGACTTGGCGTCGTGCGGATGTACCCCTGCCGGCCGGCCTCACAGTCAGGAGTCAGAGGTCACCACAGGTCAGAGGTAGGCCAGAGGTCAGGAACCCTCCCGCCTGTCAGAGGCCAGTGACGGCCAGAAACCAGAGGTCCGCAGCCGCAAGAGGTCAGAAGTCAGGGACCGTCAAAGTTCATCAGAGTTCAGGTGCCAGCGGCCGCCGGAATTCAGAGATCAGTCCCAACGGTCCCCAGGAAGTAGCTAGCACGAACCCGTAACAAACGAAGTCTGTATTGGATGCACTGTAAAGCAACAAGTGAAAAAATAAAAATAAAATAAGGAAACATTTAGCACACAAACATAAGTGAAAGTTGTAGTGGACCACTGGAGGTTTTCTGCTCCCAGTGTTGCCCAGTGCGTATGACTCTGGCTGTGGTCAGGCCGACAGGTGGGGGAGCCGGGTTTGAGAGAGAGCTGCCCACCAATGGTGCAGTAGAGCACGCTGGGGTAGAGCCGAGTCAGACGGAGTGCGTCACGGCTGCCCTGCACGCTGGTGCCCGTCACCATGATCTTCTGCACGCCTGCCAAACACACACAGTTCATGTGGACGGATTCTGCAGGATGCCTAAGCAAATCAAACATAGCAAGTCCAATTTCCTGACACGTACAAAACTTTTGTTCTGGTTCGATGCGTGTAGACTGTTCGACTATACACAGTCGAGCCACCAAACGTAGGTTTCAGTTTATGATCTGTCGTTTCAAATTCAGGCACGTAAGGTTTGAATAAGCTCGGCGCGCATCAACATGAGGACGTATTACAATGTTCGACTGTCCCGATGTTCCGGAGCATAGTCCCTGTGGAGCCCGAACCCGGCTTTGCCCCGGCGCCGTCCGTGGCGCGCCACCTACCGGCGTTTTTGGCGCGTTGCACCACCGCGTCCAGGTCGCGCGAGTACTTTTTGCTGGTGAGGTTGGCGCCGATGTCGACCAGGATGTAGTTCTCGGTGTTCTCGCTCAGGCTGATGCCGGCGAGGGAGGCGGCCGCTGACGTCATGGCCGGGCCAGGCGGGAGCACGCCGTTCGAGCTGGAGCCCTGCACAGACCGCGCCACTGTCAGACGGGCAGACCCGGACCACAGTCACCACCAGGGCAGGCTCTGACCACAGGCCACCATGAGACAGTGGCAGGCCCAGACCATGGGTCACCATCACACTGGGGCAGGGTCAGACTGCAGGTCACCATCACACTGAGGCAGGCACAGATTACAAGTCACTGCAAGTTCGAGGCTAGCCCAGACCACAATTTACATCAGACAGGGGTGGACCCAGACCATGGTCAATGTCAGATCTGGGCAGGCCAAGACCATGGGTCACCATCAGACTAGAGGAATACAGCCCATGCCATTGCCTGTTTAAGGCCCAGTGGTCTTGTGTCCCTAGCAGGAGACACTGGTGCTGGGATGCCATTTTTGCTTCTATTGACAGTGGAAGAGCATAGTGCTTACTGCTTTGACTTAAACCCTTGGAAGTCACACCAGGGGTTTGTTTGTATGTACTGTACTGGTATAGGTACCATGATATGTAATGACTGGTAGTTGAAAGTAGAGAACTTCAGCATCAAGCAATGCTCCTCCCTAATCCATCCCATGATGGCAGCCCTGTCTGGGATGTAGTGCAGGCTACTGCAAGCCATGGACTCAGAAAATGCATTCCACATACATGTAGAGATGGATACAACTGAATTTTGGATTGATGAATGTATCCTCAAACATCACAATGCCAGATGGTTTCCAATTTATGCTCATAAAGTTCCTGCCCTGCTTAAGCACTCAGCCCACAATCCACAGCCACTGAAAAATCATCAGCCTTTTCTGTGGTTTATCTGACCACAGGAAAGGTTGATGACCTTTATGACCCCCCAGCTCTGCCACAGTGATACTGATGAGAAATTTCCTGTTACCTGATGGCTTTGTCTATGGCTCAATGTGGCATTTTTATGTCAGAAACTGCTTCCTTTGGAACACCAATGACCATCCCCAAAAACAAGAAAGTTTCCAAGTTCTTTTCAGGATCATTTGTCTTAGAATGAATAGAGTTATGTATGACAGGAACAGAACAGATTGCTTTTCTGCTGAATGGTCTAGGTAAGGGAGTAAGGGAAAGTGAATATGCAATCATGTAAGTAAGAGCAAAGGGTGTAAGTATGGGAGACAGGGATATGTGACCTCTGTGGACATATAAATGCATACCAGGTCCCAATGATAATTGTGATACCAACCTATGCAAAAGTTGTCCTGAAGAGGAAGTAACTGGTAATCATTTGATTTATGCTGAATATGTGCATTTCTAGTAAAGTTAGTCTGTTTAATCAGTTAATGATGTCACAATTAAGGCACAAATCTGGTCTACACAAAGCCTTAACAATGGTTACAGCCTCTGCCAACTTCAGTCTTATGCAGGAACATGATGTGGTTTCTTATCACCAAGGTCATTTTAAAACATATGGTAACAGAACTCCCACATGAGAAAACAAGGTTTATTTGCATTTCATGCATAAAAAATATACCAAATAATTACTAAAATCTTGGATGGACAATTGTTTCAACTTTAACAAAATGCCAGTAACCCAAAAAAACATCTGCAATGCAACAGAAACATGACATGTAGCTTCCCAGAATGCCTGAAATAGGCAAAAACAACACAGTAAGCATATGTACATGGGCAGATCAACACAATGTCATATGGGGGCCAAATTTCAATCTGTGTCCAACCAAATCCAATTCCCACTTGTCCTGGAATTTTTATTCCTCTGCAGATTTCTGCCACTTTGTTTTGCTGCTTTAAAATCAGCACGTATTTTTCAAATGCTTCAAAAGCAAAATATTTACTCCTTTCTATAAGAGGTGGGGGGTGGGGGGGGTGTGAAAGCATGTTGGACCAATTTTCAACAAAGGGAGTCGTTGGGACCCTGGGAAACAATTAAAGACCCTAGGGAGCCCCTTGAGTACTCTCTGTACATCCGCCAATGACTGTGTACAAAGCTTACGTGTTTGGAAAGGAATGGAATGCATACCATACATCAGAGAGTGATATGGCGCATTAGCGACGACTGTAGCATCACTAAGTATTGCATTTCTGGGATAACAACGAAAACTGCGGGAAATCAGTGACGGAAAAATACAGCAAATAAGCCTACCTCCGATTTCTGGCTCTCGAATCTAGAACGACGTCTCCGCTCCAACCAACGTAATCACCGAAGCCCCTACCCTTCCCACTCGCTGACCCAAGTTTCGAGCACAGTAGAGGAAGGTGAGGGCATATCAGAAGTGTTTAGTCAACTAACTAGTTTCCATATATGTTTACTATTACACTGACGTCACTGTCTCAGCCTGGGACCATAACTTCTACGACGTATGGACATGTAAGGTGCTCTACGACAAAAATATTCGCTGATCAAATAGATTTGAAGATTCTATTGACAGTCTAATTAGAAAAAACGTGGCTTTTTCTTCGTTAATAAAATGTGTCCATGTTCAGCCATTTTATTTAGACACAAATGACAAAATTGACAAGACACAAGACAAAATAGACACAAACTTTCAGAATTCTTCACGTTCAGCCATCGGGCTATCGAGACAAATGGCAATCCAATGACGTCAATTATCAGGGATAGCATTCTCATGGCCAAATGAGGAATACCATGCCAGGTGCCCGAACGAGTGACAAGCTGCCTTAAACACATAAACATCACCTCTGTAAGCAGCATCGAGATCCAGCGGCTATACGCGTATGCTTGTAGCATTGGTTAAGTTATTGCTGTTATATTTATCGTTATACGTGGGACCTGGCTGCAAGTTTCAGGATTCATGATGTCCTCGTTTTGTGATGGTGTGATTTAAATCTTCAGAGACGTGAGATATGGGTTCTGAGTGCATCCATTGGTGTGAAAGCGTTTTCGAAGTTGGTATGGCAAGAACGATTTAAGGCTATTTCATTCAGTGCAGTGCCATCATATGTGTCATATGTGCTGCTAGACCAATGACTCTAATACTGACTAGTAAATACTCAGAGTGGCAATCATCTGTTGAGATTTTGGGACATTAGGACTAGGTTGGAGCTTAGCAGTATTTGAGTCGGTGATTGTGCGCTGCTGGTGATCCATGGGGAATGGGGTTTGGTCCCACAGTATTGAGAGGTTTTACATCAGGCCCATGTTAGTGGCCTGGAAAGTTCCAGCCACTAACTGTTTCTTAAGAAACAGTCTAAAATCATGTGCTGACCCCCCAATAATCTTCAAAAATCTCCAGCATGTTATGGGATGCCCATCACTCATATGTGAAACATATATAGATGGTCATACACTTACTAACATTTTTTCTGCTGGTTTTTCTATTTGTTTATTTCTACTTGCATACAAGTATATCCCCAATTGTGTGCTCCAGAAACTGCAACTGCAGTTGGGGATAAGAAGGGTTATGGAGCACCAAGGCTCCCATTCTCAGAATTTGTGATGTGAATGGCATTCCATTCAAATATTAGGTATGTTTACATTAACACATCCAAAAAAGGATGAGAGAAGCTTAGAGGAGGCTGGATGAGGCACTGGATCCATGCCTGCAGGAACATTGCAGATGAGTCTGGGTGAGGTATCAGCTGTTTGCTCTATTATGACATGCCATATTGGGTTCAGATTCACAGAAGCAAGCTTAATGTGCAAAATCAGTATATGGTCTAGCAAGAAATGAGCAAAATAAATTAATTGCACACCATGTGTGTCAACTGCTGAAACTCACCTAAAATTCCTCCCAAAATCTGGATTCCATTTTGAAAGAGGCTAGAAGGGTTTTGCAGCAGTCTGGGATGAGCTTAGAGGAGCTTGGGAGGAGACTAGAGGAGCCACAGAAGCAATCAGATGAGTTTAGATGAGGTTAGAGGAGGCTGGATGTGTCACAGGGACAGACCAATTGCCTGGAAACCATGCTTTTTCATCCCATTTTTCCAAGATTCTCATGCTTCTTCTGTGGCTGATCAACCAAGTCTTTGGAAATCTTGAGGGCTGCACACAACATCACTACAGACAAATTTTAAGAGGGGAAGGCTGTGCTTCTTTTAATGTGCACTGTGTTTTTTCAATCCAGTGTGATTGACCAGCCAAGCCATGCATGACAAATGCATTTAAGACCTCAGTTTTTGTCCAGACTGCTACTGTGCCATCAAGCTCTGGTCAGCAAGACAGGAAATGTTTCCTGCATGTGTGATGAACCTCAGACTTTAAGATATACCAGCATGTTTTATCATAAACTCACAATCACACTGAAAGTGTCACACCTTTTATACAGCCATAATGCATCAGGATACTTTGCCAATCTCATAGTGTGTTTGGGGGCTCTGGGGCTGGGAAGAGAATTGAATGGGAGACCTCAGAAGGCTGTGAAAAGTTTTCGTGCCTGTTGGGTTAAAAGGCTGATGTAAAATGACTTTCAGTGAAAGCTGTTGACACCTAGCCCATTGGTGATTCTCTTGGAGCTGAGAAGTAATCTATCAGGCTAGGAGAAAGGTCTTTAGAAGCCTTCCATATACCACAGAAGAAATTTTGCCAGAGCAGTATTTTAGGAACTGTAATGCATCTTCAAGTTTCTTAACATGTACCTTGGCTCTAAGGGCTTTGTGACTTCTAGGGCACCTCAGGTTTTGAATTTCGAAGAGTGGTTTGCATCCTAGAAGCCAGTCCATGATATGCTTCTGGAGTGGTGTGAATGCCCTTGTACTGCATGTGTTGCAACACATTGTAATGAAGCTGACTATGCTTGTATTTTTCAGTAAATATCAAAGAGAGCAACAAACATGGGAAATGCCAACAGTCTGAAGAACCACCTTGAAAATGCCCGAAAAACTGGAGTTTGCGCCCTCCCAAAGCGTGGACTCAGTGAGGTGACTACTGAGGTTGAAATGAAAGTGTGTACAGTTTCAGGACTGTAGTTAGACTGCACATATTATTAGAAGAATAGGATGATACCTTGATCTTAAGAAAGCTGGGTTGTAAGAGTTTTAAGTCAGACTAAACCAGTTTCAGTCCACTGTTGAAAATATTTTTGACATCTAACTGTTTTCATTGCATTGCATTGGAATAGCATAGTCCAACTCATTGGTGATAGTTCATTGTGCTGGTTCAGAACCAAAGTAGTGGAAAGAGTCATGTGGTTACTGGAATATTGCCATCTGTTAGCAGGAGTTCCTAATAATAAGATTGGCAGTGTCAGACATCAAAGATGACCACATTCCCCACAGAACACCTTCCATGTTCCTTTCTGTCCTGAGTGCCGAACGTTGCACGTAAATGCATCAAAATCGCCAAGAAGTTAATACCAGTCGCGAAGCATTCAGCATTATCACTGTACGGTGTTACCAGTATAATGCATTGTACGACTTTGTCTGGGTCTCAGGTGCCAGCCGACCTCCTGAAGGTGGCTGGAAGTCTGAGGACACTGGACCTCTCCGAGAACAAGCTCTCGGCACTCCCCAGTGCCATGCAAGCTTTTCCGCAGTTAAAACACCTCAACTGTAGCTCAAACAGACTGGGTACGTACTCGGTGATCGCTTTGAACTGGGCATTGCGTTACTTCTTTTGCTTTGTGTATTCCGACATGCCATCTGTTTTTTTTTCACGTTTGGCGTTTCGAACGTGGTTGTCATTTTCACACTGCGGCATGTTGTCAGCGCCATCTTTATCCGAATCTAAAGCCACATTGGGCCGTGTATGTGATATTGCAGTCCAGGTTCCTGAGACGCTTGGAGAACTCACGAAATTAGAGACGCTACTTTTGTCTGAAAACAAGATCAAAACACTCCCAAGTTCACTGAGTAACCTGAAGAACCTGAAAACTGTTAATCTGAGGTAAGAATGCATAATGTGTATTTTCATTAAAGCCTGTTGAAGACAGAAATCCTGCGTGCGTCAGGTTATAGGAGAGCCTGGAAAACACCGTTAAATATTTTCCACATTCAGAATATGCCGATTTTGCAGTTTTTTCTCTTTCATAGTTTCCTTCCAGTGGTTTGTACCAGTGGTGTTGGTGAGTTGCAGTGAATGGATGGAGGGCTTCTTGTGCCATGCTCAGTTTTCGTCACAAACTTGTCATTCGACCTGAGGCTTACGGTCATGTGGGGGATTCCTTGTGCTTGGCGATAAGCTCTGCCTGGCATTGGTTCCCGTCCCTAGCATCACCATAGTAAAGTGTTTTCGGATCAAGCTGCACTAATTTTGAAAGCATATGTAGCTGTTATGTCATTTTGCCTTGTTTTGTGTTTAGGGAAACGTGAGGACTCTTTGTGGTTAAAAGTGGAGAGACGATCAAGGGAGGAGCCTGTTAGTCCCCTCCGAACGAAATGTGGCACTGAATGATCGGCTGGTGGGATAGTGTCGGCCAAATAGGTCAGTATTGTGTGTTTATTACGACGTGAAGAGCCTCACAATCGCAGCAGCCCGCATCACAATGCTCATTTGAGTCGCTCGTTTTGGCCTCGTGCCGGCTGCAGCTGTACAGCAGCAGTAACGCTCGACTCTGCGCCCTCCTCAGCCACAACCAGTTGTCGGAGATGCCGCCCTGTCTGCTGTCGCTGCCGCAACTGGACGTGCTCGACCTCTCCAGCAACAGCATCACGGCCGTGCCGGCCGCAGTGGCCGAGCTCAAGTGCTCCGAGCTCAACCTCAACGATAACCAGGTGGGAGCCGCCGCCGGCCGCTTGCTCTTGGCCAGCCTGATGCGATTTAAGGATGGAGGCCATCTTGCCTTGTGTCTGGCCGTCTTTGGCGTGTGGAGGCAAAATAAACAGCGCTTTGCCTCGAGAAGGGGCGCTTTATTCCATCGTCACTGTGTGTCTGACCTTACCTCCCGCTACTGACCTGCATGCGAAGTTAGTATTCTCAGAAGATCGCTAGATGGATAGATGGGCGTCGCCATTAGAGATGAAGATCGTTGGATCGTTGGAATGTCTCTCCGAAAAGCATTACTGTGAATGGCCGTACGAAGGCGTTTTTGTATGCCAAATTTGGTCCAAAGCATCCGAACTGGGGGTGCTGAGATACGGATCTGTACTAAATAGAGCGTGTGCGGACTGTGACGCGGCCACCCCGTAGAAGTTAAATCCGCATTAATTCTGCCCGAGACACCAAATTAGATAGCATTGAGGGTTTTATGACGCACCGTGAAGAGCGTGAAAGTTTCGACACCGGGATATTTCCTTTTCCTATTTTCCGGCCAAATAACGCTGGTTACCTCTTTACCTAAAGAACGGAACAATGACGTTTGCTGAATTGTAGCTTTTGCGGTTGCCTCAGATCTGTAAAATGACTTACGTCTGTCAGGGAATTATGTGAACATGTGCTCTTTATGTGGTATCTGTGTTTCAAGCCACGCACAATGGCGCACTAGAACCCCATGTGCGCGGTGAACGTTTGGCCCTAAGACGTGTCCGGCGTGACACCGGGTCACCGGAGCGGCCGCTGTTCGGTCAGATCCGTCAGCTGTCTGAGGCGGTGGCGCGGTGTGAGCGGCTGAAGACGCTGCGGCTCGAGTCCAACTGCCTCTCGCTGGCCGACATCCCGGTCTCGCTGCTGGCCGACTCACAGGTCTCGCTGCTCGCGCTCGACGGCAACGTCTTCGAGAGCAAACAGCTGACCGAGCTGGACGGCTACGACAAGGTGAGTCCCCCCCCCCGCGGTACGGGCTCCGACGGGGGTGTGACAGCTGACCGGAGCGGGTCTGAGGTCAGACGGCAGGTCAGACCCCCGAGCGTTACCCAGTCCGGTGAGGGTGTGACAGCTGACCGGAGCGGGTCTGAGGTCAGACGGCAGGTCAGACCCCTGGGCGGTACCCAGTCCGGTGGAGGTGTGACGGCTGACCGGAGCGGGTCTGAGATCAGACGGCAGGTCAGACCCCCGAGCGTTACCCGGTCCGGTGAGGGTGTGACGGCTGACCGGAGCGGGTCTGAGATCAGACGGCAGGTCAGACCCCCGAGCGTTACCCGGTCCGGTAAGGGTGTGACGGCTGACCGGAGCGGGTCTGAGGTCAGACTGCAGATCAGACCCCCGAGCGTTACCCAGTCCGGTGAGGATGTGACAGCTGACCGGAGCGGGTCTGAGGTCAGACGGCAGGTCAGACCCCTGGGCGGTACCTGATCCGGTGGGGGTGTAACAGCTGACCGGAGCGGGTCTGAGGTCAGACTGCAGATCAGACCCCCGAGCGTTACCCAGTCCGGTGAGGGTGTAACAGCTGACCGGAGCGGGTCTGAGGTCAGACGGCAGGTCAGACCCCCGAGCGTTACCCAGTCCGGTGAGGGTGTGACAGCTGACCGGAGCGGGTCTGAGGTCAGACGGCAGGTCAGACCCCTGGGCGGTACCTGATCCGGTGAGGGTGTGATAGCTGACCACAGTCGGTCTGTGGCCAGGACCCCTGGCTCGGGAGACAGGTGAGACCATTCCCGCTGAGTTTAAACCAGCGGGAATAGGTTGGTAAGGGCATTCGGAACGGGCCGGAGTCATTTGTCACTAGGTGTGCAGTTTTTAGAGGCTGGATTGAAAGCGCATCTGTTCATACGTTTCTTTCCCGTGGCGGTTTTGAATTTTTTTTAGCCCCATGAAGTTCACGGGCATTGACCTTGATGTACGGTGAGAGTGGAAGGAAATAAAATAGTTCTATCTGGTGACAGCTGGGCACGCTTTGCCGTCAGACATGTACAGTTGTCTTACGAAAAAGCTTTTTGTCGACACGGCTTAATTGCTCCGATCGACTCTTGTGACCAGACTTGTGTTGTGGTTCTGTGTTACCCCATTTTGTTCTGAGCCCGTCATGGGTCGTTAGGGGAGCAGTGTGAATGGTAAGTGAAGGTTGTGTGTTAACGTAACGTTTTGTAGAGATTTTGCTTCTGGTGTGAGTTCGTGTTCAGGGTTCTCTTCCCAGGGTAACGCAGGCATAGCGTCATAAAACGACTTAAATTTCGGCAGCTGGGTCAGCAGGTGACCGGTAGCTTTGATAAAACAACATCTCCACCGGGCTAGCCGATCGTGCGTCCGCGATCTGTGAAGGCTGCAGCACGACTCTGCTGTAGGGTACTGATGTGAATGTAGCCTGTGACGTGTGAGACGTAAACGACTTTGAATCCTTCGTGGATTACGTCAAGTTCCTCGCCATCATATGGCTGTTGGGTGCCAGCGGGAGTTGAATGCGTGTGCTCAGCATCCATGTGACTGGCGTTGGTCAATATTCTGCAGTATGTGGCAAAGAATGGGCCTGACACCAGTCGTTGGCGCTCGTCAGAGGGAGTGCTTCAGAACTGGGTCCCAGTTAGTCAGTTGTTCAACCATAGTTTGATGCTGGCCACTCATCGTTGGCCAGTGTGTTGGCCAGGGCGGCTCTGGAGATTTATTAAGTAATCTTGGTGTGGATTGCACAATGTGACGTGACGTTTATCATGCAGAAACATAATAAAGCCACTGGAATTGGGCGTGGAAAAGCCGTGGGAGCTTCTGACCTACCTGACGATAGGTCATAATGAATTGCACTTTCCTTATGCGTCCGATCTGTGAGGAATGTAATCACATTGGACGGCTAAAGTGTCGTCAGCGACCCCATCGGAGCGGCGGCATTATCCGGAAAACACGCCGCGAGTATTTCATTGTGGCATGCCGTGTGATCTCGCCAGCTTCCTGAACCAGTGGTGGCCGTTTTCCCGACCGTCGTCCGCCGGCGCGAGACGGGCAGCGGGCGATTGGTCTTAGCGGACCCCGCTTCCTCCCGGGGCCGGAACACGCCTCTCGCCTCCACCACCGGAACACGCAGCTTCCGGCCGGCCGGCCTTTCGCGGCGGTTGTGCGCTGCGGGATTTCACACCGCGCGATCGGTTTGTCTGGCGGTGTCTCGTGGTTCACTGAAGATGCTCGTCACCCATGGAAGGATTGAAAGTGGTTTTGCGTTTTCGTTCTGCTTCATGTGGGGTCTCACATATCAGCGGTGTTGCATTTTGCCCGTTGGATAGTGCTGTTCAATTTTATTCCGTTCATACAGTTGCGGTTCATTGTATTGTAGTTGCGAAATGGAGCCGAACACCCAGAAAGTTTTGAAAAGATAGCCAGGTTTGAAGCAGTTTTGCTACGCACCGCCATGGCTTGGTGTAGGTTGTGGCTTTAGGAAGAGAACTTGCCTGCTGCCTGGTAACGGGAATCCAACACAACAAATCCGACCTTGCTGAACGTTCTTGTATTTCAGCATTGTATGTTTTGACAAGCAATCCTGCTGATCTTCCGCTGATATTTTCACGCCACGTGAAACTGAACCAGGCTGCAGTTATCGCGGAAGCCCAGATGGCAGCTGTTCCTGAAGTTAGTACCGGTCGGCTCGGGGCTCCATGTGACGAATTGTGCTGTTTTTTTTTTTGCGTCCCAGCTTCTGCTATATTGGGGAGTGTGAAGAGTGTTCACGGTATTATTTTGGACATTAAAAACACGCTTGGTAAGGGGCATGTCTGGGGTGGCTCCCCCTCCCCCTTGTCCGGATGGATACCACTCCCTTCGGTTAGGAGGATGGGTGATCTTGAAGGCCGCCTGTCACGGTTTGGACAATGATGCCTGGTTGGCGTGCAGTGTGCGTGAGAGGTCACTAAGTCGCTCGGGAGCTAAATTCAGGCATGTCGCTTTCGGCCGTGTCGGCAATGTTTGAGGGCTGCATTGGCTAGCCCCGCACGTAAACTGGCTTGTGAACGGGAAAGAAAATGCGCGTTGCTTCAGGTCAGCAATGTGGCTGTACAAAGCCAAACCTATCGGAATTGCTCTGTTGCGTTCAGTGAGCCAGCTCGATGTTCAGCACGGCCGCGCGGTCCGTAGCGGGTCGAGTGTGCGTGTCTGTGTCGCACGGGCGTGCTAGTCCGAGGCTCCATGGCGTTGGCGGTTTCTAACACGATCTAACACAGGCCTTCGTGGGCGGTGGGGAGGGGGAACCGAATCCGGGTGCGTGTGTCCAGCGTCACACTGGGATTGTCCTGTCCCTGACGGAGAGCGGGACCGGCAGGGAGCGGGACATTCATGCGTGCGTCCTGCACGGTGCCTGACCGGCCCTGGAGACCGGAGCGGCGAGGGCGTGTCTGATGAAACCGCTGTTGACGTAAAAATAAATGCAGTTTTGGGTTTTCCTCAGGGTTGGCTTAGCAGGAGGGTTTTCTCCCAAAATGCCGCAAACATGCAACACGTAGCAGGTCATTCCATGCCAACGCAACCGACCGATAACATTCGACCATCAGGGATTCCGCAATTTGGTCTGTGGGGCTTTCTGAAGCGCTGCACCCGATTCTGAAAGCATTAGGCTGAGTGCTTGGACGAGGTAAATTTAAATGGTTTTATCTCATGAAATATACATCACAGGTGCGTCGTTGAAATACTCGTACAAGCGGATGGACCGTAAACTTTTCTTTAAGTACGTACCAAAGTTAATTTCAGGTTTCTTTTGTTTTATTTTTTCTTAATTTTGAGTTTCAAGTTTGAGCTTCAGAATTTCAAAAAAAGACAAACATATTGGAAGTAAAGATACGCTTCATGCATGTAATGACGCACAAGATATTCAATTTTCGTTTGTGAAAAGCGGGACTTTAGAATTTAAAATGGTCATCATTTTTAACTCTGCACTTATTTTACCACAAGGGTCAGTGTAAAACATAGTGGGCATTTTCATACCAGTTGTGCCAATACGCCTCGAGTTGTCCCTGCCGGGCGCAGCCGCCAGCCGCCGCGCCGCTTCCCCAGTTGTCCTCTCCCCTTCGCGGCAAACGTCTGAAGCGGCGCGGGAGGGGAGGGAGCAGTTTTTGGTAAGGTTGGTGTTAGCAGAACAGTACCGAGTACTCTGTTAAACAACAACATTAGTCCGCAAATACATTCAAGTCAGCAAATGTATTTGCACATCGATCACGTTGGTCTGCGCGACAGTCACAGGGCGTTTACACGGCGACGTTGATTTGCATATCCGGAGCACTTTGAATTGTGGGCTGCATGAAATATGGTACGTTTCCACTCCATTTCGCTAATGGGCTGGAACGGGTGGAATCCCCTATTTCCTTCCTCAACTCCGCAGATCTGCTGCTTAGCGGATATGAGGTCTCATCTGTTTCCGCAGATGTGAAGTAAATGAAATGGAGACCTGAAAATGTGGCGTTGACCTGAACTATGTTCCCATGTTGTGTCTTGCAACCTGATGAAAGTTTAAAGAGAACAACGACAATTTAAAGTTCTTAAAAGCGCATTAAAAGCTCATGCGTGTCGTGACTTACGAGCACTTCATTAACATCAAGCCACATTCCTCCCATTAACCTGTTATAGAGTCAGAACAGAAGTCACACATATCCTTTGGAGTCTCTCCTGGTTGTCGGCTTTTGAAGACTGGCTCGCGCTGTGAGTCGTTGCACTATACCGTCGATTCCGTCACAAGGACCCTTTTCATGGCATGTCGCAAAATAGTGTCACACACAGTCCTAGTTAAAAATTGCCTTGATGGAGGCGCATATTTCGAAAGCTGTATTTATTTATGTACTGGACAGTTATAACGTCGGTGAAATAATGAATTTTCTGGGGTGCGTTTCCCTGTTTTAGAAGTTCAGTTACCGTCTGCTGGAAGGCATAAAAGTATAGTCTCCTTGTGCCATCACACAAAAACTTTTACTGCTTCTTCCTCACCGTCTTTCGTCCTCAAGTTTGCGATGAAAAGGTGCACTGTTGCTTGCGATATATCCCAGTGAAAACCTTAATGGCTTTTTGAACTAAAAACGAGGAATGTTTCCAAAATTCGCACACAATGAGGTTTTCTTCCTTCGAAGACGCCTTGAAACCTCTCAGGTACACATATTGTTTTGTGACCGTGTTGCCTTTTTGACTTAGTGACGCCGGGCGGAGACTGGCAGATGTTAAAAGCCCGACGGGATCAGCGGTTTCATATTTGTACGCGTGAAGTAAGTCTCGAATGCTAGGTAGAACCAGGCGTTTCTAATGTGATCCCATTTTCGTCACGAGTGTTGGAGTTTTTCTTGCCCGGCATTGCTCCACTGATATGGTCTTGTTCGAAAAACTTGAACGGCCTTTTCTGCCTCTTGCACACAGCATTTGAAGGATTTGTCGTTGTGGGTTGTGCAAGCATCCTCTGATCCGCCTTCAGTTTTTGGGCCCATTTGGCCCTGTATGAGGAAGCGCCGAATCTGATCACTCTTTGCTGGAGGGTGAAAGGGAGACAATGCCAGAATTTGCATTTCTGCATAGCAAGACGTACTCAGGTTCTTGAATTTTTCGATCATTTCCTTCATCATTGCCTCATAGAGTTCATTGTCCTGTATTGTTTGATTCATTATGTTTTTTTTCTGTGGTGCTGATTTGGTGGAGTCTGTAACCGAAAATTACAAAAAACACCACTAGTTTCGAAGTTCATTGGATCATTGAAGGACGTCCATTGTCTGGAAGCCCGTCAACAATTAGGAAAAAATTGCCGGAGCATCCGGGTTTGTGCGTGATAAGAAATATTCTTTGATACGATGACATCATGGCATAGATCTGGCCCCTTTTTGGTAACCCGTAGGCTTTTTCTGAAGGACCAGCCCCATTTCATTCCGTTTCAGCGTACCGTCTTTTTGGAAAAATTCTAAATAGATGTAAACAAATCGCATATACAATGGACCCCCGCTATTCGCGTGGGCTATGTAGTGAACCTCCCCCTCCCCCTTCCGCGAATATGGCAAATCTGGGAATAGACCGAACCTATCCTCCCAAAAAAAAACACTATTGTTACCGTTTAAGTTATTCCCATTACCTACAGGCTGTCTACGGGACCATGAGACGCATTTTAAGGCGCAGTTATGCAGCAATATTTCCTGTTAAAAATGCACAGGTACATAAATAGAGCATTACACAAGTCTTTAATGAGTCATTCCTAACCCTACCTGCCGTGAGGCCAATTACAGACGCGGAAAAAATCGTAGGCCTGTGATTGGGCCTGGCATTTACCCGGCCGATAGGATAGGGAGGAACAAGACATATAGGCATATAGATAGGCATGTTACCCTTTGAGCCAATCACAGGCAGACTGTCATCGCGAGAAAAATGGGAAATTTGTTTATGCCGCAGAATGCATCTTTCTTGTGCCGCACAGCACATACCTGTTGTACTTAACTACACAGCATACCCATACAGAACAGTATTTTCACCAGCAACATGTCATACGAACACTGTGAACCGCTGGAAATAGCGTCCGGTGTGAAGAATGCCGTAGATATCCTCCTGTGAGTTTTTAAATTGATTTGCCGAAGAAAAACCGCGAATACGCGAACGCGCGAATGGCGAAGCCGCGAATAGCTGGGGTCTACCGTACATTTATTCATCAGCTCAAATTGGGCATCTGGAAGCAGCCGTCTTGTGTTACATCAAGTCATAAAATAACTAGTCTTAAAAGCATCGTCTTCCCAGGTATGTAGCCGTCACTGTTGACTTGCGTTTATTCACCGGCGTCTCCGCGAGGGTCTCCGTGATGTCGGCCATTTGGTGTGTCGTTATCGTCTTTTCTGGGCTTTTTTTCCGAGAGCGGGGACGTCGCGGGGTACGGCGAAGAGGTGCGGGTACTGCTGGTGGCCTATGGCAAGGCGTCGGCGACGCTGCTGCTGCTCTCGTGTGGCCCGGAGCTCGCAGCGTGTGCTGAGCTTGTCGACGGCTTTGTAATCCGGCGGCTTCTCTGCGCATTGTCCGGACTGAGGAAGTATTCTGGTAGTTTTTTTGTGCAGGACGTGCAAAGCGCTTCCCGTGCGTTGAAAAGTCAGCGTAGGTTGTGTTTTTGGGTGAAGACGCATGCACTTTCCGGCAGTCTTTCTTTCCCCTTCGGTTCTGTTCGTTGGACGGATTGGTACACTTGCACAGTTACAGTCATACTCCTGGCCTTCTTGTACTTGATCAAAAGTTCCCACTCGTGATGTGGGCTTATCGTTTTTACGTCACCGACACTGACATCCGATCTTTTTGTTAGTAAACTTCTCGAATGGTCCCGAACTTGTTTCACAAAACGCTGTCATGTGGATTTTTCTTTGGTGGCAGCTACTTTGTGCATGAAAGGAGCATTTAATGTCGAACACTTTGCTACCCCTGCTTGTGACGACTGACCGGTATACGACCGCCTTTCATTGTGACAGAATGAAATCAGCGAAGGATCGCTCCATTGCCTTGGCATCTTCTTTCGTTGTGAATAGCATTCTCAAAGCGTCATTTAACTCGGATGTGGACTCCGTCCCCTCCCGTGACCCATCATCGAACTGCTTCCCCCCCCCCCTTTCCGCGCCGCCTGAGACAGCCGACGCAAGGGGGAGGGGCGATTGGTGAAGCAGCGGCCGGCCGCGGCGCCTGGGAGGCACATTTACGGGCGTATTGGCAGAGCTGATATGAAAATGCCCACCGTGTTTTACATTGACTGGTAGTAAAATGTAGGCAGCGTTCGAAAATGATGCCTGTGTTAAATTCTAAATTGTTATGTTTTTCCACAAAGCAAATTTGAAAATTCCATGGGCCATTTTGTATATGAAGCAGTTTTGTTTTTGTTTTTTTTTTGTAGTTTTGCCACAGGTTAGTTTAAGGCTTTTCTGCTTGTGTTTGAATCATGCACCGGTGATGAATGCTTTGCATGTTACATTCGTTTGAAATTTACCTTTTTTTAACCTGAATGATGAGTTGACTGTAACTCCCAAACCGTGATTCAGACCAGTCTAATTTCTTCATAATCGTGTCCAGAGCTAAAGAAAACCTGCCGGACCAAATTTCGGGGAAATCCCTGATGACTAGGTGTCAGAATTGACTGTTTATTGGTAATGAGTGGAATGACAATGGTTCATTGAATAATCCAAGCGTCATTTCTTACAATACACTGAATGCTAGCAGAGTTTAGGAGGCATCTGTTGCGGCAAAGAGGGGCGGGCGTTGCCTTCTTGAATGATTAGTATGGACCAACGGAGCTAAGGGGTTTTATTTTTCAACGCTCTTGGGCAAGATGTGTCATCCGTCAACCACTTGCGTTATAATGTTTGCTGTTGCTGTTGTCCAGTTTGCCCCAGTTGCGACGATAATGTTTGCACATGTGCTGACCATTCACTGATTACAAACGCATCCGTTCTTTGTTGTGCGTTGTGTGCTTATTCCTTTCATTTTTCAGTAAAAAAAAAAACAGTCAGCATTCTCGAGCAACGTCTCGGAGTTCGTGACTCTCCCATTGGTTGCCCATATTTGGTAACCCCCATTTTGTTAACGGCCGAGCTTCCACGAACTGGCGTCAAAGTCATGTTCTGTGTTCTCCTAGACGACAAGGAATTAAAATAACTTGCCTCCAGCCAGTGAGCGGATGTTGAGCCCGATGAACACAGCGGGTCTCTCTGCGGCGGCGGCGGCCGCTCGCGGCCGGGACTTCCTGCTGCGGCCGCGCGCCGTCCTGACGTCAGGCGGCGTTCGCGGAGCGGAGCGGCGCGGCCGGCCTTCCTCGCTCTTCTGACGTCAGCGCGGTCAGCGCAAAAGCGCCGCCGGTGGCCCGGCCCACATGGGCAGTACATCGGTGAATGGTCTCCGACGTACAGTCCCATCTCATTGGTGGTCGGCTGTCGGAAGTCAGGTTTTGAGTTCCGAAGGGCAGGTGTGCGATCGTTACGGGATTGTGACAGAGTTTACGGAGGTTGCAGACAACATGTGACGCGCAAGACGAGGTTTCGAAATTCGGAAGCCCCTGGTCGCTGTTGCCTTAGTTTTTCAGGCGTTATTGCAGAGCATTTGCCAGCCATTAGCCACCGGGTCGCAAAGGCATAGCCAGGATACCGCCAGAGAGAGGGTCAGGACGAACCTAAGCCCGCTTCAAAACAGGAAACTCCTCGGACTTCGGCCACTTGTCTGAGTTGCGGATTTTTTCTTATCGTTTTTTGGTGCGCAGAAAAATCAAATTTTCCGTCACAAGGAAGGGTTCATGGCCGTTTGTCCCCTCCTTGGTTTCATTTCATTTCCTGCTTCGTTCAGACAGATCGCCAGACGCAAGTACGGAGGGGTGAGGACCTGTGTTAGTGAAAGCTCGAAGGCTTCTCCCATGCTCCATTAAATCTTATAAAAGTGAACAGAATGTTAAATCTTATAAAAGTGAACAGAATGTACAAGAAAACAATATGAAAAAAACAAATGGCCTCCTCATTCCGTGTGGATCAAAAGCCACATATGAACAAGTTCAGATGTTATAAACTGCGACTTATGACGCTCCTTTCATCCTTCAAAAGAATAATTACCAGTTGGGCGCACAATTATCTTTTTTTTGTCCTGGCTGCGCCGTGTTTCCATGAACATTTGCCACCGCTAGTGATTCAGACAGAGCAACCAGAAGTCAGTGATCTTCATTCGAGGGCATTTTCTTAAGTGCTACACTTAACCACCACAGTAGTCGAATCCAAGTATTTTCATGTTTATTACTCAAGTTCTTTCAAAATGTTGCAATGATTCAGCAGAACTGCAGCTATTCGCATTATATTGGTTGTCATGCCCATTTTTTTTTACTTTATTTCATTATTTTAACATCGCCATTCTGGCGAAAAACATCGTGAGATCCGTTTCTTTAGTTAAGAAACAGTTTGTTGTGTTTGTTCAGATCCTTTCAAATGGTGTGGCTCAGCAGAATTGCAGCTATTTCGCTGTATATTGGTTTCCATTTTCGCTACATTTTTGTATACTCGTACGTCCACCGGCATCAACAGCTGACTGCGGGCACTAATGCTTTTTGTCCGCAGGCGGATCTCCTGGTTGCCAAATGGTGACCTGAAATTGCTTCCAGACATATGTGTAAAAACCTACATGCCTGGTTCAAATTTCATCAAATGGGAACACATAGTTAATTTTTTTTAGGGATTTTCGTGATTGGTGACAGTTAAAGGTAATTTTGTTATTGAGGGACACCAACTGATGTATGAGTCACGCATGTTCTCAATTTATAATCAATTTTGTCGTAAGTTTGCTTCATTCCTTCCAGTTACCTACCAAGTAAGACGAGATGGTCTCTACAGAGCTTGCGAATGGTGGTAGCTAGATAAAGAGGACGGAGCATTTTCTATTTGGAGCCAGCTCAAAATATCAGTGTTTCCATGGACCCATTGGGGATGTCATGCTTTTTTTTGGCTCATCAAAAAAAAATCGAACTTTGAACTTTTATCAGGAGATGCCCGTTTTACGAAAACATTACCACCAAAAAGTAGAAGTGTGCCATTCTCCAAACTCCACGGTACAAAGGGGAAATCCATCGCTGTTTAACCTTGGCCCCATAAGGGAACGGTGAGGGAACGGTTGCCTCAGTGGCCGGCGGCCGGCAGTGGTCAGTTCCGGATTGCGGCAGGTAACTGCGGACCATTTCCCACTGACGTCAGCCGACACCGGGCCGCCCGGCATTACATAATGTCGGCCCCATGAACTGGTCGCAACTGGGCCGGTCCGGCCGGCCAGCCGGCGTGCCTTCGGTCTCCCCGGAGACTGAGTGTGCTTACTGAGACCCCTCTGAAACCCGCGATAAGACTGTCCTCCTCAGACCCTCTCGAGACCCCTCTGAGATTCAGGCTGTTGAGGCCGTCTCCTCCTCAGAGACCCGTCTTAGACCAAGTCTTCTGGAACTTTCTCCTGCTCCGGAATCCCGCTGAGACTGAGTCTTTTGAATTTCTCCCCTCCTCTGAGACCCCTCTGAAGCCTCTCCAAGCCTGAGCTGACTGCTGGGTCCGAGTCGTCCTCAGATATCGTTGCTTCTCTGAGACGGAGGCGCCCTTTCTGAGTCCGAGTCCAGCTCAAGCCAAACTCTTCGTTTTGGACCAAGTTCTTTGGAACCTAGGTCATTGTGGAGACTGACTCCTTCCAGACCGTGATCTTTTAGAGCGAGTCCTCAGGAGCGCTGTCCTCCCCAGTGACCTAGTGACCTGATCCTCCCCAGGGACGGGGACCGTTTTCGAGTCCATGTCGTCTGAGACTCAGTCCTCTTGGGTTGCAGGGCTTTGTGAGACTTAGTTTTCTTTCGACTTTGATTCCCTTGAGACAGAATCCTTAGACAGTAAGCCCAGTTTTGCCTCCGAATCCTTCGAGATGAAGTCCGCAGAGGATGCGGCCTTAATTTGAGACTAAATCTTCTTGCGCACCCATTTACGGAAGGTGTCTGCTGCTGTGGAGAATGGGAGAAATGGAATACCATTTTCCCGGCGAGTTAATCCAACGGATCTTTTCCTTGTGGCGGAGCGGTCGTATGAAAGAAAGTTGGCATGTGAGTCCCCTTTATCCCGCTTTCCCACGCCTGGTTCGCTGGTGCATACTGGCGTCTCGGTTAACCTGCTGGCGCACGCTGACTTGAATAAAACTGGGGATTCCCTACGCAGCCAAGTACAACACAGACAGTGGGTGGCCGCCCGTTGTGTTCATTATGGCTTCCGGTGCTGTTGGTGTTTGGAATGGTGGTTGAGAGAGTGAATGACTCTTTTGTTGGCTTTCGCCAGTAAAGCCTCGCTACCATAAAAGAACAGCGGAGAAAAAAAGATCGCAGTAGAAGCGGTTTGTGTTTTGCTGGTGAGGACACGCCGTCGCCGTTTCTTCATTTTACCATATGCTATCCTATTAGGCCACGGAACACACGGACATAATGGCATGGAAAACGACGGAAATTGGTCTGTTCTTTCGTATGGTTACTATGGTGTTAATAACCAGAGTTCAGAACTCGGATAGGTTTTTAAATAAATGTGGAGATGGATGCATCGAATGAACGGATGGACATAGAATAGCCGAATGTTTCGAAGTTGACATAGTTTTGTCGCAGCAGTGATGATGGAAGCACTGCGATTGGTGAGAATCGGATTGGTTTGTAACTATTAAAAAAGTCGCGTGGCTTAAAGTTGCTGGTGGTACGCTGCTCGGTCTGGAGCGTGACTCCCAGTCGGCGCCAGTGGCGTTCGTGTTGGTCGTGCTGCTACGTAAGCGGAGGTGTAAACCGCATAGCCACGGCGGTGGCAGCGATACGGCGTAATCAGAGGGAGAGGAAAGTCCCGGGTGGGAGCGCGGCTCAAAGGCCATTTCGGAGCTTAAAAGGGTTGATGGGACAACTCCTGGGTTTGGCGACTTTCGCGCTCCATGCTGCGTGCTTCGCTGCTGCGTATCCTCCACGCTGCGCGCGTGCGTGCTTGTGTTTATCGGTACTCGCATGTGCGGACATAAATGTTAAGAATGCATGTATGGCCATAGGCCTCATGAACATTAATGCAACAAGTACATATCTATGACTCGGTTATGAATGCGTGCACTGCATGCACAGTAATATACTTGCATTTTAATGGTCCACATAAATATGCTGTGTATGGTTGGTTTCATTTTAAAAGGCCGTTTGTTTTAAACGTCCAGATGAATTTACCACGTGGATTCAGATGGGATCAATACCATGGCAATTTTTTGTTACTGAAATAAATGAGCGTTCAGCATAAAAGCTCATCATGTAAGTTTTTAAGGTCATATTTAATCACCGCCAGACGAGGGGTATGGATGCTACCCCCTAGCAGTGTTTGCGGGGCCACGGCAATACGGCGCTCGACAACGCCGTGAAATTTGGCTGAGCTGACAATACATTCATTACGCATGTTTGGAAAGAAGATTAAATTCAGGTCACCTCAGAACACCGAGCTATTACGTCATTGCTGTAGGTTTGCAGAGCGGTTTTTGCGTCAGATGTTTTTTTTTTACTGTTTTATGGCAATACGTATGCATAAACGGCACACGACGGGCATGAAAACGATTCAGAATGGTAGTCCACATGACCAGGTCACTTTAAATAGGTGAATAGGTTTTTGCGTCAGATGTTTTTTTTTACTGTTTTATGGCAATACGTATGCATAAACGGCACACGACGGGCATGAAAACGATTCAGAATGGTAGTCCACATGACCAGGTCACTTTGAATAGGTGAATGACCTTTTCAAGGTTAAACGAGGTAAGTGACCTAAGATGCACCATTTGGCCTCGGAACGTTACTATTCTAATTTTTGGAAATGAATACGATAAAGGACACGATTTTAGGCCTATTTGGCCCCAGATATGTCGTTTTTATCTCCGGAAAATCGACTTATAGTTTCCAAGCTTAACAGTTGACCTGGCGTAGAAGATCGTTGGTTGACCTGATGGGGTCGAACGGATTACGGTCAGATTCCTTGGGCACACACCTATCGACTTTTCTCTGACCCGTGGTGGCAGCTCAATTAGAGGCCATATGGCAAGGGAGGTGCCTGCCATCCCCACCTACCCTCGTCATCGGTACGAGTGAAAATCCCTCACGTCCGGCGAGGGTGAAGACCAAAAGTCACAGATTATAAGTATGGAAGGTTTGTTGGATAACCAGCTATCCTATACACTAACCAGCAATACACGTCTGACGACGGGTCCACGAGCGGACCTGAAAGCTCATAAACTGAAGTTTTTTTTCTGTATAATAACACAGGAGGCCCAGCAGACCTTCAGTAAAAGTGAACTGCCCCCTCTATGCATTCTAATCTGCCTTACACAAGCAGTTGTAATTTTGGGGCTAAAACAAAATGGCCTTTTGAAAAAAACCAACCACAACCACGAACATCATAAGTGTCACCACACGTTGAGAGAACACGCGAATAACGCGACAAATTTGGCTGAACGCCGACATTTTTTTTTGTTTGTTTTATTTCCACCATCGACAGTATGTTTTAAATCCATGCTCAAGTACTGATGTTGGATGCATTAATACCGGAAACATTACTTTTGCACTGCAGCCAAATTTTCTCCAGCAAACGCTGAAACGCCCGGATTGCGGCTGAATTGGCTGCTTTGGTTGTGCACCGTGAACACGAGGTCCGCAGTCGGTGCTGCTGTGCGTAATTCGGGTGAAAGGGTGCGTTCGGGACAGCCAGACTGTTCAGGCCAGAGTGAGCCTGAGAATGCAGCTTGTGTCTGTTTCCGACTGACGATGTCGGATCTCGTACTCGTACACGTACTCGTTCTCGAAAGATGTTGAACATGGCCGTTGTACATGATCCAATGAAGCGTGGCTCGCTGGCATGGTCAGTTGGCTCGGCTTATTGAAATCGACACAAATCGTTACCGAATAGTCAGGTCTATGAAACTTATTCTGATTTGCGCCGCTCCGTTTCGCAGCTTGGAACCGGAACTAGTGGGTAACATGGGTGAAGCTGAAGAGGAAGTATCTTTTGCGATGTAATCGCTCTATGAAAATTTCTTGGGTCAGTGCGGAAGCCAGCCATTGCATCGTCTGTCGCGATCCTGCAGCATAAGGGAGATCATGCACCACTTCACAAACGAACTTCCTGGATGTGAAAACACCAGAAGACTTTAACCAGTGTTGCATGGGTGTAGCCACGCCCCAGAAATTGTGCGAGGGGGGACATATCAGAATTTGGGGTACAGTCTGACCCAGAATCTTATTTTTGTGGGGAAATTGCGAAAACGTCCACTCTCTGAACAAAGTTGGGAGGACATAAGCCTATTTTGCCAGAACTACAGGGGACGTGTCCCCCCCCAGCCCCCTGGTGGTTACATCCATGCAGTGTTGCATCTTTCTCAGAACTGTTGTTACTTTTCATATTTCCCCATGCTGATGATATTCTTTCTTTTGTGATGCAATTCTTCCTAGACCTGCAGACCTTTATCTCTGTATCTTGGGAATTTCCCGCCTGGCGCATCAGGCCACCGCGTGGGCCACTAACAAGGGGCAAAAAGCAGCACTGCTCGCGATGAGTTAGTCGTGGTCGTAACTGAAGGCGTATACCGGGGTCGCGAAAATAGGAGCTGCGCGGCCTGGTGGGAAACTCAGTCCAGTTATAGCTCACACAAAACGCATTGAGGCACAGCGTTTTTGGGCACACTGTTGTCGCTAAACAGAAAAGGAAACAAATGGCAAACGCGAATGCAAATGCAAGGTTAGTTTAAATCATTTTGAACCGACGCAGCAGTTATCCAAAATTTTGTTCATTTTTGCTTCGTCAGAAGAAATCCCATATATTGCCGTTCGTTGAGTGGCGGCGTTAAGAGCGCACTGCCTCGTAAACATTACGAACAAACGTGGGTTTGGTAAGGCTTTCAAAGTCGTATATTTCAAAACACGCTCGTTGCTCCGCGGTTCGCTTCCAGGACAGCGACGTTGTCTTTCCTCTCAAAGACAGCGCGGCCCAGAATGTGTTCGTCAGGACAAGAAAACAGGTATAGGGACTTTGCTAACAAATATTTGTTGTGAGTGAACTACGACGCCATGACATTTTTTGCCTATGACCTGGTTTTGTGCTGCTTGTGATCTGTAGGCAAAGGATCCAGAAATATCTGGAAGGAGAGCATGGATCGTTCCGGGCTGTTTCTACAATCAGGGTCTCCATGTTACCCCATCCTCATCTTATGTCCTGTTTCCTCATTCTTTGTCTTCAGATATCTTCCTCTGTCCCATTTTTGTGTGCATAGGAGGGGGTCTATATCCCCCGTTGCCCCCCCCGCCGCTAAATCTGTGCCGGGCGACCTGGCATTTGGGTGGCTACTGCTGTGTGTGAATCCGTTGAACAACGATATACACGAAAGCAGCCAGTTTGCATCAGACACTTTATTGCAAACGTGTCGTGTTATCAAGGAACAACAAAATGACAATAATGAGGAGTGGACTAGTGCATAGCACTTACGCAGTGCGAATATGACATAGAAACGTCGTACATCTCAGTTCTTCCCAACAGACCCTGTACAATAAATAACAACAAACATCTTTGGTACGCCAGTTACTGATGCCTCGAAGCACAAGTCAGCTGCTTCTTGGTGCCAGAGGTAGCCGGTTACTGCCCTCAGTTCGATCCCCTCCCGACTAGGCGCTTCAACTGGAGGCCAGCCGCACCATGCTGTCCAAGATCCAGCGCACGTGCGGTCGTACAGGCGCGTACGTCACGGCCGCGCCCTGCAGCCGGCACGCCCTCTGCGCCGGCCGCACGCTGGCCACGCCCAGCAGGTAGAAGGCAGAGCCGAACCGGTCAGCGGCCACCAGCGGTCCGCCGAGGTCGGCCACACACGAAGTGCCGGAGCCCAGGCACTGGTCGGCGCCGCCGTCCGCCTCAGCCAACAGCCGGTACTGGCACGGCCCCGGGCCAGTGTAGCTCGTGTTGTGCACAGCCAGCTTCTCGTGGTCCATCACGTGCGAGGTGGTGGACCGGTCGCGGTCGCACTGGCAGCAAGGTGCGTCGGCGTCGGCGTCGGCGGCCGGCTGCGGCCCGCTGTGCAGGCCCATGCTGAGCGCCAGCTGCCGGTGCGGCGGCGACCGCAGCGGGAACATGGGCAGACAGATGGGACGAACGCCGTGCTCCAGACGAACGGGCGCCGCCAGCTGCACCACGGCCACGTCGTAGCGGCTGGCGTCACCGCCGTGCTTCACAAACGCCGGGTGCACGGCCACAGAGGCGACGGCCGCCTCCCGGTACTCGGTGCACACGTCCGGGTCGTACCAGAGACAGTCGCGCCGGCTGGCAAAGTCGTACTCGCCCAGTCGAACCGTGCTCAGGCGGTAGCCGCGCGCTCCGAGTGCACAGCGGGCCGTCGTGACCACGTGCTGGTCGCTGATGAGTGCTCCCGTGCACGAGAAGCGCGTGTCGTTGTCGGGTCCGGAGAAGCCGAGCGACACCAGCCACGGGTGGTCGCCGACCACGGGGAAGCCGCAGCCGAGCGGGCCGCGGCTGATCTGCGCCTCTGAGCCGCTGCCGCAGAACTGCAGGTCGAGTCGAGACAGCGCCGGGTGCTGCTCCAGGCCCGGCAGCACGGTGGAGCGCCGCTGCGCTGCCGTCGGCCGCCGCGCCAGGTCGGCCGCGTGCGCCACGCTCGTCACCAGCAGCAGCGCTGAAATCATCTTCAGTCCAGACATGTTGTCGCTTGGCTGTGTACTGGCGTGCCGGGACCGACGGCGCCGCTTATCAACGGAGCCGGCTGCAGTGACGTGACGTCACGGCTGCAGGAAATTCCTGGGGCGGCCAGCGATCCCTGATTGGTCGGCCACGGCTGGGACGGCCTACTGCTCTGCGGTCTTTATTGTAACGTCACGATCGGTTGGTGACGTAGACCAACGCACGGGATATCGCAGCCCTCTCTAAGTAAATACTAGTAGCCCATCTATCTACCGGAAGTTTATTTGGGAGGCGGAAATTTCCGGACGTCGTTGGCGCTGTTGCTGTGTCCATATTTGCACAGCAGAAACCAGCCCAGCTTTGGCGTCCGAGCGCCAGGGGCGGTAAAAGCTGTTTCGGGATGGAGGGGAGGGGAAACTGTTTGTGGAGCCAGCCATCGCATTCGGCGGAACCCAAAGTACCTGTGATCTGATTTCTCCTCGGATTTGGGTTGCTTTGTTTTGGATCTATACAAGACATAACAAGAAATAAATGTGACGAAATTACGATGATGATGGTCAAAGAATCACCGGACTCCCCACTGAAAGTCCCGTCCTGCAGTACAGTATTTTTATATCAGGCATTTAAATATGTAGTGTATTTATATTTACGCACATTTATATTTGTATTTAGTTTGTAATGAGGTCTTATTAATTTGTCTCACGCTTTACACATAATCCATACGGACGCAGATATATCGCTTTATTTGTTAGAGGTGATTTGGCTTGGCGCACCGAAGGCGCGAAACGTACCTCATAAACAACAATGTTATCAGCGTTTTTTCACGCGACAACAATGTCTTGTCGCGTAACACTTCATCTGGTTGAATGTGCTGGAAGGACAGGGACTTTGGTCTGCAAGCGACCGTTTAAGAGGGTGTAGTGGAAATTTCATGCATGTAAAACATAGCGTAAATTCGTTCTCAAAAAAAACAATGCTTGAAAAAGATGTCTTGAACGTTGGTCAAGACTGCTGAAGTTAGTGGCGTAGCACGGATTTCTTTTCGGGGGAGGGGGTTCCCAGAGAGTGAGGGGGCCCCAACATTGAGGGAACCTTTTGAGAACTACAAGGCATCCATGGCTAGATCACTAGGGGTACATGGTACTTATTGTTCAGTGCCATTAAGAATGTGTGTGCCCGACACCGACAGCACTAAAACGTATGAGAATTTCATGTATATGACTTCTGGTCCGCGCTGAACGAGGTTTTGAACTTTCTTTTTATTCACTGGTGTACCCCGCATCTCAAAGACTGAAAATTGCACAGGTAAATTATACGATCAGCATTATTCAAGTTACTTGTGTTTTACGGTGCTGTGACCGATTTCATGATGTTGTCCAGGGATTTGCCCAGGACAGTATACACTGTCCCTGGGCTTGACCCACAGGTAGATATGCTTCAGGAGTGCATAACAGGTGTCATCGATTGGTAAATGTGCATAATTATGTCAGTGCAAAAATTGCGCGTAATTAGCGACCAGGCCGAAATTCCCTTGTACATGGTATGTAACATTTCGACGACACATCGGTTGGAACAGGTTTTTCACAGTGTAAAAAGAAAATGTTCTCAACATCCTGAAAATAATGCCTTCTTTCTCATACATATTCCCAGCCCTGGACGTACCCACGCCCAGGCCCGGTTTGTGGTGCGAACTGTTGGCAGAGCTGCTGACTCCCCGCGCCGTGGTGAAATTTAGTGGGTTTGCAGGACACGGTGGCGGCGCAGCGTACCGGCATTACGGTGGCATTCACAGCGTGGTTGTGTCGTTCCACAAGTAGCTGGGGAGTGCGGCGGGCGTACTGTTACCCTGTTCAAGTTTTGAGGACTTGCGTTGGTGCGACTGCAGTCAGACACAAGTGCCCCCTCTCATAAAAAAATCCATTGCGCGCATCCATGTTTACACCTGTCTCAAGGAATGTTCAAAATATCTTTTAATGTTTTGCGTTATTCGTTGACAATTTCTGGAGTTGGAATGATCAGAGCACTAGAGCCCTTGGCTTAGGTTACGCCACTGGGCTCGCTTCCCGACACCATTCCATGGCAGGAGGATCCTTCATGCCGGTGGGCCTATTTACCTTTCCCGGTCGGGGGGCACCTCGTTACCTGTCACAGAGGTGTTTATCTGGGGTCTGGGGGCCCGTTGGGGAGGAGTGAGTTTACGTTCCCCGGACTGGGGAGCCCTTTTAGGCAAATGTGATGGGGCCCCTTTATGTGCCACAACAATTTAGGGGTTCTGGGACCCCAAAGACTTTCTTGGCTACGCCAGTGATACAAATACTTGCGCACAGGGAGGCATACGGGTACTTACAGTCACTAACGAAACCATTTTGCTTTGCGTCTGTTCTGGTCCAGAGTCTGTCTTTGAAATCGGAGAGTGCTTCAGGCTGAGCACTATCGAACGATGCCGTTTTCAGCTATAAACAAAATGAGCTGGTTTGGATCGCGATCGGCAGAAACACGCAAAACGCGACATGTAAGTTTGTTTATACGTTTTCATTTGAATTAGTCTCAAAACAACACGACGAATAATTTTCACAGGCGTGTACAGACTTGATCAAGGAACTTAGTGCCGCAGCGATATCAGCAATGAAAGTTTGGAACCGCGTAACGCCATAACCAGTTCCTATCTGAAGACTGGACTGCCAAAAGTTGTTCGTTGCACGGGGCCATTTTTGGGGAAGAAAAAAGATAAGTTTGCCCCCATGTCTTCGGATGGGGGCACTGCCCCCGCCGCCGCCCCCCCCCCCGTTCCAGTCGCCACTGGCCGGCACCCTGAAGTACGGAGGACGGCATAATTGTTCATCGTTTGCAGCAGCACGTGTCCTCTGCTCTGTCTGGGCTCCACGAAATCTACAATCGGCTTCTTGTTTTCAGTTCACCCTGACGCTGTCAGTTTGGTGACTCCAAGTCACGTTATGGTGCTATCAAGTTTTCGTGAGCTCGTTTTCACCAACATTTCCGTGCGTGCCCGGGCATACACAAAGTAGAAGCTGGTACCCATGAGTGTTTCTAGAGTATTCGCAGTTCCATGGAATTGTGATCATATATGCGCGATCCTGTGCCAGTTGAACGATTGGAAGATATTCGGAGGAAAAAGCTCCGACCCGAACATTTACGGAGTACTGTGATCTTGACATTCACGTATCGGGGGACTCCGAATCTTCGGCCGAATACTCGAACGTTGTGCATCCGAATGTTCGGCTCTTATAAAGACACGTCGATCTGATCGGTATGAGTGACGCACTCATTGGGAAAAGACAGCATGGTTGATGAGTGGTATTGCCGTTCATCAGCTCACCGTAGTTGATGAACGCCTGCAGCTCAGCTTCAAGCGTCACCGCATTTGAAGTAGTTCAAGTGCACATGGAGGTCAGACGGTTTTTTTTCTCTTTGTTTCATACTTTTGATGTGTTGCGTCGCCGGCTTGAGTTCTGATGTTGGGAACTGGTTGTGATTGTTGCCATTTTGACTGAAGGGGCCTTTCAGGGACAGTTTTCAGTACATTGGGACGCGAATGGTGTGTTTCGGTGACATTATGTCCCAATAAGCTGACTTCAGCAGCCGAGTTTTGTATCTCGTTTAACGAATGAATGTTCAACGAGTGTTTCGTCAAACTGGTCATTGTTGGTACCTGGCGCTCGCGATGCGGCAGCCTTGTGCTGAGAGATCGACACTTTTGCTGGGGATGGTCAGATCTGTGCACCCTCCCCGCTGTTTCCGGCGTGTATTTTTTAACTTAGTCGGGTATCCCCTCCGTGGGGTTTTATCTCGGCGCAGCCGGTGTCGTTCCCTGAATGTGACGCCCTATTGCCGGTAGATGTGTCGCTGTTCGCGGTAGCTGCCCTCCGTCACCGTTACGTCAGTGTTGCATGCATGCGAGAGCGCGGACCGTCCAGCACGTGATGGGCGCATCCGCTGTCGCCTGCAGGCGCGGGGATCCCCGCGCCGCGGTGTCCTCTGTCGGGCCGGGGCAGAGTGGACGCCGCCGCTGGAGCCGGTGGCCGGTATCGGTCTGGTGGCGCCGTGCGGTGTCGGGCCAGAGCGTTCCAGAGCTTTCGTGGCTCTGTTGTTTTCCTGTTTTCCAGAGCGATCGTGGCGAACGGACGCCGCCGCTGGAGCCGGTGGCTGGTGGATGGGGTGGGTCTGGTGGCGCCGTCACGCTGGCTCCGATCGCCTGCCGGGGGGGGGAGGGGGGAGCGCGGCGCCGGCCGGTGCGGGACCGGTATCTGGTGCCCGGTAGCCAGGGCCAACGTCTGTCGCGTGACTGGCACACAATCACGCCTGTCGCGTGATTGCGTGGCTGTCGGAGGTCGGTCCGTGTGGTGTGGTTTGGCGCCGCTGTGGGCCGCTGTGTGTGATGCCGGCCGCGGAGAGGGGGGGAGGGGTTGCGGCAAAGCTCGGCCAGTTCGTTGCATGCACCGTTCGTCATTATTTGGTTATGCGTCAAGATGTAACAACGATGCGCACTGCTTCTCGTTTTTCTTCCCTCGAAGTCGTAAATCCTAGACTCATTAAGTTCAGTTATGTTGTAGTACATTCATTATGGCATGTAGTATGTTGAATTATTTGCTCTCCATGAGAATGGTTGTCGTCGTGGGTGTCGCGAACGCCGTCGAGTCTAACGAAGAAAGGTCCTCAGTTACATTGCATGCGTCCTGTTGGCGCCATTGTCTCCGAACTGTCCGTCCACTGGGGTGTTTCGAACACCACGTGTGCGGGCCCTGCCGCTGGCCGCTGGAGGCTGCTGCTGGTCGGTTCCGAGGTGAGCTGAGCTGACCTGGCTGAGGTGGTGTTTCGTCTGGTCCCCAATGCCTGGTCGGAGCGTGCGTACGTGCGTGCGTGTCGGACGACTGGAATTTCCGTTGTTTTGTGCTTGTGAAGATCCGGCTGGACTGCATCCGGTGTTGCATCTGCGATAAGAGGTGGTGCACGTGCATTTTTTGTGTGTCAAATGTGTATGTGAGCGATTTGAAGGTATGCGTGTTTATGAAGGTAGCCATTTCCTGTTCGTGTAATAAGAGTGACAGGTCGTCGGGTGCTGCTGTATGGATAGCTGGGATGCGTATTTGCGTTCGCGTTTAAGTTTTCTGTGCTGACATGGTTAGCACAGGAAAGTCAGAAGAGACTTGGGACTCTCAGTGTGCGGTTCCCCGCGCTGATTGTGTTCGTCTGTGTGTTGGCGATGTGCCAGCCAGTGTGGGGGACCGCAGTTGACTTGGACTGCAGACTGGGAGCGCTGTTCCGCGGCGGCCGGCCGCCAAGGGTCGACGCGGGCCTGGCCGAGCCGACCGGCCCAGTCCTCCGTCACCAGGGAGGAAAGTCCAGCGAGATCGACCGCGGACATAATTTCAGAATGATTTAGTCCAGCGAACCCGGCCAGCCTGCTGGCGCGGTCCGAAGACCCGAGGTGCGCCTGCATGGAGGAGGAAATGTGATCCGCGCGTCACAGTTGCGACGGCGCCGGATCGGCGGCATCGGGTCGACCAGCATCGGGCGGACCGCACCGGAAGTGCGCGCCGGCAGTGACTTCCGGTCGGCGGCCAGATCGTCACCAGCCGACAGCGGGGGAGGGGACCCCGCACGGTCACTGGGCGGAACACGGTGCACTGGTATCGTTCGCCATTCATCTCTCATCCGGTGTTGTGTATTCAGCGTCGGTCGCTGGGGGCGTTACGCCGTTGCGAAGCCCGTGCAGGATGTCGCCGGCAGCCTCACGCCGGCAAAAGCGCCTTGTCACGTGCCAAGTTCTGCGAAGTCCCACCGGCGCCTGTCGTAAGAGAGATAGGCTGTCCGTTGGCAGCAGTCGGCGCGGAAATGTATGCGGCATTTCACGCCCGAGTGCAGGAGGAAAATCGCTTTGGGTCGTCACGTTATCAGAGCGTAACAACTCTCGGCACGAACGCTCGCCATTCGGAACGAAAACAACCCCTGCGACCGCAGGCATACCTGCGATCTCAGGCAACAGCATTTAAAGGCGCCACACTGCAAATTCTGCTATGCCAGCGTCGTTCGAAAGCCGGCACTGCTCGATATTTGTATTGCTCGCTTGTGCGACCACCAGTTCAGGGCTACCCCCAATCGCGATACATCGCCCGCCCTGTTTGCGTGCATCTGCGAGCTAATGCTGTTGACAGGTACATTTGCGCTGCCGTTTGGGCTGAGGCTCTAGGCTGAAGTATGAGGGCGTGAATCGGCAACCCTTGACCCTTCGCTGGTGAGCGGACGCGGCCCTCCCCTCCCCCATCCTCCCCAGCTGCCGTCGGCGGCTGGCGCTTGAGCCAGCGGACCAGGGGGCTTTAAGGCCGCGGGACGCTCCGGTCACGGTCAGCGCGGTCCGACGCCCACCCGAGTGGTGGGCAGTGGGTTGGACTGCTCCTACCCCCGCCCGCCCTCAGGCGGTCCCCGCGGCCGACTGTTGGCCAGCGTGTGGGCGGCGGTGGCGGTCGGCGGTCAGGACCGCGGGATGCGGCCGGAAGCTGCCGTCACCTCCAGCCGTCACCCTGCGGCCTCTCGACGAACGAGTCACGGTCGGACAGGCCTGATGTGGCCTGGCGTGGGTTGGACAAACACGACCCATTACGGCTTTTGCTTTCTCTATCGTTGTGTTGCTATGGAGTCCGGAACGTGCCTCTTCACCTGATTACTTCCTCGATGATACGTTTGGATAGTCAGCCAGAGGCAGAGGTACGATTTAAGCAGCCAGCCGTATCTGTTGACGCTCGACATTTGCATTTTGTTTTAGCATGGATTTGCCACGGGCCTGAAATAATGAGTGATCATGGCCAGTGGCGGATTGTTCGTCCTTGATCCCAGGTTGCTCTGCGTGGGACATACCCGTTCAAGTATGGGCTCAAAGATATGCCACCATTTGGTTCCAATAAAGAACCAATGGTGGTGTATTGTTTCCTTTAGAGATAAAGCTGTGGATGATTTTGGGCCACCGTTTTACACGGTTTCTGCTTTGGTGTGTTTTCGTGTATCGATGTCAGCGAAACATTGACTTGTTGACCAAAGTCACAATAGATATTTGCAAACTGGGAACGTTTTGAATCACGAGCAAAGCAACACAAAGCAAAGCAATTCCTTTCGCTACGCGTTTTGTACGCCTGATCTTCATCAGCAGTTTGGGATCAGGCGTTTTGATTGCAGAAACATCAGTTTGTCTCCCTCTGAAGAATGTTTGAAATGTAGCGTACCGCACCATGTTTACACGTGCCACACCATGTCTCTTATGCATCCTACTTGGCCGACGAAGAAATGTCTGTCTTGTAAGATATTTGAAATTGCTTTTCTTTGCATTTTGAACATTAAACTCGGCATGATATGACCGTACAGCTCGAGGCGGTCATACCATTAAAAAGAAACGATATTTTGTGTATGCGTCCATTTTCTCTTCAGTCATCATTCTAAAAAAGTGTCGCGGTCCAAAAAGATGGAGCGACGCTCGTTCACGACGATCATTTGCGTGATTGCTCGACCCTTGTGGACAGGGGCGTTGGAACGGGGACCAGGGGGCAGCTGCCCCTCCCAACTTTGGGCAAAATTTAACATTAACCCTATAGCGTTGCATGGAAAGGAACGAAGAAAAAATCGCGTTTGCGTCCCCTCCCCCCACCCACCCACCGATCTCCACAGAGTTCCCACCACTCCACCTACTCAACGCTGGTACGTTCGCCTGCGCCTGCGTGTTAAGCTTTGGTGGTACGCCATAAAAAAAAAAACAAGTTGTTGATCATTTTCCCGGCGTGATTGAAAGATTACGTTTCTGTATTGTCTTGTCTCTGGTCCTGGTCTTCGCCACTCCCTCACCGCATACATTTACGGCTGATTGAAGGCGTTGATCAGGGCTGCGCCATGAGGTCACCGCAGCACATTGTGGCTGGTGATTCAGCGAACCGCGGGGGCGACTGTGAGTGCTGCGGGGGAGGAGCAAACTTCCTGCGGTAAGACCGTCGAACCTCCGGCCACGACCTGAGATGCCGAAACGCCATACCACGGCAGCGGTCCCAGCCAGCGTGGTGGCCCTTCCCTATTGTTTGAAAATAGTAACGTAAGTAACCCCCTGAAAAGAAGCACCAAGAGATTCGTGGACTGTTTTGTAGCTGTGGACAAGCTAGAAGGGTGGACGTTGACTTTTAGCCTGGTCGATATCTGACGAAAGGTGTAGATGTCCTGTCGCGAGTTGAGAAGGCCGATTTTTCCCGACAAAGAGATAAATAAAGATGATATTAGCCAGAAAATTTACAAGCTATAGGAAAAGATGGATACATGAAACACCGGTTCCTTTGATTAACTACATGATATCATTTAACTGTAAAATTTGCCAGTGATGTAACACTGAATTGACGTTGTGCGGGATGCATCCATCGAATGTGATATCCGGAATGTCTTATTGGTAGTACGGACTTCAAAATACATTTTTGTAAAAGGTAGGGATCTCCCGAATATGACATGTGGTGGGCTGGTTGCACCCCCGGACCGGCATCCACACTACTTACCTGACCGTAGCTGAATCTGTAATCTGCCTCGCAGTATTTCCCAGAGAGTTGCGCCAGAGCGTGTGCTGAAATGGCCAACCCCGCTGAATAATCCCTGCCGGAATCGTCCGAGGCCCACGCACCGTCACGTTCGTTCACGTGCGACGGCACGTCTCACCACGTTTGACCGGCCTGTCAATACTCCTGGCACGCGGCGTCCCTTTCCCCGGAGCCGGCCATTGAGGCGACTGAAGGTGGCACCGATGTGCAGAGTACGTGCTGTCACGGCTGCGTGTGATGGGTGTGTCACCTTCCGGTCAGCCGTGGTGACAGGGAGCGCGGGCCTGTCCGGCCCGTGCAATGATATCAGAGTCAGGCTGGGCCGGGCACGGAATGACGCATTCCGACGGCACCTCTGCAGAGGCTGAGAAGTCTGAGACGTTCATTGGAATGAGTACGTTAGTATGGAAACCTTGGCTGAATCAAACGACCGCAGAAAACCTACAACTTGACTTCACCATTTGTGCCACAGTAATGGCGCGCATGTGTATGCTGGAATATAATTTTGGTCATTATATTCCATTGCATTTTATATTTCGCCGATAGGTTATGGTCCTCACTAAAGGCATCAGGTTGGGGAGGAATGTGTTTCTTGTTAGAAAGGTATACCAGAAATTCGTTTCCGAAGAAAATATAACCCTAAAACCGGATGTAATGTAAATGCACCAAAACTTTACATTATGTAATCACATCTCAGGTATTACGTAATCGCATACGTTGTCATCTTCATCGTCACTCGAAGTAGCTATTTGTGCATATGAACTGCAAAATGTTATGCTTTCCATGACAAGCTTGTGCTCCGTCACAAGAAAACGAAGCCTAATTTCCAACCCAGTACATGTTTTTTATGCAAAATCCCGCGCAAGATTTGACGCTTGTATCGGCAGAATATACTGTGATTGCGATAATCTTACAGAAGTTGCTCCAAAGCGAACGCCATGTATGCAGTCGCGTAATAGTTTTGGAATGGCGCCGTCCATGATTTGTAACTCTGTTTCGGTCAATGGGTCGGAGTTGTTGAGAGGCTTTGCATTGTCGATTGCAGTCATCCCACCCCCCACCCCCTCCCTTTGTCAGCGATGCGTAGGTCGTGTTCTTTCAAACATGTCATCATCGCAGTACGCATTCCACCTGGCTTCAGTCAGGAGCGACTCTTTAGACATGGCGTCGCATCAGTTGATGTGATTTATCACGCACTTCGTCGAAACTTCGGCAGATGCGTGACCATTGTTATATAGGATGGAACCCCAAGGTAAACAATTCCACGTGGGAGTTGTTTTACGAAGAAACCTTATTGGGCAATGAGTCTTTTTACTGCAGGGTCGGGAAGGAGATATTGCGTTATCAGTGCACTGTTGCGAAAGATAAAAAGCAGCCACGAGAGGAGAAACAGACGAGGCAGTAACTAGAGTAAAAAATGGCCAGAAAGGAATATGTGATATATCATTACAAATTCCGTTGGCGTCCCAACGCTTGCAGCTTTCAGATGTAGATGCTGTACCTTTACTCATATTTCAAGAATGTACCCGCAGGATGTCATTTTGTGGTACAAGTGGGGAAGGCGAATAACGCTCATGGCCTCCTGAGCTGACACCGTTGTGGTTTCCGAACACCTGGCCCTAAGAAACAATCAGTTGAACCATTTACCTATGGTGGAAGCAGATTTGATCTTCACCTGGCTCTCTGCCTCGTTTCAGTATATGGAGCGGTACACGGCAACCAAGAAGAAAATGTTCTGATCATGTTCACCACTCCGTTGACGCTCACCGGCCCGGCATGCACCTCACACGCCGCTCGGCCGGGACCATGTCACGCCACGAGCACATCACCGCCGGCTGGATCTCTGCGCTTCACGCCGGCCGGCAAGTGATACAGCAGGGCGGTGTCTCTAGTCCGTGGATTTTGCCGGCTGTTGCCGGCGGCAGCGGGAGCAGTCGGAGGACGGAGGCAGGTGGTAACGTCGCGTGCCTGACCGGTTTTGTATTGTGACGGTCAGACCGCCTTCCAGTGGTTTGGTCTCGTTCCCAGACCTTTGCGGTCTTGGCGGCTGTGTCAGAAACGCAGCACATGCAAGTGTGCAGCGGCGAGACTTGCTCGTGGGCCGCCTGCCCGCTGTGCCGTGTCGCCGTCTTTGACACGTTCCCCCTCGTGAGGGACTGTCACCATGTTAACGTGGAGCAAGAGACGTTGTACATCCTGCTATTAAGTATGCTTTGCCTGATGTCCACTGCTCGTGATATGTAGTTTATTGGAGCGCAACTATTTACTTTGTTTTGCTTATCGTTATTTCGGAATCGTGAGAATTCCTTCTCTATAGTGAATATAATTACAGAACTGCAATGTGGTCACTGTCGTCGCGCAATGGAATCGATGTTTTAATTTGAAGGTTTTCTCAGAGACCTGTCCCAAACCTCGTCAGCCCAAGTGCAATTGGTGAAATATTTTTTTAAGTTCTACCGATGTGTTACGGCGCTGCTCAGTTTTTGCGCTAATTGCTTCATAAATGAATACAGTTGATGTTTAATGGGAACGTGTTGGGTGTGCCTCGTCTTGTTTCAGTGTTTGGCTGGGCCGAAAGCAGTGTAACCACAGGTAGTTGTGTGCGACCACATATCCGCCTCACCGCCTCTGTTTTCCAAACGTGAATCACCAGGAGTCACAAAAAACTGTTTAATTCCGTTGGGATTTCCACCGGACTCGTGACCAAATTTCGCCGACAACCGCGTTTCCATTGTGAAACGGATTACTGTGCGAGTCCATTGTGCGCAAACGCGAAAGTGCCCAGATTGCTGGTGAATGCTGAGCTATTGACAGACTGAGTAGGAAAACAAATATGATCGGTGCTTCCCGTGGCGTTTCAAGCGGAACGCAACGTGAACACGGACATGAATTTTCAAATTTTTACTATGAACGCAAAACGTCGAAGCGAATAAACCCGGCTTATGCATGTTTACGTGTGCCGGTTTACTCGGTATGCTGACGAGCGACCTGCACACTGTGCCGAACAGTGTGTTAACCCTATTCCCGGGGGGATAGACGGTATGATCGATTCCCGGCAGGGGGGAAGATTCGCCCCCCCCCCCGAGATCTCGAGAAATACACATCCGATTTAATCGCAACAAACGGCAATCGATTTGTCATGGCGTGAACTACATTTTTACAAAAAGAAATTTTCAAAATTTTGAAAGGGGTGAATACAGGGGGCAACAATGTCCAAATCATGGGTATTTTTGGACTTCTTATAACTCCATGTTTATGGACCGATTTCGATGAAACTGGCATGAATCGAGAGATTATGGATAGGACGTTTACCATTGGTACACACATCTGAAATTTGGAGAAAATTCATGGGCGTTCGCAGGGTTTCAAAAATACGAGGATTAGTTTTCCAACAACTGAATGAACAAAAAAGGCAGACACTTTTTGGTCTTTGGTTAGTCATGTTATGCTAAAGAAGTACAAATCGCATTACAATGTTTGTATAATGTTAGCATAGGCGGTGCCAGGGACATGAAAAAGGGAGAACTGTCATGGTCACACGTTCTTCAGATCAACTTATGACCTTTGGCCTTAAATGACCTCTAGTGACCTTGGAGTCACTTGGAATGATCTCGTGTGCATTTAATATTATCCGTAAACGTTTTCAATCATTTGAATTCACTCAGTTTCAAAAATTTCATTTCATGGTTATTGCGATATGGGGTACGCGCACTGACATTTTAGGTCATAGCTCCGTGACCCGACCTGATGTCGACCTGAAACTTGATACACAAGTAGAAGGAGCCATTTTACGTCATATGTATTCCGGATTTAACATTCGAAAAAATGGCGCCGAAATTATTGCAAAAAAACAAATTTTGACTTTTGACCTTGACCTGACTTTGTAGTGACCTCAGATGATCAAAATTGTATCTGCACATTGCCCAACTATTTAGCTATACATCCATATAAATTTTTAAGTTCTATCTTAAAAACGCTGCTTTTGGCAGACATTTTCCTTTTACCCGCAACATGGCCAGAAATCGCCAGAGGTGCCTCCCAAAAACGTTGCCTGGCTCCACTCCCTGAGAAAAAAAAAGAATTTTGAAATGTTGTCACGGCACGTAGAAAGAATAGCTAGGTAAAGTCACCAAGTTTCGTGAAGCTGCGGTAAAAAGCCTGAAATTGGCAAGCAAAAAACCCGAGGGGAGTGGATTCAGCCCCCCCCCCCTACCAGGAATAGGGTTAAAGCCAGAACATTTTTGTGCCGGACGTACGGTTCAGTTGACGAAAACAAGTCAACAGCGCTGGTCGAACCTCAGTTCTGAGTTCTTGGTGTGTCCTGAACCGTTTGAATAGTGCGCTTCTTCGAACGCTTTAACTTCATACACTTGAAATCCAGTGCACTGTTTAAAGCGTGTCACAATAATAAACAGAACAATTTGTTGACCGACGGACGTGGCTGCATGATGTCCATTGCTTCATGTGCTGTACGTTGGACAACTGACAGGAGTCACAGACCGCGAGGAGGTTATCTGGACTGCGGTCCCCCCTCACGGCCGCAGTCAGTCGCCGCCAGCTGCTGGGCCGAGCAACAGACAGAGCCGGGTCCTCCATCGTCCGGCCGTCCCACTTCTGTTCCCCCCCCCGGGCCCTGATAACCCCGTCACTGCCGAGGTGCAGCGGACGACTGGGCGACAGACGCTGATACTGACACACACACACCGGGCAGAAACAGAGACAGAAACGAAACACAGCCAGAACCGTCGCATCCTCCTGGATCTGCGAGGTCTTCTTTTACCAGCACACGTGTGTGGCACAAGCACGAAACAATGTTTTTGGTCACTCTGAAGGGATGATATGCGACGTATACCAAAACGCTGCAAATTCTCGTCGTCCCACGTCATCTTACAGGTAAGTTTGGTATTTCATGACACCTCGCATCTCGAATAAAAAAGGGGCCTTTGCTTCCGACACTGACGCAAGTTCTGCTTCCAATGCAAGTTCTGCTTCCAATGCGACTTTTAGAACAGTCTATGTCCGAGATTTCTTCCGTAGCTGGAATCCTATCGAGGAAATACTGATACGTTGTAGTGTCACTGGAAGCGCGTAGACGCCGACAGTGCTCGACATCTGACGCAACACGAATGGCGTCGTGGGTAGTTCTTCCCAGTGACGTTACAGGAACATGACCACCCGCAGGGACTGAGGCAGTCGACCACAATGTTTCATGCTCCGAGGGGCCACTTTTTACTTTTGGAATGTTACGATTTTTGCGTGCGATGTAAGGAAGAAAAACCGCATGTTTTTTCCGAACAGAAATTAGAAAGAGCGATTGCATTTCATGTGCACGTGCCTTATTTTCAATTCTTTATATCGAATGGTGCAAATGACATAGCTTGCAAAGATGAGGTGAGCTCGCATATGTCAGTGAATGTGATCAGGAGAGGTATCGGGACGTTAACCCTCACCGGACCGCGAGCCCATGACAACTCTCTTCGGCTCTCTCAAGATAACCGAAAAACAGGGAGACGCAAAAATACGGCTTGACAAACTACATTTCCATGTATCCTTTTTACGCGCTGTGTATTTTTTTTTTTAATCTAGGTCCCTCCGGGCTGCTCACCTAGAACACGTCAAAGAACAGCATATCCTAAAAAAGAACATGGTATACCATTTTGTGGAAAGTATGCATTGATTAGCGTGAAACTTGTCACATCAAGATAGCATGGCCAATGCAACAGTTCGGTTATCTCGACTTCCGAAATGCCAAGATTACGGGCCGTTGTCAACAGGACATGAACAACATCTATGCCTTGTTTATGCACAACAAGGGTTGTGCAATCCAACCCTTGTTGCCAAAATAAAAGCTTTTTATCACGAAAATAACATCCCTTCAGCATCTAGGTTTTTACGTCACGCCAGTCTCACTGCCCGGGGCTTCGTGAGAAATGTTTCGGGACGTGAGTTTTAAGAAGTACGAAGGGCATCACATGGATCAATTTTACAGGAACGTACCAATGCATTGTCATGTCCGATTAATGGTAAAACAGCAGACGATACGACAGATACCAGAAACACCTGCAATTGTCAGGTATCAGCACTGATCATGGTTGATTGCCTGACCTTAATGTAATACATGCAGACTTGATCTGCGTTCTAGGCATTTCACGGTTTGTTTCAGCGTAAGAAGAAGTCCTGTAAATTCAGAAAAATCATGACTCCCGCCCATAAGAGAGATTTTTCCTTCATTATCATCTTCATCTCAAGTCACCTTATTTGGCTTGAAATGCCCATTTTGTGGATTGCACTGCGTAGCGGGGTCTCGTTTTACTGCTAGCCCTTTCGGGCTTCATACAATGAGCTTTTATCAAGAACCTTCGTCAAAACTGTCTTCGTGCAACTTGACGTAAGATGACGTCTAGTAATATTAGTACTGACATGATCGCGGAAATTAGAAATGCTCTCTTCCATAATTTTGCTAAGACCTGTCCAACGGCTGCTTCCTCTTCGTGACACTTGTGATTCTCAAGACCCTGGGGGGTTCCATTAACCTCCCTGCCCGGCAAAGGGTGATTCGGAGACCGACGCAGTAAAACCCGCTGTAGAAAAAGCGTTCATGTGGAAATTTTAAGCACGATATAAAATGTCATGAAATTGTTTTGTTGTGATAACTGGTAAGTTTTCCACAAATAACGAAAAAGCACCAATAGCAATCACTCAGCGGAAAATATCTTTACCTCATCCACTGAGCGCATCGTCGCACGTAACCAGACAGGCGAACTTCCCCTTCTTTGTATGACTGACATTGATCATTGAGCTATCTGAGCCGTTTTCACTGCGGCGGTATAGCGAGAAGTTCGACAAACAAACGTTTCATGCACACAAAGGAATGAAGCTAGAAAAGACAACAGGAACAACGCAGTATTCAGCGATTCTTATGCTGCATTGTGCCTTACTTTTTATTGTTCGCTGTCTCGACCCTTACCATCGGACTATTTCAAACAGTCCGCCTCATCGAGACAAACGATTTAAATGTATTAGCTACTTCCAGCTGGCCTCTATGGTCCGCTGCACAATGACAGTCTTCGCTAGTGGCAGCAACTAAACTGCTGATCAAACTCACAATGTTAATCAAGAATAATGGAGACTTACTGCTGTGTCACATCTTCAGTAACACGGTTCCGGGGTACCAGATGGTCAGAAAGTACGTTTGTCTATGTTGGTATATTATTTCATTGCTTCATGTCCGAATTTTGCTTGAAACCAAAACCATTGGTAAAGATGATGCGAAAACTGACGTTAACTAATGTTTGCCAACAACCACTAGGCAATGCTTTTTGAATCATTACACTGGTCAACAACACATTTTTTGTCTGAGTTTTTTCAGCTGATTTAGGACGAATCTGGTGCGCTGAATCCAAAAATCAGATTGGTTTTGCTCAATCAGGTCAAGTTTTTGAGCTATGGCCACATGTCGTTTTTTTACGTTTTTGTTCACGTATACGCTTGTATGGAGCATTTTAGAAGAAGTTGGTGGGGGTAAAATGCCATGTCGAATATTTTTTTTATTGGAAATGATTATTTTAATGACAAGAAGTATTCAGGTCCGATAGTTCTGGGTGATTGTGTCGAAAAGGGATCAGTTTGAAGTCATAAAACCTCGAAATCTTCCAAAAATTCGTGCGGCAAAGCATAAAGTCGGTGGATCAAAACTAAGTTAATGGGGCAGCCGCCCCACGAAGTGTATAGGAAATTCCACCCGCGCATGTACGGGTGTTTTCGCTTCATGTGTGTTGCGGAATATTTGCGTTGTCGTGCTGGTGGCGGCAAATACGGAACGCGGTGGGCTGCGGTGGTTGTGTACAGTGGAAGTGGCAATTAAACGTGAAGCCGCTGGTTGTAATTTTGTGATAATGTGATACAAAAAAGTTGTATTTCTTGAAATAACGAACTCTGGAGAATGTACAATACCTACATGGGCCAACTTATGACTAATTTGTCCATATTTTTGTTTTGCATGTGAATAAGATGGCTTCGCCCAGAAGATCGTGCAGAAATAAGCCCGACGTGTTCTGCTCCATATGTGGAGAATACACCCTTGCTCCTAATAGGAAGCCAGTCACAAGTTTCATAATGCGTGCTTACCATGCTTATTTTGGTATTAAACTTGGTGACCAGGATAAAGCTTGGGCGCCACACATGGTGTGCAAAGCATGCACCGAGACTCTACGTGGGTGGACCAATGGCAAGAGGAGTCTGAACTTTGGAATTCCCATGGTTTGGAGGGAGCCGACAAACCATGTCATTGACTGCTACTTCTGCGCTGTTGATGTGACTGGGATCAACAGAAAGAACCGGGGCAGCCTCAACTATCCTGATCTTCAATCAGCACGTCGTCCTGTAGCTCATTGTGATGAAATTCCAGTGCCTATCTTCGGAGAACTTCCTGACATTAGTGACGAAGATGCCTCCAGTGTTGAAGGACATGAAGAAGAAGAAGAAGAAGAAGAAGTGGTTCTTGAAGATGATGCTCCACATCCGTTTTCCCAAAAGGAGTTGAATGATCTAGTTCGCGACCTCAGCTTGTCAAAGGACTCTGCCGAACTGTTGGCATCCAGATTGAAGGAAAAAAACCTCCTCTCTGACAGTGCTCGCATCAGCTTCTTCCGCAACAGACATCAAGAGTACCTCCGTTTTTTTCTCTGAAGAGGAGGACTTGGTGTACTGTGCAGATATTGCACAGCTTCTGCTCAAGCTTGGAGTGCCACAGTACGAACCCAAAGATTGGAGACTGTTCATTGAAAGCAGCAAGCGATCACTGAAATGTGTTCTGCTACACAACGGCAACCAGTTTGCCTCTATACCCCTGGCTCACTCGACTACACTGAAGGAGAAGTATGAAGCGGTGAAGTATGTGCTGGAGAAAATTGGTTATGATCAGCATAAGTGGTTTATTTGTGTTGACCTGAAGATGGTGAACTTTTTGTTGGGACAAGTCTGGCTTCACCAAGTACCCATGTTTTCTGTGCATGTGGGATAGTAGGGACCGTGCTCAGCATTACACGAAGAAGGACTGGCCTGTGCGGGAGGAATTGGTGCCTTGCAAAGAAAGGAACGTCATCAACGACCCTCTGGTGGACAGAGACAGAATACTTTTCCCACCGCTGCACATCAAGCTCGGCTTAATCAAGCAGTTCACCAAGGCTCTGGACAAGGATGGTGACTGCTTCACTTACTTGTGCCAGGCTTTTCCAGGATTGACCATGGAAAAGTTGAAAGCTGGCATATTTGACGGTCCTCAGATCCGTCAGCTCATCAGAGATCCAGAGTTTGAAAACTCAATGAACGAAGTGGAACTCGAAGCGAAGAAGGCATTTGTTCTGGTAGTGAAGAACTTTCTTGGCAACAACAAGGCCAGAAACTACGCAGAACTTGTCAACAACATGCTGACTGCTTTCGGAAACCTGGGCTGCAACATGAGCGTCAAGACGCACTACCTATTTTCACATATGGACCGGTTTCCTGAGAACCTGGGTTCGATGAGTGACGAGCAGGGAGAGAGATTCCATCAGGACCTGAAAGAGATGGAGACCAGGTATCAGGGTCGCTGGGACGCAGTCATGATGGCTGACTACTGTTGGACTCTGAAGAGAGACCTCCTTGCCGCTGAGCATTCCAGGAGTTCAAAGAAACGGAAGTTCAAGCCCTGAAGTTTGAAAATCTGGTGAAGCAACATGCAATTTACGTGTACTTACCTTTATCAATGTCCACCGTTCAGTTTACAGTAATCGCTGTTTCTATCAGGTAATCAATATATGTTGTTGGAAAAACATATTTTCTCATAAAAACATATTTAGGATGATATGTGTTGACAAAAATCATCTGATAATGCCACAAAAATGTAATCGATTTTGTCACAAGATCTGATTTTTTTCAAATCAACTTAGCACAAAAACCTGACCTGATGGAGAGAAACGGATGCCATTTCCTGATTCAGCAATGCAAAAATACCCTAAATCAGTTGTAGAAATCTAGACAACATTCAAAAAGTAAAAAATTGTTGCCCAGTGTTACCATTACCAACTTTTAGCACCCAAAAAACGATGCCATGGAGCAATTAAAACCATTTGAAAAAGCAAACCAAAATTTGGCTAAATAGGTTTTGGGAATATCAAGATCTATTTAGCGCTGTGGAAACAGTCGTAGTCACTCAAGGCACCCAGTCCACTCGCCAAATACATAATGGAAAGAGATTCCAACTCGCCATACCGAGAAGATGGCTTTCCCCGGTTGTTCGCCTCGGAAGCCGCCATCTACAGCGTGTGGTGTCCTACGGCGGTAACGATCTTCAGAGTTGTGTACGTACTCGTAAGTTTTCTCAATGCTCTTTTGCTGCTTGTCACGACAACGTGCACTCCTGATTTGTGTTAGACAATGGACAAGTGCTTTCCCCACACGTTAATGCCGCCACTGGTCATGGTCCCCGTTTGACTGTGTCTGGTGTGCATCAACTCATCGATGGCGCCGACGATGACCGGAAATTTCCGCTTCTCAAAGACACTTCCGGTAGATAGCTGGGTTACTAGTATTTACAAGAGAGGGCTGCGATATCCCATGCGTTGGTCTACGTCACCATCCGATCGTGACGTTACAATAAAGACCGCAGAGCAGTAGGCCGTCCCAGCCGTGGCCGACCAATCAGACACCGCCGGCCTCCCCAGGAATTTCCTGCAGTCGTGACGTCACGTCACTGCAGCCGGCTCCGTTGATAAGCGGCGCCGTCGGCCCCGGCACGCCAGTACACAGCCGAGCGACAGCATGTCAGGACTGAAGATAATTTCAGCGCTGCTGCTGGTGACGAGCGTGGCGCAGGCGGCCGACCTGGCGCGGCGACCGACGGCGGCGCAGCGGCGCTCCACCGTGCTGCCGGGCCTGGAGCAGCACCCGGCGCTGTCTCGACTCGACCTGCAGTTCTGCGGCAGCGGCTCAGAGGCGCAGATCAGCCGCGGCCCGCTCGGCTGCGGCTTCCCCGTGGTCGGCGACCACCCGTGGCTGGTGTCGCTCGGCTTCTCCGGACCTGACAACGACACGCGCTTCTCGTGCACAGGAGCGCTCATCAGCGACCAGCACGTGGTGACGACGGCCCGCTGTGCACTCGGAGCGCGCGGCTACCGCCTGAGCACGGTTCGACTGGGCGAGTACGACTTTGCCAGCCAGCGCGACTGTCTCTGGTACGAGCCGGACTTGTGCACCGAGTACCGGGAGGCGGCCGTCGCCTCTGTGGCCGTGCACCCGGCGTTTGTGAAGCGCGGCGGTGACGCCAGCCGCTACGACGTGGCCGTGGTGCAGCTGGCGGCGCCCGTTCGTCTGGAGCACGGCGTGCGTCCCATCTGTCTGCCCATGTTCCCGCTGCGGTCGCCGCCGCACCGGCAGTTGGCGCTCAGCATGGGCCTGCACAGCGGGCCGCAGCCGTCCGCCGACGCCGACGCCGACGCCGACGCACCTTGCTGCCAGTGCGACCGCGACCGGTCCACCACCTCGCACGTGATGGACCACGAGAAGCTGGCTGTGCACAACACGAGCTACACTGGCCCGGGGCCGTGCCAGTACCGGCTGTTGGCTGAGACGGACGGCGGCGCCGACCAGTGCCTGGGCTCCGGCACTTCGTGTGTGGCCGACCTCGGCGGACCACTGGTGGCCGCTGACCGGTTCGGCTCTGCCTTCTACCTGTTGGGCGTGGCCAGCGTGCGGCCGGCGCAGAGGGCGTGCCGGCTGCCGGGCGTGGCCGTGACGTACGCGCCTGTACGACCGCACGTGCGCTGGATCTTGGACAGCATGGTGCGACTGGCCTCTTGCTGAGGTGCCGAGTCGGGAGGGGATCGAACTGAGGGCAGTAACCGACTACCTCTGGCACCAAGAAGCAGCTGACTTGTGCTTCGAGGCATCGGTAGCTGACGTACCAAAGATGTTTGTTGTTGTTTATTGTACAGGGTCTGTTGGAAAGAACTGAGATGTACAACGTTTCTATGTCATATTCGCACTGCGTAAGTGTTATGCACTAGTCCACTCCCCATTGTTGTTATTTTCCTATATATTGTTAACACGACGTGTTTGCAATACAATGTATGATGCAAATTTCGCTGCTTTTGTGCATATCGTCGTTTGATGCTTTCGCACAGACCACTAGCCACTCAACAACCATCGGGTTGCCCGGTGCAGATCTAACGGAAAAGAGGGCCAGCGGGGTGGTGTCCCCCCCCCCCATCCATGTGTAAATGTGGGACAGAGGAAGATATCTGAAGGCAAACAAAAGGACAACAGAGAGCATGGGGATCCTGATTTCCGAAAAAGTCCGCAGCGACATATGCCCCTCCCCTCCGGGTACTTCTGGATCCTCCTACTGCAGATCACATGTACAGTATCTGTACTAAGTTCTACCTGTAACCGACGCTGATCTTAGAAATCACTCTCACAAACTGCTGAGGATGAATTCATAAGCCGTTGGCTGCCGTGGTATTTTAGGGATCTAAGGTCGTGAACTATTCGATGAGGCAGAGCCGGCTCCCGATGCAGCTGCCAACAATACGAATACTTCCTGTCCTTGTCAACTTGACACAGATGGCTGCCGCCCCCGTCTGGCGGCCGGTGCGTGAGGTCAGCAACAGCGGTCCGGACAGCCTCCTTTTCCACATTCCCACCCTCCCCAGTCCGTCACCATGTTGAGGTCAGTGGTGGCCAGTGGTTTGGACTGCTTCCTCCCTCAGGCGGTTCCCGCGGCTGACTGTTGGCCAGCGTGTGGGGGACGGTGGCAGTCGGTGGTCAGGACGGTGGGATGCGGCCGGACGCCGCCGCCCTCTCCAGCCGTCACCCTGCGGCCTGCCGACGAACTAGTCACGGTCAGACAGGCCTGATGCGGCCTGGCGTGGGCTGGACAAACACGATCCGATATCTTTGTCTGTCATTGTGTTGCTATGACGCCTGGAACGTACCCCGTATACTTCCTCGATAATACGTTTATATGATTAGCCAGAGGCTAAGCAACGATATCAGCAGCCAGCCACATGTGTTGACGATCGATGTTTGCGTTTTATTTTGTCATGGATTTCCTACGGAAATCCATTCTACTATCTACTGACTTTACGCCAGACCGTTTAGTCGTTGAAAATAATGACCTGGTAAAAAGTCCAGATATCATGGTCGAAACACTAGGGACGTCTATTTTGTCTGCCCTCGATTGCAGGCTGCTTTGCGTGCGCAGTAAGGATTCAAGTATGGGCTCAAAGATATGCCATTATTTGGTTTACTAGAAGAACCAGTGGCGGTAAATGGCGATTCCTCCACAGAGAAAACTGATTGTTTCGGATCACCATTTTACACATTTTCTACATTGATGTGTTTTCGTTTCTCGATGTCAGTGAAGCGTTGCTCTGTTGTAAGCCAGTCTCAGTATTGATTTGCAAGCCGGGAACGTTTTGCATTACGAACAAAGTGTTCCTTTCTCTATGCTTTTTGTGTGCCTGAACATGATCAGCAGTTTGTCATCAGCCTTTTTTACTGCAGAAAGGTATATTTTTCTCCCACTGAAGACTGAAATGTAGTTTAACACACCATGTTTACACGGACTACATCATGTCTCTTAAGTCTACTGCTTGGCAGACGAGGAAATTTCTTTCTATTGAGATACTTGAAGTTGACGAAGGGAAACATATTCTGAATATGCATTTTCATTTTCATTTTCATTTTCTCTGCAACCAGCGTTGAAGAAATGTCGTGGTCCAAAAAGATGGAGTGACTCTAGTCCACGACGATAATTTTCGTAGTTGCCCGGCGGTTATGGACGCTGGTGCGTTTGCCTGGATGTTAACCTTGGTGGTACGTTATCAGATTAGACCAAGTTGTTGATAATTTTCCCGGCGTGATTGAAAGATTACGTTTTTGTATTTTGTTGTCTCTGGTGCTGGTCTTTGCCACTCCCTCACCGTGTACATTTACGGCTGATTGAAGGCGTTGATCAGGGCTGCGCCATGGGTTCACCGCAGCACATTGTTGCTGGTGATTCGGCGAGCCGCGGAGGCGACTGTGAGTACCGCGGGGGTGGAGCAAACTTCCTGCGGTAAGACCGTCGAACCTCCGGTCACGACCTGAAGTGCCGAGCCGCCATACCAAGCCAGCTGTCCCAGCCAGTGTGGTGGCCCTTCCCTATTGTTTGAAAATAGTAACGTAAGTCCCCCTGAAAAGAAGCACCAAGAGATTCGTGGACTGTTTTGTAGCTGTGGACAGGCTAGAAGGGTGGACGATGACTTTTAGCCTGGTCGATATCTGACGAAAGATGTAGATGTCCTGTCGCGAGCTGAGAAGCCCGATTTGGCTGACAAAGAAATGACTAAAGATGATATTGGCCAGAAAACTTACAAGTTATAGGCAAGGGCGGATACATGAAACACCGGTTCCTTTGATTAACTACATGATATCAATTAACTGTAAAATTTGCCAGTGATGTAACACTGAATTGACGTTGTGCCGGATGCATCCATCGAATGTGATATCCGGCATGTTTTATTGGTAGTACGGACTTTAAAATACATTTTTGTAAGACGTAAGGATCTCCCGAATATGACATGTGGTGGGCTTGTTCCACCCCCGGACCGGCACCACACTACTTACCTGACCGTAGCTGAATCTGTAATCTGCCTCGCAGTATTTCCCAGAGAGTTGCGCCAGAGCGTGCGCTGAAATGGCCAATCCCGCTGAATAATCCCTGCCGGAATCGTTCGAAGCCCACGCACCGTCACGTTCGTCCACGTGCGACGGCACGTCTCACCACGTTTGGCCGGCCTATCAATACTCCTGGCACGCGGCGTCCCTTTCCCCGGAGCCGGCCATTGAGGCGACTGAAGGTGGCACCGATGTGCAGAGTACGTGCTGTCACGGCTGCGTGTGATGGGTGTGTCACCTTCCGGTCAGCCGTGGTGACGGGGAGCCCGGGCCTGTCCGGCCCGTGCAATGATATCAGAGCCAGACGGGGCCGGGCACGGAGTAACGCATCCCGACGGCACGTCTGTGGAGGCTGAGAGGTCTGAGACGTTCATTGAGATGAATACGTAATCATGGAAACCTTGGTTGAATTAAACGGCTGCAGAAAACCTACAACCTGACTTCGCCATATGGGCCACAGTAATGGCGCGCATGTATATGACTGGAACAAGATTTTGGTTGTTACATTTCAATGCATTTTATATTTTGCTGATAGGTTATGGTCCTGGCACCGGGGGGCATCTTAGGTTGGGGAATGAAAATGTGATGTCTTCCGCTTGGAAAGGTTCGTAATCAGTTCATAATTCGCTTCCCCGAAGAAAATATAACCGCTTTGGAGAAAACCTGGATGTCGAAATTTGTTTTAAATGCAAACCAAAACTTTACATTATGTAATCACATCTCAGGTATTACGTAATCACATACGTTGTCATCTTCATCGTCACTCGAAGTAGCTCTTTGTGCATATGAACTGCAAAATGTTGTGCTTCCTTGACATGTTAGTGCTCCGTCACAAGAAAACGAAGACTGATTTCCAACCCAGTACATGTTTTTTTGCGGAAAATCCCGCGCAAGATTTGACGCTTGTATCGGCAGAATATACTGTGATTGCGATAATCTTACAGAAGTTGCTCCAAAGCGAACGCCAGGTATGCAGTCGCGTAACAGTTTTGGAATGGAACCGTTCATGATTTGTAACTCTGTTTCGGTCAATGGATCGGAGTTGTTGAGAGGCTTTGCATTGTCGATTGCAATCATCCCGCCCCCCACCACCTACCTTTGTCAGCGATGCGTAGGTCCTTCTGTTCTTCAAACATGTCATCATCACAGTACGCATTCCAGCTGGCTTCAGTCAGGAGTCACTCTGTACACTTCGCGTCGCATCAGTTGATGTGATTTATCACGCACTTCGTCGAAACCTCGGCAGATGCGTGACCAATGCTGTATAAGATGAAACCCCAAGGCAAACAACTCCACGTGGGAGTTGTTTTACGAAGAAACCTTGTTGGGCAATGAGTCTTTTTACTGGAGGGTGGGGAGGGAGATATTGCGTTATCAGTGCACTGTTGCGAAAGATAAAAAGCAGCCACGAGACGAGAAACAGACGAGGCAGTAACTAGAGTAAAAAATGGCTACAAAGGAATTTGTGACACATCATTACAAATTCTGTTGGCGGCCCAACGCTGGCAGCTTTCAGATGTAGATGTTGTACTTTTGTTCATATTTCAAGAATGTACCCGCAGGATGCCATTTTGTGGTCCACTCGGGGACGGCGAATAACGCTCATGGCCTCCTGACCTGAAACCGTTGTGGTTTCCGAACACCTGGCGCTAAGAAACAATCAGTTGAACCATTTACCCATGGTGGAAGCAGATTTGATCTTCACCTCGTTCTCTGCCTCGTTTCAGTATATGGAGCGGTACACGGCAACCAAGAAGAAAATGTTCTGATCATGTTCACCACTCCGTTGACGCTCACCGGCCCGGCATGCACCTCACACGCCGCTCGGCCGGGACCATGTCACGCCACGAGCACATCACCGCCGGCTGGACCTCTGCGCTTCACGTCGGCCGGCAAGTGATACAGCAGGCGCTGTCTCTAGTCCGCGGATTTTGCCGGCTGTTGCCGGCGGCAGCGGGAGCAGTCGGAGGACGGAGGCAGGTGGTAACGTCGCGTGCCTGACCGGTTTTGTATTGTGACGGTCAGGCCGCCTTCCAGTGGTTCGGTCTCGTTCCCAGGCGTTTGCGGTCTGGGCGGTTGTGGCAGAAACGCAGCACATGCAAGTGTGCAGCGGCGAGACTTGCTCGTGGGCCGCCTGCCCACTGTGCCGTGTCGCCGTCTTTGACACGTTCCCCCTCGTGAGGGACTGTCACCATGTTAACGTGGAGCAAGAGACGTTGTACATCCTGCTATTAAGTATGCTTTGCCTGATGTCCACTGCTCGTGATATGTAGTTTATTGGAGCGCAACTATTTACTTTGTTTTGTTTATCGTTATTTCGGAATCGTGAGAATTCCTTCTCTATAGTGAATATAATTACAGAACTGCAATGTGGTCACTGTCGTCGCGCAATGGAATCGATGTTTTAATTTGAAGGTTTTCGCGGAGACCTGTCCCAAACCTCGTCAGCCCAAGCGCAATTGGTGGCGTATTTTTTAAGTTCTGCCGATGTGTTACGGCGCTGCTCAGTTTTTGCACTAATTGCTTCATAAATGAATACAGCCGATGTTTAATGGGAACGCTTTGGGTGTGCCTCATCTTGTTTCATTGTTTGGCTGAGCCGAAGCAGTGTAACCACAGGTAGTTGTTTCCGACCACATATCCGCCTCACCGCCTCTGTTTTCCAAACCTGAATCACCAGGAGTCACAAAAAAATGTTTAATTCCGTTGGGATTTCCACCGGACTCGTGACCAAATTTCGCCGACAACTGCGTTTCCATTGTGAAACGGATTACTGTGCGAGTCCATTGTGCGCAAACGCGAAAGTACCCGGATTGCTGGTGATGGCTGAGCTATTGGCAGCCTGAGTAGGAAAACAAATATGATCGGTGCTTCCCGTGGCGTTTCAAGCGGAACGCAACGTGGACACAGACATGAATTTTCAAATTTTCACTATGAACGTAAAACGTCGAAGCGAATTAACGCGGCTCATGCATGTTTACATGTGCCGCTTTGGCCGGTATGTTGACGAGCGACCTGCACACTGTGCCGAACAGTGTGTTAAAGTCAAAAGATTTTTGTGCCGGACGTACAGTTCAGTTGACGAAAGCAAGTCAACAGCGCTGGTCGAACTTCAATTCTGAGTTGTTGTGTCCTGAACCGTTTGAATAGCGCGCTTTTTCGAACGCTTTAACTTTATACACTTGAAACCCAGTGCACTGCTAAGAGCGTGTCACAATGATCAACAGAACAATTTGTTGACCGACACGTGCCTGCATCATGTCCAATGTTTCATGTGCTTCAAGCTGGACGACTGACAGGAGTCACAGACCGCCAGGAGGTTATCTGGACTGCGGTCCCCCCTCACGGCCGCAGTCAGTCGCCGCCAGCTGCTGGGCCGAGCAACAGACAGAGCCGGGTCCTCCATCGTCCGGCCGTCCCACTTCTGTCCCCCCCTTCCCGGCCCTGATAACCCCGTCACTGCCGAGGTGCAGCGGACGACTGGGCGACAGACGCTGATACTGATACACACACACACCGGGCAGAAACAGAGGCAGAAACAAAACACAGCCGTAACCGTCGCATCTTCCTGGGTCTGGGAGGTTTTGTTTTACCAGCATACGTGTGTGGCACAAGTACGAACTAATGTTTTTGGTCACTCTCAAAGGATGACATGCGACGTATTCCAAAACATTGCGAATTCTCGTCGTCCCACGTCATCTTGCAGGTAAGTTTGGTACGTCATGACACCTCGCATTTCGAATAAAAAAAGGGACCTTTGTTTCTGACACTGACGCAAGTTCTGCTTCCAATGCGACGTTTAGAACAGTCCATGTCCGAGATTTCTTCCGTAGCTGGAATCCTATCGTGGAAATGCTAATACGTTGTGGTGTCACTGGAAGCGCGTAGATGCCAACGATGTTCGACGTCTGACGCAACACGAATGGCGTCGTGGGTAGTTCTTCCCAGTGACGTTACAGGAACATGACCACCCGCAGGGACTGAGGCAGTCGACATCGATATTTCATGGTCCGAGAGGCCACTTTTTACTTTTCGAAGATTCTCATTTTTGCGTGCGATGTAAGGAAGAAAACCGCATGTTGTTTTCCGAACAAAAATTAGAAAGAGCGATTGCATTTCATGTGCACGTGCATTACTTTCAATTCTTTATATCGAATGGTCCAAATGACATAGTTTGCAAAGATGAGGTGAGCTCGCATGTCAGTGAATGTGATCAGGAGGGGTATCAGATTAACCCTCTGGAGGGTTAACCCTCACCGGACCGGGAGCTCATGAGAACTCACTCCGGTTCTCTGAAGATAACCGAAAAACAGGGAGACACAGAAATACGGAACTTGACAAACTACATTTTCATGTATCCTTTTTACACCCTGTGTACATTTTTTTTTAACTCGCGGTCGCTCCGGGATGCTCACCCAGAACACGTCAAAGAACAGCATATCCTAAAAAAGTACGTGTTATATCATTCTGTGGAAAGTATGCATAGATTGGCTTGAAACTTTTTGATTGGCTTGAACCTTTTTGATTGGCCACATCAAAATAATACGGCCAATGCAACAATTCGGTCATCTCCACTTCCGAAATGCCAAGATTACGGGCTGTTGTCAACAGGACATGAACAACACCTATGCCTTGTTTATGTGGTTTGTGCAATCCAACCCTTGTTGCCAAAATTAAAGCTTTTTCATAACGAAAATAACTTCCCTTCAACATCTAGGTTTTACGTCACGCCAATCTCACTGCCCGGCACCGAAATGGCCTCGTGAGAAATGCTCCGGGAGGTGAGTTTTATGAAGTACGAAGGACATCACATGGATCAGTTCTGCAGGAATGTACCAATGCAGTGTCATGTCCGATTAATGGTGAAACAGCAGACGATACGAGAGATACCAGAAACACCTGCGATTGTCAGGTATCAACACTGACCATGGCTGATTGCCTGACCTTAATGTAATACATGCAGACTTGATCTGTGTTCTAGGCATGTTTACAGCTTGTTTCAGCGGAAGAAAAAGTCCTGTAAATTCAGAACAATCATGACTCCCGCCCATAAGAGAGATTTTTCCTTCATTATCATCTTCATCTCAAATCACCTAATTTGGCTTGAAATGCCCATTTTGTGCATTGCACTGCGTAGCGGGGTCTCGTTTTACTGCTAGCCCTTTCGGGGTTCATACAAGGAGCTTTTGTCAACAACCTTCGTCCAAAGTGTCTTCGTGCAACTTGACGTAAGATGACGTCTAGTAATATGAGTACTGACCTGATCGCGAAAATGAGAAATGTTCTCTTCCATAATTTTGCTAAGACCTGTCCAACGGCTGCTTCCTCTTCGTGACACTTGTGATTCTCAAGATCCTAGGGGGTTTCATTAACCTCCCAGTCCGGCAAAGGTTGATTCGGAGACCGACCCAGAAAAAAAACGCTGTACAAAAAGCATTCATGTGGAAATTTCAAGCACGATATCAAATGTCCTGGCACTGTTTTGTTGCGATAACCGATGTCGCTCGGCTTCTCCGGACCTGACAACGACACGCGCTTCTCGTGCACAGGAGCACTCATCAGCGAGCAGCACGTGGTCACGACGGCCCGCTGTGCACTCGGAGCGCGCGGCTACCGCCTGAGCACGGCCGACTGGGCGAGTGCGACTTTGCCAGCCAGCGCGACTGTCTCTGGTACGAGCCGGACTTGTGCACCGAGTACCGGGAGGCGGCCGTCGCCTCTGCGGCCGTGCACCCGGCGTTTGTGAAGCGCGGCGGTGACGCCAGCCGCTACGACGTGGCCGTGGTGCAGTTGGCCGCGCCCGTTCGTCTGGAGCACGGCGTTCGTCCCATCTGTCTGCCCATGTTCCCGCTGCGGTCGCCGCCGCACTGGCAGTTCGCGCTCAGCATAGGCCTGCACAGCGGGCCGCAGCCGTCCGCCGACGCCGACGCCGACCCCGACGCACCCTGCTGCCAGTGCGACCGCGACCGGTCCACCACCTCGCACGTGATGGACCACGAGAAGCTGGCCGTGCACAACACGACCTACACCGGCCCGGGGCCGTGCCAGTACCGGCTGTTGGCTGAGACGGACGGCGGCGCCGACCAGTGCCTGGGCTCCGGCACTCCGTGTGTGGCCGACCTCGGCGGACCGCTGGTGGCCGCTGACCGGTTCGGCTCTGCCTTCCAGCTGTTGGGCGTGGCCAGCGTGCGGCCGGCGCAGAGGGCGTGCCGGCTGCCGGGCGTGGCCGTGACGTACGCGTCTGTACGACCGCACGTGCGCTGGATCTTGGACAGCATGGTGCGGCTGGCCTCATGCTGAAGCGCCGAGTCGGGAGGGGATCGAACTGAGGGCAGTAACCGGCTACCTCTGGCACCAAGAAGCAGCTGACTTGTGCTTCGAGGCATCGGTAACTGACGTACCAAAGATGTTTGTTGTTATTTATTGTACAGGGTCTGTTGGGAAGAAATGAGATGTACAACGTTTCTATGTCATATTCGCACTGCGTAAGTGTTATGCACTAGTCCACTCCCCATTGTTGTTGTTTTCCGGCATATTTTTAACACGACACGTTTTTAATACAATGTATGATGCAAATTGGGCTGCTTTTGTGCACATCGTCTTTTGATGCATTCACGCAGACCACTAGTCACCCAACAACCACCGGGTGGCCCGGTGCAGATCTAACGGAAAAACAGCCAGCGGGGCGGTGCCCCCCCCCTCCATGTGTAAATTTGGGGCAAAGGAAGGTTTACATTTCTTTGACGGCAAAGAAAAAGAAAACAGAGAGCATGGGGATCCTGATTTTCGAAAGAGCCCGCAGCGACATATGCCCCTCCCCCCGGATACTTCTGGATCCTCTTACTGCAAATCACATGTACGGTATCCGTGCTAAGTTCTGCCTGGAACCGACGCTGATCTCAGACATCACTCTCGCAAACTGTTGAAGTTTAATTCAAAAGCCGTTGGCTGCCGTGGTATTTTAGGGATCTAAGGTAGTGAACTATTCGATGAGGCAGAGCCGGCTAACGATGCAGCTGCCAACAACACGAGCACTTCCTGTCATTATCAATTGGACACGGATGGCTGTCCCCCCTCCCCGTCTGGCGGTCGGTGCGTGAGGTCAGCAACAGTCAGCGGACCGGACAGCCTCCTTTTCCACATTCCCACCCTCCCCAGTCCGTCACCATGTTGAGGTCAGTGGTGGCCAGTGGTCTGGACTGCTTCCTCCCTCAGGCGGTTCCCGCGGCTGACTGTTGGCCAGCGTGTGGGGGACGGTGGCAGTCGGTGGTCAGGACCGTGGGATGCGGCCGGACGCCGCCGCCCTCTCCAGCCGTCACCCTGCGGCCTGCCGACGAACTAGTCACGGTCAGACAGGCCTGATGCGGCCTGGCGTGGGCTGGACAAACACGATCCGATATCTTTGTCTGTCATTGTGTTGCTATGACGCCTGGAACGTACCCCGTATACTTCCTCGATAATACGTTGAGATGATTAGCCAGAGGCTAAGCAACGATATAAGCAACCAGCCACATGGGTTGTCGGTCGACGTTTGCGTTTTATTTTGTCATGGATTTCCTATAGGCCTGCAATGAGCAATGATCATGGCTAATGGGGAATAATCTACTGGCTTTACGCCAGGCCGTTAGTCGTTGAAAATAATGACCTGGTAAAAAGTCCACATATCATGGTCGAAACACTAGGTACGTCCGTGTTGTTTGTCCTCGATTGCAGGTTGCTTTGCGTGGGCTGTAAGGGTTCAAGTATGGGCTCAAAGGAAGCCGCCAGTTGGTTTACAATAGTAACCAGTGGTGGTGGATGGTACTTCCCACACAGAGAAACTGAATTGTTTCGGATCACCATTTTACGCAGTTTCTGCCTTGGTGTGTTTTCGTATCTCGATGTCAGTGAAGCGTTGTTCTGTTGTAAACCAAAGTCTCAATATTGATTTGCAAGCCGGGAACGTTTTGAATCACGAACAAAGCGTTCCTTTCTCTACGCTTTTTGTGTGCCTGAGCATGATCAGCAGTTTGGCATTATCCTTTCTTAATGCAGAAAGGTATATTTTTCTCCCGCTGAAGACTGAAATGTAGTTTAACACATCATGTTTACACATACTACATCCAGACACCTAGCCAGGATGTTCCTCGGGGGGGGGGGGCAAATGTCAGATTTTGTCATATGCCATAGGCATATGACGAAATTTACAAGAAAAGGCAGCAATATTATATATTGCTGCCAGCAATGTTATATATATTAATACATGCGAAATCGCCATGTATCTAGTGCAGATCGCTTGGCTCAGGGCGGCGATGGTCCCCATGGGTCCCATCTTGGCGACGTCCATGACTACACCATGTCTCTTATGTCGACTGTTTGGCCGACGAAGAGATTTCTTTCAATTGAGATACTTGAAGTTGAAAGAAGGAAGAGATATGTCGAATATGCAGTCATTTTCTCTCCAGTCAGCGTTCAAAAAATGTACTGTTCCAAAAAGATTGAGTGACGTTAGTTTGCGACGATAAGTTTCGTAATTGCCCGGCGGCTATGAACGCTGGTGCGTTCGCCTGCGTGTTAAACCTTGGTGATACGTCATCAGAAAAAACAAGTTGTTGACCATTTTCCCGGCGTGATTGAAAGATTACGTTTCTGTATTGTCTTGTCTCTGGTCCTGGTCTTTGCCACTCCCTCACCGCATACATTTACGGCTGATTGAAGGCGTTGATCAGAGCTGCGCCATGAGGTCACCGCAGCACATTGTGGCTGGTGATTCAGCGAACCGCGGGGGCGACTGTGAGTACTGCGGGGGTGGAGCAAACTTCCTGCGGTAAGACCGTCGAACCTCCGGCCACGACACCGGTTCCTTTGATTAACTACATGATATCAATTAATGGTAAAATTTACCAGTGATGTAACACTGAATTGACGTTGTGCCGGATGCATCCATCGAATGTGATATCCGGAATATTTTCTTGGTAGTACGGACTTTAAAATACATTTTGGTAAAAGGTAGGAACCTCCAGAATGTGACATGTGGTGGGCTTGTTGCACCCCCGGACCGGCATCCACACTACTTACCTGACCGTAGCTGAATCTGTAATCTGCCTCGCAGTATTTCCCAGAGAGTTGCGCCAGAGCGTGCGCTGAAATGGCCAATCCCGCTGAATAATCCCTGCCGGAATCGTTCGAGGTCCACGCACCGTCACGTTCGTCCACGTGCGACGGCACGTCTCATCACGTTTGGCCGGCCTGTCAATATTCCGAACACGCAGCGTCCCTTTCCCCGGAGCCGGCCATTGAGGCGACTGAAGGTGGCACCGATGTGCAGAGTACGTGCTGTCACGGCTGCATGTGATGGGTGTGTCACCTTCCGGTCAGCCGTGGTGACGGGGAGCCCGGGCCTGTCCGGCCCGTGCAATGATATCAGAGCCAGACTGGGCCGGGCACGGAGAGACGCATCCGGACGGCACGTCTGCAGAGGCTGAGAGGTCTGAGACGTTCATTGAGATGAATACGTAAGCATGGAAACCTTGGCTGAATTAAACGACCGCAGAAAACCTACAACCTGACTTCACCATTTGTGCCACAATAATGGAGCGCATGTATATGCTGGAATAAAATTTCGGTTATTATATTCCATTGCATTTTGTATTTCGCCGATAGGTTATGGTCCTCACCAAAGGCATCACGTTGGGGAAGAATGTGTTTCTTGTTAGAAAGGTATACCAGAAATTCGTTTCCGAAGAAAATATAACCCTAAAACCGGATGTAATGTAAATGCACCAAAACTTTACATTATGTAATCACATCTCAGGTATTACGTAATCACATACGTTGTCATCTTCATCGCCACTCGAAGTAGCTATTTGTGCATATGAACCGCAAAATGTTATGCTTCCATGACAAGCTACTGCTCCGTCACGAGAAAACGAAACCTAATTTCCAACCCAGTACATGTTTTTTTACGGAAAATCCCGCGCAAGATTTGACGCTTGTATTGGCAGAATATACTGTGATTGCGATAATCTTACAGAAGTTTGAAATGATATATAATATAGCTTTATAAACATAAGTAAGTAAAAGCGATATATAATATAAGCGATATAAATAAAGCTTACAGAACTCCAAAGCGAACGCCAGGTATGTAGTCGCGTAATAATTTTGGAATGGGGCCGTCCATAATTTGTAACTCTGTTTCGGTCAATGGATCGGAGTTGTTGAGAGGCTTTGCATTGTCGATTGCAATCATCCCACCCCCCACCCCCCCCCCCCTTTGTCAGCGATGCGTAGGTCGTGTTCTTCAAACATGTCATCATCACAGTACGCATTCCAGCTGGCTTCGGTCAAGAGTCACTCTGTACACATCGCGTCGTATCAGTTGATGTGATTTATCACGCAGTTCGTCGAAACCTCGGCAGATGCGTGACCATTGTTATTTAGGATGAAACCCCAAGGTAAACAATTCCACGTGGGAGTTGTTTTACGAAGAAACCTTATTGAGCAATGAGTCTTTTTACTGGAGGGTGGGGAGGGAGATACTGCGTTATCAGTGCACTGTCGCGAAACATAAAAAGCAGTCACGAGAGGAGAAACAGACGGGGCAGTAACTAGAGAAAAAAATGGCCAGAAAGGAATTTGTGGCATATCATTACAAATTCTCTTGGCTCGCAACTTTCGCATGTAGTTGCGAAAATTCTGTTGGCTCGCAGCTTTCAGATGTAGATGTTATACCTCTGTCCATATTTCAAGAATGTACCCGCGGGATGCCCTTTTGTGAAACAATTGGGGACGGCGAATAACGCTCATGGCCTCCTGACCTGACACCGTTGTGGTTTCCGAACACCTGGCGCTAAGAAACAATCAGTTGAACCATTTACCCATGGTGGAAGCAGATTTGATCTTCACCTCGCTCTCTGCCTCGTTTCAGTATATGGAGCGGTACACGGCAAACAAGAAGAAAATGTTCTGATCATGTTCACCACTCCGTTCACGCTCACCGGCCCGGCATGCACCTCACGCGCCGCTCGGCCGGGACCATGTCACGCCACGAGCACATCACCGCCGGCTGGACCTCTGCGCTTCACGCCGGCCGGCAAGTGATACAGCAGGCGCTGTCTGTAGTCCGTGGATTTTGCCGGCTGTTGCGGGCGGCAGCGGGAGCAGTCGGAGGACGGAGGCAGGTGGTAACGTCGCGTGCCTGACCGGTTTTGTACTGTGACGGTCAGACCGCCTTCCAGTGGTTCGGTCTCGTTCCCAGGCGTTTGCGGTCTGGGCGGCTGTGTCAGAAACGCAGCATACTAGCGGTGAGACTTGCTCGTGGGCCGCCTGCCCACTGTGTTGTGCCGCCGTCTTGGACACATAGCCCCTCGTGAGGGACTGTCACCATGTTAACGTGGAGCAAGAGACGTTGTACATCCTGCTATTAAGTATGTTTTGCCTGATGTCCACTGCTCGTGATATGTAGTTTATTGGAGCGCAACTATTTGCTTTGTTTTGTTTATCGTTATTTCGGAATCGTGAAAATTATTTCTCTTTAGTGAATATAATTACAGAACTGCAATGTGGTCACTGTCGTTGCTCAATGAAACCTATGTTTTAATTTGAAGGTTTTCTCAGAGACCTGTCCCAAACCTCGTCAGCCCAAGTGCAATTGGTGAAATATTTTTTTAAGTTCTACCGATGTGTTACGGCGCTGCTCAGTTTTTGCGCTAATTGCTTCATAAATGAATACAGTTGATGTTTAATGGGAACGCTTTTGGTGTGCCTCGTCTTGTTTCAGTGTTTGGCTGGGCCGAAGCAGTGTAACCACAGGTAGTTGTTTCCGACCACATATCCGCCTCACCGCCTCTGTTTTCCAAACCTGAGTCACCAGGAGTCACAAAAAACTGTTTAATTCCGGTGGGGTTTCCACCGGACTCGTGACCAAACTTCCCTAACAACTGCGTTTCCATTGTGAAGCGGATTACTGTGCGAGTCCATTGTGCGCAAACGCGAAAGTGCCCGGATTGCTGGTGATTGCTGAGCTATTGACAGGCTGAGTAGGAAAACAAATATGGTCGGTGCTTCCCGTGGCGTTTCAAGTGTAACGCAACGTGAACACGGACATGAATTTTCAAATTTTCACTATGAGCGCAAAACGTCGAAGCGAATAAACCCGGCTTATGCATGTTTACGTGTGCCGGTTTACTCGGTATGTTGACGAGCGACCTACACACTGTGCCGAAAAGTGTGTTAACCCTATTCCCGGGGGGATAGAAGTTATGATCGATTCCTGGCAGGGGAGGATTCGCCCCCCCCCCGATATGTCGAGAAATACACATCCGATTTCATCGCAACAAACGGCAATCGATTTGTCATGGCGTGACTACATTTTTACAAAAAGAAATTTTCAAATATTTGAAAGAGGTGAATACAGGGGGCAACAATGTCAAAATCAGGGGTATTTTGGACTTCTTATAATTCCATGTTTATGGACCGATTTCGATAAAACTGGCATGAATCGAGAGATTATGGATAGGACGTTTACCATTGGTACATACATCTGAAATTTTGAGAAATTTCGTGGGCGTTCACACGGTTTCAAAAATAGGAGAATTAGTTTTCCAACAACTGAATGAACAAAAAAGGCAAAGACACTTTTTGGTCTTCTGCTAGTCATGTTATGCTAAAGAAGTACAAATCGCATTACAATGTTTGTATAATGTTAGCATAGGCGGTGCCAGGGACAAGGAAAAGGGGGAACTGTCATGGTCACACGTTCTTCAGATCAATTTGTGACCTTTGACCTTAAATGACCTCTAGTGACCTTGGCATCACTTGGAATGATCTCGTGTGCATTTAATATTATCCGTAAACGTTTTCAATCATTTGAATTCACTCTTCCAAAAATTTCATTTCATGGTTATTGCGATATGGGGTACGCGCACTGACATTTTAGGTCATAGCTCCGTGACCCGACCTGATATCGAGCTGAAACTTGATAGACAAGTAGAGGGAGCCATGTTACGTCATATGTATTCCGGATTGAACATTCGAAAAAATGGCGCCGAAATTATTGCAAAAAAACAAATTTTGACTTTTGACCTTGACCTGACCTTGTAAAGTGACCTCAGATGATCAAAATTGTATCTGCACATTGCCCAACTATTTAGCTATACATCCATATAAAGTTTTAAGTTCTATCTTAAAAACGCTGCTTTTGGCAGACATTTTCCTTTTACCCTCAACATGGCCAGAAATCGCCAGAGGTGCCTCCCAAAAACGTTGCCTGGCTCCACTCCCTGAGAAAAAAAAAAAAATTTGAAATTTTGTCACGCACGTAGAAAGAATAGCTAGGTAAAGTCACCAAGTTTCGTGAAGCTGCGGTAAAAAGCCTGAAATTGGCAAGCAAAAAACCCGAGGGGAGTGGATTCAGCCCCCCCCCCCTGCCAGGAATAGGGTTAAAGCCAGAACATTTTTGTGCCGGACGTACGGTTCAGTTAACGAAAACAAGTCAACAGCGCTGGTCGAACCTCAGTTCAGAGTTCTTGATGTGTCCTAAACCGTTTGAATAGTGCGCTTCTTCGAACGCTTTAACTTGATACACTTGAAATCCAGTGCACTGGTTAAAGCGTGTCACAATAATAAACAGAACAATTTGTTGACCGACGGACGTGGCTGCATGATGTCCAATGCTTCATGTGCTTTACGTTGGACAACTGACAGGAGTCACAGACCGCCAGGAGGTTATCTGGACTGCGGTCCCCCCTCAAGGCCGCAGTCAGTCGCCGCCAGCTGCTGGGCCGAGCAACAGACAGAGCCGGGTCCTCCATCGTCCGGCCGTCCCACTTCTGTTCCCCCCCCCCGGGCCTCTGATAACCCCGTCACTGCCGAGGTGCAGCGGACGACTGGGCGACAGACGCTGATACTGACACACACACACCGGGCAGAAACAGAGACAGAAACGAAACACAGCCAGAACCGTCGCATCTTCCTGGGTCTGCGAGGTCTTCTTTTACCAGCACACGTGTGTGGCACAAGTACGAACCAATGTTTTTGGTCACTCTGAAGGGATGATATGCGACGTATACCAAAACGCTGCAAATTCTCGTCGTCCCACGTCATCTTACAGGTAAGTTTGGTATTTCATGACACCTCGCATCTCGAATAAAAAAGGGGCCTTTGCTTCCGACACTGACGCAAGTTCTGCTTTCAATGAAAGTTCTGCTTCCAATGCGACGTTTAGAACAGTCTATGTCCGAGATTTCTTCCGTAGCTGGAATCCTATCGAGGAAATACTGATACGTTGTGGTGTCACTGGAAGCGCGTAGACGCCAACAGTGCTCGACATCTGACGCAACACGAATGGCGTCGTGGGTAGTTCTTTCCAGTGACGTTACAGGAACATGACCACCCGCAGG